>JAWNPU010000055.1:22223000-23619000 GCA_035047325.1 Drosophila vallismaia | reverse complement strand
GCAAATCGATGGGAAGGCAGCATGATGCCGTCAGCAAGGACTCCAAATGTGCGAAACCAGACGCTCATCCAGATATCCTGGAGGCGTCACAAGACAATTAGGAAGCGATAATGTTAACAGCATCCTCGAACCCGCATTCGGAATAAAAGTCTGCAAATTTTTCATTTTCCTTGCTGCCTGCGACAGCTGCGAGTTCTGCCAGACAGAACCTGCTGGAACAAGAGTAAAGAACATTCGAGCGAAATTGAATGTTCCATTCCTTATGCCCCGTGTCGTGCAACATGTAGCAGCTTTGTCCAGGATATTATTATTTTATGCTTTAAAATTGCTAATGTCATCCCATGCAGACGCTTTCCATGCAAGGCGGTAATGATCTCTTTTTCACTAGTTTTATTGGGAAACAGCACCATCATTACTATTTTGATTTGATTTTAAATGCAGGTTAAATATTCTAGGCGGAGAGAATGCTATCGATCGTGATAGTTAGAGTTTCTTCGTAGGACTTGGTTCCGTATTTTCCGTAGAAGAACAGGAGGTTACCGCGGTAGGCTCCCGGTATGAAGAACTTGTGGATCAAGGTGCTGCCCATTTGCCAATTATGAACGTAATAGTGGCCCACCTCCACCGGACAGTTGTACATAAAGTTACTGTTTTTGGTCATATCTCTGAACCAAGACTTAAGGATACTGTTCTTCACACTGGAGGTTAGGGCACAGACGTCAATTTTCTGTTTGAAAACTGACTGGTAGTGCTTGGCGTTGGCCAGACGCAACTGGGTGTCTATATTCCACTTGAATCCACGCAGAACGGGTCGATTCAGATACATATCCATGTTCAATAAGTTATTGACTATCGTAATGGAAAAGTTTTTAAAATATTTTTCATTAAAGGTGCTGTTGCCGGAGATAAATTTCAAGGAACGTTCCTGAAAAAGATACAGATTAAAGTGTTTTTGAAATCGTTTCTGAAAAACACTCACCCCTTCTGCAAATTGGATGTGAAAAGTAAGTTGAATGATCGCGGGAAGAAGCAAGTATTTCCACATTTCAGTGTTCACCAACCACGCAGACCAAAAGTGAGGTCGAAGTGCCAGAAAACATAATCAATAAAGAGGTGGACACGAGCTGTGAATATTTATTTACATGTCATTAGGTTGGGGCGTCAGTCATTACTAATTAGATATTGATGACTGCATCGGCCGTGCAGCTCATTATAAAGTCCTCGTTTTTCCCCTTGTACTTCCCGTAAAAATTGTAGGTCTCCAGTCGGTACGACCCGCTGGTGATGAACGGCGGCACCAGACCCTCCCCGAACTGCCATTCCCGCAGGTAGTAGTGGCTCGCGTTCATGGGACACTGCCGGAGGAAGTTTCCGTACTTGAGCAGGTTTCGGTACCACTTCTTGAAGAGCGTAAGCTTGGCCGCATTTACGATGCTGCACACATCAATGTTGGTGGAGAAGAGGCTCTGAAAGCTCTTGGAGTTCCCTACCCGCAGCCGGAAGTCCAGCCTGGACCGCCAACCCCTAAGGAGGGGCTTCCGCAGGTACATGTCCAGGAAGACCTTGTCGTTCCGAATGGTGAATGTGAAGTTCTCGAAGTACTCGCGGTTGAACCTGCTCTCGCCAGCGAGGAACCTTATGGAGCGATCCTGGGGAGGAGATTCAATGGTAATCGATATGTGATTCCACCGAAGGCCACTCACCGCGCCGACGGTGAGCAGGAATACGGCTAAGCCCAGCTGGATCTCCGGTTTCATAAGCTGCGAAATCAACATCTCCCGACCCATGTCTTTTCGGCAACACAATGAGACTAAAAATGCCTATAATACTAGTGATTTTGCGTACAATATATATTAATTACACAAAGCACTGAAGCTTGAAGCTCCCGCCGAACGTAATCTCAGTTCAAAACAGCCTCGACACAGCACTCCAGCATGGGATTGATCACCTTCTTCTTAAACCGGCCGTAGAAGAAGCTCCCGCAGATCCTGTAGTCGCCCACGTAGAAGAACGAAGGCACGTAGTTTGCGTCCAGGGTCCAACCGTGCATGTAATAGTAGCCCGGCTGGATGGGGCAGCTGGTTGCGAAGTTTCCCACCTTGAGCATCGTGGAGAACCAGCGCCGGTAGATCGATTCTTGGGCCCCCTTGATGAGGGCGCAGTAGTTCATGTCGTGCTGGTAGACACTCTGGTAAGGTTTACCCTTGGAAAGGCGGAACTCGAAGCTCAGGTGCGCCTTCAATCCCGGCGGAAGGGTGGACACCAGGATAATGTCCATCAATAGTTTGGTATTGATGATTTGCATGGAGAAGTTTGAAAAGACTTTCTTGTCGTTTTTGCATTCCCCGGTTTTAAATGTCATCTTGGGAGCCTGCGGTTTGATTTGTGGGTTCTCAAAAGGATCTTTGCCTTATAAAAGATTTACTACTACCTACCACACAATATTTAATGAGAATAGTTACGATAAACAATGCCAGAACCCTTATTAACGTTTTTGGGAGACACATCACGAGCCAAAGTCAACGAGCTTTCCATCAGGCCAACCGGCCAACCAATTTGTAAACAACACATTAAAGCCGAATAATGGGTTTATTAGGGGGTTCAAGTTGCGTGGTGGACTGATTGATTATTGGGTCCGATATCTCCACTCGAGTTAAAATTAAAATGAACTCGCGACCGCATCAAGATGAACCCGTTAATTCATTTATTTTGCATTGTGGCCTCGACAATGCAGTCGACTAGGACCAGCTGCTTCTTGGTGCGGTACTTCCCGTAGTATGCCGTGGCCCTCAGGCGATAGTCGCCGCTCAGGAGGTATGATGGCACTAGCCCCATGTCCACGTGCCATTCCTTAAGGGCATAGTGGCCGGCGGGCACTGGGCAGTTCTCCATGAAGTTGCTGTGCTTCGCCACGCTCTTGATCCAGCGCCGGAAGAGTGAGTCTTTGAGGGTGGAGAGCAGCTCGCAATAGTCGGTGTCCGTCTGCACCAGGCTCTGGAACTTCTTGGCGTTGCTCAGGCGCAGCTGCACATCCACATGGCCCCGGAACCCCGCCTTCAGACCCTGCACCAGGTCAACGTCCGCCCAGATGGTGTTGTTGGCCAGCGAGACGTTGAGGACCCGGAAGTACCTAGCGTTTCTGTCGCAGGTAATGCGATCCAGTTTAATGAGGTTGGGCTGCCAAAGAAAGGCTATTAATACCTTGATCACCTCACGCCCAGAGTCTATTTACCTCTACCAGCCCAATGAGTAAAAGAACTAGGATCAGCCACATCTGACTTCCGATTTCAGGTGCGAATGCAATGAGATTCGACCACCAATAGCCGCTTGGACACTCTGCTGCACACGAGTTCCATCGGCTAATTGGTTTTAAATTACCCCGGAATGGCGCAGTAAAGCGAATATTTATAGAATTCGCTATTTTCGATTTATTTAGACCTTTTTGGGCTAGCCTTTCAAAGCAGTGTAGACATTCAAGTCCAACACAAAGTCCTCCTGCTTGGTTTTCAGCTTCCCGTAAAAGAAGTGGGCCGAGATGCAGTAGTTCCCGGGAATCATGTAGTGAGGAATTTGAGTTGAGTCCATCTTCCAATCCCTCATAAAGTAGTGGCCCTTGGGAACGGGACAGTTGTACATGAAGTTGCCGTGCCGCTGCATGCTGTCGAACCAGCTCTTAAAGAGGTTGGTTTTCACGGAGGAAGCCACGGCGCATGGGTCCAGGATGTGGGCGAAGAGCCTCTGATAGCTTTTCCCCTGGCCGAAGCTTATCTGCACGTCGAGGAGGACCTTGAAGCCCCGGTGAATGGTCCTGGTCAGCACCATGTCCATATACAAGGTGTTGTTTATGATATCTAAGGTGAAGTTGTCGAAGTGATTCCTACTAAACCGGCACTCCCCCGTCTGGAAGAGGAAGTTGGCCTTCGGACAATAGGATATATGATCAGACAAAGTCCACAGTATGAATAAATCTGAAACACTTACTGCATATGTGGTCACCAAATAATTGAAACAAAGCAAGGAAATAACAACGAATAGTTTGAACATTTTCCATCTGGTGTCAGTTTCGAACTGAGGGTCTGATTACACAGTCGGTCACAGATCCGACTAAGTTAGTTTTAATTGAAATCCGCGGAGCTAATAAAGGGAATTCTGGTCACACATCAGTTACTTTATTTCCACTTCGAACAAACAGTCTAGAATGAAGTCCTTAAACTGATTCATTTTTAACTTGACTTGGTACTTGCCCGCGTAGAAAAACTTTGGGATGAAAAGAGTGTTGTAGTTGTAGTCCCTCAAGTAGTAGCAGTTCGGCTCTACAGGGCAGTATTTCTTGAAGTTCCCTGCACTGAAAAAGGTGGCAAACCACCTTTTAAACATGTTGTTCCTCTTTAGAGACAGCATGCTGCACATGTCCAGGGAGTACTGGAAGAGCCTCTGGTATTTGATGGTGTTCTGAATTCTAATAAGGAACTCCAACTCCATCATGACCCCCGCGACCAGGGGCTTGATTAGGAAAAACTCAAAGAACATTCTTGCGTTTCTGAACTCCAATGTCACGTTGGAGAGGTAACTCCGATTGTAGTGATCACACTGGCTGTCCATCATTATAATCTTTCCCATCTACGGTCACTTAAAGTTAGAAAGTACGCAAAATATATTTCATGGTATATTTACCAAGGGAGCGGGGAGAACAGCCAAGCCCATGACTACGGTAAATATAGTCAGAGTACTCATTGGACTTTGAAATTCTGGGGGATATTCCGACTTTTACTAAGCTCGAATTTCCATTTTTCCAGATTTAAATATTCCCAAATGCACCCAAATTAAAGGCTATTTGTTTGAAACAACCATCTGGGAAGCCTATTTTCAAAAGCTTATATCTAATAAATATTTTATTCAAAAACAATCGCTTAAATTTAATTGATGCATTGGCATACAATTAGTATGACAAAAACGATCATTATCGACTTAAATACAAAACTATTGGAGCGATCACAAATGGAGTCCATAAGCAAGCTTATTGCGGCAGAGTTGAAAATTTTTATTTTCGATCTAAAATTGTCAAAAAAAGAAATATTATTACGGCCAGCTGCTCATTAAACCGCAACAATAATGCCATTTGAGTGAATTTTGAATTGAAAATTGTTCTAAATAACAAAAAAATTTTAATAAATAAATAAGTAGGCAATTAAATGACTTATACGTGTGCCTTTGCATTATAATCATATTATTTATATAATCGCAAAATTCAAATCAATTGGTCAAGATTTATGTTCCGGGTCAACTGTAATTCCAGAAGTCCAAAATAGACACTTTGTGGTCTGGAAAAACCTATTACACCGATGAAAATTGGCCTTGTAACTTTAAAGCGTTTTGAACGAATATTTTAATGATTATATTAATATCAAAAGAGTTGCGATGGCTGCTGATCATTCTGTCTCTAAGTCAAAGGAAAAGGATACGCTCAGTGTGTCGCCCCGATCTGCCTCTACGGGCTGCAGATTTGGAGGATTGCTGCAAGATCCAGTTACAACCGCATCCACCTACTGCAGAATCCTACGCTCAGACAAATACTAACTGCCCCTGGTATGTTCATAATTCTACACTGCGCCGAGACCTCTATCTGCATACTGTGAAGGAACAGATTAGAAGACATACCAGTACATATAATGACACCGCTCATATCAGCGAACTAGCCAGGAAGTTACTTCCCGACATGCCGCTTCAGAGGGTCAAAAGTAATTCTGCGCGAAGCGTATGGCGTTTGGCACGCTAAGAAAAATTTACTCGAAATGTTGTTAAGGTGCAAAATTGTGGTACGACTTCAGCGCTTATAACAAACGTAACTATTTAACAATTGAACCAACGTAAAAGCCCAAAAAAATTATCAAAAGTGGGGACAAATTTAAAATCAACTGTACTTCTTTTACTCCTTTCTTAACAGAAGAGACCAAAACACTTTGAACAGGCCAAGACTAGGTCACTCTACCCTACTAACCAATGCCAACTACATTGACCTAAAATTAAATCAATACCTCATGCAACATTGGTAGGCTTTTATTTACTTAACAATTTAACAATGAGCTGCTGAATATAATTAAACTAACTATTTTAACTAACTATTCTGAGAGGAATTCAATAATTTTAGATTTGTTAAAATTAAGGGAGAGTTCATTGGAATCTGCGGATCGGTAATGATCTTAAGGATCATTTTTTTTGTAAGGACGGTAAAAAGTATTTGGCCCAAAAGGTATTTTTAGACAACGATATCATGAAGGAGGTAGTTTTAACAATTTAAGCCTGCAACGATATGGAGGAAGACGTTTGCCATAGTCCTTATTCAAATTATTCTGTGCACATAATAGGAACTGCTTTTGCACAGATTCAAAACTAGTTTGATGTATGAAATATTGTGGAGTCCAATCGTAATAGCAATATTTGAGAATAGGATAAACCAGGGTGGTATATGTCCGACATATTTTTTTCTTGCCCCGCACTCTTAATACAACTTACCTCTTAATTCAGAAATATAAGCCACATCCTAGCACTAGCCAACCATCACCATCAAACTTTAAAAGAAGGAAATAATTAACAAAATATGATTACCAAATCTTTAATTCAACATTGTTCCTATTAAGAATACTATTTTAGTCAGTAAAGAGTTTTTTCCCAAATCAGTCTAAAAAAAAGCGGCGGAAGGCCACTAATTAAATCAACGGTTCACTGACGGACTGAAACAGTTTAGAATTCGAGGAGGTATCTTTTGATTAAAACGATCATTGAAATTTAGCGCCAAATTTGTTCGGGTTTCTAATTAGGATAAGCGGTTAATTAATTTTCTTGAGCTTCAAAGAAAAATATTGTTTCCTTTGTCTTAAGTAATTTTGATAGGAAAACTAAGGCGACAATTTTTGGGGCACTGCTGTCTTGAAGTATCTGCCATTAGAGCCTACGATTCGCACCAGGATTAAAGTACCCCCACAGTCCCCGTCCAGCACTCAGCCCGCCAAGCATTCGACAAGGAAGTCAGGCACTCGTGAAGCTCATCCTGAATGCAAGCAACGTGTCTATGTTTACCCAGCGTAGTGCCCAGCCGGCTCGGGCTCCACAATGCCGCGTTTATGCGCACGAACCACTGCAGAAAACAATTGCACGTAATTCTGCTTACGCTGTTACATTGCAACAATGCACGGAGAAAAAGTGGGGGGAAAACAACAGACGAAAACGTTGTCAGCCTTGCCGAGGGATAGGATTTTTTCGTTGCTAGCTTTTTTCACTGCCCTCCTTCCTGCGGTTGCGACAGTCAGACAGTCTGATGGCCAGACGAAGTGACAGTCGGACAAATGGAGGGGCCCGGAGCTGTCAGCCTGGCCGGGCGACCTGGGCGCTTAATCAGAATCGGGTCTCGGGTCTGTCGAAGCCAGGCCGGCGGCGCCCGGCCTCTGGCGCCTACTGCCCAGATCCTGGTGTTGGCTAAATAAATATCTTGCTCTTATTCTCCCCTTTGTTGTTTATTTGTCTCTCGTCCTGGTCTCGCTCCGTGACTAACTGGCATCCCCGTTTTGGGGCCAGCCTGCATATTGCATTTATTTACATAGGCCTGGCTTGACTTTTGATTCTAAGCTCATTGGCTCTCCTAACTCAATTCCGTGCCGGGGCTTTAGTCCTGGCGACGGCCAGGACTTACCTTTGTGTGCTCATGTGTGTGGGTGTCACTGCCACAGTACGAGTATGTGTTTGCGGGTGCTTTTGCGGGACCTTTAAAATTTGCTTTGATTCTTTAATGCTGAATTTCTCTGGGGTAAATGAGACCATTGGTGGACGCGAAGAAGTGAGTCCTTTCCGGCCATCAGCCTTTAAATGACCTGCTGGTTTCTTCCAGCTTCTGCTCAGCCCTCCTCCAAGCCACAAAACTGCCTCGTCAACAATTTTAGCCACATGGCTATGATTTAGCCCGAAACAATCCGGATTTCTTATTGGGAGTGGACCTGCCACTTCACTACGAAGCGGCAATCAAAAGTGCAACAGGGAAACAGGGAAACTGGGAAAGACAATTTCACACTTGGCACGAAAGAAATATATTTTGCTTGACAAATATGCTGACCTGACCCCTCCTGGCAAACAGAGCGGGGCACTCGTGCAGGCCGGAGGAAAATGTCATCATAAATGCCGAAAAAGGGTTTCGAAGGTGGCAGAGAAAATGGCAGACACCGAGGCAATCAGAGGCGCCTGGAAATATGCAATACGAAATACGAAAAATCAACAAGGATAACTGCAGCAAGGAAGATGCAGCAAGCGAACGACCCCAATTACCCTCGACTGGCAATGAGTCGGGCAGAATGGGCAAAATCAGAAAATCAGCCAAAGAAGGATAACGCCTACGTATTCACAGGCGTTGGCATTTGTCACCTAGTTGAGCAAACAGCTCCGGATGCACCGGCCCAGCTCACCCCGTGTGTGAGTGCCCCAGTGTATGCCTCTGTAATTGAGCCTACAGATAGGCCACCAAGCCAAAGTGTCCTCAGTAATCGACACTGAAACTACTGCTCCTTGGAGCCGCGTTTGCGCCTACTGGCCTCCGAGTGTAGGGGCACTTGTGCACCGCCGGCCTGGAGGCCTGGAAATGTGCATCGCCGCCATTGGCCCTTGCCAGACATGCTCATAAAAATTGCATGCGGCCCTCCGATTGGTCAGCGGCCCGACTAAGGGCAGCTGGCTGTGCGCCTGCGCACGGAGCGGGACTTATGCTCAGCAAATAGGAGGGCGCCCCCTCCGGCATGCAACGGAATGTTTTGCTTTTCCCTTTTCCTCTCTCTCTCTCTCTCTCTCTAGCTCGCCCCTCCGTGTGGGTTTGTGTGTGAGTGTGTGTTGGATTAAAGCTCTGCGCGTGGTGAAAACGGACAGGAAATCGCTCTCGAGTGGTGGTGGTTTTTCCGCTCGCTCAGGTTTATGTGCGCACTAATTGCATTGGAATGCTTCTGTCTCGCCGCTGTGGTTATTATTGTTACTGGCTGTCTGTATTTGCATTCGCTATGCGAGTATTTCGGTTTGATTACATTTTCGTTAGTAGGCCAACAGGAAGTGTGTCCTGTAGGAGACGCCGCAGCTCCATTTGTCTTAAGAATTCTATCTTTTCTTCCTTTGTATATATTTATTTTCTAATGGCTGTATTTTTTTTTGAATGTTTTAAAACGCATTTCAAGAAACATTACTATTACTGCATCACCTGATAAGTTGTAGGAATTGTAAATTGCAGCTTTCGTGTAGACTTTGGCAGTTGTCTCCCTCACACAACCTGTCTCTGGTTCTGTCTCTCTCCATCACCAAGCCACTGGTAAAAGCCAACAATAATTGAAGTTGAATTCGCCGTGAATTTTGCAAAGGGTCGAGCTTTTCTGCATTGTGAAAACGCTTGTATGTTTTCTTGCCATTTCTTTATGAGCTTTCAGATGAAAGTTTTGTAACAATTTAGTTTTATTATCATTAATTAATATTTTTGCTGTTTAACTAAATCCTTTTTGTGCTTAGATTTTTTCCTTAAGCTTGATTCACATTGTTTTTAATTCCTTTTTTCAGTAAGTGTAGCGTAAAAGCTCCCTGTAAGGTACTTACTTTGGGTGGCAGTGTGGAGAGTTTTGTGGGGGAGGCTTTACTTGTTGCCACTGTTTTTGTTTGAGGCGAATTCCAAGCGCAACATGTTCGAGGCGTTAAGTGCGACCCCAATCTTGAGGCTGTTGCATTTGAAATTGAATTCAAAATATTAATGCTTTGTTATCCCAAAAAATATAATTTTTCTTTATCCTGAATTATCCCTTCGCCCCTACGGCGTGACGGGCTGGGGGATTGCTTGCCGACCAGAGCAGTGATAGCGCCAATGACTGCTCAGTTGGCTCCTTATTTGCCGGCTGATTTGGGCCCTCGTGCCACATCGGTTCCGCATCCGCAGCTTCGTTTCGTCCTGTCGCCTCGTTTGCAGGTGCTCTCGGCTGGCACAACGCCTCGTGCATTTGGATAGGTTCGTGTTCGTTGCACAATTCGCCAGCCAAGGCGAGCTTCACATTTTTTCGGAATGCGAAAGGATCAGTTTTGCGCGAATTACGGTAACGAAAGGACGACACAGAACCGGCGTCGGTCATAAAAACTTTCTGTTGTTTCACTTGCATGAACTTCCAAGGACTCGTTGTGTGCGTGTGTTTTTACTCCGCGATTCTAGAATCGAACTCGTCCTCGAAACTTGACAACTCGTAAGCCCCGTTCGACAATTGCCACCATGGACACTGACCTAGGCCAGGAAACTCCTTCATCGCGACTCCTTTGAGGAATAACTGGACAGCTTTGTCGAATATCCTTTTTTACATTTTTTATATCGCCGCATAGTAATAGTAAAACATACAGTAACCTAGTGCTTAAAAATAGATTGTAGGCAAAAAATCTTCTGTTGGAATTATCATATCCCTAGGGTAATCGCAGGACCTATGTACTCCCTGAAAGCTTTGAGAACAGGAAACATAAAGTAGTCGCTTAACATTTCCCAAGATCGCTCGCTTGAATCCGAAATGGTTGTGAACTGTTGTAAACTTAGCAAAGTATCAGTAGAATTCTTATTGTAAATTTAGTGGTACAACAGTATACCATAAATCTATAAAAATTAATATTAGGGTCATCGTTGCAGTACTCACTAATTCATTAAATGTGCAGTGAATGGTGTATCGTGCTGCTGAGAGTTTTATAAGTGAATCGTAGAACCCACAACTCGAAAAGTCCTTTAACGGATCGGAAAAAACTTACCAAATTACAGCTAAAAAATACTTAAAGCATAACCTACTTTTAGTTGAAACTGAAGATAAGGTAAGAAGGTTTTAAAAAGACCACAATTTTATTTTTATTTTCTTACCCGTCTAAATTTCAAACTGAAACTTTTCACTGAATGGTTTTGAAAATTAAAAAGCCCAAATCTATACAAAATCTTGTTCAAAAAACCGCGTGTGTCTTCGAAATTTTGAACTCTTTTTACTTTCCTGTTTGGAATAGGGTGTTCCCTAAACTGTTAAAAATTGAAAAAAAAACGTACCCGTGTTCTTTTTAAATTCAAATGTCAAATATTTCATCAAATCAACAACCTGAGGGTGTTGAAAATGTTTGTTCAAGTGCTGAAAGCTAGTGCTAGCTAGTTCTGGTTCCTTGTCAAAATGAAGATTAATGTAAGAAAGCAAAGAAAGTGATAGAAAAGCAGCCTTTGAAATTAAAAATTTACCAGGCAACATTTCCGGTCGTTTTCCCTTGTTGAAATTTTTTGTTGAATTTTTAACAATTTTCAATAAAAAGTTAAATATTGGGTTTTCTATTTAAGAAAATTATAATAAAATTAAACAAAATTTTAACCATAGATCTTGATACAATCGGTCAGATAAAGTTTAAGATATACATATATCCGAAGGATAAATAATAACAGAGTTCGAGTTTTAAGAATTTAAATTATTCGAATCTGTTTAAGTTAACTCCAGAAAACATGATTTCATTAACAGGGAGTTTAGTGTGACGTCGAGACGACGAAAATACAAATTCTTAACATTTTTTTTTATCGTTTTTCCAATCTAATCTTTTTATAGTCATTTTGACTATATATTTGAGCATAATTTTGGAATAACAAATAGAACAACAAAAAGAAAGCTTTATAAGAAATTCAATAGCCTAAAATCGCTTAAATAGCTTAACAAATAACCATTTTTGCAATAGGAAAGTCGTAATGATCAAACCCATTTAAACCTGAAGGGAGATTCATTTGCTCCCTGCCGAACATTGTAGACAAATACTTGTAACACCTATTCAACTTTTCAGATAACGTTAAGTAAGCTTCTGAAACCTTTTGTGAGTGGGTAAAAATGGGGAAGATGGCTTCGGTGGGAAGTAGAAGCCTAAAGGGCCAGGCCAAGACCAAATCGCAATGCATTTGTGTGAAGTGAATTGAATAAATGTGCAAGTTGGTAAGGCAAGTGTTTTCGAGTGAAAGATTCTGAATGAGAATTTGTCCGTTCAGAGGGTACGGCCTTATTGTGCAAAGGGTATAATAATGTAGCCAACATATGGGAAAAATGAAAAGGAAATTATTTATGGTAATTATTCAGTTAACAGCGTAAAAAATGTAACGTCTCACAATAAACGAATAATATTAATTGAAGTTAAAAGTAGTCATAAATAGTTACAGTTACTGAACGTATAAAAAAATTATATAGCATTTTTTATACCCTTGAAAAGGGTATTATAATTTTGTCCAGAAATGTGTAACGCATTAAAGGAAGCATCTCCGACCCCACAAAGTATATATATTCTTGATCAGCATCAACAGCCGAGTCGATATAGCCTTGTCCGTCTGTCTGTCCGTCTGTCCGTCTGTTTCTATGCAAAAAATAGACAGTAGTTCTAAAGCTAGCGATTTGAATTTACCAAATCATTATTTTTGTTTCACGCTGATCGAGTTTAAAAATCGGTCGGATCGGTCCACTATACTGCCATACAAAGGATCAATCAAATGTCAATTCTTTGTATGGACAACTTTTTTGTTCAATCGCAACCGAATTCAACATTTATTCATTTGACATAGCCATACACGATTTCTGAATATTTGGTCCGGATCGGACCACTATATCACATAGCTGCCATACAAACGACCGATATGAAAACTAGTCTGTATGGAAAACTTTTTTGTTTGCAAGGGTATACCAGCTTCGGCAAGCCGAAGATAACTTTTCTCATTTGTTTTAAATTTAAAAATGAATTCAAATTTTTTTTTTACCAATTTAAAAAAGAGTCTTTCCAACTACCATAAGAAATAAAATCAATGCCACAAAAGTTTTTTATTTATTTAAATTGAAAACATTTGTTTTCCTGTTATATAAATATATGTCAATTTCTTATAATAAATCCATCAATCAGGCAGTAGTTTTCATTTCATTTTTGTAAAACCAGTAGAAATATCGTTAAAATAGCAGTGAAAAAGTTGTTCTAAAGTGTTCTGTTTGCATTTCTTATTTTCAAAAACCTGAACAAATTTTTTCCAAACTGCCTTTTTCATAATTGACTTTTCAAATACTAGATATGGCTTAAGAAAATATTGAATATCAATTTCTTTTAGTATCTGATCCATTCCATGCATATGATCTTCTCATCTTAAAATATTAAAAAATTGGTTCAAAGCAAAGTTTTTCAAATCCAAATAAATTTATAAGCCCCTTAAATATGTGTACAATTTTTTAGATCCATAAAACCAGATCGGTATAAAAGATTAAGCAATAAAATTCTGGTTCTGGTCATAAAAGAAAATGCTTCACATTTTTAGTCCTGGTTAATTCCAGAATATAAAATGTTTTTCATTTCAGCATTTCATTTTTAAATAAATTAAAAAACAATAATTAACACAAAAATAAATTTCTACCTAAAACAAAATCTAGTGGAAAGCGCTCTGAAATCTGTATTAAAATTTTTCATAGTTTGAGGAAAATGTTTTCTATAATGGATTGTTGGAAATTAGTTTTAATTAATACTTCAAGTTTATTAAAAAAACATAATAGAGGCGATTCAAAATATTTTAAACTTATATTTTCCCATTTAAAATTTAGCCGAGATTAAAATTAAAAATAGATTCACATCAAACATTGTTTAAAAATGTTTCATTGGTTTGATCGGATTGATAGAAGAAAAAACTAAATTTTTCGGAGGCTGGTGGCGTTGCGAAAAAAATTTAAAACAAACTTAAATGTGCGATCTGATAATCTAACCCTGATCCATTAAATACTAGAAAACTATCTTAAGTCACGATTTTTAAGTTATAAATATTGATACGGAATTTGAAAACTTTGAATGTCGAAGAGCCATTTTTCTATTCAGGACACCCTTCTAGTACATAAGCGATACGTACTTTATGTGATCGAATCGTTTCCATCTCTTTATAACATAGATTTTACTCTACGAGTACCAATTATGCTTTAAAAACAAGAAAAGAAAGCTAACTTTGGGTTGAGCGGAAGTTTATATACCCATGCAGTTAATTGGGGATTTCTATTGGTAAAAGATATAAAAAAAATACCGGACATAGTTGGCTGATCCTTTTAAGAACGTTCGAATCAGATCAGTTCCTCCTAAAATGGGTTATTAAAGAAAAAAACCGAAACTTGTACTCCCAAAAATACAGTTATATAACCGGTTGAAAAAAATATATGCCCGATCCATATGAAATTTAAATGGGATTCGAATTTTTTAATAGAACCTTCCAGTGAATTGAAACTTTCTTTCTATAAAAACATAGAAGTTATATTATTCTTTTAATTATATGGCAGCCATAAGTTATGGTCGACCGATCCCGGCCGAATTATTTACTGCGTGCAAAGGGTAGTGTGCAATGTTTAAAGTCGATAGACAGATGGACATGCTTATATCGACTTAGGAGCTTCACCTGATCAAGAATATATAAGCTTTATAGGGCCAGAGATGTCTTCACTATGTCGCACATTTGTGGCTAAACTAGTAAAACTCTCTGCAAGGTTAAAAAACTTGTGGTGTTTAATATCGAACAGAAGAGGTAACTTGTCCCGGTACATCTCAATTAAGTAGCCAATAAAAATTGTCGGTAATTTCTTTAAAAACTATCCGGTTTGGGTGATTTTTCTTTTGCAGGTACATATATATTGTCAAAAAATTAGTTTGGCATCAACAAGAGTCTAAAAAGTTGCTAATTGATGCTATGCGTGGCATGACAGGACTTGTATGGGCATTACAGGAGCCTACATATCAAATATCATGACTGTTTCTCTTAAAGTATCTGAGGTCCAAACGTACAGAGAGACCGACATGATCCAGCCATGAGTCTATTTATGGGGATCAAAAATATATAATATACTATAATATAATATATATAATATAATATACACTCTATGGGGTGGAACACGCTTCCTTCTATGTGTTAAATACATTTACACGAATAAAATATACCCTTTTAATCTACGAGTGACTGGTATACAAATTTGTGAAATTTTATTTGATATTCCTATAATTTTTAATGCTAGTTTTAACTACCATCCGATCAAGGGATACTGGATATTGGAGCTCTATGGGAATAGGCTGTTATGCAATAAAGAACATTTTACAAAAATATTAGGAAAAACTGGACGACTGTTTTTTCTTTCTCTTAGGGTAAAAAAAGTTATGACGGAAAAAGTCTAATAAAAATTTATTTAAAGTATAAGTTTTTAACACTGATTCTGTCGATTAAACTGTACTTCGTTATTTTTTGAAAGTCCTTTCTATTCCTAGAACAAGACATATTTTTAGACTTTTAAGACACTCTTCAAACTTGCCGGCAATAACTGAGAATAATATATATTTGAAAAAAATGTTTTTATTTGTAAAAAAGAAAATGTATGTTACACAAATTGATTGAAAAACTCGACACATTTAGATTCAAATACTTCGTTCGGAAAAAAGTTCAGAGCGTGGCATTGCAATATTGAACGTGTGAAAAATGTTTACTTTAAATCCCTTTAAAGTACTTTAAAGGAGCATCTCTATGATTCTCCGCAATCTATTGAAGAAGTCGGTGGAAGGGGAGTGAGTCAAAACATTTCATTAAAGGCAGTAGCGAGTGCAGTGAAAAAATACACAACAGCAGCTGGAAACAAAATGTTGACAAAAAGCGTAAAACACACAACTCAATAGTGCACAAAATGAAAATGACACAACATGCAAAGAGCAGAAACAAAACAAAAAGGGGAGCAGCTCAAAAAAATGTTTCCCGAACTAAAAAAACCTAACGACAGACCGACTGACGGACAGGCGGACAGACGGACACGCCATACAAATAAATACGCAGTCAAAGGCAATCAACGTCCGCCAGCAAGGCTTGGCCCTTCCCCTTGACAACTACCGATATTTGATTTGAAAACATTCCGAAAAACGCTGTCTGAATGCGTTTCCCCATTTCTTTTCAATGCTCGACAGCATCATCAGTCGCATTTGGCCACAAGGATCGTTCCAAATAAATAAATGCAACAATCGGCACAGCAATTACATCTCTGTGCTCTCGTTTGGGGCTCCTTTTTTTTGTTTATTAGTAATTTCTTGCTATTGTTTTGTTACCTTATGTTTCCACTGGCCATTGACATGTTACTTCCAACTCCGAAATTTGTGATTGAGTTCATCACAGAGTGATCCGATTCCACCGAAGCCTTTATTAAATTCCATTTTTGTTACACCCATCGAAAGGGTATATGTAAGTTTGTCCAAAGTTAGACTAATATTAATATATTTGGACTTCTCGATATGTTTTCGTCTTCAAAATTTAAGTCTAAGCAGGACGAATAATATTTAACGAATAAAATATAGATCTTGAGTAAATTCCTAGCGTCTGCTAAAGAGGATCAAGTTTGCAAGTTTTAGTATTCTAGTTTTTCGTTCATTTTTAAGGTAAAGTTGAGGTTAAACATAGGCAACATAGGGAATGGGTGCTGTTCTTCACCTACTTGGAAAGCTTTACCGGGAGACAAAAAGTCTTTGGAACAAACGTAGGTCTAAAATACAGACACAGTACATGAAAATGGAAGCCTTGTTTCTGGAGTCACAATATTTGGGCTTCCGTTGAGTGCTTTTACCATAAATGGGGGAAAAGCGGCGCAAAAGTCTTAAATAGAATTTATCTGATTGGAAGCTACGCGTTGGTCATAACTAATTTTGTATGGATTGTTCTATAAATGCCGTTATAATTTAAATTTTTCCGTTTTTGTGGGAGGTAGGAGCGTTGATATGTATATATAGTCTTCTTTATTTTTTAATAAATATACTACAAAAAACGCTGCTAAATTTCTCTTTTGCTTCATTTGTAATATTAATCGTAATATTCTTTATTTATTTCACCAAACCATCTTATTGAATTTTAAAATTGTTTACAAAATTTATTTCCATGTATTACTTTAGGGTACGATTCGTCAACTAGGTGGGCCTACTTACCTCGTACCTATAAAAATAAGTACAATATTAGTAGAGAATTTAAGACTCTTGTTATAGGTTTAATATTTTAATGAATATTCTTATGAAACAAATAAAAAAAAATATTATTAGTATTATTATAATTACCTTTTATGTACCCTAGAGGCTTTGGGGCGCTTCTCCACGTTCATTTTCAAGTCTAAAGTAGTTCAAATAAGTACCCTTTTTTCTCCATGAAAGCGAGCTGGCACGGAAACAATATATTGTCTGGTGCCCCAAAAGGCGTAATGAGCTGCAATTAATCGTACACGACAACACTATATAAACTTTTGCCAAAATTGATGTTCTTTTTGCCACTTTTTCGCATCTCCTTTTATTTTTTTCCCCATCAAAATGTCAGACTATAATTGCTACTGCCTCTTGCGAGGAAGTCTTATTTAAGAATTGGATTTTATGTGCCCAAATTTGAGATAAAATGTACGTTAAATACACTTTCATTTTATGGAAAGATTTAAGCGCTTCGCGGATTTCACGAAATTCGGCCACAATATTCCCCGTGGACGCATCCTGATCAATTTGTCATTGCGATTGGCTTTCCTAATTAACAATTCAAATAAATCGTTTCCATCGGACCAAAATGTTGCAAAGTGAATGAAATTTAATTGGAAATTTAATTGCTTTTGTGGTCGGAATGTGACATAAGCGCCCTTTTACCTGTGAACTCCTCGGTGCGTCCATTCTCCCCCAGCAAGCAGCCACTTTTTTATTACTGCTCTTAATTTAGACGTGTCCGTCTATCGCTGGCTTTTGTTGTTTTAATTATTTGCGGTTATATTTATTTAAATATTTACCAATTCAATTAGGACAACCGAAAAAGAATTTACTGTGGACTTTGGACCGTGGTCTACCATTCACGCCTCCAAATAATTTCAATTAATCTAATGTCATATCGGAGGAATACTATCTGCAGACATCATTGGAGCGGATCTGGGGAAAAACCTTGCAGACGTCTCTACTTCTTTACTTTTTCGTTTTCTGTATTTTTTCGGCGTTTTTCTTGGCTGCGTGCCAATTATAAAAGTGATTTTGCTGTAAGCTGCACCCAGGACCCCGGAGCAGACTCTATTCGAGACCCCAAACTACACCCACGGGCATATATGGAGCTCACTACCGTCAACGGGAAGTCATAAGACGTATGAACTTGTCGCCATTGCCAGCCAAAGGAAGTTGGAGTTGGAGTCGGAGCAGGATGAGGACCAGGAGCAGGAGCCAAAGCCAAACGAAAGCCAAAAGATGGGAAAAGTCGGAGAAGAAGTTGACGGCGAGCTCTCTGACAGATTCCTCTGTTTGGCTCGGTTTGGCGTGGGCCAAAGAAATGCGATAAATTGAATGACTGACGACGTAGTAAATACTTTTCAGACAGCGACGGAGTGGGTTTCGAAATCACTTGGATCAATTTCCACAGACACACACGACAAATTGCGCGTGGTTAGATTTTTCTTTCGTGGCCTGTCCTTTATCCTTTCTGGCTTGACATGTGTATGGGGTATGGACTAAGGAGTATCGGAGTGGGCGAGCATCTGACATCTGACAAGGTGAGGAGGTCTTCTAGAGTAAACTCTTGGTCCTGATCCTTATATTCCATATTATTTGTTATGCTTTAAACTAGACCTATGGATCCAGGGCATACCCGCAATGCTAATGCGTTTCCCGCCAAAGAAGCACACTAATTTAAATGCACAAAAACTTTCGCAAGCTGATTGTGTTTGCCCAAAGTCTCGTTTCATAATTTTGCACAAATTGCGGTTTTCCAGGCAACGAACTGCGAACTGAGAGCAGAACTGGCAACAACAGCGACAACCGCCAATCGCTTTGGCAACTAATAAAAATGTACCCCTGCCTGCAGGATGCCCTTCCGGCTTTGCTCTTGACTCCATACATGTGTAAAAATTTACACCACCGGTCAGGGGCAGAAGCAGTGGCAGGGACAAGGGGCAGGATTCGTTAGCCACTGTGGAGGCAACTGGCAGCCGGGCTGCCATTTTTGTTGCCAACTCGACATATTTCAATCACGTAAATTTATTACGTAAACATTTGCTTTGCTTTTCGCACACAATTACGAAGAGAAGCTGTGAGCAGACGTCGGTTAGGGGTTAGCGAGGGAGGGGTGCCACCGCAGGGGGGGATGCATTGACGGTGGCGAGCGCAAAAGGCCAGCGGATCTCCAATGCAGCAGCACGCAAATTTCATTTTAAATCTTTTCATGCCGCATCCAGTACAACACAGCCCGGGGCAGCCTCCATCCTGGCCAGTCCAGCCAACCCGGCCATTCCAGCCGCATCTCCTCCTCCCTTCTGGGGTAGGCCGCCTGCCTTTTGCTCGCTGGTAATATCCATAATGGTTTTACCAATATGGTGAGCAATTTTTATTAATGCATGCGAGTAGGGCAGGCGGGGCCGGGTTCAGCCAGCCTCACTTTCCCCACCCAAGGCAACCTTCTGCCCCAAGCAGCTGCCGCCGGCCACTGGGGTCTCTGTGTGCGTCTCCTTCGGGGCGGGTTAAATGGACTTTTGGCTTTTTGATCTTTAAATATTTGTATAACGCTTTGATGTCCATGCAGTGACCTTCTGTCATCAGCTTCGTTTTTCATTGCCGCCATTTCTGTCAGTCCCTCCGTATTTTTCTCTTCCAAGATTCACAAAGGATTGGGCATAATGAACGCTCCAAAAGGATGCGAAACATATGCGTATTCTGGAGCTACGCTTTAACGAATACCCAATAATCCTGCCACCTGGCGACGAACTGAGTAATGATCTATTGACTGGTGGGAGGGACAGCACAGAGGACACCGGAGAGAAAATTAAGTGGATTTTCGGACCCGCCAATAGCCAGACTTCATAACAATCAAATGGAAGTCAGGATGCAGGATAATACGCTGGCGTGTCACTGGCTGGGATGGGCGTATCAAAATCACCCTTCTAAGATTGATGCCGAAAGAAAGTAGCCAGGAAGCGCTTTAAAGGAAAGAAAGCCGAGACTGGCATTCTATAATTGAAATATTTGCATAATTATTAACCGTGTTTTCGAAGCGAAATCTCATTAAACGGCTCAGAAGCTTAGCGGCGGAAGTCTAGAAAATGCAAATGGCGTAAAATCCAGAGGCGGAATGAAAAAGTTTTCAGAGGAAAAACACAGAACTATAAAGAGAACGCCTAAAACGGAGTTTTGTGAGGCGGCCAAGTGGGAGGGAGCCTATCCCGGTGGCCGGCCCCTCGACTTTTCCGACTCCTCGGAATCGGGAGTCAAGAGCGACGTCGGCAAGGCATATGAACATACAAAATATCGCTACAAAGGAGTTGATTACACAAAGGAAAATTACGACGAATCATTTCCGCTGCTTGGCTGCTTACACGACCGGCGAGTCCAGACCAGCTCCTTTCCATTTCCGCTCCTAAGGGTTGGAGGCGCCGTTGGGGGCGGACGTCGGGTAAACTGCTCATGTAAAAAGCTGCAAAAACAAAGCCTTTCGCTCTCGAGTGAGATAGCAAAAAAAAGGGAAACAGGTTCGTGCGGCGCTAAAAACTACTAACGAGCCACAAACGAGTCCTAGGGGCCGAGCCTTAAAGCTGCAGCAGGAGCTGGAGCCTTGTTTAAGATTCTGGTATCTCGCGTCAGGTTGACATCTTTCTGGGCCACATAAATTATATTTAATTGAAATTCTTTCGCAAGTGGCAGCAGCGCGAAATTAGGCAGAGGTCGAGGCAGACAGCGACTTACTGGCACTCATAAATCGCTCGGGTGTCAGGGCGTTAGCCGAAAACCGAAAGCCCAATGCCGAAAGCACAAGGACTTGAAGACATAGGGGACTGACTGCTCCTAGGCGGGCTTCGCAGGACTTGTAAACGTCAGCGATCGCCTAATGTTTCCATGCATCATAAATTTCATTGAAAAGCGCTTCCGTTGCGCCATTTCCAGACGTTTCGAATGGCGGGTACCTGATGGCCCACCTCCTCACCTAGCAAGGAGCGCTCCTTGGCCGGCTTGTGCCTTACCGGCTTGCTGGCTGACTTGCACATACAAAATGCATAAGGGAAATGAATTGCTTTACGAGGAACCGCAGTAGCTCCGCAGGGACAGCGAGGAATATGCAAGTGTAAATCAACACCCGACACACAGCACACACCGAACACACAGGATAGTTGTGGGGGCGTCCCATTTTATAAGCTGTCGAAAGTAGTTAACCGTTTTTCATAATTTATTTATGGACGCCATAGACGCCACGGAGGGAGGCGCATTTAGACGTGCTTTATATTAAGTGCGCACAGTTTATGGCTCATTCGGCCATAAAAAAGGATTAGGGCCGCAGCCCAGTATGCAAATCGGTTCCACAGCGAGGTATGTTTCCGGGCCATTGTAAGCCTCGGGATTGGCAAACTTTGCCACAATTAGAGCGTTGCAGGCTGCAGCTCACTCATTGGCAACCAGTTATCCGCAAGTTAGGCTACTAACACGATTAAGGCATTTGCCGCAAATAAAACTCGCAACTTTTCCAAAAACTTTCACTAAGGAGGAGAGACTCAATTGAGGGGGCCAGAGCGGGAAACTTCCACCTAACGACTGCCAATTGATGTTGTTAATGAAATAATTTCTTATAACGGGTGGAAAAGTTTCCCCAGCTGGCTGGGAAAGCGAAACTCAGCGCTTAAGTTTGAGGTTTTGCGGTTGCCTGGCCGATAATTTGGCATAGATTCTCCTCTAGGCCACCCTTCCTCCGACTCTCTGACTTCTCCGCCTTCCAGTTGGAGCAGAAAAGAGCAAGCTCCGCAGCTCCGAGAATGGACACATTTATAAAATGTATCCCGGGTCCAGCCCCAAGTGCTTGGAGTCCTTTGTGCATTTGTGCTTCATTATGCGCAACTCGTTTTTGTTTGACTTGGCAGGGCCAGAAAGTCTAAACAAATTTTGTTTTCTTGCCTGCACTTGGTGTGAGTCCTTCTGTCCGAAGCGGCCTCCGCAGAACACCCCATCGACTGTCTGTCCGTTCGCACTCATCAGCAGGACTCTCAAGTCTGCTTTCGTGCCATTGTGCGCTTTGTTTAATGTTATGTAAACTTTTACTCCTTGGCTACTTTCCTTGTCCTGCCGCACTGGCACCCACGTCGACTATCTATTCAGCCATTCATTTGCCGTTTTCAGATGTTTTGTTGCTCCTTTTTTGAGTCCCAGGCGGAGGCCCGTGCCCGTTTCCGTTCCCAGTGCCCAGGCCCACTTAAAGGTCCTTAAAGTTGCCTGCAAATTGAGTCGCTGCCGATCCACAATCTCCTCGCCGTATTCCTGCAAAGCTGACAAATTTTTCGCTCCGCTGGCTGTGGCAAGTCAATTGATTGATGACTTTTCAATATGGCAGCCGCATCAGCCACAAATGTAAATACTTTCCGCTCGTCCTTATCGCTCCGCCACCTGCTTCCTCCCCCTCGATTGGCTCCGCTCCCAGCCAAGCACTCCGTCCGGGATTACATGCGATTTATTTATGATTTTCTCCGCTGGTATTACCAAATGTTTGGCTTACTTTTATTGTCATTGGGGGATGGCAGCCGTTTTGGCCTCCACTTTCCTCCTCCTCCAGACGACAGGACGAGCTTCCGGCGCTACAACTTTCCGACGAATCGACAGACTGACGGACAAGTTTCCTACGCCCAACTTCAGCAGCCAAGTGGCAACATTTAATTGCTCAAAAAAATATTTTGCAAAAAATCAAACTCGACGGAGACCAAACAATAAAAATGTTGCCAATTGTTGTGCTTTATGATGTTGCTCAAAAGTTAGCAACTGCGCTGCAACGTGGTAGGAATTTTTGACTCCGGGCCCGAACGATTTGTTGTATTTTATTTTATGTTGTCAGCTGAAGTTTAGTTATAAACTTTTAGGACTTGCCAGGCGGTAGCCCTGCTGTATAAAGGGATGGGTGACCTTTAAAACAACGATTATTTGCTGACGACGCGTGAGTAAAATATTCCCTGTAAATAATTTAATGTCCTCGAAACAAGCCTCTTTAAGCTTCAAAATAGTTTCACTGTTTAGGGTAATTTTGGGACAGTTTTTTTAATTTCATAATGTTTTCATTAAAGGCATGCAACATAAATATTTTACAATTCAGTTTCCATTAATTTTGGTAACTAACAACATTTTTAGGTAATCCAAAAAAATGTGTGGCTTCGCGGAAGCGAACATCCTTTCAATGTCATCGAAAGTAAACGAATCGAATAGATATTCATTTTCGACAGGTAATCCAAGCGACAGAACTAAAAGTTTAAGTACACTTTTAGTAGCTTTAGAAGCTTTAAAAAGAGAAAAAATGTCGGATTGAAAAGAATTTAATATTTTAATGAAAAGAAGAAATTGTGTGCAGAAACAGATTTCTTATTAAATAATAAAATATATTTTTGCATATTGCATACAATTTTTACATAAATCAATTGGATTGGTGTTGAGTCAGTGAGTATCCGATGTCTTAAAAATATAGTTTCGAGAAAAAGTAGTCAAAGTTTTGACCATTACATCCTTCCACATTACGGGTACCAATCTCTGTTTGCTTTAACTTCGAAAATATTGAAAATTTTGTAGAGGACGATTACGGTCTCTTTTCGGAAAAAAATTTAAAAAAATAGATTTTGTCAACCCATTACATTCCTTACAAACATTTTATAATTTAATAATTACTCTCTCTTAATTTGGCCATCATAACTCGGTCACAAAGTATCAAAATAACCTAAAAGGAGGTTACAGATGCAACGATATTAAAATGTCTTTTTTTTACAGCCACAATACGAGTACGAGTAAAATACGAGTATGCATGTGGCAAGTTATGAAAGATATGGAGTTTTTTTCGGGTTTCCCGCAGACAGCCGATTAAAGTGCATTAGTGCTTAAACCATCGAGTTCATTCTATGGAAACCTTTCTCCTGGCATCTCCTTTAGAACCGTCCTTTTTGTAAGGCTTTTTCATTTGGTGTTCCGTGTTCCTCGGTGGCGATTGCGGATTTCTACGCCGATGTTTGTTGTTTGCTCGCTGCACTTAATGTAATTAATTTTAATTAAAATCCAACGGGAGCGCGAACAAAAAATTTGCCACAGTAATGAGCACAGGAGTCCGTCTATCCGACTGACTGACTGAGTGTCGAATGGCGAACTTGCCAGAGCCCTGCCAGGTCCTTTTGCATTCGTCCTGCATCGCATATCTTTTCGCGCCTGCAGAGCTCGGAATAAAAAGGTAGCCTGCTTTTCAGCGCGCTCCTCTCGGTGGGTTAAGCGCAAATAGAAGCGGCGGGGTGTGGGTTTGATGGGGGTGGGTCCTGCTAGTGGCGAAGCCTGTGGGGGTGTGGATGTGTTTGGCTAGCTGCTGGCCCGTAAATTCAAGTTACAACTGCCATGAAGCGTTTGGCAAACATTTTAAAGTTGCCATTTAAGTTATGTACTCTGATGTCGGATGTTGCACTTTTCGAGCTCCGGCTCTCGCTCTGCTCCGAAGGACTCCAAGGGCAGCGCAAATGTTTGCAAATCGTTACGCAAATATAATTGCAGATCATGGCGAACAACAATAGTAGTTAATGGCTTTGTGCCGTAAAGAGATGAGCCAATAAATATTACCAAGAATGCCATCATACTCTGGGGCACTGCATGGAAACAATTTGGTTGCATTTTTTACCCAGCATGCGGCAAGGCCTCTGATTTAAAAGTCTCTCAACGACTCCTATACCCATATGGGGCATCCAGACAATAGATACTCTCACAGGACGTGGTGGAATAAACTTCCACGCCCCATATTGACAGTGGGCGTTTGGATGCGTCTTTTGCACCTGCCAGCCTCTAAAAGTCCTTGCTCCTGCCTCGCCTCCTTATACCGGCAGCTGCGTTGCACTTTTTGCGCCGCATTCTGTGTTATAAACAAATAAAATTCGTTACCCCTCGTCCTCCACCCACATACGAGTATACCCACACAAATATATTTTATTCCCGCTCCTTCAGTCGCTTTCTCCGCATTTGCCAGACATTGCATTTTTACCTCCTATGCCGATTCACGCGCTGTTGCACAAAGCAAAGTCGGCGTTTCCGGCCATCCCCCATCCATACCGTATTCTTTCCAGTTTCCACCATCCACCATGCACCACCCACCATCCACCTTTTGCCAAGGCTCAATTGCTGGGCTATGTTTCACCGACTCCTCTGGCATTCATTCTGGCAACTGCGAAATGCGAGCTGCAAAATGCGGCGCGTCAAACAAATAGAAAAATGTTGCACGTGGCTGGGAAGATTTAAATAAATCAGACCTAGAGCAGCGTCGGCGGTGGCGGGCTTTAAGAGTTGCCAAGAAAGGCTTTCCGAGCTTCAGGCGGGAAAGTATTTTCAGCCAGCCCGACTTAAAGTCGCGGCATCCTTTTTAAAGCCTCCGGTTCTGGCGAAAAACCGCAACCTGGGCGACGGCCAGAGCGGCTCCTCAAAGCCTGTTAACAAGGCAGGAGACATAGACAAACACTTGCTCGGCACATCCGTTGCACTCCCAGCACCAGCCCCTGCCAAGGGCGAATAGTGAGGAGCCAAATACGCAGGACCACACAGGAAACAATATCGCTTAATTCGCGAAACAATTATAAGGAGTATTTCTTTTGCGAAGCTCGAAGGCGATATGCAAAAAGACAAAAGGCCATCGATAGAAAGTGACGGTTAAACCCACGTGGCGACATCCACTATATACATGTTCAATCGTGATTTTATCTTGCCTAAATACAACCCTCTTTGATCTATGAATCAATGCGAATCTTAAGAATAAAACTATTGAAATTTAAGATATATAATCCTTATAATGTTCTTTGAACGAAATACTATGAAAATATCCCAAAAAAATTTTGAACGTCCATTCAAAAATATATTGATGTTCCTGTCCTCATTTGGGGTACAAGTTTTTCTTGCTGTGCATGAATAAAGGAATTGTTTTGAGGCAGTGAGGTAGGTTGCTTCAAAATTTAAGAGTTTATAAAATTAACATCGTCATGGCATCCAAGCAGACCCCGTTTCTGCATTCGCATCTCGGTCCAGGACTGCAAATATCCTTTGAGCCCGTGGCTGCTTTGCATTTGTATGGAGCTAGTCTGATCTGCGGCAGAGTGTGTGTCAGTGCGAGTGTTTGTGCCTCGTGTCGTGTTGGCATTTGTCGTTACAAACTTAATTAATGTTATGCCGAGGAGGGGACTCCCCGTCGCCTCCAGCTCCGGCTCCGGCTCTTGACTTTTGCCAAACCCGGCCAAACCCGACCAAGCCCGGCAAACCGGCAAAAGTGTGCACCAGTCCGGGGGCCGACTGCCGACGGCTTTGAGGACACGCTGTCAGTTTCAGCTGACGTTTCATGTCTCGGTCACCGAGTCCTGTGGGGGAGGCAAAAGTCGTTCTTTAAGGGGATTCAGTAGCTTTAGAAAGCATTTGATTGGGATCGATTGCGAGTGCATTCTCAATAGGAATGGAGAAGATTTGAGACAATATTTTTACTAGACTTGTAACTTGACTAATAAGGGGGATATTTAGGCGAAGCTTAGTTGGTAAGTCTGTCCCGCATAGGAGCACCTGAGTAAAGCAAAGCTTCACCATGTCATTTGTAGGTTTGCCTACTCCTTTCATGTAATTCTGCGCATTTGCAAGCGGAATCCTTGAAACGCATCGCCTGGCAACGGAGTAATTTCTTTCGGAGAATCCTCTGATAATATGACATCCTCCGACCCCTCCTCTTGACAATTTCGGTAATGCTCGGCTGCTTAGCCGGCTGGCAGTTAACGGATATTGTTTACAGAACTCTCGGCAGGACCTAAAAGTCCTGATTGTTTGTCTGCGCCGTGCTGAGCTCCTATACTCTTGTTTGCTATTTGACTTAATTTAATGAAAATGTTGCAACCTGCAATTTACAAAACTAACGCCAACAAAACTTGAGATTGTTTACTCGGGAAGGGCTGGCTCCTTTCCCATTCGAACCGTCTTGGGCTCTTCCAAGATACGAGCACTTTGAGCACCAAGATGCGGGCTCAGTTCTAAGTTCACATTGGGAACACAGTCATCTTTTTGCGGGGGCGGAGAAAGTCAAACAACCGAATGCAAACGCTTTTTACCGCCTCAAGTAGACGCATAAGAAAAATGTGGCAGACCAGGACGCTGGGATGCTGTGTTTGCGATGGGAGGGCTCAAGTTTGCTCTTTATTATGGTGATTGCGCGAAACTCTGAGTGAAATGTAGACTTTTGTAACCTCAATATTTTCTCCCTTTTTGCATTTTTGCAGAAGTACTGGCTGATGCTGGCTTGCCGGACGGCGTTGAAAATCGATTCCATTAATCTCATCTATGTGCGGCTAATCTGAAATGATGAGTTATCAAAAAGGTAAGTGACTTACTCCAAAGTGTCTTAAACACTTCCATTACAATTTGCAGTAAATCAGCTCGAGAAAACCTACGGGTCGTTACAGTTCACACCACCCGAGATTAGAATCGGTTTCAGCAATAAAAGGGACTGGCTTCGGAGAAGCCGAAATTTGTAGTTGCCTGTTTTTAGATAAAAACCCGGACAAAGGCCTTGCAACGGCTGGTCCCCCAACTAATGAGCTTCCATGACTCGGCTCGAATGGGATGTCCATTCAGCTTCACGGCATCGTTAGGGGCCCCTCCTGCTAGTTTCTAAATTAATTGCCACCAGTTTTTGTGTGGCCGCCCAAAGCGCGGCTTAGGCTTCGACTGGGCTGACCATGTCAGGGAGGCCCTCCTAGTTGGCTCGGCGATGCCGCGCCGTTCAATTAACTTGTGCGACAATCCAATCAAAAGTGTATTAAAGGCCGTTTACGAGGCATTGTCATTCCCATCCGCGCTGTGGCAGCAATGCCATTTCGCAGGCCAGCCGCTGTCGATAACAGCCATTACAAAAATGTTTTATGCCAATCGGGTGGTCGAGGCGGCCCTAAATGCACTAAAAATTAAGGAATGGAAACCACATTATTGCACATCGCGCAGGGCAAGTGGATAAAGTCCAATTTCGGGTAAACGGCAGCATTTTGTGAAAATATTTGGGAGACCTCCCATATTTGTCAAATTAGCAATAGTTTTAACAATAGGTTTTTAAAAAGCTACTGAGAAAAAAATTTCGAGATTTATGATTTTAAAAAGCATACTTTGCCTGTCAGTCTGTTGAGTTAATAATTTTAGATAAAACACAGAAGTATAAATTTAGTATTAAAACTTTTTATAAATAGATAGCTTGTATTTTAAATATATATTCTTCAACCAAGCATATATAATATAATATCAATTTACAACTAGTAGTCCGGGTGATACAAAAATGTATTTATTTATAGCAAAAAATCTCTGATCTCTTTGTTTATTAGTTACTTGTTTTTGATTATTTAATTTAAATTTTTGATTATTTTAAGCTACAAATTTAAGTACAATTTTATTGAATAAAATGTAAAAAGAAATATTATGGTTCGTTTTCATTCATTTATTTTCATACTTTTAAATTCAATTAAAGTTAGTTTTCCAATATTTTACTTACTCATAACTATTTCTTTTAGGCTTTAGTTTTTATTTATGGTACATTCTAGGTAGATAAAAAACATAAAAAAAACGACCATGTTGGAGCCATGCAAATGATTTAAATTCTGTGCAACTAAATGCAAGTTCTAAAAAGATGTTAGTTTTAAATATTTATCGAATGCGAGTCCTGTTA
Source organism: Drosophila vallismaia (assembly GCA_035047325.1). Taxonomy (NCBI): domain Eukaryota; kingdom Metazoa; phylum Arthropoda; class Insecta; order Diptera; family Drosophilidae; genus Drosophila; species Drosophila vallismaia. The sequence continues at coordinate 23,590,274 of JAWNPU010000055.1, read as the reverse complement.
ACTCAAATTAGCCATAATTTATGTTCAATCCGACATGGAAACAAAGGTGTAATTGATTGGTTCTCGAGTTGAATGGAATGCATGGACTCCTACGACTGGAAACTTAGCCAATTCATTGAATTAAGAAAAGATTTGCCATTATTGTTTTATTCCCCGATTATGTCTTCTGATCGGGCCCCCGACGAATTCGATGAATCAGAGAGTACGATTTTTATAGCTGCTCGAAATCCACTGGTAGGACGCAATCCCCGCCAGGACGTGCGTTCCAGTCATCCGACACGAGCTACATAAATAAGCAGGGGAGGACGACAAAAGACCTCCCGCATGAGGGTGGAGTGCTGCCTGGAGACTGGGAAAAACTTTTCCAATTTTCCCCTTTTTATCGTAAATTACGCACAATTCAATATTTGGCCTTTTTACTGCCTTTTTTCTTGTCTCTGCGTCGTCTGCCTTTTTTCTGCCTGACTTGGCCAAGGAGCGGTGCTTGGCTAGGGGAGATTGGCTAGGCCACCAGCCACCAGCCGTCTCTTCTTTATTGGTCCTTTATATTTTCTATTTATCCTGTGTCTCCTTATCGTAAATAAGAAATATCATACGTGTGTAGGCCTCTGTTTAGCCACAGTCTAGGCCCTCACCTCTGTCCTTCGTTTCTTGGCGACTCTAGGCCCAAAAGTTAGTTTCAGTCCCGAAGGAGCTCATTCCACTAATCGAAATGGGCCCTGGTATTCCAAATGTAATGATTGTTTTTGCGAATGGTAATTTATTCTGCTTTATTTACAACAATCGTGGTTGGAGGAAAGTTTGAGGGCACGTAGGAGAATACAATACTATCTCATCTATTGTGAAAAATGTTTCCAAAACTGTATTTGGGGGCCCATGTATAGATTAATCGTCTATACCAAGAATGGGTAAAATTTCTGTAATTGAATTAAAGACGTTTTCCCGTGACTATATTTTGTGAAACACGTAAAACATTGGAAACTGGAAATACTATAATTAATTTATGTTAGATAATGTAGCAATGTTTTTAAAGGCTTATACAAAAAATCGGCTCCAGATATTTGTTTTTGAATTACTTAGACATTTTTTTCTTAATTCTTGATTAAAAGTCTAAAAGCTTTATAAGCGTAGAAAATAAAGAAATTTGGCAAGAAATTATAACAGGGTGTGGCGGCTTAAGTCGAGACACTAGATTTTGTGGCATACTTTTAGGCGACTATTTTTTCAGGTTATTTAAGCAGATGTCCCCATTTGGCTAAATTTTCTTTTGTAGATGTAAATATGCCTTTTAAACGTCTGGAATTAAAACTTTTGAGAAACTTCTCGAATGAGAATTCTAAAAAGGGCCGAAAATGTAAAACAAGCTCTATGAGTACTAGGTATTATTATTCTGATCCAAATACTGTAAATTTAAATTCGTACATTTTTTACTAAATATATATATTTGCCTCTAAGATTTTTACGCTTATTTATAAATAAAAGCATCACTTTTTTGTCTCGACACTTTTAAGGTCAAAGTTTCAAGTGATATTTTTCAATTTTATTTTCTATGTGGTATCTTGGGGGAAGGAATTCGCAGGGAAGTTTGAAGCTGTGCAAGACAATCGGAAAATATAGACATTGGGAAATATGTTGTTCCTTTTTGCATACGAAATCAGTGCATCTCGAGGACCTCAACACGTCTGAACGTCGTTGGCAGGACTCCCCCGGCCAAGACTGGTGGGGCCCGAGGATACAAAAGGACGGGCCGGCGTGCAGCGCTGCTCTTCGTCCAATTACATGCAGCGGCTTTTGTGTCACAATTTTTATGCCGACCATGGTACGCAAACGTGTGCAAAAAGGAGATGATCTGTGGAGTGGGTGGGTGCGCTGGTGGTGTACAGAGACTAGTCGGACGTAGACCTAAAAATGCGAAAAAACAACAATGAGGAACCGGGGGAAGTAAATTCGGAGAGCGAATAGTACTGTCTACCAAACTGATTCAATTAAATCAGTCCAATTGAAGGGACTGACGAAATGTGTGGCGAATGTGTGTGCCCAGAATATTTAAGCCGCCGCAAAAGGGCCTCCGAAAGACATCTGCAGTCCGGGGCCTGTTTAAATTCTGACTTAAAGCCGCTCACAGACCCGGTCTGATGGGCTTTTCCGGTCGGACGGAACTTCATCATTACGGCGGTGCCAACTCTTTGCAGCCAAATGTTGCCGCCGAAAAAGTGGCGTCGCTTTTAATACAAATAACTGAACATTTTGTTTGTGCCACAGTTGCGCGCCATTTTTTAATGTCCCGTGTTTTTTGTAGCATTTCAGCATCTGAGGGGTAGTAGACAGTAGGGATGTGGGTTGCTGTGGCATCCCTGCCGGATGCCGTGACTTTTGTCGCGTATCGTATTAATATCTCAATTTATAGCAATTTATAAAAATATGAAAAACGCTTAAATGGGTGCAAGCGACCGGCGCAGTGGGGTCAGGCTCAAATAAAATTTAAACGTGATTTTTGCGGACAAGGGCCACGATTGCGGCTTTTGATTTTGAGCACCCAAACGAGGAAAAATGCCCATGGTTCAAGTGAGACTTCACCGATTCAGTCCACTGTGCGGGGCGCCCAGAAAGGGAAAACTTTCTGGCTCCCAGGCATTGGGCTCTGTGTGAAAATCACTCAAAATTGTGTTTAACTAAGCGTAAAAATTATAAGCAAATTAATTTGCACAAATCACAACAACAGCAACAGCCAACAATAGTGGCTGGGCGTGGAGCAGAAAAGTTTTATGAAACAATCAGGCGAAGCAGCTCCTGCTCTGGTCCGTTGAGCCCCGATCCCAGGACCCAGCACCCAGGCTCTAGGTCCCAGGACCCTGTTCCCGGATCCTGTCCTAAGCCCCAGCCAGAAACAACTGACGCGGCAGCAAAGGCTGCCAAACGGAACGAGGGCTGTTCTGGTGCTAGGGTGTCCTGGTGTCCTGGTACTGGGGGTGTCCTGGAGCGGGACGAGGTGGGAATAACCAACAATTTATCTGCATAAAAGCGCAGAGTGCAACTTTGACGGAGATGTCTGTCGTGATGGGGATTGATGAGTGTGGGCTCGGAAAAACTTTGCTGCCTCTGTTCTAGCGAATTTAATTCCGAACGAGATGTTCACAGAAGAGCCTCAAGATTAAAGATTGAGGCAAACGGTTATGGGGAATAAATATTTCAGCCAGTTGCATCCAATTATTTTGTTAAATCAATTGACTCCCTTCAGGCATCTCCAATAATTCACCTAGTCCTACTCCCCTCGCTGCTATCCCTCGAATCCTGGTTTCCCGGTTAACAAGCACAATTAAAACTTTTACACAAAAGCATTTGAAGAGCAACACAATTTAAACACCCTCGAGAGAACTTCACAAATCATTGCCTTCATTAATTTGCATGCAACAAAATGAGCCAACTGGAATTGTCCCTTTTGGGCAGTGACAAGGGTCGGTCAACTAACAGCTCTACAGGATTCATTGTCCTGGCTGGGCGGGTAATAATTTGGCGATTTTTAATTGCCTTCAATTCGGTAGTATTCGGGGGAAAACCTGTCCGTTTCCACTGTTGATTTTCCAAATGAAAAATCAACAAAGCTGCGAAACCAAGTGGAAGAGTAGAAGGAGTCCCACCCACTTCAGTCACATGTGGTAAGGATTCCGAGCGCGCCCGAAGCGCAGGGAATGCCATCCGTAATTTCCCAAATTTATGCCTTGACTTGGCAACGGCTCATTAAAGTCCTGTAAGGATATAGGAAGGAGGAAACGGCGCCCATTTGCATTTTGTAAACTGTTGCCAACGCAGGCTTGAAATATTTGACAAGGCAGGCGTGGCCCAGACCCCCATCTTATTCGATGGCATTGTCTGCGTTTAATTATGGGCGCAAATAAATGTCTGTCATATTGGGTTGTGCGGTCCAAGGACTCCGCCTCTCGCCTAGGGCCAAGTCTGGGACGTGGGGGAGGAATCCCCCATCCATCGCTTAGAGGCTGGGGGTGTTCGGTTTCCAGACCCCCCGCGAAATCTTCCAAGTAGTACATCTAATCACGACTTAGTGATTGGCTCCAGGACCTGCTGGAGTTAATATGGCTTTAACGAGGTCGGGACTTTTTCCACCCACAGGGAAGGAAGCCTTTCACCCTCGATTGGAACTCATCTCCCGTTAACACCCCAATAATTAAACTCAATTAATTGCCAGATGACCAGCTGACCAGTCAACTGGCACGCCGAGAACACATCAAAGACAATAGGGAAATGCACCGACTTCCAGTCGCCACTCAGCAGACTTTGATTCCCCCTCCATGGCATATCCTGGAGAGCTAGCTCCCCGATAATAACTTCATTTGTCTCCGTTAAGTCCTGTCTTGGCTTAGCAGCCAGGACTCCTGACAACTCCTTTCCTTCCGCGAAGCACCCCCGTTCTTCGAGGGTGGATAAATGAGGTATCGGGCCGAATCAGACCAAACCACATGCTGTGTTGTGCTTATCTTGACAGCAAACATTTACAAAAAGAAACACCCACGATGGATGGGGCGCCCACCGAGGGGGAGTCCTGCGAACACGTCTCTATCGCAGCCAAACAACGCAGTTTCCAATTTTCCTTTTTAGCCGTTTCTCCTTCATGGCTTTTAAATACTCCTGGCTTCTGGGCCCCAGCTACCTGGTCGCTGCTCCAGCAACTTCCTCCAAATCCAATTATAATTGCGCTTATCAAAAATAAGTTTCGATGCTCCTTGGCGCGACTCTGGGGGAATGGGGAATGAATTGACGGCGTCTCTGCCAATTCCTCCAATATTTAATCCATACAGATATCCCAATGACTAGAAGGGGGCAGGGCAGAATTTGGGATTGCTTGTATTACTTTTTTCCGACTCCTGACCCGGCCACGTCCTTCTCCGGCATCGCAGTCAATTACCTGAAGTTTAATTGAAGGTGAAATTGTGTCAGGGAAGATACCGAAAGTTGATGTGGTCAAATGTTCTGGGTATGGTTTCCGCACAAAGTTATCGAATGAAAAATTATACTCCTTATCCTGGGTCCCGAGGGTGGTTTGGTGGCGAAGATTTTACTTAATTCAGAATAGTGCGGAAATGATGCCAATTTATCAGCTTAGCCCGAAATAAAGAGCTCACTTCTCACTCGTCATTCGATAGCGTCTGGGATTAAGAAAGCCTACTGCCATTTAGTATTTCTTAGCAGAGAATACGAGATGTTTGAATGGGCCAGGAGGTAAGTCGATTCAAGCACGTAGAGCCTTTGGATTTTATTCTAATTCCTGAATTTTAGAAGTCCAAAGGGTCGATCAAGGCTGTACAGTTCTTTCTAGACCTAAAGTCATGAGACTACAATTATCCATGGACTTTCTATACTATAGAATCTATAGAAAAAAAGGAATCTATAAGGGTATTCAGGTCTAAAGCCATAGATTTAAAATAATCTTGAACTTTGAAGAATAGCAAAGAAAAAAACTAGCTTTTTTGTTGATCTTATTTTAAAATAAAATATTAAAATAAATAAAAGAGGTAAAATTCAAAAAGTTAACTTCTGATTTCACCTCACCATTGAACCAATACCACACCCTTTATCAATCCGAAAAAAATAGTTTATGATAATATGTATAATCATTTTTCTTTTGTAGGTAAAGAAAAACTAAAAAAACACAAAATTACGACTACTAAAAAATAAACACTCATATATTGAGGTTCGTTTTTCGACGTTCTCGAAAAAAAACACTAATGGAACATTATTATAATTTAACTTTTCCATCCAGCGTAAATTTTAAAATCATGGGTAACGATTTGAAAACATTTTTTCGAGAAAAAAAGTTTACAATTTTTGCGTTCCAGACTTTTCCAAATCGCAATTTTCGAAAAAAATTTGACGGAACTTTTAAAATATATAAAAAACTTTTTATTTTAGACCAAAATACCCTTAAAATATCCGTTAGTTTTCGATTGCCGCTTAATAAATAACATTTTTAATGAACCTTTGGCTTGACTTTATCCTGCCCAAGTATCAAGAATCAACCCCACACTTTTGCCTTCAAGTGGCGAGTTCAATTTACATTTCTCACAAATAGCTACAATAAAATAGCCTTTTCATTATATTGGAGTCGTTGCGTGAGAAATCAGGCCCGCTGACGGGTGGCTTGTACTTTCCATTTCGTTTTATGGCAAAATAATAATCTCGCCTTAAATTATGTTCATTAAACATTCGCCATGAGCTACTAACCCAGCCAGGGCAGAGACAAAGGAGCGCTGCTGCCAGGAAGTCTTTTGTTTATACTCGAGTTCCGTACCTCGCCAGGACGAGAGGGCGACGGGACGCTGGAAAATTAAGCGAGCTGAAAATGTCCTCTGTCTAAACAGCACAACAACTTAATGAGCCAGCATAACTTTGCGACAACGTGGAGATGTCTGGGGCGCGATGACTGGAGGGGTAGTGGGGCGGCAACTGGCAAGGACCTCCCCGAAATCGAGGGGGAAACAGATAAAAAAGCCGAAATATGGCCCGGAGGAAGCTCGTACCGGGGCGCGGTGGCAAAAGTCATTACTCACTGTACTAGCGGACTCGGCAGGGCCGCTAAAAAATAATCAACTTTTACACGAATGTCACACCGAATGCCACCCTGGCTCGACGGCAAGTTGATTTTAAAGTTCCAGAGCTGGCGTGGAGACAACTTCCGGATTGCCGCAGGACCTGCCCTGCATGGTATAGAGTGTATTGTGTGTTGCAGAGTCCTGCCAAGTCTGCATGGCTCCCTTACAAATGATACGTTAATGAATTGTCATTCGGCAGCAGTTGAGTTTCCATCAGGATGTAAGGATCTGGGGGCTGGGACCGTGACACGATCAATTACGGAGTGGGTGCTGCAAAAATCTGGAAAGCCCCTGGGCAGTGACACGCTACCATCTCTGGGCCAGCTCTCATTAACTTGGCTCCTTCCATTCGCTGTTTATGCAAATGTTTTCTTGTTATTATTGCCTGGCCACGATCCCCGCTGCCTTGTTGGCTTGATGGGTTGTTGGCTTGTCGATGTTTGATGCCATCGTGTTGCCTTTGGTTTTATAGAAAAACACGCAAAGCAAACAAAGCTGCTTCTTACACGAGACTTTTCCCGGCTCTGTTTGTACATATTTTAATTACGCGTCTCTGATTGGGAAGCATTCGGCATTCTCGTGGGGAGTGTTGACATTTGGCGACGCCGTCTCTGGGTTGGCTTGGGTGAATGCGGGTCAAAGGGTGCGGAAGTGTTTGCTTTGTGGGCATTGGATTCTTTGGCCTCGGAGGCCAGATGCTGGCGCTTACTCCTTTGTAATCGTCGCAGCGCATTAGCATTGCGATTCCCAGTTCTCAGTCCCGACCTGAACAGCTCCCCAGCACAATGTGCGAAATTTGGCATTCATATGAGGCTATAAAACGTCTCGTAAGGACATTGAATAAAAATCGCACAAATTGTATGCCGCACTGTACTGCTCGCATTGCATATCAAATTTCGGCAACTGCTGTCCGGAAGAACTCGGCAACATGTTGACTTGACAGTCTAGAGTTACCAGGCAATTGACACCCTTTTGCAACACGCAGAGCCACCCCTGGCCCGAACTGGGTCTCGGCTTCATAAGGGTAATTTCAATAAATCCGGGGGGACCCCACCTCCGGGATTTGTTTTTGCGCAACACACGAAACTAGATTACATTTTCCGACGGATGGATGTTTGAAGGATGGCAGTCTTGGCGAAGTGGCAAAGTGTCGAAGGGGCGGGTAATATGCGGCAAAATCAAACCCCAATCAATAAATCGATGGGCGAAAGTCATCAGCATAAATTCGCAGCCCCAGACAATTAACAATCGACCTGCAATCATCATTAACAATGCTCCATAATCCACTCAGTGTCCGTCGAATTGCCTCGTTTTAAATTGTAAATATAAATTCTGATGGCATTAAATGTTATTAAGCCCGCAAATTTATTATTGTCGGAGGGACTTCTCCGCCTCCTCCGTCTCCGGTAATTGTGTGAACTTAATTAAATTTTCATGCAGGTGCCATAAAAGATTTTCACCCTAACGACTAATTAGATTTACATTTTTATGAGCCACTGCATCGGCGTGTCTCGCGATTGACCGGGCTTAGGTAACAAATATATCAAAACTAACTAAAAACTGATAACTATAATGAATAATTTTGCTAAGCTAGTCGGGGCCTTCCCAGGAGTGGTAGTTTCCGGGGGTGGGGAGCGCCTTCTTCTTTGCTTTAGGCTTGACGGGCTCCTTCTGATTGCACGTCTTTTTGGGCTTCTCGGTTTTCTTGGCCGCCTCCTCGGCTGCCTTTTTGGCCGCCAGGAGACGCTTGTGCTCCTCCACGACGTCCACTGGTGGTCGGACGGCCCGGCGAGGGTCCCGGACGTAGTAGCGCACGGCCAGGGAGTCCAGCTTCCCCCGCGGAACGTCGGGACTGGGCTGGGTCCGTGGGGATAAGGTGTCGGCGAACCGGTGGGCCGTCTTGTGGGAGCGGCCCAAGAAGAAGTCGCGGACCCGGCTCAGGAACGGGGCTATGTCCCGGTGCTTGGGTGTGGGCGGCATTTCGAGCAGGGCTGGGGTGTTGACCGGTTTAGTCGTTGGAAATTTTGACAGTGATTACAGTGCTGCCCCACCCCGTTTCCAGGCGACTTCGTGCAACAGTTGCCGTCTCATCCCTAATCCGAGGGGTGGCCGCGTGGGTGACGCCACCGCGTTGGATGAGTCAATTCAATAAGCGTCAATCTCCTCGAGCGCTCGGCTGTCAATCAGCGTGGCAATGAAATCTGCCAGCGATAAATTTCAATTACGGCCACAGAAAAGAAACAAAGCTGCGGAAATCCACTGACTCGAGTGCAGAGACTGGCAACTTGACCGACAAGGCATTCGCATTCGCAATCTCATCTCACTCTCGTCGATGATGTCAAAAAAGCGACTTTGGAATTAATAAAAACACTTCAATTTCCGATGCCAATCAGGCCGGAGATCTTTTAGTTTCTGCACACGAGTCGAGTGTGACAGGGGCACGCGTCGGGCTTTACTGTACTTAGAGGCGACCCTGCCCCTGGCCCTGGCCCTGCACGTAGTCGTGTCAGAGTGACAGTTGGAGCAGCCCAAGCCGGATGTCTGCCCTGCGAGCCGGAGCTGGAGATGAGATGTTAATCGGGAAAACGGGAATACGGCAGTACGGAACTCTGTACTCTGCTCACATTTCATCAGATAAGCAGCTTGTCGAGATTTACGAAATCGAGCTGATTATGCCTTCCGAGGCCCAGAGGTCCTGGCCGCGTGTCAAAGGGTGACCCGATGCGCTGATGTGTTTATTTACCTTTTGGCTTTCCCGGAATAACGCCGGCTCGCAGGACGGGGATCATTCCGGGCCGGGAGCACTACGGCTCTGGGAAAGGCATAAATCAGATTGACTCGACGCTCAATTTGATTACAATTTACGGGGCATGGTGAAAGTGGTCCGGAAAGGGGGCGTGGATAAAAATACAAAAGGTAAAAACCTATTTATACGGGATGGAAAAATCCTCGAATAATTAGTGTGAGAAAAAAAACGGAGTCTATTCAATCAGAAAGGTTGAGAACATTGATTGGGAACGAAAGGCAGGAAAAAATCAACTTACATCCCTAGAGTTTTTTTTTAACTTTTACATTAACTAATTGTATTAAAAAATGTTATCAACATTATATTAATGAAAAAATAGAAACAATAAAATAATTATTTACAACAAATTTCGCAAATAAAATTTTCATGGGGTGTCACAATCATCGGAAATTAAACTTCTTAAATAACTTATGAAATAATAGTGTTGATATTCGAAGATATTTTGGAATTGGGAGATAGACTTTTGAAAAAATCTGGCATCTGAAATTATGTCATTAACTTCGAAAATATTCATAATTCATAATTGTGGATTGGTAGTAACTTTCTCTGATCCACAGAGATTCAAAAGAACGGAATAAGCCTCCACTTTAACAAGACGTGCTTGATTAATTTCTATGTTTCAGTCTTCAAATGCATATTTTTATAAACGCTTAATAAGAGTTTTATGTCAGTACTGTAAATACTGTCTTGAAGATTTCTAATTAATGAAAAGTGTTAGTCTTATTCACTTATTCTAATTAAAGTAGAGAAATATCAGTCCACTGTCTTTACTCCCAGGCCGTTTTTGAGTTTTCTAAATTCAAAAAATAAAACTTATATTTTAGAATTTCCTTCCTAAATAGCAAAAGGTCGGGTGGCTGGTGCCTGACTCATTATTTTTGAAAAACCCTGATCCCAAAAGAAAGATGATGCTCTGGCGACGTTTAAAGATGATTCCCTCTCTGTCGAGCTGCGGCCAAAAAGGCCCTGAAAATGCGGTCAATGTCCGGCTTTTGATTGAACTAATTGACACATGTGGGAGGAAATTTTTGAAAATATCGTTTTGGGAATTCGTAACCCAAGCCAAGGTTAGGCAAGACGTGGCAAGCTCCCTGAACTTTCTCTTGCTGTGCCAGCCGCAGGACCGTGCTGCTGCCCGCCTCCGTCTGGCTGTTGTAATGCGATATGGCAAACATCTTCTAAGGTCCCAGGAAACTTTAAAAGAAGCCGGGCATAAGTTGTGGGGTAAAAGTAAAAGTAGCGAAGGTCACCAGCACCGGGGCGTCTGCCACTCCCCCGGAAAAAAGTTCCAAGGACCAGACCAGCTTTTAGCACACATGCCCCAGGATCTGGCAGTGTCCTGCGAGGAGCATGCTTTGGCTGAGTCTTGTCGTAGTGAAAATGATAATGTTAAAGTTTTACAACTTAAGTCGTCAAAGTCAAACACACTCTAGGGAAATTACAAACACATTCGAGACAAGATTCCGTCGGACGCCGGGCGAGGGGAAGGACATTGATGCTGGATGCGGGATGCTGGATCGTCACTGGCGGGGGAGGCAGGTCAGAACTTGCGGGGGTGGGATCTTAACTGATGAAACGCACTCTCCCCCAACTTCCTTCGGCGGAGAACTTACCTGCTGAAATCTTAAGTTCGCTCCCCGTTGTTTGGCTTTCGAGCTTTACAAGGCTTCGGGGTAGAATTAGTGGCAAGTACATCCTCTCGCTCATCCGCCCAGCCATTAGCATAAATAAACGCTTCTAAGTACGCCCCATAAAGGTGTAAATGCTTCGGTATTATTAGCCAGAGGCGAGCCCAAGGACACCGCCGAAGTGAGGGGGGAGCTGGGGGTGGCGGGCCAACCGCTAGATGCCCTTCTGGGACTTTTGCTAGCGCTAAAATTTTATGGTTGCCAACACACATAAAACTCCTCTCCAAGTATTTCATAAAATTTTGTTGCGCATCAAAATTGTGCGACTTGCGGACTTCGTCCACTGTCTCTGGCCAGGCACATCCCAGGATGTGGGTGATGGGCGATGGGAGGAAATGAAATTTTATTAAATGACTGTCAAGTTCTTGGCTGGTAGACTTGGCTATGGAATTAGCAGAGCACGCGGGGGCTTGGGACTTCTTAGCTTTGGCTGACTAAGCAAATGGGTCACGCAAACTGAGGTCTGAGAAAGTGTTGACTGGACTGAAAAAGGGCTTGAAGGAGGTGCGATGATGCAGCTCATATTTCAGGCGAACTTCTTGCAGATATCCAAGGAAACTTTTTATCTTTTGTACGGAGAAATGATTTCCACCTTCGGGCCACACCCACGCGGCATCGTATCAGAGACCCCAGGAGAGGCCTCCTGCCGCTCATTAAAATTTGGAAAACGTCCTGTTTATGTATCGGGAGCATCGTCAGAGGTCCACCCCTTCCTCGAACACCTCCTTCTCCTCCTTCTCCGGAATCTGCTCGGCGCTCCATTCATTTCATGCCCCCGTTTATTGTTTTCGAAGTCATTTTCAGCATCTTATCAATTTGGCCAACAGGCACGAGGCACGCACTGAAAGAGTAACCATTGTTTTCCGTTCCAGCCTCCTCCTTGGCATTCTTATTGATAATGAAGACAGCAACAACGTTGTCTTGCCTCCTCTGCTGTCGGAACGTGACTCTCTTATCAATGCGACTTACTGCAGCCTCCTGCCACCCATCTGCCACCCACCTGCCTCCCCAGGACCAAGTACCAACGCCATCGCAATTAAATTTTTAGCTATTGCCGGAGCGGAGCATTCGATTGCTCTGCCTCGTCGTTTGCAAATCATTTGGCAGTCGATTCCCTTGGGGGACTCACCCTATCCCGCACCATCGCTCATTTCTCACACTGACAACCCAATGGGCGTTAATTGCATGGGTTTGGTTAAGTTTACGGCGCCAGATAAGCGCGCGTGATTTTTCTACAAATTTTATGCCCAGCGGGCACCCGCCCCGCGTCCTTTCGAAGGGGATGAAGCTTCGTCTTGTATGGGGCATCTCATACTTCCCCCTGAAGCGGCGCCTCGAATGCCTTTGTCGGCAGTCGGCATGCGGCGGTCCGCGATAAGAAGTGGATACCCAAGACCGGTCGAGATGAGGATCCAAGAATCCATACATTTGAATTGGCAAAACGTGCATCCAAGGGCGTAATTACTTTTGAATAGCCGAACTTAGATTCTGAGTGATGTCAGGATTTGGGGGAAAATATACAATTCTATGGCTAATTAACGAAACGAGTTATGATCTAATGCAAGGGATACATTTTCACATTTTTATGGTACTTGTTGGTATAAGTATGTTATGGTATAAACATCATTTTGATATTTAAGTTCCGAAGAAGTAAATCCTGAAATAATTGTGAATTTTATTCGCATTTCACAAACATGAATTTATTTATTTATCCTTCATTCATTATCTGCAACAATTTACCACAAATCTTTATGTTTTTGGATAACTTAGAACGCCAAAATTGAGATTACCGCCAATCTATGAATTTTTGCTCATTTGATAGACCATCTACAAGAGGAAAGTCTCCATGTCCTTCTGTTTTCTTAAAAAAACACTTTGAATAAGGAATGCATTTAAGTGATAAATATTATCTGATTCTATAAGAAATACACAAATTTTTAGCATCAAAACTGCCCATTATTTCTAATATAACAATATGTAATATATATAAAAAACATATGATTTAACTAACTGCTTGTATTGTATCAGCAGATGAATAAGTTTTGTTTCGAACAAAAATAATTACACAAAAATTCTCACTTATTTTTCCCTGTGCATTTTCACACACCACCTGAGTTGGTGGCAAGTGGGTCTTGTTGCAGTGTACATGTTGCTGCCCCTTCCGGTCTCTCCCATTTAAATGCACATATTTCACAGTTAACACGAGTTGGCTCATGGCTTGTCGGCTTCCTTCTGGGCTGCTCCAAATATGTAAACAAATAGTTTTGGCAATTGCCAAGTGGGCCATTTCAGACGTGACCCCCAGTCCTCCGAACCCCAGTCGCTCCTGCCACACGGGTCGTCCAGTCAGGCTGCATGTTGTGGCATGCGGTTGTGCAACGGCAACAACTTTTGCAACATGCAACCAGACGACTTTCTCCGCGCCCGGCCCCGGCAGCCACCCGGCCGCCACCTTTACTTGGATGGCAAAATAAACGAGGCCTTAAATCGAACTTTGTTTACGTGTTGTGCCGGGTCCTAGGTCGTAGGTCGGAGGTCGGCGGTCGGAGGTAGGATCGTCTCGTTTGAGGTTAACATAATTTAAGGCAGCAGAGGCAGGGCGGGAGCCACTGACTGCCCATTTAACATGCCTCCACTCTGCGTGTGGGTGCGAGTGTGGCAATTTCGCAAATTATAAATTTCCACCTGCGCAATATGCTGTGTGCCTGGTGTCTGGTGCTCCAGAACTCCAGGCGGGGGAGTCCACACGGCTCCTTCGGAAAGTTTAAAGCGCGACCAACTGTTTCCTGCTCGGAGAAACAATCCGACAATTGATCGCTGTTTCCGGCTCCTTCATCCCCGAGCAGCATGTTGTCCTCGGTCCTGTTGAAAAAATTAAGTCGACACCAAACATACATACATACTATCAAATAGTTGGGGCTACAGTAGGCGATAAATGGAACTTTTTACAGGACTCGGCGGAAGACATGGCCTTGTTCAGAACATGTTAGAAATGTTGAAAGTTTTGATGCTAATCAATAAAAATATTGAGTTTTGTAGTACAAAATCCAAGCTTGTAGGAAGGGGTAAGAAAAGCCTGGGACTAAGAACGGGCTTGGTAAAATCACAGGCACTTCTTCATAAAAATCTTAAGAAAATTGGTATTATTAAGTGGCTAGAGAGATGGTCAAAAATCCGTAAATTTTTGAATCACAAAAGCTCGAAAACACTGGCAAACATTCGGTTATAGGCTACAAATTCGAATCCTGATGGAATTTTAAATATTCGGTCATAGGTTACGAAATCGAATCCCTATGGACTTTAAAATATTTCTTTCCCTGCTCTGCACACATTGGAAACAATTGTAAAATAACCTCGAGAATATCAGTTTATTGGGACCACGTTGCATTGCCAGCCAAGTATGGTAATAGATAATTTACATAGAGAAATGCATAAATGGAAGCAATTGGTTCAAGAGCAAATTAAATATTGATAAAAACATGTAAATTGCATATCGCCGCACGACATAACGGAAGCGAGCGGGAGTCCTTGCCGAAGGAAAGGACATTTCTGGACTTGCATATGCAAGGAAGAAATAAAAACAGCATCCTGGCTACATTTGTTCAGCCAGGAAACAGAAGACAATAAACAATATGCAAAACACGATGAAGGCCCGGACTCAGGAGCCGTCCGAAGAGCTCCAATTCTGACTGCTACATGACTTTGCATACTGAGGAGACGCCAAAAAAGAGGAAGGGGGGAGGACAACAAGGTCAACCTGCAGGAATCGACATCAAACGTTCATAAATCCAGACTAATACAGAGCCGGAGTTTACTTTCTATTCTGCATAAATGTTCAATAAATGTCGCACCATAAATATTTAATAAACATAAGCGAGGGAAGTCGGGCACAGCTGCCAGGCTCAGCCCGGCCCGATACACAATATTAAAACAAAATCGAGGCAATAAAAGCACGCCGCCGGATACCCTCTCCGCCGGATACTCCGCCGGGGTTTATGTCTCAATTGCGTCATCAATTTGAATTTGATGGGAATGTGAATGCGAGTTCGAAATTGGAGCGACGAGATGCTGTGTTTGGGTTGGCTTATTGATCGTCCGATTGACATTGCATCAATTTCAGGCCAAAGTTAACAAGCGGCGGCACATAAGACAAGTCGCTGTAAGATTTAAAAGCTTTTCCCTGCTTTCCTTCCCGCTTTATTTGTCTTTCGCGTTCTGTTTGCCTCCGTGTCTCGTCTGCCAGTGGAAATTTTGCATTACACAAGGATGGGATGGTGATGGGCCATGGAGCCCCGTCAAAACTGACGGCATTCTTCGTCAGCGTTCAGGCGCGTCCTGCTTGCATCAGACATTTATTATTTACGTAATTAATATCCAATTAAAATTCGATATTTTGTGCAACTTTTCTATACAATTAATTAAATGTCCGCCCCGGCCCTCGCCCCACCCGTCCGGAGTAACACATTTTTATGTCACATCAGCAAATTGCAGGCCGCCGCATATCGCACACAGGACGTAGCACATTGAATGTGGCACGCCCCCCGCCCCACACCCGTCGGAGCTGCCTATGCACACTCATTAACACAACAATAAAATACAAACGCAGCACCTCCCCCCTTTCGTCAGGGGCGTGGACAATTAATTTGACTGACACACATGCAGATTTTGCCGCCGTTCGCGTTGTCATATTTGATTTACAGTTGCAATTTACGCACTTTGCGAAGGAGGAGGTCCTGGAGCAGGAGCAGCAGGAGCAGGATCTAGAGATGGAGCTGGAGTCCGGGAGTCCTCCGATGCGGCTGTCCTGGGGCACTGCCCGACAGCTGTCCACGTCAGCATCCGGCTTGTGTTTGATGTTGTTAATTGATTTTCAAAGTCAACTTGCGTACGCCATAGGAGTAGTCATAGGCGTTGGGAACGGGCGGATCCTGCGGGGCAGGGGGTGGAGAGGCGGAAGGGGCAGGCAGCTTGGGCGGAGGGGCGAACCTGCTTTCGCTTTCGCCACACTCCGAGATTAGCAGAGCTGTGTAAAATGCATCTCCATTGAGGCGCAAGCGACATAAAACCAATTCCCAAACCGCATTCGCTGGACAATTTACAGACTGTGGATACTGCATCCTTTCATCGCCCCCTTCCAACACTGCCCCAATGTGCATTGTAAGTGCAGTGGAGCGCATTTGCTGCTGCAATTGCCAAGTGGATTTCGGAGTTGCTGCCCCGCCGGATGGCGGGGGGAGTGTTTGCTTTATGTGTGGCCATTGTCCTGCGCCCCACGGACATGCGACTGTGACTGTTGTCCACCCTGGCATGCGGTTCAATCAAAGCGATTTTCGGTGTCCACAAAATTGCGCAAAAGGACATTTCGGTTATTTTAACACTGGCACCCCGGCAAGGTGCGGATTTGGATCCGATGAGGTAGGCGCATTAAAAGAGGTACCACAGAACAGCCGACAAAAGTTTCTATCCTACATAACCGTAACTTAATACTCTCCTTCATTATCCTTTAATAAAAATTGCAATATACTTATTTTTTTCGTGCTAAAGTTTAACAATCTTCTGGCATCAAAAACTAACTAAAATTGAAACTAGCAACACCAATTAATTTTTCGTGCCCCATATCCTGCGCCTTGCACCTGCAACATACTGCGCCGCTCCTGGTCGTCGAACCTGCACTTGTTATTGGCAATGAGTTAGGTTTTACTGTTTAAATTGAAACATGTTTAACGTGGGGGTCGCGGGCCGGACTGCGGTTGTCTACAGTTCTAAGTGTATTGGCATTTAACGCCGAGTGCGTTCCGAAGGGACATCCCACGACGAGGGGCTGAAAGATAGCTCTCCTGCCCGGGGGAGAAAAAACATGACAGTTGCATTAATTTTGATTGCGTGAATTTTTCGAGTGCTGGGATTGCGATCGCTGTCGCGAAAATGTTTGCCAAGTCCGGGGGTCGTTCGGACGGGGAGGCCGCAGGAAAGTAAGCCATTGCAATTGAGATGAGCTGATTACGGAATCGGGGTGAACGCAACTCGCTGGGATACGAGTATTTAAAGTTTGTTCTAGGGCTGGCTGCTAATTGTGACCCTCCTGATGCTTCTCATAGTTCGATGAACCCCTCCGTTGAACGCAAGTCCTGTAACTTTTCTAATTAAACCAACAAAAGTAGCCCCTTCAATCTCAATTCCAATTTTACCTCCAGGAAATTCTGCATTGTAGAAGTTAGCCAAATCGAAGAGCACATAACTTTTATGACACTGGTTGCTTAATTTTATGGGCTTTGTTTTTAAAGAGAAAACATTTCATGGTTTTGGCAATATAAAAAAAATTTTAATTTGAGATATTCAGTTTATTTTGTCCACTAAAAAAAGGAAGTTAATGTGAAATACAATTGGTGGGAAAAATTGGATTCCAAATAAATTCTTTTAAACGAACAGTAGGGATAAGTTTTATCTACATACTTAAGAAATTTGATATTTTAAAACAAACATTATTTAAGCTAAACTAATCCTTTTTTTATTAAGTATTCTTTAGATAAATATTAAGGCTATCATGTTTCTCGACCAACAGCCAACAACATTCAGCCACATTTTTTGATGGTCTAATATTTTTGGAAATTAGTTTAAAGATTGCTTCCTTAAGTACATTGATTGTGTTAAAACAGATGGGATAGTAAAGATTTTGAAATCGACTGTGAGGGTTCTAACATACTCGTACAGCTTAGATTTTGATCAGAAAGTTATAGTTAAGTGATTAAAGACCCTCATTAAATTCTATTTGTTTTTGCAGGACTCCAAGTTCTTGGCGCTGCATTTTCAGAGAGTCAGCAAACAAAGGACTAGGAACACAATAGCAAGGGTCACAATACCAGTGGTGGCAAAAGGCATTTCCTCTTCGTAACTGTAATAATACAGAAAAAATTGCAACTTTTGACTTCCGCATTGAAAGTTTAAGTTCATTTCCGCCGGAGCTCAGATCCGAGGCGAGAAATTAATTAGAAGTTTTCCGAGACATGCGAGGTCTATCTGTGTCTCTACTCGGACTTGTTTGTCCGCAATCCTTTGTTTGTCTTTCGGCTCTTTAGTTTCCACTTAGTCTTTACTTGCTAATTCAAAATTTTGGCGAAACCGGCTGTGGATACCACTGATGGCGTTGAAAAGATGCTAGTTTGAGGGCCTTTAGGGCTCCCGTCTGTAGTCGCACTTCTTTTGAGTTAGATTAATGGCTCCAGTAACTGAAATTCTCTTCTCTTGCAGGCCTGAAGGATCCGAGCCTGGATAGGCACGTTGGTAAAGGTGAGTTTCGGAGTCGTAATCACTTTCCCTCTGATCAAAAATTAAAATTAATTAAGAAGCCACTGAAGACGTAAATTGTCTGTAATAGTTACAGACCGAGAGTATCGCCCGTCCCGCCCGTCCCAAGGCACAAAGAGCAGCGAACCCTCCTCGAGCCACTCGCCACAATAACTATAAATTCCCAGCCCGGAGCAACCACAAGACATCCCCACAACCAGAACCGCCCCAAAGCATAAACCAAGCGGCTCTTTAAAACGCAATCAAGCTGAAAATTAATTAAAATTTTCAAATGGGATATGAAATTAATGCGCAGGCGAAATGAAATTATTTTTCCCTCCGAAGCCAAGGCAGAGCAAAGGTTTAAATTAAAACATACTTGTTACTGTCTAAGCGCCGTTGGAAGTCTTCGTCTCGATTTCATTAAAAATGTTTTTATGCTCGCATTATCCTTTCACTTTGGCGCCATCGCACCCATTCCCCCGCCTCGGCAAGGACCAATTTAATTTGACTATGAAACGCTTGCCGCATCCTTGACACTTTCACTTTTCCCAACCCCTTTCCTGCTCCTGCTCCTTCTGCTGCTTCTGCTCCTGCCCACTTCACGCAATTCCTTGTTTTAAGCAGCTTAAGCTTGTCGTTGACATTCGTCTGTGATGTTGTTTTTGCCGTAAAAGCGCTCATAATTTCACGCTAAGCGAGCTCACAAGCGTCCTTACAGGCCCCGTACCTGCACTTGGCGTTCCCCGCCATGAACCCTTCTGTCAGGTGGGGGCTGGGCCCGTCTTGGTAGTTTTAAAGACCATTTGCGATGTCCGACACGAAGGTGCTTAAGCTTGGTGTGATTAAATTTCTAACACACCAACCATGCCTGAAAAATATCGCAACTTTAAGCTTCAAGAATCAATCGATTCCTGCCCGGCCGGAGGGATTGGGCCAACTTGGGCCAGCTCAAGGACCTTCCATGTGCTGCCTGATTCTATCGCATTTGATGAATGCAGCAATGAGACTTTTAGCAACGGAAAAACTTATTGCATGCCTGGAAGCCTTTGAATAGATTCATCTCGGTGTATTCATAAGCTTTTAGCGAATTAGTCTGGCCAGCTAATGTGATAAGTCTGGCGGACCCTTCATAATTATTCTTGAAGCCCTCCGGGATAAACTGCAAGTCATTGCTAGGCACAAAGTCCTATCTATTGCAGCTTCTTCCAGCCACCTCTGGCGGGGAGCAGTGTCACTACAGTCCCATAAATCAAACAGGATGGGAACCAAGGGGATCCAGGCACATATCATAACATTTAACATATTTCACTTAGGCAAACATTTAATCCGACAACTTGTCTGGCTTCCTCCCCCCAACCGAGCATATGAATTGCTGCGAATACATTTTCATTTCCGCTGGCGTTTTTATTTTTATTTCATAATGCGCGTTATCAAATAATGAATATCAAATGTAATGCTTATCATTTATTTGCCAAGCAGAAACCGAAGCCGAAGCTGGAGCCGAAACCCAGAAAGAACTGGGGAGCTGGGGAGCTGCTCCCTGTCAGGCGGTAGCGCATTATATTTACTTAATTTTCATTTCAAATTTGGTCGCCCCCACCCGCAGCATAGGTAAATTTCGCTAGGATGAGGAGTGGCCAGGACCTTGTCATTGGCAGAGCATGGCAGGGTAAATAGGAAAACCAGCATAATAAGCAAGTCCCATATCCAAACCTCCTTGTTTGTGGACGCCAAGTCAAGTGTTGGGGTGTCTTGGTGGCTGGGTGTTTGGGTGAGAAGCCGCAGAGGGTATGTTGATTCTTGCAGGTGGCTTAAGCTGCGTCTAAAGCGATAACGCAAAGTATTTGAAATTTTAATAAAACGAAATGCGATGCCCCACTCCCCGCCATATTGTACGGGAAAGCACTTTGGCGGATCCCAGATTCTCCGGTCCGTGGTCGGTCCGTGGTACCCGGTCCTTGGGTTTTCTGCTCATCCGTCTCCCACGACTCCTGCCCTCTGGCTCAGAAAATGTTCGGCTGATGTATTCAAATAAGATTCGTGGCCGCCATTTTCCTGTCACTGACTGTGAAAATTCACAGCTTTCCTCGCTTCGGAATTCCCCGGCTAATCTTTTGGTCAGCAAGGACTCGCCCCAGCGGGCTGAGGGCTCCGGGCTGCCTTCCCAGACGCCTGTCGCCTTGTTGTCTATTCGGTTTTTTAAATTCCAATTTGAATGCTTCGTGGTTTGGAGGGACGTCCTCCCTAGCAACCAATATTATATTATTCAAGCCATCGCATTGGACCGCCCCTTTCCGGTCGCCCAACCCGTGTCCTGTACTTGAAAACCGTAATTAGAATTGGTAATGTATTCAAATTGACTTTCATTTCCGTTTGCTCGTCGGGTGCTCCGTTTGTTTTACTTTTGGCATCCTTCATCAGGATTTCTGCACTTTCGAGGAGTGACGCTCTTTTCGTCGGGAGATAAGAGCCGATTCGGTCATTATTATATCCGCCGCTGCCAATGCCAAAATGATCAACTGCCCAGCCAAAACCCAGCCAGACAAAATAACTTTCTATTATCGAACCCAAATGATTCTCCGGCCATATTTCAAATTCTCTGAACGTAGAAGTTTGCCTCGCAGAGAATGAGAATGAAATGAAACCGAAACTTTCTTTGGCAGAAGCAGCAGAAAACCGTAAAGAATTCAACTAATAAAAATCAGGCATTCAAGTGCGAAAAAATCGCGAAAAGCATCATCAAATAATGTGCCACTCAAACCGAATCACCATCCCGCGAATCGCAGTTGATTCCACCGAAAGACAAATAGAAAGCCGGAGAAAAGTAAAAGGCAACTTTGGAACCAAATAAAACTATGCTGCCTGCAGAGAGTGGAAAAGTTCCTCCTTCCCGCCCAAGAGGGTATCTGGGAACCCAATCTGATGATGGCAGCGTGTGGAGTGTTGGGAGCTGCTTGGAAAGGCACGTGTCACGAACCCATTTCTGGATTCATATGGTAAACCAATCCTCAGATGGCAGTGTGAGGGTGCCCCAAGTTACTGTCACGAGCTTGTCTCACGAGCACATCTGCAGCTCTGAGTCATACGTCATCTGGAAATATTTCGATGGCTTGTCCACTGCGCGCATCCTTTCTTTTGAGTGGGTGGCTGGGAGGACTGGGAGCACATATTTTCTCCGCCACTAAGCGTGCGAAGTATTTTCCCTCATGGACGGATGCGGATGTGGATGCGACTGCATCCGTGTCCTTGCCCGTGTCTGTGCCCCTTTCGGCGTGGCGGAAAAGCAATTTTCCTTTGTGTCGTGCACAGGTTTCGGTTTTTCAGTTGGCATTGTCTTCCACTTTCGTGGCACTGAGCTGGCAAATTTGTTGCAACCGAAATAAACACTTTATTAAATGCATCGGAATAAGCGCTGCCACAATGCCGGGGATCAGGAGAGAAAAAACTACCTTCCAGCTTCTCACATGTGGCCGCATCCGGAGGATAAACTTTGAGCCAAGTGAATTTGGTGCTAAGCTCCAATAAGATATTCGGTGCCAGGGAAAAGTGAATTGCTAATGCACTCCAAGTAAGAGTAAGAACAATCCAATCTCTCCGAGCGAATGCCATTCGCCATTCAAATAACTTTGCCGATTAGCAAAGCCCTTTGAAATTATTACTTATTTATCTGCCGATTTCTTCGCATGCCTTTCATGGCCTGGTCTGGAGGGAGGGAGGGTCTGGGATACATGACTCCACCGACCCAGTAATCGAAGGCAGGAATCAAATTATGCTAGAATTGAGATTGATTTTTTATTCAATTTTAATGCGACAAACGCAGGCAGATAAACAGACGCCATCGCCGAGGACACACATGGCCCGGAGCCCCTGGTTTTGGGTCGAGCAGGTGGCCTGGAGGGGGAGTAACTGGGTGGAGGAATCACGTCGACGTCGGCACAAAAGGGAGTCGCCCTGGATCTGAGCGTCCTCCGGGCCAGGTCCTTATGGGGAACATTTTGAATATTACAACATAAATCGATTAGCTTCTATCAGCTTGTGCTTTGCCCTCTCGACCCGTGTGTGTGTGCGGGGGAGTGTCTGCCTGTGCCTGTGCCGGCGCTGATTGACACTTGAAGCGAATTTTTGCTTGCCTCGCTAGCTGCTGTTTGCTGAGCCAACTCCTCCACCGATATGCGCCCTCCACTCTGCCACTCGACTCTGACACATCGGCCAGGGTTTCGTCACTTGTAATAAGCCCCGCAAATGGCTCCACTCTTGGCGGATCCTCGACCCGCTTGGCAGCTCATCAAGGAAGCTCGTTCTTTTGGCCAATTGGCCGACAGAGGCTCCCGGCACCGGCCTTGTTCCTTGTTCCTACAAAAATGGAAAGGAAATTAAGGATTGAGTGGAAGCCCGCATTGAGCAAAAGGAAATTGTTGTGCGATAATTGGGGATTGGATTTTTAACGATTGGAAGTGGAATATCCACACGCAAACGAGGTCAGAGGTAGAGCTTATGGGATTATCCCAAATCTCTATTATCTCTGGATTCCTCCACAAATGTACACTGCACACTGCCTAAAGGCTAAGGGGATGGTCCAAACAATCTTTTTCCTTGAATTCTTTAAATCACTTGAGTTGATGGCTTCTTTTTTCCACGTACAGTTCGCAGTCCTGACATTGTACTTTGAACCATATTCCAATTCTTTGCTGCAAAGGAATTTCAAGTTTAGCACCATCCTTTTGTAGTCCAATTAAAAAGGTTCCCTGTTGAAAGGATTCTCTTTATTGCGGCCTGGTGTAAGGCTTAGGAGATCCCTTTCGCAATTTCCCCCCCATAAGCCATCCTCGTCACCACCTGGAGATGCTGCGGCAATTTGTTGTCGCGGCAGTTGACTTTGTCGATTCCTTTTTCTGCTCAGCGCTCTACGCGGAGCTTTAATTCTTCCACTTTCTCGAAATTGTTGACATTATTTTTGGCCCTTCTGCTTCCCATGGTGGGGTATCCTTCCACCCACCGCGCCAAAAGTCGCGAGGTGACGATCCGCGTGGGAAACTCGGCTCTAAAACTGTCAAGTTCCCATCAGCCTCGTCCTTCTGGTCGTAATTATCACGCTAATGAATCAAGTGTACTCGCTTGTAACTAATTGATATGAGAAAGTGACGATCCAAATGGAAAAAATCCACAGCGTGTGCCATTTTGTCAGGGGTAGTTTTCATGTAAGGTTTTTCTGGGCGCATCCTGGCGAGGATAGCCAAGTTTACCTTATTAGAAAAAATATACGAAAGGCAATTGCTTGCAAAATTTGTAAACTTTTGTAAATTACCTTTTCTGATTTCCCTCATGCGTTTTGGGTTTACTTTACTTTTTCGAATCCGAATCCGAATCCTTAGCCATGTCCTACTCCTAACTGGGCAACTATCCCCAGGGACCTCGCCAAGCTTGTTAAGCGGTGTTCCTGTCCCCTCAGGTGATGACTACAATGAGTCTGTTTTGTCGCTGATGACTTTCGGCTCCCCGGGGCATTCAGCAGTAATAACTGCGATTGTATTTATATTTATTGTTATTTAGCTCGAAGAAAGGACTCTTCTAAGCGGACTTTAAGAGGAGTCGAAGGAGGGGATGTGGAAAACTTTGCATAAGCCGAAGTGAGCTGCGACGGCAATCAATTTCAATTTTAAGCCCTTTACGAAAGACAACGTTTTTAATTAATCGTCGGATTACCAGGAACAGCAGGCTCGGGACGTGGCTGCCGGCAAGGGTCGCGGTTTATGCTCTTCCCGCACCATCCAGCTGTCCATTTTTTCCATTATCTGTGCCATTTATTCTATTTTTGTCGCACAACTCAACTAAACGAGCGACAAATGACCATCGCCGAAGTGCCCGACATTGTCGTCCCTGTCCTGCCAGTCCTCCCTGTGGCGGCTTAATCCTTCCACGCTTTGTGTCATCGGGCGAGGAATGCGTCCGGCACTGGTGATGGATTTCGTAGCCATAGTTAGCCATGAGGCATTGGATGCGGCCAACGGACATTCCGGCCATATGGCCTCAAACACCATGACAACTTTCGGGACGGAAAAACGATTACACTCGGATCTTTTTACTCATATTGTGGTTTTGTCCTGCTTCGCCTCTCCAATCTGTTTTGAAAACCAATAAATCAGATTAATTGACCGGGTCTTTCCCCTTTACCTTTTCCAAAGCCTGTCTGCCCATTCACTTGCACTTTAATTTCAAAGTCCTTTCATCTCTCCCGAGAGGACGTACCTTTATTGTAATGTGCAGTGCGGTGTTTCCGAAAGGCTTACGAAGTAGGTTGGTATAGATTAAAGGACTCCAAAAAAAAGGAAAAGCGTGTAAAGGTAATTTATAAGTTTTTAATTTGCATGTCAGCCTTAAACTGATGCCAAACTTAACTTAACGATAATAATATGGAATTTCTCCATATGAGTAAGAAAAATGTGATGAAAGCTACGTGAATCAAATAAAACTGCTGCTATCTACTTATAACCATAAAAAGTGTATATATGACAAAAAACCTATGAAACATAGGTTTAAAGACAGATTTGATTACGTTTAGGGTATAGGGTACATATACTTGTAGGATGTACATACCTATATATCAAAGTTTTTGTTTGAGGAGAAATGTTGCATACTTTCATGCTTGCTTTTGGTTTGTCAAGATTTTACATAGACTTAAAGAAAATGTAAATATTAAAACTATGGTTATTAGAAAATAACAGGCCTTATTTTATATTTTTCAGACTTAACCGCTCACAAATTTTACATCATCTAAAAAATATCTAAAATTTAAGATATTCAATCATATGAAAAATGTATAAACTTCAATTTCAAGAGAACACGATAAGAACCCGTATACTACAGAGAAAAATCCAATGCCAATGAAAAAAATTCATTTGATTTAAAATTAGTTTTTTAATGTAAGTCATTTATAATAACATTTTTTCGATATCTCTCTACTAAACTACTACCGCAAACTAAAACCTTAGCGATTTAAAAAATGTGACTTGGTTAAGTAGTCGGTTCGAAAATCATGTTGTACGAAAAGAAAAGCTTTACTTTTCCAGTGCGATGGAACTTTTGCGAATTTGTGGATAATTATCTTGAGCCAATCAGCTGTATTTGTTTATATTTATTGCAACATATATACATATATTTAAACGGTGAAAAAAGATTGATGAAATTGTGTAAAAAAAAGACTTTCAAATTTACACTATTGGTATATCAGAATGAAAGAAGAATTTATTCATTATTAATTTAATATTTTTCTTATTATTTTAAAGGTCTAGGACAGTCGGTCAAAGTTGAGGGTCACGCTGGCGGCAGATAATATTACATTGTAAAAATTATATCTAAACAAAATTTTTTCAATATTTGCCATAAAATAACTTTTTCCTCATCGATCCCAGACAAAACTTCACCGTGTTTATATTGGAACAGATTCCCAATTCTGGAATAGACAGCTGATCGATAATGTCAAATAAAACGGGGCTCGAGTACCAACCAGGTGATCGCGGTTCATCTCAGAAATTTTAATTTGTGACAACGTGTTTTGTTTTTATAATTTATGTATAATTTTGTAACTTAAAAATAATATACCTAGTTTCGGAGCCAGAACTATTGGTGAAAATCAATATGTGTAAGTTTTTCAATTGGTATTTGTGTGCAATATTTTGGTACATCTGTGGCAAAGTCAGGTTTGGATATTAAGATTGGAGTTGCCAGAAGCTTTTTACATATATAAATACTATATTTTTTTCCTTTATCAACTGAGCTATTTAAATTTGAATCTAAATCAATCTAAATAAGATTTATTGCCGGATTTTGGGGTGCAAAAAGAGTTTTGTATTAAAGGCGGGCATTTCTTTGAACTTCCCACAACTTTATACCCCTGCTGAGGACAGCAATATTTTGCCTAAAGCAATTTTGTAATGCATACCAAACAACGATAAGCATTCTAGAATCTAACTAAATTCTATATCTAAGCTTTGAGAGTGCTTTTCGATTGAAATCCAGGCAAGATCATACAGCTACTAATTAAACCAATTATCGTGATTTTCTATGCCTTAGTTCCTCTCCTGACTGTAACTCGACCCAATTAGCTACCAAATCTATACGGACCGGTGCGATTCAACGTGCTCATCATACTCCTTTGGCGGTCATCAAAGCAAAAGGGTCATAAATTCCAGAGGGTGCCAAGAGCCGCTTAGAAGCATACCGAATGCACGAAAGTAAAAGTAACGACACAGTTCGGCCATTTCCTCCACCCACCAGGACTACTGGACAGTGGAACGTGGACCGTGGACCGTGGAGAGTGGCCCGCCGGTTCGACGTGGCAGGCGCAAATCTGCGCTCAGGGCAATGTTATTGCAACAATCGACACCCGACGCGTTGGGAACACATACTCACATTCGTGCGACACGATTCCGGTCCAGGAGGAGGGGTCGGAGCGGTTCGGAGTAACCCCTGGAGTATTTCGATTCTGACCACCACCTCCGCCTGCGTTCTCGCCACGGGGGTGTTGACAATTCTAACGCAATAATTGCGACGGCGGACCGCACGACGCTCCGCAGGAATCGGGATGCGATTTGGATTGGAATGGAATTACCGAAAGGTGTGGCCTTGACTCGCCCCCCGCCCTGGGCTGCCTTCCTGCCGCACCACCTCACTCGTTACATCGTGTTTGACACAATGTCAACTTTGTAATAAGTTTCGGAGCGACACTACGGGGCCGTAAAAAGTGTTCGAGTCCCGGTCATGTTAATGGCAATGGCAGTGGCAGAACCAGTGGCAGTGGCAGCTCGCTTTGATCTCCGCTCCGGGGTAGTTTCCCTGGGCTTGCAATCGGCAGTCGGCAATCCGCATCCCGCAATCCGCACCCCGTGTCAGACGAGACGCACTTTTAATGAACGTCCCCCTGCCGGGGTCTCCTTTTCTGATTTTTGATCCTGTTACGTATTGTGGCCATTGTTCTCACACTCGCGCATTCATCGTTTGCCAGGACTCGGGTTTTTTCTTAGGTTTTTTTTACGGTTGGGTGTTTATTATTAGCCTGGCAAATACATCCGGTCGCCGCCGAGTCCTCCGGCCCCTTTTGCCTAGGGTATTTGGCAGCAACTCTCTTCCATTGTGTCGACTATTGGCGGCTGCTGGTTTAATGAGTTGAATATGTCATTGGTCGGCTGCTGCGCGGCTGACAGAGGCAGGAATCGTCAACAATAATGACTGTGGTCATTAGCATCTAAAAATGTTGCCTTTTATTCGTTTGTTCGACGAAGGGAAAATTAAACACAGCTAAGCACCGATTTAATGGCGACGAAAACGTCACGTATTTCTAGTGATTGAACGACGATCACGACCGTTGAAAAAAAAAATTGTTCGGTTTATCAAATATAAATTTTTTTGATGATGAGTTTTCGTTTTTTTTGCTTCCAGCTGGAAATGATTTTTAAATCTGTTCAGTGCCGGATTGTCCTACATAAGCTTCATGGTACGATACAGATCCGGAATCAGGATCTGGGACATTTTAGTAAAGGAGCAGAAACTCCTAAAAAATTTCTTATGAAAGTTTCGCTCCCAGCTTACTGTTTTTTAAGATCAAGGGAAATATAATATTAAGAAATGCTCCGAATATATATTTTTTCACAGATAGTTCAATACATCAAAAGCATTTTCGCCTGGCATGGAATAATAATTGCAAATGCAAATAGTTTTATTATTATTATTATTAATCATTTTTGACTTTAAAAATGTATGTATTTATAAGTGTCACCATTATTTTTAACGCCGTGTAAATTCCTCAAAATTCCTTGTTTTTTTTTTTTTCGTGCCCATATCAAGAAAATTTTATACAAAAAAAAACGCTCACAGTGTCACTTAATAATTAATTAATAATAATATAATAATAATTTAATATTTCAATTTTTTAAATAATTGCATTTTGTAAATTCCATAAATTTAAGTGCAATATTTGGAATATTTGGAGTACATCTCAGTTAACGTTACAATATAAATTAAAAAACATGACAGCTTAATACGCCTTTTTAGTTGACTTATGGGCTGTAAAGTAAAAAAAAAAAAAGTAATAGATATGGCTTTTTCAATTTAGAAAATAATCACTCAAGAAAGTTATTCCACTTTTTCGAAAAACAGATGTTGGAAAGATGTGACATTTATTCGTGGCACATGCTCAGGGACGTCACCATGACGATATTCCCCGCAGACCACTCGAATCAATCAGAGGACCTCATTACCATAACGCTCCTGCGACCGTTGCCGGCAGAAGGACGGGCTCTTCCGCCGCAGGGACGGGATCTTCCACGGCCGGGCTCAGCAAACCGCAAAATCGAATCCATAGATCAAGCGAGCTGGTGAAAAAATGAAACTGATTGGGCAAGCGCTGATAAATGAAAACCAGAGCAATTGTTTGCCTTTGCTTTGACATGTTTGATAACAATTGTGGCGGAGTCGGGCAGGGTAGGGCAGGGGACATGGGCCAGATAAAGGATACAGGGGACAGGGAACAGGAGCCAGGGGTGCGACTTAAGCCGCCGACAATTGCAAATGCCTATAGAAATTGAATGAAAAATGCGGAAACAGACGCAGCAACCCTTAAGCCGGGTCCTGTGTGTCCTGTTTTGGGCATTTGCATCGATTTCAATTAATTTGCTTGTTGTGTTGTGTTGTTGTGTCCTCGATGCCTACCAAAGTTGTTCACATTGCGCGATTGTAATTGATAT
Source organism: Drosophila vallismaia (assembly GCA_035047325.1). Lineage (NCBI taxonomy): Eukaryota > Metazoa > Arthropoda > Insecta > Diptera > Drosophilidae > Drosophila > Drosophila vallismaia. Next base: position 23,561,149 of record JAWNPU010000055.1, on the reverse strand, counting down.
TTGGCTTAGGTTTAAGGTCTGGTCGTTCGAGTCAAGTGCTTTCAACCCTCTCGACCCCACCCAGGCTCATCCCAGTCCGATGGGAATTATGTAAATGCATTAGAGACTGACGGGGCCGTCCGCCTCCTTCCATCATTCACCGTCGCGTCGGTCCGGAATTATTCACGCAGAAAACTGTGTGCCTTCTTCTGCTCAGCTGTGCGGATTTTCGCCGCCGCAGAGATTCGCGGGCGACAGCAGCCAACTGTCATTGGCAGCCGAGAGACAACAGGCAGCAGGACAACCAAGGACAAGGACACCTTGTGGAGTTAGCCCCCCCGGCCCCTTGCCCGGATGAGTCACAGGCTTTCGCACTTAGAATTTGGGATTCCACACTCAAACATTTGCTTTTAGTTTTGTGAATTTCAAATGCCACGACATCTGTTCAAGTTCTTCGGGGATCAGCCCGATTGTTAGATTTCTAAGCAGGACTAATGCGTCTAGTCGGGGGAGAAGTCCTGGTCGGAGGGCGTTGCAAATGAAGGAGTCCTTCAAAACTCACCTTCAAAACATTCTATTTCCCGTAATTGCTTCAATTTAAATGTCTAATTGAAACCAATTTATAAACGCGTTACTATTATTAGTTGCTCGGCGGAGGTGCGTGCACGTGAGTATCTTGAGGGTCCATTAGTCCGAAATCGAATATTAATGGGGATGAATCGATGTCCTGCCCTTGGAATACATTGGAATTTCCGAGCACATACAAAATGTATGAGGAGTTGGGAATTTATTTTTAAAATGTATTATGGGCAAATCGGTTTAAAAACTTTCTTCCTCACTGGGCTTTATTTTGTTCCAAACTTTTAGCCCAGAAACTTTCTGTTAATTGTTAATTGGCTGCATCGATTGTTAATTGTTCGCGTTGTGTTGTTGGAGACCTGATTGGGGGCTTTGTAAGTAAAAAGTTTCGAGTGCTTTCGTCTGGTTGAAGTTGGCAGCGAAACAAAGGCAACTTCGATTGATTGGTGGCTGAATTAATTACGTGAATTGCGCAAGATTACATAATCCCCCATGGGCCCGCTTTCTTGGATTTCTTGGAAACTTTAAGCCCTCAGATACACCCCCGCTTGAGGATGGATTTTTTTGATTGCGCAGCATTTTTTGATTGCCAATTTTTTCGCGTTTTACTTTTTCATATGTGCAATGATAAATCAATACCCGGTACTTTTACCCAACGTACAAGGGTATAGAGGCAAATTTGGATTACTATGAGAAGGAAAAACAGCGCTTTTAAAGGGGCAAGGGACATGGAGTGGAAGACTCAGTTGAAGACTGTCCAACGTTTACAAACACGATTTATATTTCTAGTATTATATGTACATTATTTTAGTCGAAAATTTTAACAGCAGTCTCTTTTTAAATATATTTTTTTTTTAACAAGGAAAGGCTTCAGTCGTACTGCGCTCATCGAACTAAATTTATAGATACCTGGGAAATTACCTGGGAAGAACATACTATGTTTATAATAACAATATATTAATACAAAAAGTTAATATCATTGTTTAAATAGATTATCCTAGTGGGCCTTCCACTAACTTTCTATCCACATTCTATACAAATGCAAAACACTTGCATAGCGAAGAACCTGTAAAAATAATCAATATTGGCTTCAACCAAAAGGCCTTTGCCAAATACCAATCTCCATAGAATATTCGTTCTGCCATTTCATTTTTTCCACCCATTTTCTACGTCAATTTTTTCGTTTCACAAAATTTGGCAAATTTACACTTCCGCAACAAAGCATCCGACAAGAGCATGGCATCATGGGGATCCGGAGTCCCAACTAGCAACACACCCCCCAGATTCCAATTCCCAGTCCCAGTCCCAGACCCAGTCCCATTCGTAGTCCCCATTCGTCCCATTTTCGGGATTGCCTGATTGCGCAAGAGCCACATAAATAAGGGAAACATTCAATGCAAATTGGACTATTTACGCAAATTTTATTGCCACACAATTTTTGTACACTTATTTTGTTTTGTTGTCGCTAGTTTTCCTTTCGCCACATAAAGAGGCAAATGCTTTATTCCTTTGTTGATGCTAATATTTTGATGCCTCTGCGGACTTAGTCGCCCCAAGCGTCTTCTAAATCAGGGCATTTTGAGCGTTACTTCCTCCACTTCCACATCCCACCCCCAATTTTGTCTCTGTGTGTCCTTCCTAGCCCCAGTCCTGGGCGGAACCCTTTCTGCCTCATCGAATTATGCGATTTTCCGTCATTATTTCCTCGCAAAACGATTCAAGCGACCCCCATTCCCCATCAAAAGTTGGATAGCCGAATGTGCTTTTTATTGACATTAAGACGCGACGCAGATTTTGCCCGGCATCAATCCCGTTGGCCAGGATACACATCCTGTGTGTCATAAAGCCGCCTTCGATGGAGACTTACCAATAAATCCGTTCTAGTGAAAATTTATTGGCATTGCTTTTTAAACCGCGCCGCTTGTTGGCCCTGAAATTTTGATCGCCCGGAAATTGGCTTGGGGGCTTATCTCCGCCCCGTTAGGAGTGACCTTTGGAGCGGAAAGGGTTCGACTAAGTAAAGTTAATTGAGCCGTGTGTGGGACAAAGGTGCAGGTTACGGGAAATAAAAGCCAAAAGTAGTTTGAATGGAATCCTTAAAGTCCTGCCCGACGCTTCCTCGCCAACGCACATGCTAAGGGACAAATTAACAGAGTTATTAGCTCGTTATCTTTTGCACTTCATATTTACACAGTTGGGCGCCAAACGCCGAACAAATCAGTGCGAAAGGCAACAGAGCCCCCGTACCGTCCAAAGTTTACCCTAATTTTGTCGTTTGTGTTGCTTAAAATTCAAACAATGTGTTGATGCCTTCACACCAACCAAAACATGCATAATTAATATGCAAAAAGCAGCAGCAGCAGAAGCTACCACAGGAGCATCCGGCAAAGGAGAAACTTTTCCGAACGGGTTGCTTGTGGAAAATTGAAAGGGTTACCATAATTTTTTTTGTGGCCAGCGGTGGAGCTGTGGCAGGGGCAGACGTACAATCGGAAGTTGAGGCCGAAGCCGAGGCCGAGGCGACACTTTGCTTTTTGCCCGCTTCATTATCACAGCTTCCGCGTCAACATTATTTCCGCACAGCACAACGGTGCGAGGTGTGGGAGGATGCGAGTTGTTGTTTTTGGTATTGCCATGCATAATTCATATGAGAAAGGCAACAATAGGCGTCCCGGTGAACGGAGCAAAAGTGAAAACCCCAGACCCCAAACCCCTGCAACAGTTGACAGCGCAAATGCTTTAATTGAAGCACAACCATAGCCTCACAATCACTCACACACTAATTTGCATATTTCAATGCATGCAATTAGGCGTGGGAAGGGGTGAGGTTGGGGTTGCTGGGAAAGCATCAACTGCCGTGACACGGAAAAAAGTTTCCTTTCTTTCAAAACAACTTTCATTTGTTCCACCTCAGCTCATAAGCCAACCTTTTTAAAGCTTGTCCTTCTGCTTTCTTCCGCTTTCTTTTTTCCAGCCAAATCACGGCATTTTACGGTGAACGGTCTAAGTGCCAATAACACGCTCCAGCAGCAACAGTACAACCTGCCGCCCTCGAATGACACTCGCAATATATACAACAATCCCTATATTCCGCCGCAGCAGCAACAGCAGCAGCAGACGCAGCAGCGAACTGCCCACTTGTTCAAGGCCCTGGCCGCCTCCGCCACCGGGAGCAATAGTCTGACCCATCCGTACGACTTCTCCAACTCATCATCCTCCTCGAACGCTAACAACGAGCTCCAGGGATCATCATCGTCGGAAGCCGACAACGCTTTCCTAACTCATAATAACGGTAGGTACTTCTGAGTCATTTCAAGAAAATTAATTATTTAATGGTTTATATTTTTGAGCGGTGTTTTAGCAACAAGATAATATACCTATTTTATATACACTGTAAGACAAAATATCTTACAGAGCTGAATTGACAGTCTATGGAATGGACATTGTTCGTTTTAATGCGTATTTCTTTAATCAGCTTTTAAAATTATTTTCTTTGTCCATTATGTTTTATAGACATTATCTTGGATGCCTTAAATAATATTATATTTAGATGTCAATGGGGTCATTCACCTCCTACGTCTATATAATATATAATTATGCCTTTTCTTTTGAAATTCATTCACATAAGGCTTTTGGGTGTTTCGATGGTTGAGAAGCTTTATAAAAGGCGATTTTGTACGAAGGTGAAATAGCCTTTTCTCCAAATGGTCCCCAAGCCAAATTTCGAGTTAATAATTTTTTTTACCGAAACCTTAGTATTCTTGATTTTCAATGAACTATCAACATGTTAAGGAAGAAACGCGTATACTTGTTCATTGATTTTGGGACTTCTTCAGCTTGGCAAACAATTTTGCTTTCTATGTTATTATAAATAATATATATTTTAGAATTAAGAAATGGAAACCCTTTGCAAACTTTATTTCTGTTAGGAATTAAAATCCTGTGCGAAAAAAAACTAACCCTTAGTATCCTAGAGGTATGCGTATTCAGCTATACAGTACAGTGTACAAATAGAAAAGGAACTCTTAATTATTCCTAGAATATATAGAAATTTCGCCTTGCTTAACCCTGCAAATTTCAAACACAAACTTGTCATCTTTGCATAGATTAGAGCTTGAACTTGTACGGAGGGAATTTCAATTGAATCAGGATCCGAGCAATCAAAATCATAACTTCCTGCAATTCATAGACCTGTGTCCTCTTTCTTCACTTTTATTGCCAGAACTGAAGTAGAAGAGCTCTGACAAATGGGCAGAATCCTTCCCGGTTGGCAGCCAGGTTGCCATAATTTGCACGCAATTTGCATTTGAAGTGGCCAATTCCCGTCCCAGTCTTGGCCAGCAGCCGAGCTTCCCTTCTAATTACAGCTTACAAAAAGGTGCTCGGAGCTCGGAGCTCATAGCTCAGATTCATCTTCAGACCGTGTCCTAGAACAAGGCACAAGGAACTCCGTGCGGCACCCTGTGCGGCAGGAGTAAGTGAAATTTATGTGAGTGTTTATAATTTGTAAAAGTAAACGGTCCGAGGGCCAGCCAGGGCCAGTCGGAGGTAAATGGGAGTTTGTTTAGCAACAAATTGCGAAGAGGAGCGCTTGAGAAACGGGTGTGGTCCTGAGATTTATGTGGCTAGGACTGGCCGAGGAGATCCTTGGTGAGGATACTTGGAACACGGAACACGGATAAATGGGCACCCGGTTATCCAGGTGGAATTAAGTCATCAAAGTACGGCCAACAGTGTCTAATAATCGGATGTTTGACTCTTCGACTCGTTGCTCGTCCCCGGAACTCCTCGTCTAACATGAATCAGGACTCTGGGCTTCCTCGCCCATTGTCGGCTTCCCTGGTGGGGTGGCCCGGTGGCCCGGCCATAAAATGTGGCAAAGTGCAATTGCCTGGCCGGGCCACTGAATTTTCGTAGTTTGTTCAGACGCCGACAGTTATGCAATAAAAATCATTAAAAATATAAAAATGAAAGCGGCAGTGTTAGCAGGCAACAGGCTTTCGGGCTAACGAAGAAGGGATGCTGATAAAGCCATGCAAAAGGGATTGAAAAAGTCCTGCCAGACGGCGGGAGATGCATCGTGGCTGTAACAAGTAGCATCGGAGCAAGTAACAGGAAACTAAACGAGCACCCAGCGCCATAAACTTAAATCACGATTAAAAGTGTGATTATCCTTGTGGCTCTACAAATCGCGGCCGCTGCAGCTGACAGCCCAGAGAACGAGGACGCAGGACGCAGGACGCAGGACGGAGTCCTGGCTGCTTCCTTTCCTTGTATCTCTTGTTGCAGTTGTTTGGTTTTATATCTTTACAACCAGGCACGGCTGTGGATGAGCAAGAGGAGTCGCCTGTGTCCTCCGTGTCCGTCGGAGGAGACGCCTTTGCAGCCTTGGTCGTAGTTGTTTGCCTTCTGCCGGCTCTATTTTGTTTTGTTTCGACTTGAGTAGGGCTCGGGGCTGGCAGTTTCCGCCCAAGGATATCAGCATAGATCAGGCAGTAAGCCCGTTGTAAGTGCCTTTAAGTTCTGGATACATATGGTCGCTTTAAAAGGAATTTCCTAGAAGCATTCGCTGATTTCTTGTTTATTGACTACAAAAATTGGACCTTAAGTCCTAAATAAGGACAGCAATAAATCCTTTTGGGCTCTTCCGAAATCTTGGCTTTATTGAACGCTCAAATTGCACATAATCAAGGAAAGGACAGTCCCTTCGCATATGTCCAGAATGCCGGGCTTTTTGCCGGAACCGCCCCTAAACTGTCAATTGTTCAATGGATATTTGCCAATTTTACATTCGTCCTGGCTCTCTGGGCTCGCAGTCTTTCGGCTCGCAGTGTTTTGATTTCACTGCAAACACAAACAAAGCCAAATGCAAATACGCCGGTCGGAAGGGGGCCTAAAACAAAGGAACAGCCAGGGTGGATCGGAATGGACATTCGGCTTATCACAACCGACCCATCGTCCGTCCGTCCGTCTGTCTGTCTGTCTGACATTGGCTTAAACCCCCTTCCTCACTCCCCAATACATCCCCCAGAACAGAGCAGAACAGGACGAATCGAAACGGAACAATTGACTCTCGTATTTCACTGATGAACTTAACTTATGTCAAAATATGCGATAAGTAATCCTTTTCAGATCCGACATTCGGCCTCCCGTGTCGGTCGGGTCGACCCGACACTTGTCAGTCCTTCCGCCTGTGCAAATATTTTCTTACCAGCGATAATTCAGAGCCTCGGTGGAGTCCGGGGGTTGAAGCTTCGACTTGATGGAAATGGTCACTTTTACAAAATCCAAAAACAAAAACTTTATTTATGTTTCCTCCGCCCCGTATTGAAAGCCTCTATTAATTTGTGGCGGCTGGCTGTCAGATGGGGTGGAAGTGGTCAAGCCTCCTCTTTATTTAATTTTCATTTGGCCTAAGAAAAGGTTCAAGAGCCGTCTCTTGAATTAAGCAATGGAAAGACAAAGGCCATCAAAGTCTCTGATTTTCTTAGTGTACTCTAGTTTTGTACAAATAGATCCCCTGCATCCCGGTTCACCACTGGCAAGTCAACAGACGTCATCCCCCCGAGTTCAACGCCGAGATTCTCAATTAGGATTATCTCCAAATGACTACGCAAATATTGGCAAAATTCGAAAATTCGATACGGACTATGCCATGGTCAGGCCGAATTGGTCACGAGGTGAAGTCCGGGCTTCGGCCTAGACCTGGCACTTGTTTCCAATTCCTCCGGACTCATAAAATGCGTCTCTGGGGGAGTGCTCCTGCCGGGGGAGTGATGGTGCGTGCGTGGGGTTGCAGCCCTCCATTATATGCACATAAAAATAAATTCTAAGACTTTATTATGCCCATGTACTTGTCATTGTCATTGTCGATGTCGATGTGTGCAATGGACTGTGTTTTGTACAATTTTCTGTCCGGCTGCTGGTCCGGGTTGGGGACCTGTGACTGCAATTGCAACTGTTGTCCTGTCATTCTGTTGTCCTGTTATCGTCGAGGCCGGCGACAGGGGTCCCGGCAAGGGCGCGTTTTGCATTTGTCAGTACACCGAACTGCAGACTTTGCTTAATTTTTTAAAAATGTTCAATTGATTAACATTGGATAAACGTATCGTCGATACTGGCGTCAGAGTTTCTGGTTTTTGTGGACATCTCGACTGTCCGGGTCAAAGTTTCTTAAAAAATTGAATTAGAAACAAAACCCGATTTCTTTTGGCCAAACTTTTGCAAAGTTTGCCGGCTTTTCGCTCAACCGCAGCAACCTCCAATCGGCGTATTTGCAAAGTTTGGCGGAGCGTGGCCGCCCTCCAAACAAAATGACAGTTTGATGCACCGAAGGTAATAGACAAAAACTGCCAGCGTCCCGTAGGCGCCCGCCAAATGGGCGCTCCTACTGCTTACCCGGCCAGGAGCCGCCCCGGCCATGGCTTTGATGGTTATTGATAACCCGAAAGTGACTTTGGCTCTAAGTGCCTGAGTGCGCCTAAGTGAATGCCTCGAATGTTGTGCAACTGCAATTGTAATTTGGCCAACTCAAGTGCATCAGGGCCAGGACAAAGGGCGAGCCTCGATCGGGAAGGGAGCACCTGCACAAAGTGAGTTTCCAATCTCCATTGAGACGACAAAATTTTGCTTTTAACTGCTGCTGCTACTGCTGATGCTGCGGCTGCTGCTCCTGCCTCTAAAGCACTTGAGCATGTCTTTTGGTCATTGTCAAGTGGCAAGTTGTGGTCAGGCCATTATAACTTATAACTGGGTCTGTGCTTCAATTCACTCTTAAGTCACTTCACTTTGCAAATGAAATTCAAGCTGACTTCCGATCGATTTAAGTCAAATGAAGTGCACTTTTCGCCGCTCTACCCATCTACCTCCCTGGGATGAGATCCTAAAGCTGAGTAATCGAAAACTTGAGCCCAGTTTTCTATTCCAGCTACTGGCCAGTGGACCCGATGAAAAAGTTGACATAGTTACGACCCGACGGGCACGTGCAAGTGCGAAAGTTGTCGCTCATTACGTGGCCAGAAGCTCAAACGAGCCGAGAAGTTGCTAGATAGATAGATAGTGTTGTGCCCAAATTAGAATCCTTACGGCTCAAATACTTTAAGCATGCAACAAAGGGGAAGCCCCGCTCATTCGCACACCTGGCCAATTTGCGCTTTTGACCCTCGACTGGTGAAAACGATGCCAGCATTTAATGAGCCATTTATATAAAGAGCAGCCAAGTAGCCTAGTGGTGCCAGCCCGGTGTGGGGAAGGGCCCCAGGTAAGCCAATATTTAGCAGCGTTGGCGGACTTCCCTCCGGCAAAGCACTCACGGCACTCACATGTCCTTACCTCAGCCCCGAGTTCTGACTGTGATTCATGCAGAGCAGCAGCAGCAGCAGCAGCACAGCAGCATCTGGCCATAAAAATGGCTTAAAATGATCATCATAAACGTTGAGTGAGCAAATATTGCAATAAAAGTAAATGACTGAAGGACGTCGTAAAATATTTATACGTGAGCTGCTCACACGGCGGCAACCTGCGAAAATGTGGAGCGGAGCTGGGCGACTCGAGCGGGAACTCCAAGGGTCATGAATACCATAAAAGTGTTGGGCGAAGGCGACTGCAAAGGCTGGGAAATTAAGTCTCCGAAGAAAGAAATGTGCTAAGTGTTCAAGGGGGATGGATTTGACCCAATGTGGTACTCAGGTAAACAAGAGGCGACAGCCCACCTCCTCCTAGGACTCCAGACGACCCTCTAAAAAGAATCAAATGTAGTTCAGAGCACATTTTGTTATAGTGCAGTTTATGGTGCAAGTTTCGGTTATAAAAACAGGCGTTTGGCGATAGTTCCAGTTCCAGAAGTCTCCTCCGCCAAAGCTCAGCTCTGGCCTGTGTTGTGTTGAAAAGCTGGAGTCCCTAAAATCAGAAGTCTGAAAGCATTTACAGTCTCCGTTTTAACTCAAACTGCTAACATTCTCATTAATGTCTGGATTAAGAATTTCTTTTTCTTTGATTTATGTCTGAATTTATTCCAACAGTCTAACACACCGCGGTAGTTGTTTTGAAAATCAATGCTCACAGATTCTTACCCTTAAAGGATAACAGCTCGTCCTACCGGCTCTGTTCTCTGCCTCTGGACTCTCTGGTTATCTAAAACTACCCCTTCGCCTCCTTTTGCAAGGAGAAAGTTTCGTCAAGTTGCCTTTTCCCCTCGAAAATAAGGGGTAGTAGATAATGTAACTACCCCCGGAGAATCTGTTAAGCGCTTTGGTTGAAGGTCCTGGAAGCTTTGTGTTAAGCGGATGTTAAAAATTCCGTTACAGGCTTTACAGAGGGAGTATAGATATTACTTTTAAACTAAAATACTAGAAAACTTTACAAAAAAAGACTTTGCTTTAAACAAAAAAAAGCTATAAAAGTAATTTTAGTTTTCATTTGAGTATTTTTTAATAATTACCCTGTTAACTTGTCATGTTAGGAATTAGTTACGTTTAGATTACATTACATTGTTGCAAGTGGCTCCTCCGAAAGCTTGCAAATTTCACCAACAGCTTAAAGCTTTCGAACGCTGTTAGGCTACAGAGCTCCTCTCCTAATGCATCTAGGGGCAGAAAAGCTTCCCGAAAGCTCCAAAAGAGCAGTTCATCCCTCCAAGAGACGTCGCTCATTAATGGCTGCTGCGACGCAGACGCCAGGACCGACCGAGCCGTGGAGCCTTCGAGTCCTCGCACACAATGAGCGATAGCACTCGGACTGCAAACTTTTAGGCGCTGCGCCGCTATTTCGGCTTTGCATAACTTTTATTGTGGTAAGGATCTTCTTCCTCTTCTGGCCAACTCGTTCTGGCCTGCAGGCCGAACTCGACCAGAGAGCGCCGACGAGAGCCCGCCAAGCCGACACGGAAGTTAAGGTCGCTCCGTCTCGGCCTGTCGCTCCCCGCCTCGGCAAGGACTGTTGCTCATCTCCCGACGACACCGCCATTGTCCCGCTCGCGTGTGCCTGAGTGTGCGTGCGGTGTACCGGTGTGCGTGTATCTGCGGCGTGCGGCGTGTAGTGAGCGCCAGAGTTGACGATGCGGCCGGTAGTCGCATCGTCGCATCTGCCTAACGCCGCCGTAAAACGCAACGCATTCAATGTGGCAAGCGCAACAATGAGCTGCTGTTGCTGCCTCAGCGTCAGCCATCGACTTTGACTTCGCCATCAGCCTCGTCATCGCCATCGCCATCGGCAGCGGCATCGGCATTGGCATCGGCATCTGCCCCGGAATCGGCATCCGCATCCGCACAATCAGCACCTGCTACGCCGTGGCTGCTACGTGGCTAGCTCGTCGGGTCGTGTGTATGCAATTTGCGTTAATTTTTGTTTTCTGCTCAGCTGCAGTTTGGCCAGCCTTCCCAGCCAGGACACTGCGGTGACTGTGAGGACCTGTGCTGAATCGAGATCGTCTGCTGTCGTGAAGTGTGAAAACAAAGCCAATTATCATATTTTTGGCGCCAAAACCCGCCACTGGTGCAAGTGTGTGTAACAAGTTGGCCCGGCCAGCATGTGGCCACAGGAACTCACTCGGCTGGCCAAGTGGCACAGCTGATAAGTGGAGTCTCAACCAAGCCAACAAGTCCTTTGGGACTGGGTATTCATTATACTCCAAATAATAAGCTCAGACAATTAAAACTAGAAGGCAGTGTTCAGATGCAGAAACGTAACTAAACAATCAGTGTAAATTAAATCAACGCACAACGCACTGCAAGCAAATTGAGTTTCCATAACAAAACACATAACACTCTGCCCCTGGCAGCGAGGAGGAAGTAGTTAGACAGCCGCAGAATCTGACACTGCTCGGTGGCCAAATACTTGAAAACTAAAACAACACTAGTGTTGTGCCAAACAGCCGTCGGCGCAACGCGAATATTTGCCAAAATTCGAGTTATCCTGCGAAGCGATTGGCATATTTATGCGAGCTGCCCTGGTGGAGTGCCCAGTGGAGTGGTAAACAAAGATGCGTGGATGGCAGCCATTGCCGGGTAATTGCCAGCCACTGCAAACCGAGTAAACGAATCGATAATCGCCAAATACCGAAAACTAATCAACTTTTAAGTGCGCCAGCAGCAAGCTATTAATTACCAACACGCCACTAAAGTAATTATCAATTAAACCTTTGCAAAGTAAAATCGATAGCCCAAAGAGGAACTCATTTGTTTTCAGCGGTAGAACCTTAACGATTCTAGCCCAATCTCAACTAAATGTACAATGAAATTGACTGTCCTAAAGGTGAGTAAGCGATAAAGGATATCCTTGAATAACTTGTGACATGTTAAAGTATTATAATTTAAGGGAATCTAATTTTACTTTTCGCACCTGAAAGATTGATTCTGTATAATATATTAATTGATTCTCGGAGCTGAGTGGAACATTCTTCCTCTAAGCTATGAATCAGTCCGACAGTCAAACCTTAAATGTGTTATTTGTAACAACTAAATTATATTTTCTGAAATACCACAGAGACTATAGTATGTTTATACGAAACTTTCACAGACTTTCTGAGCAGGATAACGTACATTCAGTAGATTATGCTGAAAACGTCTGGAGAGTCATTATGATAATCATATTACTCATACGCCCAGTGTGAATATCTTAAGGCAGGAATAGCATTTCTGTGTTTCCGAATACATATTTAGTTTCCACTTACAAAGCTACCAATTTATTAGAAAATGTTGAAAAGGATCTAGGCCCTCATTACATTTCCATACAGGCAGCAGGAAGTGCCCATTTGGTACAAAGTCCTGGAAAAGGGTTTGTGATAATCTGAATGGAGATTTTTTAGCCAAATCAACGGGTATTGTGATCATTGACTGGCAGGACCGTTTCCCTTGGCAAAAAAGTGTTATCGCATTTCAATATGGGACCTTCTGTCTAGAGTCGACTGGAATTTTGCAATTTTGCGGCTCGCACATACCTTTTTATATCACTTTGCTCGGGCGCGATTACATTTACACAACATTCATGAAGATGTATTCATACGCACGCCTAAGCCTCGGCCTCGGTCTCGGCCAGAGGCAGGGGATCCTGGGCAGGGTACACATACGATTTGCATAGGGAAAAGGAAATCGTCAAGAATAGATATGGCTCCTTGCAGAGGCGAAGACGGCCACAACCACGAAAGAGATGTTGCTCTAGTGATTGTCTCTCTTCCCTCAGCCATTTGCCGTTTCTTTGTCTGGGCCTTGTCGTCTGCCTGGCAGGGTCCTTCCCACCCATAGTACCGCCCCACCCTCAGGGCAGGGGTGCCCGCCGCATCCTCTCAATCCTCCCAATCCTCCGCATCCTCCGCATTTAAAAATACATTTGAATTCCGTTTCAAGTTAGCGGGCAAAGCCGAGGAGGGAGCGGTGGAAAAATTATTTTTTTAAACGCAGAGAAAATATGTAAAAATGTTATTCCTGCCCCCCTGTAAGCCGCACATGTGTGTGCGATTGCGATGGAGGAATAAAAAATTTAAAAAGCAGGCGCTAAGGCGTGGCTCGAGCCGAGGCCAGGAGACGCTCACAAAAGGCGTCGAGGAAATAAAATAAAAACGCCACGGCACAAAAGGTAAAAATGAAGGACTAGCCAGCATCCAGCAACAGGAGGAGAAAAAGCGCAGCTGCCGCCAGGCAAAAGGATTTGCATGCGTGGGTCTGGTGGTCTGGGTGAGGGATTGGGCGAGTGTTGGAGTGAGTAAGCTCCATTTGCCTTTTGCTCCCAGAGGAACTATTGTTCTTATTGTTGCCTTGGATATTTTCTACCCTGTTAAGTTGACGCAAAAGGATCTGCAGGATCTGCCCGCAGGCGGGCGCATGTGTGAGTGCGAGGAAAGGTACTAAGTCGGAAAAAGCTCCAAATTATGCAACATATATACAAATGTATTGTTTTATTCCCTCCTCCTGCTCAATCCAGGCCCGACTTCTTGATGTCCTTCCTTCTGTGAATTCTCAATGCTGTTTGATACTCAGTCCTTGGTAGCCCGGGAGCACTTCGCCTTATCTCATTGGTTTTACCAACGTCCTGGTTAATAAAAGAACATCTCGCTAAAACTCTTGGCTCATTATGGAAATACAACGGCGAACTTTTTCTCCCACATTTCATATGTGAAGTATTTCTCTGAAAGGACTGGATTCCTCTATTTGGTACTACAGTGGTTTCTTTTCGCATAGAAACGAAATGCCTCGAATATCCAATTAAAATAGTAAAGTTAATTTAGTTCACACAACTGAGAAGTAAGCATGCAACGTTAAAAAATGTCAAAGGAGAGAAGCGTAAAATATCCAAATATTCATGCAGGATTAACGGGAAGGATGAGCCCTGTCCAAACGTCCAACTTTTGCTTGTGGCCAAAGGGAAAATCAGGCTGGGAACGGTGAAAGTGTGTGGATGTATGGACTGCAGCCAAAGTTTAGTTTCGGAGACTTTCCATGGCGTTTTGAAATAAATTTAATTCAATGTCTCTCCAGTCATTCCTACAATGGACACCATACACCATACACCACACACCACACACCCAGACACTCTTGGCTCGGCATTGTGCTCGGCTTGGCAAGGTTGAACAGAGTTCCATGTGGGAGCCATTCAAGCATCTCGTCTTTGGCTTTCATTGGCTTTTCATGGGAGCGGAAACTTCGCCTCTCGATGTATGCAAATTGAAAAAAAATAGAGCTCCGAAACTGAACATGCCGAGCAGTGTCCAAAAGGCAAAACTTTCCGACACTTAATGAATAGCCCGAAAGGCGCTGGCCGGGAAGGAGCTTGGGAAGGTCCTGGGCTTGGGGCTGTTCTTGATTGGCCGCCCGGCGCGTTGAAAGTGAAAGTGGCGAGCGCTTAATATGCGAGTACATGTTTACTTTGACGTCTTCTAATTGGGGTTGACTCATTGAGATCCAGCTCCAGAAAGTTTGTTGGAAACCGAACTCCTCCGGTACTCCTTCGGCCGCTCGCAGACCCGCCAAGGCATGTGGCGTGCATATTAACACTACTTTCCCGTAATGTCGGACGGACCCAACCGACCGGAACCAAGCGACTGGATATGGAAATGCCAGCACCGTAGGATGCATATTTCCAGGGTGCCAAGGGTGACTGGGAAGTACAGGAAATGGACTTGAGCCCGAAGTCTGGACGACGCCTGAATTTTTTGTCTCAAGTGACCGTTCATTTAAATTCAATCGTAGCGTTTTTATGCGTTTCCTTTTCCTTATTAACTTACTTGTTACAGAGTCCTCCCCCACATGAGTGGACCTCCTTCAGTCTGGTCCTGGTCCATTCCAGAGTACATGGTTATTGTTAAAGCAGCGCTTTCGAAAATCGCCAGTATCGGAAATGGCAAAGTGAATTTTATGCTAATACAATCTATGCGCCCCGCCCTTGTGAAAATCGAAAATTGCGATACATTTTTCCCGATGCACTGGCAGATCATCCGCTCTGCTCCGGGTTATGCGATGGAGGCGGTTCGATTATCGGTCCTGCTAATCGCATTGGCGCAGCCCTTTGTTCGCTGCTCGCTTCTAATTAAGTCGCAACTCCTTCAACTATCGTCCTGCTGCCATGCTGGCTGCCATGCTGCTATCCTGCCCCAATGCCCCGCACATAAAATTACCGGCTGTCAATTAACCAACCCACCGCAAAGCACACAAACACAGTAATTGCGAGCGCACACCCAGATAGCAGCAGCAGCAGCAGCGGCAGAATAAGAAGCAGCAGCAGCAGGAGCAGCACCCACACAAACGAGCGCATTTAAAAACATTACCGCGACGAGCGACAGCACAAACAGCAGCAGGAGCAACAAATGCAACAAAAGGACCAACGGCAGCAGCAACAACAGACGCACCAACAACAAAAAAAACAACTACAACAATGGACGGCCATGGCGGGCAACAAAAGTGGCGGGACCAAAGGGGTAAAAATTGCACGACATGACAGCAAAATGCATATTATGCATAATTAACTGTTTATGCGAATGAGTGACAAGTGAAAGGACATGGGGCGTCGAGGGGCTCTGCGAGCGAAAGCGATAATCACGACAGAGATGATGATGATTTCGATGTGGATGAGGGAAATGTGGATGGGGATGGGGATAAGGAAGACGCACCAGAGGACTAGTACTAGGACTAGGACGAGGACACTGGCTGAAAGTGAAACAAGTTGGCAGCGCCCGTCTCGAGCCGGGCTGCTAATTTAAGCTTTTGTGCTGCGACTTTTAATAATTCACACTCTGAAAGAGGGGAAAGTGGGTTAAAAAAACCCGGAACAGGACAGGAGAGAAGCGAGCGTGGACGTGGGTGTGGGCATGGGCGTGGCCGACCATCGGGCCTTTTGTCATCGGGACCGGCTGCCAACGCTTTCACTTCACATGCCGTCAATTTGACATGTTTACCATGTGTCTAGGGCTTCTCGTGTAACAAGAGGCTTGTTTGCTATTCGCATGGCAGGAGGCAGGGCGACATGGGCGACAGATTCCAGGGAAAACTTTTAGACTCTGTGGAAACTATTTTTGCCCTGTTTTGTGGTCGCCGCCATCAACCAAAAAATGAAGCAAACTGAGCAAAGATTTTTCGGAATGTGGTGCTGCAAGTTTTGATGACATGACAACGGCGATCATTGTCTGGAGATGAAAACAATGTGACTTAATAGGCTGCTGACGTTCAATAGCCCAGCCAGCCAGGCGCAGGGACAGGACAGGACATTCAATTAGCAGCTCCAGATCTGTCTTGAAGCTGCAGCAAATCTTCAAATTATGCAGAATGCGAAGTGAGCCTAAAAAACAAATCCTCCTCATGGTGGGAGGGCCGGCGCCATGGCAATCGCAAATTATTCACAACTGCAGCCAAAATAGCAAGAAACTATTCAATTTCATTCATGTGCAAATATTTCATTACCCGCACATACACGGACAAACGGACAAACAGTCAGCCAAATTAATTAATAAACGCAATGACAACAATGGCAAATTTTCCACTTGAAAAAGTCCAACCAGTTCATTTAACCAAACAAAAAGCCCATTCGATAACGGAGTTAGATAATCCTTTTGGACAGGCTCCCTCCACTCTTGAGCTCCCAAAATGACACTAGAGTATTTGGCCTAAACAGGGGAGCTACGATGAGAATAAAATTCGGTTGGTTTGAGTAATTATTTACATTTTGTAGAGAAAGGAATTCAACCTCTCTCGAAGCCAAAGTCTTGTTATCGAACTTTCCCACAGTTGCTGTTTAGTTATCGATTATTATTCTAGGGTTGGAATGTTTTTGGCAACAATTGGAAAGTACAGGTACAAATGTTTCAAAAGTTACAAATTAAACAAATAATTTTAAACAAAGATATGGATGAATGTTTATAGATGGAATAATATAATATAATGACTCCACAATCTAAATATTATAAAAATTGGGTCCCACTTATCCATTTATGAGTATAAAATTTGAACTGATGGGTCAAGATTGTAAGGAATCTCAGCCCAATAGGACACTTGTGTGACCCATAAGAAACCACATTGAGTTCAAAGAAATACTCGTAAAAATAATAATGTGTTAAAGCCACGGAAAGTTTAAGTAAAAAGTTTTTATAGCAATCTGGAATATAACTTTATTTTGATCAAAATGAAAGTCGGTGCTTTTAACTAAAATGGTGGCATTTTTACCATATCTCAAAAACCCACAAGCTTCTCCATTCCAAATGCGATGTGAGGACTTTCCAACTCCACAAAAACAGCTTTTTCCCGCAAACCTTTAAATAGCGACTTTTAGTTGCTTGGTGCAGTTTTTAATTTAATTTAAAAATGCTTAAAAGGCGAAATTCGTTTTATCTTTTTCTCTGGGAATGCTTTGTGAATACATTGTGGATTTCATTGCACTATGGGACAGAACTGAAATGTTTTGGAACTGCACTAATCCAAACCAAGCCTTGCTCGTAATACACACTTTCTTTGATTTTTTTTAGAATTTATAATATTAATAATATGATAGAATTTATAAATTCAAATTCACTTTAATATAAATATTTTTTTTTTTTAAATAAATACTTTTGTAAAATAATAGAACTTAAAGATCATCTAATCTATTATAAATATATATTTTATATCTAAAAACGACTTATTTATTAAAGTACATCCAATATTTAAATTATTAAAGTTTTCTTCCATGCCTTTAACTTAAACCGACATATCTATAAAAAAATGTAAAAAGTAAGATGATAAAAGCTTGAATGTTTCAGCAAACTAAAGCCTTCCCATGGTGCATTGTCGCACGCCTTGGCGGGGAAATCTTTTTCCTTTCCGACTGCCAACCAAGAACTAAGCAAACTGAGCAGACAAGTGGAAAGACAGCCGAAAGTCGCGACTCTTTCATTTGTTGTAAGCAAAGTTGGCAACGATTGTGCATAAATGATAGGTCCGCCCTAGGAGCTCAAGTGTTTCCATTGTATTTGCCACACGTTGCACATACGCTGCTATGGCTTCCCACAAAAAATCTGAAAAAAACTGAGGCAACTGTACGCATACACAAAAGCGCAAAGTAAACATTCGCAATTATGTGTCGCAGTCGCAGAGTGTGCGTGTGTGTGCTTGCAGGCTCGCTGGCCGGCTGGCCAGAGTTGCCAGCCATTTGTGATATTTTGGCTGGCACGCTATCAGGGAGCACACAACTTCAATGTCAAATATGCGACTCTCGACTGTCGACGTTGGCAAACAAGACAATGAAAATACTTTCCCATCTGTCTCTTGTCCGTTGTCCATTGTCCGTTGTCCGTTGTCCAATGTCTGTTTGCCCTGTCTACTGGAGGACGGCGAGACTTGGCGCTGGAATTAAAAAAACGAAAACCTAAATAAATTCTGGCTTTTGCTAGAGATGACAGCGAGATACAATCTTCATCTTGAAAGCATGATACAATACAATGTTGCGATCCGAATAAGCTTAAAACATATCAATTAGAGATATTTACTTTTTGTTTCCAGAAAACGTATAAACGTAGTTATCTTGTTACTGAGAGAAAACGAGCGATTTATTTACTCAGAGGGATAAAGAATCCTTTAAAATCAACCGAAAATAACAATTTTTAGTTTAGTATTTGGATCAGTTCCTATCTGCCCTATTGGAAGAGTTGGGTTTTGGGTAAATTTAAAAAAAAAAAAATTATTAAATTTTTTGTATTTTTCCTTAATGTCAAATTATATAATTACTCTTAAAACTACCAAATTATGTATCAGGTCCGTTTTTCACATGTTCTGAATTGGTAAAATCTTTGAAGCCTTATATTATTAAATATACATTCCGTACATAATTTGTCCTAATTTTTTTAAAAAGCCCAAACTGTATTGCCAACTATTTATTAATGCCCAATATTTTGATGTAACTACTACCATAAAAAAGTAGTACTAATATATACTAATACTAATATACTAATATATAATATGCCCAATACTTTGATGTAACTACTACCATTAAAAATAGTACTATTGGATTAAACTAAAATAGTTTTAATACATGCTCCTTAAATTCATTTTATACCTCATTTGCCATTCTAAATTGATCCATGCTTGTTAACACAATGAAATGAGCTTTTTGTGTACAATTACAAGTATAGTAGATGATTTCTAGATGATTCATGAAAAAATTTGTTTTATTTATTAGAGGCTAAGTATAATATTATATAAAAGGATAAGTTTTTACTATCGAGCATTGACAACAGTGCTACATCTGTGTTTTCAATTGTAACCTTAAGGGTTAAACATTATAGATATGTACAAAAGATTCGATTATTTTATAAATTTTAGTGTTATTTTATATTTGGAGGTGATAGATTTGGTAATAATTTGGTAATAGTGAGCGGCGTTCTTAAATATTAATATCCGTATGTTTTAAAGTGAGTTTCGTTAGGAGAGAGGCTGTTTTAGTGATAAAGTGACATTAAAAAAGAAGTGTTATAGATGTATGAACAAAGGAGTCTTGGTGGGTTAATTAGGTGGGCCCGAGCCTGAGTCGGGTTTGTTGTTTTTTTCCTATTTTAATAGATAAATACTATTTAATTGATCATGTTTGGTAGTTTGGTAACAGAGTAATGTTCTTAAAATGTTGGATATTTTTTTTGAGACATGGGTGTTTTTTTTTAATATTTAATAATTAGGTTTAATATTTTTGTAAGAGTTTTGTTTTGTTTGATTTCTGATTTATATTTCTTTTGATGTGAGATGATTTAAGACAACTTACCGCAAAATACAATGGCACATGCTCAACAAATTAGAGTTGCAAATGTAATTAAATAATTGCAATTAAACATGGGAAACAAAAGCGCAGGAAGAACTTGAGAATTACAGAAATACCTCAAATAATCAACACATTATCAACTTTTACGTAATTACGCATTCAGGCCCACACTGGCAAACAGTGGCACATGTGCAGATACAAATGTATCTGCTTTTAGCTCTATGCAACTGGGGCCGCAGATACAGATATATCTGCAGATGCGAATGCGAATGTGGATGAGGATGCGGATGTGGATGCAGTGGCATATTCAGATACTCGTAAAGTAAGATCTGGGTAGACCACTTAAAGGGGGCTCAAGAATGGGAATCGACAAACACGACTGACAGACGGAAGACAGATGCTCAACAATTGCGACGTAATTTGGTAAATGGAAATTGATACATTTAATAACTAAACTAAACAGAAAGCCATTCCTGTTCATCCTGGTCGACCCGTGTCCCGTCCGGAGCGTCCTGCTTCTCCTCCCAAAACCCACCTCCTGGATAATGGATATTTGTTTATTTGCATGGAAATTTGAAATTAAACTATTGAATCATTGAAAGTCCTTTGACTTGGGCTGTGTGTGGAACGTGTCCCGGATCGATTCTGCCAACGGAGTCCTTTGCTGCAGTCCTTCTGGCAAACAAATCAAGCAGTGATTGTTACATTTAATAGGATTTAAAAATTCTAAATTGCTAAACAAGACAAAAGCTTCTCTCTCGTTATCGAAGGTGGGTCCGATTGCACAGGTGTGTGTGTGTGTGTGGGTGGGTGTGCCACGCCCCCTGCCAGCTTCCGCCCAGCAGGCAACCACAAGTTGGTGTGGCTGCGTGCCTAAAGTGGAATTGTTTGTAATGCGTTGATGAGAGCGACAGCGGAGGAGGGAAGGATGTATGCGGCTGTAAAGAGACTCGGTCTGGGAACGGAGCTGGAGTCGCAAGAGCCCTCAATGGGGATTAATTTAAATGAGATTTTTAATTTACTTTAGTCCGCAGAGACAGCGGCGAGTGGCGAATGGCGAGAGGTGAATGGCGAATGGCGAGCGTCGAGAGGGAGTCGAGCAGCTTTTGTTTTTGTGCCCGCGCTGATTGCGCAATTTCGCAAACAATTTGTGTGGACCTTTGTGGGAGAACTGATGTCCTGTGCTCCGCCTGCTCCGACCAAATTGACTTTCTCCGCCTGTCTCGGTGAATTTACAAGCTCTCTAGTTGTACCCCAAAATCAGCATGTCGCCCAGCGCCCCGGAATGAGCAATCCAGACACTCGGACGTGCAATCGGAATAAACTTTGTGCCAGGGCCTTCTCCTGCAGATTCTCCCGAAGACTTTCTCCGGCTGGCCCCCAACTAGGTCATCCGCAAAACCGTGCAACAATAGTAACAACGTTGCAATTGCGAATGCGATGCAGTTGAAGGATGAAAATAGTTTAAGTGCAAAATTTTATGCTAGATCGAATTACCCGCGGGTGCTTTAACTTACAACAGAACTTTTGGATGGCCAAAACTTTTGCCTGCCCGGCGACTAGTGCAACTGCAACTGGGTGGAAGGTTGGTAAGGTGGTAAGGTCATAATTTATGATTCCAAGGTGTTGCAATAAAAACATTCCACCATCAGCTGCGATTTCTCGGGTAAATTTGTTATATTTTCTTTCTGTCAACCAGACCATTTGTTAAATGAGTTGGCAAAGCTAATCGAAAAGTTATGGCTAAGATTTGGAAGAGGGAGCACGCTACCATTGCACCGCCTTTATCTCGATTCCGACTTACCTACGGTGGTCCCTGGTCCCTGGAAAAAATAAATAACTTTTGGGAAAACAGTTTAACGTGGAAGTGGCACTACCAAAAAGGCCACAATGAAGCGAAAATTACAAAGGAAAGAGGATTTGGCCAAAAGATGAAAAAATGAAGGGAAGAAAAAGTGGATGTTGGAGTAAGATTTATGCAAATAGGAAGTAAACATTAATCAAATTTTATTTTCTTTGTGCCTCGTTTGCCCTTGAGGATAAAAATCGCCAAATAGTGGGTCAGTAGCTCCACAACATAGCAAAATTTCTCTTTATTTATTTTACTAGGTATTTCGTATGTATCGTATTTTTAAAATGAATATTCTGCAAAACAAGACCCCATAAAAGATGTAAAATTAAATATTTTAAAGACAGTCCACGATGGTGAGGATTCATACAGAAAGGTCAAGGAATGTCTTTACTTTGTTCTCTAGTATCTTTATCTAGTAGTAACCTAGTATTATATTATATATTTTAAACGATTAAATAAGTGTGATTCGAACAAAACATTATTTTCACTTAAAGTTATAAAGTGTATTAGTTTGTTGATGATATGACTTGAACGCTGAGGATACCTAAGAAATAAAATGTAGAATAATAATAATATTATAAATAAAAATATATTATAATAAGAAGAATAAATGTAATATTCAATATAGATACTTTTCGTATATTTTTTTTCATCACTAAAATATCATATATTTACGTAAATTTTGTAGTATAAACGCACTCGTCACTCCATTTTTTTCACTCTTAAATTAATTTTTAATTGAGTAACTTTGTTTATATAGCGCATGCTTAACAAAGAGTGTTAGCAAAGTTTAGAAAAACGTACATTCATTTTTACGGACAAATATTTTACCTTTATAAAAGGAATATATACGTATCATAATATTAGTTAAACGGCCTAAAACTCACAATTAACTTTTTTGTTTTTTTTTAATTTGAAAGGTGCATCGTTCCTAGCTTAATACTCAAATAGATCAATAACAGAGAAGGTAGTTTTGTTGACTGATTGCTACATTTAAATTCTGGCGCCCAGAGGCAATCGATACAAATTCGAAAGATGTCGGGGGTATATCGGCTTAACATGCGTGTAAACTCGTTAGCTCGACGCCGCATAAACGCTCCAAAGGTTTGCTTTGCATTTGTGAGCCCACATTTAGTTCCATTTTTCTTCTTACTCTAACAACCTGACAGATAGATTGTAAATTTAAAGTCTTCCTATTGCTAATTCCAACTTGGAATCTAATCCTGTGCACTGGTCTCCTACTGAGGGCCCTCAATGATGTTGCGAACTTCCGGCCTCAGCCGTTCCCGCATCTTCTCGCTGCTCCAGCAATGCCGGAGGGTGAGCTCCAAGCCGCTGTTCGACTACGATCTAGTGGTGCTTGGCGGAGGATCGGCGGGATTGGCCGCCGCCAAGGAGGCCGTTGACTGCGGTGCCCGCGTGCTCTGCCTTGACTATGTAAAGCCCACGCCCGCCGGCACCAAGTGGGGCCTAGGGGGTACGTGCGTCAATGTGGGCTGCATCCCCAAGAAGCTGATGCACCAGGCCTCGCTTCTGGGCGAGGCAGTGCACGAGGCGGTAGCCTACGGATGGAACGTTAACGACACGAACATAAGGCCGGACTGGCGCAAGCTGGTGCGCTCTGTTCAGAACCACATCAAGTCGGTCAACTGGGTGACCCGCGTGGACCTGCGAGACAAGAAGGTAGAGTACATTAACTCCACGGGTGCGTTCGTCGACGGACACACCATCGAGTTCACCCCCAAGTCCGGAAAGGATAAGAGCAGGGTGACCGCCAAGTACGTTGTGGTGGCAGTGGGCGGACGGCCTCGGTATCCCGACATTCCCGGGGCCACCGAGTTCGGGATAACCAGTGACGACATCTTCAGCTACGACCGGGAACCGGGCCGCACCCTGGTGGTGGGTGCAGGCTATGTAGGGCTGGAGTGCGCCTGCTTTTTGAAGGGACTTGGCTACGAGCCCACGGTCATGGTCCGCTCGATCGTCCTCCGCGGCTTCGACCGCCAGATGTCCGAGCTACTAGCCGCCATGATGACGGAGCGCGGCATCCCGTTCTTGGAGACCACTATTCCGAGCTCCGTGGAGAGGCAGGCGGACGGGCGGTTGCTGGTGCGGTACCGGAACACGACCACCCAGACAGACGGCAGTGACGTTTTCGACACGGTTCTGTGGGCCATCGGACGTCGGGGTCTTATCGAGGACCTCAACCTCGAGGCGGCTGGCGTCAAAACGCAAAACGACAAGATTGTTGTGGACCATTCCGAGGCTACGAACGTGCCGCACATCTTCGCCGTGGGCGACATCGTCTACGGGCGCCCGGAGCTCACCCCGGTGGCCATCCTGACCGGCCGACTTTTGGCACGACGCCTCTTTGCTGGATCCACGCAGCTTATGGACTACGCGGACGTTGCCACCACGGTGTTCACTCCGCTAGAGTACGCCTGCGTCGGTATGTCGGAGGAGACGGCCATCGAAAAGATCGGCGCCGACAACATCGAGGTATTCCACGGCTACTACAAGCCAACTGAATTCTTCATTCCCCAAAAGAGTGTCCGCTTCTGCTACCTAAAGGCTGTGGCCGAGATCGCCGGGGACCAGAAGATCCTGGGCCTGCACTACATGGGTCCGGTGGCCGGCGAGGTCATCCAGGGCTTCGCCGCGGCCCTGAAGTCCGGACTGACTGTGAAGACCCTGTTGAACACGGTCGGTATCCACCCCACCACCGCCGAGGAGTTCACCCGTCTCTCAATCACCAAGCGGTCCGGTCGCGATCCCACTCCTGCGTCATGTTGCAGTTAGAATGTGTTTTTGGTGCATTTGTGAAGTAAATAAATCAGTGTTGGTTTTTCGCAGGTTGAGTCGAGTCGCTCAATCACAGCTTTTTAGATAAAAGTTTACAGGACTTCATGGTTTAAACCAACCTTTAACATGAAAAGCAAGGCTCTAGCTTTTAATTAAGCTTAAATACTATTGTCACCGTGGAGAATGTCCCTAATATCCATATAAAAGTATCAAACGAGTATCGCTTAATATCGATATGTAGCGGTGAGCAATTCGAAACAAAGAAGAAAAGTAAAATAAGCAACTGAATTGGGAAGAGAAATTGAAATTAAAGAAGCGAAAAATCATAGCACGTAAAAAATATTGAACTATATATAAATTTTAGATAGTCGCAAGTTGTTTTAGGTATGTTAAATGCGACCGTGAGCCCAGTAAGATCTGGTGACCCACTTCGGCATCAAATGCAAAGTTCGACTTTTTCTATTCAAATGCAAATGATTAATGGGACTGAGTTTTTGTAGTGGACTGCCGTGGAGTGTCGTATGTTTCTTCCTTTGGGAACTAGTTGTGGGAAACTAATAGATCAACCGGACCTCGCTCGTCAAGATGCCCGTCTCGCAACTCCATGAAGAAATCGACAAATATTTTACGCAAATTTCGTTAGCCCAGTGAAACACTTTACTCTCAGGAACCGAACCGAACCGAACCTTTATGTATGTGTATATATCCGAGGAAATGGTAAAATGTCAGCTCCAATGATTTATGCTCTTCGGCCATGGACCATTTGGAATTTTTGGCAGGCCGTTGGAAGCCAGTTTCCTGTCCAACCATCCCCTTTCCCTGCGAATGGCATTCTAGACTGACTCTGCTCCAATACACTCGCACCCCCGGTTCCAAGCCCCAGTCCCAGCCCAAGTCCATGCCTATGGCTATCCTAATTTCTAATCTAATATTTTTGGACGTACGCGGCGGCGAGTGAAAGGCGAGAAGCAAGGAAAATTCCTTTCCTCGGATGCTTGGCCATGTCCGATGTCTGCTCTGGATATGATTTACTTTTGCGGTTTGTTTTGGTGCGTTTAACCGCAAATATTTAATGGTTTTATTTCCCCGATGCTCGGGTGGCCCTCAGCTGCGATTCATTTGTACATGTCCTGGAGAGTGGGTGTAAGGAGTTGTGGATGAGTGGGTGGTTTGGTGGCTTGGTGGAACGCATGTATACGTGCTTAGTGTGTGTGTCTGGGGTTTTCTGGCATATTTATTAGTTGAGCCAACGAGCCAGTATTTGTAGCTGCGGGAAGGTTAAGCCCTTGACTAATGGCGACCCAGTTCCAGGACTTGCTTCCTGTTCAAACAACAGCTCTATCGCGATTCATCCTGGCGGCCTGCGCCCGCAGGGCTTCCTTCTGCAATTGCACCATAGACTTTGTCCGCGGCAGGTTCCCCCACAGCCAGATCGTCTGCAGCTTCAGCGTGCCAAAAATGGCCAAAAGGTGCATTCCGTTCATGAGCATGCCACAAACGGCCAGGGTGGCGTAGTGCTTCCAGATCAAATCGCTCCACCAGAGGACCCACAGGAGGCAGCCGAAGTACGCGAATAGGCGCCCGAAGATGTAGAAGTTCCACGTGAGGATCCCTCCCAGGAGCACGCTGAAGTGGTGACGCTAAAGGCTATGGGTTAGGGGTTGATAGGGTTCAAATGGAAAGGTGGTATTTACCTGGCACACTGCTGGGAGAAGCAGCCAGAAGTTGAGGAAAAGGTTCAGGTTCCACAGGTTATCATTGAACTCCGGGATATTCTCTGGGCCCTGCGGGCTACCACTCAGCCAAGGAGCCAAAAATCTGCCAAAGATGGGGATCAAGTACCACAAACTTGCACTGCTGTTTGGAGCTGGGAAGCAGAGTTGGGTAAGGAAATTAGGGTACAGGTGCTCCCCGCTTACCGTCGATGGTGCGCTTGATTTGCCTGGCCAGGAAGACCACCAGGCTGTTGTACAAGAACAAGTTGATAGGGGCCAGAGAATACATCCTGGCATTCGGAAATATATATATTGTTGTTGTTTGACGGATGCAAAGTGATTGCTGCCTTTAAAAATGTAAGTACAAGTTTTTTAAATAAAAAACTTAACCTTTTTTGAAACGATTGAGCCGGGAGTGGTGTTGAGAAACTTTGGAACAGAAAGTTCTCGAAAAATCTTATATTAATACTCATTTCAAACTTTGAACCCATCTACATTTGGAATTTGTTTTAACAAAATGACTTTAAACCGCCTTCAGTGGCATACAAGACCATAGATTTTAAGGCCACAATCAACCTTTGCAAGGACACAAGCTAAGACGCCATTGGTAACCACGACAGATTCTAAATATGGTATATCGAAAACAAAACATAAAAGCAAAAAACATACTTAGTTTAAATTGTCTGAAATAAATTCCTTAACATTTTCATACAAATGCTAAAACGTTCCAAGACTATTGTATAATCCATGTATTAGAGACTCTTAGAAAAGTGTAGAAATTTCCATTTAATTTCTTGTTTTTTACAACATTCTTCTCTTTGCAGGTAAGTGGGTCCTATTCGAGTGAATATTACCGCGTTTATTTGCATTATCTCGGTCTCTTGGACCAATTTAAATAAATGAATTAATATCCAACAATAAAAGTTTGCTAAGACAACGAGGAATTGATGCGATAAAAGTTTAATTCTCGGTAAGGTATCGTCGTCCTCCTGCTCCTGTCCTCCCCTAGACCCAATGTGCGGCCGGTGGCCCTAATGTGCTGACAATTGTTGGATTTGAGGCACTCTGCCCGTGGTATAATTTAAACTTTAAAATGACCAGCGGGCCTAGGCAACAACTGCAAGGCGGAGAAGGGGCCGAGAGTTACGGAAAAAACTTTGTTAAAAGTTGTAAAAAATGAAAAAGTTTTGCCAATAAACATAAAAATAAACTTTTGCTCCTCGTCTCACCTTACCTTCACATTATTCGAGTGTATATTCTATACGAGTCCCATCTCAAAACTCGTCCTTTGTGGTGGTACCGGCATGGCGACAAGTTTATTAAAGGGGCTCCTCCTTAGCCAAGCGATGGCTCATTTCGGAAAAATCCTAAAAAGTTATCTGTATTCCTCTGTCTGTTGTCAGTCCATGTCGAGGGCCCCGGAGTCTGAGGCCGTGTCTTGATGGCCGTGGTGCTTGGGGTTTCATTGGAGGCGTCATGGTAATCAGACAAAAGGTCAAATAATACATCAAATATTAATTAAGTTTCCTCCTAATTAGTTGGATTCAGCGCGAACTGCCGCGTTTTGCCCAAAGTCTGACATCAAAAAGGTGTTAGCTTTGGGCTCGGGGCGTTACTCCGCCAAAAACACAAATAAAGAGCCCTGTGCGCTTTGCCCTCTACCCACAGTCCTCCGACTTGGCTTCAATTGGACAATTAGCGACTAATGAAGGGGCATTTTGGGGAAGGATCTGTCGGGGTTCTGGGACAAACACTTTGATAAGGAAAAGACTGTTTTAAAATTTACAAGCTAGTCCTAGTCCAAGCAAAGTTTCCAATGAAACTAAACTTTTTCCCATTTATTTGCTCGAATATATGCTGATGGAAATGTTTTCGTTACAGGAATTTAATTTATTGTCCAAAGTGTTCAATTCTTTTTAACTTCTCCTTGCTTCACTCCCCTCCTGCTATCCAGCAACTTAACAAAATGTTTCATTCCGTTTACAAATATTTAATTTCGTTTGTGAAGTATTTGCTATTTGGGTTGCCTTCGACCAGTCCGTCTTGTTGGACAAGAAAGGAAGTGGTTAGCTTAACCACACA
This sequence comes from Drosophila vallismaia, assembly GCA_035047325.1. NCBI lineage: Eukaryota > Metazoa > Arthropoda > Insecta > Diptera > Drosophilidae > Drosophila > Drosophila vallismaia. The sequence continues at coordinate 23,532,937 of JAWNPU010000055.1, read as the reverse complement.
CGTGCACATGGCACACGCAACTCCTTGGTCCAGATTCCTTATGAACCCAAATATTTTTTCAACCTGGAGGCCTGTCGGGTTCTTGCTGGTGTTTCATTTGCCGCTTCTTGTTTGTTGACCATGTTGGTTTACTTAAAAATATTTTATTAATTAATCTGAGATTCCTTCTTTTGTTCCCGATGGCAAAAGGGATTCCATTCAGCCTTAATTACTGACCCGTAAACATAATCATTTTCAATCATCTAAAGACCAAATAAATTTGAAACTTCTGAAGTCAGTCTTGCAACTCTTTCAGGGGAAACTTCACAGGAAACAACTCCTGACTTTCCGAACACATGAAATAGTAATGTAAATATATCGTAACCCAGAGAAAAAAAGAAAAATATTGTCTATTTATAACAAAATTTCTTAAATATTTGTTTTATTACGCTATTATGGAGTAACATGAATATTTTCCAGTAATAATATTTTACGTACTTTTGATATTTTCCAAAATAATTCCCAATTACATAGATAACATTACGAAGAAATATTTTTAAAAGGTTATGAATTTCTTGATTATAGATATCCGGTACAAGCGGTCTTCTTTTCATTTTTAAGCTTTAGGAATTAGTATTAAGCTGTGATTTTTTGCTAACGTTTCGTCCGATGACTTAAAATGGCTTAAAAATTCCAATTAATACCTAAATTATTGGTCTACGAACTTGCAGATTTAATGTGACTTTAGGTCAAGTGGCACTCAGGCCTACATTTAATTTGACACCATCCCTTCTGGATGGATGGATGGGTCATGGGTGAAATACTTCACTTACTTTACCCATGACTATAGTTACCCTGTGGTAAGAAAGTTATCCAATTTTTGGTTAACGATGGTTAAAGTATCACCTTGTAAAAAAACCATGTGGCCGCTTTCTATTCCGGCCATGTATAAGAAATATAAGGGGAAAACTGTTTAAATTGGTTACCGAAAAAACCCCCATCGTTAGATTCAAGCATATTTATTTTCATTGTTGTTTTGAGATAAGTACTCCTTTCTAGCCACCAATATAATTATTTGAGTAAGTTAGGTTATCCTTGTAGCCTGGAAACAAAGGGAAAGACCCTCATATCCTTTACCCCGTCGGTCTGTATAGATTAACCAACTTAACGGAAAATTCTTTGTGTCAATGCATGAAAATTTTGGGCCTGAAAGCCACTGACCATATAATCTATACAAAATATTTGGTTTGGTTTTTTATACGTTTGATAGGTACTTAAAATACTTATTAGTATGAATCATATCGGATCTTTACAGTAACCCTTGTGTTGCCTCAAAGATCTGATAAGATCATTATTGGGTTCCTCAATTTTTTAAAATTTTCGATCGAGAATCAACCAGCTGCTTTGTTTTACTGTGACATGGAAATTTGTAAAACTTATCATAGATACTCATGCTAACATTTAATATAGGTTTGGTACGATATTTTTAGAAGGGTTGGGTTTGGGTGTACTAAATATATTGTGTTAATTTTCGCTTCTTAAATAAATCTTCTTTTTTCTTCTTATTTTTTCACTTTTCAATACTGCCAACGAAAAAACAGAAATCGCAATGCGGGATTTTTCCACACAGGTGTTCAATTACATCTGTAGGAAAAGTTTAAATGCTTTTTACATGTTTCGTGGTTATGCCAGTTTTGTTGCCAAATCTGTGGGGGAGTTTCTGAAATAAACTGTTGATGGGATGATGGGCTTTGAACACATAGCCTGGTGTTTCTGTGGGCAGGATGAAAACCTGAACCCGAATTTCTGTTTTCCGAAAATCTTAAGGCGCATATGTAAAAACTTTTTTAACTTTCTTAATAAAATATGACATAAACCTCTGGATGAGACATGGATGCATTTCAGTTTTCCATTCTAGCTTAAAACTTATAAAAAACGTTTCTTGATTGACACCATAGGTAGTCCCTTAACCGCTTGAAAGGAAAATTAATTGGGTTCAGATTAGAGCAGATCTTGTGTCGTAAAAAGGGCAGATGTCCTTTTTTTAAATAAAATTTAGTCAGCGCTTTCATGAAAATAGATAATCTTGAACGCCCAAGTGCTCATTTACTCATCTTGAAAGAAGCTCCTTCCCAGGAGTCCCTTTACCTCTCCAGAAGGTCCTGGGGGTCAGGTTTTTAATCATGCTTGGACGGCCAGTTAGCCTTTGATTTGGTTTTCCTCGTCATTTGTTCAGGGCCCCCTCCACAAGTCGTCCTGTTTCCTCAGGAATCCGGGTGCGTTCATTTTGGGCCACATCATTTATGGCTTCTTTATCCTTTGGCAGCCAGAGTCGGAAACTTTTCCAATCAACTTGATGGTGTGCTTGCGTGCGTGTGTGTGAGTCCTTTTCCTTGTCCTTTTTCCTGCTGATGTGGACTTTATGCCGATTTAATATTTTTCATTTGGCAAAATAGATATTTTTTATGCTTTTTATTAAATCGGCTTAGATTCATGGTGCATGTGTAGCACGAGAAGAGTATTTCTTTGAGTGACTGTGTTCGTTTCGAATCCTTTTCTTCGAAGTCGGAAAGCCAAATTCTTTTACGGGTTTTTAAGCCAATTCTGGCCTATGAACGTAGCTTCCTCCGAAGGAGACTCCTGGGATGTAAGATTATCATCTACAATCCCATAAACCGGATAACCTGGTAAATGGTATTGATTTCTTTCGAAATTCGTCTGTACAATCCGTTGGCATTTTCAATTGACAGTTACAAAATACTTCAAGCCTTGACACGATTGCCCGAATTTCCATTGTCCTGTTCCTGCCCTCGATTTAACTTGCGGCAGGACTTGCAGACTTGCATGTGACAAGTCGGCCAGTAATTGTGATTGATGCACTTTAAAATTGTTGGCAAATTATTACTACCGAAAGGCACGAAGGAACCACTCCCGCTCCTACCCCCATTACCAATCCAGATCCAGCTCCGCCCCCACCGTCCTGACCTAAGTCAATTAGTCACTGGGCCTGCGATGCTGCTCCTGACGTTGACGTCGAAGGGGAGTCCTGTAGTCCTGGCCAACTGTTGCAACAAAATTACCGCAAACTTTTCTGTTTGCTGCATAATTAAAAAGTTTGAAAAGCTTTTGCCGAAACTAGGCAACTGCCACTCCCCCTATCCGCCTCCACATCGTCCTTCCACCTAACTTAAAAACCGACGGTTATGCGGCGGTTGCAGTTTTTGCATGATTGACAGGTCAGGACAACAGGCAGGATCGAGGACAGGGGCCGACGTAGAGACCACCAAAAGCTAGCCAAGTACATGCCAACGCATACGTCCCATTCCTTCCCCGCGATGGGCAAATGTTTCAAATATTTCTTTTTCAGATACCTGCCGAGTTCCATGTAAATTATACAAAGATCTAACCATATCCTTTTAGGGCGTTTTGTGGAAAAAAGTACTATTTAAATAGCTTTTATATAAAAAAAAAAACTAATTAAGTCAAACTATTTATTGTTTAAAAAGGTACAAATGTAATGAATTCTGAAAAGCTACTGATAAGAATATTAAAAATTCTGTCATAGTATTGACATTTCCTATTAGGATCGACTGGAGTTCAAATATAATATTAATATTTCCTTAGCTCTCCTTAGCTTAGAACGTATTTATAGAGAATCCGTAAAGCTCATGTAGTTTTACGGCAACACAAAAATTATTCTCATTTTTATTTCCTTGTTATTAATGGGGAGAAGGTTCTCTCGGGCGTTAAAATCAAAAGACATCTTCACAGCTCACCTTTGCCTCTTGAAGACCTAAATTTTGGTGTCTGAATTCCGCCTAAATAATGACAACTCATTAGGCTTTGATATGTGGCCAGAAACTTTAGTAAGGAAAATAATTCTGCGGGTCGGCTCTCTTCTCGTGTTCAGGTTTGGGGCTTGGGGAAAGTCACAAAGTTTCCTTCTTAAAGTCCTCGTACCTTCGGGCAGGGTTCGCAGAGCGGCTTTGAGGTGCAATATTGCGGAAGCAAGCACTCCCTGATTCATTAATCATTTAAAGCAATCAAACAAACCCAAGGGGAGCCGGGCCCCTCGCTTCCTAATGAAGAATGCCCTTTGCACGGATTTTTCGCCCCGCCGTTATCCCTGCACTCCCAACACCCACGCAGCTGTACGCGTGACCGCATGATATTAAACAATTAAAATAATTACAAGGACCTCTCACAGGACTCGTGTCACTCTTCCTGACTGATTGTTGGCAGCCCAATGAATGTATTTTTTAATATTTTTTTAAAGTGTTTTTGCGTTTGAAATTTCCCTGTACTTTACAAAACTGGAAAACAGGTTTCTAGAAAGTTCCAGCAGGGCAACAGAAACTCTTTTTATTTTTTAACCTTAGAAATATTTATTTTAATTAAACTCAATAATATCAGGTGTATTTGGTCATCGACTGACTGTAGTAGTTTTTGCTTCTCTCTGGTAAGCCCTTCATTTTGGCCTTCTGTGTCGGAATTGTTTGAATTGCAAATTAATTAAAGTTTTAATTGACGCACCATTTGTTAGACCGCATGCCACGCCGCGTGCCCCACGTTGCATCCTCCCATCTGGCAAAGGTTGGGGATTTTTTCTTATTTGTCGCTTTCTGATGTCAATTAAAGTTATTAATTAAGCGATTGTTTGATTAATGGACTCCGGCAGGTAAGTTGAATTTTATTGCTGTTGAGCTCTTTTGTGTGAATTTCGGACAGTTTTGAATGCATTAACGGGGATGGTCCGTCTGACTTATAAAATAGAAGCAAATATAGTGGGAGAATAGGAGAAATAATTGCTTATGGTATACTCATCCAACAGAATGTACATGGCTTCCAGTTATAGAAGTTAGCTCTCCTTATTCGATTATTTATTCGATGCTTCCTTTCTATCCTTCTTTCTGCGCACTTTAAACGTCTTAATCCCCGCTCAGAATCGGGCTGAGGGCAAATTAATCTGCAGCCTCGGAGCCACTTTTAAAGGCTCAACAACTCCACCTCGAGCCTGGACCTGATCCAATCCTTGCCGGTCCGGGGCGGGCCGTTCCGTTTGGTTTCGTTTCCTTGCCGGTTTAGCACGCTGCTGCATTACTTGCCAAGGCAACCTGCAAAATGCCTGATAATGGATTATTCCATGCCATAAATGCAAATGCAGGCCAGGCCGTCCTCTTCCCCTAACCCGCCAGGCCGTCCATCCAGGCCAGAGTTAGGGCCAACAGCCAACAGCTAACAGCCAACAACCAAGAGCCGGGCTACCAACAGTGGCGCCATTTTGTGTAGCAACAGTTTCATGGCTACAAAATGGAAACAACAAAGAGCGGCAGGACTAGCAGGACCCTCCCGGCCGGGGTAGGTGTCTGCAAAGGCTTCGGTAGGCGAGAAATCGGGAAGGGTGGCAGGTTTTTATGGCCACGGCAACTGCAGTCAACAAAGACGCGTAAATTATTTTAGATTTACATTTCTGCATTTCATTTGTGCCGGCTGTCTCCTGGCCACACTTCCCCTCTCCAGCCCCAGCCCTTCGCTTTCATCGCCCATCTCGTCCTGGAGTCGTCCTGCTTTGCGCCATTTTTGTCCTCTGGTGCCTGCGGCGGGCAGGCGTTAAGTAAGACGGTGCTGGCACATAATTTATGCCATTTTTATGATTATTCATTATGAGGCGGAAAGTGCCGGACCAGCACAGTGGGCCATAGAGGGAATTTTAGTAGCCGCCGGCGGTAAAGAACCCTGAGTAGGTACTACCTTTATTTATATGAGTTCCAAACTATATCTTCCTTATTTTTATTACATAAATACCTTGTTTACAATGTTCATATTTTCTCTATTTTAATTTTTATTATGCTTTCAGCATTAAGTTTGATGAACTTCGAGCGAGTCCAAGAGTCAAGCCAATTATCGCAGGGGAATCTAGTAGAGAAGTGATTAGATCCAGATTAATAGACAACTATTACAGAGTAATAAATTTAGTTATAATTTGAGTCAAATGTGACTCCCAACATTTGAATTCCAGGACAAAACAAAAGATTAAACTAACGACCTCTGCAGATATTAATAGACATTGAGAAGGGGCTTTCAACGGGCTTTTGCTTCAAAAAACTTTCTTTATCTTTTTTATTATTTTTTATTATGTTTATTTAATGTAAGTATGATAATATCATTAGTAAAAGTCGAAAAAGGAAATTTGATTATATTTTACGAGGTAAAAATGTGGCTTAATCAAGGACAAAGGGGATTCAAGACCAATGCCAAAATTGGTTGCAAAATTTCTTTCCGGTTTTTAAGATAATGTGGGTAGTCATCTAATAACTCAAGATTGAAGGAAGAATAAAGGGAAAATTATAATAAACGAATAAAAAAAGGGGTTTGAATTGTACTAAAATCGAAATTACTTACGTCAAAATTAGTTTATATTCTATTTACTATAAATATTTTCTAAAATTTTGTTTACATAAATTGTGCTCTTTTTTTGAAAATACATACTTTAATGCATGACTTTTAGATTTTTAACTCTTATAAACTTGAAATTGTTCCCATTTTGTTGCTCAATCGTTTCTCTATTTTAAGTTTGTGACCAAATAAAATGGCTTAAAGCAGCGCATCAATCTAATTGAAATTCTAGACAAAATCTTCCACGAATTACCTTCATTGACAAAAACGTCTAATCCCCGTAGCAGAAACTTGGTCGTATTTTGTCCCCTACCTCGAGAAACAGATCCTTGCAGTGGCGGATTCTCATTTCTGGAGCAGGAAATATTCTTAAAATAAAGCCATAGAATCAGCAGAAGCCAGAGCATCATGGCGAAGGAGGAAGTGCACCGAGTAGCAATAATGTGTCTGGGTGTGAGGGACAATTGGGATACAGGTGGATCCGCCAGGGCTCCACTGCACCGCCCCCTAATGTCTTTGCCGGGAATGGGGAGCTAAGAGAAATAAGTAAATACTTTGTGGTATTCGTCCTGTCGTCTTTTGTCGCCATCGCGCCAAGTACAGTGGCCCAGGCACTCTGTCCCAAAAGGGATGATGGCGACAAGGATGTGGAAGGGCTGCTGTTTCTCCGCAGGTTTTCTGGGATGCATTTTTCATAGCCTGCAGCAGCTTTAGCGATTTAATTTAATCAACTGAAAGCGCATTTGCAGCTTTTCCAACCGCGAACACATACATAGGATAGACAGGAGCCCACACCCACCTCGCTCCCCACATGTTCCCACATCAGGATAGTCTTATCCTACTGCTGCTGGGGCACTGCTCCTTAAATGTCTTCGTTTGAAGCATCCCTATGATTCACCTTGCCCCATCCTGGGACTCCAATCCGCTCCTTTCAGCTGGTTCAGAGCTCCCGTCGCAGCGCATCCTGCTCGCTCTGCTCACGTCCCCTTTCAACCGTCCTAGTAAGTCCTGGAATGAATGAACGTAATATAGCGTTGGCGATGCCACAGCGTCCTTGGGTCCTGCGGAGGCTTCCTCTAAGCCACGGAGCACCCGAATTGCCGAAAATTGTGGAAGTAACTAGCCCTTCAACGGACGATAATCCATTGATCCTGGATGCAGTTACCAAGCTCCGGAAAAATGGAATACTAAAGTTCCATTTTTGGGAATCAGATCAGACTTTAACAAACCAATCGTAGGTCGGTCTCATGTCAGAGTTTTGACATGTTGTCAGTTGGAGTACTTCCCTGACTTAAAAGAACCCAAAGTTTTGTAAGACTGCTATAGAATAATTATTTATTAAATCCTTCAGACCCTCCTCTGTTTCAACAAGTAACACCAAAAGTCAAGCGAAATCACCAAAAAAGACAGAAGCCGCCAATTAAAAGCAGTTCAATCGGCTGTCTTATGGTCTCTTTTTTTATTGCAGTTCATTTAATAGTATCTTCCCATCCCAATTTGGTCCACCATCTGCATAACCAAAATCAAATTTATTTAAAAATGCAAACCCCCACCGAAGGAAGGAGATATTGGCCAAATGCCGCCAATACTGGGGAGGGGGTGGAAGGCAAGTCCGTGCCCCAAGAATCTCAAACAATGAAGCTCAGTTATGGTCAAAGGCAAATACCACTGATTGTGACAATCCGCGTGACGACGAAATTGGCGCCCAGGAGTTGGCTTTGGCAGGATTCGGATTCGAATGAGGATCGGGATTGGTTGCGGTAATCGGAGCTTGGGGTAGGGGCTGCCCGGGACGGGCCGGGGCTAAGTGGTGGCAACAGCTGGTGGAGGAGGAAGGACCCGGGACGCGGCTGAAGCTCCGGCGGCTTTAAAACTTTCCCCATTTCCATGCCAATGCAGGGCTACAAAGGAATTTTAAAATTCTAGCATGTCGGTCTGTCGGCTGGGTTGGAGGAGGGGGGGCTGGTGGGAGTGGGCGGGCCGGCCAAATGACAGCCCGGTGACACGCACAGACCAACTGTCACACCCGCTGACTGAGAAGGGCGGACTGTGTGGGGGAGCGGCGTCTAACCCTTGCAAAAATCCTTCCCAAAATAAAATGTCCCGGAATTGCCAAGGCAAAAAGGATGAAAGCACTGCAAAGACAAACATTAAAGGCACACACAGACCAAGACGATGCCTCCCCGGGCATCCTCCGGAGGCATCTCCCCTCTGCCCCTGGCGCAGCTGCTTGCAACATTATCTAAGCTAACAAATTGTCAACACGTACAAATGCGTTCACTCAAACGTAAACGGGGTAATAACCATTTTTCGTAATAATTTTATGTCACAACAAATCTAGGTTATATAAGCGCTCTGCCTGCCCGTTCACCTACATTCCGGGCGCTCCTCCTGGAGTACTGGCAGATGGGTCCTGTCGGAGGGGTGGCAAGGATGTGTGGTCCATGTCATGCTAATGCGACATTGAACACCCCGGGCAGAGAGAAGTTAAATGGCTTGGCCAGTCCTGGGACAGAATGTGGCGACAAAAATGTGCTGGAAATGCCTTCAACTGCAGACTTTAGCCAAATTTTAGATTTTTAATTCAAAGAACTGTATGAGGAAATAAATGTTTATTCTCGGCATTGCATTACAGATCTCGATCCTCTCTAGCCCCCAAAAACCCCCGCTCAACGGGCGTTAATTTAAAGATTTCTTTTGGCCCCAGCAGCTGGGCTTTTCCAACTTATCCTTCGTGTTGCAGCAAAAAAAAAGTCATGCCTTCTGATGCTGTAGCCGTAGCTGGCCAGAATATAAACTAAGGTTGTCACGTAAGCAAAGTTTATGGCCAAGAGGCAAAACGAAGGCGAGCAAACCAAAAGAAGTTCGAGTCACAGAGAGCGTTTCGAGATCCCGACGATTTTCCATCTGCTTTTGGCAAATGACAGCATTTTGCCGGGCACGCGCCATGCCACCAAATCATCTGCAGTCCGTCCCGCCCCTTCTGGGTCCGCCGCGCCGTTTAAAGGAATTGCGTCCAACATTTGGGAGTTCCGCAGAGAAGGGTCTGGTGGAGGGGAGGTGCCACTGATTGACCAAATGATAGACAGGCGGCATGATAAACGAATTTACCGACTTGCCTTCGCCTCCGCCTTCCCTCGGCTGGCATCTTGCAGTTTTGCTCTGATTGCAACTTTCTTTTTGTCTACTTAGCACGTCCTGCCATTCGGCGCCCGGGTGTTGGCCTTCACTCGGTGCCGTCCACGTCCACGTCTTCCTCTCGCATTTAAACATTTCAATGGCGCCTGGCAATTGCGCAATTTGTATCCTTTCCTGCAGCCTTCAACGCTCCTGCAATGCGGGAACTCGCGGAAAGTAGGTCGCCAATCTCGAATTGCGAATCGCGATGCCAACTAACGCTTTGTTAATAATTCCGTAATTGTCCATTAATATTTAATGACGGCGGATCGGATTGATGGGACGAGCCATCGAAATATTTGCTTTTTCCCATCCGAATGGGAATTTCATTATCTGTCGGATTCCCAAAGGAAACTCTAGAACTCAAAACCACTTCGTTGGGTGATGGAATTTATAACAAGTTTGGAGTGAAAGCCCTAACAAAGGGCGAATCTTTATGTAAAACATAAAACATATCGTAACATTTGAAACTCGGCAAGTTTTCAGAAGCTAAAAAGCTAATATTTTCCAGGCATTGTAGTCCCTAAAAAAAGCATCCAATTTTATATGCAATTTAACAGATAGTTATTTCTATATGAGCCACACTATTAATTTGTATTGTCCCTTTAAAATTCCGCCCCATTTCATAGTTGTTGGTAAATTTGTAACCTTATTTTGCTATTGAGTTTTAGTAATAAAATTTAAAATTGGTCCCAACTCTTCACCAGCTAATCGGATATATTCGAAATTTGGCAGCAACCGCGACATGAAAGGAGCGGCATGTCCCGAATCCTGTGCACTTTGCATTTATGAAAGCAAATGTGCAATTTGGCAAATTAATCACAGAATCGCAAAATAGGCGCAAATTGCGCCGAAACGGGAAATTGGGCAAAGTAAGTTTTACTAATTAAGCGCCCTTTCAATTAAAACTGATTGGCAAGGACACGCGTTCCCCGGAGGATTGCTCCGCATTAATTTGGCAGCGCCGAACATTTTCAAGTGTCTACTTGCAGTTCGTTAAGGTAGCGAAAGGGTCTCAGGAGATTTCCTAATTGAAGGCCTGCCCTCGACTGTTCAAATTTAAAGAAACCCGATTTGGTGGCATCAATTATTAAGAATTCGGCTGATGAGTTTCCCGACTCTGGAAAATGTTTGTGAAAAGCCTCGTGGCTCGGGCAAACAGAGGCTTCTTGGGGCCACTTGATTATATTTGGCTAGCGGCCTGACCACGTGACACGTGTGTGCTTTCCAGGTCAGTTTCAGAACTCCGGGACTCCGTTTCCGGGAGGCCACACGACCTTCCCAAATTAAACGCTTTCCGGAAACAAACACTTGTTACGCAAGTAAGGGCACACCTGTCTCGCCTGAATGAGACATTACATTTTTTATAATTAAAACCCAATTTGAGCTAATTTGCCGCATTTGTCTCGCATTACCCGACCGCTGTGTCGTGTCCCCTACCAACTCCGCCCAAGGATCCATCGCAGGCGCTGACAAATCTGTCTGCTGAAAGCAAATTTGTTTGAAGAAATAGAGCCATATAGCAACAACTAATTACGGGCCTAGAGACACCTCCGGGGACCTTGGAACCTCGGAACAGGGACATCGCCGTCGGACATGGGGGAAGGCAAGGGAAAGCTGCGACTCGGATAATTAATTAAAACGCTTAGACAAAGTTGGATGCGACAGGCACTTTATGCATTTTCTACGACTCCGAGCAGGGATTAAGCGGACTGGGGCGGGAGTAACCGGAAGCTATTTAAATCTTCCTAATTTCTTCGGCGACAAATTACGCAGGGCGACAGGATGACAAGCTGGGACTGGGAAAGGAGACGACCCCGCGTTTCCGAGAAGCAGGTGTTGGGCCTCGTCAACTATTTTGAAAAATAGGGTGCTCTTTGGCTGTCTCAAGGTTCATTGTCCTTCATATGTCCCCTGATAGACGGTATGTGGATGGAGGGACCCCTGTCCTTGGATCAACTGTCACCCGTAATAACACAACGGGGAAAGCACGAAGTATGTACCAGTTTGGAAATTATCTCTCAAGTAATGGAAATTAAATAAAATATGTATTAACCAATTGAATATTAATAATTTATGATAGTTTATGTATTAATATATAATTTAATACTAATAATTAACAATGGCGACAAAACTTTTGAGAGTACTTGGTGAGTAAAGACTACGAGTTCCACAAGATTTCGATAGATTTACTTAAATATTATTATAATTCTGGTGATAAAATTATTATATTTCATTATTTAATTAAAACTTTAAGAAATTATAAAAGCAAAGCAAAGCGGCAATTAAAAATATTTCAAACCTCTGATGGAGAATAAATGACAGATTAAAAAAAAGTATTTTAAAGCCGTTTTTAGAAACTAGAGTTAAGTACTGAGTTGACAAATTTGTGATTTATTATTGAGGTATTGTGTGACTTGATTATAAAATGAGTTTAAAATTAAAATACATTACGTTTAGAGTCTAGGCATTTTTTGACTTGTAATAACTTGTTTAGAAACCTGATTGGTGTCTCTAAACTTTCCCGACAAAGGTGTCAGAAGCTTGTCTGGTCTGTCACCGGAGTCCGGAGTCCGGACGGAACACCCTCCTTGGCTTCAGCTTCGGCCTGCCATAAATTTATAGTTTGTCGCAGCCAAAGTTCATTATTCTTGCCGTCTTGGGCAGCCGAAAATAAACAGCACCCGTTGCAGAGTTTCCTGCGAGAACAATTGAAAATCTTTTTAAGTAATTTCCACACGTAATCCAACATTATTGCAGTTTTTATAGTCTTGGCTCAGACGGAGAACTCCACAGAACCCGGAAAATACGGCATCGCCGGAATTGGGAGAGGCGTGGGGAAATGCAATCTTGCAACCGACTCGGCCGCCCTTCCTCCACGCTCTTCGTTGTCGTAACAAATTGCAGATGGCGCATGTTTTTAATTCATTTCAACATCCTTTCTTTACCAGCGCAGTAAAACAATAAGAGCTGCAGGATAAGCCGGGCATTCATATTGAGTAATATGTGTGCTTATGCGAATGAGTATCGGGAATTGCTTAATGGGAGGCTGGGATTCTGGGAGACTGGAGTCCCGGGAGCCTCTTAAATCGCTGGAAAACACTTTATTTCCATTTAGGAAATAATTGTTAAATTACCCAATCAAGGTGAACCAATCATACAGGAAGTTATGAAGTGGCTTTGGTATTTTTGTGGCAAATTGAGTTTGTAGGCCGATTCGGTAGCCAGGAGTTATTGGGGTGGAAAGCGATTTAGTCGCCTCATTATGAGGTCCATAATTTTCCGAATGCTTGGCAATAACTCTGCCCCGCTTCAGCCCGAACATTTTTTAATTATACGCAAAAATCCGCGAAAATTAAAACATAAATCCAGCTGCTCTCACATGCTGCCGATAGGAATCGTGGCTCGGTTTGTAGAGAAAACTGCAAACAACGGCAAAATGTGTCGGATGAGGGTTAAGAGCTGGTGCTTGCCAGCTCATTTTAGCGAAGTTAAGCTGCATTTATTATATTCTAAACTATGCTTTATTTGCTGAGCTTCGTGCTCCTCGTCCTCGTCTTCCTGCAGCCCCTTCAGATACTGCTGTTCTGGGTTGTAGAACATTTATTGATGCTTGGCTTGGCAATAGGAGCAGTTAGGAGGAGCTGGGTGGGGATTTGACTGGGGGATTAACATGGGACGGGTCAGCCCGTTTCCGATTCCGATGCCGAACCCCACCCGGATGATGATGGCGACTACTTGCAACTTTATTAGTTGCACTTTATACCTTTACCAGGCTCCGCGACGGGTGGGGCAGACCACTCCATGGGCTTATTAGTTTTGGTCCTATTGCTTAAGATGCAGTCTGAGCTCGTTCGACTGCATCGCCAAGTGGCTTAAGCGAAGCTCAAGGACCTCCTCGGCAGGATGGGTCCTCGTTCCAAGTCCCATTCCGTTTTGTCAATAGCCAAAAAACGGGAAAGGGAAAACTTTTGCCGCTTGTTTGCTCGCTCGCTGACTCGCTGGCTGGTTGGCTGGCTGGTTGGCTGGCTGTTTGTCGTTTATTATTGTTATTTCGGTTTTCAGTCCCATCTTAAACATTTCTTCCACTTTCCAAGCTCTGGCTGCCTCTGCCTCTGTTTAACTTTGGGCAGTTTGATGGCAGGAAATAGAATTTTAATGGATTTTGTAATATCCCCGGCAACGGCCCCGAAACTTTCAGTCTTCCGCTCCGCTCCTCTTTAGTTTTCGCACATTTTTCTGCCGTTTGCCTCGGCAAGTCGCGTATTTTGAGTAATTGACATTTTCTTTCTGGCCGTGCTTTTTAGCCAGGCCAAATACGGAATCTCTTCCCGGCTCTCAGGCAGGGAGGGGGATTATTTAAGTTTTGGCTGGATAAAATTGGCTCAAGGGAAATGCTTTGCATTTGGCGCTTGTCCGCAGCTGAATGACTTGGCTAAGTAGTTGGCCAAGTGGAACTCCCGCTCCCAGATGCCAGGATGCCAGTCCGCATCCTCGTCATTTCGCCACACATCCCACTCATCATCTGACCAGTTTAACGTTTCATTAAATTGCACTCCGATCAAAAAACTGCTTGTCGCTGTTTATCGGCTGTCTGCGGGCCACATAAATAAAAAAACCGGAGAGACAAGAGACAAGCGACAGGAATTCAATTTTGTTGGCGCAATTTCTCAAGTTTTTACTGACCGGGCAGGAAGTAGAACTCATGACTCTGGACGCAGGACGCGTTGACAGGCGGCATGTAAGGAGGCAACTGGAAACTGACAATGAACAGTTAATATTTTGTGATGACGCGCCATATATCACTGACAGCCTGAAGTGTACTGGTGTCTGATTTCAAGCCATATCTGCGCCTGCAAGGACACGCCCCGCAGGACGCAATTTAGTTATAAATTGCCCGACGCTCTCCTGTCAAAGGTTTCCTGACCCAGCACTTTCTGCGGACTCGGCTCACTAATCGTCTCAATTAGGTATGGATTTCTCGGGCGACTGCCTCGCCAGTCCTTCAAAATGATCAATAAAAATGTGAAATTGGAAGTGGTTAGGGGGTCCTGAGTACTGGGTCGTGGAGATTGGGTCCTGGAGAGTGGGTCCAAGGGAATGTGGATCTGCAAATGCGGGGAATAGATAAAATTGGCAAAATACCCGCAGCAATTTTCCGGTTTCAATGTCGGCATTGACATTGTCATCGTCGCTCTTTCCAAGTCCCCGTAATCCATCAAGGCGTGGGGGGCGGGGCGTGGCAGGAAGGCAGCCCGGATCCGGGGGGAGGGCTAGCCCGCAGCTTGTGGGTTGCCTTTGATCAGTTGTCGCTTTTTCTGCTCATATTTTGTCCTTGCTGTCCTTGTTCCCAACAAAAAACAAAAAACAAAAAGCAGAAAACGCCCCCCATCCCAGACGCATTGTCAGCAGCTTCAGCTCCGCACTTTCCTAAGGAACATTTTTGTCACTGTTCCTTATGTATTTTTTTATATTCTCCGGCAAGCGGCCCGCCGGGACAGACTAGGACGGGGTGGATGTGTGGGTGTCAGGGGGCTGACGTTGATGATTTTTCATTGCTCGAGTTTTAATTTTACACTTGAGTTGAGGCCGACGCCACAACTGCTCCAATACCGAAAAAGGACTCCAGACTTCAGACTCCAGGGCCAGGAGTTAAATTCAGCAAAGTTCTCCCAGATGAGGCGAGCAGGCCGAAGCAGAAATCAGTGAATTAAAACGGGTGGATATCTGGCCATGTGCATCGCCATCTAATCGATATGGAATCTCTGGGCGGCTTTAAGTTGCCACTTTCGAGTTTACTGAACCTTAAAGCCCCGGCGTTCCTCCGTCGCTTTAAACTCGCCTCTCCTGGCAGGGCTGTCTGGTGATTTATGGCCACATCGCGAGCTGCTTTGACACCATCCGACATTTGACAAGAGTTTTGCGAGAACAGCTCGGCAGGATGGAAGCCCTGCGGACATTCCCTCTAGCCCTCCAGCCCTCCTGTCCCCTCTGCCAGCCACGTTATGTAAATGGCTCAAAGACTGCCGACTCTTTGCGGCGCTTGTTTAGCAGGTTGCAGATAATTCATCGCTGACATTGCGTACCAATTTAAGGGTTGAATGATTCGCTCAGCAGGAGCAGACTAGCCATCCAGGAAAGGGTCGTGTGGGAGGCGTGCCTGTCTGCGACGGCAACTCACAGTGACCGCTCCCTGTCTGGCTCTTGCGGCCATGGCCCTGAGCGCCGTGCCTTTCGGGCTAGTGGCTTAGAAAAAAAGGTCATCCGGAAAAGTTGGTGGGCGAGCTTTGCCCGTAACATGTGTGCCACCTTTGACCTCCCTGTCTTCCGCCTCCAGTCTCCCGTCACCCGCTTGCCTGCTTAATTAGACACGTGAGTGGGGCTGCAGGTCGGGTGGCCTTTTTTCAGAGCCCGGGTTGAACTCTTTAAGGCATATTTATGGGCGCTAACCACTCATGTGGGCTACTCTTAATTGCAGCAATTGAAATTAAGTGCTCATCCCTTTCGGACAACTTTGACAGGACTCTGGAGCTTTATTAGTTGGGAGATAATTGCTCGTTCTCGTTTCGGACTACCCATTGCTCGGCCAAGTAATTTTAAATGAATAAAAGGATTGACAAATGAAATCTTTTTAGGACATCAGTGCCTTTTCTTTTACTTAACTTTTCTTTAAGGGGACTTTTTATTTAAGGGTAAATAAGACTTCAGTTGTCTAACTAGATAAAAATTGTGTATCTTAAAGATCGCATTCAAACTAATTAAGAGCATAGATAAAACATACGAAAAAGGATTAATTATAAGCCAAACTTATTATTATGGATAATAGCTTAAAAATAGATAAAACTGGAAATTTTAATTCTAAACCATAGGAAACAGGTGGAAACTATTATTACTAAACTTTATTTTGTAAATTCATTTGTATAATATATATATATACGTTAATATAAAAAGAATGACTTTAGAAATATTTTTCCTTCCTTAGGTCTAGGGTGTAGGTCTAGGTGTAGGGGATAGGACCTCTTTGATTTGTATTCTAATTTGTGGTGAAAAAAGTTAGATTGTGTCTGTGTAATTAAAAATATCGGTATAAGCATAAGGATATTGTATTTTTATAATTATGTATAAAGCTTTTCAATCTAAGGATCTAGCTGGAATATAATCTGGACGAAAAGACGGCCAAAGGGACTGACTTGGTCTTTATGACTCGCTTGAAAGATTTCAATTGACATTTCCCATACGTATATTCAATATTACCCTTGTAATATTTCGGATATAACATGGAGGTTTTTGATATGTTTCTGCAGGTTTTATCACGCAATGTTGCCTAAGTAGTTCGATTGTAATCATTCAGAAATGGTACCAGTATTGATTTAATACATCCATTAAATATTTACATTGTAATACGAGTATAAAGAGTGTAAATGGAAGACCGCAATTGAGGAATGTGCACCTGAATACCTAAAATCAAATCCATAAATTACCGGGATGTAGCCCAAATTGATTCTTGGCACTTGTTTTCGGAAAACATCCACTGCATTGTCTTTCATTTTAAAGTTTCGACGTCGCTTCCTCGCAGACACGTCGGATGCCGCAAAACTTTTCACATATCAGCTGCAATATTTCCGGGCTTTTCTAAGCACAGGTAATCGCCTTTCCTTTTTCAGCTGCCGCCGGGTTGTCCCGCCTGTTGGTTTTGTCCATCTGCAGGCTGGTGTACGCAGGAAGCCGGGTACGACTGCCAAGTCAAATGGCTTCCAGGGTCTGTCAACCCCGAAAGTCCTGCCACAGGAGAGCTGGGGAAGGGTTGGGGGATGGGGATGTGTTTGGGGGATGGGGGCACTACTGGCCATTAAAGATTGACACGTGACCGTGCAATGATTTTCAGTTTAACGTTGTCACATGCTCTGCCAAAGAAGTTCTCCCCTTCGGGTGACATAACCCGGCTTCATGCAAGGATGCGTTGCTTCGTTGGTCATTCGGGGAAGGAAGCGCTGCTCGTCCTGTGTAGCGGCTGTGTATTTGTTTCATCCAACGTGCAAAGCTCCGTTGATCCTTTTTCCTCCTTAACGTTTCTTTGCTGTCCTATCTTGCTGATACCTTTTCCGTTCCCGTCTCCGCCCGGAAGCCCGAGCTGTGGCATTTGTTGTGTGGCTCGGATTACGCGCTTCACTTAAGTGTGCTCAGTTGCCTCCGATTTCTTTGTCTCGGGCAGGGAATGTGCGCCGCAGAACCCGCAGTCTTCTTGGATTTCCTTGCCAGAGGAGGCTGTTCCGGAAGAAGTACTCATTAATGCAGGACTCGCCTGGCTCGCTGGCTGCTGCTCATAAATAGAGTATGACAGGTGAATTGGCCAAACTTTCTCAGGACCCAGGATCGGCGTGGCTCCTTAATCTCCGGCACTTCTCTCGCCCCCTCAATGGGGTCATGCTCCTAATCACTGTCATCAGGATTAGGCCTCAGCCCCCGCATATGGCCAACAAGCCCAGTGGCACTCGCCGGACATGTGCGGCTCATTAAAATGGTGCTGGCGGGAAAAATGTGCGAATCCTGCGTCCTGAGCTGCAGCGCCAATTTTCGGGGTTGCAGCGCAATTTTGTTCCGGGAGAAAGAAAACTAATTTCAGCGCAAATTAGTTTCGCACCTCATAGAAGGACATGACAAAGAGATTGAATTGCAAACTGAATGCCCTCAGTGGGTGGTGGGCGGTGGCTGGTGGGTTAGCGGTAGGTGGGTGTGAGTGGTGGGTGAGCCGTGGGTGGAACTTCAGTGCCTGAGGGTGGGGATTGCCACTGGCCGTTCGCCATTCACCATCCGCTCTGTATGCGTGTGTGCACTTAATAACGTGATCGAATCGGCAACACACAAAAACCCATTGAAATGCCAAAATCAACAAGGCAGCCAGCTCTACTCACCATTCCCATAGAGTGGCCTCCTCTCCATCTGCCCATCCAGTCCCATCCATTCCGAGTCCTATCCAGTGTAGCCCACTTCAGCATCTGAGCTGGGGAAAGAGCAAAATCAGTGAATCACAATAATGCCTCAATTTCCGTTGGTCCGAAGCTGCGAATTCTCGAGTGCCAGCGAGTCGACCGACCAACGATAAAGGCCGTAGCAGCGTCGGAGCAGCGGGATGTTGGGCGATTCTGAGTGGAGTGAGGCGGTACGTAATGAAATCCCATTCAATTAAACATAACGCCGGAGGATTCGGAGGAGGGCGCTGGAGAGGACTGATTCATCCTCTGACTGAACGGCTAGCCACTGCAGCTTTGAAACCTTTCGCCAGGCCCAGGCTCAGGTCCAGGACTAGAGCTAGGACCAGCATCTTTTTCTATACCCTGCAGGCTCCTCATCGCCTCTGTTGCGTGCATTCCTTGCATTCGTCCGAAGAGTCAGTCCTGCCATTGCCAGAGCCACGGGCACTGACGGGGAAGTGACTTTTTATTTTCGCACGTTTACTTTCAATCCTTTAGTTGCGCATTACTTTTTGGCCTGGTGTGGCCGAAAGAAAGTCAGGACAAGCCAGGATATGGTAGAAGATGGAGGGCGGTGGCCAAAAAGGCTGGGCAGGCGTGACAGTTTTTTGTGTTTTTCGGCCTTGGTGTTTGTCTTGCATTTCCTTTTACCGCAATGGATCGATTTGAATCCAAATAGATCGAGGCTTTGGGGTTTTGTGTTTCAATGAAAGAGTAAACACAAAAGATTCTGTTATCTGGGGCTATCCGAGTACAGGGTATTCATATTAAAAAGCAAGAAACTCGGCCTAGTCTTAGAAACAAGAGCTGAAGAATGAAAATGTTCGCTTTCTTAAAATGTTGAGAAGTAAATCGCAAAATTCATAAATATTAAAATGGGAAATTTCACGTTTTATTAATTTAACGGTGGCAATAGCGGGCCAGGGCCTAGAGCCACTGCAAAGTATAATGGTAGTTTGCCAGTCAGTCGTCTTCTTTGGCTTCCGCTTCCGCTTCCACTTCTGCCCCTCGGCTCCTTCTCGGTGCAAATTATGCAAGAAACAATGACACAAAATGGCGTCGCACTTCCATCTGCCCCCTGCCTCTTTGCCACTTCCCACTGTACTTGCAGCGCTTGGTGGCAACTGTACGCGCCATGTCCAGGATCCATACGGATGTTGGTTAGTTTTTGGCAAAGGATTTGCATAAATTTGCATTTGCGCCGCCTTAATTGAAAAACAGTTGAGCGCTCCCCAGACTTGTGACACTTTAAAGCGAAACGCATAAATTATGCAGACCTGGGCTGGCCGGGGATGGGTCTGCCAGGCTTATGATTTACTCGACGTCTAGTACGGCTAAATAATTGGCAAATCTGTTGCACAAGTTTGTCTTTAAGCGAAAATCGAATGGTGGAGCTCCGTGCTCCTCCGACTAGCTGTCAGGCGACGTTAATGAGCTGCTTTTACAGCTCCAATTGGCTCTGAAAGACCGCTCCTCGCCGTCTGGAAGCTGGGTAACATCAGGCATCACACGTGCTTCCCATTAAACGAAACGATTACACTGCCATTTCAAGTTGCACATTAAATTTATTTGCCAGTCACCCGCGTCTTGCCACGAATGTGGAAATATTATGTGAAGTTTGCAACTTCTCCTCCCTCGAAATCGCACCGAATCGCTCCTTGTCTTTGACACTTCGCATAAAGAAGTTTGACATAACTCACGGATACTAATGAGCTCCGGGTGCAGTCATAAAGCATCTGCCCCATCCGAGGTGCATGTACGGCTCCGACTGGGAAGCACTCGCCAAACTCGAGTGAAATTTTAATTGGCCGTAGATTCCGGTGGATATTTATGGGTTGGTGAAGAAATTGATTGCCGGGAGCAGCTCTTCCCGGGTGTGTTCGGCTGCGACCTTTGCTGGCAGTTTCTGGATGCCTGACAAAGTCAGAGAAAGACAATCACCAATCCCCCTGACCAGAGAAAGCCAAATTAATTATGAAATTATGTCACTGCAACATGTTTCCTACAAAGACACACACAGCCTCCCGGAGTTACAACAAAGGGGTCAACGGCCAGGCCGCAGGTCCGAAAGACACCGGACAGCCCATTTGACCGCAAACAATAAATGCTTGCAACTAAATGCACTTTAGGGGGCCTCTCATCCTGCCTGTCGGGAGGAGGGGGGCTAGACGCATATCAAGCATGGAGGACACACAAAGTGGGCCTCCTCTGGCCGGAAAGCGCCTCGTCCCTCGCACGGGACTCTCCGCTCGAGACATCAGCCGAACCAAAACGTGTCATGAGTGATGTTGTTCCAATTGCTGATTTAATGCGGCGCCCCAAAGGACTCCAGAGGATGGGGGTAATGGGGCAATGGAGTTTTAGGGGCGGAGGTAGATATGCACTTTTGGCAAGACAAACTACATGCATCTTCTCGACAATGCGACAAACAATGACGACGACGACAAGGACAAGAAACATGGACGCCACCCTCTAGAGCCAAACAAACAAGCAACCAAGCGACATATATCAACCGAGCATCGCCCCAGAAGCAACAGCATCGCATCACCAGCGATGCACCCGGCCAATCCAAGGCGGCAGACCACCGCTCTTCGGGCCATTTGCTCGTCTGTCATTGTTGACTGCACTTGTTGTGCCCCGGGCATGTGGCGACCACCCAGTCCCCGCCATGTGGCTACCACCAAGTCCGCCAGGCACAGTGGAAGCGGGGAACAGGTGGACTTTTGGAATCGATTATTCCCATTAAATGTATTAAGCAAAGACGTTTTGAGCTCTAATCCTACACTGACAAACAGCTTTAATAAAATTAACGAATCCGTAAATCTAATTACGATCAAAAATCCTATTTTTGGATCCCAATTTTCAGTCCCTTCCCGCACCTAAGCCCACTGTGCCGACTCCCTTTTAGTTTACCGATAATTCGGCGCCGTCGGAAAGGGTTAACCTGATGTTTATGTTTTGCTGATGCCGGAGTCGTTGCTGTGGCAGTCCTGGCCTTTGTTTAAGGATGATTAATGGCCAATGCCGTTGGCTGCAGAACCGAATGCACTTTCATCATCGTTTTCATCGGCGGAGCAGGACCAGCATCGTTATCTTCATCGTCAGTTTTTGGGTAAATTACTCAGCATTTGCCCAAACACTGTACATGGCTGCGTTTTTGCAGCTATGGAATGGTTTCGGGCTTTCAAAGTGGCTTGCTATTCATTAATACTCTTAGAGGCCACCGCCATTCCTTCTAATAGCCAAGTCGCAGAGTTCTCCTGGCTGATGATAATTAGCTCCACTGTCTGTTGTCTCCTCTGCACTGCCGAAGCTCCTCCAGTCCTGCTCCTCGTGGTTCCATTTATCTGGCAGCTTGTTTATATATTTTGTGGCTGCATTACTTCCGTTGATGTTTATTCTTAGAGCTGTTTGTATTTGACAAATGGCATTTTTTCCCTGGCAGAACGACAACATTTCTGCAATCTTTTCTCTTGGCCCACTTCTTAGGGAATACGTAGGGGAAATCTAAATTATTTGTGAGTAATTACGCCAAGCTGCGTATACACACTTTTTGGCATTGAGTTAATTAGAGTCAGTAAACCTGCTCTGATGCTTATGTACTACTGCCAGTGCATCCCAAGTAGCGCGTATCTTACAGCAAATACTCTTAGTTACCTTAGTTTCGAGTGCATTTCGAAACATCATCAAAAATATTTTTTAAGCAATACAACCAAAAACTTTTCCCCATCTACTCGCCCAATTACTTGTTCTTCTACTTCGGGAAACTTAACTCATAATTTGCTGTTATTTAAAACCATTCATTTCCGCTCATTTTACTATGACTTTCCCCGGGCCCCACTCCCCCCGCACATCACAAATTGGTGTCTATATTCGGAGGCACCACCTCCTTATTCCCACGGAATTGCTAGGCGTGGGTGGCTGGGCGGCTGGGCCCCGTCAGGCTCTGCTGAATTCCATTAAAAGTTTTACACGAAAAATAGTTGCACCCGAAAAGCTATAACTGTAAAGTTATAGTGCCGTTCCAAAGTTCCCGGATAGCCAGAGTGGGGCCGAGCAGTAAGTGCAATAAACTATTAAATGGGCGACGAGTCTCAGGTCCGCGCCTTGGCCCAGCCAACTTATTAATAATTTTTACTCTCCTTGATGACTTCAAAGTTATTAGCAACTGCAATGGACAGAAGACGTTAATTAGTTTCGGCTACAATTTCGGATAATGTGTAGTTATGCAGTCGAGTCACCTCCCTAGCGTCTCCCTGACCCTTTTGCGGGTAATTACTGAAAGTAATTCGTTGGCAGTTGAATCGGACTAAATGGTGTCGGTCCTATATCAATACCTACATACAACTTATTCTATAGGACAGTTCTTTTACACATAAATACCCAATCGGCACGAAGTATAGCATCAACCTTTCAAAAATCCGTCATAATAAATCAATGCCAAACACGTTACAGAAAGTTTCCAAAATGTGTAAATATCCGCCAAATATTACTATTGAAGTACTTCGCAAAATTTTCGTAATTGAGAAACTATATGGTAAATATTTCAATTACACGGTCATATTACTGATTCAAAATACTACAGAAAGAGACCTATTCCATTGTTAACATTTTTTCAATAATAACTTTCTCCGACCAGGATCGGAACTAAGGAGACTCATATCCGATATCTGAAAACACCCGGTCATTCAAGTCCTTACCTTAAAATTATAAACTTTAAATTTTATTTAATATCACTGTGGACGTCTGCAATAATAAAAAATAAGTACCCTCAGTTCCTCAGTGCCCTCAGTTTTAATTTGTTTTTTTAAAACTTCGTTTAAAAAATCTTTCATATTCTTGAAACCAATTTTTAAAGATTTGTAGCCGGTTTTTAAATTGAAGAATCAATTAATTATTATATGATTGGCCAGTAGATCTTTTTTCAATTCTGACTTTATTTCATCAAAATTTTGTGGCATAGGTTTATTCTTTCTTTGATTCCTTCAGTAATGGGAAGCCAAACTGGTGACTATATTGATATCTGAGCTGGTGCTCGTGATCGTGATTCAGAATCCACAGAATCCATCCTTTTTTAAGACAAAGGTGCCTTATCGAGCACTTCATTCCATTCCTAATGCAGAATTTAATATATTGTATGTACATTCTCTGATTCATTTCTTTCGTAGAACAAAAAAAAAAGGGCTAACCCTTTCCATTTGTTGTCAAGTATTTATCGAAATCGGGTGCACATGGCAAGCACTCGATAAACAAAGGTGTCCGATTATAAAAAAACTATAAGTCGATTCGATTTATGTTAATTTGAATTTTCAAAACTTATATTAATAACTAACATTTTGTTTTATGGTTTTAAACTTGTGATGTGAAATTAAATTTAATAAATTTTCTATTGAATTTTTGAAATTATTTCTTCTCTTTGCCATAAGCTTTTGTAAATCCTTTTGTTCTGACTGAGGGATGAGCCAGGATGCTTATCCCAAGAAAGGTGTAAAATCAACCCATAGCCCTCGGCCAAAATAAAGAAGTACATAAATGAAATGCAGTTAATAAATAAACAAATAAATTTAAAACACACAAACGACTAACCCAAGTGGGGTGGAACGTTGCATATTTGACCCAATAGTTATCCAGGATTCGAATAAGGAAAAATTGTTGGTCCAGGTAACGCCCGGGAGACGAAAAGATGGAATGGAGGGGGAGTTGTTTGTAAACCGTCGGTCTATGGCTCGGGGCAATGTTTATTTTTGCAAAATATGTTAGGCACATATTTGCCAACACAACTGGGCGGGCGACCTTTCCTCCACCTCCGTCCGGACCGCGTCCTTTCACCTTGTGTGGCATTTTGGCCTCGGATTCAAATTGCTTTGGCACTTAAGTGGCTCCCCAACCCACCACCGCACACCGCCAACAACCCACCAGCCCACTCCCCCGAACCCAAGATCACGTGTCGTCATTTTGCTGTTAAACGAGAATTACAAAATATTTGTTTAATTAGAGCCTGTGCGTGCGCACAATACCCGTACATCCTCTCCAAGTACACTTCGAGTGATTATTACAAGTCCTGAAAATATGAGTGAGCCCCCTGCTTCTTTTACAGTACCCGCTCCCGGTAACCACCCACTCCCACGAACCCCCATCGAAGGGGTCTACCAACCGAACCCATTCAATACGGTCAACTTAACCGGAGAGTGGCTCTTGTGCGGTTTTCCACGTGCATATTTCAGCCGAGGTACGCATTTTGTGTTCTCTGGCCGGCACTTGTATTTGTTTATTCCCATTCGAGTTTTAATTGAGCCCGATGCCCAGGGTCGAGGAGTTTGGGGTTGAGGGGTCAACGGATTCAGAGGTCATGTGGCTTCGGTCCGGATATAAGTGTTGTGCGGCTTTTCAAGTGCTGTGAGCCACTGGCACGACACTGCCAAGTGCTTGCCTCGACCAGAAAACCGCACTCGGATTGATTCGAACCGGGAAAACTGTTTTTAATTAATTAATCTGCCTAAAGGGCGGAATTAGTGTTACCTCATAGCTGCGGGATGCTTAATTATTCCCGCATACGAGCAAATTTATTACTCCAATAAATATTTTCTGAATCCCGAATTCTAAATCCTAACAGATTAAACTTTTGGCACAGATTTCATTTAAAAAATCGGAATCACTTTTTAAATAAGAACCATTCAAAAAAAATATATTAGAACTATTGGAAAAGCCTTAATCTTTATTAGGGGTAACTCCTTTTATGGATTACAAGGCTTTAAAGTTTCAACAATCAAAAGATTCAAGAAAATAAGCCTCTTGACTTGATAAAATTCCTGCGGCGAACCATAGAAACGCTCCAAAATATCTAATATTTGGTCGATGATCTAATCCTATAAACAAATAAAATAAGCAAAAACTTTAATAAACTCATTTTTGACACGAAAAAGAGTACCTGGTATCATTTAGTTATATGGTAGTATTTAGTATCATATAGTATTTAAAGTTATTTTGATATATTTAAAGAATTTCGTGTCTAAACTGCAAATGATCGTATTTTACAATATCTTTATGAAAATATACAATATATTATTAAATTAAATTAAAACAAGTATCAGAAATGCTTCCTTCATTGGATGATTAACCCTAAAACGTAATACGACTCTTAGGAACCAATACTTTGACACAACTAAAGATATTTTGTTAATATTTTATTTCTTTAATGGCCATTATATGCCATTTGATATCTGTAATTAACGTTTCATTTGTTTTTCTATTGCAGGTGAGTTCGCATGATTCGAAGGCTTAAAAATGTGCTGCGGTAAAGTAATATCACAAAATATATTTATTTTACAAAGAAAACTTAACAATTTAACAAAGAAATTGTTTGTATGTTTATAAAGATAATCCTCCTTTTTTGTCTTGCATGTCCTCGTCATCCTATTTACTCTCGCCATTGCTTAGCTGAAAATAAACAATAATCTAGTGTAAAAAGAAAGTGTTTTAGGACTCGAACCTGTAAGAAATCGTACATAGAGAGTTGCCCACAAAGGACCTTAGTTTTCGACGTGTTTTGGTGTGCAGGGGAGTTCTATTCCGATTGAAACCGTCCAAAACTGAGGCCAATTGTGAGGCGAGAGCATCTAACCCAACTGCGACAGAAATTAGTGCGTTCTTTTTGAGTTTTTATATTACTAAATAACCTTTATTTGTACACCCAAGTTACTTTTACTGTTGCCATCTATTAGCCATTTGGTCTCACACCACTCGCAATATAAACCACAAAAATCAGAACTGAAAATAGAACACAATCCTGCAACCGAATGTACACACCTTTATTCTTTCACTTTTTAACAAATATTGAGTTGTTTTTCCTAATTTTTCGCCGGCTGATATCTTTCGATTAAAGTGCTTTAAGTGTTGGTGCAAAAAGTGAAAAATTGGTGGTGCTGAGGTCTCCTCAAGTGTGCAGACTTTCGCGGATACCGAGGAAAATATAACAAACTTATCCATCATTTCATGCATCGTTTTGTAGGATATTTAGCATGCTTTTATTTTATGTAAAGTATGACAGTGAGCATCTTGAATTTCATTTTACTTAAATTGTAGAATAGTTCACAGTGCCTGCTAACAAATTATATTTAAAAATATTATTTTATAAAATAATTTTTTATATTTATATAATATTATTTGATATTCCTTGTTAATTTTTGAACTTAATTTATGAATGTAAAATGACTTCCTTAAGAGCTTATCTTGATTGAGAATATCCATTTCCTGACTCCCTAAACTAGATATTTCTGTAATAGACATTTGTGATAAACTATAGCATAAGTTGAATTTCCTATGAATATAAATATATATTATATTTTTATGCCTTTCGTGCTATGAAATAATAAAACAAACAATTCATGCTAATGTCGGTTTCCGGAAATGTACGTTTCGGACTAATTTTGAATTTATCTGTGCACTTTCTGTTAACTCGCTTTTCAGTGAGTTATGGAAGAGTTCAGGATGCAAATGAGCCCAGAGGATAAGCGCCAGGATGTGCGCTTCCCTGAATCGCCATCGATTCGGTTCGATCCGTGTGGGTTAACCTAACGTAATCCGGCACTTGCGGGGCTGCAGAAAAAGGGTTTGAAATTATGGCATAAAGGAAAATGTAAATGCATTTTTCTTTGTGAAGTTTATTGCCCAAATAAATTATCGCAATAATATCAAATAAAAGGGAGGGAACGAACGAGTGGGCATGATGGAGTGGGTTGCCAGGGCGGTGACGGGGAAATGGAGCACTCACCGGGCCAAAGCTACGGTTATTAACATATGGTCGGGCCATAAGATAGGCCAACGTGCGTCTGAGCGAAAGGGACGAGGGACTAAGGACGAACGACTATAGGTGGAGGGAGGTGGAAGGAGGGCGAAGGGCGCAGGCCCATTGAGAAAATTCACAGGCGTCTAACCGACAAGACCGGGAAGGAGGAGGATGGCAAGGTGGTGGAACATGGGATGTGCTGTTCTGGAACAAAAATCCTCTGCATGCACAATTTAAGCAGGATTTATGGCTGGCAATATTGCGAAAAGAAAGATTTTCCCCAAGCATCCTCGTCCCAAGGCCTCGTTCGTGGCAGGGGGGAATCCGAGGGCACTGGAGCGACCAGTCGTCGATTGTGCGTGCGAGAAATTAAATTGCCAAGTGGCCATTACCAGGGCGCACAAGGGTTAAGGAAGCTTTTGAGGTTATGAAAATGACTTTTCCTGTATTTTGAGCTCCCAAATTTGCAAGTGTGGATATTGAAAGAGCGTCCCCGTCATGTCGCAACGTAACTGCCTGTGTCGCCTGTTTTTGGGCCACCTCCGGAGTCTGGACCCTTCGCCCTGCCCATTATCATTATGTTCGCTGTCCCAGGAATTGATTGAGGAATTGCCGAGCGGTTCAAAGTGCCAGAATCGGGCATAGAAACCTGGCAAGTGGGAGGGCTTCCAGCCAAGCCGAATACATAATACACTCACTTATAGTTGAGAGACAGGGCCAGAACCTGACCCGGTGAGCCCGGAAGTTGCCATGTCTCGCTACCCCTCCCGTTGTGCAAACTTGTGTGCGAAATTATAATACCTTCTAAAAGGGACTAATAAAAGCCCGGGGTCTTTCTCTGACTCGATTTAGGCCGAGGCCACCTGTCTTTGTTCGGTGACCCCTTTCTGTCCCGGGCTCATGCAAAAGTTATTGCTTCAGACACAACAAAACCCACGTATGCTGCCATTGTGATACTCGGCGTTGTGTTGTGCAGTTCTAAATATTTAATATATATCGTTGCCATTGGCACTTGGCCGGGGAGGCAGGTCTTGTCGGCTTTAGCCCAGATTTATCACTTATTAGGAGGCGGTCGATCCGATTGGGGGATCCCTACTCCGTACCTCCCACTGACAGCCAGGCAAGTTATTCAGAAAAGCCAAAATCGAAGACAATAATAGCCAACTTGTCAATCGCTGACTTTTCAAGCTCGAAACCATTATTAGTTGTGCAATCAATAGCTTCTCCATTATCTGCTCCACTCCGACAAAGGCAAGTAGCCCAAAGTTCCACAAGGAAGAGGCATTCAATTGAAAGACATCCCGTCCGACAGTCTGTCTTCAGTGGAAGGCTCTTCCATTATTATGATAAACACAAAGGCTGCAGACTTACTCGGACATACTTTGATCCCTTGCCCATTTTCCATTTTCCATTCGCCTCTTGCCTCTTGGCACTTGAAGCCTTCCGTTTCCAACTTGTTCGCCAGTCGTTTAGGCCATTGAAAAGTTAAGTCGCGTAATCGATTGATTTGCCTGGGCGGTAATTCCATATTACATTTCCAAGGTGCGTTCAGGCCATAAACTTTTTCCCTTCGCTTCCGTCATACCCGCCCAGGCGGCCAGGCGCCCAGCTCTCTGCCCTTGGCCTTTGTGCCTGAAATTGAGATTTATTGCAGAATTTGAATTATAATGCAATTTATAATATAAAATGGCAGACGCCTCGCAGATATTGAGCATGATAATGATGATGAAGCTGTGCAAGGGTTTCATCGCCATAGCCATTGCCATTGCCAGTGCCGAGCTGATGGGGACTTCTGGGGGGTTGCTGGGCTTATAAAGGGACGTGGTGGACGGGCGTGGTCCTTTGTTGCTAATATTGTTGATTCAATTTGACTTCTGTTGCAAGGATGCCTGTCCTCGTCGTCATCTGCTCCACAACAGCCGTGGAAAATCGTCCGGATTTGAGGACGTATTAAAATGACAAGCTCTCGGAATTAATTTTGCATTGTGAAGCCAAATCCCCGGCTTATGCCAGGCACTATTTGAATGATTGCTGGCGGGGACAACTGGGCATGAATGGGGCTGAATGTGACGGAATGGGGCGCAATGACAGGAGTGGCCGTGTACCCCTGGTAACGATAAAAAGGAGTAGAAAAATACAGCTGTAAACACTAATTTCCTGTAGTTAATTGCACATTTTCTAAACACGCCTTTCAGCCCGTTCTCCGAACCAGCAAACTAGCAATCCAGCAAACTTTCAAACAACAACAACCCAACTGAAAACAAAAACAGCTCTTAGGGCCAAAAGTTTGCTCTGGGTCGGAGTTTTTCGGTCGGTTGCTGTGAGATTTCAATATGTAATTTTGATTGAAATATGCCTGTTTGAGGAGCGGCTGCACACACACGACGGACCCACAGGAAAACACAAACACGAAGAGACAGCCTGATCCTGCAGTGGAGGACTGGAGGAGGCAACGGCAGACACGGAGGAATCCAAGTGCCAGTAGTACCTGGGAAACGAATAAGTTTTTAGTTGATTCCTAAGCACCGGCAAAAAAAATCCGGGGCTGCCCCGAAGCAGGCGCCTACCAGCTCTAGGCTTCTTCCAGTTTCTCTCAGTGTACGACGGCGTGTTGACAGGCAGCCTGACACTGCCTCTTGCTCCGCTTCTGCCCCTTTCCCTTTCCGTGGCCTTGCATGCCACTGCCGCCACTCCCGGGCAGCCTACATTGCGTATTGGCCAAGTCCTGGTCCTAGTCCCAGTGTATGTTTGCTTGTAAAGCAATATTTCAATCAAAACAAGAAATAAATTACAGGCTTCGCATGCAGAGAGAGAGAAACTAACGCAAAGTTAAAGTCCTAGAGACAGTTTGACGATAAGGGTGGGACTGGGAAAGGATCGGGACATGGGTAGGAGCAGGAGCAGGGACTGCAGGCTGCAGGCTGCAGTCAAAAACAATGCAGGCAAAAAAGTTGCGGCAGCATTTTTGTGCCCCTTTGGGAAGCACCAGGAGAGGGAGATGGCAGAAGAATGCCAGCTGAAAAGTTCAAGTACAAGTAAGTACAAAACTATTTGGGAAACAAACGCACACACGGAGAGGCATGCATGCAACACTTGAAAGTTGAAAAATGAAGTATACCGAAGGTGGGGAACGGCAGGTCGGTCCTTGGTCCTCGATCCCCGACTCCTGTAGCCCTTTGGAGTCTTTGAGCCTAGCAAAAGGACGCTCGGCAAGGCCCTCTAAGTGTCAGTCCTTTTTAAAACAGGAAAGTATACAAGCCCTGCCTACTTCTAAGTGGGAAGATTTGTAGTAGTGCTAAAAATTGTGTTTTTATTAGCTTTACCGGGTACTTGTAGAGTACAAGGCAGAAGCTGTAGCGTTACCGAACCCATAATGTATATACATAGTTTTCTTCATAATATAACAACAACTTAAAAATATTTTTCCAATTGAAAGTTAGAAAAGAAAATTTAGTCGAAATCGATGAGTTTGTACAGAAGCTGCAGACTTTTTTTTTATTTTGCTGATTAAATATGTCAATTAAATATTGGAAAAATGATCAGTTTGTGGCAGGAAACCGGTAATCCGAGGGTACAAGGGTATTTATTTATAAAATTCGATGAAATTCGACTATTTTTTAAGAAATTAAATACCTTTAATTCGGTTTTTTTATTCGTCAAGCCTTCAAAGCATTTCCATCCCATAAAGTTTATATTTAGGTTAGGAAGTACCGGCCGTTGTGCTGAGTCCGCCCCACTTCCACCATAGTGGAAAAGTATATGGTATATCATATAAAACTATGTATGAACTATATATGTACATATATGTACGTAATCATTTTTATAAGAAGAGGTTTAAAAAATTCAAATTTGTTGTATGTTCCTTCTTTTATATGTTATTTTATTGCAGATATGTTTGAAATACATATATATTTTTATCTGGGTTTTATTTTTATATATGTATATATACCATATATGGATTTTTATTTGTATTATATTTTGATGATTATTAATGATATTAAAAAATAAAAAATGTAATCTATTTTAGTGCCTGGAATATATATATAATTTATATACTGAATAGTAGTTTGAATTTATCTATGGTAAATCTGTTTTCTCAAAATACTCCTCATAGAAAGACGGGATGATATTGTTTTTTGGATGTCTATAATAAAAATATGACAAATGAGCACTTTAAAAACTTAACATTGAAATATTCCTGAAAATTTATGGTGGGAGTGAAACATTCAAGCTACCCATAAAATTATTAATTTGTAAAATGATGGATGGGAAGGTTTAAACCAAAATTACTAGAGAATTCGGGTTTTCAATTATAAGCAAAAAATTTCACTTTTAACTTTGGTGAACTCTGACTTCCATAATCTTAAAGTCTTTACGTCTTAAAATAAGTGGATTCATAAAATTTAAGTCAGCTGCGAGGATTTCAATGTGTTCCTTATGGAAATGACTTTCACTCAGTCCGTTCCCGGGGAATAAATATCAATTTGTACCTGTTCCCAAAAATGGAATAAAAAACAAACTCACGAGCTTCATAAATAACTACATGTGGGCATGTGGGCTGGCAATTTCGCGGGTGGTGTTGGGGGCGTTCCAGACTGTCCTGCGAAGGCAAAACCCCATAAATCGATTGAAATCCATTTTATATATTATTATTCGTTTCAGACAGCTGTTTCACTTTTCCTGTTTTTCCTTGTAAAGAGAATGGTTAATGCCGACCGGAAAGCGCCTCTTAAGATTAAATTTTAAACATTTAAAATGTTAAGTATTTGTATTATTATTTTAAAGGATTCGAATTGTTTGGTCTGTTGTACACATCTGGATGTCGGCTAGGCCAAGGAGTCCTTAAGTATCAATCTTGGCTGCGAACTCACTTTCTCAGGATTCCTACGAGACAGACCACCCAGCATCCATCGGAGAAGTCCTGGTCGGGGCTTTTTATAATTCATACAGCGTTTGCATGAAGCCTAAAAAAGCTCCCATTCTGTAGAGTCCAGAAGAGGACAAGACAGTCAGCCAAAAGCTGCAAAGAGCGAAATAAAATCTGCGAAAATAGTAAACTTTTTATCAAGTCAATTTTCTACGTTGACTGGAAACCGCAACGGCAAATGCACAGACAGGACGACGACATGGGCAGGGAACTATGCGAAACTTTGCTGCCATGTTCCTTGTCCTTACTCCCATATCTTCCTGACCCGTTCCAGACCCGGGCCAGACCAGACGGCGACCCTAACCTTGCAGCATGGCGGACTGTCAGTTCCCTGGCTCTCGATTTTTATTCAATTTTTTCAGTGGCTGTCTAATAAGCTGGAGATGATCTGATAGGAGTATCCGAGGCCGGTTTATTATTCATTGCCGGAGTTTTTATAAATCCTGTATTAGGCGGTGGTCCACGGAGGTGGTCCCTTTCAAAACAACCCGAGTTTTGGCCTGAGCTGGCTCGAGCTGCATCTGACATCCCAGTCAGCAGTGCACCATGCCCGGAGAGCCTGTCAGATGTTCACTTGGCAGTCAGAAGTCAACACTTAGCCACTGCCAAGAAGGTGCCGAGGAGTCGAGCACTTTAGGGCGGGATGCGGAGCTGTCATCTCGAAAAGCTCCATGCCTTACTGGTCAACTCGGAACCGGGAGAACTTCAAGTGTTGCGTCTGACAATGGCCTCCAGGTGACTTTTTCACCCCGGCCCGGACTTACTCCGCATTGTGCCGGTCAAAAGGGAACGCCACATTTTCAACAGTGACTCCTTTCGTCCGACATTGTATCTTGTCGGCCACTTCGCCGTGACGTCGTGATGGCTTCTGGCCATCCACGCCCCCGCCAAGAGCATTAACTTACAACACCGCCGGAGGGCGCGAGAAGAGGAGTGGCTTAAATGAAATCCGTAGAGTGTGTCACCGAGGTCGCGTACGCTCGGTTGACAACTTGTTTGACATAATTCAACACTCGGTTGGCGGAGCTACCCATTCTGACAGCAATTAAAAACACATTTCCATCGCAATGCGATATCCCGGTGGCGCTCATCCCAACCAGCTCCCATCTCTCCAGCGCTCCAGCTCAGCAGCTTCCAGAAGGGCTTAAAGTAATTTACCCTGAAAAGTTCGGCAGGCAGTCGGCGGCGACTCCTTTGTGACGGTTTCCTTCCGCCCGTCGCAGCCCTCGGCGACCGTGAACGCTTAAAACAAATAATTGCAAATAAATGTTGTTCATCGGAGGGAATAATGAGATGTATTGACACTGGAGCGCTCTGTCAGCTCCATCTCGTCATCGTCATGGACTTTGCTGGGCTGTGCTGGTGCTGAGCTGGCCTGGACTGGCTGGATGCGCTGCTTTAAATATGAAAATTAAAATTACAAAATGCACAAATTGCAGTGAAGCGGAATGAAGTGTAAGGAAAATCATATTAATAAAAATAATGAGTTTGGGCTTCATCCGCTCCACCGTTTCCCCGTGTCCGTTTGGTCCGTTGAAAAGCGGCTTGAAAAGTCCGATTAAAAATTGAGAGGCGAGGAAGGATAAATAAAGTAGACGTGTCACTACAGGGACAATTGGCCTGGAAAAAAAATAATACCATTCGGCATATTTTCCGTATTTGGAACAAAAAAACTTGGATTGGTCTTAGTCAGTAGAATTCAGCTGGAATCTTAGTCGGTTGAAGAACTTATCACTTAAGAGGCTTGAATGTCCCAACACCCGGAGTCTCTCGAAGGCACGCCCCGTCAATTTATGACGTCGAATAAATTACAGAAACCAAAGAAAATTGTTTTCAAACTCCACCTTAACACGCATCCGTGTCGCCTGCGCGGAAAAATCAACGGATATATGACATTGATAAGTTTTATTTTTCTATTCTTTTTAATCCCGAACAAATTGCTTCCGAGGTGGCGTTTTGGGGACTGGCTAGATTTATTTCGGATGGCAGCCCATTAAAGTTTCACGTTTCATTTACTAACTTCGTCCACTCTCATAATATCAATTTCGTGACATTCTTTGACTGCAATAGACGACTGACTTACACGCACGGATTCTTTTGAATCGGTCATTCGATAATATCGTCCTTTGAGATACGATTTCAATCCCTGTCAGTCCTTCCAGACAGGCTTTTTGAGTTCCCGACTCATTGAAAACCTAAATTAAACAAATATCTTTTTTTGCCTGGTATCTTTAAGTATTTTCAATTAAGAAACTATGTGGCTATGCTATCTGTCGAATTTCTATTCAATATTGCATATTAAAAATCGAGTATTTCGCATGCTCCATCAACCTTAAAACCAAAATGGTTTATTAAAAAATGAACTCAACATTTCAAGGAGGCACTGAAACTATAAGGAGTCTCTTGTTTGGGCTTGTGGTTTCTGAAAGTGCCCTGCCCAAAAGTGGCTCTAAAACACTCTGGCTTGGCAAAAAGTACTTGTAGAAGTTATGAATCGACGCAAACGCTTGCAGTGACAGAACAATTTTAATTAATCAAGTCCTAGGCGCTTTGAAGTAGTTGCTGAAAGGCGTTCCATTAGGCTGTACTGCGGTATTCATGCCCGACTCTAATGCGTCTTAACCAGCATTCCTGGAACTATTTGCATTTCGCTGGACTTCGCCAGCCCTGGCTAAAAGCCCCGCTGAATCTGCGAGCCAAATCAAATAACGCAATATCAAATATTTGGTGTACCCGGCACGCACTTAAGTGCCACACAGATGCCGGGCGAGCTGTCCACGGAGGCCAGGGATCTCCGTCCGAGGGATGCTAATACAATTAAAAATCCACCAACATCCCTCATTCCCAGCCGCATTCATCGCCATCGACGTGGCTGAAGTGAGGCCGAGCCGCAGTTCTCGTTGTGGTCGACGTTGTGTGTCAAGACAGCATCTGCCAGAGAAGGAATCCTTAACCACCCACCCACCGATGCCTGAATGTCCGGATGCCAGGATCCCATTAGGAGTAAGTGGCATTTTCCTTTTGATTTTGGTGGCATTTGACTTTATTAACCGAAACTACTCGGATGCCTCTGCCTCTGGCTCTGCCCAGGTGGCGGCTCAGAGTGTGTGGCCCCACTCTGCCGTGTGTGGGCGTGGCACCTTGGAGTGGGTCAGTATGTGAGCACTGGGCTCATGTAATATGTATTCAGTCGGCAGCAGTCGAGTGACGTCTTTGGAGACTTCGGCCGCTCGGCAGGAGCGGGACAAGGATATTAGGGTGTTTGCATTGGCCGCACGCGATGGCTCCTGCCCAGTTTCGCTGGGGCGTCCCTGACAGTGACAGGAGCGAAACGCAATCAAGGACATCCACTCGGCCCTCTGCATAGGTAGTCCTCCCGGCGTTACTCAATCATTTATTTGGCCTTTGATTATTTATCGTACTAATGGAATTATTTCTGCAGCTCCTCTGCTGGTTTCTGCCCCAAGTCCAAACTATGATTCCATATTATAGCGTTGTCTTGATGTTTTTATTTATTGGTCGTGCTCCAGCTAATGAAGGGTCTATTCACAAGCATCCAACCTCAAGAGCTCCATCCTCTATCTTCGTCAGCACCATTTGCCATTTGCAGCTATAGGTCGAGCGCGAATTCCAAAAGAAAACGATGGGGTAAGCCGAAACGTCGGGTTACAATTTTAATTTCACTTTGACGTACTGAAAAGATGTGTCACTACGATATGGCATTGACAGGAAGATCTGGCATTTTTCTGGCTTAATGTGGTCCCTTCTTTGTCCTTTTATTGAAGCCAGACACCTGCTCCACACACTCCGGAGACGGAGGCTGATTCAATCAGTACATATAATGCAATAATGCAATTTAGCAAACTAACTCAGTAACAGAACAAAAAGAACACAAGGACCAGGCTCTAAAAGGAGTTAAATCAGCAAATTCTTATTGAAAATAAATGGAAAGGCAGTACGTGGCATTTTCCAACTTGGCTTTTTGTCTTCGCTCTGTGTAAAACTTCCACATTCTTAGCAATCCCAGGAGGTACGGACCATGTTGATAAGTTCCTTACACTAACTTGTATGTATTCAAGAAAGTTAATTGATCGAATGGTTAGGAACATTTTTATAAGAGGCACGATGGAATGCCTAACATTACCTACCTTTTTATGATATTTTGACAGTCCAATTTAACTACCCATTAAAGGCATATAATGGAAAATTGTCTATAAGAATACTTGGTGTTATGCTATACACGCGACAAGGAAAACAATAAATGTGTAAGTTTGTAAATTCTGATGACGTAGCCGTTTAATAGAGGCCGAGCTTTAGTTAGATGTCGTCCTAAATGGACTGGACTAATGGGCAAGAAGGACTTTCATTAGATATTCTAGCTAGACGTATATTTTTTTATTGGTGAAACATTTATATCAAGTATATCCAGCCAAAAAAAGGAAGCCAAACCAGAAAATTTTTTTCAAGATTTACCTAAGCAATTACTGACAAAGCCGTCGTACAATTAATATCCGGACAAAAATTTTAGGTAATATTTCTGTCAGGGGTATCGGGTTCTGTATTCTAGCACTCCTCGTAAACGTGAACGGTGCAGTAGCACTGTCTCTAACAAAATATTTAAGCCTTAATAGACTTACAGGCTGCCCAGGCAACGCCGAATACCTTCTGGTCCAGTAACAGCTCCAAGACGGGCTTTCAACAATCTGAAAACGGAGGCGGTCTCTCCGGAACGGTAAAAATTGAAATTAAAAAAATAATTCCACTGGGGAATATTAAAGTATTACTATAAGTAAATCGACTCTTAATTCTTTTAACTAGCTCATGCGTTACCCCGTGGACCTATCATTGAAATATGTGGATCTACCTAGATGGGGAAGGGATGGGGAAGTGTGCTTTAAGTGCTTCACTATGCTATTGATTACGCAAAGATTGATAACTCAAGGGCCTCAAGGATAGATGCCTCAATTGTGCTTGAAATTATGACTTTAATGGTGTACCTTTTAAATTGCAACAATAAACTTTATACATCGACTATCCTTTTTAAAGTAATCCATGTTTTGGGTTAGGAGCAGGTGGCTAATTTTTAGAAGGGTTGCTTTTTATTTTCTCCTGCTGGAGAACAAGCACATCTTGGGCTTCCTTGGTGATTCGCAAATATTTCTTCGCTCGTGGCCCATTCGATTTTATATTATTCGATCACAAAGAACCACAAAAAAGTTTGATCAAGTTCTACCTGAGCAATCACTGATAGTCAGACATATTGTCAAAAAGTTGTGACGGGAGTGTTTGTACTGATAAAATCATAAGTAAATTTATTGAAATGCACCAACGGAGGGCATTCGTTGCTTTGGTAACCTTACTATTGGATATATCGGGGACTCTAGCGCCAGCATTCAAGCTTCGCAGCACTGGGAACTGTTCCTATGTCAAAGATGTGTCAATGAAATTTGTTTGTCAGGGGACAGTGTCCAAGGACATCTTTTCCCTTTATGGGGACGCCCTGGCCCCCGTAAAAACGCCATATAGCATTTGGGAGAGCGAAGAAGGCGACGGCCAGGTTGTCCTTGCCACGTTTCACCCGACGCCGCTTGTGATGTTCTCAACCCTCGGAATAGTTGTGGTCTCTCCAGACACGCACAAATTTATAGTAGACTCTACTAGCGGCGTTATGGAAATGGCATTCGGCCCGTCTACTCTTCACTGCTTCAACTATAGTCTGCGCTACCCCATGGAGCTGAAAAGGGAGTGTCTGGGTCAACTCCGAGATAAAAGCGGAGACGAAGTAGCCGAGCATCCAGTCCTACACTACGCCATTAATTTGAAGGAGCTCGTTTTTAATCATGCCTCCATGAAGATCGATTGCTCACGAGGTCCCATATTGGTTACCGCTGCAACTGTTATATTGTTATTCCATTGAATTCCGATAATAAAATTCCCCTAAAAACTTCTTTAAGGCAGTTACTTTTAGGCCTGCTTAGCTACATCGTTCTGGTCAATTCTGGGAAAAGAGCATACGTTGAGATTATATTTTTCTCCCGTCGCTCAACGCCCAAGGACACTAGAAAACTTGTTTAAGTTCTACCTGATCAAATATTGATAGACAGACATATTTTCCTTATCCTTTCCTAACTAAATTCAGGAGGTACAATATTTATTGCCAGAGCAGCTAAGGCCTTAATTGTTTGTGTAGCTTTTTAATAGCAGTACAAAATTATGTTTCTTAAATTGACATTTATGAAGAATAGATTTTGGGGAGGGAGTTTTAGCGATGGGGTTATGTTTTTAATGTGTGTTAACTTGGCGTGGATTAATCTGAATCTGGTGTATAAGGTGGCATCTGAAGATTTTTGTTTATTGTTATGGTATTTTTATTGATTCTCTATTTGGGTTAATGGGTAATATTTTTATAAAGATGTTTGTAGTTCTTCCATATTGTTTTTAATTTTTGATTTGGTGTTGTGGAGAAATGGATTTTGGCTGCTGTTCATTTCCGGTTATTCTTGCGTCCTGGTGTTCATAGCAGTTTCAGATGTTTGGAGTTTGTGGCGATTTTGCAAAGCAGCGAGAGTGGTACCTGGAAAGCCCGTGCTTGCGCTTTTCTTGCGCTTGCAAGTTCTACCGCGATCAGAATCGCTTGTACTTCTGCCGTAAGGATTGATATGTTAATGGTTAGTGGATGTAGTTGGTGTAACGCCAGCTTCAAAAACTTTATTTACAACAATGCTGCAACAGTGCTGTGATATCCTTTTTTCGGTATTCGTATTTGTAATATGATAGGTTTGTTTTTGTAGAATCATAGTGGTACTTTTTCTTTATAATCTTTATTTGGTATGATAAGGATGTTGTTAAATTCTCGGTTGCCATTTTTGTTCCAGTGAATTTGCACCATTGGTTAATTTTGTTGAATATGTTGTTAATTTAAGTGTTTGTTGAAAGCTACGAGGAATAGTGTTACGATAATAGGGATCCTTGTGGAGTGCCGATGTGAAGTTGCATCTCGTATGACAGGGTGTGGTTTGATTTTATACGAAATCTACGATATCTGCGGAAGCTGTGTATAAAACTGGCTCTTTTTGGGGCGAGTTTCCATTCTTGCAGTTTCTGCAGGATGCAGTGGTGTTCTACTCTGACGAAGGCTTTCCACGTGATTCTTTTTGATATTGGTTTTTCTAAAGTTTTGGATATGCAGGATATTTAGTGGGTTTGTTAATCGGTATTTTTGTCGCAGTTTTCTTTTAGTATTTGATAACTGATATTATCATGTCTGGGGTAGATCCTTTGAGGCTCTCGAGGCAAGATTGAAGTTCTATTGGTGTGATAGGTGTTTCAATGAGTTTAGCTCGGCAATTTACGGGGTATGTAGTGTATAGTGGAGTATGTGAGTAGTGTGCTTTGTTTTGTTGAAAATGGGCTGGGAAATTAGAGTCCTTTGAATGGCCTGACCAGTGTGTTGGCTATCATAGTTGAGTCGGAGGTGTTTCCTATCTCTGTTTCCATTGTGTGTATGTGGGTGTTTATTCTTACTCCTTTGAATAAAGCGTTTGCTTTTTTATATTTCAGCGAGCTTATTGAGACATTTGACTTTTTCTATTTTTAAGGACTCGAGTTCTGCATCCCACCAATAGGTGGTATAATATTTGCGCTTAGGTTTGAAATGGCAATTGTATTATTTGAACTTGCGTTAATGATTTTTAGGATTTGTGCTTCTGATTTGTTTTTGTTGTTAGTAATGTGTATTTTGTGTAATTGTCTATTAATGTTATTAATGAAGAATGTTCAATTTGGTGAGTGGAGATTATATCTACGTGTTCTAAAAGTTGAAGGTGTGTGTGTTTGTGTATTGAGTGATCGCTTCCGTGTAGATCGTTGCAGGTTGACTAGCTTGCGCTTAGGTTGAGTGATGGGGAAAACATGGAGATATCTTCATTTGTAGGTTTTTTGTTTGTAGAGTAGTGTGTGTAGTTTGTATTTAGTATTAATAAGGTACTAATTTGGACAAAATTTCATTGATTTTTATAATTTTGATAGATAAAAATTTAATAATTGGATCAGGACGTTTTTTGTGTCAGTAGTTGACATAACTATATAATTTTTGTTCGGTAGAATGACTTCTGAAAGTTTCGGGAAAGATTCTGAGAGTGGAGTTGGTTTTTTTCTTTTGGTTTTTGGGCTGCCGCTAAGCAAAGCCAAACAATTTGCCCTTGGCTATTGTGGCCTTCATTTTTTTGCTTGTCTTGTAAGAATGTGAATTTAGAAGATGAGTAAGCTATGAGCTTAATTGTAATTTGCTTAGATGTAAGTAGGAGAACACAACCGATCGGTTAAAAGGTTAGTCGACGACTGTGTTAAAAAATTGGGTTTGTTAGAACTGAGAAAATCATAAGTAAATTCATTGAAATGCTTCAAAAGAGAGAACTCGTTGCTCTGGTTCTGGTAATCGTGCGGAATCAAAATTATATGAAAGCACCGGAAACTGCTTCCATGTCAAAAATGTTACCCTGAACTTTGTTTGCCGAGACGCCGTGCCCGAATTCATCTTGTCCCTGTATGAAGCCCGCCGGGCAAAAGCTGGGTACACTCTACAGCATTTGGGCGTCCGCTGACTCCATTACTTGATTACAACAGCCTCGAGATCGTACCAAACGCTATCTTCTTGTCGATGTAATTTCACGTTTTTATTGACCTAAAGAAAAATACTATTCAGACGTATTTCCCTTCATAGTCTCTGAACTGTTTCGCCTATACCCTGCGCTATCATTATCTGTCATTATCTATCCAGAGATGATACTGGAGATGAAGTAGCCCCGCACCTAGTCCTTTTCTACGATGATTTGGATGCCCGTCCTAAAAGTGAGGTACCAAGGAGTGTGGAGTTTTTACAAGTTCTACTACTTCTTACCATTGTGACCGTTATGCTATAAATTGCTATTGTATTATGAATACTACTAAATTGCTAAAATAAATTTTTTTGGATCGATTGTAATATTTAATGTACTCAATGCCTTCGATTAGGAGCAGTTTGCATATTTTAAGTTAGGATTTTTACGTCAAAAACGTCCCCGAAACACTCCCCACAGACGGCCATGAATCCGAAGTTGCTGCTAACCCTGCAGCTGCTGTTGGCCTCCTCCGCGACATCCTTCAACGATTGCGAATTTTTGCTGGAGGATGAGTATCCTTTTACCTTTGCTTGTACGGCTCGGGTCACTGGCAATCTGAAACAGTCCTTCCGAGACAGGTTTGTTAGGGCAAGCACGCCATACTGGCTGTGGAAGAGGGATCGGCCAAGTAGCCAAATACTGATATCCTTCTATCAATCGGCCATCTCGTCCTGCGTAAACGTCACTCTCAGCCTAAACTGCCTGCACTGTACTCGGAGCCACTTCCCGGGCGAGCACATCCAGCAGGCCAGGATCCACTGCTTCAATGCAATGCCAGCATACGTCGTGGACCTC
The DNA here is from genome assembly GCA_035047325.1 of Drosophila vallismaia. Lineage (NCBI taxonomy): Eukaryota > Metazoa > Arthropoda > Insecta > Diptera > Drosophilidae > Drosophila > Drosophila vallismaia. The sequence goes on along the minus strand of JAWNPU010000055.1, from coordinate 23,491,246 downwards.
CTATTGAACTGTGGCTTGAAATCCGATCGTAAATTGCGCCATGTCGCTATCCACTATGCGCCGCGAGTGCCACAGGAGTCATCGGGAGCCGCCCGAACCACACGAACTATTCCGTGGACGATCGGATGGACCTGGTCCGGCTGGATACAGCGGTAGTAACAACGGGGGAATCTTTTGTCAAGCAGGGCACGTGGGGATCAATCAGTCAGTTTATCGTTCTTAGTTTCCTGGAAATTCCCATCAAATTTTTCGAAAATGATCAAAGAATCATTTGCCTATAAGCAATGCCAGTGCGCCTCTCAAGCGCACGAAGTCTGAATATCAAGTGGATCGACTGCCCGCCGCTCCATCCTCCTCAGCACCCTCGGCATGCTCTGCGCTCGCCCCGCCCGCCTCCATCTCCGAACCCGAAAAATAATCAGAACCAGAATTCGTCTTTGCTACCCATTCCACTCCCGTTGTTGCTGCTGCTCCTGCTCCTGCTCGGGCCGGTGCCAGCCCACGGCGCCTACGAGAACTGTTCCTTCATCGAGGGACACATCCTTCAGTTCGTCTGCCAGAGTACTTACAAGAGAGAAACCCGGCTGCTGCATAAGGACCGCCTCCCGGCCATTGGTGCTCCGTACGCCATTTGGAAGCGGACCGACACCGAGGACGTCTCCTACATCCTCATCTCATTCTACGACTCGCCCCTCTTTAGCTGCTTCAGCGTAGTCATGAGCGAGGGCAAGTTCTACTGTGACGGCCGCAATTACGAGGAGCCCCTGACGCGACCCACCCAGCTTCACTGCCTCAACTTTCCGTTCCACTACTCCACCAAGCTCTTAGATTCATGCACTATGACCCGTCGTGACAAGAACTCGCAGCCCGTCGCGGTGGCCATCATGTACATGAAGGAGAACATCAAGCGGACGGGTGCAGTGGGAGCTCGTCTGGTGTGCCCTGCGGCCGCTCTTTTGCTTGTTTTTGTGATCGTTTCGCGACTTTTTGGTATTTTACTATATGAATAAAATAAGGATGTGATAAAATATTTTTTCTGATTGGTTATGACAGCGGTGGCAGTTCCTTTGGGTACCACGAGACTTAGCCTAATCCCCTCGAGTCTATCGCTGTGCCACTTCCCGGAGTGGGATTGAAGGCATTATCCCTAATCTGCTTAAATAGGCCGGGTAACAAAAACGCAGGCTCTTCTCGGACATTTGGCTACCGAATTTTATTGTAGTCGCGAAACTGCGAAACTGCGAAACTATAATGCTTGACATCGCCAAATTTTAGACATCGGAACAATGGCCGCCAAGTGCAGGACCCAACACGGGCCCACCTAACTGTCATTTTCACCCACAGACACGGCCTATGATACGGACATAGACAGGGTCACTGGGGTGGTAGAAGTCACATTTCATTGTCATCATTGTCATTGGCGATGGCGTAATTTATGTCCGTATATGTCCTGGTCTGCACTTGTCCCCAAAATGTGCTGGCAAGGCTTTAACACAATTGTATGGTGGCATGTTTCCATTAAATACAGAATTATACATATTATATTGTAAAGACTTTATTTGTTAATTTTTAAACATGGGTCGAGATCGACGGCGATAAAGATGGCTAGGACTGAGCTGGCATTCATCACTTTGGCAAAAATCTTAACAAGTACCGGCACAGTTCCCGTCTCTGCCGACCCAGGGGCAAGTCGGCTCTGGGTAGATGCGGCAAGGATCCCTCCAGCACCGGATTGCCCTTCAGCTCGCGGCAGTTCTTTCGCCTATCCAGCTTCCTGACTATGTAGAGGAGAACGAACATGGAACAGAAACGCATTTTCCAGAAGAATATCGAAGAGAATTTTGATTTGAACCGGCCTGAGACGTGAGAGGTGCCTGAGTCCTGACACCAAGCTCAGCACGAGAGCGATCTCATTTAATTGTCTGTGTACGAGAAGTTTTTGCCAAAAAAATGTGAGAAGCGTAAAAAGGTTTCCCGCACGTGGGTGGCCTTTGTGTGTCAGCGCTTAGATTCCAGGATTCCTTATCAAAAGATTCACACTCTAATGCCGATGCACACCCATTGTCAGCCTTGGAGCGTTCCTCGAGTGATGACTATCATAATAATCATTAGTCGTCGGCGCTGCGTGAACAAAGGCCTTCTGCCACGCGAACGTCCTGATTTCCACGCATGTGTGATAATGCACACGCACGGCGGGGCACGCTCGACAGGAGCCTGGAAGGACACCTAGACCAAGTGCGCAATTGCTTGCGCTTTTTTGGGCTTCCTCTTTATTTCGGTGCAGCAGCCTTTTACTTTCCCCTTTTCGCCGTCAGTCAAAATCAGAATATGGAAACGGGCACAAGTGTGGACAAGGAGGCTTCTTAAAGCCGCTCCTCCTGTGCTTTTTTTGAAGTGGGCAAGGACTATTTGCGTCAGAGGTAAGTGGGATCTTTGTATTTTAAACAAGGACGCAAACATATTCAAAGTAATCTAGGTTATAGAAAACGCAACTTCAATCCAAGTCGTTTTTCTATATAACTAGGTCTAAAGCACAAGTAAAATACTTTTCAAGGGGTTCCTAGGCAAAAAAAGGATTTATAATTTTTAATTAAAACAAATAATAAAATATTTAATTTCAACTTTATATTGTTTTTAAGTTAAAGCTTAAGGAAACATATCTGAATTTTTTAAAGAAAATAATCATAAGATCCGACTGCTTCTGGCCAACAAAAAAAATTTATCATCGCTTTGGAAGCATAAATTCTTTAAATTGAGGTTTACCTCCTTAAATATTTATGGCAATAAGTTTGAGTTTTCGTAAAGGTATGCATTTTTTTTTAAATAACAAAAAAATATGAAGTTTTAAACGGACAGAAAGAAAAGGCTTCAAAAAGTTAAGCTTTATCAGAAAATACTGAAAGAGCTAGGGGAAATATCAGACTATTATTTTAAGAATATAAAACACTAAACTCAACAAAACTTTCACATAAGTTTATGTACCACGCCTTACTAATAAAGGAATAAAGCTTTTATAGTCCTTTTTTAGTAGGTACTTGATATCTTGATTCTTCTTTGAACATAATAAAATAAATTTTTGCAATAATAATTAAGGCAATTATGCTTTATTATAAAGCAACTTAAATATGAACTATAACAAATATGGAATGATATTCTTTATAAATTTTTGATGCTTTGTGCTGTTTCATTTTATTTGTTTAATGATCCAAACTTGGTATACTTTATAAAAATAGTTTAGAGACAACTTTAGGTGCCTTAGGAAATTCTTAAAAATACAACTTTGGAAGCCTTGAAGCATAAATAAACACGTACAGTCCTCGGACTTAGCAGCGATCCTTTGGTTAAAAGTCAAATCTGTCTAAACAAGCTCAAAGTAAAGCAGTATCTTTATAATTTGATTAACTTTGATTGAATATAAATATTCTGAAAATAAAAAATACCTATAACTAATTTAGTTGGTGCTCGCATGCTCTTTACATCGACATTTATGGGAATGTCCTTTTCTACACACTGGAAACAATGCTAAGCCATAACCGAGAGAAACGATTCGATAAAAAGCGTCAACACATTGGCACCTACATAAATTAATTTCACGATAATTAAAAACACTTTTTATTCAATGCGACATTTGTTATAAGTGCGACATGCATACTACTTAGTTCTTTCAGTGCAAACTTTTGTGAATGCTTTTTGAGCAATTAAAATTTCTCTGTGCTCTGCGTTCCATTTTTGTTATTGCAGGAGAACTGAATGCATTTGGCCGGCTGGATGTTTTCTGTTTTCTTTATTTTTTCGTTTTGTTTGCTCGTAAAATAAAAATTACGTATACGCCAAAGCTTTAAGTGGCGCAACATGGCGTATGCGTGATGTTGTTGCTCTCGCTGTTATATTTTGCAACACACCGGCTGCCATTTCCGCACCAAACACAAGCAAACAGAGCGAATGGTGGATGCAACGACCTCCCCCTCCCACTCCTCCTTGGAAGGGCCGCGCATATCTATAAAATACGCAATTACATGTTGCCGCAGTCGCCGGTCTTCATTTCCAATCCCATTGCCGCGCCCGACGTTGGCGTGGTCTTCTTTATGAATTCATACTCAGCCCACCGCAGCTGCACCCACTAGTCCCCTGCCCTCCCGTCCCCTACCCATGCCTCCTGCACCCGACGAAGCGCACACGCTTTGTTGCATCCACTCAACAGTTGCCATTAGCGAAGAGCGCAAAGAGCGACCCCAGCAAGGGTTACACGAAACTAAGTATCACTGGCACAGCCACGCACGTGGGTGACGAAGGCACTAAAGACACCAGAAAATTTTCAAGAGTATTACAAAACAACTGGTTTAGCGTAATTAGTTTTACTGCTCCTTTTCTACTCTATCAGTTTCGTATTAAAAATTCGAAACTTCTTTTGCCTCTCTGGCAAAACACGAAAAACTACTGAGTAGCTTAGCTTCGAGCCTAAGTGTTTTGTACTTCAAAAGAAATCTTTACAGTTTCGAACCTTTTATAAATGCTGAAATCGCGGTAAGATGTTTGTTAATAAGTTAATAACAACCTATGAATCTTTTTTCCAAAATATTTAAAAATTTGCACGTCTGTAAGTCAGGTTTCGTCACCCATTTCTTTGATAATTGAAGGTGCGTTTTCAATATTTTTTATAATAATAATTAGATATTTCGGAATGCGTTATTTATGAAATCGGTGAATATCACATCTGAGCAATATTTCAATGGAAAGGAATCCGTTGGCCCTTTTATGTGCCGACATCCCCAACTCTATTAGTCCAATGGAAGAGCTGGAAAGGGATTTAGTTGGAGCTCGTTCGCGCCGTTACCAGTGTCACTGCTCTTGTTTTTGTGCAGTCAGATATAAAATGGCAAGTGGCACACGGCCATTGGGCGTGGCAGAGGTCGGAGGCGGAAGCCCCAAAGAGCGGACTGGGCAGGGTGCCAGTGAGTTATGCCCTGCGATAAGTTAGTTTTGTATATTTCATGTGCATTTAAGCGTTTTGCATTCAGGACGATGGTAGAAGGAGCAACACAAGGACAGGCGTTAAAGGGGCAACAGGAATCAAGAAAAGGGTCCTTACATACAATCAGAAACAGGGTATAATCAGACGGTGACGAGTGCAAGTAGACGAGTAGATCCTAGAATTAGAGATTGGATTTAAAGAAATTTGTGGGAAATGTTTGAACATATTTAAAGAGTTAAAAATACTCGTTCTTTAGAGATGATCATTATAAACATTACTTTGCAGAGGCTTCCTTCGCAAAAGCCTTGGTAGCACTCAAGGACAAGGGCATTAATGTTAGGACAAAAGTAGGAGATTCCATTTGGTAACACTAGAATATTCATTGATGATTTGCCTAATCGGAAGAAACTGTAAAAACAATTACCCAAGATCGAAAATTTTAAAGTCTTTATATCGATGTTTTTGCAGGAACTCGACTGTAGTTTGTAATTTACTGTGGTCGTTCTTCACAAACATTTATATCGAATCGGGGGAAATGTCTGCAAACACGATAAATTAAAGGAGTAAAAGAAAGCTGGAGAGCGGAGCACCAGGAAGGAAAATATTAAATATACTCGAGTGCCACGCTGTGACAGGAGTTGGAGGTGGAGCAGTAGCAGGAGTTGGAGGCGAAGTCCGAGTAGTACATGAAGTAATTGGAGCAATAAAACCAGAAAACCGTGTGAATAAAAATAAAGGAGAACCTCGTCGACGGCATTGCACTGGATGCTGTGCGTGGGCGGGGAGAGGCAAGTCCTACACCCTGCAGGTAGCCAAGTAACAGGAATCAAAATAATAAATCAGAATTGTATGACTGAGCTGCAGTAGCAGCATCCGGAAGCTCCTGTCCCTTCCTGCACTCACCAGCCAGTCCAACCAGCCCTGGAAGCGGCAAAGCTACATACTCCGCACCGCATGGATGGACCAAGGCAGACTCCTATCCCCGTGACATATTGGAGGCCCCGGCTCCCGGCTCCTGGTTCCCGGCTCCCAGACCTTTGCGTGAGGCAATCGCCGGCCAAGAGCCCTCCTCTAGGATGGCGTTCCGCCTGGCTGCATTCTAAGTTTCAAATATAAAAAAATGGAAATAAAACAAGCACGGGAGCTGCCACTCCTGCCAGTGCGGCATGTGGCATTTGATTTACGCTCGCAATTGCTCGGAGCTGTTAAATAGCGCAGCTAGTGTAAAGCTCCGGATCGTCCTTTCCCGCGGTTCTTTGTTTCGCGAATCCATTTCAGGCTCTAGGACGCACTTTTCGAGTGGCTAATGGGGTGTAGAAATCAATGGAAGTTGAAGCAAATTTTATAGCTATTTGCAAAAATGTACAGAATGATGCGTGTTTGGCATAATATAAAAGTACTCCATGCGCTACAATTACAAAAGGAAGCACCAGGCAGGTGTCATCAGCGAGATGTCAAAACAAATGTGCTATTCCGGAAATATTTCCGTTATGAATCTGAATAAAGTGCATTATGCATCGACGATAAACTGTCATGAATCGATTAAATTTTAAGCGAATTTTAATTGTAATGTAAGCTTTTGTTTAAGGGCTTAACTTTAGTACAAAATAGCTTATTGCTATTTTTGCGTAGAAAAAAAACACGCTTCAAAGCTATCTAACCCTTTTCATTCAAAAAACTTTGGCAAACAAACCGTGAATTTATTAGGCGTATAAATTTAAATATTTTTGATTTTTTTATTTAAGTTCTACAAAATTAATTTTTTGATATGTGGCACTCAGATAAATAACAGGATGGAGATCTTTCTTGTCCTTGTTTGCCTGCATTTGGTGTGGTGCATTTGCGCAATTGTAAGCACTTCTGTGAAAGGCTTTGTCGGTCCCCCTTCCTAGAAGCGCAACACAATGCACCATTTTCAGGAATTACGCCTGCAAAGGGCAAAGCCAGGGCGAAATCCTGAACCATCGCGGGGCACACACAAAAACGCAGCAGTTGACACAAGGGCGTTAAGGAAATAAGCACAGGACGAAGCTTCCCCACAAGGGGAACGCTCCTAATGATGCTTCCAAGACTGGCACTCTCCGATTTTGTCATTCTCCAGATGTGTTTCAAGACGCACTTGGTCTATGTTGACAGATTACAAAAGCCGTGAAAAATGCCAAAGGAAAAGTGTCACAGCGGATTCCAATTGGAATAAAACATCAATCAAATGCTTCTATTTCGAGAATATGATGTTTTTGGTTATCCGTCATAGCTTTTACGTTTTTGTTCCTCTTTTCTGTTTTTGGCTATAGATACCTGGTACTCGCCAAACAAAAAACTTATTCATAAATTGGCTTTGTGTTTCCTATGCAAGTAAATTAAAAATATAATAATTTTCCTTAATTAAATAATGTTGAATGGATGCGGATTGATTAACGAGCCCTCAAGCCAATCACAGAGAGCAAAAAGTGCAGAGGAATTAAAATATTATCCGTTTGGTTATGGTTCAAAACCTTTCTGTTTTTTCAATAATCAAACCTTTATTAATAAAGGGAGGCGGCATGGTTGTAAAATAAAAATTTCAAGCTCAATTTAATTAACTGTGTTTACAACCAGCTTGGGTAAAATTTTTACGCATTTTTATGCAAAAAAATTACACACCGGGACGGGGGCAAGTCATAAAGCTATTCCAGTTTCATCAGCAGTCCTGCGGGTGGCTTCAGTTGTGCCAAAAGTTTGACGCGATTTGTGGCTCTAATAAATGGGAAAAGGAACTATTTTCCCGCCGAAACCTGCAATAAATACCGCGCAATAAAATGATACTCGATACAGTGAACAGATAGCTTTCTGGATGCGAAACTAATACCCGGGGAAGTTGCAGCCTGAATGGGCACCTTTTGTGCAGTCAGCTTGATTCTCTCCAAATTTTTTGTTCTATCGCTTCCCTGATGCAGCCCCTCCGGCTTCCTTTTTTGCATACTTGGCACAATCGGAGGTCCCTCTTCGGAAGGTAGGCTTTGAAGCAGACTGAGTGGAAAAATCGCGTTAAGCCCGACACTACCGGGGAACGAAAGGCCCTTTAAGACAACTGCGATTTTGGAATAGGAGTTTCCTTTTGAGGAGCCTCGAGCCGTTTGTCGGTCATTGATTTCAAACTAATTAGCAGGACGTTGCCCTCTCCTGGTTGATTGCGGGGGCACGAACTGACCGGTCTTGGTCATGATTGGAGTCCTGTATTGGCAGACTGCAGCGAAAGGTCCCTCGGCGGCACTCAGCTAGCTTCCCTGCAATTGCTGCAGACACATAAATAGCCAACTGCAATAAAGTGCGAGCTGGAGCTCCTGCTAAAAAGGACGAGAGTCCAGGGAGCAAGTCTAGGACCGGCAAAGGGCCACCATTCAAAAGTTGATAGCAGCTTTTTTGGCATAAAATAAAAGCAAAATGTTGTAAAACGATTGCGAATCGAGATTGGAAATTACCAACACACACTGCCCCTCCTTCAGCTCCTCCTCCGCTGACTGTATACAGTGTCTGCCATAAAGTTAGCGCACATGCAGGCCCTCTAGCATAGATGAACGTGCAAAAATTAAAACAACCCGACATGCAAACCCTCGAGAAGGGGCTGGGCTGCCAATGCCTTGGCTGGATGGTAGGGGGACTGGATGGCTGGGCTGCTGGGTGGCGGGTGGCTTACACTTTGCACATTACAATGCAATTATTTCGGGCTGCTTGAACAGCACCCAGCCACCAGTGCATGACGGGCCCTGATTGGCACTGTTCTGCAGTAGCAGCCCCCGGTCCGGAGTCCGGAGTCCGGACTTCGAAGCGGCCAACCCAAGACCACATACGCAGGCGAGGGGCTAACGATCACCATGGAGTCGAAGCAAGTTGGAGTTGAAGGCCTTTCCCCGACCCCAGTGCTAAAAACTTGCAGAAAACACGATAGTACCAGCTACAAGCTACAAGCTACCAGTCGCCTTTCCGCCCTCTGCACTTTGAACTTGACTGACTGACTGACGTGCCAGAGAGCGGACCTACTTGGGCATCGCGTGCCTGAAATAATTTTTGGAAAATGTCTCGTTAATGTTTCTATTAACGGATTAGAGAGCGCAGCGAACGTTGGCCATGTCAATCAGGGTGAAGAGACCCTGTCCCGGCACCAAGGACTTGCCTGGTACGACGCCCAGTCAGTCAGTCAGTCAGTCACGCTGCGGGGATTTGGATTATTTTGTGCTGCTTTTCGTTTTTTCAGCCTCAGTCACACTTTGGTTGTTAGCACATTGACACGTTTCGCATAAATTTGCATTCGAATGTGTCCAGGCCTAAAAGCTTGCAGGCAGGTTAGGATCTTCGTGTCCATTGGACTAAAACCCGAAGAAATAGGGATTTCGAAATATGCATAAGTGCCATTTGCGCAAATTACTGATATGGAGTTTACCTTAACGATCCCAAACTGGGCCTAACACATTACTGATCTCGTCTCCTATTGGATGTTTCAACAAAATTTGTCCCAAAAAGCGTTACAACTGGGCTTGGGCCAGATTTGCAGCAGCAGCGGACGTAGAATGAAAACATTTGCATACTCTTTGGTAGTTTTAAATTATTCAAAGAAAGAACACAGAAGCCGGACAAAAAGGGCAGGTCAAATGGCTGTTTCCATCCAGACCACCCGGTGGAAGGGACAATTAAGCTGCACTCAAATTGCTCTCGGGCTTCGTTCCGTTGGCGCTCGTGCGCCAGTAAATATGCAACAAGATTTTTATTTAAATGCCACTCCATTTTTAAATCAAATCCCGACACCAGGCCGCCAGTCTTTGCTCTGAGTTCCCCTGAGTCCCTCTCATCCACAGCCTGCTTTTATTTTGCCCGGCTCCTGGATTTTTCCCGGCGCTTTTAATTTTCATCTTGTTTACTTTAACGTCATTTTCAACTCTTCGGTGTTTTCTTGAGCACTTTTCGCGCGCCCTTTGGCCCCGTGTTACCCGTGTAGCCCCGGAAAGCCATTGTCCCATCCAGGCCCTCGTCAGTGTCGCTCGTGTGTGTCCTGTTCGTCTTCCTTGTCGTCCTGCATACGGTGAATTGTAGCCAAGGAGCCTTGGCTGGCTCCTTGCGACGCTCATGGAGTGGCACTCATCCGCACTTTTAAGCCCTACTGAATTCCTTTTATCCCTAAAATAAATATCTTCATCCACAGCGCTCTCCCACCCAACCCACACCGGTTCCTCCCGCAGTCCTTCCAGTCACCGGGGAGCTCAAAAGCCGACATTGTCTGCCCGCATATTGCCACCTCTCCAGGCGCATCTCTACTGGCTCAGCTGGCTCTGCTGGCTGCACTTCATCATCTGCTCCGTCCTCGTGTCCTCTAAAAGATTTTTAATAGAGTTCTCCGGCGACACTTTCGATTGTCCTTGCGTGTGAATTGTGTGGAAATTAAGGATGAAGTGAATGATTTTGGAGATAAGTGGGGCTCCGCAAGAGTGCCTGGAAGAATCTCCGCCGCTGACCCAGTGTTTTCGAGTCCAAGACCTTCCCACTTATTAATCCTATCCACATTCATTACTCGCAGAAAAGACCTTATAATCATGACACTCCAAAGTGGTGCCAGCGAATTGATTTGGTTTCGGGTGTAGTCGCCTTCTGGGGAATCAGGAGAGCACAAAATGCCAATGAAGAAACAAAGCGGAAGGAGCAGAGCTCTGTGCAATACAAATCAAATGAACCGCAAAACTGAATGAAGTCAACAAAGGATGCCAGACGATTGGGCTGGAAGGACGAGTGGAACGAATGGAACGAATGGGTGGAGGTTGGGGTTGTTCAAATGGTCGAGTGAGAGTGACAAATAAATTGGCGAGTCCCATGGGAAAAATGCCTCGGGCCGGGGCCGGGGCAGGGACTGAGCCGGATCGATGGATGGGAGTCCTGCTCACTTTTTATTGTCCTTGTTCTCGGGTGTGTGCTGTTACGAGACTGTTAAGCATATAAGTTGAAATATTCCGATTGAGTAACTTTCATTATTCGAAAAACAACTGAAACAACAGCAACAAAGTGCACATTTTGTAGAAATAAAACAATGACAACGAGTTCACTTCATTTAAATTCAGATCTATAAGGCATTTGCCTACACAATGTCTGTGGGAATTGGACAAGAGCTATCTGGCAACACAATCATTTTCAATTTTAAATGCTTTCGCAGCTGAGTTTCTTATGGCAAGGCAAGGTGACCACATAAAGCAATCGTTGCACCTTTAAGGACTACGAATGGTCCTTTAAAGAGGCATCCCCGGGTCCGCATGCAAAATTGTCGTGCACTATTGTCGTTTACCTTCAAAGAATCCATCCCCACGCAGTCTAATTAAAGGACTTAAAATGCAATCTGCATGTTGCTTTATTGTTCAGTGGATGCCGCAAGGACGCCAGGACCATGGGGCTCGGAGGAGAGCAGTGATGCTTGCTGTGATTTAATTAATTTCAATGCAAAACGTCAACTGTGAAACCGGAACCGGAGCTTAAAACCTAAACCCCCAGAGCCCGGACCAGGAGCCAGTTAAACTTGACACCAAACCAACCCGTGCTCGCAAAATGGGGATTGCAGAACAGCGGGAATTATGGGGGAAAAGGAAAAAGCTGGCCAGAGAAAGCTAGAAAATGACAGTTTCGAAGCCAACACCAAACCATCCAAGAACTGAACTGGAAAATTAAATTCAATGCAATTTTTTTGGGCGACTTTTCTTTAAAATGTGCAAAACTTTCTAAAGACGATACACGCCTTAAAGTTCCGTTCCTCCGAAAAGCAGAGCCTGGAAACCATTTTTCCGCAACATTGCCTTCTGACTCTAATTAGCATTTTGTCAGGACGAAAAACGGGGAAAGGCCGGTGACTGGCTATTGGTCCGTCGCCCCAAAATAAATCACTAAATTAGGTTTCAAGTACTAGCCCTGGCATGGACAAGAAGGACTCGTTAACTTTCTAGATTTAGTAAATAAATTATGAACTTAAATAGTTCGATTGATTGTTTTAAAATTATTTGAAGACAGAACCTTTGATTATATTCCTTTCTAAAATGTAATCCTACATATTGCCAAGAGTTTTAAAGAGTTATGGTTATGAATAATACCTAACAATGGTTTCTGGTATATATTCCCAGGATTTATTGTATTTTTCATAGAAGAAACTTGACATTTTGCTTGTATCCTGGCTCTGTATCCTGTCTTATTTTTAATTTCTTTTTTGTATTTTCCTTCCAGGTAAGTACCGCTGTTCTTAACTAGAATATCATTCAAGTAAGTAAAAATTAATTACAGGAATCGATGATGATTTGTTTCTTTTTGAAATTAAAAGTTATTTTGCAAGAAACATCTATATACTTATATATTTATTTGATTCTTATGGCACTTATGGCCTTTTAATGACACTTTCAATTAAAATGAGAACGAGAGTCAGTAATTTTGGCCTAAGATTACAAAAGCCATTTGGCCAAACACGCTTCATCCAGAAGCTTAAGACGAAGGTGGTCTCACGTCAGGGCCTGAAAGTCAAGAATTAGGAAAATCTTTACATCCTGGGTGCAATATACGATTCCCACCATCGCAGACACGCGACTTTTGTCGAAATTCGACAAAAGCCAAAACCGTAACAAATCGCATTTAAATTTACCTGCCAAGGGGAGGCAACAATATACGTATGAACAGGACCAACCACCAAAAAGGATGCGATAATTTATGGCGTTTCATTTGCTTGCTCGACCTCGCCTGTCCCATTGTAAATTCTAATTTAAATTGCGTAGCGTGCCAGGAGCTATGAAGGCGAAACTGAATCTGGCAAGGCAGAGGACTGGCTGGGGGAAGGACAGTCTTACAAACAATAAAGAATATACTTTTATTTATGTCGTTAATTTGCCGAGCGTGCATAACATCCACAACAACAAGCTCTGCTTGCTCATTTCAAATTCATTTTCCTGCAGTCCTTCATGAATACCAAAAGGAGCACCCAGTTGCACCAATTGCCCCATGCAGGAATTTTTCAAATGTTTTACACACAGAAATGTTTAGTCCCTGTTTTTTGTTGCGTACAATTAGTTTGACAACAACAATAACAATCGCACGGAGAGTGGCAAACTGCAGTCCCATAAAACAAAGGACAATGACAATTGGAACGGGGAAGGACACCCAGCTCCGGGGACGACAACGAGCCCTGTCGCACCACCAAAGGTGACTTTTACGTGTTTAGTGTTGCTGTTGTGATTGCCGCTGGTTTGTCACACACAACAAGAAACAACAAAAACACGTGTAAACGAGTAAAGGGGGTAAGTGGGTAAGGATCAGGAGGTGAGGATTTAACCCCACAGTCGCGTCCCTCAGCGGTAATACTCGCTTTGTCATGCCCGCGATCCTGTTTTTGTTTTCGCATTTCAATTTAATTGCGAGCTTAATTCTGGTTCTTGGCAGCAACAGGGGTGTGAAAAGGGTACCAGGAAGAGGGTATCCCACTCCAGGAAGTACCTAAACCCTCCCCAGGTTTTGATTTCTCTGGTTATTATATTAAAAAATAATGTATAAAAAAAAACTAAATAGGAATAGGGATGAGTATCTAGGAGAGATATGCGTTTCGTCATTTGACTATTAACAGCAGATAGATGTCATTGTAGATTTTTAAAAATAAAAATTTTAAAATAATCCATCGTAAAGGAGCAATTTTAATTAGCTTAACTCTCATTAATCAATGACACACTGCAAGGCGTGGATTTGAATATGCAACACGTTAACTTTACGTGAAACAATATTCCTTCTTTAGAACCTGATGAATTAACTTTTACACAATTTTACACATAAATGGAAAAAATTATAATTGGATAAAAATTATAATATGAATAAATTCGTTATCATATTCATAGACAAAACAGAAAGAAGGACTTAAATAACTAGATCCACCTGATTTGTTCCTTGAGCTTTTACTTTAAATACATTTTTTGAAGCCGGGAAAGAAATAGCACCTAGAAAAGCATACAAAAATTTAAAAAGTGATACTCCATTGCTATTTAAATTGCAAGCAACGGTCTCTTCTGTGCCGCTTAGGTTAGCTTAGTCACTGAATGCGCAGCTCGTCCAATCCCCATCTCCACTCCATGTGTTGTAATAACAGAACTTTTCTAATCAACATATCGGTACCACAATGGCTGCCCAGTCGCCCGGCCCAGGGCTGATGCCATGTAAGTCTAATAAAATGATGTCCTGCAGATATTTGCAGACACCCGTCACGAGGCGTTGTGAAGAGTCTGGTGCAATCCCGGAGTCTGGAGTCCTGGAGTTCCGGAGTCCGGTAAATGAATGGCTAATGTCCGAGGTGACAATGGAAGCGGAGAGCATTAAGAAGCTAAACCGTCCTGGCGGCGATGCGAGTGGGTGGGTGGGGAGTCTGTCAAGGCAAGCGAATGGAAACTGTAATAGCAAAAAGGATCCTTCGGAAGGGTTGCGGCGGATAAAGGACTTGGGGGCGTCAAGTTGACAAATCAAGCGGAGTGAAGACTAGTTCCGCCTCCACCTCGGCTCCTTTTGAATGAAAACGTATTTATTTTAAAAGCAAACGAGGAGGACCCTGGAACCAGGACCGGGAAGGACAGGACAAGACAGGACAGAAAAATGATTGTATCGCCATTTCAGTCCGTACATGTGCCGGAGATTGTATCCGCCTTGTATTCGCATCGCGCTCATGGAACAAATGCAAATCTGCATTTGCGATGGCTGTCTAACTAGTTACCTATTTGCAGGACACACGCACCTCCTCCACAACTCCGTTCCGCATAAACCCTTTGGTCGGGTAGCTGTTGGCAATTTTATTGACAGCCCAGCCATCGTGAGGGTGGAGACCCCAGCCCGGCACGGCCCTTTTCTCATTGCTTCACCAACTGATGCGGATGCTAATGCTGACTGGAGGGTTTGGTTGCATTTTGTGACAATGTTTATTTAGATTTTGCTGCTGCCAATTGCTGACATTGCAATTTCGATTCCCCCCGGGCACACACTCCCGCACAGAGGTAAACACTCCTCTGCAATGTGCAATGTGCTACGTGTGCAGTGTGCAGCGTTGCATTTCATTACACACTTGCAGAAAACTCAGATCGCTTCGTCCTTGATTAGGGCACTGGGAGGACTGGGGGGTATCTCAGAAAGTCGGGCTGTGTGATATGGGAGTTTCCCGTCTGCTGGGGAGCTGGGAAGCTGGGGAGCGTCTTGAAGTGCCCGGGAGTCTGCCCGGAGCACGGCTTCTCCTTCCTGTGTATCCGTATCTGTTTACATCAGATCCTTTCCGTACACATTTATCGGTGTTTTGCTTTTCGGCATTTTAATTTCAAATGCTTAATTGGATTTAAGTACTCTAGAAAGCCATATCAGGCCAGAAACCGAACAGCATGGGAGCCAGCATGGGAGACTGTGATTTCACCCATCACTTCCCAGCACAAATTATTAAAAGAGTGGTGAGTTGGCGTTCCCGGAGCCGAAGTGTGTTTACCCTTTCATGGGATTTTCATAATTGGTATCCAAAAGTAGTCCGGGGGCATTAGGTAAATGTTGAAAATATAATACTTTGATATACTTGTAGTGCATTTTGCTGGTAGGGATTAGCCAATAAATGGAAATACTCTCTGGAATATTATTCTGTCGGCTAGGCATTGTTTTAATACGCGCTGCAAATATTTTACTAATCAAACAGCGCTGAAGCATCATTATTTAAAGGTAAAATAGCTCACAATAGCCTTCGATCTGGCGTTCTGAGTGAAAATTTTCCAGCTGCGGTGGATTTTCAGTTCCCATTTGGAGTTGATTGGTGCTGCAACATGGGTGGCCCCTAATTGAAGCTCCACTGCCGATTTTGTTGCAATTACTCGCACCAAATGTTTTTCGGTTTCAAGCTCTGTCTATTCATTCCTTGTTGGCCGAAAGAGTTTGTGCAATTAGTGTCAATTAGTGTGGGTTTTCAGTTATTGCACTAACTGTTTGTGCAGTTGGTAAGTACACAATGAATGAGTAAATGAATGAATTGGAAGCTCCCGGGCCAATCGTTGATTTTTGTAAACTGGATGTGGACCCAGTGATCGCAGCGATTCGCGCTGAATTTCGATTTCGATTTTCAGTCCGAAACTATTTATGGTAATTTTGCCAGAATGAGTACCCCTCCTCAGGCCAGGTATGTGGCATTCCCCTTGGAAACATGCTGCACAACTGACGCAAAAAGGAGTGGTAAGAAAATCGCATTACCGAACCCTTGGACGGGAACTGCGCAAAATATGAGTGGCAGGATTCGCCCTCTTGAGCTCTGGTACTGAGTCACTTCACCATTTGCCACGCAATTTGAAAACTTGCTACGCCCTGGGGCGGGGGGACAAGACCTGGGCCAGGCTGAGGACAACAGCAAGATATTTCGCAAACAAATAATAAAAATCCAATTTTACATTTAATCACGCGCTCAGTCAAACAAAAAAAGATGGGACTGAAAAGGGCAGGAATAAACTTTCGACAACAGCTGGATAGATGTTGGCCGGAGGAGGACGCTCGAGCTTCAACCCTCCTGGCATACTGCGTTCAGAAGCTCATTCAAGGATCAGGGACTCTAGGTGTCTCGAATATTTCCCTAATTTATTGCATTTTCTACGCTAAAATGCGCGGCAGCTTTGGCCCAAGCTCCGAATATTAGGAAGGTCGACTTAGCGCAACTGAAATCCCGATTCCAAAATCCTTCGCCCTGCATTATTACACATTTTGAAAGCGAGCCCGAAGGGGTGCAGATCCTCTCCACGTGGAGGCATGGGACGCACCCCGTACCTTTGCCGGCCCGAGGCACAAAAAAAATTTCATTTTTCAACATTGCAATTTGTGCGCGTAATTTTTCGTACATGTCGCACATAATTCATTCCCAGGGCTGTGATGTCGCCTGCGACATATGGATTAAGTGCCGTGAAATGCTTCCTTTATGCAGCCTCTGTTCCCTGACCCCTTCCTCTCCAGCATTCGCACCAGAATGCTGAAGTGTGGCACCTTCGTTTTCGTGCCGCCGACTTGGAATCGACGTGAAATCCGCGCCTGCTTAGCATTAGCCGGAGGACTGGGTTTAAAGAAGCTTAACATTAATTTTTGCGAAAACTTTTCGCCCGCAAAACGTCTACGCATCCAGCTAGGTGCTTCCTGGCAAGCACACCCTGTATCCTGCACTTCCGAACACATTCCATGACGGCCATATTCCATGCAAATGTCATCACAGTCTGTTGAGTGAGTGACTGACGTCACAAAAAGAAATCATGGTGCACATGATAATGACAATGATGGCTCTGCTGGCGAGGACTGTTCCACCTTTTGCTTCCCCGGAAGATGCCTCTTGGTATGACAACTGTTTGTGAAGGTCAGAGCTGTGGCGGAGGTTGGGTGGAAAAATCATGTGTGATGACTGTGAATGAAAATAGACAGACTGAACAGACGGAACAGAGTGGGCAGAGCCAGACCCAGGCGAAAGACCATCTGAAGGCAAGCAAACGAGACAGGGAATTTACTTTTTACTGTCAGACCCAGGCGTAGCCCCAGTTCCGACGCCCTCCGCCCAACACCATACGCCCTACGCTCAGCGCCCGACCTCCACCCCGGCACGGGTCCCGGCGACAGTTGTACAAGAAATACAAATTTGCAAAATAAGCACAGGACCAGGCCCGAACAGACCATTGTGAGATAAATGACGACATGCTAAGGGAAGTGTCAACTGATTACGCTGAGCTAGGCAGGCGTAAAAAACACAACGACGACTCGACTTCGGTTCGACTGCTGCACGTGACGTATACGCCCCGTTGTACTCCAGATGATCGCCGGGAGAAGGTCGGGCTGGGGGAGGTCAGTGGATGGGGCAGGAGACGGCAGCCTGGCAATAAAACAAAATAAAAAGAAGTTATGAATAAATAAGTCGAAAAGTAGTATCAGCAACAATTTCGATAAAAAAAAGAAGGGAAAACATTTAATGCGTGCTTCGTCATCTGTTTGTGATTTATATTATTTTAATATTTGTCTGAGAAATTTGGGGATTCCGACCTTCCGTTGCTAATCCTTCGAAACATAAGGTGGATTTTTTTCCCATTTGCAGAGCACTTTTTACCCCATTTCTGACTTGGCTCTATTCCGTCTTCGTTTCACCTTCGATTCAACTTTCCCGCCGTGCTTTTGCAAAATTTAATTAATTTTCACGCCATTTCCGCAATGCCCACTCTGAAAGGATTCTCACGCCATCCCAGAAATTTCTCATTAGTAGCGGCTCACTAGGAACAAAAAAAATATCCTTGAAAGTCGCTCTAATGAAATATTTGCTCGCCACTTGTGTCATTCGCGCATCCATCTGTCCAGGCGGGAAGAGAGTATCGGAGAAACCGGAAGTGGTGCTGACTGGAGCCAGTTCCCCCCTTCTACCCAACCCTGTGCCGTAATTAATCTTAATTAAATTTTACCTGGCTTCCGAAACTACAACGAACTAAAAAGAATTCGGCAAATCTCTGAAAAAAGTCTTCTGCCAGCACTCATCAGAAGGACAAATTTTAATGGTATACGTTTACCTTAAACACAATAATCAAAGTACTGAATGCAGTAGCCCCCTGGAATATAACTATTTGAAAGCGTATCAGAAAACAAATAAAAAATAATTCAAATAAAATTAGTTTATTTTATAGGGCTTTAATTTGAACAAGGAAGGCTGTAGAGGAGAACTTTGCGAACGGCCAATGCTTGCAGAGTGTAAGCGAACAACCAATCTATATTTTGCAGTTTTGACCAGCTGTATTGTATTAATTATCGTTCGATATTGCTAAAACCAGCAGCTCATTACCAGGGGCAGAGCAAGTGCACATTGAGACCGGCTTTCAGTTTCAGATTTCAACCGACGCAATGCAGCTGCTTCTCTGCTTGCTAATGGTGGTAGGCGGAGGCCGTCCCCTTGCCCGGGGCCAGTTTCTGAAGGAGCGCACCATTACCTCCATCTACAGGGCGTCGGAGACCTTCCACGGTGACGTGGTGGAGGAACCCTACATGATGGCTCTCTACTTCCGAAGCACCACACGCGACTGGTTCTGCGTCGGCTCGATCATCGATACTCGGTGGGTCATCACCGCAGCCCACTGCACCAACGGCAGCCAGACGGTGCAGGTGGAGCGGCTGCTACCAAGACTGCGGTACAGCCTCAACCTGCGGAATATCTTCCAGCACCCCGGCTTCAATGCGAGGCTTAACCATGACGTGGCCCTCATTCGGGTGCCGCAGCTGCGCCTCTCCCCCCTGCTCAACCGGGTGAAGCTCCCGACCCGGAGCTTTAAGGCAAACCGCTTTGAGGGGG
Organism: Drosophila vallismaia; assembly: GCA_035047325.1. Classification (NCBI taxonomy): domain Eukaryota; kingdom Metazoa; phylum Arthropoda; class Insecta; order Diptera; family Drosophilidae; genus Drosophila; species Drosophila vallismaia. Next base: position 23,471,939 of record JAWNPU010000055.1, on the reverse strand, counting down.
CCAGGACCTGGGGCTTCGAGTGGCCGCGGGACAAGGGCACCAAGCCCATTGACCGAGTAGTCATGAGGAACGAGGACTGCATCCGCGCCGGCTACAGCCGCGAGGTCGTGATCGCCAGCACCTTGTGCGTCGACGTTCCGGCGGGGGAGTCCGCGTGCATCGTTGACGACGGAGGCGCCCTTCTGCACAACCCGAGTGGGAGGCTCATCGGCGTGGCCTCCTTCGCCAGTGCAGGGGGATGTCTGGCGGGCGAGCCGGAAGGGTTCTCGCGGGTCACCAGCTATATGTCCTGGATAAGCCAAGTGACGGGCATAGAGGGAGACTAAGAAGCGGACTAAAAACGGGCTGGTCTGGCAATTTTCATTCACAATAAACACGAGACGAGTGGCAAGACAATTTCTCCGGAACGACAAGACCGTTTGCCGCAAGTTATGAGCTTCGAATTAAATTTTCTGCTGGAGCTGCTACCGCGGTTTATGAAGTGTTGCACAAATATCACAAATACCACCAAATAAAAGCACGTTAAGTCAAAACATCAGCGCAGGATGCTGCGTCAGCAGGACGCGATGGCATCGCGAGGAATGAAAACAAAGAACGAAAAGGAAGAGTCCTCTTTGCGTGAGAACATGCAAAGGGAATTTTGTCCATTTTCGAGTGCTATGTCCGTGCTGTGCCACATGTGGTACGCGGATTACTCCTCCGGAGAGCGCTTGCCCTGAAAAAACAGTGGCCCTGTCCTCCCAGGGAGTCCTGTTGTTTCCGAGGCTACTTTATTCTTCGCTTGCCATTTGGCGTTTTTTCTATTTTGTATTTCTTGGCACACTTGCTTTCCACTTGTCGCAGCGGCAGTTCCCGCAGTTGTTTAAATCTAAAGACTCTCCTTACATTTCACTCTAATACATATTTTCAGAGCCTTTAAGCTTGAAATAGGGGTTACTGGGTACTAAAAGTTTTATGGTTAATTGAGAGTAGGAGAGAAAAATATCTGGTTTTCCGGTATCTGGAATCCAGATACAGGGTATCAAACATATTTCAAGTCAAGCTTGCACGGTTTAATAAAACGGATTGGAAAAGAGAAAGGGCGCGAAATCCTGCGGAAGGACACACACACATAACAACTGGCAAATCATATTCGCATAAAATGCTTCGCTTACACAAATGTTTCAAAAGCTAAAACAACAAGGCCATGGAGCAGCAATAAATCCGGACGAAATCCTCGAACAATTACATGAAAAGGACGGCACATGAAGTGGCCATAGAAACAGGAGCAGAACGGAATCGGAAAAGTCAAACTGCAAGCACAGCAAAGCAAATACCGAAGAATCGTAGCACAATTAACAAAAGTGGAGGAGGAAGGACTAATACGTCCTAAAGCGAGGCAGGCTGAGGCCGGGGGTATGCTTCACTTAACGAGCTTTTGATATGCAGCTCAAGGGCGGTAGTGGGAGTGAGAGTAGTCGTGGAGATGGGTGAGATCTGGTAGCTTTACGAATTTTTTTGCGCACCACTGGCATGCGAGAAGTATGCTGGGAATAGCTTACACATGGCACCAGAGTCCTGCAGAAGGGCGGACGCCCGGACGTCGCAGCCGCAGAAAGTATGCAACAATCATCTGCACGCCGCCGCACCTCCTATCTCTATTGACCATACTGACCTGCCACTCCTTTTCGTCTAAGAGGAGATATTTTTTCATTCAGCATATTTTTCGCCGTTTTGGGCTGCCATTTATGACCGCTGACCCCTCACGGCCATCCTCCATCCTCCATTCGAATATTGCGGAGAATATTTTATATGCGTTGCATTCCCAGCGAGTCCTTGGCCTGCCTTTGGTCGGTTTTATTGCCGTTGCAGATGATGGACATTTGGCGTGTGCGATTGCCGACTGCCTGCTCCTGCTCCTGCCGCTGACCCTCTCCCTTTTTTGTACTGATTGGAAGTCAGCGATTTCCTTTCCTTTGCACTGTTTGCCTTTTCCGAATGCCTCCCCTTCCTCCCTTTTTTTTTCCATGTCCTAGCAGCGAGCACTTCACTAACAGCTCTGGTGGTGGAGTGCCGCGGGGCAGAGGCCGACATAGGACGCGTGGTTGGCATCTTGAACTGCCCAGTTGGCACTGACGAATTTTCTTGTACTGCTGATGCAGCAACCGGAAGTGAGCCGAGGAAAGGCTCTGCGGGATCCAAGGAGGCTGCAGTATTTCTTAATTTAAGTGCTGGGGCATGATTAGGTCGGGTTTGTGAAGAGCATCATATAGCTGGAGCTACTAAATATTAAATGCGAGTTTTCAGTTCATCACCCTCACCTTAACCACCCCAAAACACCACCCGCGGCACAACCGAAAATGACATTCCAAAGCCAAACCAAACACATTTTTCGCCTACAACATTTTCGCGTATTTTAATGAGTATTTTCGTGGCTGCCATTGGTTGCAGCATTGGTGGCAGCATTGGTGGCAGAGGACGGATGGCGCGGAGATGTGGTGGAAAGGGCATGGTGCAAATTATGCATATGGCCGTGACGACACATGGGTCGAATGTGCGATAAAAGCCCCCGGGCGTTTCGAGTGCGGTAAGGCTTGTCCCCACTGGCCACTGTCCTCTGTGGGGAGCGGGGTCCGAGTGGAACTCCCGGGGTCTCCGGGCTACAACGTCATCTCATTAACAATCAGGCGGAGCGGCGAGAGCAGTCGGGAATGGCTGGGTCGCCTAGATGTCGGTCCCTCTTTGTGCCGGTTCACATTTCAAACGCGACCATGTCCTGCTTTTGCCGGGGCCTGCTGTGCGGCCATTATTTAAATTTGAGCAAGTGACCGACTGCCGCAATTATAGATACCCGGTACTCATTCATACAAAAAGGTCTCTTCTTAACAAGGTCCGTAAGGGCTTGAGTTGTGGAACATTGTTATAAAAAATGATTTTGCTGATGGAGCTCTTGATGGGCTGCAATTACAAACTTTTTCGATGCTCTGTTGCAGCTTTTCTAAAAAAGTGCATGTTCCGCATGTACTCGGTATAAAGGGCGATAACGACCGGGTAATGATGAAGTTTCGTCCAAACTCCCACAGTCAAGAACGGCCGATGGACGTTGTACTGCATTGTACCTGCAACCGTCGAACTTTTGCAGGTGTTGACCAAAATTGGTTACGCGTTTGGGTCAACAGATGCCAAAGGCCCTAGGCGACAAATCGGATGGAATGGAGGGTTCTTTGGGTTTTGAGTTATGGGGGAGGACAATAGATTGGACCCCCAATAGGCGGACAGAATTGAACATATTGCGTGTTTTCAGCTAGCTTTAAAAACGAATAGTCGGTGCAGTTTACATCCTTCATAGGATATAAAAGGATACCCAACTTTCTATAATTGCTGTTGCTTGGTTAACCAAAAATTATAGATTGCACCATCATAGACATTTCGATTACATTCTACTCAGACAAATCCTCTCGTCCTGGGGTTACATAAAATTCGATAAAATATGCTAGCAAATTCCACTGCGCTTCCCTCTCCCCCGACGCCACTAAATAACAGATTTAGCAGCCCCACCGCTTTCGTATTTTGTTTGCTTTCGGCCCTGAGCCTTTTGGCCAATACCCAGCAGAGGACAGCTAATAGCCAGTGGCCCCGGGCTCCGGACCTGGCCCTGGCCCGCGAACCACGACTCCCGGACCACGGCCCAGAGCCAGATGATAACGCTGTCGCCTTTGTTGGCCGGGAACCGACTAGGCGTTGTCGCTGGCCTGGTCAGATGCTTTTTATGTGCCATAACCACGACGGCACCAGACGTCAGAGGAGGAGGTGGGCCGGGCACTGTTGACATTGTTGGCGGCCTTTAATGGCCGGCCAAACGGGTGCAAAAAGCAGGACGAGACAACAGCAAACAATGGCCGTGCCATCATTGACTGCGTTAATTGCTGTCATTCATTTGAAAAGTCATACGCGAGATTTCGGTGCTCCGGACTCCCGGCTGTGGACTCGACAGTGAAGCTATGCCCGGGCTTCCCTTCCGGAGCTTCTGCTCATCTTCCTGCCGTTAAAAGTGATGATTATGGGTTCACTCTTTCGCTTTCGTTGGGCCGTGCAGGATTCGGCTTCTATTACGGTTACGGGGCTCACTTTTATGTCTGACTGGTTGGTTCCCCCTCCGAGTCCTCATCGAATCGCATTATCCATAGATCTTAATCCCCGGGGCAAGCCCGAAAACAATGTGCCTTTACTTTTACTTTTATGCTCCCGTCTTTCACTTCTATGATACTATTTGTTTACTTACAACCGGACTTAGATTGGGTCTGCCATTTCCAATCCGTTGCAAATCCAATTTGCCTGTTAAGCCATCGACATTTTTGCCGAACTTGTTCAATACGACCCAAAAAGATCCTCCGAGCATTGGAGAGTCACTCGCGTAGAACCTAGCCCATAAAGGGTTATGTGCTTGTGCGCCTTGAAACTTGGAGTTTGCCGTTTAATAAACGCTTTTTAAACGTTACATTTATTCCGGGGTTGCAATTTACAGATGGAACGAGCCCCCGGATAACGCAGACGCTCCCCTCGAAAACACCACATCATCCGTTCGGTACTTGGCTTTAACGCGGCACAAAACGAGAGCTCGCATATTGAAATTTAATTCCACGTTCTCCGTCAGAAGCTCCTGAAGCACCAGGAGCACCCTTGGCCGGACGGATCGGATGTGCATACATAAATTCCGCTCGTGTGGTTTTCAAAATGCATTACGGGCAGCAGCTTTCTCGGGTGCACCATTCCCGTCCTACCCAGTGAATTCCCTCTTTGAACCTGGCTAAGCTAATCAAGGGCTGAGCCAACAATTTACTTAGCCCGGCACTCATGACCCCGGCCCTTTGGCCTCTCAGGGACCTTCGACAGGACTCCCATCATATCAGCTACGGGTTTTGGCCGATTTCAGTGTGCGAAGCTCCTTACGACCCAGGCTGAGGCTACCTTACTACCGCCTCATGCATAAACCAATTTGCTTTGCATAAGCAGGAGTTAGGAGTGGGAGTCGGCTGCGCCCCACCGCCTCCAATTGCAGCAATTGCTAAACCCGAGTTTCTGCATTTATGCACCTTTGTCTGCCGCCACTCGTCTTCTTTTTGCGCCCGCGTCCAGTATTTGTTTGCGGCGCCGGGTCATTAATTTGGCAGCAAACCACTCCACTCCGGCCCTGTAGTCCGGCCAATCGACCGGACCATCCTGGGCTCCGACGGACAGCAGCCCCTGCTACTTTCTTGGCACCATTTCCCCAGTGTGAAATTAGGAAATTGCATTTGCCGGCAAAACGAGCGTGGCTAGCACGGTATGTGCACGGTGCACTTCTGCACCGCCTGCTGCTCCGGGCCCCCGGACAGGAGTCCGCCGAAGATTTGCTATCGGCATTTCGGCCAGCCAAGAGTTCGACAGCTGGAAATTGCCAAAATGTAAATTCTCATGTGCCCAGCAGGCAAGAGCCAGGCCCATAAATTTATTGCCTGCGTAGGCAAGAGCTCATTCCCTGTAACCCTCCCTTCCTATTTCCATTTCCATTCCCATCCCCATCCTCCCATCATCTTCATTGCGGCCATTCGAAGCCCTAAAATATTCATAATCAACGCGGCATTAGCAACGGCTGCGTTTCCATTCGTTTTTCGGCTTCTGCTCGAGCTCATCAATGAATCAGGATCGGAGCCTGCGGCATAATTGGGGCTATGTTTTAGTGATGAGCTCGCTCCAAGGGTCCTTGGGGTGACTGAGTAGAGAAAACCAAGCGAAAAGTTTTCTATTCATTTCCCGCTGGCAGCTAGCTTCGATTTTAAATCAATACATCCGAAAAGGACATCCCGGACCCAGGCACTGCGCCGCAACTTGTTCCGGCTCCTTTTCAGCTTCGCGACTTCCTGGTTTCTGGCTACTGGCTCCCGAATTCTGGATGTTGGATGCGCTGTGTCTGCCATGTCAGACGAAGACAATAACGGGCATTAAGCAAGGCCAACACGTAACCGGGCAATAAACAAGCGAGACAAATGAAACTGCTAAATGAAAGTTGATTGCCAGTTGACGACCACACCTGTTTCGACTGCTGTCTGGCTCCTGGTTCGACCAAGGGTCCTGCGAGCCAGTGAAGGCCCCGCAAATTCCCGATTCCGGGCAGGACAGCAATCAAAATTGTCAAAGCCATCGAAAAAGAAGGAACGGAATGGCGGAGAGCCATGAAAAAAACATGGCACGAATGCCACGCAACGGAAGTTAGCATTGCCATGGCTCCTGTCCTCGTCCTCGTCATCGTCATCGTCCCCGTCCTCGTCCCTGTCCTGCGTCACACCTATTAATAATAATGGCGGACACAAAATCCCCGCTGAACCATCGTCCAGCGCACACCCCTTTGACCCCTCCGTCCTTTTGTCACGTATCAAGGCTGCATGTGATTACTGCAACAGGACATCAAAACGGAAGGCAACACGCGGAGCAAACGATTTGTTGCTCCCGTCAGGCGATGCTTCCCCACGAGTTGCAACATTGCAGGTGCCGGTTGCTGATAAATGATCGATAATGTTGCAGCAGAAGGTAAATCAAACTCAAGCAAAGCCATATGTCTATGAAATTCATTAAACCAAATTAAGCTGACAGAAAAAAACAATTACTAAAAACATTGGCTTACAAACATCAACCGCCAATTTGGACGCACAGCACGTCCTGAGTCTTCCAAGTTTTGATCTGAAAATTAAGGCACTACAATATAAAACCGCTTTAAATTCAAAGCTATACAAAGCTAACAGTTAATAGTATTCAGAAAGAATAATTTAGAGTTTCATATTGGGAATTTCTAATTTTATTTAAAAAAAACAATAAGCGATATTTCTTACCGTTTACCTTTCCATTTAAATAAATGTAAATTAAATCAAACTTTTTAGGATAGAAATTTTTTATATCCTTTATATATATATCGACGCTTTTTAAATAGTTTAAGAAAGGCAATACATTATCGGAACCATTATTAGGTTAAAAATATGATAATGTTCTATTTAAGCTTTCTTCAATTACGCATAATTATCTTCGAATACATTTTAAAAAATATTTTATTTATTTTGTTCACTTTTATGTTTGTTCGAACATATTTTTAATATGTTTAATCTGTTTTATTTTTTTTTTAAGTATCTAACGAAATCAGTTTCAAGGTCATTAGAAAGAAAATCCGACATGAAGGCTCTACGCCGACGATGCGTATGGCATTCAAACCTTAAATTAGTTTTGAAGGCAAAGCAAGGGTCGATTTTTTTAGAAAGGACTATGCAAAATGAGAAAACAAAATGTAAATCCTATCAATACCCGAACGTATAATTCAAATACGAATTTCCATCTAAGAATAGATAAGAAGAAACTATATTGCATCTTATAAAAAGGATGTAAACTGCCGCAATTTTGATATTAAAGTTTCGCTAATTGACCAGCAATTAAACGAGCTTTAGTTGGTTTCCTTCCAGATTGGTCTTTAGTCCTCAACTCGAGCAATTTAAAACTCCCTAAGGTTGTCAGGGACAGTCTGGTCTGGTCTGGTCTGGGGTCTCCCCTGGACTCCTCTGGTCCGGTCTGGTTGGAAAAACCATTCCCAGTCCGGCAACAAGCAAATTACTAATTGGCAAGCAAAACGCTCCGCTTGTTGTCCTGCAAACGACGATAACTGCAACTACAATGCCAAAGGATAAGCCAGTCATCTGGCCAGGACTGCAAAGGGATGCCACCCGAAGGTGGCACACATAGCACACAAGCTTCATTAACTCAAACTATGCTGCTTTTTGCGATTATCAAATTGTCTTTACACACATGAAGCCAACGATTGAAGCTGCAGCCGGAGCCGGAGCTGGAGATGGAGCTGGAGCTGGTGCTGTGTGGGATTTGGTCGGGATTGAGGTTGGTCGGGGTGGTGCTGATGGCAAATAGCAAGTGGACAGCAACCAGGACAGCAACCGCAGAAATATGAAGCGCATGTTGAAGCAACAGCACAGGCAACGGCAACGGCAACGGCAGGATAGGTGAAATCCCCGAACTGCTTTGGGATATTTTGTTGAGCAAACAACCATGCAAAAATGCAGCAGACGGTGCGAGAACCAAGTCCTCGGACTGGAAACGACGATGTCCTGACGGAGCGATGGACGTGCGGCGGCAGAGATAATTCAGAGTGACAAACTGCCGGACAGGACACTGCCGGACGCACAGACACCCGGTCACCCGGACTCCCGTAGCCGGACTGGCCGCATTATCACACCTGACGGTGATTAGAGATACGTCCACAACGCTGCTCTTAAATTTCAAGAGCCGGGAACCGGATAGAGCAGGAGCTCAAATTGATGATGACCTGGGGATGGACTGGGACTAAGCCCTGGCGAATCTGGGCAGCATCTTCCCGATTGCCAACTTTCAATTAGCCTGCCATGGATATAACTTTCTCCGGTGGCCGCCATTAATGAACTTCCTGAGAACTCCGCCTGAAGTTGTCCAGGCTTCTGCATCCGGGTCGATGCCCTTGTTTTACATCGGTGGAAACTTTCGCTGGCTCCGAATGTGGGTCACTTACTTTTGCCACAACTAAACTTTTCCAAACCTTGCCGTTGTGGCCGCACTTGCAAATATTTTCCATTTAATTAATGCGTGGAAACCCATTGGCGGAGTTTAGTCCGAAAGGAGAGAAGGTAGAAGGGCGGCGGATCTGTCGCTGCAGATTAAAATAAATTGCATAGAAATTTATCATTCGAATCTCGGGCCAGATAAACACAAAGCCAGCTGGAAAGGGGCCAGAAATAGCCCGACTCGGTAATAAAAAGTTGGTAAGAAAGTGGAACTTTGGGTCACTTTCCCAGTGTGTGCGGGTCATAATTAATCATAATAAAATCAGGGTGAAGAGAGGGACTAAGGACACAGGCTTAGGAGGAGCAGCAAGGATAAAATAACAGCGATTGCCGAACGTTTTCTTGGCCATCAGAATAAATGAGCCAATTAAGCGGCTGCCAATGCGACCCTTGTCCCACCTGAGGGTTTCCAGAGGGGGATGGCATCATCCGGTCTTGGGTGGGCGTGAGTCCAGGTGATGTGCATTATCATCCCTGGGCTTTGGGTGGAAACTGGTTACGTTTTCCATATTCGCGAAGCATAAATGTATTTTTTTTCTCTTTTCGTTAAGTTGCTTAAAAACTCGAAGCTAATAAAAGTGAAAGGGCCACAAATTGTTGGCTGTGGGTCCTAAAAATACACGGCTCTTAATATTATCACTTTGCAAATTCGCATTGTCATCTTATGTTTAGAAATAAAAAATTGTTGTGTAATGCTAGATAGAAATTCTAGGAACACAGTAGTTTCCACGAAAACAGCTAAATAAATATTTGGCCATAGGCCAGTGGGGATTGCCCGAACTTATTGGAGCAATTTCTGGAATCTCAATATGCAAAACAATTGTGGATTCAAAATAAATATTTTTACAGTATACAATCATAATTATTACTTACTTTGATCTAAGTGAATAATTATTATGATTTTTTCTAAAATATTGGATATTTTTGGTGACGAAAGACACTTTGGTACCCCTACTAAAATATATTATTATGAAATTATTTAATAAAGAAGATTGAAATATGCACAAAATCGTGTCAATCGGATATAAAAAGACACATGAAAAGTGGATTTATCCCGCTGACTTATTCTCATAACTGACATAAATTGAATAAACAGTTTGAAGAATGAAAGTTGAAAATTTTTCCGCGGTCTTTTGATAAATGCATTAGGCATTGTACATTCTATATTATGTCTTTATATAAGTTTCCTCTCTTCTTTTGAAATCGAATTAAAAATGCTTGCCCAATTGGAGATGCAATAAAGCTGATTTGCTCCTCACCCGCTTTGCACTCGGAGTGCTGCTCGTCATCAACATGGACGGACCTGCAGTGATAAGTAAATGTTAGAAATTCCCATCTACAAAGGAAGGTGCTTTCACCTAATGCGAAAAGCTTAGCTAAGCACTGTAGTCTATTTGATATTGATATTTCTGGCTGTTTCCAAGCGCAGTCGCCCCCGAACGAGATGCGCTCCATTGACGGGGAATAATTAGCTCAATAAAACCATGGCGAGATTACGTTGTCTACGTTTATTTTCAACCTAAGGCTACATGTGGCGAAGCTCAAGAGCAACACCTTACTAGTTAGAGTTCTGGCAAGAGACCAGACACAAGTCATGCTGCACCGGCAGGACCCGGGGCGCCTCGGGGCTACCAGCTTCCGCAGGACCACGCTCCTTCCCAACTGCTGGTGCGTCCATGGACACCCTTTGATTCTCCTCGAGCGCTGCTGCGCGCACTGCCAGGAAGGCGGCTGCCACCCCCAGCAGAGATCCAACCACAACGTCCGACCAGTGGTGCTTGTAGTCCATGACCCGGCTAAGGGCCACGAACCAAGCCACGGCGACACAGGCTAGCTGAAGCACGGGGCCCAGCAGGGAGCCCGCCAGCGGCCAACGACGGCACCGGATGTGCAACGCAACAAAGACCAGGCCATAGAACGCCATGACAGAGTGGCCGCTGGGGAAGGACACCAGCAGGTCCGTGAGCACCTCCTCGCTAGCCCCCGACAGCTCAGGCCGGCAGACGTAGTCCTCATTATAGGCGCTGACTTCGCGGTGGACCTTGTCCTCGCAGGTAGTGCCATCCGGAAAGACCGGCATGCAAGCGGCAAGGAAGTGCGGGCGCAAGCGGCCGATCGTGTTCTTGCCGATGCCCTTGAGGAGATCGTTAAAGACGTAGCCGTAGAGGAACCAGCGGATCACATTGTACACGGGCCAGTAGTCACTCCAGCTGGTGGCTCCGTTGCTTCGGCAGAGGAAACTCTCGAGCAGCAACAGGCTGAGCAGGGGCAGGTACAGACCTAGCAGGTGCAGTAGCCGCGAGCTGATCGTGTTTTCGTGGTACGGGTACATCAGGGACTGGTCGTCGCAAAAGAAGCCGCGCCGAGTGGGCGAACCCCAGATCCTCGTAAAGTTCTCTACGACGACCAGAAGCAGGCCGATCAGGGCCAGGTCCACAAGGAGGCGGACAGGCGTCGAGACTCGCAGACTAAAACTCATTTTCAGGCTTCGTTTTCCGACCCCGTGCGTTCTATTCGATGCCTTCCGGCTCACTGATCTGTGGCTCCAGTCGAAGACGCAATCAGAGCCAGCTCTGAGCCCGCCCGACGTGGATCATTGGATTATTAATAAACAATTGGCATTGTTGTTTTGATTATATTAATAAACCCCCGCCAAAGGGGGCTCGGACTGACGTCGAGAGTGTTATTGGTCCGGACTCTGGAGGTATTCCCGGGCCGAACACCAAGTACTCTTCCCGATCCGCGGGCTGTTGTCACGCACGTGCTGGCGCCACAATCTCGCCCAGCATGCCCCCGCGACCCTGACACGATCACGTCAAAACACGCGAGTTGCTGTTTACCGTCTGCGGACTTGCCCTGACGTTGCCGAAACTCGTAGATTCCCGTAAAAAGCTCCCCAAAAGCTCTACTACACTCTCTTCGACTCTAGCAAATCTACGCGTACACTCGTCATTCTCTGACCAATCATAAAGCCACCGCGGAATAAATGTAATCGTTAATCATTAATCAGCAAAAAAGTATCTCAAAGTAAATATAAAGCTATTTTGGCTTAAGGGGTGTCACAGTCATGAAAAATTTAATAATTCAATTAAAAAGCAATTTAATAATTAAATATGTTTTTTTGCTGTTTTGGGCTATAATATTGCAATTTAGGAAACATTTTTGAAAAGAAGGGCTGGCGGAGACCAATTTAATTGATTAAACTATTTTTTGTTTTAAAAAATCATACGAATAGGAATTTGAAAATTTATTTTCTAATTTTCCGCTTAATAATTCCTGAAAACAAAGTTCGAAAAAAACCAAATCCTTCAACTGAACACGAGATAATAATGTATTTTAATAGCTGCATAAAAATCATTCAAATCTATCCAACGATTTTCGTGAAATCTTATTTACCGATTTTTTTTAAATGCTGACTGCCTCTAACACCTTACTTACCTTTTATGTTTTAAAATATCGTTGTTCAACAAATATATTAGGATTAAAAAAAAAATCTTATCTGAAATTTGGGTTGCAATTTTTTACCGTGTTTTCTATCGGATCGACACCTCGATGATTCAGTAGCCATTAACTTTGTGACCGATATCCCCGGTAGCCAAGGTAGCCAGGTAAAAGCATTATGAAAATATGGCATTTGAACAACCTCAATTTTGGCATGTGGGTGACCCATGGAATGTATGACTAAACCATCAAATTTTTGCCATACCAAAAGCTTGAATTATAATAATATATGAAAATAACATAACATAAAGAAATGAATTTGCTTTGATGTTCTTTATTAAACGAACAACCTATAATTAAGACACATATTTAAAAACATATTTTAAAACAAGACGGCTTACACACGTAATGGGACTTCAAATACATATTTATGGGAACTATACAAATGATATGGGTGATCTCTAAGTCTAATGCTCTAAAACGAGATGTAGAAGCTGGGAATAAAGTCAGACTGCACGGCTTGAAGATATAATCTTTATTGCTACCTTTTGGAATGTTTCAGTTTTACATCGGACCTCTGGCCAGCCTCTACACTTTCGTGCAGTAATCTTCATCGTTGTAGTTGCTGTTCGCCGAGTACGGAGGTGGAGTGCTGGGACAGACCTCCTCCTGGAGCGTGGCCGCGGTGTTCTCACGCCGCAGACCCCCGCCCAGGAGGCGCTCCATTTGGCCAAAGGGCGTGTCGAAAATTCTCGCGATGAAGCGGGCGGTGATCAGAGCGCCGACCACGCCTAGGAGGGAGCCGGAGAGAACGTCGGACCAGTGGTGCCAGTTATCCATCACGCGGGTGAGGGCCGTGTACCAGGCCAGAATGATGAACAGGAACTGCACAAAGTGTCGGCCCAACTTCGATCCCTTCCAGGTGATCTTCCTCTCCAGGTAAAGGGCTACGTACACCATGGCATAGAAGACCATGCTGGAGTGTCCGCTGGGGAAGCTGAGGCGCGACTGGCGCACGTCCTCGACGGTGTAGCCCTCGCCGGCACACTCGTAGTTTTCCACGTAGCGATGCAAGTTAGCAGGATCCGAGCACAGGCTGCCGTCCGTCAGCTGCGGCTGGCACACGGCCAGGAAGTGTGGCCGCAGGCGTCCAATAGTGTACTTGCCCACCTCGGTGGCGTCGAAGGTCAGTAGCAGCCCGAAGAAGAAGTAGACGGACTGGCGGCCCAGCTCCACGTACCACGTAGAGACACGCCAGCGCAGCAGCACCTCCGTCTCCGCGATCTGTCCGGCCCGCAAGTGGGAGACGTACTCCACCAGCACGATGACGAGCAGAGGAAGGAGGCCCACGATCAGGCCGAGGGCCACCGGGGTGATGGTGTTGTCCCGGAAGGGGTAAGCGATGGTCTCGTCGTCACAGAAGAAGCCGCGTCGCACCGGGTCCACTCCAAATTCGTACACGCAGATGGGAATGACGAGAATCACCATGATCAGGAGCTCCAAGAGCAGCCTGTGGGTCAGGCGACGCTCCGCGGCCCGCTGCCGCTCTGCCGAAGTCGCAGACGTGGTCGAGGCGGGAGCAGGGGCTGGCATGGGTACGGCCACAGATTGATCTTCGTTCGCGACGCGCATTTCGTGGATGGGTCGCCCTGGCTTTAATTAGTTAATATTCCAAATGGCCTTTATGCCAGCTTGTAATTAGCTTTTCGTTTGTAGTCGTTTACCCGTCGCGGTTGGTTGTTTCGGGTTCGTTGTCAGTGACTGACTGGAGTGGCGTAGTTTGGGTAACGTTCTTTTAATCCAACGCTCATTTGATGGGGCAGACTCTTTCTGTTTTTGGATCCTTCGTTGCGCTCTCCGCGAGCAACCCCTTCTGCCCAAGCCCACTGTTTTCCCGCGTCAGAGTGTTTTTATTTTCTATTTTGAGACGCTTTTTATTATCCAGAGAGCTTGCTGTGGTGCGGTTTCGTATTCTGCATCTATTGTTTAGATTAGACAAGAGACCGCGTCACTGAAAGAAAAACAAAACATTTTATTAGATTCGAAGATACAGAAAACTCGTAAATCGCCATTAATAAATGATAAGATCTGGGCCTGGGAGTTTCTCGCAGTGTGGCTTTTCAAACAACCTCAAGATCACTTTGATAAGATAAAGCACAGACTACAGTTAGATGGTTGCGGAAAATAAAGGGTACAATTTAGTGCAAATCACATCGCATCAGCGATTTTATTATTAGCAAAGATCTCTTGGGATTAGCAGAGTCTTTCTGCGTCTTGATAAGCCGCCAGCATCGATAATCCTCCGGGTTAAGAAGATATAAGACCCGGTGACTCACGGGTTACTCGCTGAGTAATCGCCAATTGTTCTAGGGAAGCGAGCCATTCAATGGGAGCGCCTCTGCGAGATTTGCATTATCAGGGGCCACTAGAGGCAGCTCTGCTTGGACGGAGAGTCTCAAATCTTCCGCCCAAGAATGAACCTCATTGTGAACCTACTGCTCCCGGTCTCCGATCTGCTGGGGGGAGCATGCACACAGAGTTTAACTGTCAATTACATAAAAAACGCAGAAAATGGGACACGGAAAATGGAAAACATTCAGCGCGAACCCAGCTCCCGCCTTCGGTCTTGGCCTTCTTATCCGCTCACACTCATGTTCGCTTGAGTATTCACAGACGTATTCATAGTGGACGTCAAATGGCACGACCTTTAATTGAATGAATAAGCGACATTTGATTGAATTAAGGCGGCCAGTGAGTGAGTGCGAAGCCTCCCCCGTTTAAACCTCTCCTCATGAACTCTCCATGTGAACTTTGTGCTTCACCAAGTGGCGCTTGCTCTTGTTGAGGATTCCTCGCTTATAATATTATATTAAGTTTTAAAAATATCATCATATTGACTTGCAACATAATTAACTCACTATTATTTGAACCCTAACACTGGAAGTTGAACCTTATCATTTTATGGCCGTATATCAACACGTTTTTGCATTCCACATAGTCGGCACGAACACCTCATTGAAGGTCAATAAAATTGTATTTTCCGACAGTTTCTTAGCCAAAGGGCCGTGTGCCTCCTCTGGCACTAACCACCTGTTGCAATATATTCATGCAATCAACCCGTTCGAATCCGACCCGTAACTTTGAGGCGCCGCTTCCCGATCGTGACTGAACGACAAAACAGACGCCAGTCACGGCTGGCTACCGATGTAAACAAGTGGATGGAGTTGTTCTTGTTGGAATCATTAGCCGGAGAGGCTTTGAGTTATCGAGAGAAAAATCCGATCGCGAGACCAGGAGAGCCAGAGTATGAGTGGCAAGTGGACGGTGGTCAGTGGGAACACTAGGTGATCGGAGATAGCCAGAGGCCGGCATTGGGAAAGCACTTGATGTGTGGATCTACTTCAGTTCTGGTAGTTCGCCAGAAATCAACCCAAAATCCCCAGGAACATGAATCAAATTAGAGGCCAGAATGGAAATTTTCGAGGGGAAGTCGGGCGGAAAATTACGAATATTCGAAACATGATTCTGGCCCATTCTTCAGGCCACGTTCTTATTAAAATACAAATTAAATAAAAAAAAATGTAATAATAAAATTAAATTAACTGTAACAATAATTGAATACAATATGTATAATATATATTATTCAAGAATTAGAAGGACTAGCCAATGTACTGACCCCAACGGACTGTAGGGGACTCAACAGGTGGTTTGTGGATGGGCTAATCGGAGTAGGGTGGATGTATCGGCTAACAGCATCTAAAAGCTTCAGATCGTGGGAGTATAAGCTACCGACTATATTTTTAATACCCTACAAGGGGGTACAATGGATTTGTCAGAAAGTATGCTACGCGGAGTAAAAGACGTCTTCGAGCATATTACGTGGAATTACTTATTAGTATCCTTGAACAGGATCACCTTAGTCTGTCTCTTTGTATCAAAGTTATCGATCTCAGATGCTGCACTCAGAACCTCTCAGGTTTCTACATTATATTATAATTACTAGTAGAAAAACGAATCCTGACAACTCTTAAAATATGACTGAGTAGTTTTTGGACCAGTATCAAAAATCCAGAGTTGAAAAATGAGGGCTAAGATGCAATTTTACAAATAAACTGTTTCCATTGCCAAAAAGGCTATCCATCGCGATGGACTTAAATTTTAACTTGCAATGTTACTCCTTTCATATACAATAAACAATATGAAGATATATTTTTTACTACGATTTTGAAGCTAATTTTTGACGCTTAAATCGGGAATTTCATTTCTCAAAATTACACTTTCGGAAAAACAATCACTCTCAATATAATTATTTTTTTTCTTGGACTTGGTAAAGTACATAATGGCTCTTAGTTAGCATCCAAGTTCGATCTTACTTTATGTTAAGTACGTAATGCAAAATTTTTCTCGAAGTGTAAAGTAAACAATTGGTATTGCCATAACTTAATTTTATTGCAGTTAGAAAGTTGGGTTTTTTAATTTGAAGATTTGATGAAAATCTGGAAGTTTTGCCTATTACATATGAAAACATATATGTATAATAAATATAGATGGATATATAATCATCAACTGTTCCAAACTATCACCAGAAAGTAAATAAATGTTGCATCCTCTTTTATGCCCAAAGAACAATATATGTAAGTAAAAACAAGTCTTCGTTCTTCCATTGCATCTGGCCATGTACTATATCATAGATCGGGGATTATTATAAAATAATTCTATAGGTTTAAATGCCAAGCTTATCGTCGTAAATCCATACAAATCAGTCTATATAATGTATATTTTCAATTACTGCTCAAGTTTCATGATAAAATGAGGAAAAAGTATTGGCTTTCTTAAATATTTATTATTCCCAACAAAGTCTATAAACATTTAGTATCCATAAGTTGCTCTATGGAAGTACCCCGCATATCCGTAGATCTGCTCGTTCCTGGGCCACTGGCGCCGCTTCACGCGTACCTCGTTGAAGAGTCCCGCGACCACCACGGCGGCAAAGAAGGCCAGAAGGCCACCGAGGGCAGCCCCCGCTGCCACGTCCGACAAGTGGTTTTGGTAGGTGGATATGCGCTCCCAGCAGACCCCCAGGGCCAGGGATCCGCAGGCCAGCTGCAGAGTGGAGCGGAGGAACCGCATCCAGGGGGCGAACATCCGGGCCTGGGCGTAGAATACGAGGAAGGCCATGGCGTAGCTGGTGGTGGTCACAAAACCGCTGGGGAAGGAGTGGCGCACGATGGAGACCAGATCGGCCGGAGTGGCGAACTCCGCGCATGCGAATTCGTCAACGTAAGAAGTAGAGTTGACGCCGGACACGCCGGGGCACTTTCCCTCGCCTTCTTCACCCCACAAGGGCTGGCAGACATCGAAAAAGTAGGGGCGCAGGCGACCGGCAGAGTGCTTGCTCACACGGATGGCAAGCAGGGCCAGACCCAGGCCGAACAGGTACACTCCCACTGTCTTGTAGCACTCGCTGATGAAGCTCGGGATACGGGCACCCACGAAGACGAAGCGCTGCTTCAGCTCCGCCGTTTCCGGAACAAAGGCGGCTCTGACCAGCTCGATAACGAGGATGAAGGTAGCCGGGAGGGCCACTACTGCAATGGTGAGGTGGACCTTGGTCAGCCAGGGCTGGTGGTAGGGGTACTGCAGGCTGAGGTCGCTACAGTGGAAGCCCCGGCGGGTGGTGGGAAGCTTTTGGGGCAGCAGCACAAGGGCAACCCCGAAGATCCCCAAGAGGATGAGGAAGTCGATGACCAGCCGGGAGAGCAGACGCGTATTCGGATTGCCGCACATTTTGACACTAACTAGTGGGCCAGCAGATTGGAGCTCCCTTTGGTCTTGGTCAATGCTAATTTGCATTTCCATCGACCAGGTCACATTGAATGTTGCTACACAAACCCGTTTCGAACCTTTGTTTCGCTTTTCCATCCATCTGATCTAGACGCTGGTCTCGGCCATCATCGGTGGCTCGAATATGCAAAGGTCTCGATAATTTATTCCTATTTTCTAAAGCTGAATTCCACTAAGAAGTGGTCCGCCCAACGTGTTCTGTAACTGTAAATGTTTGCAACCCATTTGAGTCTCAAATCAAAGGCTGTCTGTAATAATAACTCTTTCGCAAGTTCTTCGGAATGTGTCGACTAAACCTTCTAACCAAAACATATCTCTCTTTATATTTTCAGGTAAGCCTTGTCTTCACTCATTCATTGGAACTCACAAAACTGTGATTGGTAATCTTCTTTAATTAAAATATATATTTTTAATGAGATGAAAGGGAATATGCGTCTTAAGTTTGTGTGAAATTAAGAGTTATGAATAATGAACATGCGTGGATTCGAAGTAGAGATGTTTCATGCAGGGAAAGCCCATGATTTCTACCAATGATTGTGCCATGTGCTATAAATTCTGTGCTGGAGTTTTAAGTGGTACAACTTTCGAAAATATCCAAAATATGCTCTCCTCCGGCAATCCCCGAATCGATTTCTTCGCCGCCAAATTTGTATCCGAAGCATTAATCAATCA
Source organism: Drosophila vallismaia (assembly GCA_035047325.1). NCBI lineage: Eukaryota > Metazoa > Arthropoda > Insecta > Diptera > Drosophilidae > Drosophila > Drosophila vallismaia. The sequence continues at coordinate 23,453,376 of JAWNPU010000055.1, read as the reverse complement.
ACTCACTGTGATATCTTGTGACATAATACATTAATATATTTATAGTATATTTATTTCGCTAGAATACAAACAAAAACAGGAATTTGTGCAAATCTTTGTTCCAGTGTCCACATGAGGTTTTGCAAGTCTAATTTCGCTAATTGTTTACTTTAATCACGGCACGTAGCCGTAGTTGTGATAGGTTTGGGCGTACTGGGCCTGCGCCTGAGCTGGATGCGCCGCCATGTAGGGCAGCGTTCCGAACGTGTAGGCCGGCAGGGCGGGGGCCACCCCATGGGCCGCTGCCTGGGCGCCCGCAGCTGCGGATGCTTCAGCCTGCGACTTGGAGGAGCTCTTGGGCGACACCTGTGGCTTTCGCAGCGTGTTGGCTGAGTAGCCGTTCTTGACCCAGCGCCTGTTGACGAACAGATCGGTCACGTAAACAGCCGTAAGCCAGGCGAACACCACGCCCAGCACAACTCCTGCCAAGACGTCGCTCCAATGGTGGTAGTAGTCCGTGATCCGCGTCAGGGAGACGTACCAGCCGAACATGACGAAGAGGAACTGCAGCAGGTGCTTCAGCAGCTTGGAGACCCGCGTGCTGAGCGCCACCTGCAGGTAGATGGCCAGGTAGACCATAGCGTAGATTGCCATGCTGGCATGGCCACTGGGGAAGGACTGGTTGAGCTGCTTGAAAGCAAAATCCGACATGTTGGCGTTGCTACAGGTGAAGACGTCGATGTAGCGCCCCACGTTCTGGGCGTCCTGGCAACTGCTCCCGTCCGGCAGCATGGGCTGGCACACAGCGAAGAAGTGCGGACGCAGGCGCCCGATGCAGAGCTTTGAGAGCAGCGTGGCGAAGGTGCACATGGCCAGGCCGTACAGGTAGCAGAGAGCCTGTCGGTACAGCTGGCCCAGCCTTTGGGTCGCGCGGCTACCCGGGAGCTGTTTGAAGAGCTCTACTACGGCTATTACGGCGGTGGGTACCCCCAGAGCTATCCCGATGACTAGCTCATGGCCGATGGTGCTCTCGTGCATCGGGTAGCCTAGGGACTCGTCCCCGCAGAAGAATCCGCGGCGGAACGGGCGCACTAGCTTGTGGAGCATTAGGCTGGCCCCGCTGAGGGCCGCCCAGATCAGCAGGTCGCACAACCCGCGGGCTAGCTTCGAGTACTTGGACATGCCGGATTACCTGACGGATTCAGTTTCCGCGATACAGTAGTGCCACCAACGACGACTCGGCGCGACTGCCAATCCGCACTTCACTGGAATGGTGAGGCTGGCGGTGAGTCGCCCAACCTGGCCGTGATTTTGGACTGGGCCCGCTCTCTCTCAGCTGCCGTTCTCTTTCTTCGCATCGCTTTGAAGCCCGTCAGTCACAATCGGGTGCGTACTCTTCCCAGCCCCTGCCCCAGCTGGCCACTTCTTGTTATTTTTGTTGCCGTGGCAACGTCCGAGCTCCCACCAGACGTAGACCTTTGTTGAATGTTTGATTTTGTTGATTAATTACGAAAAAGCGTTTATTGTGGCCGCAATCCGAGAAACCCTAGGCCAATTGATAAACAAAAGACTTAAAGCTGCGAGGTGCGTTGGGAAACTGGAACCAGAACCTCTCCAGTTGCAGTACCAGAAGTGCAAACTGCCGAGAGCTCATATTTCATAAACAATAAGCGCAAAAAGCAAAACAACTCTGCGCCCCCGCTGTTGATAGAGTAGGAGGAGGAGGGCTTATACGTTGGGCAACTGGTTTCGCTGATTGCTCATGAGGCAGGAGAAAACGCTTACCAAAAGTCCAACCCAGATAAGGCTTTCCCAGAAGAGAGTCGGAGCCCGAAGATGAAAACTGGTTTCTCGCCTGGAGTTCTCGGATGCACTTTCTGCATTTTCTGGGGTGCGTGTGCATAATTTTGCGGCAGCCAGCGAGTGGAACGCCAAAAAGCTGATGAGCCGAGGAGGGGAGAAGGGGAGAAGGAGCCAGCCCCTGTGGCAGCACTCATGTGTGATAATTTGGCTTGCGGCTGCCTAATTGCTTGCTAAAAACGCTTCTTCGGTGCAGTCATTGTGGGGAATTTTCACTTTTAGGGATTTCTCATTGGATGACTCATCCGATCACTCTGAGGCACCGCGATCGTCGTCACTGCAGATGATGGCGCACCTGCTCTGCCACCACTGGGGGACACAGTCTTAGCTGCATTCCTCGGGCTACCACTTGCGGAGCTCCGTGGTGAACGGTGACGTCTACTAGAGCTTAAAGCTCCGAGCCCTCTGTGGGTTCTTGGGAGGGAGAAGACCTGGGGAGGCCAGATCCGCGGAAACTGGTTTGCTCGGGGACTCTTTCCGCGGTTTATTTTTATGGCTTTGCTAATTGAAACGGTAAGCAGCCAGGGCTGGAGCGGGTCAGAGGTGGGATACGATCTGGCTCGTTAACCGACGAAATTAACGTCTAGTTTCGGCTATAATTCAGTTATTATGAAGGGAGAACGGGGGTAAATAAAATTGTCGTAAAATTTTTGATTTTATTATCCAATTATTTTTTTATTATTTATTAAATTATTTCAATTATTTCTTGCAAGCGCCTCCCTTAAGAAATCCATTTTGATATTGATTTGAATCTTAAAAAATGAAAAAAAAAATAATTATTCAAAATAACTTAATCTGATTATAATCTAAAATATTTTATATTCTCTGTCAATTAATTTTATCCACGAAAATAGAAGATTTCATAGATATTTCTATCTTCAAGCAAAACTCCAAGGCAAACACAAAATTCTGAAAAATAACGCCAGCAAGTAATGAAAAAAAACACTATATGGAAAAAATAATTTTATCTAAAAGTTTTTTTTTTCTTATTTAAAATAAATGCAGTCGAAGGTCCCAAAAACTTAATCTATCATTTGCAAATAAAAATATATATGTTATAAATATACTCTGGGGTATTTGTTCAAAAATTAATTTTTAATTACAAAAAAAAATTACGCACTTAGGCATTATTATGGAGTTCTAGGAAGAGCAGTTGATCGTTTTTAGAAGTCAAAAAAGGTCTCATTTTTGAAATTATAGAACAGAAATTACCTTTTTATTTAAATAATCGGAGTTAAGACATCTTAAGAGCACCTTGAAGGTTCCACAACTGAGTCACACCATACTACAAAATAAATTATCTAAATTAGAACTAAAACAACACAACGCACACAAAAAACTGCCTGCAGGCCTCAGCTGCTCTGGCAATAATTATTGTACCTCTTGAATTTAATTTCTAAGATACAATTAAACAAAAACAAATTCAAATCTAAATCTAAATGATTACTTTGTTAGATATTTTGTACCTTTAACTAAAAATCTGTTCATTTAATTATTTACTTTTTTTTTATTTTTTATCAGAACTTTTTCCTAATCCTTTCCAGATTAATGCCTTGAAGAGATCAACTGCAAGGGTAAAAAAGCTTCGACTTTCGTAATTCTTCTTGCAAGTGGGTGTTAAAGTTTTATGGATTTGGGTGCATTGCACGTGCAGGAAATTAAAATCAATTCAAGTCGATCAGAGTTGAATTGCGCAATTCGTGGATCAGGCATCGTCGATAGGGCCAAAGACCTTGGGGGCTTTGCTCTAATACCTCTCGCCAATGGTCAGCTCTGGTTGTTAACCCTGCAACCAGCTCCCAGTTATCTTAGACGCCCCCCATTCCGAGCATCTGATTGTGGCGGTATCTAAGCTCCCCCAATCCCCTCCACCAGAGCTCTAAAGTGGTGTCGCTATAAGGGAATGTCAACATCGGAATATTGCTGAAATGCAAACAGATTCCCCCGCTAATCTCACAACGTCAATGACAAGTGCTTCCCCAGGGGGGCACTGGAAGCGCTTAAACGCTGGGATCGTCACCGAATCGGATCGCGAGCAGTTCCTCCTTGGCATTCTGCGTCGCAATTGCAACCGGGCCTCGCTATCTCCTCGGAAGCGCTATCAGCCCCCACCCCACCTGGTGAATTTTATACACCTTACCTTATCAGTCCGAGTTTCCTGGAGGGGATCGGGCACCCAAGCGGGGATCAGCAAAAGTGACAAATAAAGCAATTTTGTTGAATCTTTTGTCTCAGCGATTTTTCAGCTCGTCTGCACAGGAAGTGGTTCTTAGGTTCGCGAAAGACTTCGCAGACTTGCCAAGTCAGAAATTTGTGTCCACTTAGGAAAGAGCGGTCCGGTGTCCGGGATCCGAGGTCCGCGGCTCGAGGCCCGAGGCATGGGGCTCTAGGGGTCCAAGTAAAACCAAATGGGTGTCCATATGAAAATGGATGCGGTTGTGCAATCCACGGGCATCCGCTGGATCTGCGTATTTAGTGAATTATGCCAATAATAATTTAAGTAAAGCCACCGCCAAATAAAACCAGAAACCTTACGAGCTGCCTTCCCACATAGTAGTCGTGCCGATAATGATCACTCGACGACGATCATGAATACTCGTTTCTGACGCGTGCTGCGGTTGTTTTCTGATACGGTTTCGCACCGAGGTGATCGGTTAAGGGGCGTATTGGTTACTGTTCCCTGTTCCCGGTTAGCTCTAAACAAAGCCGGTCAAAGATTAACCCATATCTTCGAAAGAGTTTGGTTGTAAAATTAAAGAGCGATTACAACTTACATTACAAACCCCTGCAAAAGTACAACAAGAGCTCAGATCACTTGGAAAACCCCCCAAAATGTCTTGACATCCAAAGTGCCGACTTTACGAGCACTTATTGGGGAATAATTGCATCGCCATTTTCATACCAACAGTGCATTTTGCATTGTCCAGCCAATTTGGAGCAATTTCCTTGCAGTACAAGTCCGAAATTAGCATAAATTAACAGCAAATAGTTGCTGGCAAAGCAATTTCAATGTAAATCGAGCAGTCGGAGGTTGCCATAAAGAAGCCAGATTCGAAGTGCAAATACAAAGTGGCTATAAACTAACTCCACTTTATGCACTGCGGCTCAGGTCCGACTCCAGCGCGGACTCTAGCTCCAGATCGAAAGCCTGCCCAGTGTGGCAGCCGCATGAGGCTAGGGCCCGTACAACGACCTACATCAACGCAAATGCCACAAAACAGAAACCGTCTTGAGTCACGTTGCAATGACCTACTCCAAAGGCGACCGCAGGCGTTTGTGGAGCCTCCGACGTTGCCCTAGCCCCCGCCAGTCCCCATCAGTCCCAGCCCGGCCCGTCCGCCCAGGCCATGCATTTCGAGGGACTCGAAAGCCACTCTTTCATTATGCGCAAATGCCAACTCGCAAGCAAACAAGCCTAAACAAACTGAGCAAAGCAAACCTTGAAACAATTCAATAGTTTCCTCATTAGCAACGTTCGACGTTCGTGCTGAGACCGGCAAACAAAGGGGGTGCGCCGAAAGGATGTCCACTGTACCTTACACGCAAATTGATTTATGTTGCAAAGTCAATCGAATTGTTTTTCCTCGAGGAAGGTACTATATACTTTTTTCCCATAATGATGCCCAGAGTGAGTGGACTTGTATTCAAAATCAAAAGTAATGTATAATCAAAGTGGATTTCTTGCTCTCGTGTATTTGTTTATTTTAGAATCTAGATCAACATCGTCTAGTCGGTAGAGACATGTCCGCCAACTCCTACGCAAATGCGTCTTACTGACTTCAAGCTTTCGGAAAATACATAAATTTGCATGGGCCTAAGTCGGAAGCCGGTACTAATTCAACTTTGTTGTGTTTAATTAATCTATCAATTTGTTATCCGAATAGTTTCCAATTAAATGGTAGAGGTACGAGAATCTAGTGTCGAAATTATAACCTAAAATTGTATGACATTGTTAACTTCTATGAGAAGAGTTAAAATAATTATTCGTTTGTTTAGAGCCACTCTGCGGCCTTAGGATATATGTTTTTGTCGCAGATATAACCAGTTTCGATTCAATATTTATGTCACAAGTGCGTTCTTCACTGATTTTTACATTCGTCACTGTTTTCAAATATCATTGATAAATAAGTAAACACCCATTTGACAAATTCTCTTTTCGTGGTTTAATATAAAAGCCATAACAATTTGTTTGTCTCCAAATGAGTTCCATTGGAGAAGCTTGATGTGAAATGTATTAAATTTTGCCCAAAAGTTTGCTATGTGTTGAATTCATTCTAGTCACAATTACTATTTCTTAAATGGTCAAATTTTAAAAGAAAAAATCTTTTATTAGATAAGAGTGGTGGTACTTTTTCCGAGTGTACATACAAGTGAGCTAAGAAGAGCGCGGTCGTGATAAGGAGTACAAGCACCATTGAAATCCAATATCAATGCGAAATTTACACAGTGCTGGGAACCTTCGTCGCGAAGGCACAGCTCTTTTTAGTTTCTGTGTCTGTTTAGATTCGATCTGAAGACCACAGACCGTAGACCGTACACTAGACTCCACCACAGACCAAGAGGCAAAAGCCTCCAGTATCTCGCCACTATAGCGTGCCTGCTACTGGTAATCGTTGCCGATCACCGAAGTCGAAGTCGCAGTCGCAGTCACCGTCACCGGCACCGTCCCCGTCACTTTCGTCGCGATTCAAACAAAACGTCAGCGCGGCCCAGAGCAGCTCATAGACATCGAACGGAGTGCGATCGTTGCGGTTCGTTCGTGGTTCGCGGCTCGCGACTGGCACCTCGACTCGCAAGGTTTCCGAAATTTCGCGAGGGTCGTTCGCCAGGATATTAGGATATTAGGGCCCAGGGAATCCGATCCCCATTCGCTAGTCGATTAGCCCCAAGTGGGCGAAACAAGTGCTTTAGTGGGCCTAATCGTGGGCCATTATCAGAAACTCGCCGAACGAGCAAGTGCGCAATTTGTGAATTGAACCGAAATAGACAAATGTGAATGAACGTGAGCGGGGCGTGTAACTAGACTGTTATCCGCCGAGTCGGAAACTCGGAAACGGAAACCTCCAAGTGAACTCAGAATGAACACCTTCAAGCGTGGATTTTTCTGCTCGGACCTGAGCATCCGCTACCCCTACCGGGAGTGCACCATCACGGTGCCCATGCTGCTGCTGATGATGCTCCTCCTGCCGATGCTCTTCCTGGCCGTGGCGGAGATAATGCGCATCTGCAAGCGCTTCCGCACCAGGTTATACCTGCGCAACCTGTGGCGCGCCGAGGCCACCTTCAGCTTCGGCTTCATCGCCACCTATCTGACCACTGAGCTGGCCAAGCACGCGGCGGGGCGGCTGCGACCCCACTTCTTTCATGCCTGCCAGCCGCGCCTGGACGACGGTAGCAGCTGCGCTGACGCCCAGAATGCGGACCTGTACGTGGAGCAGTTCCACTGCTCCAACCGCGACCTCTCCGCCCTCCAGATCCGGGAGCTGCACGTCAGCTTCCCCAGCGCCCATAGCAGCCTCAGCTTCTACTCCATGCTCCTGTTGGCCCTCTACGTGGATGGGGCGTGGTGTGGCCGGGGTGGGGTGCGAGTGCTGCGCCACCTGCTGCAGTTCGTTCTTCTGATGGCCGCGCTTTGCGTCTCCCTCAGCCGGGTGGCCGACTACTGGCACCATTGGAGCGACGTCCTGGCCGGAGCCCTGCTGGGCATGGCCTACGCCGCCATCACGGCCGTCTACGTGGGCGACCTGCTGCGCCGCCGGCACCGTCCCCGGCAGTCGGCCCTTGGTTACAGCCATCACCTGCACCACCACCACCACCAGCTGATGGCGGACAAGAGCGCCGGCGCCTCGACCAAGGTGCACTTCTTGGGAGCGAATGCCACCTCGATGACCACCAGCACTCCCCTGGACGACCTGCACAGCCGGGACTCGGCGGCCGAGGACTCCAGCGATTCCATCCATTCCCATGACTCCCGGCACTCGCGGGACACCCGCCATGAGGATGAGGAAGAGGACGACGACATCGATATGTACAAGCCACCCGCGTCCCGTCCTCCCTCGCAGAGCGATCTCTCCCATGTCGTGTGAGGCAGCTGGAATAATGTCTCGGGCGGGATCGACCGAGGGGCTTATCGGCCCGGCGGACCGGCCAGACTGCCGGATTGCCGGCTGCTATTTCGGCTATTTTTCCATTTAGAAATCGAAGCAAACAGAAAAATGTGATAAGCGCGAGGCACACTCTCTACCTGATACTGCTCACCCCTCCCCTCCCGGCGGTTTACGAAATGCAACGCGAGGAGTTGTGCAACGTCTGCGGCTCAGTTGGACTGGCTAATCGTGGTATCCGTCCTCGGAAGGCGCACCCACGTCGCGGTACTTGCGGGCACCAGGAGGCCACCACCAGGCTGCAACTGAGCGGCATCGCTACTGGTATCCACTTGCAGCTACCCCCGCTGCACGCTGTCCCCCGCTGCCACCCGCTTTTTGTTTGTAAACAATGGAGCTGTCACGTCGCACGCTTTTGAAGTGGGCAGCTCGCCAACGTGAACCGCGGCCTCCAATCAGCTGCGACAATCTCCTAGCGGCGATGCCGACTGCCGACTGGACGGCCGACCGGTCTGTCCACTGTCCGTCGTCCAGCGACTGCTCAGCTTTTAGTTTCTGGCCGATAGGGGATCCCAAGCTGGAACGCACACTAGGACTCTTACTCGGTGCGAGATTTATGAACAAATCCATTAAGTCGTGTCTATTATTATTATTGGTTTTATGTTAATAATGTTTGGTTACCAACAGATTTTGAGGCTTAATCCAAGTGTTTTCTCAATAAATATTTGCTCTTCAAGTGATTTAAAAGGTGGAATTTTTTCGAGTTTTGCGGGGACGGTATTTCAAATACACCACCCACTATACACGCCCACGCCCACATTTCCAGGAAACCCCACTCTCGAGTTTATAGAAACTTTAATACATAAACAAAGGCCTGATAAGGAGAACGCCTATCTGATAGATAGGCAGATAAATAAATGGGTAATGGCAGTCATAATACCCGTTAAACACATTCCTGGTCGCAGAAAACAAAGCCAACATTCCTGGGATTGACTAATTGTATATATAAAATATAGAATGTCTCAAGCGTGTCCGTATCTAATCGAAGCTATAAATTTCATAATCGCAGAAATGGTTCTTCGAAGATTCGAACGGCTTTATTGATAAGATGGGCATTTGGGGATATTGGCGCCAGTTTAATTTCTGGGAGGAGTACGGGCTGGGGGGTCTGCTAAGGTAGACAAGGCTCCCAAGGCTATCAATCATGGGAACCTAGCGACATCTTAATATTAATTTGTCAGCACCTTAAGCACACACTCAGGACCAGCCTTAGCTTGATTCGTTTATGAGGAAAATTTTGCCCTTCAAACATTATTGATTCGGCCCTCTTAATTATGCACAAATTAGACCATCCATAAGCCACTATTAGGCGCTCAATCTGTCAGCGGTAGTGACCTCCAGAAATCCGTTTCGCAGATAGAAATTTCCTGGGGAGCAATCAAGCGACTTCCTCAATTATATTGATTTTCAATTTTTAGCCAGAAGTATTTATATGCAAATGAGGACGCGATTGATGCCTTGAATTTATGGCCCAATTGAGTCCCATTACCCAGTCACCTAGATATGCAGAGGATACAAATTTTCCAGACCCAGAGCAGATACAGATAGTCGTACTCGTACATTTTCAGATACAGATACGGGATCCACTCAGACAATTCGTCTGGAATCGGGATTGAGGTGGGTGTTGGGGGCAGGCGCTTCTGCGGCTGCGGCAGATAAGGCGAACCGCAACTACAAAAGAAAATCCATTGAAATAAAACGCAAAACTAAAGCCCGCTATTTATTTTTAAGTACACATATCGAAGATACCGCGACCGGCCCCCGACGAAGCCCAAGGAACAATCCAGCCGAACCGAAGCGAAGCGAGAGGAGAAATCACTTTGCTAATACAAAACAATTGTGTGCAATCTTGCAGATACATTTCGGTGGGCTGTTGGTGGGTGGAGTGGCAGGGAGCAGATGGGGTGGCTTCGGAGGAATGCAGTGCAGTGCTCTGCAAGGTATCTGCGTCTTACTTTTTTCAATTATAAGGTATTTTTTGGCTTTTTACCTTTTCCATAGCACGATATTTATAAATGCCAAAGATGCTGTGCCAGGCACAGTGGGTCGGTGAATGAGCATTATTAGTCAAATTTAAAATAGACTTTAAATACCTTTTTTCTTGTTTTCCAATCTTTAATGGAAAATGTACAATATTTACTTTCTTAGACATTAAAAATTTTTGTTAAGGATGGCAGTTTTAGTAGTAGTTGAAGTTAGTAGTAGTAGTAGAGAAGTAATACTAGCTGTAGTAGAAGATAATGGTAGTAGAGAAGTTGACACTACTAGTGGTAAAAGTTAGTAGTACTTTTAGCGAAGTTAGTATCAGTAGCAGTTGAAGCTATTAGTAGTGGTAGAAGTAGTATAAATTGGTAGTAGTTTGAGTGATAGTAGTAATAGAAGTAGTAATATTAATAATATAATTATTAATCACTACTACTATCACTCATAATACTACATGAGTGATAGTAGTAATAGAAGTAGTGATAGTAGTAGTATTAGTATAAATAAGAAGTTCGTCGTACTAGTATTGAAATACTAAGTATATCATGCGAATTATATTCCGATTTGTATACTTTATATGTCCTGTAGGCTCCGAATGTGCCAAGTACGAATTTTAGCCATGCAGTCCCACTGTCCCCCTGTCACCCTGTCCCACTGTCCCTCTGCCCCACTGTAGCAGACTCCCTCGCACATGTGAACGTAGTTTGTCTCCGCTTCTCTATTGACATTTCCTCAAAAACTTTTCTCATCAATTCATGTCAGAGTGTGTGCGCGTGTGTGCTACTTGTAAATACGACAACGTTTATTGTTATTGGAATTATTACAGCCTTATGCGAGTGGCAGCAACGGGTGTCCCGTCGGCGCTCCCCTGGCCTCCTAGGTAGACATCACAATGGTTGTCAGGGAAAACCAGTTCCTCGCCCTGGCTTTTCCTTGCCCGCAGATCGCTGGGCGGCCAGGAGGATGGATGGTTGGGATGGATAGGATGGGTCGGGGCATGTCTTTCGTATTTTTTGGCGTATGCGAAAATTTAACGAATCATGAAATACGATAATTGAACCATGCACAAGACTTCGTCGTCGTCGTCGTCGTCGTCGCCATCGCCGTTGCCGTTGTCGTTGTTGGTAGCGTCTTCAGCTCCAGCATCAACTTCGTCAGCTCCATTGTTTGCCTGTGTGTGCCGGGAATGTGTGTGGCATAATAAAATTTTATTGTAGCCAAAAGTTGGCTACCACTTTTTCCCCGTCTCCGAGGTCGTAGTTTTCCCCTTCCCACCTCCCACGCACCAGTAATTGTTTGTGGTGTGCGTCGCCCGCACTCCCATTTGCTCACCCGCGGGGAAAGTTGCTCGGAATCGGAGGGGGAGTTGGCAGGGGAATGTCAGCCGCCCACATAGTTGGAAATTAGCGAGGAGCCTGGGCGGCCTTTTTTACCGCCAGCGCAACAATGTCGCCTCGTCATTATGACGGTTCTTTGATTTCTCTCGCCCGTTAGGCACATTTCCCAATTTCTTGGCATACTTTGCGGCTGCGGGAAAAGGCCGTGTCTCAAAAACCAAGACAGACTTTTTGGGCGAACAACAAACCGTTCAATTGATTTTTAAAGCCTGAAAGCTTGAATTATATTACAATGAAAAATGAATAAATTGGTCAAGTCATTTGGAATTTATTTTGGAATTTTTATACTTCACATATCATATATTAATAGCCCAGCTTGGGTTGTAAGTTTGAGTTTAAAGTTTTATGTTTAAAAATTAAAGGGTTTTTTTTAGTTTCTCCCAAGTTTACTTTTTTAAATTACTAACTTAATAATATTTAATTTAATAATGTGACGAAAACATGTATCTACGAAAGAAAAGCGAAACTCGGCTTGTATCTCATAATAATTATAATAAAAAAATCTCAAAAAATAATTATATTTTTAAATGTGAGATAAATAAATTAAAATTTAAATAAAATTAAAAATCCTTTAATTTCCATGTCAATTAAAATTAAATTCCCGGTTAATTCGGGAAAAATCAATGTGGTTATCTTCCTTGCTTATTTTATATCGATATGTTTTTATTATGGAGTCTTTGGAGGGGATCTTTATATATTTTTTGGGATAAAATAAAAAAGAAAAGGGATGTATTCTCTACAATTAGTAAAAATTGTAAATAAACCCCTATTTTAATTTAAAGTATTTATTAATAAAAAGTGTTTAACTTCTTGAAAAGCACACAATTTTAGTTAGAATATTATTTTATTCTTAACAAAAAGTTAAACAAACTTCCTGTTTTTATTGTTGTAAGTTGATTTTAATTAAGAATAATAAGATATTTTTATCGGGAACAAATTCGACTATAAAATACAGCTTATAAAATAAAGACGCCAAAGTGCCCCGCTCCTTGTAGTGACCAGAAATCAAACATTTCATTTTTTCAATAAGATTTCCATAAATTATACAAGGATGACTTTTGACCAAAAACAACAAAAAAACAAATGTCTGAAAAAAATTAGTTTCTCCATTTTTTATTTATCTTTTTATTTATTTTGTATAACAAAATATCGGTTAACATAGGGAGATTTGAACAGTAACAAAAGATAGAAATAATATTAGAATTCAGTTAGCTAAAAATGATTGCAAATGCGGTCACGGTCACAGAGATAATTCAGAAGACGCCATATTATAAAGACAATTATGGTGTTGTTGTAAAACCTTGGGGGGGTCATGAAAAAGAATGATTTGATTTACAAATATTTCAACGTAAAGGACGAAATCAAGGGATAAATCTACAAGGTACTGCTATATGCAAGTAATCCAGGGGTTTTTGTGCGCCCATAGTTAGCTTTTGGACAAAACAACACCACAAAACCTGCTGTGATGGAAAGAGTCCCAAGTGAGGGCCAGAGTCCCAGCTCAAGTTTCGCAAGGCAAAAACTAGAAAATGTTTTTGTACTGACTCAATCAGAGACTGTTGATACTGGGATCTTGGCGAATATTCCAAAAATGCACGAACTTGAAAAATGTTAAGAGCCTTCGTAGTATATGAAAATTCTTTAAACCAACGATTGAAAATGCTAGAACCACCTTGTTTACTATTGTATTGATGTGGTTTGAAAAGAAAGCTTATTTTTCAATAGGACCACAAGGTCAATCGACATGTTTATCGGCTCGAGGCTGTTGTAACCCAGTGATTAGGCAACAAGATGAAGGGCATATCGATAGAAGGTCACGAGTTTAAAAGGAAAATATTACTAAAAATTATATTTTAAATTCGGATGGAAAACATGTTTTTGAGAGGATAGAACTAAGACCTATTTGACCTATTTTTTTATTTAATAAAAGAGAACGTTCCCATAGATAGAAGGAATTTAGTCATGTTATTTAAATGGCAAAAGTAGTGTTTATTGTGCATTTCTTTCAAAGTACGGTGCTAAATAGATAATTTGTGAGATATCATGGAATCAGCGGATGCGGTTGCGGGTGCCCTGGATGCCCTTCAGCTGCTTCTCCACCTCCCGCAGATACTTCTCCGGCAGGCAGTTATCCCGCATGGCTGCGATCTTGGCGCCAATCACCTGCCGGATGTTGGAGTCGCGCTGCTTCTCCTGGTCGAGCCATTTCTGGACCCGCTCCGCCTCCAGCTCGTCCAATCGGCGACGCTCGGCCTGCTTGTCGGTCATCTGCTGTCGTAGGTCCTGCCGATAGGCCTGGCGCTGGGTATCCCGCTGTCTGTCCAGGGCCTTCTGCTTTTCCTCCTCTTCCCGCATGCGGTCCATCACCTTGGCGAACTCCTCCTCGGCATGGGCGATCTCCAGGGCCAGGCGCTGCTTCATCTCCTGGGCCTGCTGGGCGCGCGACTCGAGCAGATCCCGCTCCACCTCGCGCTTCGCGATGGCCGCCTCCTTCTCGCGGCGCCTGTACTCGCGCTCCACCCGGTCGCGGTCCTTCAGATACTTCAGCTCGTCGTTGGCCTGTCGCGTCTCCATGGCCTCGGCGGCCACCGTGAAGATCCGCTGCTGGCGCCGCTCAAACTCCTTCTTTGCCAGGCGCTGCATCTCCTTCAGCTGGCGCTCCTTCTCCTGCTTCTCGCGCATGTAGGCGGTGACCCGCAGCTCGGCCAGGCGCTCCTGCTCGCTGAGCATCGTCTTGAACAGGTTGGACATGTTCCGGATGCGCTGCAGCTCATCTCTAAAGCGCTGCTTGCGCAGTTGGGCGAAGGCGCGCTGTTTCTCCTCCTGCTCGCGCAACAGATCCGTGGCACGACGGATATCCTTGGCCTCGTCGGCCACCCGCTTGGCCTCAAGGTAGCGTCGGTTCTCACGCTCGTTCAGCTGCTGGCGAATCTCTTGGGCGTACTGGTTCCTCTTCTCCGCCTCCAGCCGCTCCCGTTCGTCCTCGGCGGTCAGGGCCTTCTGAGCCCGCTCGTTGACCATACGCGCCAGCCGCTCGTCGTCCTCCCGCAGGGCCTTGGCCAGCAGGTGTTTCTCCTGAATCTGCGCCTCCCGTACCGCCTTGCACTTGGCGTCAAGGATCATGCGGTTGATCTGCTTGACCTCCTGCTCCTGCTCCTGTCGCGCCAAGAACGCGCGGCTTAGAACCGAGCCCTTCTCCTCGAGCAGCTCGCTCAGCTCGGCGCTGGCCCCTTCATCCTCACCAGGAGCCGGTCGCCGTGCCTCGTCGATGGTCTTGAAGTGCCTTCTCGTATCCTCCACTAGTTGCAGCTGCCGGCGATGCTCCTCCTCCTGCCGGTCGATGTCCTGCAGCCTGTCGCTCACCGTGGGCAGCTTCCCCTGGTCCTTCAGCCGTCGCAGCTCATTCGCCCGAAGCACCAGATGCTTGGTACCCTGGTTCCGCTTCCTCTCCCGCTCGTTGCGCTTCAGCTGCTTCTGGTCGTAAGCCGCGGTCTGGTCGCAGGGCATCCTCCGGAAGGAGGCAAAGCCCATCGGGGCTGATGTAGATGGTCGGAAGCCGCCCGCCGGGGGCCGGTAAGCCGCCGTCTGGGCCCGTGCCCGAGCCCTCAGCTCCTGGCACTTTTGCTGCAACTGCGACTCGGCGCTGACAAAGCGGACATTCGAGGCGGAGAAGCAGGGCATTTTGGGAACGAATCGATCTCGGTGCTACAATCTGCGAATCCTTCAAAGAAACTGAAATTGTCGCGTTGCTGAAACAACCGTTGTGGGGCTGGGCGACGAATTTGTTTGTCCTGGCAACCGGTGGTTGCCTTAGTGCCCCACCTTGGAGCAGTTGCCTGGATACCCCAAGCAATGGGCGAAACTATTCGGGAAACACTTTGGGCAACTGGCGGAAGCAAGTTATCGGGGAGTGGGAGCCCCCACCCCGATCCCGGAAGCTTTTCTTTTGATTCGGATGGGCCTTCTGCGCGGACCGTGCCAGTCTTATCTCTCCTGCCCATTGGCCAAACATTTGGAGCTCGGGCCCCGTCCCCGCAGAGCTTCAGAAATGCAACCAAGCATAAATTTCGGGACTCTGCCGCAGCCCCCGATGATTTATGCGCCTTACTTAAGGACAAAATATCGCAAACACACCCGCCCAGTCCCCTCCGAAGTCCCATGTCCGAGGTCCGAGGGCCGACTCCGAAGTCCCTTCCGGAGCAGTGCAATGATGTGTGCGACTGTGGGAAAGAAGTCAGCAATTATGCGGCATAGAAAAGCAATAAGCTAACAAAATTCACACATTGTGGACGGAGTCCAGAACTGGGCATTTGAGATATCAGGGCAGAAGGACCCGAACCCACTTGTCCGTTGCGGCAGCATCCATTCATCCGTCCATCCATCCATCCGTCCAACCTTCCGTCGTCCACTGGCGCCCCCAGCTCTCCAACCCACCAGCCATCGAGGCGTGTTGGAAACTCTAAGCTGCAAAAGTTTACGGCCACACATACAAATTAACTTGACCAGAGCAACAGACAGAGTCCAGGGCCACGCCCACATTGTCAAGCACATTCGTGAGTGGGAGGCCCTGGAAGGAGGGATTCAATCAAAGTCTGGAGCAAGGGAAGGCAGGACCTGAAAAAGAAATCCAAGCCCAAAACCAAAACGAGTCCCAGCTATTTGTGCTGACTTTAATAAAAAGTTTTCCTTTTTTCACTGTGGCACACACACAGAGAAACTTTCTCTTATGTGAAATGATTCTTTGTGACTTGGTCGGGCTCTTCTAGTTGGATGCATTGAGGCGTTAAAGTCAACTTAAGCTGGGCCGGATGGCACAGGGCGGGCGCCCAGTTTTCCCGCTGTTGGAAGTGCGTTGCCAGCCAGTTCGCAAATGTAAATTGACATTTTCGAGAGCACGATTGAGCAAATGAACGATTTTTTTGCTGCCTCTTCCCACTCCAAGGAGCCCGCCTCCTGTCCGCATCCTGGGGTAATGGCAGTCAAGTTGTTGGATTAGCACGGTGAGCCGCCCAAGGAGATCCGCCTTGCGAAGCGGAATCCCAGAATGTGGATGGTCATGCATGGGCTGCTTGATTATATGCAAAGCATTATTATCCGTGAAGAGGGGGGTGGCTGCCTGTGGACATCATTAGCATTCCTAAGTTCCAGCTCAGGCTTTAATTTATGCGCTCAAGTTTCGCTTCGGCCAAGTTAAGTCCTCGCCACCGCAGGACGTTAATTAAGCCCGATGTAAGTCGGCCCATGTCCAGGGATTAGATGGCGGTCAGGTTAGGATTGAGTTATAGCATGCCCTGGCCCGGATTCGAGCCCTTTTTATCTTCGTCCAGGCAGGTGGGTCCTCATACGCTCTTCAAATCACAAAACGCAACTTTAAGTATCGTAAAGTTCTCCGACTAAACTCCAACCGAAAGACAAATGTTTCTTCTTAGGCAAATCCGGCAAAATCATCTGCCAAGGCGCAAAGCTCCGGAGCTGGAATTGACAATTCTCCAGACTCCGCCGCAAAACTTTCTCCAATATGGATTTCCGAGAGTAGTCTAGCCTTACAGCCATGGTGCGTGTACGGAACATTGGCTGGCAGAAGCGGAAGGGAAGTGTCACAGGAGAAGGACCGAAAGGACCTGCCATAAAAGCATGAGGCTCTCAAATGCCTTTTGCCATATGATTCATTTAGAGTCCGCCTGGGAGTATTTTAGAAAGCTTCGCACACATTCTCCCGCCTAGTGTTGACTTATTTGCATAATTTACATAGGAATGAGTAAGGTATTTCCCATCCCATCTTCCTGCTCTTCTCGTATCTCGTGTGTCTGCAATATAGAAATGTTCCCTGACAGACATTCGATTTCCGGTTGCATTTTCATAAACATGCTCCGAAGAGATTTTTTCGAACTTTTTATAAAATATTGATCCCCTGCCAGCTTTCAAGTTCAGCTCCTTTCCGCCCCCATTCACAACCCCGGGCAGCCCTTTCACTCAGCTTACTGTCGAGGACGTCTGTGACCGAGGGGAGGCAGAAACCACCCACACTCCTACATCCTACATCCTACGCCCTACGTCCTAGGTCCTCACATGGCCCTGTCTTGCTCCGTATTTTTATTTATTTGACAACATTTTTCGTAGCCGCACCGTTAAACTTATGCTCTGGTCAATTTTTTACTGTGGATTCCGGCACTTTGCATCTTTTCGCACATTTTCATTGCAAATTAATTCGGGCCTGCCATATATTTTATGAGCAATCTTTTTGCAGGCCTCCGTTGATTTATGTGGAGCATATTTCTGGGCCAGAGACCGAGCTAACCCAAATCCCCTGATTGATTGATCCAAACGACACACAGAATCTGCTCTGGATGGGTTTTTGCTACTTGCTCGCTGAAACATTTGCCGCACAATCGAATCCAATCGAGAGTCTTTGCATTCAGCCAATTATTTTGCCCTCTTGTGTCAAAGCCTCCGAGCAAAAAAGACTAATTAAAACGAAAAGAAATATGATTTGACTTTATTCTAGATTCCCTCTTCATTCACTTTCAATCAAGCACTTTGACCCAGTTTCATTTATTCCGTAGAGGGCTGCGTGGGCTGCGTAAATATCCCTATCCAGTTGCATGCCGGACAATATGACAAAACCATGCTTGAAAACCGCAAGAATTCCTTCTGGAAAGTCTACAAAAACTCACAGAAATATACTCATTTGCAAATCGAAACTGGTTCGGCGACTGACTCTGGGTCGGAGCTCTGGGCAAAAAATATAATTTATATTTAATCCAGCACACAAACAAGTCATTAAGAATATTTGGCAGGGCTCCCAACGGGTAAACCAGTTGGGATTGTCCAAGACTCGCATGTAAAACGGAATTTATGAAGACTGCAACAAAGAATTACGGCGAGCCCCGAATGCCAGATGTGGCCTGCCTGGCCCTTGGCCTTATTTATGGCACCGATGATAAGATGTCAGGTTCCCAGTGAGTCACTCCGTCCACCCGCCGGTCGATCCTCAACAGCCTCGATCCAACACTTACTGGCAGCACAAATAATTTTCTCTATTTAAATTCAGTACACCGGCTGCCGGCTGAATCAGCCGCAATTCTATTGAATCGATTTGAATTAATAATCACCCGACTGGGGCTGGCCAGCGACAGACCACAGGCCTACGTGGACATGTCCAACTGACATTGGCGCCCCCTGAAGCTCGGGATCCGAATCTGAATCTGAATCTCAATGCGATGACGCCGGCGACGATCGCGATTGCATGGCGATTACGTGATGTTTTAATTAATTCTTGTTTGCTGATTTCAACATTCTGGTAGGAAGTCGGCTTCATCGGTTCCATGTAAACAAACTAGCAAGTGCAAATCGATGGCTACAGCTCAGCCAGACACAAGTTTTTATGCAAATGCCCCTTTTCCTTAATTGGCAAGTAATCAAAATGAATGAAGTCTCTTCATAACTTTTCGTTCCACAAAGTGATAAAAGAGAGATTTTAATTTTAATTTGAAAAGCCAAAAGCTCGCTATTAATTGTATTCCATAAACTCTACAATAGATTAAAATATGTGCCCCTTTGGAGGCACTGCCATGTAAATTTTTAGCCTCGTCTTGTCCGGTAGAGGCTCATAAAATCCCAGACCTGAAAATCAATAAACCCAGCCAAAGCCAAGGGTAGGGCCAGCCGGAACGCCCTCCGACGACGTGGAACGTTGCAAAATAAATTAAATACAAAATAACAGCACAACATGTAAATAAAAGTGGGCAGTCAAGAGCCCTTACAGGCCCACTAGAGTCCCTCGATCCCTCGGGTCCTGGCTGCTACTGGCCAGCCTGGGGGTGCTGGGGGTCCTGAGGGTCCTGTGAGTCCGGGGCGGGCCAACTCTCCGTGTCTAGTCGATGTCAGTGAACCATCAGCCGGCAGCCTGGAGTAAGTAAGCTTACAAGAAGTTGGCCATGAAAGTGCTTCCTAATTAAAAAATGCTTGCTACCCTAATTTGTTATTATACCAAAATTAATGAGATTCCACAATTAAATTAACGTTTACACAACCTCTCAATCAGGCTTAAGAGTTTTGCAAAAACGGAATTCATTCATAAGCCAATTAAAGGCGTGTTTTGTGTGAAATTTAATGTGATCTATTTGATGAGCAAAGTAATGCAATTATCTTGATTAATATAACAAAATAATATAAAATAAGAAAGAGTTATCCTTAAGCAATCACTTCACTTATTAAAACAGGCAAACTTTTCCATTTTCATTTAGGGCGGAAAACTTTATAAACACGTCACAACCCCCCTTTTAGTGTACTTAGCCATTTTTTGCTCATTCAGAGGACTTTGAACTTTGCCAGCAAAAACTTGTAGCGTTTTTCTTAAAGTGTATTCAGACAAGGAAATCAAACCATCCTTTTGTGCTCGATAAGCAAAAACTGCTTGGGCCAACTGTTGTGGTATTTACTTTGAGTAGCCGCCACACAAACCAAACTCCCGTTCCAGTCACTTGCTCCAAGGAGGTCATGCAAAATGCAAATTTCATGTCCTTAAATGTACCTCAAATTTAAATGGACATTTAAGGCGTGGCCCCTCTTCCTCCGGAACGAGCTCGGCCCTTTCACATACTTGTTTGAAATGCTTTAACATTGCCGGAGAAGTTTCTGGCGCCCACGCCCACGCGGCGTCGTCCAGCAGTGGTCTTAGGACTCAGGACTATCCAGAACTTGTGGATGGAAAAGCCGCCAATAGAATATTATTTGAGAGTAATTGATTCATGTTGTTGCCTATCCCATGACCTTCCCCAAGTCACCTAAATTTAACAAAAAAGGGGCACAAAATTAATAAATTTATTTCAAAATTTATTTATACTAGATAATCATTTTGGCATAATTGGTATGATTATTAATTAAATATTTAACATACCAGTACAGTTACACAGTTAAACCATTTGACATTAAACTAAAAGTAATTTAAAGTCAAGGCTAAGATGATACTTCAGTTTTATTGGCAGGATATGTCAAAATGTGTTAAACAGCGATCCTGGTCCATGATTAGTCCAGGAAATAAAAGGCTTTTAGCCCATTTATCGACCTTCAGCCCACTGTGAGAAGCTCTGTGGAGTGTTTGGCTCATTTGCTTTATTTTAAGTTTTAATTTATGCAAATTGTTGCTTTTTGTTATCCTTGCTGTTATTTTTGCACATGTGTTGGTCCTACTGGAAGCCTCCTCGTTCCCCACTTGTTTGTGTTTACTTTAGACGAATTTAAATTCTCTGTCAAGTCCACCCCCATGCCTCAGCCCATCCCGGTGCATCTCGGGCACAGACAATCAATTGCAGCCTCCTCTCTTCAAGCTCTCGGCTCTGTGCGGTTCGATGCCATCGATAAGGATAATGGAAAATTTATTAGTTTAATTGAATTTCTAAGGCGGAAGTTTTACGTTTACGTAATGATATCGCCCCACACCCTGGCATCCTCTCGCATGCCAGGACACAGGCTCCTTGCCTGCGACGTCCTTTACGGGTGTAGCGGTTTGCTTACATTGTCCTGCCAGCCCCACCCCCGTATGTACTTTGTCCTTGGTTTAGTTGGAGGTTTGTGCGGCATGATAAATTATTAATGAATGCATTCGCCTACCACTTTTTGTTCCTATTCCTGGCAGACAGGACCCTTGGATAGCCAAGCGAGTTGTACATATATGGTATGATTTGGCGTTTTTTGACCGCATTTTTTGTAAAAGCTAAAGGCATATCGGAAAAGGATATAGCGGAGAAGGAGTACAATCCGAAAGACTTTCGGAATCTATTAAATCCTTTTGATTTTTATATATTTTATATCCAGAAAAAAGGGGGGAAAAGTGTCATAATACGGCCCAAAAATCTGGCAATCAAAATATTGCCCTTCACTTAGAATACACAACTTAGAACTTAGAAACTTAGAACACATACTTATGATTTGTTTAGAAATAGAGTTGAAATACCTTTACTTATATTACCTACAAAAACCTTAAATATAATATATTTTAATATATGTTTTATAGACTGTTTAGAAGACATTTTTTCAAATATTTATTTTTAGGAAGTATTTTACACCGTTTTTACACACAGAAGTATTTTTACACTCTTTCTCAATTGACTTGAATCTGTAGTTCCGCTTTTAGAAAGAAGATTTTTATCTTTTGAAATTAGTACATGGGCTGAAACATTTTTCGATTTATTTGCCGAAACTGCCCATTAGATTTCTCATATCCGGTGAACCAAAAATAGTCTGGACGAACCTATTCACTGGCCTAAGCCAGTCCCCTAGATGGAATCTTTAAAGTCATCGATTTAATCGTCTGGGCAGGAACAGGCCAGAAGCAACCAAAACCAAACGGATCTGGAGCTGGAGGTGTGGCTGACAGTGGTTACGGACGCGAGTGGGCTGATGGACGAATGGCAGCCAACGGAAAACACTTTGCAGAAAAAGCAACGAGGGCCACCAAAGGCAGGGTTGTCTGAGTGACCTGAAGCGAGAATCCCGTCTGGAGAAGGGGGCACTGTGATGGAGCAGGGGCAGGAGCAGATGGAAGCCGCGTGGCACGGTGAACGGTAGCCGGCCAGGTGGCAACCCCTTTGCTGCTCAAGTGGTCAAAAGTGGCGCCCCAGCACAAATGGCAAAAGCCAAAATGATGAAAGTGCCGGGCCCCCATCCCAGCTCCCTCGGCCAAACCATGTTGTTGTCGTCGATGTGGAGCGCACATCAAAGGTGCAAACGGCGCTTTAGGGCTGCGGATTGGTACTCCAAAGGACGGTGGGTGCTCCTGGTACGCCACTTTGCATAAATGACGGGGACGGGGAAGAAAACGAGAGAGGCACTGAAAATAATAAACTAGGAGTACGCATGTGGGGGCTTCCCGGGCACCCGGATCGATGGAAGGAGCTCCTTTCGTGACCTTTGGGTGCCTTTTAATGTGGTTTGCCAGGCAGACACCCCTGCAATTTGCAATTAATCAGCAAACAGGCAAACACGGATCCTGCCCCGGTCCTGTTGCAAGTCCGCTACAAGTCCAAAGTGGATAGACAGGCGGTTAAATGTACAGATACTAGTGCCGCCGCTGCATTGATAGAAACGCAGTGGCAGCCAGCCGGCTCATAAATTAACCTGGACTGCAGTCCCGGCAGCAAAGGGTTAATTTCGAAAATGTTTAATAGCCACCCCATCAGGCGGACAGGTTGGACCTTTAATTTATTTCTCATTTGCCTGCCCGGCCCCACTTGCCCATAAAAGTCGATATCTCCGCGAACTGCATTAGTCCGTATATCTTCGGAAGGCACTGAGCTCAAAAACAATACTAGATTAAAGGCCTCCTCCTGCCCCACATGCTCGCGAGAAGAGAATATTTCCAAAAAATAATAAATGACAATTTTATGGTGAAGGCTGGCATGTGTGGGAGTCGCCTACTTACAAGACACCACCAGAGATCCAAAGAGCCAGACTCCGGCACATGTGCGGAATTTCGTTGCTGTTGCCATTGCCAAAAGGCGAACCAAGAAAATAAGTCATTAAAATGCGGATTGCCAAAAGCGTTGAAGTGGATTTTTGCATGTTATTTGAGCGATGCGGCTCAGGCAGAGTCTTTAGTCTGTGGACTGAATTAGGCCCCTGCCTGGGGGATGGGGCTCCCAACTGACTGACAGGGCCAGCCGCTTAGGCCTGTGCCACTGACTCAGCAACCGCCTTTCACTCCAGCAGCAGGATAGAGATTGGAATTGGGACTGGAAGTGGAAGTGGGAGTCGAGCTGGGGGTAGTCGAGTGGATTCGAGTGGGTGGATGGAGCGTCCCTCAAACTGGCAAACGAAGTATTTATTAATGCTCAGTTTTGGGGATTTTTCCCTGCAGGCTGACTGGGCCAATTCCCATCACCCAACAGCCTTTTATGTACGTGCCACGTACCTGGTCACTATCTGGGAATCTATGAGAGGCACAAGTCTCATAAGCAACCGGTTTCGAGTCTTATTTAAGCATATCTGAACGAGATATAACTTCACACTCTGGCTCGCCAGAGAACCCCTTAAATGCCAATTAATTTCGGGCATCGAAAACTGTCAAACTGGCATTCAGACTCCTGATTCGGGCTGTCCCATGAATTCACTCCCCGAATTCCCAGAATGCCCGAGATACATGCTCCCAGTTTGTTCTTTCTCGATTATTTTTGCATCTTTTCGCAGCGGCGTCGTATTTCTTTAATTTAATTTTTTTATGATCAGAAATTAAAAAAAGGCGTAAAAGATAAGCCACTGAGCCCACGCGGCGACCGGTGACTGGAAATGTTTACGATCTAATATGCCTGCTTTATGAGGCCGCCACTTCGATCGATTCATCTGCGAAATCCCTTGTTTTCTTTCCCACAAAATTAACATTTAATTTAGTGGCTGACTCATGTTTTGATACCCTTTCCAGGGGCATTGTGACTTTGATAAGGGGCCCGGAATAATGTTGACAACTAATGTTTCGGCATAAAAATAGATGGAGCCCGCAGCACCGCAGAACCGCAGCCCCGGGGCTCCATTCGGGGGAAACATTATTTCAGCGCCGAGTCTTATCCGCGTTCTAAATGGGAATGTGTCGTGCCTTGAAGACGCCATAAATTTTCATTTTCAATAAAAATAACGAGCAAATGTATAATTTTTCTTCCCCCTCCAGTGGATCACTGCAAAGGGCGTAAAACAAAGCCCTGCAGGATGCAGGCATCGGGGCTCGGATCAGGGGCAGACGGACGGAATGCTTCAATAAATTTTGCAGTTAAATTTGTAACACCGTTCAGGAGGGCAGGGGCCAGTGCCAGTGCTTTTCCATTTCCCAGCGACAATACTTCCACATAAGTGATTTTTTGCGTAAATCAAAAGCCGGCTCGAAGGCGGAGCCGGCACTTGGAGCCTCCGTGGAGCAGGGTCGCCCGGCTTTGCTTGGGCGGCATGTGCCGCATGTGGCAGCCCCGAGATTAATTCATTTGGCAGTTGCTCGAGTGCAAATTACAAAATTGGTTAATTTCCTTTTCGCATTCCTCAATTTCTGCTGAATTCTCCACGCTGTCGCTGCACTCAGTCGCCAGTCTTCCTGCCGCAGATAGACGGTTTTGTTTTTCACGTGAATTTAAATTTATAAATATTTAAGTATTATGATAGACGAGCTGGGACAGCTGCTCGCCTTTAGGTCTGCAGGTTGCTTGGGCAAACAGAAATGGAAACTGGCAACTGGCAACTGGCAACCGGCAACCGGCAACTGGAAAGGTAAAGCCAGAACCTGGCCAGACTCTCAGCCTCGGCATGATAAAAATGAATCTTTGATGTCATTTGGGTTTGCATGGAAATTTGTTTTAGCAAAAAAAGGGAACAGCAACCACAGTCTGTGCGTTGCTTTTGTTAATGAAATTTGTTCATGATACGAGGGAAGGGGCCTGGGAGGAGCTCCGTTTATTTGCCAAAAATATTAAATGTTTTAATAAAACATGAGGCAATCTCTAGGAGGAGGGAACGAGTAGTTTGTGGCCTGGCTCAGACGAAAACGTTGTCGTTTTGTTGTTTGCTTTTTTTTGCCAAAAGCTGTCTAGGAATGATTGCCCAACGTGAAGCCCCAACATTTTAATCGAATCAACGTATGGATGGACGTGAAAAAAATTAATCTATTGGAAAATCGTTTAATAGTCGCATCAATAAGGCGTGCCTCGAAATCACCAAGGCACCAAGTAGAAATAAAACATAAAATCCATCTACTGCACATTTTATCTTTAGAATCGTTTCCTTTGAAGTGGCAGTCACCAACCACACCCCCTCACATTCTGAGAGAGCTCGCCAGGGGCTCCTCCCACCACCAGACTTGTCCCGCTCTTAATTGTTAAGACAAATCATACGCTAATGGCCGTGAAGCCAAGAGCATCTATGAGATACTCCAACGGGCTCTGTAAGGCACTCTCGCCTCTGGAGTACACATTAAAAATTAAATAAACAATTTGCTGCAGTTTCATTGGAAAATGTGTGATTAAATGCAGCTCGTTTTGAAAAACTGGCCTGCGGTTTTATGGTCTCCTCCGCATGGCTTGCTCCTTTTTATGCGTTTTCCGGCTTGTTGGCCCACATGAAATAGTGTATTTGGGATGCACTTTTGGTTTTCGGTTTTGGGCCATCAATTTTATTGCAAACGGATGTGTTCTGCGTTCCCAGTATTACCTCCGAAGCACTCGATGATTGGGCTCGAGGTGGCCGGCCACTTACACTGCAGTTTATCACGCTGCACTTTCCCAGCCATTTTCCCCAGGCTCGCATCGAATTAAATTAATACCAAACCGAACCACAATTTAGGCAAATCATCTTGTCAATCGCAGCCGCTAATTGGCTCGATGCGAGATGCTGGGAAAGTGTGGCCGCAGGACATGGATTTGTGCGATCTAGGAATCCGTCCAAGTCGGGCAGGCCGGAATGCAAGTCTTCCCTCTGCCATTTCCCGTCAATCAGATCCAGTCTGTTTCTATATCATTCCTTTCTGGAGGCGTAACTCTTGGAAATTTGTTTCCGATTTCTCCTAAAGGTCCCCGTGTCGCTGGGTCTCCGTGTCCCCATGTCCCAGGGTCCCCTGGTGCGTTGCCAATTTTAAAGTTGGCATTCCAGGGCCAGAATCAAGCCCAAAGCCGCCCTTTGCAGCAATTACCAAACCACACAACAATCGTTCAATGGCAGAATAACGAAAAACGACTTAAAAATAGACAAGGGAACAAGACAGAACCCTCCTTGGATTCGACTTGAATGGAGGAGGCAGAAAATTGTCGAAAGCTGCTGCAGCTGCCCCTGCTGCTTTCTCCCTGTTGGTGACTGGCTGGCTTCAATTTCGAGACAATCGCAAATTGACAATCAAAGTCTTGAAAGACAGTGAAAACTGCTGCGGCAAACAACAGCCGAAAAGCATATGAAGCCAGAAGAGCCAGCATGGCATCTTCCCTTGGATGTGCTCATGTGGGTGTGAGATTGTCTCTGAGTGTGCCTGCCTGTCTATGTCGCAAAAGCATTTGATTTAAATTGAGTTTGTGAAATTTTCGTTGATTTGATTGTAGCAACTAAACTTGCACCAAGCTCACCAAGCGCACTATGTGCTACCAGCCACCAGAGGAAAGAGCGGAACAAGCCAACTGTGTGGGCGTGAGAAGATTGGTTGCGGAGTCTCCGGCGAGGAGTACTTTCCAGTTCGATTTGTAAGCAGAGAAGCCATTTTTAGCTAACAAAAAAATTGTCTTAAAATCAGAAAATTTATAGAGAAACCTATTGTTTTCCTGAAAATGAAAACTCCTCTTCCATATCCAACTTTAATACACAAGTTATACTCGACTTTGATAATTAAGGAAACTACTTTCTATGTAGGCGAATTAAGAATCATTATTTTAGTAATTAGCTTAACTTATAGCAAATACAAAAATTAAAAAAATCTCAATGAGATTAAATATCGTTGACAAAAGGGGATGCAACGACCAAAATACAGACAGAGTTTTATGACAACAAACAAAGTATTTCCTTCATTACCAAAATAATTTATTTGAAAAGTTAACTTAAACGGAATTTCTTGGTTCTTAAAAAGAATACAGTTTGAAAAGAGTAACCCAAAAGGACTTAAATGCATTTATACATATAATGATCCATCAATAAAACCGATAGGTACTTTAGTCAACTAAAGTCACATAAAATAAACCCCACGCAAAAGTTTCTAGTCCAGACGATGTTTTTCCATAAAGTCACTTTGAAGAATCAGTTCCTAATGGCTGAGAGTTGTCAGAACAGCAATCCTGGCACCTCCACCTATAAGCGGGCCGCATCATCATAATTACCATTTTATTGTCATCCGGATTGGGGCCGAAGTCGGACTCTGGGGCAATCTGGCAATCTGGCACCCACATGCGCCGTACTTTGCCGAACTAAACGATCCGGCGAGTGGCTCATTAAGTCGTAAAATCGCTTTAATCGCCGCCTTTTTCCAGCTCCGCTGTCGGGCTCGCCCGTCTTGCAGGCTCCTTGGGCCCAACTTGCTCGCGAATCCATAAAGAGTTAATAAAAAACACGAAATCACGGCGTTCAGCGACAGTCGTTGTAAAAAATAAGAAATTTATATTCCTAACTTATACTTCCCCCATCCCAGGGACCTGCTCTGGTTTCCCCAGTGATGTCGATGTCCATGAAGACGTTTCATTGCCCATTGAAAAGCGGCGACAACATATCGAAAACTTATGAAATGTCTCATTATCATTTGTCGGTTTCTTTATTTGCGACTCTCAACCCGGGGTCTGGGGTCCGGAGTCGTGTTTATTGGAGGAGCAGGCCACACAAGACCAAGTCGAAGGAAATCTGAACGAAAACTCGTATATCCAACCATTTAATAGCCATCGATTGCCGTTGTTAACATAAACTTGAACTTGTAGACAAGCGAAGAAAAACTTCTACAGCAGAAATCCATTTAAAAGCCCAAATAGGGGGGCGAAGTGTTTTGGTGCCCTGGGACCCTTTCGGTTTCAGTTTCCATTTCAGTGTCTGCCCCAGTCCGAGACCCATTCCCATTCCTTGTCCCAAAATCAGGTCTGGATGCCTTATAAAAATTATTGTGACACGAGTTCATTTCGACTGGCACGCCCCAAGGCAGGCCGAAGATCGCCCTTCGGGCTCGCGGGGAACAATGCCGCAGAATGCTCAGATTTCGCAGGTCCTGAGGTGCGTTCCCCGACTATCCCCAACTCCGCGATGGGACATCTTCACCCGCTCCTTTTTGGTGCCTGCCAGTTGGCATTGTCTGGGCCCGTCGTCTAGACGTTGGCAACCATTTCAGGGATTTGGCCAAAAATGCAATTTTTGTTGCTTCCCGCCTCTTCCGGGGACCCGTGAAAGATCTTGGCTCCAAATCGATGAACATTTTTGTGTCATAGAAGTATTTGATGCGAAATTACGGCCGGAATGTTACCTTCTCGAAGCCGGGAAGTCAAGCTGGAAAGCCTTTTGAGCAAAGATTTCATTAAGTTATTGAGCTCTTCCTAGATCTTACATTCCTGGCTTAAGCCTCGACTTTGGTTCTTTTCGCTGTCCCCTTGACTTTATCTGCGGCTTTTAATTTATGGCCATGCCTATGCACTTGCCCCTTGGTTGGCGGAAGGCTTCTCCATTCCCCAACCCATCCAAGCTGTTTACATTTTTCAATTTGCGATCTTTGAACTGAAACCAATGGGTTCTCTTCAGGTTTTCTCGGCTCACCTGGGATTCCGGTGGTTTGATCATGTGGATGTATAAACAACCTAGATATGTAGGTATGATCCATTGAGTATCCGCCAATTCAAAATTCATTAATAAGAACTATGTTTTATTGGTTAAATCAAAGGAAAATAGGGTCTTGAATTTGGCCTCCATTTGAATTCTGACCAAGATTTTAAGAAAAGAATAGTTGCCATTTTATGGCCACCAATAGCTGGTGGCCACGAAATCGTGAGTGGACTCTCGCTCTTTCACCAAACCCCCGATTTAAGCAAACTCTGAGACTGAGTCTGACTCACTCCGCTGACCACATCAAAGCGTTTTGTCAGCTGCTTTACGACGCTTTCTTTGGGCCATTCAAACAATCGCTCCTAACGGACGCCAGTCCAAATATTTACAATTTGAAATATCTTGCATTTAATGGCTTATTAGATGTCTCTGCGAACAAAAAGCGCTTTTGTTACCTCCGAGCGCGCTTAAGCCGAAACGACTTTTTAATTTCAGACTATAAAGCCGCGGCTGAGTAATCGGCTTGAGCGGCAATCGAACAACCCAATAATGAACTCCTTACATCATCTGCCTTGATTATTTAGTAATAAACCTCTTGGACCCTCGGACCCTTAACACTTGGGCGTCAAACGGGGATTTGGCGGAGTGACAAAGCCCCGTCCGCCCTTCCAGTCTCGTATGCTAATCTGGCTGGTGACGTAGCTGTCTGGAAAATCAATCAATGCCCGTGGAAGGCGCGAAAGATTTCCCATAGAGGCGGCAAGTTGTGTAATCTGATAGGGCTTAAGTGCAACAAAGGCATCGGGACCGTGGTCCGGGTTCTGTTGCGAAATCGAGATGGAAACGAAAGTGACAGTATTTGAGAAGGGAACTTTGGGAGAGTTTTACGACAGTGGCCCTCGTATCCTCTGAACTTTGGTATAATCTCATCAATGTCACACTTTCGTCCCGTAACCTTTCACCTGTCACCTTCCGACTTCATAACACACGCGGCTAATGAATGCCACAGACTGCTTGCAACCTGCGCTCATTTGGCAATTGGATTGCGGTCCAGGACGCCAGACCGGCTAAGAGCGCAGTATCCTCGAAATCCTAAAAAAAACCATCAGACCCATAACCAGATTCTGACGAGACGCGTTACGGGGGAGGAGGCCAGGTCCCAAAACAAAAGTCAGCGTATAATGAGATTAAAACTTGAACTTTTGGCAAGCCCAAAAAAGTTTCGATGGCCAAAAGCCACCGCTCGGGGGGAGTGGATAGATGGAGATGGAGCTGGAAAGCGGCAGGTAAATCATTTTACGCACCCGCTCCTGGATGTGAACTTGACAAAGTTTCGGAACTCGACGGTGCCGACTGAGTTACGGATTGAACAATGGATCGGGTGCATTCATTTCTCATTATCGACGTGCTGTAAAAATGTCAGCAAACTTTTTATTAATGTGGGCAAGTCCTCTTCCACAGTTTCCAAGGAGCTCCAGACCAGGAGAGTACTCCGGATTCGGCGGGACTTAATGAAATATTTGTTGTTTTGAATACGTTTTGGCATTTTGCCATTTAGCAGTTCGAAGTGTCCGTGTTTTGGTTTTTGGCGGCAAAGTTGAACCAGACGCCATAAATATAAGCCAAGCCAACACACTCTCCCACATCTCGTCTAGACTTGGAGGGTCGGGAATGGTCGGTGATGGCAGGGAATGACAGGGTATGGCAGGGGACGGAGCAAAAAATATTCATAGTTTAATGCTAAGGAGAGCACGGAGGAAGTGGACGTCCATCCAAGCGTGTCCAATGTTGTATTTGTTTTGATTGTTTATTACTGCGGTAGAGTGACTGCACGGAGGAGTCGGAAACAAATTGGCAAGACAATGACGCATTGCGTTGCAGATACAAATATATTTGTATGAGTAATCAAATTCATTGACTGTTTCATTTACTGCGAGCCAAGAGGACTGGTTTCTGGTTGGAGTTTGTTGTCTAGAAAGAGCTAACTTTGTAGGGGAATCCCTGCAAAGAAACCGTTTTGTTCGCACTCAAGATCTTTGTTGGGCGATTCCGTCCTAGGCAAGAAAACCAGATATTTCCATATTTGGATCTATTTGGATCTACATATTTGATAAAACCGATATAGTGCGGATATAACCACACTGGACAACATTGGACAACCAAAATCTATCATCTCCTGAAAGATGCAACTCTCAATAAAAGTCCATAAATTAAGAGTATAAAAGGTGGCATAAATTCAATGAATGGATTTTGCATAAACAGAAAAAACAGCATTAAAATCAGTATTAATGTATAGAAATTAATGCAAAATAAAGGCTTAAATGAAAACCACAAAAAATGCCTCAGCACATATGGTAAATGAAGAGCCAGAACCCCGAGTCCCTGGAAAATCGGACGACTCCGCACGCATTATGTATGAATTCCATGCTCTCGTACCGATAAATCAGTTTAAACTGTCAAATGCAAATAAATTATATGCAAAAGCCGGAGCTCCTCTGGATGTCCAGAGGACAGTGGGAGTGTTCCACACTGGGGAAAATCCTCTAATCTCCAGAGCCACTATCCCGACAGACACACCTAAATTTTTTGCAGTGCTTGGAAACTTAATTCGCGATCTGTGATTTCTGGTTAGTTCCAGAACAATAACAAGTCATGTGTTGCATAAATTCAATGGAGGCCACCAGCAAGTGGGTAGGGGGTTGGGGATACGTGTCTCTTCCAGGAAACTCTGGCAAGATTATCGAGAATCGTATTAGAAAATTTTGACCGTCACTCCAGTGACCGCCACGAAGGAAATTGGAAGCCAAGCCAGCGTGGGTTTTCTGATTTTATGTTAATGGGCTCCAACGCACTGAATGGAATTTTCAAAGTCTGTCTGGAGGATAATCGTTTAGGGACCTTAAGAGACCATTGCGATAGAGAAGAGGAGAACATCCATTTACCAGATGATTTTGTCATTAGCAAATTAATTCTTAACCCATACATTAAAAATCTTGATCTAGTATCTTGATTATATCACTTTTTAGAAACATCCTCGGGATGTTGGGAAAGTATTCAGTAGAGATCACACTACTGGCTCCAATTATAAAAACACAAAAATAATACCAAAACACTAAACTTGTATTCTTCGACGATGAATTTGAATTTTATGGCAGCATGATGCGGCAAAATATGGTAAACAATAAATAAACCAGCAACTGGGTACGGGGATCATTCGGGCAAGACTTATCGGCGCTGTGATTTGTACAAAATATTATGTAAATTATTGTTTCGTAAGGGCCAGCGAAAGGTAAACAAATTTTCTTCAGCAATAATAGCCAGCGGAAAAGAAAACCATTATGATGTCTTGTCTTATGTATGAAAGTCTTGTCTGCTCTTGAAAAAATTACAAGATGGGACTAAGAGATGGTCCTATGGACTCACAATATATTCATCTTTAAATATCTATTAAAAAGGCAAAGTTTTTGTTTTTTAATATGATTAAGATGTAAGATTTATTATAAAAGTCTTAAATGTTAGCTAATTATTCCCTTTTTGTTTCTTTCGTTGCAGGTAAGACCAATGGCTCAACCAACTAGAACTTTCCCCATTATGCCACAAGCCGCGTGTGTGATCCTGAGAGTGTCACGCCTATTAGAGTCGACTCTTAACTCGAGCGATCACTGTGACATTGGGAGAATGTTTCAAATTAAGCATGACGGTGGGAAAGGGCCATCATTTTCAAGTGTTTTCCAAGACCAAAAATAGGGAGCTCAGTCTCCATCCTTCCAGACTCAATATACATAATTTGTCCCCAGTTAACATTCCTCCTTTTTCTGAAGTCTCTATGAAGTCCTGAACTGAAGACTGAATACGAGGTACAAAGAAAATGCATGAAAAAGTCCTCTGATTCGGACCATAAAACTTTCCGCACATGCAACTGACGGCGACAGACTTCTTAGGCGACTTTCCCGACAATGTGCAAAATCAAAACACTAATTTATTGCACATTTGGCCGAAACGACATCAGCCAGCTATGCAGAAAGGGGGAAAGTATTGTGACTTCGAGAGAAAACTCTCCCAGCTCGCATAAATCACTTTCTCCAGCCGAATGTGGCACGAGAAAGCAGGCGGACGGAGCGAGAATTCGGCATCTTCTGGGTGGAAATCTTTTCAGCAGTCACGAGGCAGTCGGGAGGGGATGTCCCCGGAAAAGGAGCCTCGGAAAAGTGAGTATCTGCGTCTGGAAAAACTGAAAGAAGCGAGCGGCAAAATATTATTGCAGTTGTGTAAATAAGTGTCAGGCCTTTTGTTCCTGCTACTACTCCTTCTTTGGCTCTGGCACCGGCTCCCGAAAGTGCAAGCAAAACCAACAAAGGAGCAACCCAAGGAGCACAGTCCCGAGCCATGGGCGTAAAAATCCCTGGAATTTCAAGGGCACTTATCCACATCCTGGCCGCAAATGAAACCCCAACCAGGCGCGACCAAATGCACACATGTGCGAACAAAAACTCTCTCAGACATCCTTCACTGACATTGTTGGCGCCACAATTGTTTTCATTACTTGGACGAAATATTAATCCAAATATTTTTGGCCGTCTCCTTAATCTGAAAACGCTGAGCCCTCTTTTCGCACTTTATAATCATTATAATCTATGTTAAATGTTATGTAATATATGTTAAAAACCTTAATATGTTATATAAAATAATTAACTAATAATTCACTGGTTCAAAGTAGTACTCAAAGTTTACATTTTGAATTAAAATCATTAGTTTTTCTTTTTTTAATGTTCTTAAAATTGATTTACTATATGGATTTCAATACTATAAGTTACTCTAACTATACTTCTCCAAATTACGATTATCGAAAACTAACAAAGGCTTCTCCGGAATAGTCGTGTTCTATTTTTTAAAGGGAAATAATTTCAAAGGAAAAAGAGTTAGCACGAATCTAAAATGTACCATTTATAGGATCTAGAATATGAAGTTTAGAAGTAAGAACAAAAATAACGGTAAAGTTAAGCCCAGTTCAACCAATTTGTAGTTATGGAAACCCACTTTGAGATACATGAGTCTCCGAAAATTCCATCAGATACAAGAAGTGGTTTTTGTCATCTTGCATGCAGCTGTTTAATGTATTTATTCATGACGAAAACAGCCCCGAAACGCTTTTACATTTTTTGTCCCAAATTCAATTTTTTGTAGATGAGTTCTCCACACTGCACACTCCCCGGCCCCTGCTCTGAGATCAGCTAAGCCCTTCGGAACCCAATTATGATTAACGATGCCGGAGAAGAACAGGCACTTCCAAAATGAACCGCCAACCGCGACAGTCCCCAGGTCTCTTGTGTTCTGTTCAACTGTTTTGTACATTAACATTTATCTAACAATTTTTTGTTTGGATGTTCTTCGTTCATTTAGGGCACGGGTACTTGAGGCGGGTGGGGGCACTGGGAGACAGTCCCCCACATTCCCGTGACAGTTGTTGATTGATTTCCCGAGACTGACGTTTGAAAAGCAAACAAAAACTACACGAAAACGGGAAATGTAGTTGCGGCCTCATGGAAGCCCGTATTCAGGGTCTCCGTGAAAGTATTCGAACCCAATCCGAGGCTCTCGTAAAATCATATCTAAATAGTCGCGGCAATTCATACTCGGGAGGATCAACCCAGCCGTAGAGATAATTAGAGGCCGTGGGTCCCCGAAAAGAAAATAAAACCTAGTTTCTAATGAGCCATGACACTTTGAACCGAAAAGAAAGAGATAAGCCCTGGTGTATTAATCCATTAACCCAAAATATATAGAAATATATTGAGAAAGCCTCCCCCTGGGGCAGAGTTTTCAATGAATTTTCGGTTAATGCAGTTCCCTAATTGAAGATAATGGAGACTCCGAGATAGTACTCTGGGGCATGCCACTTCAGACTCTCTAAAGCTTCAATCTTCTAAGCTAGATTCGTTATAGAAGCAATTGGAATTTATTTAATTTACTTAATTTTTTTAGCCATTACTCAGCAATATATACACTTTACTCAATAAAGGATTATTATCTTAGAGCCGTCATAATAAAATTCATTACAAAAGCTTTTTGCACTCGCAAATTGGCCTTTACATGACCCGCAACACAAAAATTTAATTTTTTAATGCACTTTTTTAATACTTTTAAAATAAAACCCGCATCCACAGACAAAACTAAAGGTGAGGGCGGCTGGAAATGTAATAATTTTAATTATATTTGCGGAATTGGATTGACTTTGTGCGGAGCCAGAAACAAAAAGTACAACAGCCCCAGCAAATAATGGCCACCACTGACAGGAGCACAGAATTTATAGCTTTTTGTTTGAATTTAAACAAGTTTATTTTATCAAAAGGTAATCAAGAACCCATGAAGATAATGCATTAAATCCACTGCTTTTGAGCTCTTCCTGACAGATTTTGTTTCTAATTAAATTGCCACAAATAACAAATTTAACTGGGAAACTGGGGAAATGCGAAAGTGAAAATGTGATTAGTCCGTTGGAGGCCGGATTTTTATTAGGTTTTCCCAAAAGAATTAGCATACATTGACTTGAATTTTCACATAAAAGAGTATCCGGAAAATTATCAAATAAATGGATAGAGAAAGGAAAATTCAATTTATAAAACAACCAAACGTGGCATCGAAGGCAGTCGCAAACATCGAAGGAAATCATAAATATTGCAAGAGGGGGCGTCGTTCGTATGAGGAAAAGCAAACGGATCTCAAAAAAAGTGTTCATGCTCGAGTGAAAACTGAAGCCGGACTTTACTCCAGACCCCGGGCGGTCAAGCAAACACGAGAAAAATATACTTCAGAAAAAACAAAACACAAGATGCCGATGGAAACAGGGACCTCGCAAAGGACTTGGGATAAGCCTGCATAATCAAGTGGTTTTCGATAAATAGAAACAAAAAGGGTAGCGCCACCCCTGCCCTGTCCGTCCGTGCCAAGCCCCGTTAATCGAATATGTTTGTTAGAAAAGTTTTGAGGCGTAAAAAGGCAATCCAAAAGGCATCCAGGCCCGGGCCACATCTACTTATCCCTCGGCCTGGTAAAAATTTAATTTCGGCCACCTCTAATTTCAGCAGGGATGAGAGCGTGACACGAGTTTCTGCTTCCATATTTGAGTTGAAAACACAACTTTGTAGTTTTTTTCAATATTTAATACAAACCTCTTCAAGACACAGGGCTGACTCAGGGACTCTCAGTTATTTTTAGACTTTGCCATTAAAATCTCCATCCTTCCAAAATAGTTTGCGTGGCCTTTTCGGACACTGGGGTGAATCAAAGCCAATTGTAAGCGATAATCAATTAAGACCCAAAGGGGTTTGCACACCCTCCAGTGTCCGCACGTGCCCAGGGAACCGGACCCAGGCCAGAAAGCCCTCGAAATAAAGAAATACGAAAAAAGTGGTCTTTGGCAACAAAGGAGTTTTCGAGGCCCCAACAAAATCAACCACTTGACATCACAAAAGATAATTAAATAAACAATGCGCCAGCACTGGGGACTAAGTGAAAATGTGAGGCAGAAAAAGGAGAATAATGCAAATTGGGTAAAGCCGTCTGGGCCTTCGAAGGCCTTCGACCCGCTTACAAAATTTAATGGAAAATGAGAGTGCGAAGCTTTATAAATTCATTGTGCTTAAGGAAAAATAATCAAGACTGGAGAGTATATTTTGTGAATGGATTCATAATGTCCGTAATTTAAATAAATTGTTTTGATCTTCGTTTTTTGTAATTTAACCCTAGAAAATGGAGCAATTTTTCATCTTCCTTATAGCCATTTTCATTATCCTTCTTAGAGGACGATATCGCTTTCATCGCATAAGGGAAAATTTTATAATAGAAATGGTTTGATTCATAGACATTAAAGTTGTTTTACTTTTTACTATATTTAGTAAAGAAAACTAGTAACAGCAAATTGATTAAATTATATTTTAACTCAAAATTAATTATTTATAAAAAAATGTATATTGGGACACCTTTGAGGTAACAAATGTTACTCCTTAAAGGCTTAAAATAAAAAACAATTTCTTATGGAAAATCAATTTCTTATAGAAAATGCAAAACGGATTCAATTAATTATATTTTTGCATTATTTTTAATCAGTTTCAAAAGACATAAAAATCAATTCTGCAGTTTTCAATCAATCTTCGTCACCAAAACGAAACTAAACTTTTTTTATAAAAAAATATTATAAGTTTTTCTTTTAATATTACGGAATATAGAAATTCAAATAGAGATATTCAAATACTTGGATTAGAATAAAAAATTCTTTGAGAAAACGTAATAAAATAGAAACCGATTTGATTGAAAATGCCGAGTATCCCTAACCCCTTAAAAAGACATTGAAACAAAAAAAATAGAAGGAGCACCCCGTTTAAAAAGTTTCTACCGCCTCCCTGAAAACAGTGTCGGCTTCAGTTTCCGGTCGCGGTGCCGCCATTGCAACTTTTCCAACTGCCAGTTCCGCCTATTGAAACGGTCCCGCCCCACTCACTTCGGTTCCACGTAAAATCCTAACAACTACGGCGGAATGGACTCACTCCCCGGCAGGACACGGCCAAGGAATGGTTTTCCAGAGACAAGCGTCGCCATAGCAGGCGCACGTTAGGCAAACTTTTCCATTTCATCGCACGATTGCAATTTTACGCAAAACAATTTTATTTGCTTAGATTCCATTTCTTTTTCCACACGCCTGCCTTTGCTTGATGGCTTTAATTAAGATCTTTGCTCTTGAATTCAAACGCCCAGATATTAAACATTAAACATTAGATATAAAACATTTTTGAGTTTTCTTAAGAATAGAAAAGGTTAATTTTATTTCTTAAACTATTATACATTAATGTCATCCAAATTCGTGCGTCATCATTAAAAGAATTCGAAATTATTTATACATTAAATATTATTAAATATTTATACCATATAGTATATATTTAAAAAAATGATTTCCAAGCTTGGCAGGATTTCAAAAATTGATTCTCCCGTGTATAAGTAGTATTAACTTAAATATTTTTTAATTATTTGTGTACATTTTGTGAGATGGATTTAAGCTTTTTTGGATTCCATTAATAACTTGCAATTAAATGGAGTTTAAATGCGATCTACAACTCATTTTACTTCCTTTAAGATAACAACGTAAACTGAACTTTATAAATACTTGTAGTTTGACAAAATTCTAAAAGTTTTTTGGGAAGTTTTGAAGGATGCAGCTTTAGGCTAAGCACATTATTAACATTTATTCCTGGTATTCCATACTTTTTAAATAACTGACCATGCGTCTATCCATTTGTTTATTCCATAGGGAAAACGGTAGTTCTTAAAGATCCCTTCCATACCCATAATCCGTTTAGATGCCCGCCTTTAAATCCTTTTCACCTTTGCTCTTTCTTCGACCAAATCGCATTGTTCCTTTGACTGCATCAATTTTCCTCTTTTCAAGTTGGCCTTTCCTGCAATCAGTCTCGTTTTCACACCCAATTTTCTTGGCCATTTTTTGCCGGGTTTGACCGTTTATCTATTTGTACTATCCATTTCTGGCTCTTTCGTCTCCATCGAGCTCCACCGAGTGGCGCTTTCCAGCTCTTTTGGCAAAGTGCAAAATGTTGTAAGTTAAATGGAAACAATAATGGGCTCGTGCTGGATTCGTTGGGGCTTCAGCTCTGGGTCGGCTTCACTCCTTTCCTCCTTTCGCAGGCGGAGTCGGGAGCTCTTCAGCGGCGCGAGAACCCTGCACTTGAAGCACTTCCCTCGTGATTTTGATGATTGTCTTGCACTTTTCACTTTTGCGTTGTTCGCATCCTTCATCCTTGATTCGGCGGCTTTTGTTTCCACCGATCCTGTCTCAGGGACTCCACACTCCGGAGCAGTCGATTGACGGACGAATCAAGAAATCTCCACCTGGAACCCCCAACTGTTCTTGCGAGTATTTTAATTAAATCCATTCCGACTCTCCGACTAACCTCTGGTCCTGCAAAAGTTTTGTGAGCTCTGCCTTATGTTATAAGTAGGCTCAGCATTGTGGACCAGGAAGACCTGCCCCACTAGAAATAAAAAGCCTCATAACAAAGCCAACCACAGCTGCCCCACCAACAAGCCGCACCAACAGTCGCCGGGACAGAACCGAGCACCGACTCCTGGCAAAGAAATAGTTTCGTCCAAAACTATTTACAGGACCGCCATTTTCATATGCAGCATCAGCATCAGCAGCGCCGTGGTAAGTTGTGCCATAATTTCATGCCACAGCAGAGAAAACTTGTGCGAGCCTTGCTCCAAGTAACCGCCTCCTGCCCCCTGGACTGCAAGCCAGCCAGCCACGCCTAATAATAAGAAATTAGAACTTACGACAGCCACTAAGACTGTCCGCAACAGCACCGGCAAGGAGAAGCAAGACGCAGGACAGGGGCAAGAGCAGACAGGACTCCGTATAATCGCCTTGTACTTGGTCGAGCGAGGAACTTTAAGCTAACCGCAAAATATCCTTCCAAGTGCGGGTTGGATCGTTAGGAAACTAGAGTCGTAAGTTGCGATGGCTGTTTTGAGTCCCAACAGCCCGACCATGGAAATAAGAATCATGTCTTATATTCTGTTCTATTTAGAAAGCATGATGGTTCTACTAGATGTTACACGTTAGTTTACCAGAGATTGGCAAGCAAATAAATGGTTTAGGGTGTCCATATACATACTCGTTAAAACAAATGTCTAACGTTTTTAAAAAGTTTTATTAAATCGCGCAAATTAACCGTACACCAGATAGCAGCGCCTCTCAGTAATCAAGTCAAAACACGTTCGGAAAATGATTTCAAGTTAAAAATTCAACAATCTAGACATACTTTGACACACTTTTCCATGAAAAATGTGCATCTAGCCTAGTTGCTTTTAATAATAGGTAACTTTACTGAAAATGAAAACCAATTAGATCTTCTATTAGTTCTCTAGGTCTAATTCTCTTAAATTTCTTCCAATTGAATCGAGAATGGCTTTTCTGTTTGATCGCTAAAGTCCCTTGATTGCAAGTGCGTTTTCTGCCCTTTTTCAACTTTCCTGTGGCAGAGTATCAACTTCGCTACCCCAACATTGCCACAACTTGATGTTTTTCCCGCCACCTCTGCCCCACTCAATCCACTTGCCACCCACCTCGAGGCCACTCCCGCGGCGCCTCCTCCCCGCTTCTCAGATGCTGCCAAGTGAGCGCCGAGCATTATTCAGGATTTACCTTTATGTTGTTGCCGACGTGGCTGCTGCCTCTGATGCTAGCGGCTCCATTTGTACACTGCAATGAGCCTGGTCCTGCTACCTAGCCACCTTGCCGCCTTACCACCTTGCCACCTCCCAGTATTGGGTCGTTTGTAAAGGCGGAGGCAGCTCACTATCCGCCTTGTCTTTGTTGCCACTGCTCCTGTTGTCGTCGCACTCATGATGCTGGGTGATGAGAAAATGCGAGGCTCGTGTGACATTTTCATTATCGTTGTGGGATATGCGCTTTTCTGCGGCAAACCTTCGACCCCGGCTTACGCCGCCCTCGACTAGACATTTTGTGGGCTTGTGACAACAGCGGGCGCAGATAAGGTTACAAAATTATTAGTTGGGATTTACAATGCTCCCGTTATAGTGGCCAACTGGGCGAGGACTGCATCCTGACTCCTTCCTTTGTCGCTGAGCGGTGCGTGGGCGGGTCATTACCAGCATTACCAGTATGGCTGTGTGATATATCAGGCAATCAGGCAGCTCGCTGAGCGACTTGGAGAGGAAGCTTAGGTTACACCGCTTGATCCAGCATCTGGCCTGCTTTGCTCTCAAATTCAATTCGGAATCGTTATGGCTTTTCCGTAGTTTCCTCTTATTTCCCATCAATTTGCCAGAATTTCAGACTTGGCGAAACTTTCAAGTTCGAAGATTAACACAATTTCGCCGAATAATGAAAGCGCAATGAAAGGAGCCAAGTAGGTGAATAAGTAAGGAGCCCCGATATTTTTCTTTATCATCCCATAAATTCCATTTGAGTCTGATAAAGATTGGCGGGGGAGAAGCGAGGATGGGGGAATAAAAATGCAAGCAAGAATTTGAAAATTTTCAATTACGCGTGCAATGAAAATTACGAAAACCCACAAAAGTCATTTTTCTTGATCGATTTTTTCTTCGCTTCTGCTCCACTCTCCCTGCCACACACGCCCCATCGGTTGCTTTCAAAAGAATCGGAGGCCAACAATGCCAGGACAGTGCGCGTCGTGCGGCGTGCGGTGTACGGCAGAGTCCTTGCCACAGCCCCACAAAGGTGAAATGGCGCTAAAGCTGAGGCCCTGAGGGGGGAATTGCCAATGGCGGCGGGGTGGTGTGACTAAAGTTGCCCTCCATGGTACATGGTACATGGGGCTGCGGAAAGTAGAAAAAGCAATTTCGAAATCCCAAAGAAATTGCAAAATTCCATGCGGCAACGACAACGGCGGCTGTTCAGTTCAGTTATCTTTAGTTCGGTTCCTTTCGGTTTGGTTCGCAGGACTCGCCCAGGCGACAAAGGACATATCC
Organism: Drosophila vallismaia; assembly: GCA_035047325.1. Classification (NCBI taxonomy): domain Eukaryota; kingdom Metazoa; phylum Arthropoda; class Insecta; order Diptera; family Drosophilidae; genus Drosophila; species Drosophila vallismaia. Next base: position 23,412,230 of record JAWNPU010000055.1, on the reverse strand, counting down.
TGGCCCGTGTGGCGACAGCTGATAGCGAAAGCCCCCGGCGCACCTGCGGGGCACCTATCCCCACCAGCGTCTCGCATAAGCAGGGTTAACCAGCGGTTCCCGGGTTAACCCTCCGCTGGGCCCTGCCCTTCACCACCGTCAGCTTTACTGGAGGACAAGCCGAGGAGCACATTAACCCTTACACAGCTGTCCGCATTGGCAAAGCCCATCGAAGATAGTGCACCTGTGAAGCCATAGGTTCAAAAGTGTATCTTCCGTGTTTCAAAATAAATTTTCCCTTTTTATATTTACTTTAAATTAGGTTGATGCTTTTTAAATAAATTGGGAATCATCGAAGTTTCTATATTTGGTTTTGGAATCCCTAGCTTAAAATATCTTAAGTCACAACCCAAATAATCCTTCTCCCAATACCATTCCTCGAAAATTTCAATTTAAGAAACATTAAAAATTGTATAATTTTAAAATCAAAAATTAATACAAAGTAAAACTGCCTGAAGGCCTTAGTTGCTCGGGTAATTTTATTGTAACTCCTGAATTTGGTTCTAAGAAACAATTAAATAAAAAAAAGGTAATATATTGAAATATATAAAATCCTATATAAATATAAAATATAAAACATAAATTAAATACAATATAAAAAATATATGTGTACAGAGAGGAGGGGGGCAGAGTATTATTTTAAATTTAACTAATGTGATTACAAAAAATAACAAATCGTTAACCTAAACAAATAATGTTTTGATTTCCTAGGTTTTTAACACTTACACTGTTATAACAAATAATTTTATATGAAACATAAACACTTTTATGTCCTTTAATGAGTTCTTATGCACTTTTCAAAGGCTCTTTAGTTAGTTACAGACTTAGTTAATTTTAAATATCAATTACTTAAAGCTTAGCTACTTTATTTCCGTTTTCATTAAAGATCAATGTCGATATTTATTTTAGGTATGTGGGTATAGGCCGGTGAACTAGACTAGTTTATGGCATTTTCAGCATAAAGAGTAACAAAAGGGTGTCGAAAATTCTTTACCCCCTGATGTCAGTCTTCCTTTCCTAACAAACAGACATTGTCATGTATTGTCATGTTGGCTTTTTAGAGGTTTCTTGGCTTTCTAGTGCATCGCCACTAAGACTGCTTGGGCTTAGAACCATAATTTTTAGCCTGTTTTGTGTGTTTGCGCCTTGAGCCACCTCCAAGGAAAAGAAGAAGGAGTTCCATATCTCAGTTTCTTTCTTTAAATGAAATATTTTCATTTATTTTGTGATACAGAAACATTTCTTCGATTGGGTTAATTTTCATTTGTAAGATGTTTCATCTAAACTTTATAAAATATAAAAAAGAATTTACGTCAGGGCTTGATAGTGAATCACCCGCCAAGGTCAGATCTTCTCTAAACACAGAAAACCTGTGCTGGAATTTAAACAAACCCTCTGGGCCAAAAGTAGCATTCACTGATCTCTAATTTGGAATAAACAAAAGTGCAAAATTGTATTTTGTACAAAGAAACGTTTTGGCCGCCTACGTCAAATTGTGGCCAGAATAGGTGGAAAAATAAGTGGGGGAGGGCAGTGGAGGTAATTCATATGGGAGAGGAGGCCTCACAAAGGGGCACAAAGTGTGCCGGCCTGGAATGCCACAGAAAAACTGGACTTGCGGCATTCCGCCCTCCCCGCTGAGGGGTACCCACTGGTTGCGGTCTCCGTCTCTGTTTCTATCTTTCTCTCTGGGTTGTTGCCCTCCCTTTCTGGTGCAGTCTCACAACCGCCTCCGATTAAATCTTTCAACGCCTGGCCACTGAGTCATTGGACTTGCTGCCACTGCAGCTGCCTATGCCCCAGTCCCTGCCTCTGCCGAGTCCAAGAACATTTACAAAGGTTCATATTCAAATTTGTAGAACGTGCAATGAATTCAGAATTCAGAAATGAAAATGAGTAAACGCGCAAAAAAAGAACTCAAGACTCGGAATGAATGCATGGGACAGGCAATTGTTTTTATTTGTTTCTCTTGTTTTTTTGTTGCCGGGGTCAATCGGAGTGTTGTCAGCTTAGTCATTATTCCCGCTAAACAATGGGACTGTTTCTTCGGTGGAAGACTCAAACTGACCCCTCGGCAGAATTGATAACCTCTCCATGTAGCGGGGACAGAAAGGCTGGAGGAATCCGAACTGGCGATAGCTTCTCCAGTGCCCATGGAGATAACCCCAGTATTTTCCTGGTCCCGGCTTGCTGATTAAGTCGAGACTCGGCCCACTCCCCCCGGATATTTTTTAATTTCTGAAGTCCATCTGAGCAGCTCCGAGTTCAACTTTGTCCACCTTCACTTTATATTTTTATGGCGATCGTTAAATTCGAAAAGTGCATTCTACTTTACGACATTCCACTCCAGATAGAATCCCCTTATACATTACTTTTAAATCCATTTAAATCTGTTCTGGCCAATGGATATGGATGTGGTTAATAGCGGAATTTTTTGTCATCAGGCCCAATCATTCAGCCCCAATGGAGGAGGGGACTCCCGCAATTTCCATGGAGACAATACATAGGTTGTGTGTCCATTTGGAATGCAAATTTAAATGCTTGTTGTGGATTGCAGTATAAGGCAGGTTTCCATTTCAAGACACTCGTAAATTTTCACCTTTTCACCAAACTAAACACACATGTAAACATTTGATTCCACACCAACCCACCGATACTTTAAGAGACAAAAAACGCCTACTCCTACGTGTTTCCTCTACAAATTGGTACCTACTTTCCTCGTATCGGCTACTTTAATGCCTTTTATTTTTTAAAAAAGGACAAAAGCTATAAAAAAAAAACTTTTCGGACTTACAAACTATTTTTAGCAAGTGAGAAGTTTTATAGTTAAGGAACCTCAAATTGTTTACGACTGATATGTCTTTTTATACCCTTTAACTCCCACCTCCTTTTGACTCCCACTTCGGTATTCCCTATGTTGTCTTCTGGAAAAAATATGAAAAGTTAGACACCTCAATCTAATTGTTATAAAAGAACTTCAAATTCTGTAACCTCATCCGTTTAATTTAAGATTTAATTTAACTATTAAGTAATTTCTTTGGATTTTTCATCACTATACATTATCCCAATCTTACTTAATCTTAATTAACACATTATTTATTGCTCCTATTTAAGAAACATTTAATGAGTTCTTTATTTGACAAAATTGATAAATATTTTCCAAGAATTTCTCTATCAGCTCCAAAAGAAATTTATGTACTAAATGTCAGAGGTTTCTTTTTTTTTCTTACATCTGAGTTTTTGTTTTTAAAGCTATCTGATATCTGACCATTATAATAAAAATACAGAAGCTATAATTATAACAACTATGAATTATAAATATAATTAATTCATGTCTACTTTTTAGATATATTTACCTTTTGATGAAGAGGTAGAAGAAACACTAATATATTGACGAAATTCGAAATAAAAGGTGCTCAAAGATGAAATATTAAAACCCAGTTAAAGACCATTTAAGCTGTGTTAAAGCCGAGGCCAGGCGGTTGCCAAATGCCAGGCCAATCGGGCCCAAAGTCGCCGACCTATCGCCGAAGATCTCCCAGGCAGTTGCCCCTCCAGATGCAGTTGCCAACTGGCATCGCCCCCGCTGCGCATGCGCCTTTGGAGTGGCTTCGCTGGGAGGAGATCGGTGGAGAGGAGCGGGTTATGGGCGATTTCATTGCCGCGATATGGACGGTCGTGGCTAGCCCGGGCCGCTCCGGGCCCCGATGCTCGCATCGATGGCCAAGTAATGAGCCATTATGGCTCTAGAAGCGATCTTTATGGCTGCAGCCTGCGTCATCCTCCTGGTCGCGAGGTATGCTGGTATTTTGGCCATATTTGTCCCCTGCAGTTGGTTGCCAAACTTGGACTCAAATTTCCCGGCTCTGCGTGTGTGAGGCAACATTAATTGGCCCAATAACTGCTTATGGCTAAGCAACCAAGCAACCATGCAACCAGGTGTGGTTTCTCAAGACCTCCTGCTCCGAAGAGTAATGCTCTTTTCTGGCTGGTTAGATGGACACATTTCCGCTTCCATATTGATTCTCACTTCATTAAAAGGGAAAATATACCATATTTTTACGACTGACTCTATAATAAATTTGTCTGTTTTATAAGCCCGAGTGATTGATAATTTTCCCCTGATTATCGCTCATTGGAGCATAATGCGGGAAACTCTAAATGGAAGTACAATAAATTGTAAAGAAACAATCAATTCGAATTCTATTAAGATTAGATTCCCAACAAAGGTCCAGTAGTTGGAATATTATTCGAATCTCGCGATTTTATCTCTCCCAGTTTTGTTTTCCCATCGAAGCTCACCGAAAATTATTTATACCGAATGGGTCCCGGCTGAATCTATTAAAAAACTGAGTGCAGCCATTAAAGTCCGGACTCTGGACCGAAGCATTTGTCAATAGATTGAGGACCCGAAAAAAGGGGCACCAAAAGCCAACACAATCCATGGCCCAACCCAAAAAGTTGACCCAAAATGTTGTCGATCTGGCTGGACCCAAGATTGGCTTTCTGAAAGCCGAACATTTACACCCTAAAAGTCATATCATAGAAGTCTCTGAGGTTTTCTTTACGAAACATTTATCATTTCGAATATGGACAAATATGGCAAAGAGTATTCAAAGTAACCCGCTATTGTCTTGCCCCCGCTTTGAGGTATATCGAAGACCATTTTGGCTTGTTAGCCAAGTTAACCCAAAATGCGTCAAATGACAAATTATTTGAATTTCATGGCGGAGTTTTTTTCTGGTTCCATTCGCAGATCTGGTTCCCAGACTCTGATTGGCATGGAAAGTGAAAATCGTTCCCTGGCTGGAAGAGAGCTGGAAAAGCATAACAGTAGCCTTTGTTTTCCAGTTAATTCCCATTAAACGGATGATTGATATTGGAAAATGCTATTGGAAATTATATTCCGTAGCACTTTGATCCATTTGCTCTTTTGCTCTGGCAACGCTTTAATTTACGGCCATTTCGCTATTTGGAGGCGAAAAAGAATTTATAATCATTTACAATTCGTTGACTTTGGCAATGCGCAAATTTGCCACTTTGGTGTGTATTTGCTGGCCAAACAATAACAGTAGTAACAACAACCATTGCAGCCCTAGCAACAAAAACAAATAAACAGCCGCATACTCGCACACACATTAAACTATCAAAATAAACAGTTAGATGCGTGGAGGCGTGGCACATACACATTGAACTCGCATATTAATCAAGCGAATAATTTGGCCAAAAGACCCCACCGCCAGCCAGTTACCAGTTACTACCCAGTTACTACCTCTGCTTCCCTGCTCTCTTCTGGCCAACTGGGAGACCAACATCGTGAATAACCGGCGATAAAAACTTGGCAAATATAAAATGCAAACAACATTCAAACCGCCAACATGGCAGGGCGGCAGGCGTTAGATGCCGTTAGATGGACTCTGCGAGTGGGCGGGGCCAGCCCCCAGCCCCCAGACCCAGCCCCCATCATCCCGTAAAGGCTGTTAGTCATCGGAATTCGACAGTTGTTGGCTTGTTGCCGGTTAACCGCCGAAGAGCCGAAACCAGAAAAGCCACCCACGCCATTGGAGATGCGTCCGTGAAGCGCATTTTTCCACATTTTTCAGAGGTTTATTGCGAAAAGTTTTTTAATATCGGATTTAGGGTCATTTTGTGAACGATTACGTTCTATAAAGTCGGATTATATTCTCGCAGCAACTTCTCAAAGCTCGTAAACCGAAAATAAAATTAATACCCTTCAAGTTTTTTCAAATCTAAAATCTTAATATTTGCCTATTTATAACTTTTTGTTTCTACTTTTGTTTTCATAGTCTCATAGTGTGTCATCAAAAGTTTGTCATCAAACTCATAATTTTTGATTAGAATTTAATATAAATATGAACTTTAAAGTACCCTGTTAGCTTTCAGTAATTCATTTGTAGAAAAATTTAAACAAATTTCAACAATTTGAAATCGAACTTGGCCTAAACTAGAGGCCTAAATCTAGAAACCCTCGGTCCATCAGCTTAGGTTTCCATACCACTTAAATTTTTATGTATTCTATTATTATTATTTATAATTTTCTTTGGGTTTACTCGGTTTTTGGAATCCAATCATAAATCATAGCTTTAAAAATATTTTATTGTAAAATTGCAAGACCCGGTGTCCTTATATTTTAAAGAACCCTTTTCTGTACCCTTTAAACTTCAATAAAAATGTTATTATCACTCTTTTGAGGTACTAGAATTTGACAAACAGTTCCGGGTATTATAGTTCATTTAAAAGTATATTTTATAAACAAAAATATTTACATTTTTTTTAATCTTTCTTACCAAGAAACACTAGTTTTGGCGCAATAGTTTCGTGTATTATTATTATATTCGTTAGAATAACACTTTGGATCCAAGAACTGGGTTTTTTCCGTTTCATGTTGTAGTGTCCCGATATTTTGGAAATCCCTTCGGTGACTTCCAGGCCATCTCGCAACCTCAGAGCCACCCACTCCCATTTACACATGGCGGGGTATTTGCATTTCGGCTGCTGCTGTTTATTTTCGACTTGATTTTGAAGTGAACAGTTTGCTTAATGCACGAGGCAGAGCGAATTCAGAGTTACGCACACGGAACGTTGCATTTGCGGGGTTTGCGGCAGGCCGCAGTGCCACTCCCCCTCGACTCCCCTGACTGGCATGTATCTGCCCGCCACTTGTCAATAGTTTCTATAAATGCCGCACACATTGACTGGCTAACAGAATGACCACCGCCCACCGTCCACCGCCCATCGTTCAACGCCCACCACCCACCGACAAACCGTCCGACGACAAACGCCCTTCGCCCCTTTGGGGGGCGAGAGTCGAGGTCTCAGCGTTAAATTGGAAGCACTTTAGATTCACATTCAATTAATTAATTTAAGCAAATTGTTTGCTTCAAATTAATTGAATTTGCATTTAATTTGCGCCCGCAAGGGCCTCCGCCCCCTGGCTGCCTGCTCCCTGCTCCCTGGTCCCTGCCCCAGGGCCCTCTAGTTGGCAACAACAATGCAGACGGACTCGTCTAGTTCCTCAGCCGAGGCCTACTTTGGGACGACTCCCCTCGGCCACGCCCCTCCTTATCTCATCAACGTTAAATTTATTAAGTAACATCAGTGGCTAAGTGGGTGAGTGGGTGCGTGGGTGGCCTAGTGGGTGGCCCAGTATGGTATAGCCTAGTGTGTAGCTCAGTGTGTGTTTGGAAAGCGACAACATTAACAACAACCAAATCAAACAAACAGTCTCGAGGGACTCGGTTCCGGGCAAGGGGTTCCGCTCTAAATTGCCAAAATTTGGCCTAAGGGCCAGAAGACAGTTGGACCGGGCCCGGGACGAATGCAATGAATTAACGATATAATAGAAATCTCACTTCAATATTTGATACAAACTCTGAGCCGAATGTGTAAAATGAATAATTGAAGCATTCGAGTCTTGGATATTTGAAATTTCCATCCGACAATCGAAGGATCATCGTTCGGGTACTCACCGGTTTCCGAAGTGCTGGAGGGCTCCTGGGACACTTGTCTGGCTGGACAGCAACCAAAAGACTGAATGCGGAATCCGGGCTTGGGAAAACGCTCCGGAGGCGGATGCAACGCTGGCGGAGATTTCGTCAGCCCGTCAGTGGAAAGAAAAGTCAATCGGCCGACACCGACAAAAACCAAAAGAGCTCAGGCGTAAGCGGGGCGATAATAATTATAAATATAATGACTGCATATAATAATTGTCAGCCGTTGTAAGCCAATTAGGAACTTGTCCGATAAACGGGGGTGGGCCGACGGCGAGGGCGGTAGCGGAAAATAATTTGCGCTTTTCACACTAATTAAAAGCGAATCGGACAGAAAGAACTGGCCGACAAAGGGATTGCAATTCTGGATGGGAGTGGGACTGGGGGACAAGGTGCCACAGGCTGTGGCCTCTGGATTGGATGAATTAAAGTCAAGCTGTGGAAAATGATTAAAAATGTAAATTTTAATTCAATTTCGTTTGCGAGAAATACGAAGGAGCAGGAGCTGCTGCAAACAGAAATTGTAGCTGTAAAGTGGTTTATTGTCAGTCAGAGCCACCATGGCCTGGGTGTGCCCGGAGTGGCCCGGAGTGGATGCGGAACTTTAAGACGCGACATACTTTGCCGCTGGGCAGGGCGACAGAACAAAGATACTCGTGCAGAAGAATAAGCGGGAGGAGGTGGTAGCCTCCGAGAACAGAAAAAGGAAAGACACGACAAATGCATGTGGAAGACAAGCGATAAAGTAGCTCCGCGAGGGTGGAGCGGCGAGCTGCAAAGGAGCTGGGAACCGAGTCCTGGAAAAAATCTCGAAATAAGACAAATCGAATTTTCTATCGGAAAGAAAACAAAACAAGTGGCAAAGGCAGGGGCCAAGTGGTTTAAAAGTACATATACCCGGTACTTACCTGCTGAGATGGAAAATTGCATAGAAATAGGTTTCTTGATAAGATTTGGAACAACAACTATATTTTTGTGTGAATACTTGCTACATATGTGCCCTGTTGATGTCTTCGACTAATATCTGGCAATTTCAAGTTGCATTTGATAATTATTAATGGTTCTGTGAAACAATAAAAAAATTAAAAAGTACCGGATGAAAACCGGATATGGGTACTTAGATTCCCAGTTCTTTAAGCACTTAAGAGGTTTCCCAAATGGGAAACCAAATAAAGAAAATTTTTTACACAGACTTCTCATAAAACGTAAAGTTTGGAGTTCAAACCTTTAGTAAAACTTTCTAAATGGAGAAATGCTATTCACATTACCCTTATTAAAGTTATTCGATGAGGATACCCTTGAATGGTAAATAAACTTAATCCAATCAATTTTCCTTACCCTATTAGAAAATATATTCTTGCGCAAAGCATTAATTCAAGTTTTGCAGTTGCATGTGCAATCAGGGTCTCATTTATTCCTTTGGCTCACATGGCAACGACTTCCTTGATTGGAAAGCCAGGACGAACAATGCGATTTGGCGATGTATTCATTTCCGCATAAATTTTGGTAAATATTTGAATATTTAAAGTAAATTTGCGTCGAAGTAAATTTTTAATTGATTTAAGCGGATTCCGGGGGAGGGCTTTCCCTGGCAACCTGGCAACACAGGGATCGGGAAAATGTGGAATGTGTTTCGTATTCTCGGCGGGTGGGTCCTGGCTTTTCACCTGGGATATTGATGGGGTTAATAAGCTGCTGGTTAGATGATTTCCGAGTGGGTTTTCCTCAACACGGTCGCCTTGGGAATCGGTATCCGAACCGCTGATTTTGCTTCTGACCTTTTCTCCTTCCATAACCGACTAAAAGGTTATGTCCTTTTCCCTTTCGCTTAGCCTTCTAGTAAGCAACTATTTTCTGTTTTCTGTCGCTGAGTGAAATGAATCTGCAATTTCATTCCATTTGGTGAGCAGCTCCTGTGCTTCTGTGTTTTTCTGCGACTCTTCCTCCATAGAAGAGGATGTAAGAGGATGACAGGTGGGCGCCTCCATCCTCGCCAGCAGCGATGCCTGCCAAACACTTTCATCTTTTCCCCCAAGTGCGAAGGAGACGAGAAAAGCAGCGAAAGCTCTCCACCCTCGCCCTTGGATTGTAACGGATCCCCAGCGAATGCAAATAACGCTCAGTTGCCGCAGCGCAGCGCATTGCTTGCCCCCGTTCGTGGCACAAAAAGTGTGGCAAGGCTGCGGGTAATCAAGAAACTATTACGGCCACCTCCGCGCCGCGCCGTGCCGCGCTGCTGATGAACTTGTTGATGATCGCGGTTGGTCATTTGTCTTGGATGAAGTACCCGAGTCGGTTTACCTTTGATGATGCACACATCAGGGCAGCAGGGTATCAGGGTACCAGGGCAGGGCAGGAGTACTCCTCCACAGCCATCCAATTTCTCTTTCGCATTTGCATAAATATAGCTCCTTTCATCCTACCAGAGCTACCAGAACCGAGAGAGAGCTCAACTTGTTGACGACTTATGCTAATGCAGAAGCGGAATTCAAATAGCACGCCCCCTCTTAAGGCAGCGGAGCTGGAGAAAGTGAAAATTGAATTGGAACAAACAAATTAAATTATAATTAGCAAACAGTAACAAAGGAAGTAAGAAAGGAACAAGCAAAGGAGGAGCCCAGTTCCCAGTTCCCGGAGCAAAAGGAAGTGCACATTTCTCGACTCTTGATTAGTGGCGGTTGTCTGCTGATTGCAGGAGACCCCGACGTTTACCGCCAATTATCCAGGACCAGAACCGGGACCAGGACCAGGACCACGACACCAACCAGGAGCAATTGCTTCTGCTCCTGCCACCAATCCCCGCCAATAAGCAATTGGTTACCACCTTTGTGGCGGTGACAGCCACCACCGCCTCCGACTCACTCAACTCATTCGTTAGGTCCTTTGCTCAGAGTTGACAAAATATGCAGATGCGTCGTTAGCACTTTCACACATCTCGCATTTGGAAATATTTGCCATGATTCGATTGTGTAGACGCCCCCATACCCATGCCCAGGCCAAAACCGACGCCCACTCCTGAATCCACACACCCGACCACATCAGCATCTGCATCTGCATCTGGATCTGCGCCACACACAAGGCGGGCAAGAGTGCCCAATTGAGTTCGGGTTTGAAGCGAGGAGTCGCCGCTCCGCATCCCGCTCTGGTGGTTATTATTATTTCTGATATATGCGGTCTTACTCTGCGGTTGTCACTCACCGCCGGAGCACAGTCGGGGCAGGAGCCGGAGAGAACCCCTTTCTTTGCGTGGTTTCTGCGGTCTCCGCTTCATGTGTCGCCTTCGCCTTTGCCGCCTCCTCCTCCTGGCCGGAGTGTCATGGCTACATGCAAATGAAGCGTGTTCCCAAAAGGTGTTGAAAACGCCCGCCTGTGTGCGGAGTCTGTGTGCGGCATTGAACTCCCTCCTCTCCCCATGCGGCATCCCCTATCCCCCATCCGGCATCTGCATCTGCATAATTCTATGCCCAAAATATTCCTGCTTTTTCATGCAATATTTTGTTGACAGCTAAAAGCCAGGCTCTGTTCTATTTTCGGTCTCCAATTGGTGCAGCATGCTGTCGAAATCGTTCCGTAATTGCAATGTTGACAGCAGCCACGTAGAAAGTCCTCAAGGAGTCGGTTTCGTAAGCAACTGGAGACGCACAACATGAAGTCGATTCGGCACATAATGTCACTGAAATCAATTTTTCATATACAATGTTCTATATTTGACCGAATATTGCAACAATTTGAACACCTTTGAAGATGCGAGAGAAGTTTTTAAAAAACATTAAACTAAATTCCAATTGCTCGGGCATTCTTCTTTCTGATGTCATTGAAGATAATTCCTTATAATTTCGATCGTTTTTCCCCAGTCTTTAGCGAGTGGAAAAATCTATTATTAAAACTTTAACGCAATATTTGTATAACGTTCAAAGTTATCTAAAATTTTAAAAGAGGTTATGTATCTCAAAACGTGCTTGATGGAATTCAGTAATTAAATAGAAAATTAAATTCATAACAATAATAAATCTTAAAAAAAGAATGAATAAAATTTTTTATTGCTTATTTCTCTAAAAAAATTTCATTTGAATGGAAAGGACTAAAGTGCTTATTTTATTTTTAAAATTTCCAACCAAATTCTTGCTGTTCGACTGCGAAAATGATGTTTTTCTCCTTAAAATACCCTTTTTGTTTAACAAAAAACATTCATAAAAAAGATCAAATATTTAGAATAATATTGGTTTTAGAATGGTTTAGTCTTTTTAGATTTTACACCAAAAGCTTCATATACAGATTGCAATTACATATAATTTTCATCATTTTAAACAGAAAATTCTTTTAATTATGTTTTATTTATATTTTTATTATGTTGAGAAGCTGTCAAAAAATCAAATATACAAAATTCGCCAGAAAATCCCTGTTGAGTATTACATATATTCTAGTGGAAAAAAAAGTAAACCTACCCATAATAATGTATAATTAAATCAATAGAATTATTGGCAATTTAATAAAAGAAATATACAAATAGATTGAATTAAAAAAGTTTAAGCCAGATCTGCAACACAAGTATTTACATCTTTTACTAACAAAATGAAAAATGTTCAATTTCTGGTTAATAAATTCTATAAAATTTAAAGTAAGCAGTAAACAACAACAAACACAAACTAATCAAGTAATTATTAACAAAATAATTTGAATTTACTTTGCCTTAAATTTGTTTCTTTTGCTAATTTTTGGTTGGGCTTATCATGGAGGGCTTAATTCCTGGGCCTCAGCCCTTGGACTCATTCCACAAGGAGCTCTCTGGTCTGTGCCGCAGAATTGCTCAAATGCAGCCAGACATAAACGTGTTTTCCAAATTTACAGAGGCGACCATCCCCGTCCTCGGTCCTCGTTCCTCGTTCCTCCCACAACTCGCGTCTCTCGGAAAAGCCACACATGTGTGTAATTTTCTTTACGAGTTGGCGGGGAGTGGGGGATCCAAAGTATTTCTTGATGAACGATGTCAGCTCTTCGGAGGGTCCTGGTGCTGGTGCTGGTCCTGCTCCCGGTCCTAGTCCTGGTTCTGTTCCAACCGACATCCAATTCCGACGACGATGAGGACGTCGACAAGTTGCTCGGAATAGAAAATTCAAATTTGAAAATATGGAAATGTCGGCAACGACATTGCGCATGAACTTGGACAGCTGAGGCAGCACCCTCCGTGGCACCCAGCCACCCTGGCACCCTCTGCTTTCCCCTCTTAGACACACCATCGAGGGTGCAGCTACGCAACTTTGGCCCAAGGTTGGTGTCGAAGTTGAAGTCGCAGTCGATGGCAATGCCGATGCCGATGCCGAGGTCGTAATTCGATTAACACCTTCCAGGCTCCAGGCGGAGGGGGAGATGGGAACCATTGGCCTCTAATTGGTGAGCGGCGTCAATGATGCTTCCTTGAGCCCCTCCTCCTGTCCGGACCAAGTGCCCCTCCTCGCCAGATATCCCGCTTGCGGCTTATTAGGTGCGGAAATCTTTATTGATTGATGCTTTGTTTGTTTTGGTTGTGGATGTCTCTGTGCCTCCTGCCACGACCCGGCCGCCCGCATGCCCCGGCAGATGAGTCGCAGTCTTGTCCCTTCAAGGAGGAATCCCGGCACCAAGGGCTGAGTGGTTATGCCTCGTAACTCTTTCAGCTTGAGGTCGTTATTCAGGTTTCCCAAGGGAAACCAGAGAAGCGGTGAGTCTGGAAAGGGAATTAACAAATCCGAAATTAGAAGATAAAGTGCCTTCTGGCTGTGTATTAATGAAAACCATTTTATTCCTATAATACCTATAATTTCAAAAATCCTGGAAAAAAAACTGGTAACTCTCGACAACTTTCTTCGCTTCTTTTCGTTGCTTACCAACTTCAATTTCAGACTGCAAATTGCATTGCCAATTCAAAAGACAGAATGTGGCATGTAAAAGAGAGAAAGATGGGAAATTGATGGACGAAAGAGAAAGAACGAAAGTAGAGAGGACGAAAAATCTCCTTTAATTAGTTCGCCTTTCGTTTAATACAATCGCGAAAAAATATTTTTAATTTAAAACGCGTAATTCAATATCTTGAGTAATTTTATTTACCGGCCACACCCACCACTTACACTTTGGTGGGACAGGACGCTGTCAGGACAGTGCCGTCAGTCATTGTCGCTTTCCGATGTCCGTTGTCCGATGTCCTTTGTCCGTGGTCCGCCGTTCGTGGTCCACGGGTCTTGTTCGATTTTCATGCAACTGCAACGTTGCGATGCGTTGAGCATTTTTGCGTGCACTCCGGATCGATGGTGCATGTAACCCGTGCATTCACTGTATAAATATATAGGTAAGTATATTGACGCCATATATGGAGCAGCGTGGAGTGCTGCCTCCGCCTGCCACCGCCTGCCTCCTCTGCCACATTGAGGACTGTGTAAATTGAGGCAGGAAATGCCGTTCGAGGGTTCAAAGTTGATGATATTCAGGTCAAGAGTTGTGCTGCAAGAACAACATCCTCTCCGGCTCCACTCTTGCCACTTGCAGCTCGCAACTGGCAACTTGTTGTGGCAGCTTCTCCGCTTTCCCCTCTACCCAACTCTTGTAGACGGTGTTTTTTATTTGGTGCTCCTGCTTTTAAGTGGAGTTCAAATTTCTTGATTGGAGCTTCAAGTGCAACACAATGTGCAGCTGCCTGTCCTTAAACAGGATACACCAAATGACCGAAAGGGATGTAGGATGTGTGTAGTCTGAAAAAGTAATTTAAAAAATGCTTAGCTTCCAGTCTTTCTTCCAATTTGAAAAGCCAAAGAGCGAACATATCATATTTCAGTTTCGATATCTTTTGGCTTCCAATCCAGAAGGTTATAAAACAGTTCCGGTTATGAGGAAATATGTTTAGTAAAAAGTTAAAATTTTTTTTACTGAACTAATAAGCTAGAAGCTGCATCCGGCATATTCGATGAGTAGAATCGCTAATTCGAATTTTAGTCCATCAGTTTCAAGGAAAATCCTTTAGAAGAAGCCAATTTTGATTCCTCCTTTCAAGCTTGATCATGCCCAGGATTAAATGCAATGTGTCAAATGCAGGGCTTAGACTTCCAGCTCTCTCCTTGTGGAAATGATGCCAAAACATTTTTGCGTACAACAGGAAATTGAATTTTCATCGACAGCAGGCAATGGCAAGAAGAAAAATGAAAATAAAAATAAAAATATAAAGAAGATGCCACCAGGGAATGGGAGTCGAACCGAGGACATGGTCCTATGCAAATACTTTCAGACTTCAATAATTTGCGACACGCGGCGTTGCCACATTGCCAGAGCCGCGAACGAAATAACAATTTCTACCGAGTCTGCTTCTTCTGCGGATTCCCGGCTTGGGAAAGCTGTCAAAAAACCTTCAGCAACAACTTCCGTTACATGCCGGAGAATTGGTAGTACACCGAGATGGTCGAGGAGGGACGGGGACGAGTGCGACCTGCGCTCAAAAGTTAAGCCATTAGCGAAATGTCCTTTACTTTGCTTATAACGCAATTTTCGGCTCCTCCTCCCAAGCCCTCACAGGTCCACTGTTTGTTTCGGACAGTTTTTCGACCAGGACTGGTCTCTGCTTTTGGTCCTGGCCCTTGTCCTGCTTCTGGTCCTGGTTTTGGGTGCTGAATGACAACTTCGTTGTCAGCATTTTGAAACTTTTGCGTCTCCTCTCGGCAGCGCTGCCAAACTTTTCCAGAGCTAATGAAGTCGAAACAAATTTTTTGGCTGCCTGCAAAAATTTCACCGTAGAATCTGACATTGTAATTAG
This sequence comes from Drosophila vallismaia, assembly GCA_035047325.1. Lineage (NCBI taxonomy): Eukaryota > Metazoa > Arthropoda > Insecta > Diptera > Drosophilidae > Drosophila > Drosophila vallismaia. Next base: position 23,396,906 of record JAWNPU010000055.1, on the reverse strand, counting down.
TAAATGAAAGTAAAAATAGTCCAACTGGATGTTGATTGGTCTGAACTTTCTGCGATCAATCACGTTTTTATGCTTCAATTCGTTGGATATAAATTTATTTCCAATAAAATTTTTTATGATGAATCAATCAGGTGTAATAAATGTAAAAGTAAAATCAAAAAATCTCAATTACTCTATGGGTATATATTTAAAGTCATTTATTTTATGTTCTGATTAAAAAAGGGTTGGGATATTGTGATTTAGATTCTGATTTTATTGAAAACTCTATTATTATTATATATTAATTAACATTTAGTTGGTCTATAATCTTTTCAAAAAATTATCAATATTAACTTTACTTTGTTCTATTTTTCATTGTTTGTGAATATAGAAATTCTTTGTTATTTTTAGATGGGTTATGAAAAAATTCATCGAATTTGACATTTAAAACGTTTTTAATTTTTAATGAAGTTTTAAACAATTATAATCGGGTCCTTTAAAAAATAAAAAATAACTGAGAATTTTAGAAATTATGAGATAAAGAGTAAGGATTTCGAATAAGGTTTGAGTAAAATATTTTAAATATGTTTTATTAGTAGTTTTCAAACAATTTGCTAATTACCTAAAACAAAGGAAGAAACTTAAATAGATGCGAAGAAATTAGAAATTCCGTTTTTTTAATTATGTACCTATATATTTTGTATGTAGCTTATGTGGCAATAAATTATTCCTCTTATATTTAAAACAACTATAATGCGTATTAACTATAATCTATCTGATAAAAATAAGATTTTTCCATATAATTTTTTTTAAATTTCAATGTCGGGCTTAAAATAGAGAATTCTTATTTTATCTTCATTGGAATTTGTATCTCAAAGTCCAATGTTGCTTGACACGAGCGCAGCATCATCAATCTGAAAGATTCTGTTAACGCAGCAGTAGCTCTGTTAGGCAACAGTGTAAGCGCCGCAGGCAGTGCGTTGGCGCTGTTGCTGGGCTGTAGATAAATCTGAACGAAAGTGGCATGCAGCGCGTAACACGGTTGCATTGCCCCTCCGCAGCATTCGGGTTTCGTTCAGTTGAGAGCGCCAGAGAGCAAGTTGCGTGGGCGAAACTGCGCAAACTCGTTTTTCGGCAGAATTAACGATGCGGCGACTCGGTTTGAAGGTTACAGAGAGCAAACGACTGGCACAGGGGAAAACGGCCTGGCAGAGAACAGTGGGATAAAAGAAGCAATGATTGGGAATTATTTTAACGAAAGATAAAAGTCGTCAAAAAAGATTTTATATTATAACATTAAAAAAAATAATTTCAAATTATTTCAAAAAATCACAACATTTCTGATATAAAAAGGAAAACTATTCGGTTAAAGTATATATGCTGGTTAATTTCGAGTAATTTCCCACTGTACAGTACTGTAGTGACAGCAAATGAGAGAGTATCTGTTACCACATTGAGAGAGGATTTGAGAGATTCAGGAAATAAACGTACGCACAGAGGGGAAACCGTGAGAGAGCCATACAGGCGAGCATGTACGAACTTGCAAGGGAAAGAGAGCAGATGAGAGAGCGCGTAGAGTCGGAAACTCAGAGAACGAGCGAACTTCTCTCATTCGTATTCAGATACAGATACTCGGTACCGAAATGCTCAGATACTCTGGGAAAGTATCTCACAAAAATATCTTGCGATTCTCATGTACTCAGATACTTTATACTACTCGTTCGGAGAGGACGCGTTCCGCGGTTCGTTTCGTTTTTGATTTGTTTCAAAAACGACAGGAAAGCAGCGCGAACGCGATTCGCATTATTTAGCAGAGCAGCGACTAAAAGTGGACGTACGCGGGAATATTCCAAGTTAAAAATTCACAACATTTTCGCCCGTCGATTTAACTTCACTGAAGCCGCACGTCGCGAAAACAAAACAAAACACGACTCAAACTAAAAGAATTGCCTCTGAATCCGTCTCCGTCTCTGCCATCGACTCGTCTTCGCCTTCGCATCCGCGCCGCGTCTCTGCCCCGCGAGGCAGTCTGGAGTCCAGAGTGTGCAACTTGTACAAGCCTAGTCCCTGGTCTGGACCAGCGGCCCCGTGATTAAGTGATTGTGATTGTACTCGCAAATAGGCCAGCCACAAAATGCAAGTGGCACGCTGAGGCGACAGCACGGGATTGTGTAAAAGTGCAGTGAAAGAAAGTGCTATCGAAGAATATCGAAGAAATAGCCAAGAACAGGTCGCAGGGTAGCTCCCCACTCTTCTTCCTACTCCCAAGCGGAGTCCTCTGTCGCCTCTTCTGTTTCCGCCTGTCGCTGTCCGGCTTTCTGGCCCGCAAAAGCCGCCAAGATTAAGTTCTCAAAGCAGCACCCCCACCACGCATACCGCCACACGGACAACATCTACGACGGTGGCACGGACACCGACGACGACGAATGTCCCCTGGAGGCGACTGCCATGAATACCTACGAGTATGAGTCGACGCTCGACTGCCGCGACGCGGGCGGCGGCCACGGGCACGTCCAGGGCCACGGACTCGGACACGGACACGCCGGTGTCGCCGCTGGCACCCTGCCCATGAGCGGACGCCCCTCCGCCGCCAACGCCAGCAACAGCGCCCACAGCAGCCAAACGCTGCAGCACCAAAACCAACAGAACCTACAGGCCGCCCAGGCAGCCGCCGCCGCCGCTGCCGCCGCCCAGTCCTCGCACTACGACTACGAGTACCAGCACTTGCCGCACCGTCCGCCGGACACGGCCAACAACACGGCGCAGCGGACCCACGGAAGACAAGGTGAGTTTCTGGATGGATTTCCGAGCAGGTCGAAACATGAAACTGTAGTCCGACTGCAAGTTTGGACACGTTTTCAAAAGTTGCGCTCATTGTCTCTGAATGCGGCCAAACATTTTGCATAATTAGAAAAATTAATGCGATATCCCATCGCTGGGAGTGGAATGAATCCAGTCAGACATTGAGCCCCGGCTCTGTTTCATATTTCATGATTTTCCTTTTTCCGGCTGAGCGCGTTTTCCGCGATTTTCCTGATTAATAAAGCGGGCGCAACAATAGCTGGCCGGGCACACAAAGCCCGGCTGAAAAGGATACTCGGTGGCAGTCAGTCAGAAATTAGGGGAATCCCAGACGGTTACCCGCCCCGCTGAGTGCCTGCGGCATGTAAAGAAAAAAAACCTGTTTTTCCAAAAGGAGTTTGGTTACAATTGCCTGAGTTGGACTCGACTCGGGGAAAACTCGACACAAATGAGAGTCAAATTCCCGTTTTCGAACGTCTTGGAAAAATTCTCTACCTAATAGTCTCAAAAAAAAATGGAGAAGATTCAATAAATGGAAGGAATTTTGTTTCTTAAATTCAAATTCATTTTTGAAAACTGTTTACTTACATGGATAGAAATTTTTTAGAGGAAAAAGTATTAAAATTTTTTTCAAGTATAATTTAAAGACATTTTGATGGATAAGTTAGGAATTGAGATACAAATATTTCATCCATAAGTTTGTTTATCCAAGGAAATGATTTTTGGTAGAAAAATATCCTCAATCTTTATCAACTTTTATAATTTAACTTTCAATTTCAAAGCATTTAAGATTATAAAAATTTATTATTTTTGGTAAAAATTCACTTTTTGAGGCATTTGTTGAGGTTGGAAGAAAAACATATACTTTTCGATTTTATGAGCTTAAATGAAAAATTTATAATCTTCTTTAATTTCTCAGTCAATTTAAGCTTAAAGGCTTTAATGAAAAATGTAATGGTCAACTTAATCCGTAAAGATTGGTTAAGATGGGATATCGATATATTGCACAACCCTGCCTTGATGACTTAATTTTTGGGAGCAAACCCTCCCTCGGTCTAGTCTGGCAGTAAAAGTTATTGGCACCTGGACCGCGGTCCATTGGCTTAGTTTTCTTGGCTCATTCGCTGTTCCGCAAAGCTCCTTGTTCTAAGGACGAGCTCAATAACCGCAAATACACGCTTCGACATGGTTCGGTTTTATTATTTCCGAGTTTTCCAGTTTCCGGGTTTCCGAGTGCTTCTTGGCGTTGGACTTACACGCACACTGACGCACTCGGAGCCGCACATAAAACGGAATTTACATAACTTTATTCCTGGCATTTCCTCTATGTGCTTCCTTCTGCTCCTCCTTTTCATCTTTGACTCGTCCTTCTGCTGCACGGCCTTCAGGCCACCACCCACTCAGCGCCTTCCTTCCTTTCAACTGCTTTGTGGTGTTATAAAAACAATTGCCAAACAATTGGAGCTTTGGAACGAAATAAAAAATCAAATGGAAATCGAACAGGGGGAGGAAGAGGTCCTGGGACAGGTACGTGTAAGGTGCCCGGGAGAGAGGCGAAAAAATTGGAAATTTACAGCAAGAAATAAATTTCGTAACTGAAATACAATAAATTCCTGAGACCCAGAGACTTGGAAGCATTACTTTTTCTGTTTTCTGTTTTGGCGCAGGAATAAAATTAAATAAAGCGGTTCAAGGACCAAGGGAAGAGCAGGCAGAGCAAAGCTCGTAAATTTTCGACACTTCACAGGCATCAGCTTTCCTCCCCTGTCATAAAATTGCCAAAAAGCCAAGACTTTTCCAAGCCAAGGAAAGAGCAAAAATTGTTTGGCTCCAAAGGAGCTGCACGATTGCTCTCGATTCCCACCCGGACTTCCCGTTGACGTGTGAAAATCTGTCAGACAGGAGCGGATTTTGAACATCTCAATATTTGATTTGTCAGCCAGCAATTAGACAAATTAGACTCGAGGAGCTCCCCTCACCGGGACCGGACAGGCAATCTGCATTATTAAACAGAAGCCACGCCGAAGTCCAAAACGAGCCCCAGATGGCCTCGAATGCGAAAAACAATCGCATTTCTGACGCTCATTGCCAAAAGCGAAAAAAGCTCAAGAAACACGCAACTAATTTCGAAAATGGAGCTCACAAGGTCACCCTCCGAATCGGAATCGGATTCAGATTGATATTGTGGATTGGGTTTGGGATCGGTGTCGGAAATCAGAGTTCGCAGCCATTTCGATTTTCGATTTTCTCACACAAAGTTTTTCCAGCAGCGCCTCGAGAACCGAGAATCGAGCGGAAAATTATTTGTTTATGCCGCACCCCCTAGTATCAGCACCCCACCACCACCCACTCGACTGGTTTATGGCCGCCCCTAATGAGGCCACTTTGTTTATTTTTGTCTTGGCTACAATTTTGCAAAACGAAATCCCCTTCCCGGCACTTATTTTATACAGCTTAGCACTTGATTCACACCAGGTTGTGGCCAGCCAAGATCCCAAATAAAGGCCATTTCGTATTGTTTGGGTTGGCGTGGCGTAATCTCCGCATTATTCGATCTCGACCGCCTGGAACTGGGCACTGGGTACTGGGAACTACGATGTCGGATCTTGGCATGGGCATGTTTCAATAATTTTGTGCTTGTGGCTTGCTTCCACTTGTTCTCCATGGAAATGGAGATCGCATCGATGGCTATTTTCGGGCGCAGTATGGATTTTTGTTTTGGCAGGAGGCAATATTTTTAATGGGCGGATAAGTGTGTGTCGGGGCTTCCTGTGCGTCATAGATGGGGAGGAATTTGGGAGACGGAGGAGGTCGACTGAGTCACCTAGAACCAGAAATACGCTTCTGTTTGTCGAAAGTCTTTGGTTTTATGAATTATTAACCTCTAAAAACTAAGTCCATTTGAAAGCCAAAAAGGATAATGAGTTTAAAAATTCCACCCCTTGCTTATTTGCATAGGACTTTGCATTTAATAGCAGACCATCACCCTATTGACGAGGAATCCATTCTCAGGATACTCTCGCTAATCCCCTTTGGCAGTTAAGCAGCTCATCGGCTAATACTCCAAATCGTCCTGAGAAAGGACATCGGTCGTTAGGCCATTAATGATCCAACAAATCCCATCTGTCACTTTTCAAGGACCCGAGTGCACCAGTCGAATAAAACGGTGCAGTTTCGAGTTGGATTCGGAAATTGTGGTTACTCGCGATGAATTCTCTTGGATTCCCTGCTGGAGGTCTGGCAGCAATTTCGAGATGTCTGAAAGGATTTTTACACACTCTCCCCCCCCAGTTCCCGTCCTGACTCGCAACTGTCAATGTCAGGAAAGCCGTCTAGGCGCCAGCACAGAGCGAAACTCCAACTTATTACTTCCTGACAGCTGTCAAAAAATATGCAAACACCCAGAGTCAGACCCAGAGGAGAGCCACACAGCCACAGCCAGGACAAGAGAAAACTATGCGTCGAAATGTGCCCAGCATTATGTAAATCAAAGCGATTTGTAGAAGGATAAAAAGGAGAGGGAAAGGTAGACGAGAAAAATTGGCAGCGACGAAAATTCGAAATGTCTAAAGCAGAAGGGCGGGCGGGAATGGAGAGCTGTGGAATGCTAAAGGAAAAATTACAGGGAACAGCAGGAGGCCTGGCTTCACCCTTGTCTCTTAGATCTTTTTTGCGAAACACACAAAGAAAACAAGCAGGGAAGGACACAAAAGGCCTTTAAGCCCACACACTCGAGAGGTGGCCAACAAAGGAGAGAGGGTGTGCAGTCGGAGTGGGTTGGAATCGGGAGTCGGGGGATAGAAGCGATAATGATGCCGCAGCGCGTAGGACGACCGCAAATGAGCAAGAAGAGTACGAGGCTAGATTAAGGCTGGAAATTTGTTAGGTGACCCGACCTGACCCGGCTGCGCGGCGAGGTACCTGCTGCGAGGCGGCTTCAACCGGCTACGTGCCCGTCCTTGGTCCCAGCTCAGCTGCTTTTCATTTTGGGATTAGTTGAAGAAGGCAGCGACGAGTATCCGCAGCTCAACATCTGTCAAATGGGAACAAAACTCGATTCCTTTTTGTAATTACCACGAAGAGTTTAACGATGAAGAATGGACTAAAAAGCATACAAATTATTACTGATTAAAGTCTATAATATTGACTATACTGATAGAAAGCTGATAGAAATATTTATTGCAGTAAAAATGATTGAATATTTGGCTTTAATTCAAAGAGTTTCCTACGACGCCGTTTCATACTTTGTAGGTAGCCAGAGCCTGGCTCTATTTTATGTCCGTTTTGCAGCATAAAATTTTGTGAAATCCAACATTGTCTCACTCGTGTGGCACGTCCAGGCCCGACTTGATGATTGTTGTTTACTGTAATTGCTGCACAATTGCTGATGCGGAGAAAAAGTCCTGTCCCTGGCCTGGTAGCCCTGCTGCCTGCAAAGAAATATTCACGCAAAAGCCATAAAAAATATGCGAATGCTGTTTGGCTTTTTGTACTTTTCGCTCGCTTTTATTGTCGAACATTAAATTTATTATTTTTTATAGAATGTTTCACAACTGAATGCAAATTCTGAGCTCTTTTTTCAGCGCTTGGCTGCCCCTGCCACTGCCACTGCTGATTCTTAATTGCGTTAGCTGGAAGTGCATGCGGGGGTGGCTTGAAAAGGGTTGCCTGATAGCCTCTAGAAGGGTCATAAAAATTATGTTTCTGGGTTTCCAGAAGCTGTAAAAACTAAGCGTAATGACAAATTTTGTGGCCGCTCCTCGATGGGGTCGGCGACGAACTCCAGTCCCGGACTGAGACCGGCTCACAGCCGCATGCAAATGGACGGGGCTGGACGGGGTTGGAGATCCTCCGCTGATAAGCGGATTGCACTTGTCTCCCCATCTCAATCATCGCTGGGCCCCCGAGATGATATGCTCCGGATTCCTCCACTCTACTGGGCTGCAGCTGTCACTATCGCTAATAAAGTATCAGACTCTATAAATACTTTAATGTGTGCCACTCGAATGGAATGGAAACGGACTCGACTTGGGCAGGAAAAGCCGCTGCAGTCTGAGACGCTGAAAGATTTCATTTATCAGCGGGACGGAAATGCTCAATGGCAATCCATAGAAGCTGTGAGTGGAAAGGGGAACTTTTGACCGATATATACATTACATTACAAGCTTATAAAAGAGAGGAATCATTCGAAAAACAAATATTTGACGATCCTAAATGTTTCGTCTTAAAGCCAAGAAAGGTCCCTACAATCGGAGACATCTGTCTATCCACTAAAAAGGCAAACACTAATAAAATCGTGTCCGGAGTCCGCTGTCCGTAGTCCGGACATTTCATCATTAGGAGCGAAAGCGATAAAAACAGCAAAACAACGCGCATCTCTTATCCCAAAGAACCCAAACAACGACCGCGCAAGAAAAGTAAATCTCGGAAAAATGTTTTTTCCTATTTTATGCCGCACCGCGACCGAATGAGAAAACCCTAACAAACAACGCGGAGGCAGGCAAAAGAAATGAAAACAATAAAATAAAATTTAAGATACATTGGAGACCAAAACAAATAGGCAGCGAAATAGGATAGGATAGGATAGAGAGATACAAAACTGGAAAGATACACGCACTGAGGAAAATGTCGCAGCTGTACCAGAAACGAGGCAGGATATCGCGGTGCTGCTTTGCTCCTTTGTAGGTCCTCGGCACTTCAAGTAGTTTCGGTGCGAAAAATAATTTACGTCCTGGCAGAGGAAGTGAATGGCAGGGAGTGGATTCGTCAAAACGGGACAGATTCATTTCCAGATAAGACTCCAAAGCGTACTACAAGTAATCGGATGGAGGTGGAGGTGGAGGGTCTTCCTATTCCCATTCCGAATCCCCATCCTCTTTCCCATTTTGTGTTGTTTTGATGGGAAATGAGTATTTCGTGGCAACATAATCGTCCCGCGGCACAAATATGTATCTCTTAGATACTCCACGCTAATGGAAATTTTATGATAGTTGCGATGACAATTTTTATGCAACCGAAATAAAGGCCAAGACAAGGCGAGACGAGAGTGTCTTTTCGAGTCGTACATTAGGCGCCTGCATAGAAACATAGACACATACTACGACATAGATGCTCAGATGCTCAGATACTGAGATACTCGGATACTTTTGCACGCACAATAAAGCGACGATGAAAGCAGCGGGAAGTGTCTGGCAACGACCGCACATTTTTAGCACATTTTCAGGATATCGGCTTACAATGGCCCAGAGCCCGGCCCGGCCCGGCCCGGGAGCGGCAACAGGACATCGCGTCAGGTTACAGGACAGGCCTCGTCCCAACACCCCGGCTTGGTCCTTTTTTTAAGGCAGTTCAGTGCATATCGAATGACCTGCGCCCACCCTCGTCGCTGCCAGCGTAGCGGTCCTAATGAAAGGACCTCGAGTCCGGCTCTGGAAACACTCTGCCACACCATGCGGGTGTCGAAACTGTTCGGAGTCGTAAAATAATAATAATAGTAACTCGAAGACCAGAAACTGGTCTTGCCCGTCTCTTTCTGACTGGCTAGGGCTATCATCGTGTAAATATTGTTGAATGTTTTTATTCGATTAGCATTCGCTACGTGCCGCATTCTCCTTTTTTTTTTGAGTCGGTCTTGCCTTTGTTTGAGCGTTTTTGTGCATTTCTTGGATCTCAGAGATGGATGGAGATCGCCTTCGAAGAGACAGAGTCTTATGAAGATTTCTCTTCTCTCTGATTCCCAAGATTAATTGTGTTAAGGTCGATTTTTTAATTTCGTGAAAATCATGTTGAAGGTTCATGGTTTGCTTCGGGACTTACCTGTTTAAACTGACTTCTAATCAATTTTATTTTCTCCGTTTCTTTGCAGGTGAGTAAATGTTAATTGGAAGAGATTTACAATATATTTGTGGTGAGTTTTTGTCGTTTTATGAGATTGGGAATACATCTTCCTTGTTTTATTGCTTTGCCAGGCCATGCCTGAAGCGAAAACATATGACTCGCAGTCCGGCAATCGGGGATTCGGGGAATGAAAGCAGGACTCTGCCCCGAACAAAGGCAGGATTGTCAGGTGCAAGGAGGACAGAATCGGAGGCCGTACAAAAGATTATCCCCTAGTCGCAGCCGCATAAAACTTGCTCCGTTTCTCCAGGTTTCCAGGGGCTTCCTGGCCATGATTTACTCCAACTCCAACTCTTTTTTCTCGTCACCGTTGCCTTGCGACTGTTGGGGAAAAGTTTCCGCCAACTACTTTCATGGACTTCGTTCCGTTGAACACTTCTGCGGCTTGGGAAAACTTTTCCCGGCCAAGGAGGACTCCTCCTTCTGACCTAACAGTTGTCATTTGATTGTTTTCATTTCATTTTCGGTTCGGTTCGGTTTGGCCATCAATAAATGGGGAGACATAATAGCTTTTTGTGAGAATTCTTTGGGTGAAAAGGACTCAATGTTTCTGTTAGTCTTTAAGCGCCAGGACTTCATGAATTTAATAAATTTAAGGACGCATTCGCCTTCAACGAGGGCAAGAGCAAAAAAGTAATAAAATATTAATGAAATTCCAAACACTTTGCCTTGTTGAGAGACGAAGGAGTCCCGGCTGGGGCATGTCCTTCCACTGCCCCACACCTGCCTGGCCTAGATGGGATCGGGACGACCATTTTTGTTGCTTCTTCTGCTTGTTGCCAGCGAAGCACGCACCAAAAATAGGGAGATAGACACCGCTGGAAGCCACTTCCGTTGCCCGCCGTTAGTCGCCGTTGGGGGAACCTTTCGCACCTCGGAGCGATGTCTCCAACGCGGGAAAATGTTTGGCCAGAGCCCGAGGCTTCTGCTTTGTTTTCCCTTCTCTAGTCAGGCTTTTCATCGTCCACATATGCAAACCAATGAGAAATTTGATAGAATTTTCTCTGACAAACAAACAAATGCAACACTTTGCGGTTGGGGAAAAATCCAGCTGGAGAAACGAAATAAAATTGCATTTGAAACATGCGGACTTACAAAAGCCCCCGCCAGTCCACCACCCCATGTCAGCATTAAAGTTCTATGCCAAATTGAATTTGCCCGAAACTACGAAACAAAAAATAGACCAAGGCGGGGAAGGCAGCCCGAAAGTAGATGAAATTGATTTTAAAAAGGAGGGGAGGGAAGGCGCTTCGAGGAAGGGTGCGAGGTCATGGGATCCGGCAGGGAGGATGGGGGATGAGGCACCACAACTGCTGCTGCTGCGGCACGAAAAACAAATTAAAGTAAATTCCCCAATTTCATTTTGCGGCAACAAAGTAGAAAAAAATAAGAAAATAGGAAAACTGAAAACTGAAAACAGAAAACAGAAGGAAACGCAGCCAGCAAAACAATTGCATTTCTCAGCCGAACAAAGCGAGTGGGTGGTGGGTGCTGGGAGGCAGTGTGGCAGTGTGGCAGGCAGCAGCGGACCAGAAATTGCTGGGCGGAAGTTTCCAATTCGAATTGGAATTTACGGAGCGCATCGTCCTTGGGAAGTCGAGAACTTTTATTGACAATCGCATAGATCATCATAAAATAAACCAAATTCCGTATCTAATAGGGACTTGTGATCGCGAGTCGGCGGAGTCTCCTCCGTCCGTGGCATCCATTAGCATAGTCGGGATCCAGAGTTGCAGCCCAAACCTGTATCTGCAACATAAACTATCCAAACTGCCAAACTAACTTTCGACTTTTACTTTGGACTTTAATAAAGTGTGAAAATGGTCCAAGATGAAGTTTTAGTTTTGGCCCTGAAATCGATTTTTGTGCGTGGCAAGCGGTGGCAAGTGGCACGGTGGCACGATGACTGCGGGCGGGGGACAGCTGCGGCGACGTATTTCATAAATTTTTCAACGTTGAAAATGCTATTTATATTTCATGGCGAACGAGAAATAGAAAGAGCCGAATAAAAAAGCGAGGAGGCGAAATAAAAGAAGGAAACTTTGGCGCAGCACGAACGGCTACAAATCGTGCGTACTGGCCACCAGGAGCCGGGTCCAGGAGGAGGCGGCGGAGGAAGTGCCGAGCTGTCGGGGACGTGAGCTGCGGAGGCACGAAAATCGAGGAAACTTTTATTCTCGGGCCAAGGGCCGGCGGTGTTGGCCAAGTCATCGTCCAACAGCGCTTTACGGCTTCGTTTATTACGTGTGAAAAGTGTAAAAAAAAGACTCAGGACTCAGGACTCCGGGTAGTGGGCGGTGGGTTGTAGGATCGAATCCTGCGACAATTTCTCCAGTATCATCAAGTTGGGGCAGGCAGGACACGTGCCCAAATGGCCCACACGCTGTGGCCAAATGCGATTTTCTATAACATTTTTGGCGGTTTCGATTTTATGCCTTTTCTCCCCACTTGAGCGGAAAATCGAATCCGAGTCCAGGGAAAAGGTGGCAAAAAGGGAAGACGACATTGATTTCTGCCCAGACCCACGTCAAGTCACCAATTATTATTTTCATTGTGCAAATGTAAATATTCGACCTGCCACGCGGCATTGTCCGAGTAGAATCGGAAATAACCGGCAGCGACACGTGACCACCGCCCCCTGGTGCGGGCTCGTCTCCTGGGGTAGTAGGTGGGTGGATGGGTGGACAGGGATCCGCCCGCTCCCACTGAGCACTGACCTGGCTCAACAATTAGGAACGACATGCAACTTTTGTCTCGAGTTCAAACTGTCTGACAAATTTATAGCTGTACAAATTTGTCCAACAACTTCAATTTAATTATACCAATGAAACGAAACATTTAATTTGTTCCGTACACTTGCCCCGTCCAACCAACACCTTCCCCCGCCGAGGTCGAGTCCGGAACGTGTGAGGTCTATAATTAGCGTCTGGTTTGGAGCTCCGGAGGAACAGAGCTCTCCGAGTGTTAATTGGAGGAAAGCGCACAATTACTCTACCATTCTGTTGTATCGGAGGAGGACGGAGGGCTTTATGGGCTTTTATCATCCATCAGTTACAGTATCGCACTCTTTTATTATTATTATCGCTTTATTGATATGTGCAAATATTGACACGTCAATTCATATGTCAAAAATTACCGAAAGCACACCGCTGGCCCCTCTAATGCTAATTGAAATTTGCGGTCAGTTTGGGAAACGAGTATATATAGTATAATTCGGCAGACCAAAGGGAGTATATACTCATATATGAGAATACATTCGGCCTGATTGGGTCTCAGTTTCGTGGCTTTTGTGCGGTTAACCCGGAAAGCCGCGTGAGAAAATGGAGACCACGGCTCCTCTTAAAGATGCGAATTACACGGGAGTTTTTGATGAAATTTAACATCTAACCAGGACCAAGATTAAGGGAGTCAGTCCTATCCTATCCTTTCGTCATAAACAAGTATTTTCATTGTCAAAACACAAACAGAATGAAAATATCAACATGAAATGCGACATCCCAGCAAATTGGAAAGCAGCAAGGCGAAAGCGGGCAAATCCGGCTGAAAATATGAAAATATATTCCCAGGTTCGTTTGCTCCTCTTGTTAGAAGAGGCCACATATGCGGGGGAGGCTATACATAAATAAGATAAATAAAAATTAACATAGACAACATATTTGCTGAACCGGGCGGTACGGGGTGGGGTTTGTTGTGTGTGAAAATCAGCGCCACATAAATATATAAGTGGGGGAAAGACAAAGCGAGAAGCCAAGCTGCCAAAGATATTGTCAAATTTTGCTTTCTTGTATTTTCCATTTCCTCCTGCCACCCAGCTCGAGAAGCTAGGAGTGTTTGCCTTTCGGTAATAAAAATACAAGACACGGCGGAGTCCCCACCGGCGGAGTCCCCACCTCTACCCCAAGGTGGAAGGTGACACCATCCCTCGTGAAGATGAAAATGAAAATAAAAATAAAATGGATTTATTTATTTTGACTGTAAAAACTTTATTGACTTGAGCAGCGGGGACAGATTGGGAAAACCGATATGCATGCCCTGGCAGATGAGGTGAGGTCAGGAGAGGGATTCGAGGGGCTGCCCCACCTGTTAGGACTGGTCCCTCGAGCTCTGTTCTGGGGACAAATTTTAATTACTTGTGAAATTGGAAATGCCAGTGAGGGGGAAATGAAATGTCGTCATCTTGAGAATTGTGCTTATTAATAATTCGTTGAGGTCTAAGCGGAGGCGGAGGCATCTAAGTAGGCCATACCAATCGCAAGGCTAATCGGCAGTTAAAACTGTTCCAGAGAACCGATTTACGCTACCAGGAATTGTTATTTCAATTATTTCTATTCACAGCAAGCCAAGTAGTGGGCAAATAGTGGGCGTATCGGAAAGGAATCCTGCCAATGTAAGCCCGAGCAGGACTAATTGACTTGTAACTGGAGGAAGTGTACGAGGTATGTGGTGTGTGGTCCACCTGGGGGACCTTGCACGAAAATATGCAAATTAAGATGGGGACTAGGACCTATTTGTAGAACACGCAGAGCCTGGGCGGGCAAACCCAATTCTCCTCGGAATGCGGAGGCGCAAAGTTGAACTTTTACCTGGCAAGAAAACGAAAATCTGTCTAAAGCTGCTCTCCCGGCTGCGTGTGGAAATTTAATAAATATAATGATCAAGCCAGGACCAAGGACCAGGACGAAGGACGAAGGCTAGTGCCGAATTTAGCGTCCGCTGCGTGACAAATTGACATTTTGCTACCAGCAGCCCAGGACCCACCCCCTAGCTGCGTGTCCTCCCTCGACATTTGACTGGGACACCCCCCAACCGACCACTTGTAGTCCTCCTACCGCCCACCCACCTCCTCTCGCATTCCTTCAGGCAAACAGGTAATGAAGCAACTGGAAAAAGGGAAAAAGGGAGCCGGAGCAAGACACGAGGCCAAAGATGATGACGACCAAGCAGAAGGTTGTTATTTTAAAATTTAAATTTCTGTATAAATACACGTGAATGTGCGTCGGTGCCTCGAAATGTGCATAAGCATGCCCCAGAGTCGTTGTTGTTGTCGGTGTTGTTGTTGTTGTTGTCGGTGTTGTTGCGACGTTGCCGGCGACGTCATTAAAATCCAAAAGACGGCAAAGTCGCCAGAGAAAAACTCACTTAAAATTTCAGCGCACGTGAGGCAGCCGAAAGGAAAGGGACGGCACGACTTCCCCCCACTATGGCAAGGGGAAAAGGAAAGGCAACGGTAAGGGTAACGGTAAGGGAAAGGTTATGGGTAAGGGTAGTGCCGGGGGCGGTGAAGGGGACGCGTGTGTTCTTATGTATTATTTTCTTTTTGCTTTTGGGGCCTTGGCTGTTGCTTCTGCTTTCGATAACGGTAAACACAGGCGAGCTCCCTCTCTCTCTCTCTCTCTTTCGAGAGCTTAAAATTATATTTAAATGCGACTCGAAATGGAGGAAAAAGTTGAATGCCTCAGCCGCAAGGTGTCCTGGAACGAGGATGCCCCGGTTCTTAGATCATCTGCGACCATATACGGGGAATATGCAGCCGAAACTTTTCGCATCCTTTGTTCCTAATGATTTTTTCTTTGTCTTTCGGCTCATCCGCTGCTCCTGACCTTCCCGGGGGTGTCAGGATGCGGCTGCTCGGGCTTGTCACGTACAAACTGCTGGCCTGGCCCGTATTTAAATTCTTTAAGCTTGAAACGAATTCCTGGCTAAAGAGCCTTTTAGCAGAGCTTTCCCCTGCTTCACTCTGCAAACAATAAATCCATTGTGGCCAAAGCGAAATAAGGCTCAGCCCCATCTCGAAAGCCACTTCATCGCCATCGCTCCCATTACCCCGCTCCCACCCATGCCACCCCGTCCACCCACTCCCACTCGCAGGAAAAACAAACACTTGAGACGTCGCTGGCTAATGCAAGGCAAATGCCGGGGCTGCACAGTAAAATGTTAATCAGCTGATTGAGTTGTCGAGGCCCTGGCACACACAGCCCTTGTTCCATTCCTTTCCACTTTCACTCTCGGCAATGTCTAATTTTAGGCGCAAAATCCCCTCTCCTCTCCCACTCCGAGTCCTACTCCCCCACTGGGGATCTGACAGTCGGACAAAAAGGGGCGATGGGACAGACGTTTATTAACATTTGCACTGAAGCATAAAAGCCAGTCCTGAAAGAAAAGAAAGGGAAAGAGAACGAAGCGAAATGAAACGAAACGAAACGAAAATAAGCGAAAGGTGGAAAAACAATAAAAATGCGTTAACTTCCCGTAGAGTCCCGTGGAAGGATCGAAGGATGAATGGCTGTGGAGGGGCGTGTGCAAAAGATGCAAATCCCCAAACAAACAGGTTGAGCCCGGGAGGAGAGGGTAAGGGAGCGGAAGGACTACCAGCAGGGAGTGCGTTGTCTTAAGTGGTGTCCTGCCGGGAAGGAGACGCAGAAATTGAGATGAAAAGAAACACTGACACCCAAATGAATGCAAGAGACGTCTCAAAATGGGGATTACGAATAGTTACGTCTAGTTTAATATTTTTTTCACTTTAATGGGGATTCGGTTTCTGCCTCATCAATATCCCAATTTGATTCAGAAAGCTCGCCTCTAACGGCGCTGACAATAAAAGTTTAACAAGCTTTCATTGCAAATTGTGACTCCGCCATATTGATTTCAATTTCAATTTCAATTCCAAGTTTCCTTTTTTCCCCATCGCCCGGGATCAGCATCCTGTGCAAAAATGTTTTGTTTTCCGCACAATATTATTTTCCTAATATTGCAAATATTTTTTAAAAAGGACAAAGAAGGGCGTTGCACGCAATCTCGCGGTTGCCTTAAGAAGATTTCCTCCGCCTTCGCTTAAGGGGTGTGTGAGGGAAAGTTTTCCTTCCATCCTCTGCAATGTGATTTTTTCGAGGGTTGCTCGGCCTGACTAAACGCACCATTAGTCTTTAGAAATAGCTTAGAGCGAAATTTACATTATTAAGCTTTCGGCGTGGCTGAGTGGTCCTGCGTCCTTGCTAGCAGGACTCTCTCCCTCCTAGCTGTTAATGCTACGTTATTACAACGCAATGTCAATATTTACCCAACTTCCTTTTTCTTTTTTTTTGCGTTTTTGTTGCTTGCTGGAAAATTTACGTGCAAATGTTTGATGGTTGAGAAGGAAAGGACGACTGGGACCGAATTTCCACCGAAAATTAAATAAAATTGGCAACCCTAAATGAGCTGTGAGGGCTTAATTGGAGCGCGTTAATGGAGGGTTTTCTCGAGAAGAAAAGAGCCTTCTCTGGGATTTCTGATCAAACTCAATGCTTTGAGATCTGCTTTCACTTTCCATTCGGATGGGATCAACCCACAATACGGTCTTCGTCTACAAAGTAACATCTCGTTTTAATTGTTGAAGCATCGGGCGGGAGAAAGAGCTCAACAAAAGACAAGCAATTAGGGATTGTTGTTTCCACAACCGCTTTGTATTGGCTTTAAGCAGAATATGGTTTAGTTCGGCTTTTTAATACATCTTTTGGGGTCATCGGCGAGGCAAACTCTCCGCACAATGGACAATTTTGTCTTATTATTAGGCAATCGGAGGGAATCCGCAAGACGGATAGGGAAAGGGAAACTGTCTAATTAATCATGGCGAGGTCGCTCCAGTCGCAGTCTGACATGGTGGTAGCTCTTCCTCCCAAATGGATATTAAATTACCATGGAAACTACCAGGAGTAGAGGCTCGAGTCGGGCGAATTTATGCTCTCTCGAGTCATTAATACTCATAAACAAGACCCCGGAACCTCTAATCGAATCTAATGGAAATGGGCCAATGCATGGACAACTCGATTAGCGTCTCTCGTCTCCAGTCTCCCATCTCCCATCAAATTTTGAGTTAGAGCAGACACTAAACTCGCACTTGATTTGGAATAACTTAATTAATCTCCGCCAAGCACTCAAGAAAGATATAAAACAGCGAAGCAAAACATAAACATTCAACTATTAAGCCATTTATGGCAAATGTCCTAAATTCTGTTTGTTTTTTGTTTACTCGGCGAAGCTTTTGTGGAACAAATCGCTGCCGCTTTGGAAATAATTCATCAAAGAGCCAAAAATGTGCGAGATATTAATCAGTGAGGTGGCGGGAGTCAGCAGGCGGGAGGGGCAAGACACATGTGGCAACTGTCCATGCCAAGAGAAATAATTTGATGGCGGCTCTTTTGAAAGGCGCGGGCCTCGGGCCCCGGGCCCCCGACCCGCCCATTTATACTCTCCCTTGGGGCATTATAATTTTGGCCACAAGTCTACATCAAACTTGGCAAGCCACATTAATGTTCATCGAACTTTTCGCTTATTGGAAAGGGTATTCCTTCCAGTCTTCAGAAGAAGCATTTTTGTTTAGAATTTTAATAAATCAGCTCCTGCCCACGCAGATAAGTGGCGGGGCATGGGAGGGCAGCGCCATGAGTGGGCGGAGCATCCGAGGGAGAAACCGTTTGGAAGAATCAAAGACATTTGACATTATTCGGTTAATGGCCTTCTCGATATGTTGACAAGAATTTTTTGGCTGGCCCGCGGTCATTAACCATATTTAGGGGCAATAAAGATGTCAATTCGCCGACACTCTTGGACGGACAGGTAGGGGCTTGGACATGGAGTTGGAGTTGGACATGATTTTGATGGTTTCCTCCGCGACTGTGATTTGGATGATGATGACGGCCGTGAAAGCCGAGACGGGAAAGTGATCAAGATGGACGGGGAAATGGACATCGAATGGGTTGGATATGGAGTTGTCATTGGCGTTATCGGTGCCGAGGCATCATTTCGGGCTAGACGAGCTAGCCGGGCTAGGAGTTGAAGAACCTTTAAGGGGAGCGTGTAACCCGACTGCCTGGGGGCTGCATTTGAAAGTCCGTAGCCGCCCTGGGCTGGCAATTCCATTTCTATTTCTGAAATCCAATTCCCCGCCACCCACACCCACACCCATGCCCAAGGTACAACAATCAATTTGCGGCATACGAACCCATTTTTCCGTAGCCACCAGCTATAGCTACAGCAACAGCTACAGTTGTAAGTGAAAAGCTAAAAATGAAATCATAACAATCGATTGCATAAAAATCCAGTGGAGCCAGCTGGCCCGCGGCTTTGCGAAAGTGAAATATGTAGTCTCCGCCGAAAGCCAAAAGCCGAAACGAAAACTCAAACCGATGTACTCTTTACGGGGAATCAATTAAGAATGGAGGATCTTCTGGTGAAGGAGTTCAAGGTCTCACCTCTGGACGGAGGAAATCAACTCAATGGCAATCAAATTGACAAAACGTCACTGTAATGCCGCGCTGATAAACCGCCGTGGACAGAGGCAGGGAGCAATGAAAACAAAGAATTGATTAGCCCAGGGTTGGGGGATTTAGAGATGGAACTCCAGGGCTTTGGCCCGCGGAAAGACGACGAATCAGCGAAACCACAAAAAAAAAGCAAGGCGACCACGCGCTGGCGCACCAAAAGTGGTCGGGACAGCCTCGACTGGAGCTGAAGCTGGAGCTGGAGCTGGGCCAGGAAATTACATCCGAGAGGCGATAGAGAGCGAGGGAACCGGTTCAATAATATGTGGCATTCAGACACGTTTGCTGCAGCGGCAGCGCAGTCCAGCCAATTTACAATTTAATAGCGCGCCACAAAATCGAACGATCGACGAGGATGCCTGAGAGCATCCAGAATCCAGAATCCAGCATTGAGAAGATGCCCCACAGGGGGAGTGAGGGAAGAACACAAATCCAAGATCAGAGGCAGGTAAAACAGTGACTCCAAAATGATATCGCCGGAGCACAATTGATTGAAACTTGTTCAATCGATTTGGTTCTGAAACTAAGTTTCATTTCTTGTCAGAGGGAAAAGCTTTGATCTGCTAATTATACCTTCGATAAAACCTAATAAAAAGCTTACTTATTAATTAAATAAAGTTCGTAGAGTATTAAAGTTTCCCCTTTGACCAAAGATTCGCTCTAATCCGAAAGTCGAAGTAATTTTCGTTTAACCACCAATAAGCCCCCAATCGAGAGGAGCCCAAGACCCGGCCACTGCGGTCAGATAATGTCAGCCCCCTTCCTGGCCCCCTTTGATGTACAATCCACAGTCCACGGAGCGTGCAACTCGACTTTGTGGTCGCTCTATTCTCGGCTATTGTGCATATTGTGTGCCCTATGTTGACTTTTCATTTCCTTTTCCCATCAGTTGATTGCTGAAATAGTTGGGGGCACGAGATGCAAGCTGCCGCTCCCAGCCCCCAGCCTGCCCCCGCTCTGCGGAGTGGCAAGACCAGACGAGGCCAAGACTCAGCGTCTCAGGTCCAAGCCGAGGCACAGACATAGCCGCAACTGGCAATACGTTATGCCGCGCTTATTTATGTGCCCAGCCTTATAAGGAGAAATAGCCAAGGAGTCGAGAAGGAGCAAATGCCAGTCCCCGCCCCTGGTGGGATATTTGTGTGCCGCTTTTGGCCATATTCAATTTTAGCCAGGCTCCATCTTTATGGGTATAAACAATCCGCATTGAACGCCTGTGCGTCTTTGCGTCTTTGCGTCTTCGAGCCAAAACATTGCTTTTTATTGCTTCACGTTCTCGAAAAGTGTTGCCTCGTCTTTCGGAGATCTGAGTTTTCCAAACTCCGCTGCGGCCTGGTCGAGGGCAAACCGCTTTTCATTCAGGCCGAAGGTAAGCCACCCTATCCAGTTGCCAGTTGGCCAAAAACCGGGTCGATGTGCACCACTGCATCCGAGGTGGCTTAAGACGAATGTTCTAATTAGCCGCCGTCTCCATCATTAACTGCCAGCCGAGACGAAAATTGCGAATCATTCCTCATACTGTCAAAACGTCTGACAGCTAATCAGCAATAACTGTCGTTTAGCAAATAGTGGCTCATACTTGCACTTAAGCTTATAAACTGGGCCCTGCCAGGCGGACGTACACTCCCATCAAGGCGGCAGACACTGACATAGCCTAATGGGATGGGCGGGAGTCGGTCGTATACCCTGGCTCCTGACTTCTGTGTCCTGGCTCATGGCTCATGGCTCATGGCTCATCTTGCAATGTCTCATTGTAACACTTCCGTTAAAATCGCACAATGTACGTCACACATCTCCGCCTCTGTCGTCCGACTCTGACTCATGTCCATAATGGTCAATAAACATAAACAGGCTTCGAGCTCCGAGCTCTGTACATCGAAGCCAAATGAATGATGGACATCGAAAGGCTTTGCCTCGGGTTCTCGATGCTGGCAAGAGCATCATTAGCCCAAAACAGTCGTCCCCCTGAATGGACATCGACCAGAGAACCTGAAGCTTGCTGGGGCTGTGCCATGGCTGTACGATGGCTGTGCCCATTTCGTTGGTTTCCTAGGAAATGAGAAGCTTAAATGTTTAGCCAAACGGTAAAGAAGATCACATTTCGCAGCCAAACTCCCAGAGAAGGGAGGCAAAGGACGCAGGCATAACTCCATGTCAGCCTGGACGAGTGCTATTTCCAGCCATTAACCTTTATGTTGTGCCAGCCAGCACAAAAACTGCACGTAGGGATGCAAGGCATCCTCATCTGCCATGCCCTGGAGGGGAGGAATTGGGAGTCTGGTTGTTAGAGGTTGTGATATATACTCGCATTCCAGCAGCTGACGTTAAGGTGAGCAAAAAGTTACAAATGGCGCTGGAAAAGAATGGGGAAAGCTAAAAAGGAAGCCAAGCCGAGGAGACTGATGTGATGTGGCATCATTCGACTTGTCCTCCCTCGCGAATAGAGCTCCTTTCCTGTCTTGCCAAGCTTGGCATCTTGAAGCACATTTTTCGGCAATCTCTTCTCCGAAGAGTACCTGATATATGACCTTCCCACTCAGAATAGAGGTCCATTGATGCGCTCGGGGTATCCGGGCAATGATTAAGTTTCCCCGCATGTAATTATCCCCAGAGTTACTCCTCTCAAGATCCTCCATCCATATTTGATGACTGACCTCATCGTCGGCGTCGGGGAGTTAAGTGTTCACAAAACCCCCCAGCAACCTGCAATTTCTCTCGCGTGGGCTTACCACTCGCTTTCTTCTTCGGTGCGCTTTAATTCGCTTATAATTTTCCGAGCTGGCCCGACCCAGCCGCATCAAAGCACACACATCCATTACAGCGCTCATATTTCACTTGATTACTGGCCCGAGACCGCAATTGCACTGGCTAGAGCGTGGAGCATGGAGCTTGGGGCTTGCCGCTTGGAGCTGGCAGCAAAAACAGGATTAGCATGCATCTATAATGTGCAAGAGACAATATTTCCACTGCGTGTGAACGAGGTTTGGAGAGGCCGCGGGGTGGCAAGAGGTGGCTAACTGAAACTGACACAGTTTCTGGACATCTGCCGATTGCGGCCAACACGGAATTCAAACGAGAAGCAGACCCTCATAGAACTCCCCAACCATCCATCTTCTGCGATAATTAATCGCCAGACCGAGGTTGAGAAACCCTCAGCAAACATAAATATATGCTTAATCGAGTTAAATATTTTCATTATTATTTGCCATCAGTTATTCGAAATGTCAGACGTGTCCCACGCTAAAAAAACAAACCAATGAAGAGCAGAATATGTAGAATTTGTTTAATTGATCGCTGGATGGTCCACATAGAGGGGTTAACTGTAGCACATGTGTGGGATGGGTCTTCTTCAGGGTTGGGGTGGGGTGCTGTGCCCTCCCTGGAAGCTGGCCGTGATCGATGGCGGAACCAAAGTGAGGTTGCACATTTCTGCTTCGAGGGAGTATTCGTGAAGAATGCCTGCACTTTTGCGCTTCACTGGAGATTGGCTTAATAAAAAACATCATCACGAAAAACACTGTCAGGGCTGGGATTGTGAAAGAAACGTCGCATAATTTTTGATTTATGCCTTCTGAGCAAAGTTAATTTACACCCCGATCCGAATGCATCATCCCGACGCCGCACACCACACCAGACCCGACCAGGCCGGGCCAGGCCAATTGTGTCGAACACATTGTAAGCTGTCAGAAGATGACAGATCGTTTTGTGACTCAGTTCCAGTGCCAATCCCAAGTCGGATGTCCCAGCTGGAACTTGCTTGGGTTTCATCTTTGAATGCCAAAAAGTTGGCCAAGACTCTCCCGTTCCGAGTCTCGGCCACTGTTCCCGGCCACTTCCTCGTCCTGGCCTCGTCCTGGCCTCGTCCTGGTCTTGGTCTGGTCTTGGCCTGGTCGAGTGCGTTTGTGTGTGAAATTTAATTAAAAATTCCTTGCTGTGCATAAATTTCTCTTTTGTTTTATGCTAGGCGAGGTGGGGGGAAGCGAGTGACGGCAATAAAAATGTCATCATTGTCCCTCTCGCTGCTCGTCCTTCGTTCTTCGAGCTTCGTCCTTGTATGCGCCACTATTTGGAGCGCATTATTTTATAATAATAACGGATCGGAACAAGACGAAGCGAATCCTTGGGGGCTAACCAAGCAGAATTCAAAGGAAGCACAAGATGCCATACAAATATAAATTAAAACGCCTCCCCTAGCCTCAGCCAGGCCCTTTCCCTACTCCTTTAGTCTTCCATTTCCATTCCCTGCTCATTTCCATTCTCATTGCTTTCGCCTTATGCCTTGTCATGCTTAATTGCTTTGTTAATTAAATGTGTTAAGGCCGAGAAAAAAGGATATTAAGGCGCATGAGTCTGAAAGGGACATTAAGTTGACAACGACAACTGCGGAGGATACTAATATGAAATATATTCCTCCCCTATCCCCTATCCCCTACCCAGGCTCCTGTGGCTCCGTAAATTGTCCCATAATGGCTGGTGAAGGTCCTGGGCAGCTGGAATTGGGTGTTAAGTCCATGCAAATGAGCGAATGATTGGGCAGATGAATGGTGCCGTGGAGCCGTGGAGCCGTGGAGCAGATGCTGCCCGGCCAGAAAACGCACAATTAGCAATTAGGAAGTGCAGTCACTGGTCCCCCCGCTCTTTTTCTCAGTGTAACTCAAATCATGAATCCGAATCCAAATCGGAGTCAGAGTCGGAGGGCAGCGCGTGGCGGCTAAAGAAGCCGCAACAAAAGGTACAAATTTAGCCGCAACGGAGTAATGTGACAGGGCAACTGCAACCGCTACTGGCTGTGCAACATCAAGACATAATTGCGTATTTAGTTGGGCCCTTGCCACCCTTGCCACCTCCCAGGCGCCACACTTGGCGAGTCCAAACTTGGCCCGGTGATTAGTGGCTTCGCCGAAACACATGTCTCGGATCGGAAGGAGAGGGAAAAATTGCACAGATAGATCTGCAATCTGCGGACCACTTCTGGGTAATGGGTAATGGAAGCAGCGGTCTCCAGCCGAGTGGAACATGCAAAGTCGGTTCGGGGCGGATGATGAATTAGCGAAATGGAGAGGAATCCGCCAGTTCATAATACGGAGCTGGCTCGCAATATGTTAATACTTAGAGGAACTGCCCCGCCCACCAGCACTACTCGCAACATGTTGCAAATTCTCAACGTCAGCAGCACAACTCATTATTTAATGTCAAATCTGGTCGATAGTCGGATGGGAGCAAACGAATAGTTGGAGAGACGCAGAGTCGTCGAGTCGTCGTTAAATATCAAAAGTTTGCGAGTCGAAGACAGCAAATCGATTCAAGTTTGCGCTACCCTGCCCCTGCCCTACTTCAAGGGGCACACACATTGGGTGCTCCTTGAGTCGCAGGAGTCTCACCCCCGCCAAGAAAGCGACTCACCCTCTTAATGACATTTACACGCATGCAAACACACATAAATCATTTGCGTTTGTCAGTTGTGACAGCCACGAAAAAAGCAGACAGAACGGAGGAAATATGTGAAATATTCTCTTTATTTTTTCTGGCCCGGTCGTCGCTCGTCGCTCGTAGGAATTTACGTTACAAAGAACCCGGCTTGGGAGGAGGGGATTGGTTGGAACGGACAAGGATAATCGGAGGCAGCCCCGTCGCAATCGCAATCGCAGATTGAGTGAAGACAATCGATTCGCTTTGGTTAATCAGTCAAACTCATATGCATTTCGGTGTGCCGTCTCCGGTTTTGTTCTTTCGGTTTTTTTTAAAATCTGAGAAGGGCTCAGCTCCCTCAGTATTGGCCACGCTCTGTAAGAGTCCAGATCTGGGCCCCGACTCCCATTAGATCCCTTCACACGCCACGCAGACAAATTCTGCGTCATAACTATGAAGCCTAACAGGTTCCAGCTGGCGTCGCCTCCACCCAAATGGGTCATGTGCCAAAACACTATTTGGGGCCCTAATAAATGGAGTTCGTGTCTCGTCTGGCGACGCACATATATCATAGTGCGAGGACTAATTTATGGAATGTCATGCATCCAGAATGGGGTTACGAGACCCGTCTTGTACCTGCTGAATACTTTTGAGCAGTCCCAACCCCCGGCCTCAAAGGGGTTGCTTCGCAAAGCTACGGAAGCGGATTCCAAATCCTCGCCGCAAATTCGGGATTACTGATCTCTGGGCGAGACACATAATGCCATTAGCCACAACTGTCGACACCACATGTCCTAATAATTAAGCAAACTCGCGCGCCATTGACGATAATGTCTAACAAATTTAGCTGATTGCCGGCCAGGGGGAGGATGTATGTCTCTGCCCGCCGGAGGAGGACTTCATCCATCGAGGCGAGGACTCAATAAAAAATAATTAATTTCTCTTTTTGGCGGAGACGAAAAAGATTTGCGGACGCAGGGCGATCGCATGCCATATGGTTGCAACGTTCACACCCCAGTGACACCGTTTGGTGGCAACCACCCTCGGGTCCGAATGCCTTTGGCGTTGACAAATAATGTCGCTTTTATTAGAGGGGCAGGGGGAGCAAATAGCGAGTAGCGAGTAGAGAGCTCGGGTACCGTTATTGGCGTTGATAATGCAATTGAAATGCTCGCAAGTCTAATGACCTGTGGATGCATAGAGGAGGAAGCAGCTGAAGCCAGACGCCCGAAGCCCGACGCAGGATGCCCTACGCCCGGCATGACAGTTTAATATTGTTGTCGTCATCATTGTGCTGGCTTAATGACTTTTTGGCCACATCACCAACCCCACCCCCCCCTCGATATTACTACACCCCCTCAGCCCAGCCTTCATATGACTTTATACACTTCTTTTTGGCAGCTTTGCTTTGTTGTTGACCATTTAATGCCTCATAAACTTTTAATTTAACAAAAACGTCGTTACTTACTTTCCTTCGACGCCATTCGCCCTGATGCTTGCTTTGTTGTTATTGTTGTTGTTGATTTTGTTATTGGCTCGTCTTCCGTTATTCTTTTTTTTTCGCCCTCCGCCATTCTACGACATTCTACGGCATTCAGCCGACAGCTGAGCAAGCTGTCAAAATGACAGTTGCCGAGGTAATTTCGTCTTCTGCTGATTTCCGGCGATGAAAGTTTAATGGGTTCCCTTGCTGGAATCGCTGTTATAAAACACAATATAATGAATTCTGTACGCACATGTCCCTATGTTTATGCTAATCAAATTTTATGTTTTCTTCTGCTTTCAGGTATGTACACAAATCCTAATCCAAGCCCAAATCCTTGCTGAATTCATTTGTAAGTACTCTGAAACATCCCTCTGCTCTCAAAACATCGATAGTTTGAGTTTACAAAATCAAATGGTAATAAATTGTCAAAATATTTATATACACGCTCGGAGCTCAGAGCTCGGAGCTCGTAGCTCGTAGCTCGGAGCGGGAATACAACCCCAAGCTAATCCCCGCCAGGCGTACATATATCCTCCAAGGGCGCTCACAGCTCGCAGCATTGATAGTCATCGCTAGACAGGCGATTGAGGGAACGAGCGAATGAATTGACAAAACCAACAAAACTGGCGACCACTAAAAATAGACAATGGATGGACGAGGGAATGAATATTGGGGGGGAATACCACAATAGACCAAATGAATAAGTCATTTATAGCACATACTCCGAGTAGCTGGCTAGACAAAACTCTTTCCGAGTGCGTGGGGTCCCCAGACGACGGCTGCACTTCCACTCCTAAATTAATAAGGGAAGGCAACGAATTAATAACCATTTATAAGTGCAAGTTTTGTCGTTGTTTTGGGGGCCAGACTAATCCCCGATGAGGCTGCCTGATGGATGGGACCGCTTGCCGGGCCACAACTCTATTGCCACCAGAAAGGATTAGCACGGGATACAAATGGCCTAAAAATAACGTTCGAGGACGGAAGTCGCTGGGAAAGACAAACTATCTCCGATTAGACAAGCAAAGTAGTGGCATTAATATTTGGGACTGGCTGTCTCTTTTCGGGGGCATCCCAAGAACTCTCAATACTTTCTTTCTGTGGCCATTCCTCTCCCAGATAGACGATTATCAGCCATCGCATATGTTTTACTCGTCTGCTTCTCCGCTTCAGGAAAGTAACACAAATTATGGGTTAGCCTCTGCCTCTGCCTCGTCTTTCAGTCTCCCCACTCCGTCCCGGTCCCAGCCCCAGGCCATGTAGATACACAAACCCATCAGAGACACGAAAAATCTTTGAGGCAAACCCAAACCCAAACCCAAACTTAAACCCAAACCCGAAAACAAAACAAAGACCGAGTAACTTCATGAATGAAACAATAGCCAAGACGAGGCCAAAGACAATGACGGAGTTGCCCTCCTACCACTGTCCCTTCCCTGCACAGTGCCTCCATGTAAATGGCCATTCCCTGGTTCATCCGCATTTCAAGTGCCCAGTTGGCTTTTGTTCCTTCTCGGTCCGGTCCGGTCCGGTCCGTCCACTTGGAAGTTGGAACTTTTTTCGCCGAGTCCGAGCCCGAGTTTACATTTTTCGGTAGCCGCAGGAAAAAGTGCATAACATGCCCCTCTGGCCCGTGTCCCGTGTCCCGTGTCCGGGAGAGGTAAGTGGACTCCAGCAGGAGCTACTTTGCTTATGCACTTAAATTTTTTACTGCCCTCGGCAGTGGCAGTGGCAGCGGCAGCGGCAACGGAAAAAAGCCAGAAAGAGGCAGTAGATACAGACTACTTTCAATTTGTAATTTGTAGCTGTGCCTGGAAGGGCTACGAGGTGGGATTCGGGACCCGGGAGCTCTGAAGGATTTATTATTCTTTCCCTGGGTTTTGTTTGCGGCTTGTCCATTCCAAAATTAACACTCGAAGTAGTCAGTATTTCTTGGCATGCACTTGTTACCGAAAAACAGCTGAAGGGAAAACCTTTAAGGACCTGCCTAATCGATAATGTCCGTGACTGGGTCCGGGAGGAGCTCCAATACTCATTGGCTGTCTAATGAAATATGCATGGGGCAAGTCCAAAAAGAGGCACGCCCCCGACTCGATAAATCAAAATACAATGCATATTAAGTGCGAACAATGAATCGGATAGGAGGACAAAAGGATAGGAGGTCAGGACTGGAGGAAGCCTTGACCTGTGACCGGTCGCGGTGCTTTATGGATTTTAATTAATTTGCCATACCAATACAGTTCGCGGAGCTACTTTTCAGCCTGGATGCCTGCTTGCCCTCCTTGGCCGACTCCTTGGTTGGCATAATAAGAAATTCAATTTCCGCTGCCTCGTAATTATTTTCTTTCAATTTCAAAACAGACGCGGCATGAATTATGGCCCTCGCCCATGGAGGCGGAAGCCTCGGACAAGTCAGTTCACCCACGCCGGAGAGTTGGCAACTGGGATTGGGCCCTCGGATTATGCAGCTGCATAATTAGTGTGAAAAGGGAAAAAACTATGACCAGGCCGAGACTATGGCCAGGCGCTGCATAAATAGTTTTCGGAACAAAAAAAAACACTCCAGACACTGGAGACACAGGGCTGGAGCAAAAAATCCATTGAGGAGCTGGGAGTTGGGCCTGGGAGTTGGGAAGGCATGGAAGAGATCCAAACTAAACGGCGGCGACTGTTGCGTGCATTGAATTTAAAATTAGCCAAGATGTGGGATGCGAAGAGGGGAATGGGGATGGTGCCAAGTCAGGTTGGGCTCTCGGTGATGAACTTCGCGGATCCAGACATGAACAGCCTCTCGGCAAGCCAGAGCTTGGCTCCTTTGAGAAATCTCAGCCTGGGCTCTGGCCAAGAAAGCGTCCTGAGTGGAAAAGTATGTGCCTTGAATGGATTTTAAGCACAGACTGTGTATACAAAGATGGGACTTTTTGCATATGACTCTGAGCTTTGGCTAAAGTCCCGGACCTGGGATGGCTTTACCCTTCCAGAGGCTACTTCCGACTAATAGTTTCGTTGAAATTCTTTAGTTGTTTGGAACCAGAAGGGTGTTTAAGTCTCAACCACAAGCTGGTTTCCCTGTCGGACTTGGATCATTTGCTGAAATGCTTCCCCCAATCCCAGACCCCAATCCAATCCCCAATCCCTTCTCCATAGGTCGTGCGCTCACGCACATGCCGAGATTTGAATGCGCTGCGATTTTTTGCGTGTGCTGCCAAAAGCACGCTAAAGAGCCGGCAGACCGGGCAGACCCGCCAGATCCGGGCCTGGAGCTTGTGGGGATTCTTTGTGCCGGGCTCTTGCTAATGTCGCATGTCAACGTTGTCATGTTGACCACTTTTTCTGCAGTCGGCGCGGCGTGGGCGTGGGCGTTGTCGCTGATGAGCGAAAATTACTTGTTTAGCCTTTTCCCTTTGTACGCTGGAAAACTGGGAGTAAACTGCAGCCCCAACACCAACCTCGGCCACAATCCGAGGTCCGACCTCCATCCTTGTGGCATGCCACAGCATGTTTGCTTTAATTGCTACGTCTCTGGATAGAGAGTCTCGGAGATTTTTGTAATTTACTCTTGGTTTGCGTAGGTGTCTGGGCTTGACTTTCGCCCGGAGTCGTGTGATCAGCATTGGTGCTTGCGTGAGCTGCTGCTCCCAGCCCCAAACTGGGAAGACACCACTCCGCTGCAGCATCCACAGCATCTACAGCATCTGCCGCATATTGCAGCCTGCAATTTTCGTTTTTGAGGTGCGGTGTGTGCATGGAATTGAGCAATCTTGGCGACGACTCCACGTAACTAACCGCTTTTGGAGGGGGACTTGCATAGAGTTCCACTTTAAGAAATCAATTGCATTTGGGAGAGAAAGGAATAAAGATTCAAAAATAAGTTTCAGTGAGTACCGGTTATCACACATTTATAGTTCACGAACTGATTATCGTCTCAAAAGCAGACTTCAAAATGAAACAACACTTTATTAACAGAAACACGCATTGGGGTAAAATGTTGAGGATTTAGAGGGAAACGTGGGACTTATCGGCACGCAAAAAAAAAACAAAAAGATCCGGTGGAGTCTTAATGAGCTTCTGTAGACCCACAAAGCCGCAGCCGGGAAGCAGGTCGAAGAGATGGAGCGAGGCAATCATAAGGCCTTTAGATCGCCTCGCTGATGCAGGCCAAGCTCGAAGCCCCGAAAGTCATTTGGGCAGCACACACAAAGCCCAAGCTGGAGCCCAAGCTGAAGCCCAAGCCAAAGCCAAAGCCCTTTTTGTTTGCTGCGAAACGTAATCAAGGAAGCACACCACAATCCTAGGCCGGGGAACGAAAGGAACGCAATTTTCCACAAAAAGAAAATAGCTTGAAATAAAGTCCTGCCCCCTGCTCCGGTCTCCGGTCCAAAGAAATTCAATGAAACGTCGAATGGCTCACAGGCGTTCTGGCGACCAAGCCAATAAGCCATCTAGCTGGCCCCGTCCATGCTCCACAGTCCATAGATGGAGGCCTTTATCCGCTTTCCGTTTTCGGAGGCGGCCAAACAGCAGAATGGCCGAAATGGTAAAATTGTCAGACCCCTGCGGACCCCTCCTCGGCTTTTTTCTCTGTCTCTGGAGAAAACTGGTTAGTTCCTTGGGTCTTGTAATTTAACAAGCAAACAGATTGTAATCGATTGCAGTCATCATTATTGTTGGGGCCGCTGGAGGAGCACCGTTAGGAGCCAGCAACGGCAATGGCAACGGCAGCGGCAGCGGCCCACGCTCTCACATATTAGTCAGAAATTGAAATAGATTTTGCTTAATTTATTTTAAACAAAGAGCCCTGGAGTCCCAGCGGACCGAGGAGGCTTCTGCGCTGGGCCATTTTCCCATTAGCCTGTAGGCCCATAATTCCCGGGCGTATCTTTCAGCGGACGCACTTCGTCCACCCACATGACGCCTTCGAGGAGACGCTAATTGTCTCCACCGCACAAATCATTCTCCAGCTCCAGCTTGGCCAACACTTTCCGAGCTTCCCGCGCGAGTGCGGAGGCATATTTATTTCAAATTGAAAAGCCCCTGAAAAACCAAATTAAATTTTTCCAACGCTCCAGTGTCGTTCAACTTTGTCGTTGCTGCCAGCCTTTATGTTATGTTTTTGTGGCCCGGTACGTGTCGGAAGAGATTCCGCCGATGTGAGCACACTGATTATCCACGCATCGACTTTGTCGACATGGTTTTTATAGGCCCGAACAGTGTCGCGTACATTGGCCATTAAATGACCCGAGGTTTCAATTTTAATGACAAGTCACTTACACAGCCTGGCCCCAGCCAGCCCAGCCAGCCCAGCCATCCCAGCCAAGAAGTGCACATTAGATCTAATTGGTCGGGAAGCGAGCGGAACGAAAACATCTTGAGCTTGAACTCCAGGCTCTGTCTCTCCGGGAATCTGTCTAATAGATTCCCCCAAGACCCCAAGTCTCAGCCATTCCGTTCAATTTATCGACCACGGGTGATGGCGGAGCCAAAGGAATCCAGCACCCAAGCACCCAAGCACCCACCCCAGGCAGCTCCATTACTGGATAAACGAGCCCATCCACCTGGCGTGTGGGTGTTGCTAGGAGCCCGGCATGTGCGTGTGTTTGCGGTTCGAACTTCGGATTGCCGATACCAGAACCAGAACAACGGCAACATATTCGCATTGTGTTGTTTCGCCATCGAACATGGAAGGAATCCGGACTCCTGGGGGCTAAAGTTGAAAAAAGATCCAGCCCACATATGTGTATAGTACATACGACAAAACTATGAAAATGAAAACTCACATAATGGCTCCGGGCCCGGCGACAGTGGGTGCCAAGCACCTAACCCTCTGCGAGGTGGAGGAGCCCCAGGAGCGAGCCCCAGGCCCCTCAACTTGGGCTCATTAAGGAGTGCGACGAAAATTGCGTGTCGGCAGGAACCGAGCGCGTTCGTTTGGGTAAACTACTTTTATTATCATTGTATCCGGGACACTATCGCGGAGCATTATCTATCCATGTTCGGGCGTGGGCGCAGCTCCAATAACGAAGTTGCAACTCCACTCGAATCGACTTCACTCCGTCGAGTCAGCCTCTAATGGCGTTTTAATGTGTTTGTCTGGATTTGCAATTTGATGCAAGTTTCGCAACCACAATAGCAGTTTGCCCGACAAAATAATTGGCACCATATTGAGCAATTGGCGGTCCCAGTGGGTGCGTAACGGTGGATACCGGATGGCGTATTTGGCAAGACGTCAGTATTGTGGAAACGTACCCTCTAACCCTCTTCTAATCGAAGATTTGCGATATTAAGTTAAGTGATTAATCTTCGAGCGAGGGGAATTCTCGTTTCTCGTTTCCCAAATGAATTCTCATCCGAGACGCAATGAAATTACACTAAAAAGGAGCGATTCCACCTGGATGCACGATGCGGCTCCAAATCCACTCCCATCCTTCCGGGGCATGTAATCAATGTAACTACATCTTGTTTGACAGCTCTTAGCATAAATACTTGACAACGGCAACGGGTTCTGGGCCTAGTCCTGTTCTCGGCGGCTTTGACAGTCAGAAAGTGTACGGCGGGACAGGCGAGCGACATAAAACACAAAAGGCTGGAGTGCTGCAGAGCCAGAGTACTGAAGTGCTGGGGTTTTCCTTCCTCTCCTACCAGCCGAGCGTGAAATCAATACAAGGAGAAACATTTCTTACTTTGGCACATTTAACGAGTGTTTTGCGCACACTTGAAAGATACTCGACAGATGCGATAGACATAAAGATACAAAGGTATCTGTGCTACCCAGCCTGGACCTGCCCAACGTCATCATCGACATCGACATCGATGTTATGATTATCATGGCCATTATTCCGCGGCATCTCTCGACTTGCCAATCCGCGAATGCTGACAAATGCCTCAGTACGGACTACGGATTCTAGATCTGTCCATGTCCTTTGATCTTTTGTCTCTGCCAATTACAATTATTATTATTGGCTCTACTTGACGCTGGAGTCGCTGGAGACGAGAGCTCCTTGCTTTGAAAATCAATTACCAGTGGTGGTCATAACCGGGCAGCTTCTCCTCCAGCATTATGTCAATAATTTATTTGCCCTTCTGGATTCTGATTGGGAGTGCAGTGCACGTTCCCCGGGCTGGACACATGTTTTAACAGGAATTCTTCACTGGCAATGACATCAATTCTCCAGCGACTGTGGCAAGCGAATTCTATTAAATTTCCACATACCTAAGACCAATTTTAAAAGGACAGTGGGAGCCAAAGACGATTCTCCAGTAAGAGTGACATTTGTGATCCATATCAAAAGCCGAATGAACGTATTCACATCTAATTTCACAGTACGGTAGCGTAACAGTTCTGGAAAAAGTGTTCCCAATTCAAGAATAAATGATTCAGTAGTCGTTTGGAATATGCAAACCAAAGGTACGCCTGGCTAATGGAAGCATTGGACTTCTGGCGACCCACAATAAAATACTTCACATGTGGCAGAGAAGCAGAGAAAAGTATTTCCAGTTAACCAGGTCAATAAATTCCCAAAGTACTCTTTCTAATGCTCCGCATGGAAAAATATGGTATTGAATAACCCAAACCCAAACCTAAACCCAAGCCCACTCTACATTCTGCAGGTGAGCCATTTTTCTTGCGCTCACTTTCCTTGCCACTTTTTGCTGCAACAATTGTTGACATTTTATTGCAGAAGAATCGCTTGCTTGCCACTTGTAAGGGGCATTCGACTGCGTACTGCGAATTGCAGTTCTTTATATGGCCATGTCGTTAGGGCCAAATGGGAAATATTACCTGTGGTGGTGGTAGCAGCTAGTGGCTCTGCGCAGCAATGGAAAAAAATATTTAATTAAACAAAGGAATTCCGTCATATATAAAATTTAAATTGCTTTGGTCATATGACCCCTTGACCAAATCGCATTTTCATCTCCGTCTCTCATTCGGGCTTCAATTTTCTAAAAGAAAATGCTTTTTTCTTGCTTTCCACCAGCCAAACAGAGAAAAATGAATAGTAGAAAGGAAAGAAGAACTGGCCAAGAATAAAAATCCGGTTTTCTGTCTACCAAAACGTGTCTGTCTCCCCTCGTTCCCCCTCTGTGTGGCAACTGTCTATAAGCTTCAATATCCATAAATGTCGAATGTGTTGCCATTGCTGTTATTCCTCCTTTGACTCCGTTGAGGATGAGATTGGAGGGGGAATTGGAACTGTGCGGGACTGAGAGCGGGACTGGGAGCGAGCCTGGTCATGACATTGGCTCTTTTGGGTCGGCTTTGTCCGTTTGTTGCCGCTTGAGTCTTCTGCCCGGTCTGCCCGTCTACCCATTCTTGTCTTCTGGTTTTGGTTCTGAGCTCTGTTCGCTTCTTCAAGATTTTTATCGGTTTCCACTTAAGTGATTGTCAGTCAGTCATTGGCCATCCTCAGGTTGCCTCAGATAGACAGCCGTTTGTCCATGTCCGATGCTCGATGCCCGATGCCCGATGGCCGATGGCCGTGCCTCATTTTTATAAAGACCCTTATCGTCTGGGCAGTCATTACCGGGAAGATATCTTCCTAAGTTTCTAGTTTTTCATGGTAAATCCAAAGCTGGGATTCGATTTTTGGGGAACGCCAACTACGGTTCGACTCTTGTCATGTCAGCAGGCTTTCGAGTGATGTCCTGGATCTTGTGTCTTGAAGAATTTAATTAGGTTCACTAACTGGAAGCGAAGAGGCTCTCACATCGAAAGGGGCTTCCCCTGCACGAAATAATGTTGCTCACAAAACTGTGCAAATTTGTCAAGTGGCAACCTAACCAAACATGCCACCACACATGCAGGCGCCTAACCCTTGCGAACTGTGTATTCCAAACAGAGCCCGAAGAGGGACCCAGATCCACTTGGTGCTCCTCTCAACCGTTAGACCCTCACTAGGTGGAGGGGGCAGCACTATTTATGCGCATTTTTCATGTGGAACCTTTCGTTAGCGAGCTTTTCCCTTCTTCGGGTTCCTTTTCTGCCTCGTGTGTTTTTTCTCGTATAATTTTATTTAATTTTCCTTCGCTCTCTGGCTCTGTCCTTTCATCCTCGCACATGCATATACATAAATATATATGTATATGTATATGTACATTCTGTATGGTATGTTTGTGTTAATTCTATTGAAATGCTGTCAAGCTCGCAAACCAAAACCAACGCATGAAACACCCGCTGAAGTGCCGTTAGTCGGAACGAGTGGAACTGGAAGTGGGAATGGTAGTGGGAGTGGGAACGGAAGTAGGAGTCTGTGGGCACCTCTCGTGTGTTTACATGCCTGTAAATAAAATGGCACAAAAAGGTTCCAGCGCTAAAAATGAGCAAACGCCAGCTTTACACACACAAAAACAAACACACGCGTGGTAGATTTTTGCAAATTAGTTTTAGTTTTGTGCGGAGCACCAAAAAAAAAAACGAAACGAAACGAAATGCGAATGCGAAAGGAAAAGAGCACAAAGAATGGGGCAGGCATGGGGCATATGCATCATATAAATAGCAAAAAGGCAGCAGCAGCAGCAGCAGCTCATCCTGCCCCGACTTGAAATTCTTTTCCCACATTTGGTAAATTAGAATTTCGATGCTGCCATGAAGGACTCCTGGACGCTGGACCCAAAGCACTGCCGCAGTGGCTCTTCGTTTTGTTCCCAGAAAGCTTGTAAAATATGCAAATGTATTTGGATTAATTTAATTCAATTTTGGTCTGTGGACCCTCTTTCTGAGCCCACTTTGCGAGCGATTCCCTACGTCTCCGAAATGGTCCAGTGGCTGTAAGTCATCTTGCCGCAAGTGGAGAACTGGAGTGCAACTTTGGAATTTCGCCCACATTCGGCTAAACTTTTCTCGCATGTAGGAGTAAGAAGCTTTTAACTTGCCCCACGCAGTAGGAGCAGCCCTTTGGCGGTGCAGGGAACTTTTCCGCATGGGAAAAAAGACTAAAAAACTAAATTAGTAAATTATAAGCCGCTCAAAATTAATTGCAAAAAAATATTTACACACAGTCTCGCTACCACTCGGAGCACCCAAAACTTCGAGGAAACGTCGACAGCCGAAAATAAAGTTTTAAAATTCTTCCACATACCACACTCGAGGGGGAGGGGGAGCAAATGTGCATGAAACTGTGGGGAAAGTAGCAAAGAGATGGGCGGAGGAGGAGGGGGATATAGTTTGTTGTATTTACAGCGCAAACCACTTGAAAAAATATTTTTAATTAAATTACAAAATTGCTAAAGAGTTGCCCGATGTTGGTTACTACCTCCCCTCCCTCCTCAAGGATCTCTCAAAGCCCACACTCAGGCAGAGATATTACAGTGGGTGCAAAAAGTAGTGAATGCAAAAAGCCACTGAGGAGTGAGGAGTTCAGAGTGCTGAGTGAGGCAAGCAAGCAATGGGTGAGCAAAGCCGCAAAGCGCTGGGAAAATATGGGCTCGAGTGGAGTCGGGAAAAGTTGTGTGAGTTGCCGAGTTTTCTCTTTGAGTGGGGAGCAAAGTTTAAATTAAATGCATTCGAAATTCGAATGCGAGCGAAGGAAGCGGAAAAACGCGCGCTCCGAGATCGATACGCTGGCCCGACCCGCTGCCATCTTTTGCGACTCCTTTCCCCCCAAAAGCCACCCACGGCCAGTCAAGTCAAAGGGGGTGGCAACACTTTGGGTAAATATTTTAAGTGCTAAGTAACTGTAAACAGCAACTGATCCGGCAGCCGTTAAATGGCGCCACCTACCGGCACTGCCGGACACTTTCGGGACTGGAGTGTTTTAGTCTTTTGACTTTTGTTGTCTCTTACGCTTCTCTCTTCCTTCGCTCCCTCCGCCATCCGCCATTTTTCGCAGACTTCCTTTTGTGTCCGCCATTGACGCCATATTGTTTTGTGCTGCAGCCAACGGGGGGGAAAATGGCGTGCGAAATGTAGGTGAATGCACCGCGGGGCCTCTCCTTTTTCGCCCGGCGGCATCGACTTCCGACCCTGCTTGCGGTTACTTTTCGCGCCAGGTCGATGACTCGCTTTCGGCCCTCGCCAAGAGGGATTCGCTCCAGGCCGAGTGGCCCGTGGCATCCGTGGGATGGATTCGCAGCCAAGAGGATAAGCAGTCGGTGGGCTAATCGCTCACCCCAGGCGAAAACTGGCCAATTAATATTGACACATGCGGTTGGGCAATTTTCGTTATTTATGTAGGACAATTTGCATTTTGAATCGCCGCAGTGACACTGAACTGACAACACGAAACGAATTGGTTCGTGATGGCAGCTCCGCCCAATTAAAGGTAATTTGAGGCAAGAAGTACGGGCTGGGGCCAGAGCCTGGCCAACTCTGAGGCAACAACAAAGGCTCCTCTGGCTTCCGTATTTTTTAGCTCTCTGTTTCTGTTTCTGTGTCTGTGAATAACTTAAAATGTGTGCCACATGCGTTTGTTGCCATTTCGTTTTGTTTTTCCTACGCTTTTTGTTTTTAAAAATATCGCAACAATGCAAAAACTTCCGCGTACCCTGAACTCTCCGCCATCGAGCCACCTCGCTGTCAAAATGTACCAGAGCTTTCTGCGTGCCAGAGACTTTCGAGAATAGCTCCAGTGGTGGTCCGCCTTCCCGACTCCGACTCCGACTCCATATCCATCTGCATCTCGGTCACAAACCAACGTCTATTTATTCATTGTGGCTGACATCAAGTGGTAGCGACGGAAGGAAACGGGATCGAGGGTGGGTGGCTTGACAGTCAGGGCAGGGTAGCCAGGGTGCACTTTAAAAAGCAGAAGCTACAAGATACAAGATTTTGTAATTTTCCATCTGCTGACATATGTAGTTCATTAGTGGTCCGCTCCAAGCGCTCCTTACTTCGCATGTAAATCGTACATAAGATTCGAATTAGAGCTGTCAAATCTTTGTCATACATCAGCGCGGGAGAAAGGTCGCAGAGAGGTCATGCCACTCAATCAGAGCGAGCACTGCCAGGAATAGCATTTTGAGCCATTGTACAATCCACTCGACACAGAATAACGACTGTGGTGGAGGCGACTATGAATGTACCACATTCAGTCGGTGGTTTTGCAAAGACACGCCGAACTGTCCGAACAATTGCGAGTGTCGAAAAAATTGATTGATTAGCACATGGGTTGTCAGGCTATGCAATATTCATAAGGGTTGCCAGGTTGCCGGGCTGCCGGGCTGCCGAGCTGCCGGCGTTCGTGCTCCGTACTGGCTCATTAATATTTGCTCCGGCCCAGCACCGACATAATTAAAACTGACTTTTTCCTAACCAGTGCCGCTCCCGATCCCGCTCCCGCCGGACTAGCACGGAGTTGGGTAATGTGTTAAGTTTTTCATCAACGTCTAATGGCTGACAGTGGCTGGAAATGATGATGACAGTTTAGATGAATTAGTTTGCACAAGTAATGCGTTTAATTAATCCCCTGCCCCTGCCCCTGCCCCTGTTTTCTTGGCCCGCTCCAGGTCAATCTCAGTCGAAATGTGACCCACTTTCGGTGCAGCACTTTTATTGACACTTTGAAGCAGAGCGACATAAAAATTATATTAGTTTGAGCAGGAATCGTAAAATGGCACTCACTGTGAAAAATAGAGGCGCTACATGGGGCATTTACAAGTTCTTCCGTCACGTCACTCCAGAGTGACGTTTTTTCTCTAATAGAAACTGTCATAAAACGAAAATATATTTTCTGAAATTCTGAACCGAATCAAGTTATGAAATTTCCTCCATTTAGTCGCCATATGTGGTTCAGAAGTGAACTCCAACACCACAGAATGGGCTAATTTAAAATATTGAAATTAATCTCTGGGAAACCTTTTATTTTGAAAGCCCATTCCAGAATCATCATTCTAAAGATCGGACATTTACATGGAACATCCATTAGAGGGGTCTGAGTGTCAGTCCCCATCTCCATTCCATTCCCATTTCTTTCTAAATTTCTTTGTGGCCACTTCACATTCTGATCCAGATGCATTCACCTTGGCTCTCAGTCTCTTCAGCTACAACTGCAGCCATAAAAATTACTATTAATTTCGTTATTAGACTCATTAGCATGAAATATTGTATGTGGGCTGGGAGGAGAAATCAAGTAGTGGGGGTCGAATCCAAAAATAGGGGTTCGCTGGGGTATTTCCCCATAACAGGGAATATCTTTTTCCTCGAATAACAAATGCAAAAATATTTGAAAAGACTGCGTCTGCCAGAAGTTCGAGTGCCTGAAGTAGGAATTTCTACTTCCCTGCAATCCGAATCACTACATCATAGAGCTCTTGGGGCACAAATTGCATCAGAGCTTGTAAGGCATTCGAATCACGACGCTTCAGTTTCCAAGTGGAATATAAAAACCGAAAACAAGTAAAATAATAAAACAAAAGGCTCCGGCTTGGGTTTTATCAAACGGAAGTCCACCCGCGTTATGTAAAGCTGATGGAATGTTTTTCTCTAGGAAGTTGAAATCTAAACACTTGCCAAGGGAAAATATTTCATCTAAAAACAAAACAGTACAGAGTGGATGTTCAAGTTTGTTTCATTACTTTTTAGAGCTATTTTGTAGTATTTGCAATAGAAAAATCATTTAAATTCCACTTAAAGAGTACACTCACCTGCTTTCTTCATAAACTAATCGGTTTTTATTTTCTCTTACAGGTATGTTTATTTCAAAGACCCCCAATTGACATCAAAACTTGTGAACGGTGAGCTTTAATGGTAAACTAAAGTAAGATCTTAAATAAACCAAGTTTCAACAGCGAGGGGAATCCGAAGCAAATAAAAATATATAGTCGCACGCTGTGAAGGTCGCCTCAAGGAGGGTCGTGGAGGATTCATCCTTCAACCAGCGATTCAAACAAATGTAACGTGTAGCATTTATATTTGTGGAAGCAAATTTATTTGGCACGCGAGAGCGAAGCTCCAACTCCGGGTTGTGTGTTTTGTGGGGCGGATAAAAAATTCCTTGCACCTGGAGCGAGCGTTCAAAAATTGATTTACATTCGATGATACCTGCACACCTTTTCGCATCCTTGCATCCTTGTTGTTGCCATTTTTGGGGCAAACATTTATTAAAATTTGCACAACAAACGCTCGCAAATAGCCCGGCCAACATATTTGATTTGCGGTTTAATTAGTTGGCCAACTAGAAAGTAAGCGGACAAACAAACAGCTCAAATATTTCCATTATTTCTATGCCTCCCGGCTGGCCCGGATTGTGTTCGTTTTATTGATTGACTCACATCCGTTCTTTGTACGAAAATCTGTATCCGTTTTGGGGCGATTAGAGTGTGGGGGAGTCCCATAATCAGCTTCCCAAAAATGCCCGGTCCCGGCGGTTATCAGCTCCGATTCTCAGTCAAGCCCTTGAGCTGTGGTGAAATTTTAAAATTATTCAAATTCATATAGAATGTGGAAACTCGAATTTATAATTGCGGTCCACTCCCAATTGAATGAGGTCACTTACCTCCTTATTTAATAGGGGAACCTCCTTTTTGTAGTTCAAAAATATACAATTTTTATAACAAAGAATACAAATTTAATGAATTCATTGTTTCCCAATCACAGTTTTAGAAGAAAAATCAAGCTTTCTTAAGTTCCTTAAAAAATTTACAGAAAAAGGATGTCAAATAGGATAGAAAATATATCAAATAAGCTAAACTATTGCCAAAACGCGATTAGAATTCCAAAGCTTGCCCAAATCTCGTCCTGGTTGAACCATTTAAATATGACAAAATTGCTTTGAAAATATGAAATAGGAAAGGATTATTCTTAAACAGTTTAAAATCGAATGGAAATGATATCCAAAAATACAGATTTATGATATCCGATATTAGGGGCTCCCCTCTTAATGTAAAATAATGTATCAGTGGGCGGATAGGATGATAGGAGGGCGGACTCTGGTATAATAAAGCAAAACATTTGTTGGAATTATTAATGCCATATAGTATTCCTCCGCTTAAAAATATGACGCTTCAGAAAGACTCCCTCGGCGCCCAACGATGACAGGAGGGATTTTATAATCGGCCGCGAGTCGAGACGACGAGGCCACTTAATAGAAACTAAAACCGAAACTGCAAAAGAAACAAAAGAATGACTAAAACATGCCATTTCCAGGCAGGAATTACGCGGCGGACCAATCCCATTCCCAGTCCCAATCCCCTGTCATGAATCGCATTTAAAGTCGCTTAAAGAATTTCCTTAAAAGCCGTGACTCTGCAGAAAATTGGTCCGCGAAGTCGGGGGAGGGCATGGAGTCGGGAAACCGCATGTAGGTGTAGTGACCGTCGCGTTGAAAGCGGGAGATTTACAAGATTTACACACGCACTCATGTTAAACAACAAATGGCCAGAGAAAGCCCCGGAGAGGAGCTCTGACAAAAAGAAACAGCTCATACATATGAAAAATTACGGCGGCATGTCGGAGCGTGACAAGGCACTTACTGGGATAGTTTGTGGCCCGAGTGGGAGTAGGGAGTAGGCAGTAGGGGAGTAGGTAGTAGAGTCCATTCTCCCAAATAATTGGTTATGCCAGGCCCCCAATTAAGT
This sequence comes from Drosophila vallismaia, assembly GCA_035047325.1. NCBI lineage: Eukaryota > Metazoa > Arthropoda > Insecta > Diptera > Drosophilidae > Drosophila > Drosophila vallismaia. Next base: position 23,355,524 of record JAWNPU010000055.1, on the reverse strand, counting down.
CCTTAAAATCGTGGCGTTTGAGGAACAACATCACCAGCAGGTGGACCAAAGAGTCTGACAAGTCGGTGGCTTGTTCTCGAAAAAAGAAACTGAAACTATTCCAATTTCATAGTCGAGCAGGTCAAAGGGCGCAGGCGCCGCCGTCACAGCTCAGTGATTAGTGCTGTCGAACGGGGACAAATGACCTGGACGAGCCATAAAACTGGTCGAGGAAGTCGAGGAAGACGCTCCCGAACAGGTAAAGGGAGCCGGCGAACGTAAAAGGTTTTCCGGTTACTTACGAAAATTATAGGTTATATAAAACCTAGCAGGGCCGAAGACGCCCCCAGAAAACATTTTAAAGGGGAGGAAAGCGATGAGCGAAGACAGTTCCTCAACTATTCTGTCCCGCAAGCCCATTTACTTATTCATTGGGTTCTTTGTTGTGCTTCTTTATTGGTTTTACTTATTTTATTAGCCGTAAAGTAGTAATAATGGCTTAGGTGCGAGACGCTCCCGTTGTCGTTAAAACTGACGTTTCTCGGGGTCAAGAGTTAAGTGAAACCCAACGGAGCGTGCCAAAGCAGCCAAGACACGGTGGATACGATGGCGTGCATGGGGACTGAGCTACTTAGCCCAGTTCTGGCTGGGATTTGCAGCGGCTGCTCCACTTTTTTTGGCATGCAACCATCGATTGATTGTCTGAGCAAAGGGATTACACGTTTTTTTAACGAAATGCGACAAGCGAGTAAGTGATCGGCAATCGGTAGGAAGTCAAGACGTTCTAGGGTTCAAAGAGTCCCCGAGGAAGGAACGAACAGCGCCTAACCAGCGCCAGGGGAACACCAGAGGACACTCTGTCAACGCATGCGAAGGTCCTGCCTTGTGTGATTTGCGATAAACTATATAATGCCCGACCCACAATACGTAATGGGATCCTAATAAACCGGTAATACGATAGGGCCAGCGATGTGTATCGGGCCTCCACATGTCGTCGAGTCCGAGAAGGAATTATTTATGCCCAACTAAGCCCGCGGGTGGATGGCTGGGTGGTGCGTGTAATTAGTCGCAGTAGTTATAGGAGCCAAGTCAGCAGATATGTCCTGGAGTCGGAATCGGAGTTGGAGTTGGTGGGGGCTGTAATTGAATATCTCGCTCGCCTCACATGGCTGCCACACATCAGCGGACCTTCCCGCAGGAGCCCCTGGAAATCGGTCAAGCTGTCAATCAGATAGGGAGTTCAACTTCCGGCGGCGCACCGCGGCTGGCCCGCCTTGCACGTGTGGGCGTTTGAGTTTTGAGTTTCCTTGTCATGAATTTTTCATGTCGCCAGCAGTGCGGGAGGGTGCGGGTGCCCCTTCACTTACTGTTAACAAATCATTGCGTGTATCTGTTTTATTCAATTTAATTGGTAATGACAACAACGGGACTGCTAACGCGAACTATAATCAACGGCTGAAAGCTGAAGGGTTGACGTCGTGTGTTCGCGACTTTCAAACGACTTTTTCCCAGATGGAAATGGGGGACATGTTTTGACGTTTGACGTTTTACGGTTTACGTTTGCCGTTGCCTGGTAATGCCCTTTTAATCGCTGTCTCCAGACATTCTTCTTCTCCAGACTCCATAATCCGGGGAGAGCTTTTGGGAAATTCTTTCAATTTATTTGCGTTAATGACACTTAATGTGTCCTCCTTCGCAGCAGCATCGCGGCTGTATTGTTTCAGTGACATCGACATAAATTAGACAAGAGCCCGGGCACCCAATGGAAAAACAATTGTACTTCGCTCCGTAGAGAAAACAGAAAACCTAAAACAGAAAGATTGGAGCCAACATGTCGTTAGCACGCACAAAACTCCATGTGGAACTCGAGGCTGGAAGATCAACAGATGAGACGACACTTTTGTTGATCCGACACCCAAATTTTCCAGCCAATGTTTTTTTAGGTGCCGATTGTTTTTACAGATGCATTCGACTTTATCACGTATGAGAGAAACTTGTCCTCTTGTCTCTTAATGCCCCTAATTTTGCCTCCCTGGCTTACAAAGTTTCCCCTCGAATTTTCAATTTTGCCAACCACATACCGGGACCCAGGGCTTTAAATCCGACAAAACTTTTTCCGATTAGGTGACCATTAGCACAGAGCTTCTTCCTCCAGCCACCCAGTCATCCACCCATCCACCCATCCAGCCATCCAACCATCGAGCCATCTAGCCATCTAGCCACATGGTAAAAACTTGAGACATTAATCATGGTGCATGGTGCTTTTTTGGGATTGGGATTGGAATCGGATTGCCGTTGGAGTTCGACTTTCGATAGCCAAAGTTGCCGAGCCACATTTGCATATCGCTCGGCGAAGTTGTCAGCCCGAGTCCGCCCCCGAGTCCGAGTTGGTCAGAGTCCGGGCCAGGCCAGGCCGACCAAAAGTCACAACGGATTAAAAAACTAAATTATCCGACTTGTTTTCATTCCAGTATCTGTTCCTGGCTCGGCCAAAAAAGTTCGAAATCAATTTAAACTTTACTGCATAAATTTGCACCGCACTTTTTTGCAGCCAACATAGGGCTTGGGGCCCGGAATTTATATTTGAATGGAAATGGAAGTTCGAGTTTTGTTAAAGATTCCCGCATCCACACAATTAAGCTTGAGCGTTCCCATTCGGGTTTGGGACTTTGGGCACTACGAATTATTGATTAGCCCGAAAAGGCCTTCTCCCGCCTTCTGTTGTTTTTCGGGGCACTTTGGTGCACTACCTCCATGGAATGGCCACAAACAGGGACAAATATTTTTTAATTAAACCTCAAGCAATTACAAGTCAAAAGCCGACTCTCAAAGGGAAGGGTCTGTCGGGGAATCCGGGTTGAACTGAGCTCGGTGCCAGGCTGGTAAGGTGAGGATGCGTTGGTTCAGAGAAAGATGACACCTCTCTCAGTTTACACTCGAAATGACAGGCAAAGAGGGCAACTTTTGGGTGGCTGGCAGGGGGGAGGGAGTGAGAGACGAGCTGCATGCCACATGCCTCTGTGGCTTTGTGCGGCACTAATTGATGTGCCAGGCCGAGCTCTCTATCCGCCCACTAGGGCGATGTCGAGGCGGCAGAAGACGAGGCACCAGCTGTCTATGAACTGGAACAAGAAGCACGAGGTGCAAGGACAGAGGAGCCTGCCGCAATTTTCTAATTATACGCAAAACTGTACGCCAACAAAAGCAACCAGCGCACACAGATGCGGATTCGGATGCAGATGCAGATACAAACACAGCTCCAGATACAGATACAGAGACTTTGGTGCGCACAACAGCTGGCTACAGTGCGTTTTGGGGGTGGTGGGACTTTGGAGGCGTGGTGGGTGCGGCACAAAATAGTGGACAGGGGAGCGCCAACTTTTATGCAACATTTCTGAGCTGCCGCCGGAGAAGCAGAGAGAACGTAGCAGCTGTTGCAATGGCAACAATAACGAGAATCTCAACCATTTTTGCAGCTGTGCAGTGGGTTGCCCCAACTAGTCCAGCCCCTGCCTCAGCCTTTTTTGTGTGTGCTCTAAATTTTACATAAGTTCGATTTTCGTTCCATTTGCTGCCAAAAGACTTTTGGCATATATTTTTCAGAGCGAGGAAACAAAATTCAAGCTCCCTCTCCCTCTGCCTCACCATCTCCACCAGCAGCGACCTCAGCTGTGTCCCTCGATTAGCCTCACATAATATTTTATAGAAATGTCAAAAATTCATTCATAAATATGCACACAAAGTCGGGAGCCCGGGAGCGACGCAGATCGTCCGAAAAAATCTGACAAATGACAATTAATTGCCGGCCTAATGAAGGCCGAGCGGGTCTCGTGTGGAAAGAAAAACAAACGGGTTTCGAAGCGCGATGGACCGTCACACGGAGGGTCTCCAAGTCAAAGTCTGGCAGAGAATTGGGCGTGCCAAGACAAAAGAAGCAACCGAACCGACAAAACCGAAACCCAAATTGAATTCGATGAGAAAAACAAAGAGAAACCCACAGATAGAAGTCACGCTTCATTAGGTTTTAAAATAGTTCGCGCTTGAGATGACATGCCATGGAATCTGAGTCTCCGTCTGGTTCTTAACCGTATCCGAACTTTGAGATACACTTCAATCACTTCAACGATCCACCAATCCAGCAATTGAATGGACGTCCGTCCGTCCAGGCAGTTTCCAATTTAATTATCCGTTAGCATCTGCGTTTAGTTGCATGTTGCAAACAGTTGCTTGCAACGCTGATGTTTTAATTGACTTTCCTCCGGCGGCAGCTGAGCTACTCTCCCGGCGTCTTTAAGGAAAGTTTGCCAGTTAAATAATTGCATTACACTAAACGGAGCAACTCGCCCAGCGAGGGCGAAGGCGAGGGATGTGTGAACTGTATTTGGAGAGGACTCCGACCCAAACCACATACCCTCTGATTTCTGGCAATATTCTGGCAATAGAGCTTTGGTCCTCAAACGCTATCGCCATGTGCAGTGAACAATAAAAATTAACTGGAGCATCAATAACTATGCAAAAGCCATAAAATTGGTGCTAACAATGTGGAGCATCGGTCTGGCGCCCCCTCCAGTTCTATAGTTCCATTTCGAAAAATATATTGCAATTTTGTAACTGGTAACTGGTTGCTGGCTCTGGATCCTTGTGCATTCAAAACGCGGATGTTGGTTTTTAGATTCGGGTTTTTATTTTCGCTGGGGTGTCATAAAAATTGATGAATGCCCCAGCACACCTCCTTCTTGCCGCCTTACCGCCTTACCGCCTTGTTCCTTGTTCACACAATGGAAATTGATGAGTGCAGAAATTTGCGATAATAAAATTGATATTTTACTAGCTGCATTTTATTGTCTGCTTCCACCTAACTAGAACAATCCGATCACACAATAAATAAGGGCTCGAATGACAAGTATTTATAGAGCAATCGAAACAGTTTTTTCCCTGATTAAAAATCTGAAAAATTGTTATATCCTCGGACAAAGTACAGTACATTACATAATATATAGTATATTTCTATAGAATTCTACCTCTGTCGTTCTCTTTGTGGCTTTTGTGTCCGAGTCCGAGTCCGAGTCCGGAGTGGAAAATAAAGGAAGGAATGACCGAATAAAAGACATCAAGGACATCAAATCGCAGCAATTGAACTGTAAGGAAGCATTGCCAACAAAATGACGATTGCAGTTTCTCCGGGCTTTCTTATTTTTTATTTTCCTTCTCGATTTAATTTCTTTGTGTACTCCATTCCCATGAAATATCTCTTGGCATTTCTGCTTGCTTTTTTCGGTCACTTCACTTGCCATGACATCAAAGTCAGAGATTGTTTTGGAGCGGCGAGTCGGGGAAGAGGTTCTATCCATCCAGAGGAATGCCGCTCGTATTCCAGAGAATACGACTTCATTTTCATTCAATATCTACATAAGCTCTGCGTAATTATGGAGGCTTTATGGACTGTGCAGTGTATGAAAGCAAATGCAGTGGAAAAAAGCCAGGGAACTCTTATAATTTCTAGTTTGTTTTGGCTTTCGAACCCGACTTGGCAATGGATGCGCCTAAAATGCGACACCCAAAGGACTCGGACTTTGCCGCATTTCCTCGACACAATTGGCAAAAGTTCAAGACCTGGAGGGTGCATAGCTGGACACTTTAGAGGCCTAAACGTCGGATTGCAGGCTCCAGCATCCTGAGCTGCATCTTGACTGGGTGGCTCAGGGGCATTTAGCGTCTTTGCCGATTAGTCCTGCATCAGGATCTGGCCCGGCCACTGGCTGTCTGGCGACAAGCTTCCAATAATAGATTTCCAACTAACCGACCGAGCTAGCCAGGAGCGACTGATGAGTTAACACGTCCTGGCCAGAACAAAGCCAAGACAATACCGATCCGGGCCAGGTCCGAGGCACGTCGCATGTCTCATCATAATCAAGTGATGCCGGCCAGCGGCATAAATGTCAACGATTCGATAATGGAAAGGAAGATGTCTATAGATGTGCGGGATAAGGCGGGGAAAATTCCTTGCTGGTCCTTGAGTGTGATTCCTTGGCCGAAACCCTCCACCATCCAGCATCCACCAGCGACCATCGCCCATTATTTGCCATTTGTTTTGGTTGGCAGGGACCAGAAGAGCTAGGGACAAAGAAAAAACTCAAGACAAATATTTGAGAAATTGCACAAGAAAATAAAAGCTGTTAATATCGATGGGGGCGGGCGGTCTGCGTGGATGGAGGTCTGCGTCTGGACCCCGAGATGGACCATCATCCACCACTTTCGTGTATCGATTTTCCAGCCATAAAGTGGATCTCTATCCACCCCATAATGCCCTGAATAACAGTTTATTTAGCAACTTTTTGCCCTCATATTTACTTAATACATTTTGTTGAAATTATACCAGTCCCCGCCCCCACGTCGCGCCCCCTCATGAGCAACACATTTGGATTGGGATTTCCTTTTCAATCAGTTGGCCCGAACGCGTGTGTGTGTTTGCATTTATTACCAGCTTTCATTGGCGTTTATTTTGGTCTCCACCCCGTCTGAGCGACTCTTAAAGGAGCTTCCTTAAGAGCGAGTCCTTGAGCGGGAAAAGAAACTCAAAATTAAAGAACGTAGAAGAGCCTTTGAGGCGAATACGTCCCAGCTGTTGGCCCTAACTCAATCTCCTCCTTCCCAGCATCACCTCACTGATTACGACTTTCTTCTTCGCTTTTCTCCGAGTCCTTTCTCCTTTAATTTCCTTTCAGCCGCTCCTTATTTGGCCAACTAAATCGACTTTGCCTTTGTCCCTCGCACACAATATCACAATATGGAATTTTATAAGCACAGATAAGTACATACATGTATGTACACAGAACACAGTACAGTGCGCACCGTAACGATATACTCGAATGCACGAAGGCCACATGGGACCCGGAACCTGGGACTCCCCCGCCACCCACTCGGTTACGTTTTCAATTTGTTCGCTTTAATAATTCACAATTCAATAAATACTAACAAATTGACATTGTCCAAAGGCCCAAAGAAAGGACGAGAAACGCTCTATGGATTTGTGTGTGTTCCGTTTATGGCAGCCAACAACAATTCCGTAATCATATGAAGGGGCGGACAGCCTGAGGGTGGTTCCGTGTACAGGACGGGGGATGGGGAATGGGGGATGGGGAGCACCCAAAGAGCCCGGAGAACCCACCAATTACGTAGCCGAGGAATTAACTTGAGCGACTTTTATGTCAATTCAATACATTTCATTTACTCCGGCAAGTTCTTCCCAAGAAGAAGCCGAGAAAATAATAAAAGGCAATGGGATTGGGATTGCTTGCCAAGGGGGGGGAGGGGTGGAGAAGGACTTTGCCAAGGAGAAAAAGTTGGTATTTGGAAGGATTTGCCTTCAACCTAATCGCATCCCAGCATATTTTCAACGTAGTTTCTCGGTGAAATTAATTTGTAATTTTAGTGACTTGGGAACTCCTTCCCCGGAATCCTGTCCCAGCCCAACCACCACCCACTCAGCAGAGCTCCTCCATCTTTTCGCATATCCTGCGGCTGTGCTGACAAATTATGTGCAAATAAATTGCTTTTTGTTAAGTGGCTTTGCATAAGAAGTTAGAACTTGTGGTTTCACCATCCCCGGGACTTCTTGGGAACTCCCGCCAGTTGTCTCTCGTTTGGGTTGTCCACATCATTTTCGATGTCGATGTCGATGTCGATGGCGATGTCGATGGCTTGGCATTATTTGATCGCACATGAATATTTAACTTGGCAAATATGGCTTGGCTGTGTCTGCGGCTGTGGCGCAGGACCCACAACAAGGACACTCGCACGCACTTAGGGCACACTCAATTTATTGCTGTTAATAGCCCGGAATATGCATTTCGAATACTTTTTATCGACTCTCTCCCTAAAATATTAACCAAAGCCAGAGCCGAGCTTCTCCCTGCGGGATTGGCAATTCCCTCCGGGGTGCCGGGAAAGTTTCGATCGAAGCTAATTAAACTTGATTGTGGTGCCGAGTGGAGGAGTGGGGATGGACTGGCTTGTTCAGGTGAAATAATGGCTGCAAATGTTTTCGAAATTTTAATGGGAATCGACAGCTCGGCAGGTCATCACTGGCAGGTACTTTATCGATTGGTTCGCCTGCAGCTCGGATGGCCAGCCGGCCAAGTTTCATTAAATGCTCAATTTTACACTCGTTTACCATCCATCTTTATTTATTTTCATGGAAATATTTACACATAATGCGGCATAACTGTTGGTTGTTATTAAATTAGAGAGTTTCCTATTTCTTCGCCCCCTTAAATCTTTCTGTCAATCTGACAGACTAAGCGTTTATGATTATTTTGCTAAGCAAATATTTAACCTCCCACAGAAAGACCCTCAGAAAGTGTTTAGAATTTAAACAAAAGAGGAGAATTCTCCGTAAAAGACGAAGAGCCAGAACCAGAACCAGAACAAGACTAGACTGGAGTTCTATATAATTAATTATTATGGCCGGGCATTACAGCCTCTCCGGGAAAGGCGGGGGGCATTGAACGGCTTCCAAGCCAGCCGCTACCTGCGGACCAAGACCGGACCGCAGACCAGCCCCCCGCTAGAAAAAGAGTCATTTATATTAATTTTAATAACATTGTTAAGACCGAACACGCTTGCGACTTCGCCAGACTAATTTGGTGCCGAAACTCCCAGCTCCAAGCTCTCGGTTTGGAACTCCAAACTCCAGTCGAGTGTTAACAACAAAACACTTTTCGGTCTCTGAAATCTTCGGGCAGCTAATCAACTGAACAAATCGAAAACCCCGAAATGTTAATGCCTTCAATTAAAAACAAATTAGCGTTTCGTAGCCTCTGGCCAAGCCAAAAAAGCTGAATTCAAATGCAGCTTTGATGGCCAGGTGAGGTGCATTTTGGGAAGAATTACCAAACTCAAAATTGTATCTAAATTATTAATGTATGACGAATGCATGTTTGCTAAAGATTTAATCAAATGCAAGTCCCCTTGGGCGTATTTGGAGTGCGTTTTGGCAAACAAATGTCCCTGGAGAGGCGTTTGACTTTGAAATGTCCTTTGGCTGACAGTAACAGAAATCGAAAGTTCGGCATATTAATTAGTTTCTGGTTTCTCAATCAGAACGCAGCGCGATAATGACCCAGCCAGAGTGAAAGGCAGGCCGGGTGTTGGCCCCAGGAGCCGGAGATGGCCCAAAAGCCTCCAGAAGCCCCTCCTCCATGTGGCGTACTTAGTGTGTTGCCACCAAACTGGGAACTGGGGGAAACCTCAAGCAGCGTGAGGGCAAGAACCGGGGGAGAACCGGGCGAGACCCGGGCGGTAATTAATCATCATTAGATTTTCGTAAACAGAGCGGATTTTAAGTGGGATTTGCAGCTCAGACAGAGACAGGCGGGCGTCGGTATCTCGGACTCGAACTCGGCAAGGACTCTATCAGGGATCGTCCTCCCCCACACAGAACACAGAACACGTTCATTTAGTAATGCCCCGGCTCCGGGCAGTCCTGGGAGCACCATTTATTCTGGATGCTTGTGCATTGACAGCTTGGGTCTGCTTATCTGTCCTGCATTTGACATTTAGCATTAAAAACGTTTTAATAATAACGCAATAATAATAAGGACGCCTCTATCTGACTGGCTGTAACAACTTTTGGATCCATCCGGATTCCCGGACTCTCGGATGGTGAATGGTGGATGGGGCTCTCAACTAGATACTTATCATTTCATCAATCAAACGGCGGACAGATGGGTGGCAGTGGCCAGGACTTGCGAAAACTTTTCATCGTTTATTCTGTTCGACTACAATTATCCGAAAAAGCTCAAGTTCAAGCGTGATGGCTGCTCTTGAGAGTCCTTCAAAGCATCATCAATCTCCGAGAGTCTGGTCTTGGCCGTGTAAGCAAAAATGGCGGACAGGAAACAAAACTTATCAATTACATTGGACACGGCCCTGGAGCACACACGGCACCGGCACCGTCTCCGGCATAGTCTCCGCCTTCGCCTCTGCCTCCAACTCTGTCTCCGGCTCATCTCGTCATATTTAAAAAGCCAACGGGCAGTGGGCAGTGGGCAGTGGCGAATGCCTTTTGTATTCCCTCCCAGCATCCCGGACCAGTTCCCTTTGTGGCTGCGTTTGAGTTATGACTTAAGCTGACATTTCATTAGTGAGCTTAAGTGTTCCGCGAATGGGTTCGTTGTCTTCTGGCGCGGTCTTAGCCCACTTCTGGCCTTGGCTTAATTAGACTCTGGCCAACTGGCCATGTGGCCGTAATGAGGCTTTGGCCCGAACCGCTGACCCAGATACTTCCAGTCTCCGGAAACTAACTTTCCTTCAAGAAAAGCCTGAAGCCTTGAAAGTATTTGCCTTACTTGGAACACTTTACTTTTCTTTAATATTAAATACTCGAGTACGGATCTTCCATCCAATTACGTTTTTTATTTTGATCGCAACGATAAGGCACACAGCTACCTTCTTCCTGTTTCGGGGAATAATAAGATTGAATTTAAAAGGAAATGTGCACGGGCAGGTCCTGCTCAAGTGGGCCACTCAAATGGTTGGCACCGCCACTTGGCGCTGAATGGAGTTGACCACGAACCGACCGACTGGCGGACTGCCGGACTGCCGGACTGACTGACTGACAGAATGAGTTAATGGGGAAGAGGACGAATGAACGAAAGGACGAATGAACGAATGAATGAATGAACGATTTGCATGCTCACAAAACATTTGCTCGGGCCGGGAGGGAAAAAAATGTGCAAGGAAGAGAAGAAAGGACTCTGCCCGGTGCAGGTCAATTAATTAGGACTAAATTAAGTGCAGCTGTGTAGTGCTCGAGTCAAGGATCTCCGGGTCCGCTCGACTCCTGCTCCAGCTGCGATTCGAGTGGCTAGATTATAACCCATTTGCTGGCCGAGCCACCGCATGAAGCATAAATCCTGGCCGGGCTCCGGCTCGGAAGGGGTTAGTTCATTGACCGGAAGTCGGACAACGAAAGTACGTGGAAAGTGGTAAACAGAGCCAAGTTTGCAGATAAGCCCGCCATCCATTTGTTCGCGTCCTCTTGCTGCTGCTGACCCCGGCCGGGGGCGTCCAACGGAACTCTTTTGGTATACAAATGAGCTCACTATTTGACGGAGAAACATGGACGGGAAGTGCAATCTAGGGCGTCGCTTCGATAAGAACTTGGTGGAATTCAGGGGTCTGAGTCCCCGGGTCTGGGACGCCAAATAAAGATCCCAGTCGAGCTGGGCGTGGGCGGAGAATGACTCTAGTATTAACATTATAATGATCGGGATCGGGATCGCGATCGGGATAAAGACAAACGCGCAAAATGCAATAAGCAAATAATGAAGCGCGTCATATTTGCATGCATTCTGAATTTACGATGTCGGGGAACTGGACAATTGACTTGCCCCGAGACATTGTGGCATTGTAGGTGTAGCATGGAGGATGGAGGATGCCTGTAAAATGTTTCCAGCCATAAATTAAAGCCCACTAACGAACCAGGATTGGCCAGTGGAGGAGTTGCAACCGCAAACTGCAACAAGATAATGGCAAATGAAGCCGTAGGAGTGGGCTGCATGCCACATGTGAGCACGTGACACGGGGGAACCAGCACGATCACCTCACGCTCGCATCTCGGGGGAGTGCGAGATCTCTTGATCTGGAAGAGGGGAACCCACACGGCGGCACGTCCATGCAAATTGCCGCTCCTGCCGGCGAGCTCTGGCTATTGTCCGAGATGTCTGGAAAGGCCATTGCGCCTGCGCAGCAATTTATTTCATTTATACTTCCCACTCCTCTTCCTCCGAGCATCCCGCTGCGTTTTATTATCATTGCATAAGAATCGTATTGTCGGACTTGCCACAGTCGGTGGATAACTTGTGACTGCGAGTCGGGCTCTGGCCTGGCTCTGAAAGCAATTTCTGGGGAGCATCCAGTCGGCGACCCCGAGCTGCCTGTTTCACGTCTAACATGTGCCTGTGGCTACTGTGGACCGAAAATCTGGATGGGAGGAGTGTGTTCCTATGCAGGAGAGTCGCCGACTTCCTGAGGCCGCCACAAGGCTTAGGCGGGACCTGGTATGGAAGCTCTTGATTGGATTTCTGGGAGGCCGAAGCGTCGAGTTTGTGCAACTTGTGGATCCGGGGCACCTGCTGGGATGAATGGCTTTTTATCAAATAGGTCTGTCAAATTTCTCCCCAGCGATACGATGCGATACGAAACGATAGCATTTGCATATCAATCCGAAATCCATTTCACAGTTTCACGCTGCGCGGCCCACAGGTTCCAAGCATAAAAAAGCCATAATTTCCCGGGATGGGGCAGCTTGGCAAGTGTCTGGAAACATGACAGTTGACATCTCTCACATATCTCATTCACATCCGATATCGAAGCTGCAGCTAATTTCTTCTCACTTCTTATTCATAAGAGTTATGTAAGTTGGCGTTTTCCGATTTCCATACTTAGCATCACAAAGGCAGAAAACTAGCAATATGAAAGCTATGAAAGCTTTAAACTCATTAAGAAGCCATTTAAATTAATTTCCACACCGGGCTGGCACTGAAACGAAATTTTAGGCAAATAAAGAAACCGATTTCATATTTTCCCCTTTAAGCTGGCTTTAGAATCCGGTGCCAAAAACAGGTTTACGCCGAATAAAATGTATCAAAATCCACGCACAACCAGCGACCAAAAACGAATTGTAATGCAACGCGATTTCTGCATTTGACATTTTGGCAAAAAACAGGCAAAAATATAAAATAAATCCAATGTGGTTGGCCGCAGGGCGTAATAAATTTCATTTCAAGCTCTTTAAGAAGCCCTTTTTCAGGCCGAAGGGGTTTCAATTTATTAAAAGTATCGATTTAATCGATAATCTAGGGTAGAGCAGACTAATTGATACTTAAATCATAAACTAATGGATAATTAAAAATGAAAATTGATCTCCGTTTTCTATATTTCTGCACTGGGAGTGATTAATTTTTATGAATGATATCAGGTCGGCAAAATGTTGATTAATTTTTGAGCAAAAAATATCGAAATCAAATAAAATCCAACCATTATGTATATTCAAATTATTTGTAATATTTATCCTTAAAAGTAAACCCCATCTCATATAGTTTCTCTCTTCTGTTTTCCAGGTATGCTTGATGTGGATTTCATTGTTGCCTTTCCAGACTCCGGTGGGTGCGAGATTGAGCTTTTGGCAGAGCTCCTCCCATGTACCTGCCCCAAATAATTAATGAATGGAGCAGAACCTGCCCCACCCAGCTCACTTTCGGTTTAAAGCTGCCGGGCGAAGCCAATAAGCCAAAGTAACTGGGTAAACACATGTCCCAGCACCACCACTACCACCACCAGCCCCCAAATGGCCAACAATTTTTAAACAAGATAGAAAACACCCGGGAACACATGTACACAATGATACACCTGTACTAACACACGCCCTACACCCACTCCCATACACATGCAACCGAAACGAGCTTAAGCTCTGTGAAAATAGTTTCAATAAAGGCAGCTTGCAGTCTGCCTCACGCCTGGGACGCCTACCTCCTACCATCCAAAGCGAACCCACCTCACACCGCCCAGCGCCCGCTGCTATTGTTATTATTTATGCGAGTCAAACAGCAGCTTCCGTTTGTGCCACATGCGGCTGGCAGAGGCATGCAGTGGCTGGGCCACTGGCAGAGGCAGGGCCTAGAGAACACGGAAAGGAAGCGGCGAGCATTTAAAAAATGCACGCAGGGAGGAAGGCCTTGACTGCAATATGTTGCCCAACAGCGGGTTGCCTTTTTATAGATTTTTTTACCAGGTCAGCGGAGCAGCGAGTTTGGAGAGGGAGCAGGGTGTGTCGCCTCTTCGCTGGCTTGTTTAACATTTTTCAACAATTTCCTTAATCATGGGTTAGGATCCCACCCACCTCTCGTTGCTGCGCTTTCCTTCCATGCCATTAAGAGTCAACTGTTTGTTTGGCGGTGTGTGCGGGTGGGGGTTTGTGCGCCCCAAGTTATGCTACATTTGGTGGCTGTTGCAGTTGCTCTTGCCGCTGCCGCTGCCGCTGCCGTTGCTGCCACTGCCACTGGCTCGGCAACATTTTAATTGCTTTACATAATGCAGCAGGGCAGGCTGTGGTGCCTCCTTAATGTTCGCTGCATTGCAGTTTTTCATTATTTTTAATTGTTTGTGCAGCCGTGTGTGTCGCCACTAAAAATGTTGCGAAATGCCGTCGCAACAGCCTCGACCCAATCCCAATTACGTCTCCATAATTGCTAAATTAATGCTGGAAAAGATGTGTGCCACGGCACTGAAGGCTCTTGAACGGAGTTCGGCAATAGGACTGGCAAATTAGAGGCGGCACACTAGCGGGGGCCCACTGTACTCTTCAGTTCTCCTTCCAAGTTTCCTCCTTGTAGCAGCATAATTACCAGAAGGAAAGTTTTCTCTCCAGGATCAGCAAGAAAAACAAGGACGTCGGCAGGTCTTTGGCAGTAGGAAGCAAGAAAATTTCCTCGAGACTTTCTGGGGCAGGAACATTAATATAACCGCATGTTTCCACCCCCACGAAATGGAAAGTTTTGGGAGCTTTGGGGAGTTTCGGGTCCATCGACAAGGCCGGGTCAGCAGCACAGGTTGGCCAAAGGAGAACTTCAAAATTTAACGACTCTCGAAAGTCCGATGAAAAGTTGAAAAGAATGCACCCGCAAAAACAGCAAAAAAAAAAACTAGAATGGGCAAAAAGAGCAATGTAGAGGGAAATTTAAATTATATTAAGCCAAATGAACGGGCCAGACTTTTTCCATTACTTCGAATAATAAATAAACAAAACGAGCAAGCTCAAAGGAAAAATCCACACAAAGAACCACTTGACTGGGGCAGTCGCAATTGACGAGTGGAAATAGAATGGAAACTTCGCTTTCAAAGTCGTTCCAATTAAAGTTGCCCGGAGATGACGATGGAGCATTAGATCTCCAGAGCTCTAGAGCCCCCTACCCATCCACCCTCTCCAGATTTTCCCACATTCGTAACACGAAACTTGTAATGTATACATGGCAGACATTCCATCAAAAAAATAACCTCACCAGCCCAACCCACCCTACATTCCCGACCAAAGTTTTCCATGTACTCGCATTATTCCCCCCATCCTGCCTCTGTCCTGTTCACCCACGTGACGAAAAGTTTTCCACTCGGCGATGCCACCGATTCCTGCGCTGTTGTTGCCTTTGTTGGCCTCCGATAATGATTTGATGTTCATGTTTCGCGTTTGCATAGCAACTTTTGTCAGCTGGCAAATTGAATGAGATTGCTGCCAAAGATGAAATCCAATTAGAATTTAAATCAGAACATGGGAGATGGGGAGAAGGAAAGCTCCTTTGGGCGGAAGGAGCTCAAAAAAGTGCGCGTCCTAATTGCAGCAACCAGAAATTTCGAGTCCTTGCTCATCAAGCTCCTTTGTTCGGGTCGAAACAAAGGCGCGAGTCGGACCAGAGCTGGCCACTAAGTAAGCCCTCGCCGGGAACCGAGGGAACCGGAGCATCGTGCCAGGGTTGGGCTAGGTCATGTTGTCAGCTTGTTGCACTTGGCCCGGGGCTCATTAATAGGACGATTATTTTTTCCTCCACACACTCGCATGTGTGGCTGCCACACTTCACTTGCGGCGCGTCACCTCCTCGGGTGGCCTGTTGACACTCATTGAGACAAAAGTGCTTAACTGCCAGCACTTTGAGAGAACTGCAACAAAGGCGGCCAAAGAAACTATTCAGCTTACACTGGAGAATATTTCCAGCGTTTGATGTGGAAAGTCTGTAGGTCATTTTTGCCTGTTTGTTTTAGGGAAAAAAGTGTTGTTGAAAGTGTAAAGTCTTTTCTAGAAGTTGGAGACATTAATCATTTTCTCATTTTTGAACTCGAACCCTTTTGCGGCAAGTGTCCTTTTCTCTTCTGTCTTGTGTTCTTCCTTCTTTTAGCGCACTTGCTTTTGGGGTTTCCTTCTCGAACTCACGTACAAATAAAGCTTTTATTTTCTGCTTAATTTGTTTGCAGGCGTTTGTGCTGTGGATGCCACAGAGTGTGGCCCCAGTCCCTGCCTCTGCCCCAGTCCCTGCCTGAGCCTCAGTCCCAGCCACAGCCCCTGCTCCAACCTAAGCCACAAATGTGTTGCATAACTAAAGGCGTTCGCGAAAAATGTCAAGCACCTCAGCTGGCATTACGACATGTACGACGAAGAAGGTTAAGCACGCCTGACACTCTGTGAGTTATGGCGAATGGAAAGGAGGAGCACCAGAGAGGGAGGCGGCCTGAAAACTGTGTGTTTTGGCCTCTTGGCTGCCACTTTGAAATGCTAATGAGTCGCAAGCAAATGTCAGTTATCTATAGCCTACTTTCTGGCGGCAGTCAGTGCAAACTTTTCGCTGCATTTCCGCCCTCCCCCAGCTCTAACCCACCCTCGCCAAATAAAGACTCCAAGGCCTTCTTTGGAGCCGCCACACTTATAATTTTGGTGTAATTTCCAGCGAATCAAATGGCAAGGAAGAAGGCGCTGGACGACCCATCCAAGCCCTGTTGGCAACTTGCATTTGGAAATGTGTCAAGTAAAGCGTTAAATTAGATTTAAATTCGCCTTTTCCGCCGTTTCGGCATTCATTTGGCCAAAAACTTTTGACTTCTGTCTCCAGAACGGCTGCAGCCCAAATAAATCCTCAAAACTTGCAGTCTTCCGAAACCAGCAACTGTCACTTGACGTTTATTACTTTCTCGGCTGACAATGAGCTGGAAGTTATGCCGTGGCCCAATTGAGTTGGCTCTTTAAGTCTTTGAGGCTTTAAGGGTGCCGGGCCGGGCCGGGCCAGACAGAGTAGAAACCGCAAAATGTGCAACACACAGGGCGATGAGCCGTCGCCTAATAGGATTAGGGGCAAGAGCTCTTCTCCTGCAGCTTGTGGCGGAGGTAAAAAGTAGAAGTGTGGCAGGGACCGGGTAACTGGTGAAAAAAATGAACTGCGGTTTCTGGGCCGTCGTCTCCTCCAGTTGGCTTGCCACGAAATCAATTAGGCGGCGTCGCGTCTCCCGGCGGAGAAACACCATTAAATACCTTCAGACTTCATTTGGGTAAAGGAGGTCAGTGCTGGAATTTGAAGACCACCCCGAAACCTGGTAAATGGTAAATGGCAAATGGGATTTAAGTTTGGTTAGGATTAAGCGTTTTCTCTCTTTGAAGAGAACCCCCTCCTATCCTTGCAGAATCAAAGTTTGATCCTCGCCAGGAGCAGGACCACGGCTGAGGTTAACCAGCATACAAAATTGAAACTAAAGCAAACAGCGTTAACTTTTTGTTTTCCTTAGCCGCCTTAGCCACATTTTTGCTTTAGGACCGTTAAAATATTCGCATCGCGTGCTCCTGGCTTTTTACCTTTATGTCGTGTTTAGCATTATCCTGCCGCCCCTCGTGACGCCCTACCGCCCTACCGCCCTCCCGCCCATCCGACCAAACGCCCAACCAGGATCCGTCGACACATGGAACGTGACTAAGCTGACAATTGTGTCGAAGTAAATCCAAGTTTTGCCAGCCCGACTAAATAAATCTCCTAGGCGAGCGCAAAACTTTGACAAACAAAGATTGTGGATGCGAAGGGCTTTGCAAATGACGCACAATGGGCGTTTCTTCGTGGCATGGGAGGCGGTGTGGGAGGAGGATGAGGGGGAGGGGCTTCGGGCGGTACATGACAGGCAACATAAATAGTTGGGCAGGTTTGGCTTCAGTTCGGGCCTGGTCTCAAATTTAATAAACTGTACACACTCACCTATGCAAAGGATTTACTTGACCAGGCCAGTAAACGTTGACAACTTTATGTGCGTGGGAGTGGGTGTGGGTGGGTGTGTAGCTTTGCTCTATTTATATGTCAAGCGCAGGCGGTGCAAACACACCACACACACACACACAGAGAGTCGTAGGCAGGACAAAGCCGGGAAGCTGTGATGGTGCACAGGACAATATACAAACAGGACAACGCGTACACGCATACAGATGGCCCGCATTATGCCTCCGCCCCGGGGGACAGATTCGGGCTACAAAACTGAATGCAGTCGGGCAGGACACAGGGCCCTTTAATATATAGACACGCTCCAAACAAAGCATTCAATTGTCAGTTTAGGCGCCTTTTGTGCGGCCTCCCAGACCCACTCTAGTCCAATCTGGCCGAAAAAAGTACACTTTCCACCACACATTGCGTATACGCAGTGGTGTACTCCATGGCCTTGCATTAATTCGTTGCCAGGAAAATGAGATGAACATTTTAAGAAACAAATAGAGCTAGGAGCAGAGTCCTCAATCGATTAACCAGTTGCCAGGACCCTGACAGAAAAGGATTTTAATGAAATTGTTCCTTTCCTCGCCTGCTCCTGCAACTGGACAATCGTGGAAGGGAGCTGTAGTTAAGAAATACTTTAGCAGCTGCCTGCACCTGCTTCCGACTCAGGTTGCTTCCGACTCATTTTCAGCATGCCCCCTGCTTTCCTTGGCTTGCAGCAATTCATGCTTAACTGACATTTCAGCTGTCATTCCAAAAGTGTTTTACATTTCTCTCTCGTCAGGAGCTCGGAAGGAGGCTGCCGGCAAAGGTGTTGGCATGCCCCGTCGCTCATAGCTGGCGTGCCTCAAGCAGCTGGTGTCGCTTTTCGATCCATCCTCCTTCAGCTTGCTCTTAATTAAATTAACATATTTCTTTCGCAGCTCCTCCATTCCGACACATTCCGCAGTTCCGTAATGCTGTAATTCCGCAATTGAAGTTCGCATGTCTCATGACTCATTTCCTTTCATTTGAAATTGTCTTAAAGGCTGGGATCTTGCGGGACGCTTACTGGCATGTTGCCTTTTGGCTGCCGAGTGCATTATAATGGCATTAAAATGCAAGCCAAAAAAAACCATCCCCGAAAAGCGGGAACCCTTGGGGCGTGGAGCTGGAGGTGGAGGTGGGCAAGGACACAAAGCAAGCCCGGCAGGGAGCAGGATTCGCTTTGTCACACACAAGCACACATTGCGGGAAGCATTTGGCCTCGCAGCATCAAATGTACAATCTCCGAGAGAGCGCCCGAGTTACCGACCCATCGGTACAATACACCACCCCTCCTTCTAACCCCCAGGTCTTCACAAGTGAAGACATCGAACCGGGAAACGTTGCGATACAAAGTCGCAACATAAACATCAACGACGAGTCAGCCGCCGATATTCACCGTTAGCAACACGGCATTCCCTTCACACAGACAACGCAGCGCATACAATCCCACATACACTCTTGTAAACATACTCTCTGTTGCATCAGACTCTCTATTTCTAAGAACTCCATTCGTTATACACATATACATATTCACTATAAGCTTATTTTAAGACCAAAAAATAAAGACGACCGATTAGTGGAGTTTTAGCAGCAACCACTTGCAGACGTATCCAATTCGATCGAATTCCCTAACAGCCGTAGCTACTTCCAAGGCCAGCTCCTCTCTTCTCTGAATTTAAAATACCCCGCGAAGCTCCCCGGAGGTAACTGGCGCAGCCGGAAACTGGAATGGAAAATATTCTATTAAACCTTCTATTAGTTCTACTGTAAGTAGGTGTAGAAAAAGAGTGAGAATGAAGTGCAGTAATGTCTAAAAGTGAATACAACAAAAGTCCTACTACAATACATAAACCGCCTTAATTAACATGCAAAACACCCAGATATAATTTCAAAAGAAAAAAAAAAGAAGAAGATGTAGTGTACCTACGTGGCATCAATCGCTGATAAACCACTGCCGAAACATTAAAGGCCCAGTACTACATCACAAAATACTTATATATACATCGAAAATATACACAACAAAACCATATATACAAATGTGTAAGAGTGACGTATAATGTACTTGTGTGAAATCAATCGCTGATAATCACTGCCGAAACTTAATAAGGCCAAGTACCACATCACTACTTTCATGTGTACATATATATGCAAAACAATTAAAACAATTCACACACACAAATATTTCAAATGCAATAAGAAAAAAAAAGAAGATGTAGTGTACCTACGTGGCATCAATCGCTGATAAACCACTGCCGAAACATTAAAGGCCCAGTACTACACCACAAAATACTTATATATACATCGAAAATATACACAACAAAACCATATATACAAATGTGTAAGAGTGATGTATAATGTACTTGTGTGAAATCAATCGCTGATAATCACCGCCGAAGCTTAGTAAGGCCAAGTACCGCATCAGTACTCTCATGTGCACATATATATATGCAAATACGAATTTATATGAACGGTGAAGAGTATGTTTTCTAAGACTGGGCACAGAACCACAAAATCACATATAAACTGCACACCTTAATAAAAAGGAAAATCTTTGAAACATGCATCCATATTCTCACTCTTTCAACACAAATGAAGTATTCAAATATTACATACATACATTAATACCACTATATTACAGGAATTAACGCACAAAAAAAAAAAAAAAACACCATTCAACTATAAACAAATAATTAAGAACCACTAAGTACATTATAAATTGTATACTCCCTTTCTCTCTTAAATGTCAAAGAAATTAACACAAACTATAAAACAAACAACTCGTTCCGTATTAGGATCACACACACTTCCAAAAAGAGTCACACGTTCAGTTACTAAAACAAACACCCTCCCCGTAATTAGAGAAAATACCCTCTCACCGCCCCTTCAACCTATAAATATGGATTCAGACAACGCCTCCGTAGGTAATTCCGCCCCCTTAACACCTACCGTCAGTGGCTCCAGCAGTATTGCTACGACACTTAGTGCCACCGATATTTTAGCCTTCGTTAAAGAACTTCCGACTTTCGATGGTACTCCAAGCCAACTCGACAAATATATAACTAGCGTTGAAGAAATAATCATGCTCATTAGGGGTACCGACCAAACACCGTACGGGCTTCTAACACTTAGGGCAATTAGGAACAAAATAGTTGGAAGAGCAGATGAAGCCCTAAACCTAGCTAACACCAAACTTATATGGGACGATATCAAAAGCAACCTACTACGTCTATATTCTAGCAAGAAAAGCGAAGCTACCCTCCTAGGCGAGCTCCAATCTCTCCCGGACAACCTAACCCTAGGGCAATTGTTCTTCGGCTTATCGAGGATTAGGAGCCAACTTATATCCATTACTTCCAATAGTGGACAGTCGGCCACAATCATCGAAGCCAAGAAAACACTATATGATGAAGTCTGTCTAAATGCCTTCATTTCAAGAATCAGAGAACCACTTAAAACAGTCATCAGATTGAAAGACCCCAAGACTATCGAAACAGCTTACGAGCTATGTCAAAGAGAAAGAGCTCGTTACCAGAACAGAAACCCATACCCCCCAACACCAAACAATACCGTACGACGAACTAACAATTACAATAACAATAACAGCAACAATCACAGAGACGACAACAACCGCAACAACCGTAATTCACCTTACTTCCAAAACCACTCATACCATTATTCAAACCCCAACTCCCAATATCGTCAATCAAACAATGGCAACAGAAATAGTAACCCGTTTAAAGACAATAAAACACCAAATTATGGGCTACACAACATAGAAGAAGAAAAACTCACCCAACACTGCCCTACCGACCTAAATTTTCAGGCACCCGCCTCAAGAACCCGACCGGATACATAAACCCCACCACACATGCAACATCCCTTCCATACATAACCCTAAACCTACAACAAAAATTCCCCTTGTCATTTCTTATCGATACAGGATCCAATAATTCCTTCATCGACCCAGAATCTGCAAACCAACTAGAGTGCACAACTCTACCAACATCCACTTCAATTACAACAGCATTAAATAGTTTCAAAATTGAGGAAAAAGCAATATTCCCAATGCCACCCGAGTTCAAAACCGAAGGTCAAATTACCCTACTTAAATTCAAATTTCACTCTCATTTTAACGGCCTCATAGGAATGGACCTATTATCACACCTAGAAGCAAAAATAGACCTAGTAAACTTACAACTAGTAACCTCAAAGTCTACACTCCCAATATCCTTGTACACTAACCAAGCTTCAAAAATTTTTAACATCCCCGCCTACAGTAAAGTTATCTTACCACTACCGGTAAAGACTAATCATGGCGAATTCTATTGTTGCGCTACACAGCTGAATAATGAGTTAACCTTGTCAGAAGGACTATATAAAGCAAACAATAATATTGCCAATGTCGAAATCTCTAACAA
Source organism: Drosophila vallismaia (assembly GCA_035047325.1). Taxonomy (NCBI): domain Eukaryota; kingdom Metazoa; phylum Arthropoda; class Insecta; order Diptera; family Drosophilidae; genus Drosophila; species Drosophila vallismaia. Next base: position 23,333,314 of record JAWNPU010000055.1, on the reverse strand, counting down.
ATCCAACTCGGATAAACTACTATACCTAGAATACCCCCTAGAAACCACCCTCTACAACAAAAACGATTATATCGAATTCTTTAACATATCAGCTACACCCCTTAATAACGATAACCTCCAAGCCCCATTACAAATCCCAACAGAACATCTCAATCCAGAAGAAAAAGCAGCCTTAATAACCCTATGTAAACAATTTCGCGACATATTCTACAACCCAGAAACACCATTAACTTTCACCAACAAAATCACACACTCCATCCCCACCATAGACAACACTCCTACCCACGCAAAATCCTACAGATACCCTTTTGTCCATAAAACAGAAGTCAAAAAACAAATTGATTCCATGTTAAATCAACAAATTATTAGATCTAGCCACTCCCCTTGGAGCGCCCCGGTATGGGTGGTCCCAAAAAAACTAGACGGTACAGGGAACAGGAAATGGCGGCTTGTAATAGACTACCGGAAACTCAACGACAAAACCATTTCGGACAGATACCCCATCCCAAACATGAACGACATATTAGATAGCATAGGCAAAGCAAAATATTTTTCAACACTCGACCTAACTAGCGGTTTCCATCAAATTGAGATGGAACCAAAAGATATCGCCAAAACAGCTTTTACAGTCGAAGGGGGCCATTACGAATTCATACGGATGCCCTTCGGCTTAAAAAACGCACCGGCTACCTTTCAACGGGTTATGGACAACGTCCTCGGCGACCTTAACGGCACCATTTGCTTAGTCTATCTCGACGATATTATCATTTTCTCGCCTTCCTTACAAAAACACCTAGCGGACATAAAAATGGTATTCGAAAAACTTAGAGCGGCAAACTTTAAACTACAACCCTCGAAATCAGAATTCCTGAGAAAAGAGATAGAATTCCTAGGCCACATAGTCACACAAGACGGAATAAAACCAAACCCGAACAAGATAAGTGCGATCAAAGAATTTCCTTGCCCCACCAACAGAAAAACTATCAAATCTTTTCTCGGTTTACTGGGGTATTATAGGAAGTTTATAAGAGACTTCGCTCGAATAACGAAACCCATGACTAAACAACTGAAAGGAAAAAGACAAGTTACTATAGATAAAGATTTTGTAGACGCATTCGAACAGTGCAAAACTCTTCTTTCCAATGACCCGATACTCATACACCCAGACTTCAAAAAACCATTCATCGTTACTACGGATGCTAGTAACTTCGCGTTAGGGGCCGTACTATCCCAAGGCTCCTTACAGAACGATAGACCTGTATGCTTTGCCAGCAGGACCCTTTCTGACACCGAAGTCAACTATTCAACCATAGAAAAAGAAATGTTGGCAATAATATGGGCAGTAAAGTACTTCAGACCATATATTTATGGCGTAAAATTTACTATTGTTACAGATCACAAGCCACTAATATGGCTTATGAATTTCAAAGAACCCAATTCGAAAATAATTCGTTGGAGACTCCAACTCATGGAATACAATTTCGAAATAATTCACAAAAAAGGTTCACAAAATGTAATCGCAGACGCCCTAAGTAGAGCAGACCCAAATTTAAACCACAGCGAAACACTGACTGTTAAGCCTTGTCCCACATCCGAAAAACCTATTAACGAATTTAACACGCAACTCATACTAGAAATAGATACAAATACGTCTTGCCAAACTACAACACCATTCAAACAAAAACTTAGGAAAAAATATTCACAGCCCTCTTTCGATTTCGATAATATTGCTAAAATCTTGAAAGGAACCCTAAAACCTAACAGGATTTGCGCATTCTTGGCAGACGATAATAATTCCGCATTAATCGAAAAAGCATTCTTAACGTACTTTGCACACAAAAAACACTTTAAAATTATCAGATGCAAATCACTTCTCCACGAAATTGTAGGAAACCCCGAACAAAACAAATTCATTCAGGAATATCACACTAATAACAATCACAGAGGCATCGATGAAACATTCCTTCACCTCAAACGAGAAACCTACTTCCCCAATATGAAAAGCAAAATCTCTGAACTAATTAGGAATTGCGAAACATGTCTAAAACTCAAATACGACAGACAGCCACAAAACATTGTATTTGAAATTCCAGAAACCCCAACGAAACCCCTCGATATAATACACATAGACATCTACACCATTAACAATAATTTTAACCTGACAATCATAGACAAGTTCTCAAAATTCGCAGCTGTCTACCCCATTCCAAATAGAAACGGTATCAATTGCACCAAAGCAATCAAAAACTTTTTCAGTCAATTCGGACTACCCAAAAAACTAATACACGACCAAGGAGTAGAATTCTGCAACGACATATTCCGCAAGTTTTGCTCTCAATATAATATACTTCTCCATGTCACATCCTTCCAGCAATCTTCAAGTAACTCTCCAGTAGAACGCTTACACTCCTCTTTGACAGAGATTTACAGAATAATACTAGACACACGGAAAAAACACAAACTACCTACAGACCACGAAGAAATAATGTCAGAAACTGTAATAACCTATAATAACGCAATCCACTCCACCACTAAACACACCCCTTTTGAACTTTTTAATGGTAGGACCCATTTATTTGACAAAACAATAATACCCAATAATGAGCATGACTATTTAAATAAACTAAATATATTCCAAGATAAACTCTACTCCGAAATAAAGGAAAAATTGTCCACAAACGCCCAACAAAGAACAGAAAAGCTAAACACAAGCAGAGTAGAACCAACAACACTACAACCTAACAGCACAATTTTCAGAAAAGAAAACAGGAGGAATAAACTAACACCACGGTTCTCCTTACACAGGACAGCAAAAGATAAAGGAAAAACCTTAGTAACCACAAAAAATCAAAAAATCCACAAATCAAAAGTTAGGAAAACATTCAAACCACCAAATGACTTAAGCCTTTCAACCTGCACTCCAGATCTTGCCATGGGGCATACCAATCTATCTTCATCCACAACTTCAATAGCACCAACCTCTTAGCAAAAGTGCCGCTAGGGAAAACACTCGTGATAGGCTTAACTATAATATAGACTTATTACTTAGTCACCTAAGCGACATTATAGAAAGTACACTGCTTGCCAAAATTAATGTTATCCCAAAACTCATTTTAGATAAGACAGAAATAAACAAAATCAAACAAATTTTTGAAACCCAAAACTACACAATAAAATCCGAGCAACACATTTATAATCTGTTAAAAATGAACACACTCAATTACCAAGACAAAATAATTTTCAGTGTCAAAATTCCTATTTTTCTAAATCCTAACTACGAAATGGCAAGATTAATTCCACTCCCAATAAATTCCACACAATTTGTAATAGCACCTAAGTACTTAATATATAATAACAAAAATAATAGTATGTTTTCAACTATGTATAAATGCCCTGTAATAGAAGAAAAATTCGTCTGTGAAATCGATCCTATCAATAACCTCAAAAATAATACTTGCCTGGGACACCTTATCCAGAATAAAACCAGCTACTGCAACATAAAGGAAACGGGACTCACGACCGATGTGTTCGAGCCGGAAAAAGGCTTCATATTTGTATCTAACGGGAACAACCTCCCAATCACATCTTCCATACCGGGTCCGAACACATTCTTCCAATCGTCGCTCCACCAATTCCTCCGCTATGGCCGTCGCTCCAAACTGGGGGGGGAGGAGTTACCGACCCATCGGTACAATACACCACCCCTCCTTCTAACCCCCAGGTCTTCACAAGTGAAGACATCGAACCGGGAAACGTTGCGATACAAAGTCGCAACATAAACATCAACGACGAGTCAGCCGCCGATATTCACCGTTAGCAACACGGCATTCCCTTCACACAGACAACGCAGCGCATACAATCCCACATACACTCTTGTAAACATACTCTCTGTTGCATCAGACTCTCTATTTCTAAGAACTCCATTCGTTATACACATATACATATTCACTATAAGCTTATTTTAAGACCAAAAAATAAAGACGACCGATTAGTGGAGTTTTAGCAGCAACCACTTGCAGACGTATCCAATTCGATCGAATTCCCTAACAGCCGTAGCTACTTCCAAGGCCAGCTCCTCTCTTCTCTGAATTTAAAATACCCCGCGAAGCTCCCCGGAGGTAACTCCCGCCCGACCGACCGACCGACCGACCGACCGACTCGCTTATCTCCAAAGCTCGCCTCGCTTTTTCATGCTCCGTCTGACGAAATGCCATTACACATTTTGCGTTCCCCAAAAACAGCAATGTTCTCGCTACAACAACGCCACCAACAACACCAACACCAGCGCTTTCCCATTCAAAACGACAACGACAACGACAATGGCAACAGCCAACAACAGCAACAGCAACAAGAACAACAACACCAGGACAAGCACAAGCAGCAGCAGAGCAAACAAACAACACAAACACAATCACACACTCTTGCACAGATACTCGTACAGACACAGACACAGATACAAACACAGACACATACACAGACAGTGGAAAAATAAACGCTGGGGGTTGTAGAAATGAAGATAAGCTGCTTATCAGCGCCATTCCCAGTAGTTGCCGTTGTTTGACTCTTCTTCTTCCTATTCTAACTTGTCACACCCCCCTCAGCCCCCTGCCACCCCCTTCTGTGGCTCCTTTTTCTTGCTGCTCTTCTTCTACAGCAGCACTTTGCCTCCGAATGCGCTTTAAGTGGTCGCCTGGCATTCGCCTGCAATGCTTTCCGCCCAGTCCCTGCCCCAGTCACAGCCCCTACTCCCATCCCTACCCCCCTGCATATGCGGATGTAGATGCCAACTGGCTGGCAACCACGGCCAGTGGCCCTCGGAAAGTGGCTTCGTTGGCCCCAACATGGCCATTGTCATCGTAGCCGCATTTTTTTCGTTGCCAAGTTCCTTACTCCGTCAGGCGAAAATGAACTGGACTAGACGATGCGCAGTAGTCCCCTCGAAAGCATACCAGCCGAGTCCGAAAACCGACCCTTCCAATCGGATTCGATTTCTGGTGACCCACTTCAGTTCTAAACCCATTTTCCAAATACCCAAATTAAAGCCAAGAGCGGAAAGTAGGTTTTTATTTCGAATTTTGAACATGGTTTCCAAGTAAATGCGATTTCACAAAAAAATTTGAGGTAGAGAAAATAAATTCCATGACTTACAGGTCCTTAAAAAGACAATAAATTGCCATTTTTTATCTAAATTAGAAACCCTCATAGAATACATTCCATAAAAGCCATTTCTTTCAGTGAACTAATATTCCTTTCAACAAGAGAGCTCCGCTTTTCCTTGCTTAAAATTACACTAATGTATGCAGCATGCAGCATGCCACACTGCATCCTGCCACTCGCCGCCGCACCCCTCGGTTTAAGTGTATTTAAGTGACATCATCGCTTTGCAAATGAGAGTTGATAAGCTCCTTTTGCCTAACTCTGCGCCAGATGGGAACCTAATTGGAGGAGGAATCCCTTAAGTTTCCGCATAAAAAGTTTAATTCGTTGAAAGGTCATTCCTCATACGCACCGTGTACCGCCATCCATTTGTGTTTCGCATTTGAGCGCTTCAGCTGTAAGCGCCTTAAATCTGAAATCTAATTACAGCCCGGCCAAAGACAAGAGCCCGAAATATTTTCCACCCACTTTTAATCACAGCTGACGGCCATTCCCGCCATTGCCGCCATCCAAAATTTGAATGAACATTTTTTGGGCGACTTTTCCTGCTTTTGTTAGAGTGCTTAACCGCGTGAAATAATCTTTGCTGGCAGGCAATCGCTGGAAAGTCCGACAGCAGTTTCTCCTCTTGTTCTCTTGTTTTTTGTTGTCCTTTCCCCAGCCCCATCCCCATCCCCATCCCCAGCCTCAGGCCTTGATGTGGCAAGAGGCGCGTTTCATTATGACGATAATTCGCAGGTCCTGCGGCATGGCAGGCAGCAGGACGAGCAGGCAAAGTTGGTGTCATATTTTCCGCAGCTTAAATTTTCCGCAGCGCGGCGAGCGACCGTTGGCCACTTGTGAGCCCAGATTCTTGGTCCGGCTCAGAGTGCCACCAGAAAGAGGCACGGACTGTGGGGCAGGAGATCCGGAATGCGATTACGCCGCAGAGGACCCTCTTGGAGCGGAGCTCCCTAGACTAACTATTACAACTAAGCCGACAGCAGCTCACACACGCACACTGGATCCTTCGAGGGGGATTAGAGAGGAAGAACATGGAGCTGGATACGGGGCTGGAGCTGGAGCTGAAGCAGATGAGGACGGATATGATTTTCGCGCCCGACAAATCTCAACAAATTTGAAATTTTGTTTCTTGGCCGTTGGCGCTTCCGTTTGTTGCTTTTTATTAAGCTTTTTCCTGTGCTCAGTCTTTGGCTCCCGGCGCTCAAGTCCGGGGAGTATCCTGTTTGCAGTCCCCTCTGTAGTCTGCCTCCTCGTCCTCGCAGGACCTCGGAATGCTTTTTAAGCCTATAAATGAGCTTAAAATTTTCTATGCGAGTGAATGCGAATGCTTTTGAAATTTATTAGGGCCCAAGGACTGAGCAAGGATAAGTGTAAGGACACCCCCGCACACACAATCAGAGACTAACACCCTCCGATTTGTGTGTGTGTATGTGTGTGGGCATTCGGAGTCCTCCCGTCCTCCCACTCCCACTCTGCATCCCCCAGTATCGCCATAGAAATTTTCAAGCGCGCCAAATTGAATTTCATTTGTATGTTTTCCTCTTATTTTTATTTATATCGCGCCGCTTCTCGTTTTGGAAATTGCCTTTTGCCTGGTAATTTTCAGTATTTTAGAGTTTTGAATCTATCGCTCCTCCACCTCTGCTGTCGCCGTCTCTTTCTCCTACTGTGTATCTGTCCTTTTTTTATATTCGTGCATGTTTGTTTAGAAGTGCCCGAAAAAGGAAGCAAAGCAAGAGAATACAAATTGAATTTTCTGCGCTGTTAAATAATTTCATTTTGATTTCGTTGCTTTCGCCTGATTTTTGTGCCTCGCCTTCAATGCGAATTGATTGCAACCCCTGCCCCACTTGGCTGCCTGCCCCACTAAATCCATTTGCAGCTGTTTCCAAATTCACGAAATACTTTTAGTGTCAAATGTGCAATGATTTTCGCCATTTACAGAGCGCATAAAAAATGAAAGAGTCCCAAATGGACAAAATGGTTTTACGATTTATCGTCGTGTGTTTTTCTGGTAGCTTTCTGGTACAGCCTCTAACAATTCAATTAATTCCAATTTCCAATCTTTTGCAGGCTTCCTCCTGGAAGGAGTCACACCTACGGCCCCACCGGATGTTCCGCCCCGTAACCCCACAATGAGTCGCTTGCAAAATGGCCGCTTAACCGTTAACAATCCCAATGACGTCGACTTCGAGCCTTCCTGTTTGGTGCGAACGCCGTCCGGCAACGTTTACATTCCAAGTGGAAATCTAAGTGAGTATCAATTTTTGTTAGATATTGTGCATATGTTTCCACGTTTATGGATAAAGAAACCCAGAAATGCTGCAAAGAAATTCATGAGATTCAAACTCATATTTTTGGTAAAGAAACAAAATGAAGCAGGTTAATGTCACTTCCTTGTCTGCCCCTAAAGATCCCTTTATATTCGCATCATTTTTTTTTTAAATTGTCGTTTTAACATTCTTTTTTGAAATTTGTAAACTCCGTACAGGCAGAGCCACCTAGTTAATAGCAACACCACCTTTTCGTAAAATGCGCTTCGCATAAACGCTGGATATCCTCGACTGGGCTGTTTTGTGTCCTATTCATCTGCATATATTCTCCATTTACTCGACGAGGCAATTTTCCCAGTCATATGCAAATCCAATCCCAAAGCCCGGGCTCAGGCCCAGACCCGGACCCAAACCCAGACCCAGGCCCAGGAAAGAGAACCCCTCCTTGCCAATCCACATGCCGTAGCGACCATCAAAAAGCCACTTGACTCATTTAAATGTTTAGCGCTCGCATCGGGCACAAAAATTCCATTTGCCATATTGCCATAAAAATGAAAAATGGAAAAAATCGAATCGAACCAGTGGCAGCGGCCGCCAGGAGGGGATCTGGGAGGAGCTCGAAAGGCCGCAGCATTTTGCAAATTTTCAGCTCTTTTGTTTCCTATGCGCCATGCGCCTAAAATGCCGCCATACATTTGCCATTTATTGTTTTTCCAACAATGTTCTTTGCCTTTTTTCCTCCGAAATCGGGAGTCCACAGTCCACAGCCCGTCCTGGGCCTGGAGTCCGCCATGGCAAGAGTCGGGTTTTGTTTGTGTTTTCGCTATATGCATATCCGCAAGCAGGCTTTAGGTATAAAAACATTCGAAAGTGGAGTGAAAATAGTTGGCAACAGCAGCGGCCCAACAAACCGAAAAAAGCCAAGCGACCGCAGGGGCCTAAACAAAAAGTCGAACAAAAAATACAGAATAAACAGGCTAACAACTCCGACTGGCAAATAGCGTTGATGGATAGCGACTCGGCGGGAGGAGATGGGCATTTATGGGTCTATTAATTGAATGGCTTTCATTAGTGAAAATCTGGAAAGAACGGCTCTCCTAACGTGCGAAATACTCGCATTCATTCGCCTCGAAAAGCTCGGAACAAAAGCAGGCTACGCACAATGTTGCTTAACTTTTGCTTTTCCACCAACCAGCCTGAATTCCCTTTCCAGGTACAAGTCCTTTTTAAACAGAAAGCTTCTTGGGAATGCATGTGTGCTGTGAAAAGTGATAAAAAAAAATTAAATTTCTACTGCAAATTCCCAGAAACTCCTTGCTAGTTACTTGGCCTAACCAGAATCTTTCGGCAAAGACCTTGTAAAAGATTAATAGTATTTAGTAGACTATCAAAACCCTTAACTTTTCTCGCTGTGTAGTCCTGGATTTGCGATACCTTGGCTTTTGTTTTCCTTTGGCATTGTGGAAAAACAAACGCACGCGTGTGGCAGGGGAGGGAGCTGCCGCTGATGGCATCGTATATGTGCCACTCTTTGTCTTGATTTTGCTGCATGCCACATAATTTTCTCCACACAGTCGCTGTGTGTGTGTGCTTTTCCCATTTTTTAGCCAAGTTTGTGCCGCAGCTGGGCTGGTGGCACAGTTTTTGCAGCAACGCTTAGAACTTGCGTCCTGAATTTCCGAACCGAACTATGAGCACTTTAATCGGACGGATCGATTTTCATGTCACACTGCCAAAGTGTTTGTTGGGCTCGGCAATTTGCATTTTGCATATCGTTTATGGACCTCTGGCCCAAAGTGCAATTAAATGACTATTTATGAAATTCTATTTGCATTTTTGCATAAATTGATAAACATCCTAAACCTGCTACTGCGAAGTATGCAGGACTCCGACGTGGCATTGTGGCAAGTGGGAGCTCCGAAAGGGGATGCTTAGTAGGCCCGTTGTCATCGTAACACAAATATTGATTAAATTCAAAATACATACCATATACAAATACACATATCGCATTGAGATTCAGCTGGCCCTGTGAATGAATAAACATAAAGGACTTGCAAATGTGTGACATATCTGGGCCCTGGCCCTGGCTCGGACTCCTCTGGCCGAGGCCGCCCACGAGCCCACGAGCCGAAAACATTTTCATTTCGATTTTTCCGCCATTGCCAATTTTTATGGAAAATATTATTTGTTGACTTCTGGCACCACAAAAAACGAAAGAGCAAAGCGAGAAAGGAAGACTTGAAAATGAATGAATCAGGCAACGGATTGCGGCAACAGCCTACGTTATTTTTCTGCCAAACTTTGTCCATAATACACATTCGTATGTGGCTGGAAAATATCTGAAAATTTCCCTCGATGGGGCATGAAAAAATGCTTATGCTCCGTATGCAAATACATATAAAAATTGGCATTCTGCACAATTGCATGCCCGCACGCACCCGCGCCCGGAGACACTCACACAGCAACCCACCTTCCTTCGTGGAGCGAAACAAAAGTTAGCCCAGAGTAAAATGTACATATCCCAGCAGAAATATTGCATAAATTGCCGCAGCGTAAAAAACGAGCTCGTCGTGGGTGGGAGTAGCGCGGTGGCCTCTCAAAACAAAGGCTCCACTGGTGCTACAGTGGTGCTCCAGTGGTTCCGGTGCCGCCAAGCGACAGCTGTTTCCGATTCCGGTCCCCGTAATTTGGTGCGTCTCTTAAACCTTTAATGGATCGCTGACTATTCCGACCACCGAGGCCCGACAGCCCGATTGGGGTGCACTTTGCACCGAAAATTGTTAATGACCCGCGATGGGGTCCCTAGACCTTCGCAGTCCTACCAGTCGGCTTCCGCCCTCGAAACTTTTCAGATCCCAGGCAGTTGCATTGCCACGTTTTTATTATATCATCAGCCCATTGCGGTATTTTGATACACTAAGTCCGGCCTGCCCTCCACCTAGGGTGGCCTAACTTGGCCCTACCTGGGCCTTAATTTTTTATCGCTTTCGAGGTTAGTTTGCAGAAAAACTTTGCGCTGTCATTGACCGCGTCAACTTCCCCGGAAGGCCAGACAAAGTTCGTCGGGCGATGCGCCTAGACTATGTCTACTGTCTACTGTCTGGTGTCCGCTGTCCAGTGTCCGGTGTCCGCCCGACTGTGTGTCCTTCAAAGGCACAGTGGCCTGGCCTGGTCGAGAGTCGAGAGTCGAGAGTCCAAAGTCGAGACTCTGGTTCTGGTTCTCGTTCTGGTTTATCGAAGCTGCCAGCCATAGCAATACTCGTAAATTTGCTAGCATTTTGCAAAACCTCAACCCCCACTGACCAACCATCCTTGGCTGGGTTATGGAGATCCCAGAAAGGGCTTTAAATTTGTGGGGGTCAGAAAGGAACGACTCGTTTTGCTTTTTGCCGCTGCTACTAAATTCATTCATAATGGGTTTTTGGCTCCATTCAGAGGAGCTGCAACACCCCCGTCTCTACCATGCCTCAACATAGTGTGTATAAATTTAACGTTTTTACGCAAACTGAAATTTATTATGGCGCAGCATAGTAATTTATATTTTATGCCTGCTAAGTACGAGCCCCGCGTCCACTGGTGTGGCCTGTATACCATATCCTTTATCCTGCACTCTTAACGCACAATTTTAATTTTATCTACTGCACCGAGTGACTCGAAAAAAAGAAGGTGGAGCGAAAGCTCTACCATTCCATTCGATCTATAGAGTATATAGTTACTATTTGGCTGCCATTTTTTGTGACGCAACAAATTGCCTTCGTGTTCCGCTTGCCACTTTACTTGCCACTCTGTGTGTGTGTGTATCTGCAATGCATATATTTCAGGACATGGGCAGGATACGGCCAGGACTTGGCCGTAGGTGAGAGCTCTCTGGCTGTCTGTGTGACTGTGTGGCCATTTTGAATGGTCCTTGTACGTGGGTTTAAGTCCGGTTGTTGCCGCTGCATTTGTAGACCAGGCAATAACCATTTGGCCACTAGAAATTGGCATTTTATGTTCGCCTGTCTGGCCTGTTTGCCGCTACCTCCCAATCTGCCACCCTCCCACTGTATCCTTTGATTTTTGAATGCAGATTGTTGCGGGATTTATTGATATTAAGTGCTATCAAACCGAATGACCCGAGAGCCCCTGCCCTCTAGCTCCGCTTTCCTCTCGAGATGCCCAGACAACATGGCAGTTTACTTCTTCTGCCACTTAATTAGAAGCTGGGAGGTGGGAGATGGGAGCTCGAAGCAAGGATCTGGGATAAGGTTTCCGAATTTCTTAAAGCATACTTTCAGGTGCGCAGATGAAATAACTTTCCGCCCTTTGAACCCTTTTCTCGGGCTTGTTCAGTGAAGCCATGCAGAACATTACAAAACAATGTTTGCCCTTCTCCAGCCTCGTCCTTGCCAGCACAGCCAGTTGTCCTTGCTTGGGGAGTCGCAGGCTGCATAATTATGAGGCCTTTGCTGCAAGGATGCGGTGGATGGTTAGAGTGCCTGCATAATTTATATGTTTTTAATGATTTCGTCTTTGCAAACAATTTTTAATGATTTTCAGATGGCAACATTGCGGCACTGTTGTAGCATCTATGTGTGTGATTAAAATTGCAATGCAAGGGGCGCCTCGGCTTATCTCCGCCCACAACACATCCACATGTATATTTAAATATGTTAATTAAAATAATGTTACTCGGGCTCACAAAAAAAACCCGCAAATGGCTTAGAATAGCATCGCTCTTTCACGGAGACGAGGGTTCCCTGCAGGCTCGCTTTGTCGCCATTTTGCATTTACATGCCACGCTCAACGCCTTTCAATGGGATCCTCCACCCTCCCAGGCAAGCGGTGCACATTCCTGGGCATTATGTATACGCAGGGTGGGCCAGTCAAGCTGCGGCTGGCGATGGGGCAGCTGCATAGAATGTAAACAAGCAGGAGCTGCTGCAGCCACCGCAGTGGAGAGTGACTTCCGTTGCGGGAAATGCCTGCAGTGTCTGGGCTCCGTCTTTTGTGTCTTATTGCTTATTCAAAATAAATTAAAAATGGAAGAGGAAATGCCGAGCGGAGGGCTCGGAAAAGCAGTCAGCCATTGCATAATTATAAACTCGAAGATTCCTACATGCGGTGGTTGAAATTACTTTAAAAAGGACGTCTTATATTCCCCCGGCCACTTACTTTCTCCGCCAGCATCTTGAGACGTGTCGAGAGCTCAAATCCTTTCAGGGATTGGTTGCTCCTGCAACTCCATATACATTTTTAATTAGAATATTTTAGGCTATGAGTCAGTCGGTCTTGTTTCAAGGTCTTGGGACGAGCTCTTTTCCCGTCTTTGGGACATTCCTTGCCCGAGGTCACTGCAGTTTCGAGCCAGGACACGAAACGAGAACCCACAAATGCATGTGCCACTGCCATAGGACCCCCCAACCGCCGCCCAACTGCTGCTGCAACTCCTCTTTCTCTTGTATGAAAATTCATTTCAATTAGTGAAATGGTTTTGGGATTTGTATGGCAAACCACCAACGCGCTGTCGCCGAGACAGGCACTGTGCGAGGGCAGGGGGAAGGATATGAGTACGTCACTTCACCGGCATGCAACGTGGTGCACGGCCAGAGCAAGAGCCAGGAGCTGCGCTTGTTGCAACTTTATTTACCTTTACGTGGGGCATGAATTGTAAATAGAGACACAAACGGGCGAGGCTTCGTGTGTGTGCGATTTTGCGGCATGGGATTTGCGGCAGGATTATGAGGCACGCAAGGAACTTGTGACGAATTTTTGCGCCCACCTCCCCATCTCTGCACTTCCCCTGGCTTTCCTCGGCGGCTTCTTGAGGCGGCAGGCCATTGAACTGCAGGCCCTCGATTAAATGGAGTACGCGGTAAGGTCGGAGAGGAAGTCCTGCCACCCAAAGTATGCCAAGGAAGCCAAGCCCGACAAATATTTAAATTTTAATGCAGAGCGAGAGAAAGCAACTTTGCTCTACGTAAATGTGTATTTAAAACTTTTTTGTTTGCCACTTGTTTCTGGGGCCAGCCCGCAGCTTGTTTGAGCAACGGAACAAACTCGTTTTCCTTTTCGTATCTGCGAACATGTCTCTCCGGGTCCCGGTCCGTGTCCCGGTCCTGGCACTCAACTCCGCTTAAGTTGCTCCCTCGGCGACACTTTTTTGACGCCATTTTATCAGCGGGCCGGCGCAATGAAATTTATGCAACTAACAAAATGTTTATTTCTGCACTTTTATCGTCGTGAACGTTTGCCGAAAAAGGGCCTCAAAAAATAAGAGTTGCCGTCCCCGGAGGTAGTAGGATTCGCAATCTGGCGGCGATTATGGAGAGAGAACTTAATCGCCAGGACTCAGGACTCGTGGCAAGAGCCTTGACTTGTAACTGCTTTGACCCCCAAAAGTGACCGAAACTGGACCGCACAGGCCAGGCTTTCTACGGACATGGGAGTGGCACAGAAAAGTTTCTGGAAAGGCAGACAGAGGGCAACATATTGTCGCACTCAATAAATTATGCGCATAACCAGAGGAGCCCGATCCCCTTCAAGGAGCTGGCCAGCCCGGGCGGATCCTTCGGTTTCGGTTTGCTTCGTTTCGGGTTCTGTCTCGAAAGAAAGAGAAACCAGCCAAGCAGAACTATTACTGTGGCAAAAGTTTAGCCAGTCATCTGGAGTCTCAACCACCGCCTCTTCCTCTCCAGACACCACAGTTTTCTTTCCGCCCAGTTGGAGGGGTTTAAATTTACTATTATTGCCCTTCCTCGTACATGTGTAATGTGCCTGGGCTGACAGGAGGAAACCACAGGATCCAAGGTGGAAGCTTTTCAGGTTTAGTTATGGGCCTTAAAACTTGTCATACTTGTCAGCAAAAAGTTTTGTTTTCGAGCATTGGGTTGGGTAATGGGGGGTTGGGGCAAATGCGGTTATTAGCTAACCAAATCAGCAACGCAATTCGCAGGACTACCTGGTTGAGGCTGGAAACACGTGATTGATAAATGAGATTTAGCTATGGCTCTTGTAATTATATGCAACTTGTGCAAGCTGGTCGGGTGGCAGGCTCCAGGTTGCAGGTTCCCCTCGGCCAACAAAGGCGGGGAGACGCACTCAGATAATCACAAACGACATAATCACAGCAATTAGAAGCATTAGTTTATGGTCAAGGAGCACTCGGACAGAAGGAGACATGCCAATTGCTTTGCCTGGTTACGTCAGTTACCCGGTCAGTTAGTTTGTCAGCTGGACAGACTAGGCCACGCCCCAATTATTTGGTCTTCTGAATCCTGAATCCGGAATCCAGAGTCCGGAGTCCGAAATCCTGCCTGCCGGGCTTACCTTCAATTGACAGCTGAGTGACATTTGGGACTTATGCTGGGATTATATTTTTGCTTGCAAGACGAGCATCGAGTTGATTTTCATTATTCAAATGTCGCACCCGCATGACAGACACTCCGTAATCCCGGCTTAGTCTTTCATCAGACAAACTGATTAGGCACACGAGGCTGTAACATCTGATGACCACAATTGCCGTTTAATTAGAGCCCAACCAGTCGGGCGAACTGACAGCGTGGAAATCTGAGCGGGTCTCGGAATCATTAGCAAGTTGGAGCCAGTCGAGGAGCTGTCATAATTTCACAGAAAGGGGTTGCCTGCCTTCCATTATTCAGTCTACCCTCATTAAATATTGATCCAAGGAAGGCAAGCCCACTGGTGATTAAGGGAAGAAACTCAGCTTGGTCTGATCAAAACAATATCAAAACCTTTGGCTCGTTTTCAACTTCCTACTTTGTTTGATGTTCAGCAGACTGTAAGGGGATTCGATTCCATCCTGGCTCATAGTTGGTAAACTATTAATGCATGTGACAAACGCACAGAGAGAGATATAATTAATAATTAAAACACATAACATTGTTGGTCCTCTGACAATCACAACGTTATTAAAGCCCTTTAGCTTTAATTTTGACTGCATTGCATTGCAATACATTGGCTTGTTTTTGTTTTATTTTGTTAAGCTTTGCGGTTTTTTATGGCCAACTATTAGTAAATTTAATTTTTCCATAATTTATATGAAATGTATTAGGGGCTGATTGGTTTGTAATTAGCTGGAAGTTGGTTTCAAATTTGAATTTGGAAAAGTGGCATTAAAGCTGTGTCTGAATTGTTGCTTTTGACGTTAATGCCTGCGAAAATAATACCCTTCTCGTTAGCCAATAAACTTTTGACCTCATTTACCCGGAAAAAGTAAACCACCCACAAGTAAACCACCCACCCACATAAACCAAATGCAGTCCAAACGGGGCGGAGTCGGAGTCAGAGTGAAGGACTAACTGGGCCGGAGAGATTCCGCCTGGACAGGTTTCGAATAAATAAAATGAAATAAAAATAAAAACAAAAACAAAAATGAATACGAAAACGAAATAGGACGCCCGAATAGCAGCAGAGCAAGAGGAGACTAAGTGAAAATATTTACTCTCCCCGTGGCAGTGGAATGTTATTTTTGCTTTTGTGGTTGTTGCTTTTGTGCTGCCCACAGCAAGGATTATAAATTATAACAGCCTCACACGGTTATTTATGTCGCGTCACTGGGAGGGGCGAAGTACATTGGAAAGGAGGGGGATTGGGTGTCAAACGGAGCAGGATATATCATCAATGCATGCGCTTAGTTGAGTGGAAAAATCTGCAAAATGAAAACTATGGGGAACGGCAACCGCTTTAAAGCCGGCCGGGATCCGGGCTAGTCAACCGGGGAGAGTCCCATTCCCGTTCCCATTCTGATTCCGATTCCCACTCCACTGGGCTAAGCCAGAGATCTACTTTGAAGCTTTTGATTTATTTGCGTCATGGCAAATCATTAATTTGTTTTCAGAGCAAACCGAACCAAACCAAACCGAACTGAACAGAACCAAAAAGGAGCAGAAAGGACGCAGAAAAAGCTTAGCATGCTTTTCAGCTGCTGTCAGCTTTTGGGCGACAAACAACCACCGCCCGGGCGCGCCCGTCGAGAGCCAAAGGAAAAAATTTAAATAAAACCCAAGCCAACAAAATAATCCGACACATTCGCTGCCAAATGATTGCCCAAGACCCCCTGCCTCCTAATCCCATGTGCTCCCTTGTCTCTTTCCATCCGCAGAGCTTGCCACAAAAAGTGGAAATCACTTCTCTTTATTGTGCCCACAGAGAAAGCCGAAAGCTGACATTTTGGCAGCCAAAAAGGACGCAAAAATTATTATTCCAAATTGAGGAAGCAAGGATCTATTCGTTTTTGTGCTTTACAAAGAGGCATTCGCAGGCTACGTTTCAAAAGTGCATGGGACCCTCACCAGCCTCGGCTGGATCTTCATAAGGAGGCTCGGGGTCACTGTCCTGGATTTCCTGGATCAGGACCGTCTGGTTGTTGTCGCCGAGTTGCATCTTGTCGCCCCTGTCGTATACGCGGCATGTAACCTCCTTGTTGAACTTCACGCTCCCCTTGCTAACGCTCCGGGAGCGGCCCGCCTCCGGCAAGTGGTCCATGGAGGTGGGCAGCCAGTGCCCCTCCACGAAGGAGGCGTTGGGCGACCTCCTATTAGGCTCGGAGTTGCTGCATAGTGCGCGCTCGGTGTTGCTGCAGAGTGCGCGCTCGGACGGCCGCTTCCTGGGCAAGATGGGGTCGGGTATGTCCTTCCGCTCCCAGATACCCAGCTTGTACTCGGAGCCGTACTTTCGCTTCATCCGCCGCTCCAGTTCTGCGAGCATTGCGGGCGGGCTCTTCCGCACCACAGGTCGCTGCATGCAAAAATTAAGGACATTATATGGATCAAGAGAGGAACCATTCAAGAGAGAAACCCACCGGCTTCGTCATGATCTTGTACACCACGTATCCCGCGTATGTGAGGAGTAGGGATAGGGCCAGGAAGAGACCCACGTAGACTGCACTCACCTTCGGGTAGTTGATCTCGTGGGTGACGCTGACCGCCTCCAGGGCGAAGGGGGGGTACAAGAAGCGGATGACCTTGTAGGTTGCATTCGCCAATGTCTGGTTGGGAAAGGGCTTCAGAATGTCTACGAACCTCAGCGACCAGTGCGAGTTCTCCGGGGGAATGACGAGCTCCATACTTGTACAAAACGTTTTAAGAGATTCAAATTCGGATATTCAGAATAAATATTATTAAAAATATTTTAAAAAAATTGCTACAATAATGAGTCAACAGAAAATTTGGTCAAAAATGTTCCTCAACTTGGCAACCTTTTAGTACTGACTGATCTATCAAGAGCCACTATTCTTCTTAAAATCCTTTACTTGCCTACTTGGGTTATGTGTTGGAAAGTGGAGAATGATTTATTAGCAAGACCAGCCTCCGAGTCAGTACTCCAAGGAGTGGGTGGGAATGAAACCAACCCAACCAGGCCATCATCAGTCACCAGGCAAACAAACACGCCGAATACCCACAGAGCCACAGCGCCACGGCGTCATATACAAAAAGGACTTGCATGCATTAGTCCAGACTGAGGAGGAACAGAGGAAGTGTGTTTTCGAGTAGAAACACGTACAAGAAATCATGAAATGTTGCCGCCATCATACCAAAAATTGTATGGGTAACGTGCAAGCAATCAAAGCATACGGAGGCAGGACTCGACTGCGACTACGTCTCCGGCTTCGGCTCCGGCTCCGGAGGCCTTGCTCTCCACGTCTGATTTTTACTGCACACGTGTGCTGATGTGACGTCGACAGGATTGCGACTGCCTACTGACAACACCATCCGGCCGGGCTTAGGCCGGGAGCACAGTCGGCCCAGACGTGCCAGGCCGGAGTCGCAGAGGTTCCTTTTTACTGTTTAAGCAAGCATGCAAATGTCACATGCATTCGAGGAGCGTCCTAGACGGTCCCGCCCTCCTTGGGGGTGGCGTGATAAGCACTCTCGGTTATCAACCTGGGCTTGCATGCTTTTTGGGGCAACCAGCCTGCCAGCCTGCCGTCCTGCCATCGTCGTCCCACATCCTGGTCCCTCCATAAATGATGAGCTACGCTGCTCGTTGCCTTGGGCTGAATATAGTGATTTCCCCGAGCATGTGGCATACTTTCCGTACCTTCCATGCCACTCCACGTGAGCATAAGGTATTTCTGTTTATGGTTATTGATTCTACCGTGCCAGGGGTGGTGCTGGAGGTGGGGATAGTTTGAGTTATGGCCGTGGGCTGATTTGTGTCAGCAGGAAGTTTAAAAGAAATTGTTGCACACTTTTGGCCCTGTTCCATGATTGAATTGGTGGGTGTGAGTGGATTGGATTGGATTCATCCCGGATCCGGATCGGATAGGAACTTGTAACTACTACTACTACTGGCTGGGATCAAAAATTCATGCCGCACTCCCACGCCGGATAGGTGTCAATAACTTGGCTAGTTTACCGACACTTACTACCCCCCTTCCCCGGCGGCCAAGGACTCGCCCGGAGGTGGCCCGTGCGTAATTTACAATTACCGCACGCACAGACAATTTATTTTCCAGCGCCAACAAATAAGCTAAACATTCCTCGACTCCTGGACTCGCTCCCAGGTGTATTGCAAATCAAAAAATCAGGCAGGACTGGGCACGAACCCAAGCCCAGGCAATCAGTTAAATGTTTGTTGAACTCGCCAGCTTGGAGGTCCTTAAGTTCTCGAGAGCTCGAGGAGTCCCATGAGCTTAGCGTCCCTGCATCGAGAGCTACTGCTGCTGCTGCTGCCGAAAATTGTGTTTTTTTTGGCACCCCACAGCAAAGCGAAACCACAGAAGCGAAAGAATAAAAAACAAGAGTAAGGGCAGGAGCTGGAGCAGGAACAGGAGCAGGAGCAGCATAGTAGAGAACAGAACGATGAAGCGCCAACTTGAAAAATCGCCTGTCGGGGTGACAGCAGCAGGGGGGGCTTCGACTCACGCGCAGACGTAGTGATTTGGCTTTAAAAAAGCAAGGAAATGCCGGAGCAGGAGGACTCTGTGGGGGAAAGCTGCCACGTAATGAAACTGACAATTTAACTCACAGTCAGTCAGTTGTTTTGGGCTTCGGTCCGGTCTGGATTCGGGTCTGGGTCCGGAACCGGGTCTGGGTACAGCTCTGAGACCGGGTGGTTGCGTGCGTGCTGAAAAATCGTGTTATCGATTTAATGTGTGCGAAGGGTTTTGCTTCGAAAAGGGTCGGGTCGGGTGTCCTGCTGCCACTTTCTTTTGCCTTTTCCTTTGGCTTTTATCGTTCGGCTCTGTCATTGCGACTGTCTGACGATTCCGTGTTTGTTTGCCAGTCCTGCCTTTTGACGGCTTTCTCCAGCTCCAGCTCCAGCTCCAGTTCCAGCCCCAATCCTCAATCCTGAATCCTCAAGCTGCAAAGGCATTTGATTAATTTGCAGCAGTTTTCAATTTGAAATTGCTTTAGTTTCCTGCAGTTTTTACCATTTGCCAGTGTGCAGGAATTGACAGCACTTTGTTGGCAACTCCCAATCAGTCCCCTTTTCTTAGCCATCTCGCTCTAAGCCGTTGCCCGAAAACTTGGTTAAATGTGTGTTCAGGCGGGTGTGGGCGGTGCTCGGGGTATGTTGAAAGCTTCTTATGGAATGTTAAGTGATTTTTTATTGAATTTTTAAGCCCCACTTAGGCGTTGTCACTGAAAGTATCAAGCCGGAGCTGGAGCCCGAAGAACCTTTTACTTTTGCTTTATCCCGTTCGACATGCAGCTCTCCTGGTAAATTAACAACCTTTTCGAGTCTCTCTTAACGCAATTTTATGATTATGAAGGGCTGATTGAAATTTTTATCCCAGGCCAATATTGCCATTTTATGGCGGAAGAAAACTGATTATAGAGAGCCTTTCTTGCAAGAATGCAAAGGATTTTTCCGCAGTAATCGCACAAAGAGAAGGCAAACAAAGCCACCGGCCACAATGATCAAATTTAACGCTCTTTTTAAACAAAACAAAAGCCATTTACCATGGCCCATCCCCAGGCAGACGCTGCACAAATACGCACCCACACATTCGCAATGTTGCAAGTTGCCAGTTGCAACAAGCGATGCACACATGCATACTAATTATGGGAATGCACCGCACATTTAAGCAAATATAAACAAAATGTTAATGACAATAAACAGCCACGTCAAAGTCGAACTGTTGGGGCTGGGAGTGGGAGTGGCAGTAGCATTGGCAGGGTGAGGCTGTAAGGGATTTAAATGATGCTGATGCATCTGTCTGGAAGGACATGAAACGTGCCTGTGACTGTGCCTGTGCGAGAGACTGGCAAGTTGATGAACTGCCTCGTCTCCGACTGCTCCGACAGCTTATCGCATTGCCTCCGAACGATTTCATGTGCTTATTGTTATCCTCGTGACTGCCGCATTGTGATTACTATTATTAAATTGCAAATGAGCGACGAATCAAATGAAGATGCACTGCCAGAGGACGCGCCCATTTATTTTCCCCCATAGCCGGGCTTTTTGCAGGACCTGCCGTCAATTGTTGGTTGGCTGTCCATTAACATAATTTCAATTTGCATAAAATGGCGTTGAATATTACATTTTGGACAGCAGCTGTCCTGGGGAAGGGCAGGGGGCCAGAGTCCTGTCCATCCGCGGAGCGGGTTCATTGAGTTAATTGCAGGTGCGAATGTGTCGCAATGAACATTGCACGCCCCGTCAGGCACGCAATTCGCGGAGGGACAGGAGGGGCGTGGCTGCCATTCGCTTTTGTTTGATGTTTAATTTAGATTGAATTTCTGCATAAATTATGGCGCGTAGAAATGGTTTCGAAATTATTGCTGGTTTGTTTAGCGGTCAATTTCCACTGCAACTATTGCATAATTTGAGGCTTCAGGCCAATTTAACGTGGCCCGCACACAATCATTTCAAGGATCCAGGATGCAGGATGCCGGATTCACCATTCAGTTTTCAGCATTCAGCATTTATGGAATTGCATTTTTTATTATGGCCGAGCCTGCCTCGGGCTAGAGTGGTTGCCACTCCAAGCTCCAAACTCGGAACTGAAAGCTCGGAACTCCAAACTCCTTCCAGGCAATTTAGTCGAAACGAGGACTGCCATGGCTGCTGTCTAATGTGCATTTCACTTTTGCCTATCTGCCATCCGCCCCAGCTCCTCCACCGGCTTTCTCCCGCCAACTGACACTTCACACGCTCAACGATTTTTGATTTGGCAGCTCGTTTGGCAAAATGCAGCAACACCACCAGGATTCAGGCTCCAGAAACCAGGATCCAGAAACCACGTCGCTCGCTTAGCGCATTTTCCAGTGACTTTATGCATATTTCATGGCGTACTTTTGCGCGCTATTAGCAATCTCGACTCGGAGCTCTCAAGGCGCGCTTATTCATTAGGATTCGCCTCCCCTCCTCGGGGAGGACAAGGACATCATCATTACTATCGAAACTTTGAAGTATTTCCAACTCGATTACCATAACCGAACTAAGAATCATAATCAAATTTACCCATTTGACACTAAACTTCCATGAAAATTAAAGGGCCTGGGTGTGGGCGTTGGCGTCGGGATCGGGATTGGAAGTGGTGGTTGTTTACGCAGACTGCTATTTGCTGGTTGCCCAAATTGAGTTAGTCAATTAGAAATTGTGTGCCGGCATTCAAAGCGCCATCTTTCATTCCATTTGGCCCCTCCGGGCCTGCCACAAACTTTGGCCTATTTCGGATTCTCTCTAGACTCTCAACTCTCGAGTCTCGACTCTAGACTTATCTAAATGCAGGAGGTTTTGGAACGCACTTACAGTCTGGGACCCATTTAAAATGCTCTGGCCACAGGAGCCAACTCTGAATTTTCCAAAATTTTCATAGTCATAACCCAGTTAAGACCACAAGTGCTTTGCCAATGCTCATGGCTCTGGCTTTCTGTCTTCGCATCGTTTTCAGCTTTTAATGCTTTCTAAGGGGGCCGAGCGGGTAATGTAGAATTTTTAAGTATTTTTCCGTTCCCAAAACTATTGTCGGGGGACGGGCAAAGCTCATTTAATCCTAGTCTTCAAAACATTATGTGTAAGGTCCTAGCACTTTTCGATTCCAAGCAGAAAGCCAAGAACATCTAGTACGGGCACAAACTATCATCAAAATCCGGCCAAACACTCGGAAGCTCCACACACACATTTCGGGGGATTGACTCGGTCAAATGGCTCGGGAGATGAGGCGACGGAAATGGTTTTGTTGACAATAATCTTTTGTCATTATAAGCAGGTGGCTCTCGAAAGTCCAGAGACAATTTCTGTACAAACTTCCACTGCTAGAGATACTCAAACATTTCACATGCTAACGATGCTTAAATTGTGCTTAAAGCTGCATTTTAGATGGAACCTCTAAACAAAATTAGTCATTAATTTTGAAAACTTTTATGCGTTTGCCCCTGCCATCGATAAATATTTGCACAGATTTTCGCATATACAGCATATATAGGTAATTAGCAAAACTCTTTTGTGTTTTTGCAGATACAAAATAAATACGAGTATATATTGGCGTTTATCTTTAATACTCCCCAGGCAGTTGGCACAAATATCGCACAAAAGGCTTTAGAATGGCTATTTGACTTTAATAAACAGGCCTGGTGCAAAAAACACGGCACTGATAATGCAATTTGATTATTTTTGCACTATCAACTAATTAAAATTATGCAAAATATAATAATTATTATAATTACTGCCACCAGCAGCACTTTTCAGGACGCTCTCCCTATAATCGGCTCAATAAATTAGAGCGATAAAAACAGCTCGGATCGGAAATGAGGCAAAAAATTGCAAAGCACCCTTTTGGGCACTTTGCCCCAATTATGTCGGTTATCCACAAAGAATCTCAATCGAATAAAACTTTTTTTAGTTTTTGTCATTCTGCATTTTGCATTTTGCATTTTACATTTCGGAATGAAAATTCCAGTGTTTATAATCAATTAAATATTGACTTTTTGCCATTGCCGCATTGAATGTACATACTGGCAAATGATTCCTCTCACCTAGAGATTCTGTCCCTGTCTCTTTCTCCACTGGTAGCCCCGTCTCTCTCTCGGATGCCCCAGCTGTCTCTGTTCATTGTGGCAGCATACAGAGCACTTAATGCAATTTGCATTCCGATGTTTTTGTGTTTGCATTTTGCATAAAAGCCAAAAAAGCCCCCTTCCGCCTGCCAGCTCCTAGCCCCCAGCACCTCCAGGACCCGCAGGACCCCCAGGCCCCGATTTTGTGCATCGTCTCCTGTATAAATTTCAATTTGGCTTGGGAAATTCTGCATTTTGCAGCTGTCAAGAAAATTATTGTCTGTCAGGCCGAGTCCCTGATATGTTGTTGCTTTAATTAAACAAGAAC
Organism: Drosophila vallismaia; assembly: GCA_035047325.1. Lineage (NCBI taxonomy): Eukaryota > Metazoa > Arthropoda > Insecta > Diptera > Drosophilidae > Drosophila > Drosophila vallismaia. The sequence continues at coordinate 23,309,603 of JAWNPU010000055.1, read as the reverse complement.
AACCAAAAAGAATACGACTGCTCGGACTGGATTTTCAGTTTTGTAAAATATGTACGAGTATATTCCTTTTGTACTCTGTCTCTCGTTAAAGTGTTAATTTTATTGACATGTGACAGCCAAACAAACAATTTGTTTGCCTCCTAGCCGAATTGGTCAATGTTGTTTGTGGTCGCAATGGACATTTTAAATGAATTTAATAAACGAGGGCGGGATGAAGGACGGAGGACGGAGGTCCGCCTCCTCCTTTCAGGTAGTAGCCCCAACCTGGGAGGAGGGCATAGGGCCGGAACTGGAGCAGAAGCGCGGGCTGGGGTATATCGGAAAAAGGAAAGCAAACTGGAAAAAAGAAAACATTAATCAGCGTTAAAAGTCGCATTAGCAGTAAACAAAATGAGGAGCGCCCGGGGAAGGACAGGAACAGGAATAGGAACAGGAAGGGGCAGCCGGCAGCGGGCAGCCGACAGGATGGGGGGTAGCAGGAGCTAGCAAATTACCGAGCCAAGCTAGAATGAACCGATCCCAGAAAGCAATCCGAGGCGGGAAGCGCTGTCGAAGTCGAAAATCGTAAAACGTAAAACGCAAAAGTCAGGAAAGGAAAGGACGAGACGGAAGGCGAGGAAATCGAACGCAGGACACGCGATGGTGGCGAAATGAGTGACTGGCAGTGAAAATCATTAAAAAGTCGTAAAAAGTGGGGAAAATGGTAAACAAGCAACACAAAAAGCAACCCGAAAATGGGCAGCCATCGAGGGTTAAGGAAAAATAGAAAATAGAAAATAAGAGCTGGGGAACTCTGAAATGGGAAAGGCAGTAGGACACCGAAAATACGCACTCTTTATAATTAGAATTTAATCAAGCGCAAATCGGAAACGTTAACAATTTTCCACAGAATGGGAAGGCAGGCAGGAGTTGCCCCCGTAGAAGGGACTACCAGGATGGGGACTGGAGTCGGAGCTATTGTTTAAAGTGTAATTAAAAGCGTCGTGGAAACCTTTTAGTGTGCAATGGACGTTGGACCCAGGACCCAGGACACAGGGCGATGATATTAAATTTCCTGCCGAAACGCACAGCCAGCAAAGTTTTGCAGCTGGTTTCGGGCCTGGCTTAAAAATAAAACTCCATTAGGCCCGAAAGCGACTAACCTTTGCTGACCTTTGCCAATTGATGGAGCGGCCAGGCCTGGAAATGAACGGAGAAAGGTCGGGCTTTTGCATGAGTCATCTAACAAATGATGGGACGGGTCGTCTCTGGGTCATTCAATCTTTGCCAATCACAGCATTGGATATGGGACTATAGGACTAAGCCACAGGACGAGGGGATGCTGGGAGGTGGAACCGCAAAGGCCTATCCATCAACAAGCTCAGCATTTTCCGACTCGAAGTGCCTTTATTTCGGGCCACATTAATTTGGCGCACGAAGGCTACACTCACCTTATAGCACTAAGTGGTCCAAAAATAGCCTTCAACCGGCCAACTTTCCTGACATTCTAATTACAATACAGCAACACCAAAGGACACGACTCGTTGCACAAACTTTGGCAATAAACAAATTTTAATGGAGCAATTATAAGCAGCGTCTGAACAGCCACGCAACGCCAGGAAAACAAAAAACTACGCCCTTTTCATAACTAAAAGGGAAAACTATAGTTTCCATTTTTGGTTTCGGGTTACGGAACCGAGGAATGCTCGGGGCCTGAGTACGCGGATTGCAAATCCCGACAAATGCAAATGTGTAACATTTGGAGCCACGCACGCACTCCGTGGAAAAGGTTACCCCGATGACGCATGCAAGTGTAAAAATGCTGTTAAACGTCTTTAAAATGGGGGTGGTGGAAGTGGAGAAGCCTTCTGCGAGCATCATCGTGCCTCATTGCTATGCAGCCCTGCCACACTTATCGGTGCACGAAATCAGCAAACAGCCAGCGCAGAAATATCTTTATAAATATCACAAACACACCCCCACAGATCCGAGGCACAACAAGTTATTCACTCGGTGAGTCACCGACCAGTTAAGGGGTTAACTCGACTCGTTGACCAACAAAAAATGGATCTATTGCCATTGAGAAGGGCTCGTGCCTTTTGTCCGGGCCAGGACCAGGACCAGGTCCAGGCCGAGGGCTTTTTCAGTGCGCCCTCTGTTTGCTTTTTCTGGGCTTTTTTGTGTGCCTAGAATCGAGATCCAGACAGGACGCCCACTCCCCATTCCAGCTTAAACAATCTATTAAATGTTGTCATTGTGTTTGCTCTTTAGACGGCAGACAATAGACAAAAGAATCAGTACAACAGGGGCAAAAAATGAAACTTCTGAAATGATTAAAAATAGTAGTTTCAAGCCCTCCACCAATACCTCCATCCATCCAGGGATTACTATCCAACCTAGTGCCCATGGACGAGGGTGCTCTGGAGCAAGTGTTAATGGATTTCTGAACTAGACATGAGTTTATTGAACTGGTTCGCCAAAGGACGCGGATTAGATTTGTCGACGCGGCAGCATAGCGAACCCATTTCAAGTCAGACACCCGGCCCCATCAAAGTCAAATCTTCGACTAATCGTTTTCTGATTTCTTACCTAACCTCAGAGATCCCCCTGGGGAAGCCAACCCTTTTCGAGACGCCCCCATCCAGATGGTCCGCCCAGGCGCTGACTAATAAACGCCTATTTGGCCACCACACAGCCTACAAAACCAACAAGGACCAGGAACCCAGAACCCGGAACTTGCCGCGACCCGGATCGACCCTTTTCGCCTTGGTTACTTTGAATAATGTCATTTTAATTACCGCAGCACTCGACTCGAATCACAAGGAAACGTGCAAAGAAATAAATAACACGCCTTAAAAAATTCATTTTAATTAAACTCAGTCGAAGGAACGAGTATTATGTAATGTGGAAAAATGCCCCTAATTACCTTTGTTTTTGGTCGCGGAAGCCGGACTTGAATCGGACCTGAAACTGAAACTGAAAATGAAATTGAAATTACTTCAACTGGAGCGCGGAAAAGATTTATTACCTCAGAATCCGGGGCTGCTCGGCTAATTTAGCAGCATCCTTCTGCTTTACGAGAGGGTATTCTGGTTATCCTTGGAACTTCAAGAGTACACCCATTGTGGGATTTAAAGACTTTCGCAGTTCCAACCGAATCCGTAGTGTTATCGTAAGAAATCGAGAGCAAAAGCGATAATCCGTCTTTAATATAATATAATGGTACAATCCTAGATAAATTTAAATTAACCTGATTCGATAAGCTTTAAAGGGCTTTAAAGAGTATGAAGAAGTCGTCTCCCAGCTACTAGGCCTTTCTTCCACATTTTCCTCTCAAGTTTCATCCTTCGTCTCAGCTGTCGTCGGTTTGATTTTCCGGTCGCCCCGGCTCCACTTTAATTATACAGAGATAACAAAAAGCATTCTTGTCTTTTTACCACCTCGCACCCACCCCATCCCAGCCCGCAATCCAATCAGCCGCTAATCCGACATTGCGGGCTCTGATTAAAAGCCATTTTTTTTACCTCCTAAGCGGGCCCACAAAAATATGCTGCATAAAATGTGTATTCGGCTTAGACAGACGACTAATTGGCCGCCCCGGGAGGGAGTTTTGTAATTGAATTGAATTGATTTAGTGGATTTTCGTGAGCGATGAGCTGGGTGGAGAAGAGACGCTAATGGATTCCACTCAAGATCCAGGTCGGGCAGGTCGGGCAGGAAAGCTTACGTGGTACAGTTGACAAGCAATTACATTTCCATATTTGCCATAATAATTTTCAATAAACTTCCGGCTTTCCCAGAGCTCTTGGCCATTTACTCTGTCCTCGTTTTCAATGCAAAATATCAATTTTACATTAATGAAATGTCCATGGAACATGGCCAGGTTATTCGTTATTTTTTCGGCATCAGTATACCAGTTTGTACAAGCGATGAACAGTGATTGAGTAGCACAGTTTTGTAGCCACACATGATTTTTATTGCATAACGAATATTGCCAAAATTGTCAGCCGCGTATAAGCCAACGCCACACTCCCTTGCCAAACCTCTCCACCATTCTCAATGAATTCATTGATGTATGTGGTTGCCCCCTGCCACTGTCCCCGCCTCCTGCTGTCCGGCTTCCGCGGCTATCATTGCGAAATTTCATTTCCGGCGGGACCCACTCCGCGGATCTCACACCCACACCCACACCCACACCCCATCCCCACCTGATACGTCCAGTGGCATCGCTGTTTTTGACAATTTTCATGTTTCAATTTTTCATATTATGCAGCAGCGGCTCGGCCCGGCCCGGCCTTTGTCCGCTGGCTCGGCGGCATCAAAATTATTTATGCATTATGCAGGTGGGTCTGACAGCTTATGGCCCGGACACACCCACCATGGCTGTACCCGCAGAAACTGAGCCGCAAATGCGAAATTCCGATCGGTTTTCGGAATGGAATAGTCTATGCCGTTTATGGCTTTGTAATCGGTACAATTTTGATCGATTATATGGGTCCAAAGAGGTTGCCAACCCAGGCAGCCCACCAGTCGTTGCCAATTTTCGTCTTCGCTTAGGGGGAGGCAGATGGGAGGATGGGTGGATGGCAGGAGAGCTGGAGAACCAGCAACCTCAACTCGCCTTGACCGAGTTTTCCCGACGAGTTTCCGCAAACAAGGGACGAGCGTGCCCCGTTGCCACATTGGATCGACCAGCCGGCCCGGACACGGCCAAGAACAATACAAATACGGAGCGGGTTGGGGCAGCCACTGTGGCAAGTGGGCGAGGCAACTGTGCGTTAATGACAGAATAAAACGAAATCCAAACATAAATTACCCGCTTATCAATTTCATTTATCTTTTGGATTTCGCTTTGCTCTGTGCTCTGAGCTCTGTGCGAGAGTTTCGTTTCATTTCCTTTTCATTTTGATGGTTTTGTAATTGAGTAATAAACTTTGGTATCGTTTCGTTAAATATTCCCCCTCCATCCGACTTTGGCCAATTTTCCCAATAAATTTTCGCAACTCTGCTTTGGCGCTCCTTCAGCTCCTAAAACTGATTTCGCTTCTGGTCAGTGGAAGTCCTTCTGCCTGCGTCCCGATAAGCGTTCCCAAAAAGTTTTCTTTTTCCACCAAACGACCGTTTATTATCGCCGACGCCTCCTTTATTGGCGGTCCTTTAACCACCGAAATGGCCATTGTTGTCTTCCTACTTTTCCATTCCGAATTCCCAATTAATTTCCAGTGCATTTAAAATCAAGGTAATGTGCTCCAACCACCCCCCAAACTAAGCCGCTTTTGAGGCACATCTCCATAAACAGATCCATTTATTTCAATCAAATTTGAAACGAACAGATAAATCTTAAAAGCACACTCGAAGCTTCCACCCTGATAGCCGGAAATGGGCGGCCATCAGAGGAACAAATACAAAAATTGTCGGTCATTGTCAGTCGATTGCGATGGATGGAGGATGTCCTTCCCGTTGTCCTTGTCTGGGGTTTGGTTTTTGGTGTTTGGAGTTGCCATTGTCATTGTCGCTGTCATTGTCGCATTGCGCCTAAAATTACATATAATAAATTTTTATTTGCCGCTTTATTAAATTTTATTTGCCTGGCTCTGGCAAACTATGGTATGCCGTCATCTGGCCTGCCCCTGTCTGGCAGTCGTCTGGCGTCCGGGCTGGGTTAGAGGCCGGCGGCCTTCGCGGAAAAAGCAAATTCATCAATTACTTAATATAATTACTTTTGGCTTTCGGATTATGCAGACACAGGGCCATTTCAAAGTACACTGCGTCTGGCGAGGACCAACATTAATACTTAATATAATAAATTGTTGCCAGTCGGTGGACGATGGCATCCGCAGGACCACAAGGCCCACCTTCGGCTGGGGTAACCCCTGCGGCAGCCGAGCAGAACCAGGACCCCAAAACAAGACCCTTCTCTGTCCGAATTCGCTGCAACTCCATACATGCAATTACCAGTAGCTCTGATGAAATTAAGAGGGCTGCCTGGGCTGCGGGAATGTTCGGGACTTTCCGGGAATGTTCGGGTGAGGAGTCCTTGCCTCGGACCGACGGTTTGCCATTTTAATGGCTTTTAAAGTGCAGAAAGTGCAAAAAGAAGGAGGAGGAACCCAAACATGCCATGATGCCATGCTTGTAATAAATAAGTTCCGCAAAAAACAAACATTCATTTTTGGACGAGGGCAGAGACGAGTTTGACTTTGAAATGCATTCAAAAGGTCTAGAGTCTAGTCGGAAATTCGGAACAATAAAACTTTTCAATTCGCGGGTTTTTAAAGCTTTCACAAATCGAATTTCATTACAGAACTGAATTGCTAATCAAAATTAGTGTCGCCGATATTAATATTGAAATATGCCAACACTTCGGACAAGAAGCCCTTAGTTATCGGCCAATAAAAGCGACACTTTATGAGCCGCATAAATTGCCATAATTTTAATGTTTTCCAGTTAATAACTTTGCATTAATTTATTGGGGCTCATAGCCCTGCGGTTGCCGGCTCGGCGGTAGGCGGTAATTCGAATGGCCATCACCTTTGCTTCTGACCACAATTAAGGGAGTTCATAGGTTAGAACGCTGAACGTGGCAGCGAGCCTAAAAAAAGTCAAATTGTAATATAATTAATTCGCCTGACAATTAGAGCTGCAAATAGCAAAATTATTAATTTAATAAATTTCATAATGTCAAAACCATTTCGGCAATGCCTGCTGCTCCTTTGGCTCTTTTCGCCGCTCGCTCTCGTTTAATGGTAATTTTTGCATACAATTAAAACAATTAAATGCCATGAAATGGCAAACAACGACCACTCATAAATAATGGCAGTTTTTGTGCAAAATCGGACAAAAAACAGAAATTATGACGATAATTGGGAATAATATTAAAGCAATATTAATTGACACGCCAAAGCCCAGGGAAATGATAATGACATTTTTAATCGCATAATCTATTCACTTTCGCCGGGGGCGAGGGCCTTTCACCTAGGGGGCGGTTCACCCTAGCCAGGACGCACTGTGGTTGCAAATTAGAAGCCCGTTTTGAGGGTGGACGGCACGGTAGAGTTTCTTGTGAAAAAGAGTATGCAATTTCCGTTTCGCGGCTCACCCAACTCCCACAACTCACCCAACCGAAATTGACTTCATCTCACTCGCCACTAGGCAGCCAATTGGCAATTTCACACACACCTCCTGCTTGGTTCCTGCCGCCTGCCGCCTGCCTCCTGGCGGCGAACCCACAGGTGCCAGCGGTGATTTGCCAAGTTTTTCATTTCGCTTTTCGCCACCAAACAGACCCGCCCGCGGTGGGTCGCCGTTGGTTTAACTTTATTAAATATAATGGCAAACCAATTTTTTTTGGTACGACTTTTATTAGGGCGCCGTTTATGGCGGCGGATTGGGGCTGTGAATGGAAAAAGCTCAATGCTCGCCCCGCTGCCGTGCTATTATTTTTATGCAGGTATTTCAGTCACAAGCCACCCGGATAGCAAATAAAATATGCAGCGGAACAGGGCATGGTTCATTAAGTATGCGCCATGTGGCCGGCGATCCAGCGATCCGGCGAAACAAACGAGTGCGCTCAAAAGTATGCAATTGAATTTAAATATTGCAAGTGCATGTCCAGGACTCTGAGGCAAGCAAGGGGTGTGGCAGCAACAACTGGCGGTACATACATACAAACACGGGTACATGTTTTTTTTTTTGCAGCTGTGTGCGTTAATTAACACAAACTTTATTACAAAATGTCTGCCGCTGCAAACTTTAATGGCCGCACATTTTGCTGCCCCCATTTGGCTCGACTCAGCCACCTCCCTTGTGTATATCAACATAATGAAATTATAAGCGGTTTGATTTTAATATAAATTACTTTTTATGAGACAATAATTGATGTTCGCCGAGGCGGCTGACGTTTAACGATTAAATGCCAGCCGCGGACATGACAGGACTTGCTTTTGTTTCTCACATGAGTTTACTTCTCCCCCAAAAAAGGCGTCTTTTGTTTCACGGAAAGCAGGAATCCAGGAATCCTGCAATCCCGAAGGACTGCTCAAATCGGCTATCGCTTCATTTAAATTAAAATAATTCAATTGCCAGTGAAGTTATTAACTATAAACCGAACTACGACCTGGAAATCAGAGGAGAAACAACAATAATGCAATAAAAACGATGATAAAACAACGTTTACAGCAATTTAAATTAAAAGCATTAAAATGATTAAGGTGAAAACAAAAAGAACTCAAAAACACAAAAACCAAAAAAACCAAAATCCAAACGTGCAAATAAACAATAACGGGAAAAAAGTAGGCAATAAATATGGCAACGCTTTACAGTTCATTAAATCGAAAATAAAAGGCAGCCCCAGCATTTATTTTTTACCGTTCCCCCACCAAACCCACCGAACCCACCGAACCCACCAAACCCACTGAACCACCGATAACCAAAAACAAACAAACAAACATAAATGCGTAATTAAAATATATATTTTTTTCGCGCTCACTTATTGCACTGCACTTAATGCTGGCTTTATCGCAATTATTGTTATTAGTTTGCCAAAAGCAGGCTTCCCATCGACCTCGACCTCCCCCTCATTAAAATTATGCAAGCATATCGGGCTAATTAAGTTTAAACCCGGAAATGCCAAGCAGCAGCCGGCAAGGTGAGTATTCCCGTGAATTAAACGGGAATTTGCACGCGTAGTAATTGCGAAGGAGCAGAGCAGCTCCGACCCAGGAAGGGATCAAAGAACTGCTCCAGCACCCCTTTTTTCCCACAACTCACCTGCCCTGCCCTGGCCTGCTGTCCAACAGGACCTCGTTTAATTGGTCTAAAAATTGCACGTCAACGTAGATAAATTTTTATTTGAAAAAGTTTATTAAACATTTGCATTGCTCAGGCACCTCACGTTCCCAACTCCCAACTCCCAACTCCTGAATCCCCACCCTCGCATCCCCCAAAAGGACTCCTCTGTGTGCATTTGTGTGACGTCGTTCTGGCCATTGGCGTTTTTATTGCAAACTTTTTCGCAGTTGCCTTTTGGCTTTGCCATTTGTGTCGTCCTTCTGCCCCAGCCCCAGCCCCGACCCCCTTTTAGAGCCGTTTTTCTTTTTGTTTGTGCAAATTTTTGTTATTGAAAAAGTTTTACGTTTTTGTAGAAATTATATGCGAAACTTTTGCTTTGTAATTACATGCAGACAGTCGTAAAAAAAGAACGCAGAACGGCCTGGTCAGCGGGGGCCAAAGGGCCAGTCCTGCGCCCATAGCCATGGAATGTCCTTACGTGTCCAATTACATATGCAAACGCTGATTGGCCTCACCGAAACACCAATCGCTGAAAAAAAAGGGAGTGCGGTGGCCAAAAGGACCTCAAGCTTTGCAGCAAAATTTAATCTCAGCCAATATTTGGCCAAGCCAAACAGCTGAAACAGACACAACTTAAGCTACCTTACACTATTAAGCAGGGCATTAAACGACTAACGGTAAACAAGGCAACCCGTCCTGGCACCCCAGAACCGTTGCACCCTCGCACCCACGCACCCTTAGATCCTGAATCCTTCACCGCCCCTACCAGTTCGGCAAACAAAGCGAACGCTTCTGAAATCTTATTTATGCTGGGAAAACTGAAACTGTTATCAAATAATTTATTCGTCTCACCTGCAACAACAAATTAAGTTTTGTTTTCCCACAAGTACCACCCGCCTTAAGAACGCCCACCCCCACTGAGGAAAACTAAGGAAAAGTAAAAGAAAGCAACGGAAAGCTGGAAGACGGCTAAAAGTCCGAGGGGCGAACAAAGACGCGTAATCCACGTGCCGCGCCACTTTCAACTCATTAACTGTCCGCCCGGGCCATTAAGAGACTTATTTTCACACTTGCATAAACTCATTTAGAAGGAGAACCATTTTGGACTGGTTCGTGGGGCAGCCACCGCACCCCAGACCAGACACCCACCACGCCCTCGAAGATGCTGCAGAAGTCGCACGGCACCTTATCACACGGCACGTTGGCTGCTCCAGCGCATCGTGACAGAAAATTAATGCCCAACCGACAATTTTAATCGGCAACAGTTCTTGTCCTGAGTTATAGCACCGGGAGCCCCTGGAGCACCGGGACGAATCCCGGCACAACCTGTAGTCCTGTAGTCGTCAGTCGCCTCCTCATCCTCATGCCAGGCCCTTCCCGGTTTTCGTAAACTTTGCTGCCAAGATTTCGCCAACTTTTCGGAGTTGGTTCAGACAAAGAGAGTCTGAGCCGGCGAGAGTCAGCCGGATGCGTATATTTAAAACTTATTAAATTGCTATAATTTATACGACTTATCTTGGCCCGAGGGTTGCTTAAGCGGGAAAAAATCCGTAGCAGGATCAGGCCCAGGCTCAGGGACACACGGCAGGGCAATTAATTTACATGCAAATCGTGCCGAAAGTTCAGACCTCCGCCCATTCCCCGCGATTGACACTCGCTTCCAGACGACTTTAAGGCACTGTAAGAAAGGACTACGGAATGCGGATGCGAATACGGATGCGGATGCGGACTCGCTCACCCATCATCCATCCGTACACACACACACTTGATTAGAACCCGAGGCGGAGCTCAGGTCGCCTGCTGTGCACCGCCTGCTTCAAACAATATGGCGCCGAGGAACACAGGGATACACAGGGATACAGGGATACGACCCTTTTGGGGCTCTTCAGCCACGTCGACAGGTTGTTGGATCGTTAGTGTCCTCCAACTCAGTCCTCTTTCCAGAGGACTTTTATTGTCCCGGCCGTTGTGTTGTGCCTTCGCTTTGTCTTTGCGCGCCTAACAAATTGCTGAATTTTTGTGTTGATTTATCGTGAAACAAAGCATCGGCGGCAACAATAAAAAAAAATAACAACGCCAGGGCAGGCGTAAAACGAGGGTACATTAAACATTTAGTAATGAGTTTAAAGTTTTAAATGGAATTTTTGATTACAAGTACCCGAAGGGCTGAAGGTTGAGAGACAGCGGCTGCCGCGCAAGGATGGTAAATGGAAAATGAAAAACAATCCAGGATATCGCAATTTGCTGCCCACTTACGGCTGTAATTACGGGCGCAGTGTCTAGAACAAACTGGTTAGTCCTCTTCAGTGCGGTTGCTTTCCGGCCTCTTCTAGCATAATAACCTGAAATACCCATGAATGGGGGATTAGATGTGTAGTTGATATGACAGTTTACACTTTCAGTAAGAGTCGGGGGGTTGCAGCCCTTATCGCGCTTCCGTATGCTCCACTTTTGGCTGCTTTCATCCCCAACATGGTTCCCATTGTCAATATATCACGGCCCCTACACGGGTAGAGAAACAACCCTTCGAATTCCAAGGAATCCGTGAAAATCCCAACACTTTGTTCAAACATATAAAATAAAATCCTTTTGCAACTGCTGAATCTTCATCTTTCGCCGCCCATCCTGTATGGGGCTTTTTTTCAATTTAGACAAGATGAGGAGCAGGCGGGGCACGGCAGCGAGACCATTAAACGCTTTAAAATCAACATCAACACCGATGACGACGACAGGGGCAATAAAGTCGACCCAAAAATTGCTTCCTCCGCACATAAAACCCAGGCGAACGGAGCTCCAAATACCTTTGCACACATATAAAGGCGCCACTGCCTGAGCCTGGCAAACAAACGCGGTAAAAGTAAACGAAACACTTTGCCACCCCCACGACTCTCCACCCAGGCACGCCTTACTGGCCTCCAACGCCCCCACAGCCCACCCAGCCAACACAGACCACCCAGCCCACTTAATACTTAAATACAAACGTGTAAATTATGCGATTTTTCCCCGGCGGCCATGTTTGTTTGCAAACTCCATTACCAACATTGCGGGAGCTTCCTCCCCAGCTTTTGCCAGTTTTCCAAACCCCAACTCACCCACCCCTTTGTTTGAAGCAATCGTCGCACTTTACCATTAAAACAAAATAAAAAAACAGCGAGAGAGGAGCCGGGCTGGATACCCCTTTATATGCCTTTATGTGTTTTTCATGTACTTTTATTTGATTGTCGCACGCTTTGGCGCCCGAACTGGGGACCTGCCACCTTCCATTTAATGGCGTTGTTTTTTAGTGCTCAAAATATTAGCAAATGTTTATTAACGACTACGCAAATTGGCGGTAATCAGGGCTCCGCCGGCCTCTGGTGGACTTTAAAAAAGGTGATTACTCAAAAAGTACTTAACACACAATTGTTGCGTGCGCCCGGTGCCCGGTGAAGGAGGTCAAAGGTCTAGACTCGAGAGCTCTGAAATAGTAGAGCTCGTTGAAATACCTGAATCTTTATTAGTCCGAATTTAGCTGAAATTAAATCCCGGCAGGAGAACAACATCTTGCCATGTTCGTAATTTTATTAAAAATGTTAAATTGTACGTAGCATAAATCACATTTTACGGCATAGGCAGGGTGGCATGCTCCGAGGGGTGGCACTCGATGTGGCTGCCATTACTGACAGCTGCGCTTGCCACACTATTTGTGTTTTTATTGTTCAGCCGCAGCTAATTCCTGCCACAGCGGCTGTGTATTATTTTAATTCAAACGATTTACTCCCGAGATCAGGGTTAATTTCCATTTTCCATTTTGCATAGAATGACATTGACAATAAAGCGAAATTAAATTTAATTCATCAGTGAATATTAATGGCCTACATGGGCTCTACCTTAGCTAAGAGAAACTGGGAAATCAGGAAGCTGCCACTGGGTCGATTGGGTCGTTAGCCGAGAGATATGGATGCAAGCATATTTGTGATCTATTTCGCCGATAAATTGACCCTGTGTGGGCGGCGGCTGCCATTTATCGTGGCATACTTTGTCGTGTCTGCCATTAAGTTTAATGACCCCGCAGCACTTTCATCTCATCCTTCGAGCGAACCCTTACCGGCACCGAGACCGGGACCGGGACCAGGAGCGGGAGCCTCCCGTTTTTTTAAAAGCATCCAGCTCCCATTAACTTGTGTGAATTTATATCAGTCATTGGCCTCGCTCCCACTACTGACTGCTATTATGCGTTCGTTAATTATTCACACACAAATATAACCCGGCCACCCAGTCATCCTACGCCCATCCACCCAGCCAGTCCTGTGGCTCGGCTACACGTTTCGGTCATAAAAACTGCCCATACTGGGTGGCCACGCCTCCCCTAAAGAGGCCACTAACTCCCGACGACTCTCTCAGCTTAGCCCTTGCTACTTCGGAATGTCCCACTTGGTATATGGTCCGGGGATCTCTCCACTCCCGGCGCATATGGAGGGATCTTGACATTAAATAAATCTAACATCCCGTATACGCTTAGTGGGCATCTTTAATACTCATCCGCACATCCCCGAAATGTGTGTTCATATCCATAGATGTGTGGAAAAAATGACGCAGACATTATTCACGCTATCATGGCGCACACACGAAGGAGCAGGATTGGAGGACACACGGAGCTCGGGGGGTTCAATGTGGGCTCCCCCGAAAAAGGAAAAGGCAAAAAGCGGTCAGCAGCCGTGGCAAACTATACTCTTATGCGACTGTGGCTGCTCGCTGTTCCAAAAATTACGACTCTTCCTGAAAGGGAACGCACAGGACATGGGACAGGGGACATAGGGCACAGAGCAAACGTATGATTTGCTCACGCATACGCACGCATTCATGCCACATGTCGCACTCGGGCTTGTCTGTCTGCCACAAACGGTGGAACTGACTCTGACATTGATAGCAACATGCGTCCCGATGCGCGCCTAAACTTTATTGCCTGAAAGTGAACGGGTCAGAAGCTGCTAGCTGTTAGCTGCTATGTCCTGATTCCTGCGGCCCAGAAACCACAGCCGGCCAGCAAGTGCCGTGCAGTTGATTTGCATTGGGGTGCGCATCGAGGATTTCCATCGACTGCCATCCTGCCGTTCTGCCATCCCGGGACCCCATTTAAGGCAACCCCAAGCGGCCGCTCCATGTCACATAATCGAATTATCATCATGGCATCAACAAATGATTTCAACTTACGCTTGCCCTTCTGCTCGTCATCGTCCGCGTCATCCAGCAACCCGGTTACCCGGCTATCCAGATATCCAGCTATCCAGCTTTCCGGCTATCCGACTGTCCATCTGCCCGCCTGTCCGTTGTCCGTCTGTCCGGTTGCTCCTGGTGCTGTCACCGCTTTGGCAGTCCCGCGGCGTTGCCTTTTTTCACTTCACTTCATTGTGGCCCTCCCCCAGTGCCACATCCGCAGGCGAACCCTTGGCAGGAACGCCATTCTACTCGCCATTCGTTTTTTTTAACACTTCCCCCGTTGGCTCCTGTTTGCCGACGTCATTGTCGCTGGTCATTTTCCCTGCTTACTTCATCCATTCATTCGGTGCCCGACCGTTTGGTTGGGTCCATTTCGTTTCGAATCATCGTTTGGCTCCTTTTTGCAGCCCCAGCTTTGTTCCGTCTGTCGTCTCGTTTGTTTCAGGTTATGTTGGATGTCAGTTTGTTATCCTTGTGCAAATCCTTTTATACAAATGAAATTTGCGCCAAATGGCGATAAGCAAAATTCAATAGTGTGCGGACTGTCTGTCGTCCAATGCTTGGCTTGCGGTTTCCGAGGGAACGGATTCAAAGCCAGGACATTATGGAAAGGGGAAAAGGGGTGACCAGCCAAGTCCAGACATGGTTTTAATGCAATTCACGTCGGTCACTCGGTTCCTGCATTTCGTACGCGTTACTGCCCTAATTGATTACTAACCTTCTCTCTCTTCTGGATTTCAGACATTAACAAGGGTTCTCCCATCGACTTCAAAAGCGGATCGGCCTGCTCCACGCCCACGAAGGAGACGCTGAAGGGCGGCTACGAGCGCGGCACCCAGGGTTGCATGGGGCCCGTGCTTCCCCCACGCAGCGTCATGAACGGAATCCCCTCGCACCACTACTCGGCGCCCATGAACTTCCGCAAGGACCTGGCTGCGCGCTGCTCCTCCCCGTGGGTGAGCGTTGCCGCGTTCTCTACCCTGTTCGTGGTCGCGCTCTTGCTGATTCTGCTGACCACCTTCGGTGGCCTGCACTGGACTCAATCGGCGCCTTGCACCGTTCTTGTTGGAAATGAGGCCTCCGAGGTCACGGCCGCCAAGAGTACGAACACGGACCTATCGAACCTGCACAACTCTGCGACACGATCCAAGAATGGCATCGGACCCGTACCCGGACAATACGGATCGGGAGGTGGACTAGGATCCTCGACGGCTACGGTGACGGCGGCCACCTCGAACAGCGGCACCGCCCAGGGCCTCCAGTCGACGTCCGCCTCGGCGGAGGCCTCCTCCTCGGCCGCCACCACCTCGTCGCAGTCCTCGCTGACGCCTTCGACGTCGCTATCCTCGTCCCTGGCGAATGCCAATAATGGAGGTAATTATGCACAACTTTTAATTATTTTTAAATGAGTTTTCGAAAGTTGCGTCAGGCAGCTGCAAGGCGGGGGAGGGTGCGGCGCGAAGACTCCGTGGAGGCGCCTAAAGAGAGAGAAAGCCAAGACTTCGGACTATTTAGAGCTTAGCGCCCTCCGGCGGAGACAAAAAGTTTGTTGTTTTCGTTGGTTTTTTCATCTCGAAGTTTGCGCCTGACAGACAGAAGAGACAGGACAGACGAACGCCCGCACTGGATAGGGATTATGTGAATGCCGCTTTCATTATTTCCCGGAACGCCTTCCCATTTCTTTCAATTAAAGTTCAGCTTGGGATTCGCCGGACTAAAATATTGCATTAATTACTTTTTTAATTGACAATCGGGCGTACGGGTGTACGAGTGGAAAACAAACACAATCAGACAGTGGAAACTTTTTTCGCGAATTCTGATCAAACACCTTGCATTTCAGCTTAGTTATTTCCAAATCAAAGATGTCAGGCTGGTTTTTTTCTCAAATCTTTGGATCTCTGATTTTTAATTAGCTGTGAGCTGAGGTGGGAAGGCTTTAAAATGGGGTTTCGAGTGCAGTGCTTTGGTCACAGGGTAACGCCATCAAAAATGTTCTCAAAAGTTTTTAAAAAGTAAGCTCGCTTTGTCTACCTGTAAGAAAAGAAATTTTAACGTGGCTATTACCCGAAATGGCAGGCAAGAAAGGACGACGAAATCGACGCAGTATTGAGGAAGAAACTTTCGGCAACTTAATTACAATCGAAAGCCTAAACAGGGAGCAGTCTGCTCCGTATTTCGCCACGACTCCGGCAAGGAAGCTGCAAGAAGGCGAAGGGAGAAGCAGTTCCGATAAAACTTTGCCCGGATTAAATGGCGTATTGAGTCCAGAGGAGGAGGAGGACTTTGAGGATGTAACCAACGACTATGTCTATGAAGACGAACCTGTGCCAGACACGTCTCCGGCTACGCCAAGGCCCAGGACCAGGCAACAATTTGGCAAATCATTAAACAGCAATTTACGTAGCGCAGCTAAAACATTGGTCAACAAGAAGACAAAATATGATAGGGAGGCGGGGGAGGACATTAAGCCGGAGCGAGAACAAGAGCTATGGGGTTTCGCTGAGGCTGGGATGACATTGGAGTTGACGACGAGTACGACGACGACGGAGCCGGATCCAGAGTCGGGGACCAGCACATTTGTTGCTGTTATTGATGACGATAATCAAAGTGACAGCAGCAGCTCAGGCGCAATGCCGCCGGTTCTGACGGTTCCGAGGAGTGACACCGATGACATTGTTGAAATCAACACCGCCCAACCAGAGCTGCTAGAAGCCTCTATTCCCCCAGTCGACCTCGCTCTCGCCTCACCCACTCTTCGGTCTAGCGTGGCAAATGATTTTCAAATCAAAGGAAAAGCGGTTTCGGAGTCGGGGCAGGAGAAACCTGCCACTGATGATAACAATAATGAGCGTGATTTAGCTGACAACTATGAGGTAGAGCCCGAGAAGCCTGCTGCATCTGCCACCCCTCTCCAAGGTATAAATCAAATCTACTCTGCCCCATGTTCTCATGGCTGGTGGGATGGAACGGCGAGTGCGACCAAAAGTTCAGGCTCAAGAAATGTGCTTCAAAGGAAGCGATAATGATTACAAAATTTACATAGTTTGCAACTTTTTCATAAGGATTTGTCACAATGCCATAGATTTAATTTTTGTTTTATTCTTTCCGATATTTTAACACCAAACAATCTTATAACTTTTCATATTATTGATCTGTTTCTCAGAGTTTTGTTAAACTCAACATATATTCACATATTCTTTATCCGAAGATTCTTTTCCATAAATTAACTAAAAGTATTTCAACATAGGGACTTATTTACATGAATAGATTGAAAGTTTCTTGAGCTTAAACTTTAAGTTCCATTCCTCATCATTTTTATATAAAAATTAAACATTTGCTATCAAAGATAAGGAAAGTCAAGAAAATGGCTTGCCGCCCGCGGAAATCAAGAGAATAGAATCAGATATTATGGTGAATGATGCATCCCACTTTGAGGACATTCATATTGTGAACCTGGGTGAAGGACCAAGCCCACATGAAGAGGCTGTATACAAGACGTCGAACTCAAAGGAAAAGGAAATGCCCAAAAAGTTAGCCCAGCCAGAAGCTAACGAGAACGAAGTGCTCAAAGAGCAGGAAGACACCCAACAGGTGCCCCTTCACCTGAGGCCCCTTAAGCCCTATGTGAGTGAGAGAATTGATCAGCCAGGCAGGCGCATTTTAGTGAACCTGACAATAGCCACCGATGATGGCCCCGACAACGTGTACACCCTACACGTGGAAGTGCCCACGGGCGGGGGCCCGCACACCATTAAAGAGGTGCTGACCCACGAGAAGCCGCTGGACCCAACAGATCACGCAGAAAGTTGTGTGCCGGAGCCACCGCCCCGCATGCCCGACTGTCCGTGCAGCTGCCTGACCCCCCCGGCGCCCATTTACCTTGATGACGATGGTGACAGCAGTGACAGTGACACTGCGCCATTGGCATCGACCACGAACGGTGTCGCGACATCGGCGCCTTTAGAGAGGGCATCCTTTGGAGAGGATGAAAATGGGGTTGGAATTGGGGACGCGTCGTCGGACGAGGGGGAACCATCGCTTGCCGCAAGCTCCGCCACTAACAGCCCCAGCACAGAGATCGATAACCACATTGACGCCTCCCATACTGAACCCTCTGTTGGTGCTGGTCGTGAACCGTTTGCATGTCCCGATGTGATGCCAGTGCTCATACTGGAAGGTGAATTGTGCATTTGTCGCTAATCCCGCTTGAATTTCTAACCCGACTAAGCGCTGTACAGCCCACTAACCTATGTTTTATATTTTATGTAACTAAACTCTCTCATCTTCATACCTCGCATCTGTACAAATCTCTTCCAAGCCTGACAGCCTGGCATCACATCAGTATTAGAATCATCTAATTAAGTGGGTCAACCCATTGTAGGGGGGTAGACGAATCCAGAGTCTTATCCTAGACTCTGTACAAAGACCAGCAAAACTATCTATTCTATTTATTCTAAATCACTGTTGACTAACCCAAATCTAATCCTTTTTGTGTCTCTGTCATCCCCTCATTGCACACTCGAAACATTGCGATTGCTTGCTAAACCAGGAGCCCGAACCTTCCCGGCGCGCAGCTTCCCACCGGATGGAACCACCTTTGGACAAATCTCCCTCGGCCAAAAACTGACCAAGGAGATCCAGCCGTACAGTTATTGGAACATGCAATTCTACCAATCTGAGCCAGCCTATGTGAAGTTCGACTACACGATTCCGCGCGGCGCCTCGATCGGTGTCTATGGCCGCCGCAACGCCCTGCCCACTCATACGCAGTATCACTTCAAGGAGGTGCTGAGTGGATTCAGCGCCAGCACGCGAACGGCCCGGGCCGCCCACGTAAGTACCCCACACCCAGTGCCATGCCTGCGAAGCAACTAACCTGAACCTAATCTTTTCATGCACCATCATACTCCATCGCCACACCACTTATCATCTGCACATCGCAATGCTCGCAACGACGCAGCTGTCTATAACGCGGGAGGTTACGCGGTACATGGAGCCAGGCCACTGGTTCATGTCGCTGTACAACGACGACGGGGACGTGCAGGAACTGACCTTCTACGCTGCCGTAGCTGAGGACATGACCCAGAACTGTCCTAATGGGTGCTCCGGCAACGGGCAGTGCCTATTAGGCCACTGTCAGTGCAACCCGGGCTTCGGCGGGGATGACTGCAGTGAAAGTGTCTGCCCAGTACTGTGCTCCCAACACGGCGAGTACACTAACGGCGAGTGCATCTGCAACCCGGGCTGGAAGGGCAAAGAGTGCTCCCTGCGGCACGACGAGTGCGAGGTGGCCGACTGCAACGGGCACGGGCACTGTGTCAGCGGCAAGTGCCAGTGCATGCGCGGTTACAAGGGAAAGTTTTGTGAAGAAGGTACACCCGAGATCTGCGATAATTGCTGCCTTTTCGATAATCTGTCCCTGTTTGAGTATTCTAACGTTTTCCTCGGTCTCCTTTACAGTTGACTGTCCGCATCCGAATTGCTCGGGTCATGGATTCTGCGCCGACGGCACCTGCATCTGTAAGAAGGGCTGGAAGGGACCGGACTGTGCCACAATGGACCAGGACGCTCTTCAATGCCTGCCGGACTGCTCCGGACACGGAACCTTTGATTTGGATACCCAGACGTGCACCTGTGAGGCGAAGTGGAGCGGCGATGACTGCTCGAAGGAGCTGTGCGACCTGGACTGCGGCCAGCACGGTCGCTGCGAAGGAGACGCCTGCGCCTGCGACCCGGAGTGGGGCGGCGAGTACTGCAACACGCGGCTGTGCGACACCCGTTGCAACGAGCACGGCCAGTGCAAGAACGGAACCTGCCTGTGCGTCACGGGATGGAACGGCAAGCACTGCACCATCGAGGGCTGCCCCAACAGCTGCGCCGGTCACGGTCAGTGCCGGGTGAGCGGCGAGGGCCAGTGGGAGTGCCGCTGCTATGAAGGCTGGGACGGACCGGACTGCGGCATTGCTCTGGAGCTGAACTGTGGTGACAGCAAAGACAACGACAAGGGTGAGTACAGAAGAAGGAAAAGAATCTTTACTGACTAATCCAAATCACATTCGACAGATGGACTGGTTGATTGCGAGGACCCCGAGTGCTGTGCCAGCCACGTCTGCAAGACCTCCCAACTTTGTGTTTCCGCTCCGAAGCCCATCGACGTCCTCTTGCGAAAGCAGCCTCCGGCCATCACCGCCTCTTTCTTCGAGCGAATGAAGTTCCTGATCGACGAAAGCAGCCTGCAGAACTACGCTAAGCTAGAGACCTTCAACGAGAGGTAAGTGATTTCTAGTAGCCAATTATTATGTTCAACCTAAACTTAAAAAATCCAAATTAAGGCCTTAACGGCCGTACAAAACGTCCGCAATTGGCATACAAACTGTATTTGTGTACAGAAAATTGTTAAGAGTCTAGAGGGTTGCCCTACAGCAGCCATATATATACATATATATATATACAACAAAAATAATAACCGACTAGTTGCATAATTAATCATTTTCTATGTTTAAATATTTACGTTTTTCGTTTTCGTGCCCTCGTCTAAACCGTTTCCCAAAATGAATACACCATCAAACCACACCACATTCCCGAAATCCCATTAAAATCTTGTATATACAAACCCTAAATGTCCTTTGTTGGTAACAAATCCATACAGAATTACCGTAAGTTAGTGTAAGCGATTATGTCGTCCTAGACCCATAAGTATAAGGCTAAGGTAGCATTAAGGACTTGTTATAAATCGCCATACACTGGAACGAGCTTGGGCTTGTGCGTTTGTTAACTCAATTTAATGCTAGAATACTTTCCGGTTTGACCGTCACTCGGTTAGCTTAGAACTCAGAGGGTGAATGTCCTGATTGCGAGTCCGGGTACAATATTAAAAGCGAGTTAGGCCGTTCCAGTGTGCGCATTCGCAGATGGCTGGTCAACATGAATAGCTGGGGCGATTTCGGCGAGATCGAAACGGAGCCAAGCAGTAGGATCCATGATGAAAGAACTGGTCGAGGGATTAACACTACACTTTCCCTTCTAGCTAACAAGGCCATAGAAAACCATGCTAATTCAATTATTTTCTCTCTGCTCTCTTTTCTTCTCCACACGCGCTCCCCTAACCGTGTTAATACCATACCTGCCACCCACCTCATTACTCCTGCTTCACTCGAAACTACCACTTTCTACTAACTAACCACGAACCACGAACCACGCACAATGACACTCGCTACCGACCACCCTACGCGTCACGCGATCTTCCGAATGCTTTGCATTAACTAACGAATCCTTACTCGTTACTCGTTGATCGGTAATCGCTACTCGGTTCTCGGTACTCGCTGTAAACCTATAACGAACTCAAAATCATATACTAACAGCATTTTTTGGAATTATTTCAATGCAAGGTAAGCAAGCGAAAACGGTACTGAAATAAAACTAAACTACCACTACTCTACTCTACTCAACTTACCTCTAATTATCATTGGTTATTTGGTAAAAATATACTTTTAATTTCGTTATTTTTTGCTTATATGTACGTATATTATTCGGAGACTTGACCACCATTATTATTGTCATTTAGTTAATAGAGTAGCTGAACTTGTTTCATCTGGAGATCGCTCAGTTGGTAGCCTAAGTTTTTTTTTTACCAACCTTATTGTCCAGACCAGACGAAAAACTTTGAGTTATTACTTTACCATAAAATATATCTAAGCTATGAAAATGCATACTACTCATACTTAGGTCGATACTAGGTCACAATCATGAGCCACAAAGATAATCCATAAATACCATACTGAACTTGTTATTGTACAACATGTAATACCTTTATGTGTGGAAAAGAATCTTATGTTTTGTGCGTGTGAACTCTTATCATTTGTATTTTTAATTATTATTTATTTATTGCTCAGTAGATGCCAATTCTTAGTTCAACTGCTTGCTAGCCTGCCGATTTAGACAGCCAAGCCCCAAGACCCCATCCTTACGAGACCCAACTAATCCATTTTTCTGTCCTTCCCACAGCCGTTCGGCAGTTATTAGAGGCCGTGTGGTCACATCCCTAGGCATGGGCTTGGTAGGTGTCCGAGTGTCTACAACCACCCTGCTTGAGGGCTTCACCCTTACCCGCGACGACGGATGGTTCGACCTGATGGTGAACGGCGGTGGAGCCGTGACCCTCCAGTTCGGACGCGCCCCCTTCCGGCCTCAGTCACGCATCGTTCAAGTTCCCTGGAACGAGGTGGTCATCATCGATGGCGTAGTGATGAGCATGTCCGAGGAGAAGGGCTTGGCCACAACAACGACGCACACCTGTTTCGCGCACGACTACGATCTGATGAAGCCCGTGGTGCTAGCCTCGTGGAAGCACGGCTTCCAGGGCGCCTGTCCCGACCGCAGTGCCATCCTTGCCGAGTCGCAGGTCATCCAGGAGTCGCTCCAGATACCCGGCACCGGCCTCAACCTCGTCTATCATTCGTCGCGCGCTGCCGGCTACTTGTCCACGATCAAGCTCCAACTGACCCCAGATACCATCCCGCCCTCGCTGCACCTTATCCACCTGCGCATAACCATTGAGGGCATCCTGTTCGAGCGCGTCTTTGAGGCAGACCCGGGCATCAAGTTCACCTACGCCTGGAACCGGCTCAACATCTACCGGCAACGCGTCTATGGCGTGACCACGGCCGTGGTTAAGGTGGGCTACCAATACACCGATTGCACGGATATCGTGTGGGACATCCAGACCACCAAGCTGAGTGGCCATGATATGTCCATCTCGGAGGTGGGAGGCTGGAACTTGGACATCCATCACCGATACAACTTCCACGAGGGCATTCTGCAGAAGGGTGACGGATCAAACATCTACCTTCGCAACAAACCTCGCATCATCCTGACCACCATGGGCGACGGGCACCAGCGACCACTGGAATGCCCCGACTGCGACGGCTTGGCCACGAAGCAGCGTCTCCTTGCCCCGGTGGCTCTGGCCGCCGCTCCCGACGGCAGCCTCTTCGTGGGCGACTTCAACTACATTCGCCGCATCATGAGCGACGGCAGCATCAGGACTGTGGTGAAGCTGAACGCTACCCGCGTCTCCTACCGCTACCACATGGCTCTCAGTCCTCTCGACGGCACCCTCTACGTCTCGGACCCCGAATCCCACCAGATAATACGCGTGCGCGACACCAACAATTACTCGCAGCCGGAGCTTAACTGGGAGGCTGTCGTGGGCTCAGGGGAGCGATGCCTGCCCGGCGACGAGGCCCACTGCGGTGACGGAGCTCTGGCCAAGGACGCCAAGCTGGCCTACCCGAAGGGCATTGCCATATCAAGCGACAACATCCTGTACTTCGCGGACGGAACCAACATCAGGATGGTGGACCGAGACGGCATCGTGAGCACCCTCATCGGCAACCACATGCACAAATCGCACTGGAAGCCCATCCCCTGCGAGGGCACACTCAAGCTGGAGGAGATGCATCTCCGCTGGCCCACTGAACTGGCCGTTTCGCCCATGGACAACACCCTGCACATCATCGACGACCACATGATCCTGCGCATGACCCCCGACGGTCGCGTTCGCGTCATCTCCGGCCGGCCTCTGCACTGCGCCACAGCCTCCACAGCCTACGACACAGACCTAGCCACGCACGCCACCCTGGTTATGCCCCAGTCAATTGCCTTCGGGCCCCTGGGTGAGCTTTACGTGGCAGAGAGTGATTCGCAGAGAATTAACCGGGTACGTGTGATCGGAACGGATGGACGCATCGCACCCTTCGCCGGGGCCGAGTCGAAGTGCAATTGCCTGGAGCGCGGTTGCGACTGCTTTGAGGCTGAGCACTACCTGGCCACCAGTGCCAAGTTCAACACGATCGCTGCTCTGGCTGTTACACCCGACGGCCATGTGCACATTGCAGACCAGGCCAACTATCGCATCCGGACAGTGATGTCCAGCATCCCGGAGGCCAGTCCCTCGCGCGAGTACGAAATCTACGCACCCGACATGCAGGAGATCTACATATTCAACCGCTTCGGTCAGCACGTCTCCACGCGCAACATTCTGACCGGGGAGACGACCTACGTCTTTACCTACAACGTGAACACCTCCAACGGCAAGCTGAGTACTGTCACCGACGCCGCCGGCAACAAGGTCTTCCTGCTACGCGACTACACCTCTCAGGTCAACTCTATCGAGAACACCAAGGGCCAGAAGTGTCGACTGCGAATGACTCGCATGAAGATGCTTCATGAGCTGAGCACTCCGGACAACTATAATGTGACCTACGAGTACCATGGACCCACGGGCCTGCTGAAGACCAAACTGGACTCTACCGGACGCTCCTATGTCTACAACTATGACGAGTTCGGCCGCTTGACTTCCGCAGTCACTCCCACCGGCCGCGTGATCGAGCTGAGCTTCGACCTGAGCGTCAAGGGGGCCCAGGTGAAAGTGTCCGAGAATGCCCAGAAGGAGCAGTCGCTCCTGATCCAGGGCTCCACTGTGACCGTTCGCAACGGAGCCGCTGAGTCGCGCACGTCCGTAGACATGGACGGGTCCACCACGAGCATCACACCTTGGGGCCACAACGTGCAAATGGAAGTGGCTCCCTACACGATTCTGGCGGAGCAGAGCCCACTGTTGGGCGAGAGCTATCCGGTTCCAGCGAAGCAGCGCACCGAGATCGCCGGCGACCTAGCCAACCGTTTCGAGTGGCGCTACTTTGTGCGTCGCCAGCAGCCGCTGCAGCCAGGCAAGCAGAACAAGGGAGCGCCCCGACCCGTCACTGAGGTTGGTCGCAAGCTGCGCGTCAACGGGGACAACGTTCTTACCCTGGAGTACGATCGCGAGACCCAGTCGGTGGTGGTTCTGGTCGATGACAAGCAGGAGCTGCTCAATGTGACCTATGACCGCACCTCGCGCCCCATCAGCTTCCGACCACAGTCGGGCGACTACGCGGACGTGGACCTTGAGTACGACCGTTTCGGACGCCTAGTCAGCTGGAAGTGGGGCGTCCTACAGGAGGCCTACTCCTTCGACCGCAACGGACGCCTCAACGAGATCAAGTACGGCGACGGGTCGACCATGGTGTACGCCTTCAAGGACATGTTTGGATCGCTGCCGCTGAAGGTGACCACACCAAGGCGCTCCGATTACCTTCTACAGTATGATGACGCTGGAGCTCTTCAGAGCCTAACGACGCCCCGTGGCCACATACACGCATTCTCCTTGCAAACATCCCTGGGCTTCTTCAAGTACCAGTACTTCTCGCCCATTAACCGCCATCCGTTCGAGATCCTGTACAACGATGAAGGCCAAATCCTGGCCAAGATCCACCCACACCAATCGGGCAAGGTAAGTAGAGAAAAAGGATTAGGATTAGGATTAGGAGGAAAAAAGATTAGAAACTAATGAGAATCTGCTTTTCAGGTGGCTTTCGTTTACGACGCGGCTGGGCGTCTGGAGACAATTCTCGCAGGCCTGTCGAGCACCCACTATACGTACCAGGACACCACAAGTCTAGTCAAGACCGTGGAGGTTCAGGAGCCTGGCTTCGAGCTACGCCGCGAGTTCAAGTACCACGCCGGCATCTTGAAGGATGAGAAGCTGCGCTTCGGCTCGAAGAATTCGCTGGCATCCGCCCACTACAAGTACGCTTACGACGGAAACGCGCGCCTGAGCGGCATCGAGATGGCCATCGACGACAAGGAGCTCCCCACCACGCGCTACAAGTACAGTCAGAACCTGGGCCAGCTAGAGGTTGTGCAGGATCTTAAAATCACGCGCAACGCCTTCAACAGGACAGTGATCCAGGACTCGGCCAAGCAGTTCTTCGCCATTGTGGACTACGACCAGCACGGTCGCGTGAAGAGTGTGCTGATGAACGTGAAGAACATCGACGTGTTCCGTCTGGAGCTGGACTACGACCTACGCAACCGCATCAAATCGCAGAAGACAACCTTCGGCCGGTCCACGGCCTTCGATAAGATCAACTACAACGCCGACGGGCATGTGGTCGAGGTCCTGGGAACCAACAACTGGAAGTACCTGTACGACGAGAACGGCAACACGGTGGGCGTCGTGGACCAGGGTGAGAAGTTCAACCTCGGCTACGACATCGGCGACAGAGTGATCAAGGTGGGCGACGTGGAGTTCAACAACTATGACGCCCGCGGCTTCGTGGTACGGCGCGGCGAGCAGAAGTACCGCTATAACAACCGCGGCCAACTCATTCACGCGTTCGAGAGGGAGCGCTTCCAGAGCTGGTACTACTACGACGACCGCAGCCGCCTGGTGGCGTGGCACGACAACCAAGGCAACACCACCCAGTACTACTACGCCAACCCACGCACCCCACACCTCGTCACCCACGCGCACTTCCCGAAAGTGGGACGCACCATGAAGTTCTTCTACGACGACCGCGACATGCTAATCGCTCTGGAGAACGCCGACCAGCGATACTATGTAGCCACAGACCAGAACGGCTCTCCTCTCGCCTTCTTTGACCTGAATGGCGGCATTGCCAAGGAGTTGAAGCGTACGCCCTTCGGCCGGATCATCAAGGACACCAAACCGGACTTCTTCGTGCCCATTGACTTCCACGGCGGACTAATCGACCCGCACACTAAGCTCATCTACACAGAGCAGCGCCAGTACGATCCGCATGTGGGTCAGTGGATGACACCGCAGTGGGAGACCCTGGCCACCGAGATGTCGAACCCCACGGATGTTTTCATCTACCGCTACCACAACAACGACCCCATCAACCCCAACAAGCCCCAAAACTACATGATCGAACTGGACGCCTGGCTGCAGCTGTTTGGCTATGACCTGGACAACATGCAGAGCCGACGTTACACTAAACTGGCCCAGTACACGCCCCAGGCCTCTATCAAGTCCAACATGCTGGCCCCCGACTTTGGGGTGATCTCCGGCCTAGAGTGTATCGTGGAGAAGACGAGCGAGAAGTTCAGCGACTTTGACTTTGTGCCTAAGCCCCTGCTCAAGATGGAGCCAAAGATGCGCAACCTACTGCCGCGAATCAGCTATCGACGAGGAGTCTTCGGCGAGGGCGTGCTGCTCTCGAGAATCGGTGGACGAGCTCTGGTCAGCGTCGTTGACGGATCGAACAGTGTCGTGCAGGACGTAGTGAGCAGCGTCTTCAACAACTCCTACTTCCTAGACCTGCACTTCAGCATCCACGATCAGGACGTGTTCTACTTTGTGAAGGACAATGTGCTGAAGCTGCGCGACGACAACGAGGAGCTGCGTCGCCTGGGCGGCATGTTCAACATATCAACGCACGAAGTCAGCGACCACGGAGGCAGTGCTGCCAAGGAACTGCGTCTCCACGGACCCGATGCTGTGGTCATTGTCAAGTACGGCGTGGATCCCGAGCAGGAGCGTCACCGAATCCTCAAGCACGCTCACAAGCGTGCCGTTGAGAGGGCTTGGGAACTAGAGAAGCAACTCGTGGCCGCCGGCTTCCAGGGCCGCGGCGACTGGACCGAGGAAGAGAAGGAGGAGCTCGTCCAGCACGGCGACGTTGATGGCTGGATAGGCATTGACATCCACAGCATACACAAGTACCCGCAACTGGCCGACGATCCCGGCAACGTGGCCTTCCAACGCGACGCCAAACGCAAGCGCCGCAAGACCGGCAGCAGCCACCGCATCGCATCCAGCCGCCGGCAGTTAAAGTTCGGAGAGCTGAGTGCGTGAGTGGAGGCGGAGCCGGTTGGAGCGGAGCCAAAGCAGTCGCAATTTGAGGTGGAAGCAGGGGTGGAAGCGAATCCACAACCGGACGTAAGTGAAGTGGCGGATGAGGAGGAGGGCGAGCAGCCCGACTACCTGATTTCCGTGGGCAGGAAGGAGCCTAGGGACAGCAGCGAGACTCTGGAGGAGCAGATTTTGTAATTAGGTGAAATGCGCATCAGCAGCAACCACAGCACAACACAGAGACACACAAATCCAGACGAGGAGACATTCAACACACCAATTAATATAAACTTTAAGCGTAAAGTTTAGTATTAGTCACAATTCAGCCCTTGAATAACCGAAGAAAATTCTTATATGTACACAGGATCAGGATATGTATGTTGGTGTTGAGTTTAGGCATATAGGCATACTCGTACGTGTAGTCCATGTGTGTAATTTTAAATGTCTGTTTTTGTTTTTTTATCCTTGGACAACCGGCTTTCACCGCGAGTGTGGGCCGGGCCGACGGAGCTAGTTTTGTATAGAGTCAGCGAACTAAACCGAACCCAGCGATATTGTTTGTTCAGGGGCTTGGAGTTGGATAGTCCAACCTGGGCATGTCCTGGACATCGCGATGTCGAACGATGAGTATTACACAAGCAAAATATGCATACGATAAGTACAGATGTTAATCTACAAGTTGAATAAATGTAAAAAGATCAAGTTCTCTGTAGTTGCCCCTAGTCCCTAGACCCTAGATCCTTGATCCTAGATCCTGGCTTACCCGACCTAACCGCCTCCCGAAAGGCAACGCTGCTTCCGCCTTCGAAATTGCTTTGTGTATATAAGAAAACTAATTTACTATGCTTTAACTAAAGAATCTGCGAGTGTTTGTCCTTTCATTGAACCGAGTGCTCGAATATAATCTACTCTGATTACTCCGACTCATGCATTATTTGGATAGCCAAGAATCAAAATGAATCTTCCGAAAGTCCCCTTTCAACGCAATACAAAGAATACTCGAACAACACTTTCCACTCATTTTACAATGTTATCTGTAATCTGTTGAATCTGAATTTATTCAAAGGCAAAATGCATTAAAAACTTTTTACAAATTGTGATATATATTTCTAAACATTTCATTTGACAACTTGAAGTGTGATGAACAAAAATCGAATCAACTCAAATCGAAAGGAAAAGAAAAATGAATAATGAGAAATGAAGAGCAAATAAATGTACTTTATTCTTTTTTTAGTTAGTATGTAACGATTAGTTTTTACAATGCAATATTTAGGACGTACCATTTGCCATGTTAATTTGTAAAATCGATACACATTAAATTACTCAGAGCTTAATGACTTATAATTTTTTTTAAAAATACTTTATTCGACATCCAATTGCAACATTTATGTCCGTGAAACCCTTTCCGTTTCTTGTTGCCGACTTTTGGGTTAGGCCCTTTGTGTTTTGCAATTATTATTGAACTATTTATAAAGCTAAACTATTGACTATTGAGATATTAACTAGCATAAAATTAGATCGCAATATGTATGTAAGTCTTGCAGAGATCGTATGTAGACACACCCCCTATAACCGTACGAAATGAACCTTGTATTATAAACACCTCCCACTACACGTAGGCTTAAGGATTAGGCTAAAGACAAATACCGTAAATCAGAAAGGATTAGCACCTAACTAATGTGAAATCGATTCGGTTCGGGGGCGACAGCAGTTTGAAGGAAAGAAAAGATCCTTGAATGGTAGTAATTAGCTAAAGTGTTAGTAATTTTATTAAATAAAGTAAATAATAAAGGATTCAAATGAAGATAATTGAATAATAATGGACAAACTCTTAAAGCGTACACTTAAGACTACTCACTCGAATCTGGATACGTTTATTTCGAATTGTAAAGCTGATACTGTGTAAAGGTTTGAGAAATTCAATTTGTAGGTCGGTACACAGATTAAGTTTTACAAAAAAATTGTAAAAATTAGCAGACGTATATGAATGAATGTATATGTACTAAAATTAAGCAGCATTATATTAACCAAAAAGCATATAACAAAACGAAATTATCAAATTCAGCAATGGAAGAGGTGGACTAATGAGCGACAAGTGACTGAATCAAGACATTTTAAAATGCGAATACTATTTTCAAATAGTCTAAATCCAACGCGTTTCTGCTTCAGTCTGAGAAGCCCACTACCTTTGTTCTTTAACTGTATCAAAAAATTCCACAAAGGGCAAGCGCTTAACTTAATCAATTAGTTACCATTTCGATTATAATTGTAATTGTAATGAAAGTGAATCTGGTTTAGTGCAGAAACAACACGCGCTGCTACACTTGCTAGGCAATGCTCGAATTCAATGTGGGGAATAGTCTTGAAAATCGGATATCGCAATGAGAATTACTAGATCTCGAATTTCGATTCGATTGCAAAACATTGTATACACACTACATACCTACAATTATGGCAACCCGATATGCATACATGATAATACATAAATATATATAACTTATAATATTACGAGTAAAAAGCGATTTCAATAAAAATGGAAACATACAAACGTTGTTTTTAATTAAATTGGATATTGGCAATCAGGGTGACAGGGATAAAATCCGGGACCTTGAGGAAAAATTATAGGTAATTACAGTCGGTAATATTTATATTAACTCTGGAGGTGATCAAGAAAGTATAGTTTATTGGGTCGGATATGTCACAGCAAGAGTATAAAAAAGTTGGTTTAATTTAAACTGCTGTGTCACGAAAAAGGACAATTTGAATAAAGTATTCCTTCAATTAAACCAGGCCAATGTGCAAGGGCAAAAGACAATTTACCTACAATATAAATTTTTTATACTTTAAAACGCTTTTTTTAAAGCACAATAACTTTTATCATTTAATGGGATTTTGTTTTTTAAATCACTGTAAATTAATATATTCTTTTTTATACCAAATTATTACATTTTTGTGGATACAAACTCCAGACTAATGTTTTTCTTCGTCATTACTTGTATTTGCCCAAATCAACCATTTTATTCACATTTTACAATCCTCACACCCTCCTCCTTAAATGAAAGTAAACAGATATGGTTTCGTTTGGTTAACAACTTTTTTTAAAAGTTGATAAAATTTATTTTCAGTTAACCTTCAATCAAATACCATAAATAAAACGTCGAAGTCTTCAAATTAGTTTAAGGTTGTGCCCTGTGGATTCTCAGTAAAGACGGCAGTTCCAGTCGCGTGATTCACGAATTTCGAAAAAGGAGTTGACGGGACTTCAAACGCCGCTTTATTTTTCAGAACATCTACGCCACGGGATAGGACCAACAACTTTCCATTGAGGTTCTTATCGATAGACGTCAGCTCCGTTGCACTACCTTTTTTATCAATCACGTAGATGTTGAAGTTGACTCCGTACAGACCAAACAGAATCTCTAATTCACTGCGCAGTTGAGGCAATGTGATGGATTCCTTGCTGGCACTGTGCTGCAGGAACAGCGAAGCCTTGTTTCCGGTGCTGAAACGCGGTTTTAGATCTTCAGCCAGGGCAACATTCAAAAACGGCAGATTGGGCAACTGCAAATCCTCGAAAGAACAGATGGTCAGCTTCAAGGGAATTCCTTTCAGGTCGACAAGCTCACTGGCAATGACACGTTTCTTGGCGGACTTCTCAGCCGAATGCGGTTCAAATTCTGACTTAATGGCCGTTTTGATCATATCGGAGTATGTCTTCAAAACCTTCTTCAGCTGTTCCTGAGTCTCCAAAGTCTCCTTTTTGGTGCCTTTGGTATCAAGCTCGTGGAAAATTAGAACGGGATCGGTGGGAATGAGCTGTGCCTTCTTCTTCAGCTTCTGCACCCGATTGATGACCTCGCGAGCCAATCCCTCTTCCAGGAGTTCTTCGTTGGGCGTCATGTCTAGCAGCACCAAAACCTCGTTATCACTGTGGGCCTCAAAGTGGCCGCCCACCTGCTCGGATGTACAGTAAATGATTCTGACTTCATCGAGTTCTATACGCTGATCTAAGATGTTAAAGTAGCCTTGGGCCACTTGCTTTTGAATTTCATCGTCCTTCAGAGCCTTAATAGCGGCCATCACTGCCTTAAAGTTTCCCTTCAGTCGCTGGCCAAGAGTCTAAAACGAAATTGATTTTAAAATTAAACTTTCAAAGTTCTGAAATCCCCACTGAACATACCTTATGGTCAGGCTCAGCCCTCAATGTTACGCCATACTTTTCCTTGTCCGAACTTAGAGTCAGCTTGCGAACGTTAAGCTCGCTCAGAATAAAGTCCTGCAAGTTTTTGATAGCCTCCAGAACCTGAGCATCTTTGTGGATGACGATGATCTCCGAAACGGGATACTTTACAGGCAAGGTTCTACGATCACGCATAACGCGACCCAACTCCACGACCGACTGCATCAAAGACACTGAACGCTCGATGTCGCTTCGAATGAACTTGCTCTGACTAACGGGCATCATTTGGTAGTGTACCGAGTCTGCATGCTCCAAGGAACCAGGAGGCTGGAACAGAACCAGCCGCTGGAATATGTACTCCGAAAGGTAAGGTGTGAAGGGAGCCATCATTTGGACCATGGTGTACAGAACATCATACAAAGTGTCTAGCGACTGGATGCACTGATCAGCACCAAGTTCTCCCTTAATGCGACGACGGTTTAATCGAACGTACCTAATAGGAAGAGGAATAAACATTATTTTTGTGAATATTTAGACAAATGATTTATAAAAAAACTACCAATTGGTTAGTTGATCGATAAACTTCGTCAGACGTGGTACGACTGTGTACAACCGGTACATCTTCATTTCCTCGGCAAAGAACTCCAAGAGGGACTCCTTGAAGGACAGAATCCAGACATCAATAACCGAGGCCTGATCCATATTCTTCAAATGCCGCTTGCGGTCATAAATGTACTGTCCCTTTCCTCCTAGATCCTCCTTCTCGTAACGAGCAATATTTTGCAGCAGGAAACGATAGGCATTGTACCAAGGCAGGAACACATCCTTGATGATGTCGCGAACGCCCTCCTCCTTGAAGCGCAGACTTTCGGCCCGCACCACAGGCGAGTTGATAAGGTACAGTCGCAAGGCATCCGCTCCGTATTTGTGAACCACCTCCATGGGATCTGGGTAGTTCTTCTTGCGCTTGGACATCTTCTGGCCATCCGAAGCCAGG
The DNA here is from genome assembly GCA_035047325.1 of Drosophila vallismaia. NCBI lineage: Eukaryota > Metazoa > Arthropoda > Insecta > Diptera > Drosophilidae > Drosophila > Drosophila vallismaia. The sequence goes on along the minus strand of JAWNPU010000055.1, from coordinate 23,276,762 downwards.
ACCAGGCCACTAGCGATGAGGTTCTTGAAAGGCGCCTTGTTAAACAAGGCCGTCGATATCACAAGCAGCGTGTAGAACCAACCGCGAGTCTGGTCAATGCCCTCGGCAATAAAGTCGGCAGGGAAGTTGTTCATGAAGTCCTTCTCGTTCTCGAATGGGAAGTGCTGCTGGGCGAAGGGCATGGACCCGGACTCGAACCAACAATCGAAAACGGGAGCTATGCGACGTAGTGGGGGATTTCCGGGAACCGCCGATGGTATTTCAATTGAATCGATGGTTTCCCGATGCAGGTCCTCCACCAGGACTCCAGAGAGCTCAGCTAGCTGCTTGATGCTGCCAACAACTACGGTCTCATCGCCATTGGGCGACCTCCAGATGGGAATAGGCGTTCCCCAGTATCGGTTGCGGGAGATCTGCAATTTTTGAGATCAATATGAGTTACGGAAAAGTGAATGGAATATTTAATACTAACAGCCCAATCCCTGGCATCCCGAAGCCAGTTTCCAAAGCGTTTCTCCTTGACAAAGTCGGGCACCCAGTAGGTCTGGGAGCTGGCCTGCAGCAAGTTCTTCGACATGTGCTCCACCCGCACGAACCACGACGGCACGGCCTTGTAGATCAACGGGGTGTCTGACCGCCAACAGAAGGGGTAGCTATGCTTCACTTGGCCGCTGGAGACCAGGTTGCCGCGCGTCTTTAACACAGCCATGATCTGCTTGTCCGCGTCCTTGACGTACTGACCCTCGAAGTCGCTGGCCTCCTTGGTGAACCGCCCGGCGTCGTCCACGGGGCAAATGACCTCGCTGGACTTTGTGATGAGGCCAGCAGCGAGGCAGACCCGGTAATCGTCTTCTCCAAAGTATGGGGCATTGTGGACGATACCCGTACCCGAGTCCTCGGTGACATATTCGTCGACAAGGACACGGTAAGCCTTCACCTGGGCTCCGCGTTTTTCAAAGTACGGGAACAGAGGCTTGTAATGCAAATCTTTGAGCGTTTTTCCGGCAAACTTCTCCTTCAACTCGTACTCCGCCTCGGTTTTGTAGACGTAGGAAAGGCGTGACTCTGCGAGTATGAAGAGGCGATCACTCTTCACGTCGCGGACCTTTACATAAGTCATAGTCGGGTGAACGCAGCAGGCAAAGTTCGATGGCAGTGTCCACGGCGTAGTTGTCCACACGAGGAAGAAAGTGTTTGGCTGACTGACCGCCTCCAAGGCAATCACCACGCAAGGATCCACCACCTCCTTGTAGTTCTGATTGGCCTCGAAGTTGGAGAGCGACGTTGTGCAGGCAGTGGAATACGGCATCACCTTGACACCTTGATAGACAAGACCCTTGTCGTAGAGCTGCTTGAAGATCCACCAAATGGACTCCATGTACCAGGGGTACAGGGTCTTGTAGTCGTTCTTGAAGTCGATCCAGCGACCACAGCGGGTGACGATGTTCTCCCATTCGTCGGCATACCGCATCACGATCTTCCGGCACTCGGAGTTGTAGGCTGTGATGCCCATCTTTGCCACGTCCTCGGGTCCTCGGATGTTCAAGAGCTTGTCGATTTCGAACTCGACGGGCAATCCGTGGCAATCCCAGCCGAAGCGGCGGTCCACGTGGTAGCCCTGCTGGTAGGCGTAACGCGTCACAATGTCCTTGATGGTGCCGGCCAGGATGTGCCCGTAATGGGGCAGGCCCGTGGCAAAGGGCGGTCCGTCGTAGAAAGTATACCTGTGGGACACATGGTGAGCAATGGACACTGGCTGATGCAATATATTACTGCACTTACTTGGGCTTTCCCTTCGACAGCTGGCTGCACCTTTCGAAAACTTTTTCTTCACGCCAGCTTTGGAGAACTTTTTCCTCCTCGGCCGGGAAATTAATGTTTTCCGGCACGCGGCAGACGTCGCTCCGCTCTAGTTTCTTTCCCATGGCTTGTTTAGTGCCCTTTTCAGTTAGTAGCCGCCACTATTAAAGCTATAAATCTCAGGAACTAAATTCCGTCCGGCGACTTTGCGTGGCAACGTGCGCTTTTACTAAAAGTGCTGCCAAATCAAATGCATCTTCTTCGGGTGTCCAGTTAGCGTTGCCATACGGCTGGAAAAACAATACTTTTAATATTTATACCATAACATTTAACCAATTCTATGTATGATTTTATGTATGTCTAATTATTTTTAAATTTAATAGTATTTCCGAGTTAACTAAAATGATTTCAGCAGCGCTTTAATAGAAACTACTAGTTGATTATTAATATTTATTAACATCTTTATTAACATTTGATATTACAAATATTGAAGTTATCAAGGAAAACATGATTCACAAATTGAATTAATTTACGATTCTTAGCCTGTTTTGTTTATGTAACGTCTTTAACTGCGATGCATTTTGTTACCTACTTAAAAAGTCATTCACAGTAGTGATAGCGATAGTTCTTGCCAGGGCTTCATTTGTGGTTCTTTTTTGTCGCTCATCACTAGTGCCGAAGAAGAAGAGTAATGTGTACATTTTTGTGCCGAACTTGCAAATAAAAAAAATATTTAAGTTTAAAGTGCAAGGAAGAACCCAATCAGTTTTTACTGATAACTAAGAGAGTTTGCCGCGCGAGTGTGAGGTCTGCGCTTGTCTGGAATCTCCGTTTCAGCTCCACAGCGTCCCCAATTAGTCAGCGGACATGGCACGCCCAATTTTTCCGAACCAGCAGAAAATTGCTGAAAAACTGATAATTTTAAACGACCGTGGCCTGGGCATTCTGACGCGAATCTACAACATTAAAAAGGCATGCGGCGACACCAAATCGAAGCCAGGATTCCTCTCCGAGAAGAGCCTGGAGTCCAGCATAAAGTTCATCGTCAAGAGGTTCCCAAACATCGACGTCAAGGGACTGAACGCCATCGTGAACATAAAGGCGGAGATAATCAAGTCGCTTTCCCTCTACTATCATACGTTCGTCGACCTCCTAGACTTTAAGGACAATGTCTGTGAGCTGCTCACCACGATGGACGCCTGCCAGATCCACCTTGACATCACGCTCAATTTTGAGCTGACCAAGAATTACCTGGACCTGGTGGTTACCTACGTTTCCCTGATGATCGTCTTGTCCAGGGTGGAGGACCGAAAGGCTGTGCTCGGCCTGTACAATGCCGCCTATGAGCTGCAGAACAACCAGGCTGACACAGGATTCCCTCGCCTGGGGCAGATGATTCTTGATTATGAGGTTCCCCTGAAGAAACTGGCCGAGGAATTCATTCCGCATCAGCGGCTGCTCGCAAATGCGCTGCGTTCGCTGACCTCCATCTATGCCCTGCGAAACCTGCCTGCCGACAAGTGGAGAGAGATGCAGAAGCTGAGCCTCGTGGGGAATCCTGCCATCTTGCTGAAGGCAGTTCGTACGGAAACCATGTCCTGCGAGTACATCTCCCTGGAGGCCATGGACCGGTGGATCATCTTTGGCCTGCTGCTCAACCATCAGATGCTGGGCCAGTATCCGGAGGTGAACAAGATCTGGATCTCCGCCTTGGAGTCCAGCTGGGTGGTTGCCCTGTTCCGCGACGAGGTCCTGCAGATCCACCAGTACATTCAGTCCACATTCGACGGCATCAAGGGATACAGCAAGCGCATCAGCGAGGTCAAGGAGGCCTACAACACGGCTGTCCAGAAAGCAGCTCACATGCACAGGGAGAGGCGAAAGTTTCTGCGGACTGCCTTAAAAGAGTTGGCTTTGATTATGACAGACCAGCCGGGCCTGCTGGGTCCCAAGGCGATATTCATTTTCATTGGTCTGTGCCTGGCGCGCGATGAGATTCTTTGGCTTCTCAGACACAACGACAATCCGCCTCCAGTCAAGAACAAAGGTTAGTTTTCGCTATAAATGTTCCACCCACGGTCTATAATTTCTCTAATTTTCAGGCAAAAGCAATGAGGATCTGGTGGATCGACAGTTGCCAGAGCTGCTCTTCCATATGGAAGAACTGCGAGCTTTGGTGAGGAAGTACAGCCAAGTGATGCAGCGATACTATGTGCAATATTTGTCCGGATTCGATGCAACCGACTTGAACATACGAATGCAGAGCCTGCAGATGTGCCCGGAGGACGAGAGCATTATCTTCAGTTCGCTCTACAACATAGCTGCTAGTTTAACCGTGAAGCAAGTGGAAGACAACGAGCTCTTCTACTTCCGGCCATTCCGCCTGGACTGGTTCCGCCTGCAGACCTACATGAGTGTGGGAAAGGCAGCCCTGAGGATCACGGAGCACATTGAATTGGCGCGCCTGCTGGATTCCATGGTCTTTCACACTCGCGTGGTGGACAACCTGGACGAGATTCTGGTGGAAACTTCGGATCTCAGCATTTTCTGCTTCTACAACAAAATGTTCGACGACCAGTTCCACATGTGCCTGGAGTTTCCCGCCCAGAACCGCTATATCATAGCCTTCCCCTTGATATGCAGCCACTTCCAGAACTGCACCCACGAAATGTGCCCAGAGGAACGCCACCACATCCGGGAAAGGTCTCTGAGCGTAGTAAACATTTTCCTCGAAGAAATGGCGAAGGAGGCCAAGAACATCATAACCACCATATGCGACGAACAGTGCACCATGGCAGACGCCCTTCTGCCGAAGCATTGTGCCAAAATCTTGTCCGTACAGTCTGCCCGCAAGAAGAAGGATAAGTCAAAGTCAAAACACTTTGACGACATCCGCAAGCCGGGGGACGAGTCGTACCGCAAAACAAGGGAGGATCTGACCACAATGGACAAGCTGCACATGGCCCTGACCGAGCTGTGCTTCGCCATTAATTATTGCCCCACGGTGAACGTGTGGGAGTTTGCGTTTGCCCCTCGCGAATATCTGTGTCAAAACTTGGAGCACCGATTTTCGAGGGATCTCGTGGGCATGGTGATGTTCAATCAAGAGACGATGGAGATAGCAAAGCCCTCGGAGCTGCTGGCCAGTGTGCGAGCCTACATGAACGTGCTGCAAACCGTGGAGAACTACGTGCACATTGACATAACGAGAGTCTTCAACAACTGTCTTCTGCAACAAACGCAGGCCTTGGACTCGCATGGCGAGAAGACAATCGCTGCTCTGTACAACACTTGGTACAGCGAGGTCCTTCTGAGAAGAGTTTCAGCCGGCAACATTGTGTTTTCCATTAACCAGAAGGCTTTTGTGCCCATCTCGCCCGAGGGTTGGGTACCGTTTAACCCCCAAGAGTTTTCCGACCTCAACGAGCTGCGTGCCCTGGCGGAGCTGGTTGGGCCCTACGGAATCAAGACTCTAAACGAAACCTTGATGTGGCACATAGCCAATCAGGTGCAGGAACTCAAGTCGCTGGTCGTGACCAATAAGGAAGTGCTCATCACGCTGCGAACTAGCTTCGACAAGCCGGAAGTGATGAAGGAGCAGTTCAAACGGCTGCAGGACGTTGACCGCGTTCTACAGCGCATGACGATTATTGGAGTAATCATCTGCTTCCGCAATTTAGTGCATGAGGCTCTGGTAGATGTATTGGACAAACGCATTCCTTTCCTGCTTAGCTCGGTGAAGGACTTCCAAGAGCACTTGCCCGGCGGCGACCAGATTCGCGTGGCCTCGGAAATGGCTTCGGCAGCAGGTCTGCTATGCAAAGTGGATCCCACGCTGGCCACCACTCTGAAGTCCAAGAAGCCCGAGTTCGACGAGGGCGAGCACCTCACAGCCTGCTTGCTTATGGTCTTCGTTGCCGTCTCCATACCAAAGCTGGCCCGCAACGAAAATTCTTTCTATAGAGCTACTATTGACGGTCATTCGAACAACACCCATTGCATGGCGGCTGCAATCAACAATATTTTCGGCGCGCTCTTCACCATTTGCGGGCAGAACGACATGGAGGACCGGATGAAGGAGTTCCTGGCCTTGGCCAGCTCTTCGCTGCTTCGCCTGGGTCAAGAGAGCGACAAGGAGGCTACTCGAAACCGCGAGTCGATCTATTTACTACTCGACGAGATCGTCAAACAGTCGCCCTTCCTTACAATGGACCTACTGGAATCCTGCTTCCCATATGTGCTGATTCGGAATGCCTACCATGGCGTCTACAAGCAAGAACAGATCCTCGGACTCGTCCTTTAAGCCCATCTCGATCCGATGCAAAAGTGGGAGTAATCTTCGCTGGATTCCAAATTGCTGGCACACAATAGTTTATCCAACGGTCGACTGTCGACCAGTATGCTAATCTTATTTACTTTAAAACTGTTAAACATACCCTAATGTATTCTAGACACTGCATTTTTTTACTCGTACAATTTCGAATAAAGTGCTTACGTAATCTAAAGTAAGAAGGCAGTGCTTGTTTTATGTTTCGTCGCTTGGTACGTATATTTTTTATTTCAGCTTTACGAAATATGTGTCCTTTTCATCGATTTTGGGTGTTTTGGATATCTGAACACTTGCGCACATGAATATTTTGGTGGTAAGTGAATATTTAAATGACCAACGCCCAGAGGGAGGCTTTCTGTTTTCTGAGAAAACAATGTCTATGGCTAAAATATGGATTATTCGATGTAAACTTTAAATGTTTTATTTTAGCAACTAATTTAAATGCTTGATTCAGGTGTAAAATCTTATAGTAATGCGAACAAAATAAATCATTTTGAAATTGAATTGAAACAAAGAACATAGAATGGGTGGTAATAAAATAAAGTCAGAAAGATTGATATTTTTTAAAAAAGAAATCTTTAAAGTCGAATAACCAGAATTATTTTAGCCATAGTTTGTTTCAATTATTTTGCTTTAAAAAGTTTTTAATAGGTAAACCTCCCTTTTGGCTTTCCTTTGGTTTATTCAAAACTACACCACCCTAGAGTTTAAGTATATGTTATGAAATATGTCTCTATGGGAAACACTGTTCCACAATATTAAATTATTTGGTCACGCTCAAATTACTTCTTAGACTTGTGTTCAAATACTTGTTGGGAAGTAGTAAAATATGTTACTTTTCGTATTTCTTGTAATGAACTTTATCTTAATATCATTGGTACAGCTCTAGCTTGTGTACTTAGACTTTGATAATGGGGTTTCAATTCCGCTACAAAGACTTTAATATTCTTCTGTATTGTTGTTACACTGTGTACAAAATGTAAAATGAATCTGAAATAGTGTTCTTATCTATGCAGGATCCGATTAAGTTTAATGGATTGGGAAAGCTGTTTGCAGCTCCTGGCCAAGCCGACAGGACCTCTCAATAATGGTTTCGGTTAAATATTCCATAATCTCTACACGCTTCTAGAAAGCTTTCAATATGGTAGGGGTATGGGATTCGTCTGTATTTGCCACTGATTTTGTTTGAATATTTCTGATATCTACATTTAAGATTTATTTATTATACACATACCGAGTTATTATTATTTTATTACTATTTATGTGCACTGAATATTTAGCTAGATCATAGATCATATAATTTATTTAGCATGTTTTTATCCGTTTGATTGGTAATTTGGTTTCTCTTGAAAATGTTTTCCTCTCAGTCAGTCAGTTTAGGCATCTGTTGACTATAAAATTGTCGTCATTGTCTTTTGTTTTTCAGTTTTTCATTTTTCATTTGTTTTTCCTTTAATAAAAAATATATATGATGTATATTATATACTTATATGCACATAGTCGACGTAAGAACTTGAAAAACATTTGCGACCTTTTCGCGGTTTCGCGTTCGTTTCCGACGTTAAAAATAAAATCGCTCCTTTAGCAATTACGTTTTAAAGCTCTCAAGTACAAAAATCGTGTATTCGTATTCAAATCAAAAAGCTTTAAAAAATCCTCGCCATGAGGAAGCATCCTTGCCATGATGATGCAGGTGTGTGCAACTAGGGAGTCCTTTATCGCTCTCCTTCCGATCGCCACGCGTACATATGTTAATCCTCTTCCTTTTTTGTGACAAACTGTTCGCATATAAAAGTTAAGCCTACAAATACAATACGAGTACGAAATATGTAAGTTAAGTATGCATTAATTGTCCCTCCCCCTAGACAAACTCCTCCTGCTCCAGCCAGGGGTGTTGCAGGCACTCGGCAGCTGAGGCGCGTATTACGGGGTTGTACTCCAGCATGGGCAGCAGGAAGTCGGAAAATTTCTTGGCCTCCACCGGGTCCCAGTCGTACTTCTCGACGAGCACGTTCATGAGGCTCCAAGGCTTCAGTTTCGTGATATTCCTGAGGCTTCCTGCAAACACAAATCGTGGATTGTTAGCCCATCGGACAGTTGGAAGTGCTTCAACAACTTACCATAACTGGTGAAGTACTTGAGACCGTGTTTGCCTCGCAGGATCACCGATTGGGGTATGGATCCGAGGAGCTCCACGATGTGCGCCAGGTGATCCTCGTCCCGGCTGTACGACTCCCCGGCGTGCGGGTCGAACAGATAGTCCCCAGTGGCCAGCTCGAAGGCCAGGCAGGCGGTGCTCCAAATGTCAGCGGTGTAGTTGTAGGGCGCTCCCAGAAGCACCTCGATGGAGCGGTACTGACGCGTCTGGATGTCCTCAGTGAAGTGGTGATACTGGGGATGTGGGTTATGGGTGTCAGTTTAGCTGTTTTAAGGGACATGATCTATTTAGTACTCACATCGTAGCACGCGTTGCCCAGGTCGGCGATCTTCACCCGCACGTTGCTGTTGTTGATGAGCGACTGTATCGTGTAGGTGTTGTTCTGGCTACTCTGACTCTGATTCTGCGAAGGAATGGCATTGGCATGGATATTTAGTTTAGCGGTTGTGGTGGTACAGGTCGATGTTGGTTTGGTCGTTGTCGCGATGTTGGTTGTCGATGTCGATGTTGATGTTGATGTGCTTTTTGTTGTATGGTCGCCATTGTACAGCAGAGTTGTACTGGTTGTTGGAGTGGTTGTTGTTGGCGCTAGATGCATTAACGTGTGAGTGCACGTGCTGGGGGGCGTGGCTTTGGTGGAGGCAGAGGCAGAGGCAGAGGCAAAGGCAGTTGCGGGTGTATCGCTTGGGGGGACGGAGGTGGTTGTGTCGCTGGAGGGGCAGTTGTTGTCGCTGATCGCGATGTTGTTGGAGTTGGTGTTGATGTTGGTGTTGGTGTTGTTGGAGTTAGAGTTGGTGTTGTTCAAGTCGTTCGGCAAGGACGTGCAGGTGCTTCGCGTTTTTAAGTCGTTCTTTGTGTTGGCAATCAAAGTGTTGTTGTGGGTGACGGAGGAGTTATTGGTAGAGGTCGGATTGGACAGCTGCATTGTATTTATTTATATATTTATATATATATTGTATATTGTATATTGTATATTGTATAAAAAGTGATTATCACAAAGAAAGAAAGAAAGGAAGAAAAAAGAACACACAATATTGATTTGCATATTTGTTTGCTTTCTAGGTTGTGCATGTAACAAAACACACAAATTCGTTATCGTTATTTTGTATAATTGACAAGCAACAAATAAAAATTTCCTTAATTACAACAAATAAATTAAGCCTCTATTTTTAAAAACTAAACACCTGCACTAGGCTTAAAAGAATACTTACATCCTTTAACAAATTTATTCCCACTTATCAAAGCATCTATGTTTTTATGTTTTCTAGCCCCTACATATAGTTAATTTTTTTTTTTAACTTTCCACTAATGTTTTAAGAGAATTGTTAATTAAAAATTGTTTGCTAAATTTGATACATATTTGATGTCTAACAGATTCAACAGGGGGTTCTGTGTTTGTTTTCTCTAGAAGGTCTAGATTGTAAGCTATATAATCAGTATGTCAATATGGACTGGCAGAGAATGTACAAAAATTTATTTAAATTTCAATATAATAACAAAAACAACAGCTTCTAAATATTAATCACCCTGATAATAATATACTTTATAGCAATAAGATATTTACGATCCCGAAATGAAAGTAGATTTCAAACTTTAAAAAGGATAACTGCATACCAACACAGAAAATGCAAAGCGGGGAGGTTAGCAGGTGGAACAGGAGAGTTAAGCACTTTGGGATGTCCAGTTACATGTGACATTCAAATGAGGAATTGGACTTTCTATATTTTAGAGTCTAAAGCAGGCAGCACTCACAAACATTGAAGCATTTGGCAAAGCGTTTTGGAGTCAGTACGTGTGTGTTTGTTGGTTGGTTGGTGGATTAAAAATTAAGGGTCTAGGGCGACAATCAGAAACAGTAACAAAGCGGGTTGAAGCCGGGACAGGGATCCCTGGCCGGTAAGCGACAAGGTCGGAGTGGTTTTGGGACAACAAATGCGAACGCAGGAGCCAAAAACAGTAACAGAGCTGAAGCGGAGAGTGGCCCGGAATCGGCGATCGGTCAAGGGATACTTTGGCAAGCCACCTCCACTCGAAAAAGAAAAAAAGCTATCTTCGGTCAGAGCCAAAGTTCATGTAATATATTCTTGGAGTTATCACACGGGCACTAAAGGATTATTGACTTTTTTAACATATTTTTAATAAATAATATGTAATACTATATGTAGGTTAAACTAATTTGATTTTAAGGATCTGCTATGAAATAAGATATTAATGATCTTGGTTTTGGCGAATGAATATTGCGGAACTATTAGGCTTAAAGTGCAGCTTGGGAAGATGATCCGACATGTATATGCAACTTGGGGAAAGACACTAACAGAGGGACATAAACATATTAAAATAATACAAAATTCTAGTATCTAACGTAAATCAAAGATATAGATTCGGGCAACTCCAATCTTCAGTGCACAGTTTAGATCGTTACAAGAATATAATAAATTGTTAAAACAAACATTTAAGGCAAAACAAAAACCATAATGCGAGCTATAGCGATCATCGACTTTAGGCCCTGGACTAGCATCTAGCATCTGCCGCTATAGAATCCATTTTACCTTCTCGGGGCGGTCGGAGGGACTGCCCTCGGGCTCGGTGGGCGAGTTGGTGGCCTGGGTTTGCTGCTCGCTTAGCATGTCAGACTCGGCTTCATCTTCGCAATCGACGGAAGACTGCATCGAATGTCACACCAAAGAAAAAAATGCGAAAAGGACGGAAATGATAAAAACTTTGGTGGCTTTGTGGAGTGCTGTGTTTGGCGGGGGATTCACTAGTTGAGAGGTGCAAGTGCTACGCCATCGACGTAGACCAGAGGACAATCCTTGCCAGCGCTGCAGAGAGTGAGCTGCTGGGGCCACTTACGGGCAAGGGGGGCAGACTCACCTTGGCAGTGATTTTCTTTTCGGCCCGGTAGCGATTGCTGAGACTCGCGGATCCGCCCAAGATGGGACTCTCGACGCCCCCACCGCCGAGCCCGCCGTTGCACTCGCTGTCGCCCAGCAGGCTGGAGTACTTGGAGGTCAGCGATGAGGTGGTGTTGGAATTGAGAGTGGACGAGTTGGTGGTGGTATCTTCTTTGTCCAGGGACGACATGACCATCGCAGCCAGCGGCGTCGACGAGGTGGAGTTATTCGCCGTGCTGTTGCTTGTGTTCGTATTTGTATTGGACCCATTTGGCTCGATCAGCGGCCACTTGGCCCTCGTCTTGGTCTGCTTCTCGATGGAACTGACTGCAAGGTTAGAAGAAGGGAGAACGTTAGAGGGACGATTGCTTGTCTGCACTCTCCACCACTTACTGTACGAGTCGGGGAAGTCCGCTCCCTTTACCCGGAGGCTTGTGATCTCATCATCTATCTGCTGGTTCATCGCAGCGGCATTGTCGATCACCAGCAATATATTCTCCGGCTTTATGTCCGTGTGGATGATGCTGCACTTGCTATGCAGGTAGTCAAGCCCCTCCAGAACCTGACGGATTATGTTGCGCACCTGGACGATGGACAGGCCCTGGTAGTTGTTCTTCACGATCAGCTTGTAGAGACTGCACCCGAGCGCCTCGAACACCAGGCACGTGTGCATTCCATTGACGCCGCGCACGGTGAAGTGGTTCATCAGGCGGACGATCCGTTCTCGCTTGACATCCAGAGGATCCGCGTCGCGGATGGCCTCCAGCAGACGGATCTCATCTGCTGCAGTCTCTATGTAGTGCGGCGCACTCTTAACAACCTTCAGTGCCACGTACTTCTCCTCTCTATGCGGGTTGGATAGAGAATAGATACAGGAGACTCCCAGCCTGGATATATAATTTACTTACTTGAGATCCCGGCATAGCCAGACGGTTGAGAAGTGGCCCCAGCCCAGTTTGCGGACCACGCGAAACCGATTGTCGAAAATGTCGCCTATGACCACCGGGTGGTAGCCACCACGGCAGTATTGGGAGGCATCCTCCTGTTCCTCGTCCGACACGTACAGGCTGCTGTCGGAGGAGTCCGGATAGATTTCGTCAGTCGTACTGAGCGTTCCTCGAGGCTCCGATCTGAAAGAGAAACCGAAGAATGTGTGAATTAGATTTGGAGGGAACATCTAAGAGGGAATATCACCCCAGCCTGAAACGCACATGAACTCCTGGTCCCCTAGTTCCTCCCGCTCAATCGGCTCCGGTATTGCCTCCACTTGAGGCAATCTAATGGTCAAAGGCTCCTTTCGCGGAGGCAGGTACGTGTCCAGTATTACCTCCCCCGGGGAAACCGGCTCGAAGAGGTGAGGCAACTGACGGTGGGGCCTGGGCCGCTTGGACTGCTGGCGCAGCGCAATGAGAATGGGTCCCGCCGAGACACAGTTGCGCTTCTTTGTGAATCTCTTGCGTCGTTTCTTCTCCTCGACTTCGAGCAGAGCTTCCGTCTCGGCCTCTTGGGCGGCACGTTTCTCCTGCTCGGACACAAAGTTGAAGTCGCAGCTCAGCTCTTTGGCCACGCTGGGTGTGGCGTTGGGCGGACCTTCGGGAGTGCCACCAGTGCTCCACAGGCGGAGCAAGTACATCAGGAAAAGGAAGAGCAACAGCAGGCTGCCCTGCAGAACGCCCATGAAGATCGGATCCTGGGCCAGGGTCCCCACAATCTGCCAGCTCAGCGTGTGCACCAGGCTGGCCCAGGTACTGAGCAACTGCATCAGGGGGTAAAGGTCAAGAAGGGCTTCCCGCCAGTCAAAGCTGGCCGTAACATTGGCTTCACGGGGGCAGAAGGCCTCCTCCCCCAGGCCGCGGCCGAGGCGGGCCGCCCAGTCCTCCATTTTCGATTTGCTTGATTGCTCGATACAATTGGATTTCTGCTCGGGCTGTCGCGTCTACATGGCCATGGGTTACAGTAACGGGGTGGCAGTGGGCGCGGCTATAGCTGCATGTGTGGAACGACCTTGACTTTATGCATTGGCAGTAGGCCGCCGTTGCCAGTAGGCCAATTGCCGGAGAAAAGGCGGTGCAACACACAAATTGGGCTCGCCCTCAGCACTCCCCTTATATAATCCGTAGTCGGTACTCGGTGCTCGGTGTTCGGTGCTGGGTAAATAAATAAAATATCTCGCGAGATATTTGAATTATGAAAAGTATCTATAGACTATGGGGCTGCGCGAGTATCTTTCCGCGTCTGTCCGATTCGTTCTGTGGCGGCCGCGAGAATGCCGAAATAGCTTTTCGTTTTCGTTTGCGCTTTTGTTTTCGCCACCTCTTCCTGAGCAACCTCCTCCTGAGCAACCGCAGCAACCTGAGCGACCAGACCAAGGCGCAGTCGTTTCCAACTCGCACGAGTATTTCTGTTATGGTATTTCTATTCTGTTTTTATTTTGCCCCAACTATGTATAGTTCCCCCGCATCCTCCGACCGGGTGCGGATCGCCCAGAGCTATCTCCGTGTATTCGGGGGTATATTTCGCTTTGGCGTCATTATCCAATGCTCTTCATCAACTTGTCACTCACTGCGAGCTACAAGGCGCCTTTGCCGGTCATGGACTGCACCACACCAGGAAAGAATCCACAACAAGAACATATATTAGTGTCTATATAGTATATATCGTCATCATCGAGTTCACCAAGATTTCTTGGGCATCGGGCCAAGTTTGTCTTTGCCTATTTACGATTTCGATTTTACGCGACCAAAGGGGCATTCGCATTGCAGGATTTCGAATACTTTGAATTTTAGAATATTTCGAACTGTCGTCGAATGCTTAAAAATTCGGGTGCACTCCTGGTTTGTCAGTGTAGTTTGGACCCTACCACTCATCACCCACCACCCACCACCCACATTGTATGTTAATTTTGAACTTCGTGAAGTGACTAAGCAGACTATATTGATTTTTTAACCCCTTTTCTTGGTTGGGTGAATTTCGGCTCCCATCGGAGTTGCAGCGCCACTCTTGAATGAAATCCTGCCACATGAGTCACCCTAATCTTCATACACTGCAAAACAAGCACACATTGCCAGTGTTTTTCTGTCACAGCTTTTTTCGAAAAATTATTATTTATAGATTCCGAAAGAAAAGTAAAATAAATGAGTGGAAACACTCGGAAAATTCGCTGAGCTGAGCAAAGGACGCGAATCGAAGGCGTCATCACTTCCCTCAGCTGCAGCCCCAATGAGTGGGCGGAGTGGGTGGTTGGGTGGGACGCGTCACGTGGTGCCTAATGCGGTTACGGAAAATTAAAAACGTAAACAAACAGTCGCGCACAAGGTTAAGGTATTTGTGCGCCTGCTATTCGTATATACGGGGCATGCATCGGTGCACAGGGAACGGTCGTAAACACCGTCTTAAGCAGCTTTTTATATTCCTGCGAATTAGCTAAGCAGGTGGAGGAGACGCTACATGCATGAAAAACTTTCTATTCTCAATTATCATTAAAAGCTGAAAAGCTATTCATATCCATTATTATAAAAAGGAGTGGATAAAACCGTAAGGAGTACAGGGTATCAAATAGTGAGGTATAGAGAACACTTTAATTTGCAGGCATAGTCCCGAAGAGTTGGAGATCCGATGTAATATAGAACATTTGGCATTTTTCTACCTAAAAATTGGCACATGAATATGTGTTAATATTCAGGTATTGTAAATTATTATTTTTTATATTATAAACTATTAATTTTCAAGTTTAGGATGCAGCATTGGGGCATATTAAATAGGAAAATGGCTTGTATCAATATACTGGTTAGTTTTGTCGTATTCAAAAACCCCAAGGCAAGTATTTTTAAAATGCAAAATATTTTTGAAAATTCAGCAAATATCCCAAAAAGATGCGAATTTAAATAAAAAATTATGGTGATATACCATAAAGTTGCTTATATTCTGAATACCAAGAACTAAGACTATATTGATTTCTCAGCTATAGGACGCAGTCAACTGATTTATAAATCAGTCATGTTACCTATTTTAGTACTATAGGTAAGCTTTGAATAATTCTAAGATTAAATTTAAAAAAAGTATATTCGACTATAGAGTCGGATCTAGACTAATCGCTGTCGTAACCCTCTATATCCTTGGTTTCATATTTCCCTTAAACCATATTAAGAACTCCGGTTACGCACGTCTTCTTTTGGACAGAATCTTGTTTGCGGTTCCTTCTTCCCATATTTAAAACCAATGTCGAATCCCTTGATCCTTTCCATATCCTACGTAGCCTCTTCATAGTTTGAAATCCTTTTCATTTTATGATAAATTGGACATAAATTTCGCCTATCCCGATTTTTCCTCAATATTCTCAACTTGGGCATGCTGATGGATTCGATGCTATTACCATTTAATTGGTATAATTTTCTTAAATTGACGGTACTAGCCATTATTTAAAAATGGATAACAATGAAACCTTTTGTATTATTAAGTTACTTCCTGTTCGTATTTGGAGAAAGATTTATGATATACGCCGTATACTACAGATTCTACATCAACATTCAACATTTATGTAAATCTTTTGCTCGATAGCTAAAAAAACTAGACGATTTGAGGAGATATAAAACCCCAGCGAAACGGGCAACCATAAAAACGAGAGGAGTGAGCCTGGACAACACATTTATCCTTAACAGATGCACTATAAAGGATCGCAGACGACTTCTTTACAGCATTGCATACTTTTTGACAAATTTGTAGAACTCACTCAAAGTTTGATTGCACCCACTGAAAGAGTTATCCCAATCTAATCCATAAAACATGCTTGACCAAGTAATATATCTTTTTGAAGTGTCCCCCAAAGGGAAAACTACTTTCTCAATACTCACAGACTGACAAATGGTCCGCGCAGAGCCGGCATGTCCCGACGCCGATTCAGGGGCGGGGAGAGTGACAGCGACAGAAAGTCCTGCTGAGCCTTGTCCTCGTCGACGATGCTGGTTGGGGTGCTGTAGATGCGCGTCGTTGGCAGGTAGCCAATCTGCTGCAGAAAGTCGTCGCGGTAGGAGAGCTTCGTGGTGGATTGCGAGGACGTCAGTGGCAGGGCGCTTGATCCGTAGAGAGGAGCTATTGGCAGTGCCGCGGCCACCGTCGACAGCGAAAGTGGCGGCTGATGCGCAGGAGAGTACATGCTACCTCCCACTCCTCCAGCTCCCGATCCCGACTCAGTTCCGTTTCCGGTGGCGTGGTGGTGCAGGTGCAGGTGGTGAGGGGTGGTCGCCGCGTTCAGAGGCCCGTGGAAGTGGGGGTAGGGTATGACGTGGCCAGCCGCCCGCGACACATACGGCGGAGTGATGATCTTGTCGTCGAAGCTGCGCCGGAACCCGAAGCCTTTCAGGGTGTTGCTGTAGTTGCGATGAGAGAGCGGCGAGCTGCCCAGATCGATGCTGGCCGCCGGGCCCAACATTCCGGCGGTGAGGCTGCCGCCGCCGTGAACTGTCTTGCCACTGGCCGTCGCCGTGGCACTGCCCAGCATGCTCAGGGCGGGGGATGTCCGCAACTGGGGGCTGCCTCCGCCACCGCCTCCGACAGAGGGTGGCACCGGCGGCGTCGATGTGGAGAGTGGGGGCGAAATGGCGCTCAGTGTGGAGATGCCACTGTCGCTGCTGCAAATGCCGGCCGGCAGAGAGGGCAGCGAGGTCAGTGGGGTGTTGGTGGGCGAGATGAGGTGGTGCTTGCCGTTGGCGGCCCCCACGAGGCCGGCCAAGCCGCTACTGGGCAACACTGGAGCCAGGATGTTTATTTTTTGGCTCCTCTCGGGCCTTGCCTGAAGTGAACTGGGGCCAAACCGGGTCCTTGTCCGCGTTCTAGCTCCTCTTCCCGTTCCCGTTCCAGTCCTTGGCTGGGGGTGACTGTCGATCCGAGTGGTGCTTGGACTACAGGGCTGCCGAGGGGGAGCAGCTACTTCGCGTCTTTGTCCTCATCGCAGGTCGGCTGCTTCCTTTGTTCTAGAACTGAGACTGGGACTGGGACTTCGACTGGCAGTGGGCCTGCTCCGCGAAGCATACTTTTGTGCGTAGGAAAATCGATGAGTTCCCGTGCCCAAGTAATTTTTTAATGCATTTTTAGAAGCGTTTTCCTCGCATTGTAACCTAAATTGCGCATGAAAAAGTAAAACGAAAACCGACACACACACATGTGTACTGGCACACACACTCTCTCACTGCCGACACCGATACGGATACTGGAGCACACACACCGAGAAGCACCGTGTGGGGAATGGAAATTTTTTCACAACTGCGGCTGCCTTTGATTTGGGTTTCTCGCCTCCAATTCCTGCGACCAGGGCTGGGTCCGGATTCTCGGATTCCGGAATCAAGTTAACTGTGCATTGGACTGATTCCCGTTAATTATATTGAACACATAGCCAGCTCCTTCACTTCTATTTCGTCGCAGGAGTAGCATCGGACCAGGAGCAGCAGCCAGAAAAAGCCTGCTTTTTGGCGCAAACCCACCGAAAGCTCCGCGCGACGAACTTTCTCTCGGACTGCCTTTCGGCTTCTGGCTGCCACCAGGCGGATGTGGCGGTGGCGGTGGCGGCGGCAGCGACGAAGGCGAAGTTTCTAGCGCCTGTTCTCTCAAACAGGCCAGAGATGCCCTGCGAGCGTCCATGGAGCGGACAAGAGCGCATGTGCCGGCCTGCGCCGTTACTACTCGAAGCAAAACAAAGCCAGGGAGGAGTCGGAGCAGTCAGCTGTCGCCGAGGGGGGTGGGTGAAGACGTGGGGTAGCAAGCTCCCTGCAGCCAGTGGCCAGTTTGTTTACCATCCGAGCTAGGAAAGAGTTCCGCCACGACTGGGCCATACCCTGGAGGAGACTCTTAGACTCCTAAAAACGGGAAGCAGGAAACTCCCTGCAGCCAGCCGCCAGTTTTTTTTACTATCCGAGCTCGGAAAGGGTTCTGCCACGACTGGGCCATGCCCTAAAGGGGACGTCAGGACTCCTAACGACTGGGGAAGCAAGCTCCCTGCAACCAGTGGCAAGTTTGTTTACTATCCGAGCCAGGAAGAGAGGCTCCGCCACGACTGGCGGACCTCAAAGGAGACTCCTAGACTCCGGGTTACTCCAGTTTGTTTCCCATCCGAGCACCGAGCAGAGGCTCCGCTAGGACTCCTAAACCCCAAGGAGAGAATCAAAAGGAATCGATCCACCCGCGAATTCGTATGTTCAATTTATTGATCTCGAGTTCTTCGTGTTTTACCAGAATACAATCGCAATTTGGAAACAATTTGAAATTTTTCGTGGAGTAGTTTCTTAGTAGCTTACGTTTTGACTTGACTTTTTATGAACAATAAATATACACGCAATACGCAATACGCAAATCCGTAAATTGTAAATACTATTAATTGAATTTGTTCTATTTAAGATTATTCAGTAGATCGAATAGATCGAGTAGATCAAAATGGGTGACTAAATTGGATGGCCTGGCCAAGAAAGACCCACGCAGCTTAGTCAGCCAATAATTCATAATTATGATTAAAAATGAGTAGTAAGTAAGTAAGTAAGTAGGAATATACAATTTAATATAGCTGGACTATTCGCATCATTTACATTTAAAAGCGGGCTAACCATTTAACGAAACAAAGACATTTTTAATTTGGAAACAATATTGGAATATATGTTCGTCGTGTAAGTGCTATATTTACGGGTTACAATTGAACTTTGAATACTCGTATTTCGTATTTAAGATTTATATATATTTATATATACGTTTGCGTTTGAATACATAAATGGGGGAATATTATAATACGTTTAATTGGTTTCAATGTAAGTTATTTTCTTTTATCGTCTATCTTCTATCTTCTATCGTGTATCGTGTCCCCTCCACTTTTGGTTGTCCTCGGTTTTTATCTTTCAGTTTATAATGCTTAATTGTTTAACTTGACTTATTTACATTTGCATTAGGATCGGAACAGATCGGATCGGATCGGAACAATCAGCTCGAAGCGCCGCTCGAAAATCTTTACACGACAGGGCGGGCGGGCAGCTCTTGCTGTAACAATTAATTCCAAACTAACAGAAACAATGGGTGAAAAGTAGACTTGGCGTATTATTTAGCTACACTAGACGATGACACAAATGCAGGCTAGATACAGACATCATTTACATACATAAGATAATTACAGTGCTGCTTGCAATAGTCGGTTCCACAGGAGGGAGCTAACTCCTAAATACTCCATCCCATCCATGTCACCCACAGGAAGGGGACACATTTCTAGGCCGCTTCCCAAGCAAATGTCTGAAACAGCTGGTGATTAATAATTTAAAAAAAAGCCACAATCGTGTATTTAGCACAGTTGATCGCTGTTGGTGATGTATGACAAACTTTGGTTAAGTTAAGTCTGTTCTGTGACTGCTAGGCTTGCAGGCTACTTGGCAGCCTCTAGCCATAAGCTATTGAATTGTGGATTGTCACGATTGTGATGGGTGGACCAAGATCAACCTGACTACCGCATGCATCAGTGCAGCAGGCGCCAGAAGCAGCGCCGTAGTAAGACGTTTAAAATTAAAGCTAAGTGCTATCGCTTACTATAAATACAATGGTTTACAAGTATATGTTATGTCGCGCTTCAACATATCGCTCGCTCATCCTTAAAACAAATCTTTTAATTATAAATAATCGGGTTTTTCATTTTAGTTAAGTTTCAACTTAAATCTTTCTGTTTCTGTTTTATGTCTGTGTCAGTATCAGTATCTTTACGTTCGCATGCACTTGGGACTTGACTCGATCGCAGCACTTGGCTAATATTTCTGATTGACCATGTCTAGAGGTGAGAAGAGAGAGAGAGAGCAGAAAGAAAATAGTAGAGAATGATAAGTGTGAAACAAATTAAATATAATAAATTGCATAATAAATCAAATGGGTGGGTGGAAATTGTGAACCGAACTTAAAAAAAACTAAATTTACAGTCATGGCAGTGTTTCTTCATGTCTTGATGACGCAGTGGTCCAGAACAACCGAGCTTGCAACTAAAACTAGGGGACACTTGACAGGGGACAGTAATCTTTAGATGGCCCTGAAGCGGCTAGAACGGTTTGAAGAGCGGCTGCTGCAGACCTACGGAACGGAACGGAAGGTATAGTCAATAGATCAAGGCATTAGTCAACACGGGCAGTGTGGAGAAATGTGATGTGTGAGCCGTGAACCGTCTTGTGGATCCTGACTGCCTCTATGTAATAGTTTACATACACGGTTGATGTCTAAAAATATATATCGTGTGGCTCAATATAAGCACACTTTGAATATAGGAGCTTATACTCTAAGGATGTGCCATGCTGTTATAGAGAGTTGACTGAGAGGCGTGCTCGGATTCAGTGATTGGATTCAGAAAGTTACAATATTTGTTCGAGTTCGAGTTCGAGTTATGCACAATAACATTTTCGATGGTCAGAGACGCTTTGTTGGGTTGCTAAGCTGGAGAGGCTGAGCTGGGGACTTCCAGATGGACCGTTTATATACCTGGTGTGTAGGTGGTCTGCTCCGTGGTGTTCAGCGATGTATTCTCGTTGGCCGCCACAGGGGCGCCGGTGAAGGGGTTGACTCCCACGGCTGCTCCGCTTGGGGGCGGCATGGCGAAGACGGGCTGTCCACCGGCCTGCTCCCGCGGCTGTGATGTAACTGGGGCGCCTCCCGATCCAAGATTTACATCGTCCAGGTCAACGTCCTCCTGTGGAGCATACAATAAATGGGTAAGATTTGCCGTTTTCAAGATAGCTTTGCAAAATTATTGGCTTTAAAGCAGAGTTCTATTAGCGCTTATTAGTCAAGGGATTGGTAATTACTCAAAGATTACAATACTTAGTCTACTGTCTAACTACGATTACCCTATTATGCGCAGTTATGAGGTTAGAGAAAGCTTCATGCCAAATGCTACGGATTTACAGGCAGCCAGAGAAGAGCGGTAGGCGTGGAAATCATAAAACATTTACCCAAGCATTTACAGCAAAGTATCGGGTATCGGGTATCGGGTACTAGGAGGTGCACCCTCCCCCACAAACTTATCAAACATAATCGCCTCTTTAGTCATCTTTCATCTGTGCCCTCGAACGGATTAATTTCGACTTCGACTTCGACTGAATGTTAGTGAGACTTGTCCGCGTGGAACAATTTAATTTCGACTGGTTACCGGTTAAATTCGGTGTATTCGGATTGGGTAATTATTGGGTTTAGTGTTAGTTAATTAGTGGATTATTGGATTAGTGGGTAGCGTAGGTGGGTAGGTGGGTAGGTGGCTAGGTGACCAGTGACCAGTGGCAGGCGACGTTCTCCCGAGTTCATGCCGTACTCGTACTGGTGTCATTTTCGAAACGCATACTTACAAGACGTGGATTTTGTCCCAGGTGCGGTGGCAGATCGCTGGCGTCTCTATTGCCATCGGGGCGCTGTCGAGCGCGGCGCGGGACGAGAGCGAGTGTGTAGGTGGTGGGTGGTAGTAGGTGGTGGAATGATGAGTCGATCGCAAAGTTTGAGAAAAAAATTAAACAAAACAGAAACGTAAGTCGTCGGCTTCTCGTGAGCAAGCGCTGGCGCAAGCCAACAAACAAATTAAGAAGAAATTCTATCAGAGGTGCCGGTGCCGGTGCGAACATAAACTGAATGCGGAATGAGACACTTAAAAAACAAGAAAAGCAATCGTGGATGAAAAATAAAATCTCGATGATCCGTCTGGCCATTTGATCTGCCAAACTGGCGGAAAACTCGAGCTATTAATACAGGGAAGGGGCGATATCGGAAGCGTTTGATGATTTTCATGAAGACTGACAGTATCAAGATGACGTTTGGCAACAGAAATCTGTTGAAATGATTGAGAAGTTTGTGGGTGGGTTAGTTATGATTACCTACGGACGGGCCTCGGAGCCAAGGCTTAATAAGTAGCTCTGGATCTCTGTCTGGAAGCACTAAGAGCTGTGTGGAAAGTACCGAACACCGAAACCAAAGTCAATACTTACCCCAACGTTAACTTAGAATATACAAATAGCTGTGCAGAGTGGGACTAAAAGTTAACCTAAATTAAACAAAGAAGGCAGAGTGCCAAGAGAAGCTAAATAGCCAGATGAATTATACTATGTAATGCGTTTTATTGATATGTTAGGTTAGCTAGTAAGCATGGCAAGCGCATGGCACCACGCGCCCTTGCACCTACGTGTCCTGTGAGGACACCCTCACAAAAATCATCAAAATGGAATGGTGTTCGGTTGATATGATAGTTGAGAATGCGGGTGGAAAAAAGCATGCGTTAGTAAAGCTTTCAAAAGAGCTTTGCATCAGATTGGTTTTCTTGTTTTCTCATTTTCTAAACTAAATCATAATGAGGGATCAGTTAGTAGCGGGTGGCTGTGGGGCTGTGGGTCTTGGCAAGACAGGACCAAAGGCAGGACTGAGCCAATTCATACATCACTCACATTCAGATGTGCATACTGGTCGTGCGACTCGTTCACCGGCGGCTTGAACTTGCCGCAACAGAAGTTGCAGCAGCAGCAACAGCAGCAACAACAGCAGCATCCCGTCAATATGGCGCAGCAGAAGAACACAGCCTGTAAAAAGTAGATTGAAAATGATCTATCCTATCACTTGATACTTGATCTGATATCTGACCTTTACTGCCGGCGACGTAACCACGAAGTACGCGTTGACGTTCTCCTCCCCAAACTGCTCGGCAATGTAGAGGCCAAGGGATCCATAGTTGTCGTAAATGTTGCGCTTTGTCTGGTCGCTTAGGATGGAGTGTGCTCGGTTCACCTCCTTGAACTGCAGGAAATCGTTGGGTTAGAAACGGATCGCAAACCACTGATTAAAAATCTTACCTTATCGGCTGCATCGACATTATCGGGGTTCTTGTCGGGGTGGTACTTAAGTGCGAGTTTTCGGTACGTCTTTTTGATATCATCTCCGGTGGCTGTTTTAGGAAGTCCCAGGATTTCATAAAGAGAATCGCCAGATGTGCTGAACGAAGAAGAAAATATATTGTTTTATAGGTACTAGGCTTTATTTTAAAGTTTAGAGCAGTTCTTCAGCCTTTAAATAACATTTTTCTCAATCTATCTATCAAAAACTGAATACATATTGAAAGACTCTTCAACTGGAAGCGATAAAAGCTACCCGATGAGTCAGTACCGGCGCCCTGGCACGGCAGCAACAGTTAGTTGCACGATGACACGCAAAGGTAACTCGTTTGCCACCAACTCCTCCCTCTAGGGAAGCCCCAGTTAGGGAACTTCAGCTCCGAGGGGGTTAACTGCTGGTCTTACGATGCAAGGGCGTGAAAGGCGGCAAGAGTCGCGTGCAGTTGCAGCCTTATGCTCGCTCGTGGTATGGATTTTCTTGGGCAGGTGGGCACACGGGCAGAGGTTTCTATTTATAGGCCAAGAATATGAGAAGCGGAAGGAGGAAGAATGTGCTCGGGGAAGCCGCAACCTCTGACACACCCAGCAAGACGGGGAATCTCTGAGCTGATAAGACAACGCATGGCTCAGAGCCCCAACCACTGACACACCCAGCAAGACGGGGAATCTCTGAGCTGATAAGACAAGGCATGGCTCAGAGCTCAGAGTGCACCTCAAAGGTTTAGCAGAGATTGTGTGGACCGGGACGATTAGCGACTTGAGAGGATAAGGGCACTTATGATTAGGGGGTGGATGGGTAGATGGGTGGATGGGTGGATGGGTGGCTGGCCAGGGCCAAGGACAACGGCAGTCGTCACGAAGGCGCTGCCAGCGCCAAATTGCGTTGCCTTGAATAGGCCCCAGAACTGGGCCAAACGATTATTGTTACTCTAGCCATTACTCATGGCGAGGCGAGGCGAATGGTGGTGAGGAGCCAAGTCTTGGCCGAACCAGTCGAAACGGTCAAAGCGGGCATAAAACTATTTGGCAGATAAGAAATTTTTGGGCTGGTATGCGAGCGACTAGATCGCGATTGGGTCTATCACGGATTTGCCCGATAGAGCGAACGAATCGAGAGCTTATTGAAGTCGATGGGAGATGGATGATGCATCAGCTCGACCTTGGCCTTGCCCAGGACGAAGTCGCTTAGGCTTTGTTTTTCTGCAGCTGCCCGCCTCTCTGTCACGCAACCACCCCGTCCCGGGCCGACGGGAGCCAGCTCTCCCGTCGCATCCATGCATACATATCCATACCAAAGAATGCCCGACTCTTACAACTTCTGCCGCGAAAAATCAATTCGACGCCGACTGCGCCGCCACCGCCTGCGCGCAGCTGCTTGTGTATGTATTTTGCTGACTGGTCGGTGGTGTATGTATGTGTGATAGTGTGCGCTCAGTTGAAAAAAAAAATACTTTGACGGGGCAAGGGTGCAGTACGAATTTTACTTACGAGAGTTTCCTCTTGTCCATGCCAGGTGCGCTCATTGTGATTGTATTTTCTGGGCGTCTTTGGGGCTGTCAATGAATTTATCAACTGCTATCGCTTGCACACGCCCTGGACCGTCAGCCAAGCACCACTCTCTCCGCCGTGTTTTATTTTTCTATTGCAATTCTATTTTATTGCAAATCGCTTTCGCTGCCGCCGTTGCCTTCTTGGTTGATTTGTAGAGTGACCCTTCTTAGGTTCTGACCAGTGATGCCAGCTTAGCATTTTTGACGTAAAATTTTTGTTTTTTTGTGTCCCAAATTGGAGGCCTTTTTTTTAGCTCGAGCCAAATATTCTAGCTATTAAAAAATATTTTTGATTTCTATTTAAATGCTATTTTTATGTCGATATTTTCAAATGTGTTTTATTCCAATGTCTGAAGACCATTGTCAAGCATGACTCCGCAATGTAGTTTATAAAAGATTCTTTTATCATTTCCTATTTTAATTTTATCAGTTAAGACAGACTTGAAAATAGTGAGAAACACTTCATTGGGAATTATAAAAATTACCCTTACGAAAATATTAATGTGTTTAATATATAAATTAACCGGTTTATGAATGAAACGAACGATAGTTGGTAGCAGTTTTTGGTAGACGAATATCGATATTCTTGTTTAGTATTCTACTTTTCATTAAGGGATATGGCGATAGGGAAATCTATTACATGGGCACACTTCATAACAATTTAGAATATTAACGACTGTTTCATGGAGTTCTCAAAAACTATAAGTTGTAATATTTTCCTCCAATAATCCAAATTTTTTAAAGAAACTTCTTAAAACAACTTTTTTCATTCTTTACCCTAAAGTTGTGCTAAGCTCCCCCAATCCAGAATTAACCAAACAAGAATTAACTTTGGTTTTATCAAACTGAACACTCTAGTTTTTAAAAAAGTTACGATTGACTTTTAGCATTGCCATTAGTTATATTGTAACCAACTCATGTGAGCAAAAGCTTCTACTGAAAACTTTGATTTTTCGATCAACGATACTTTCTCGAAAATGCGTCGATATGTTTGAAAACCTCTCAAGTTTAAAGCTGTTGGCTTCAAACTTTGCAAATGGATAAAAATTGTTTCCTTGTTTTTGATGAGTTGCGCGAAAAAAAGTAAAGTGTGTTTAGTTCCGGATGGTAAGAGGTGTTTTGGATTACACCAAAAATGGGAGGAATTGAAACATATTATCAGCATCGAATGTAGTTTGGGAAAAGTTGGCGAGAGATTTAGGCAACAAAGTTGCGCCAAATATGTATTCGGGTGTCAAACATGTCCAACATGTCCTTCTTCCGATAGATGAAAGCCAACTTTGTACCGACTCTTTCCGAGTCTCCGCGGTAGCCAAAAAAAAAGCTACGTTAAACGTTATCTAAACGATTGATTTTTTCTTCGAGGGTTTTAAGATGGGGTTACCAGGATGAGTTCCGCTCTCCACATCAGCCACAATTTGTTTTGGTCCAAAAAAAAGAATTTGAAATATAAATTGCAATAAGTTTTCCCATTTTCTATAGCATTTATTAACAATTGCAGATGGTTTTTATGGAATAAAAAGAATATTTTTTTCCTTATGGAGTACAAATTGCATATTTGGGCCACATTATGCATCCCTTAATTCAGATACCTATTTGATTTTTTGGCTACTTTTTAATCAAGAAAGTTTGGAAATCACATTGAGTTAGATTAGTGAGATTAGTAGTAGTAGTGAGATTATTAGACGACATAGTTATTTTATAGCTGCTACATAACAAGGGTTCAATATAAATCTAGTTTCTATAATAATTTGTCATGTGATTCGGCTACTTCCCTGGGCTACTTTCTTTTTAGTTTTTAAATTGTAAAAATTACTTCATTTTAAGTATTAAAGTCATGTCATTTTTTATGAAAAAAAATTGTATATTCAGATACAAATTAAAATCAATATTTTTTCAGTTTTTTTCGAACAATATAAGCATTTTCAATATTTTTCGAATTTAATACGGTTTTTTTTTAAATGTTGGCAATACTTTTTTTAAAAATGCTTGGAACCGGCAACCGTTGAAACGATAGGCATTGTATCGATTACTTAAAGTCGATACTTTTAGCATTTGAATCCGACATTTGTACATCACTAAGTCGCACAACGGTCTTGGCGCTCACACAATTATCGAATCGAGTGACACGAGTGGACGTGTTTCGAGACGCGCGCCAAGCTTGCAAATTCTGGAAGTGGAGCAAAATGAAAAGTAAATAAAAGCGCGCGTGTCGAGTGTTTATATTTAAATTGATTCCATCAACGCGACGGAGAAGCCGAGACGCCTCTTTTGCATGCCCAACACCCGTGGCGCGGATGCCGTCCGCTTGTGATTTTTGGCGCGTTTTCAGCAACAGGTGCCTAGTGCCTGTGCCGAGTGCCTAGCGGGGCGAATCCGTTAACAGATTGTGTCGAAAGGCGAGATTTCGAGAAATTTGTGTTTATAGAGTGACATAGGCCCGTTATTAATGCTGCACCCCAGCCAGTCCGGCCAAAAGGGGTCAGCCAGTGTGCGCGTGAAGAAATTGAATTGACTTGGCCGCCTGGCCACTTGGCCACTTGGTCGGCGCGAACCGAAATCTGTGTCGCAAATGAGCCACTAATAAATTATCGCACATTCGCAGGCCGCAATTGAGAGTGCTTCATTATGTAGAAATCGCAAATAAAGAGAATATCTAGTTTTGCAGCGGCTGCGTTTGTTTAACTTTGCTTTGGACGTGACCAAACTTTGTAAGCGGCCCAGAAGCAGGCCAAAAAAAAACACGCTGCTCTTCCCAAATCACGGAGTTCCACTTACCAAGCCGAAGCCCAAGCCCAAGCCCTTATGCAGCGTCCAATTAGCGTCGCCCCGACACCGATGAGCCACGGATGAATGAGTGAGTAAGCTCTTGTGCAGCATTCAGTGCATATGACAGTTCTTACGCAATTGCCGAAACATCACACATTGCTGTAAAATTTGCATACAAACAGTTCACGCCGACCGGAAAATAATTGATAGGCCCCATAAAAAACGACACACTATTCACACATACATGTGTGCAAACATGCTTTTTCAGCGGCAGCTGCTTTAAAAACAGAATGCCAGTAAGCCAGTCAGACAGTCAGACAGCCAGTCAGCCAGCCAGCCAGCGAGACAATCATAAAGCAATGCCATTTTCCATAATTTATTTAAAGTTCTTGTTGCTTTTGCAGCGGCAGTGCGAGCCCCAAAGTGAGTCAGTCGCGTGGCGTCGCGCCGTGTCTGTTGCAGTCCCCCCCTCGACTGCATACCATCGCGTAAAGCACTCTGCAAGAGAGGCGGCGAGGCAGCAGCACTGCTGTCATAAACCGCCAAAACAGCGATCGTCGTGGTAAGCGGGGGTGTCTGGGGTAGACGGTGTCGCTGTTGCTGCTGCCACTGCCCTGCTGTCACTGACCATGTACAACGGATGCAAGTGCACACTTGGGGTCATAAAAATAGCACTTACACTTATCATATATTTTCATCAACCATTATACATAATCATATCATGTAAAATCATGTAAATACATAAATTCATTTCAAATAAACTTAAAAACAAATAACAAAATTGTATATATAATATATTTTACTAATGTACTGTTTACACCTGTCATTGCGGTTGGTGCCAATTTTTGATTGACTTGCGTGTGGCTTTGGGGTATTCGCTTTTGGTTGAAGAAAATTTTGAAATGATTGATGTTCGTGGCCAGAATTCACATCGGTCGAGAGTAGCAGGCGACCTTAAAGCAGGCACCTGAGCTTTATGGCTTAGAAGAACAGAATTTTGGCCACGTTATCTTGCACGCATACGCATTTTAGTTTAAATAGTTTATTACCCACAATATATAAAACTAATAATGCTGATTACCCGCAAAACGGGGCCAAGAGATTATGCGAGTTGTGTCGAGGATGTCTGTCCCTCGGCGAAACGCAAATTACCCGCGAAATTGCTGGTAACCCACCCACTCCCCAGCACCTGCATGTCATTCACACATGCGGCCGGCTGTCGGTGGAAAACGCAAATTTAATTAAACCTGTATGCAGATGGCTTTCCAATCCAAGGGTTGCGGTGTCCAACCGCTCTTATCACTCGAAACAATTCGAAATGTAAAGTGGGTGCTGGGTGCGGGAAGTGCCCGACATATGCTACATTCTGTTCAGCGCTTATCAACGCTTACAGCAAGTAACTACAGGCCGGCAGGTTGACTTGGCGACAAAGAGCCTCACCCACAGTTGGCACACTTTTTCGGGGGCTTGGTTCTTGGTTCCGACTGTGGCAAACAGTGGTGACGCGGGTGCGGGTGCGGGTGTCGGGTGCCAGGGTGATTCGCCCAAATGGCATCCCATTAAACGTTCTACAAAAAATTAACATAGCCATAAACGCAATACGCCAGCCGGAAGCCAGGGAGACGCTGGCGGTGTTGGGGCAAAGGAAAGGTAGCCAGCCACCTTGGGTACGTGCGTGTGAGCCTCCAAGTAACTTTAATTGATGTTGAAGGGCCTTGGATGGAGCCATTAATGTGCACAGCCAGGATTTCAGCTTCCAACTTTGATAAAATTCCTCCCGAAATTAACATTAGAAAGGACCAATCGAAAACCCGAGAAAGAAAAAATGAGAACGAGATTGTTAGAGAAAAATCCAATAGAAACCAAAGCAAAGTGAAATGAAAATGAAAATGGAATTTTGCGACTTAATTTCAGCTACACATCCAGTAATAGAAACATTTTATGCTTACAATGGTAACAAAAACCACAAAAACCGACACAAAAAAGGACACTGAACTCCTATACACTCTGCTTGAAGCGTATAAAATAATGTGTACCCTCGAGATAACTATGAATATTTTTTGGGAGAAATACTCACTTTTCTTATAACAAGTGTAGTTTCTTTTTATAAGTTATAAGTTATTTGTTTGCTGTTAAATAAAAATTGGAGCTTCCACGTGCACAAAATGTAAAGCTGTCACATAGGTAGAAGTAAACTTCTTAATCTCAATTAATAAAATAATTTTCATAATGCCCGTGGAGGCACACTTTTAATTAGAATACCATGATAATATTTATATTTTTCCATACACTAAACTTTTTAAGCCTTCTAAAAGTGAACTTCGTTTATGTTCTGAAACGTAAGAGTACAAACATTGGTTTATTTAATGGAAATGTAAGTACTTTTAACATAATAGGATTAATAATAGGTACAATATGTATAATAATCGGAACAATATGTGTAATAATAGGATAAGAAATAATTATTTATTGAAATATTATCTTTGAAAGTATTAAAAGGAAATAATATAAATATGAATATACTCTCTTTTGGCCTAAATACGTTTAAAATTAGGATTAAAAGTGGAAACAATATGTGTAATAATAGGATTTCGAAATAATTTTAACAAATCGAAAATTTTGTAATTCCTCTTAGAATAGTTATATTGTACATACTTGTATGTACAATTGTATGTACTTGTATGCAGATCATTGTTGAATTGTTAAATTAAATTAAATGAAATCTGGAAATATAATCTGTGATAACACCAAATAATATCAATATGAATATACCCCCTTTTGCCCTAAATACCCATTTAATACAATGGCATAAGGCCGGGATGGTGAGGTCTGCCCCTGTTGAATGGTTCAGAGCCTGCTGGGTGAATGCTTATATTTTATGACGTGAAATTCAATGACCACAGGCTGAATCCGAAACCAGTGTTCCGGACTCTAGAATCAAGTGCCCCGCATAGGCCAAGTACATGAAAGTAACGTCTGTTAAAGCAACTTGATTTTTCTGGCCAACAAATGTTTTCACACTTTCCCAGAGCAAAGATATGTCGACCAATAAAGGGGAACTTTTCGAATGCATATTCTGTATTCATACTTTTATGTGCTCCACACGTGTACTAGATAAGTCCTTCCAAGGTTATATTTCAAATCTAGGCTCCTAATGGCTCCTAATCACATTATAGTCTTTGCAAATACCTATTTACATGGGTTTATTTTAAAGCCTAGGTTGGGTGGGATCTTCTTTAATAGAATGTTGAATAATCGCTCCTAAATCACATAATTGTTGATTAAGAAAATTATCCTTACTTAAAAGTAAATCCTTAACAAAAGCTTGTCTGACTCGATAATACGAAATGGATACGTGAGTGTAAACTTTAAGGTGATTGGAAATGCAGTGAAAAGGTTCTACCAAAGAGTTTGGTAACTGGGTTGTTGGTGACATCCGTTAACACAACCTCCCCCCAAAGATAACCCCAAGTATGGCGCATTTAAATGCAATTTGTGGCAGTTTTCCTTTCGCGCGACTTTCAAGTGACACGCACAGAGAGGTAGCCGCCAAAGGGTGCGGTGGGTGGTTAATCCTGATGGGAAACTTTGCAAGGAGACTCCTGCAACCCAGAGTCCTGCAAAGGAATTTTTTCATAGCATGGAACTATGTGCAGTAACAACAATTCTGAAAAGTAAATTCCAGTAGAATTCGAGTGCAACAAACTACTATCGGTTAAAACTCTTTAACGTTTTTTTTACCCGATTTTTTTATAACCCATACGGAGGTCTTGGCCATAAAATTTGCTCCAAAAATTTAACTTAACTTTCGAGTCTGAAATATTTGCCCAAGAAAATAAAGAATGAAACGTGCGGAAAGGCTCGGGACGAGGGTTTTAAAATTGATTTTGTTATAATGAATGAGCCGCACGGTTGACGTGCATCAATTTTCAAAGTTGTCACCCATCGAACAGGCACTCCAAGCACTCCAAGTATCCTCCTTCCAAGGCAATCTGTAATGACTAATGACAAAGTTTCTCCTTTGTTTCATTCCTCGCCTGGCTCTGTTTATTAGCTCTACTTTTCACAAAAAGCTGATGTGGTAGGCGCCCCGGGCAAAGGGCGAGGACAGCCGCGTCTCCAAGAAGTATATGCCAGAGGTGGGCTGCTCCTCGCCCCTTTGACCCATTTTGAGGCTGGACCACCTGCAGTTGTTGGCGCTCATCGCTTCCACAGAGGCGCACGCGGCACTGACAAAGTCGTTCGAGGGCGACCACATCTCCGCCAGAAGCTCGAAGGCGCGCTCGTGCGAACAGGCGGCGTCAGAGCAACCGGGCTGGGTGGCTCCTCCGTTGGGGTAGTAGTCCACGTGGCCCAGCTCCTCCCAGGTGCCCTCTCCTCCGGAATTCGTGTGTACAACCTCCACAAACTGCGCATCTGATGGCGACAAGACATGCTGAAGGGATTCTCCCGCACTCGGATCGAGGGCGGTGAGGCGCAATAGCTTGCGGCCCAAAGTCGGTTGCACCTGTGAGGCCACTGCCCCTGCCAGGTGGGCGCCCTCTGCGAAGCCCACGAGTAGAATGTCATCTAATGGGATGTCGAAGTTTCTGTTCAGGAGAACCACCAGCTGTGACACTTTCTCCAGTATCTCCTCCTCACTGCTAGCTTCCTCCAAGTCAACGCTGATCACGTTGCTGGCCTGTTGGTCCAGCTGGGCGGCCACCACAGCTAGGAGCTCCGGGGAGGAGCTGTTGCCGCTCCAGCGGGGAAGCGAAACTCTGGAGGTCAATGAAAGAACTTATCAAAAGGGGAGGATATTTTGGCGGGAATGATGACTCACACTGTGGGATCCGCGGCGTAGAATGAGCTTCGCAGCAGCGACTCGACCTCCGGTTCCACCTCCTGGGGGCTGTCGCGAATGCGACGTGTGTGGAGAACAAATCTAGTGTCCCCATGAACTGCAATTCGGATAAATTTCAGAAATAGATTATTCTTAAAAAAGTCTCTTTTTTCGCTCACCTGTCGCGCCTAAGAAGGCAAAGAGTAAAAATATGACTTGTCCCGCTTGCATTTTAAAAACAACTGACCTGACTGTTCCTCGAGTTCGCCTCGGGCATTCCTCAAAGTCTCGATTAGATTGCCGTTTGCGTTTTATTGGATTCGATAAGAGATCGATTATCGTCGGTCATCTACGATCGCAGTTGTATTTTTTGTTACAGAACGCCTAATCAACGCCCCTGCATGAATGACCAATTTATTGATAGCATTATAATTCGTATTGTCCCCACGCGAAAAAAAGGTTTCGAAACAATAATATAGAGGTGCTTAAGGGTATTGTCTGATAATCCAAAAATGATTGTTTAAAATAAAATTCAATTAATTAAAACAAGCCGCGAGATTTTTGGGGGATTGTTGGGGGTTCCAAACATGAATTTCATTATGTTATGTTATTAAAGCTGATTAATTCAGAGCTTGTGCTTTTTCCTATTTATTAGAAATATTTAATGGTCCAATATTGTTTGTGGAACCATTCATGGTGCATTTTCGAATTAATCATAAGCAGCAGCCTTGCATAACAAATACCCCAACCCAGAGCCCCCACCTTCAGCCCGATCCAAGCCAGCTTGATTGCAGCTGAATTCGCTGGCAGACAAATTGCACTTAATTGCCTGACATCCCCAACAGGCGAATGCCGACAAACGTCTTTAAGCAGAGTTGGAGCAGAGTCGGAGCTGGAAAAAAATGTGGGTCAAACTTTAAGTCGCTCCCATCCGCCTCAGTTTCTATTATTTGAAATTGCAAGACTGCAGTCGAATACAAAGTGATTCTTATCTTGTATTGTAAATGAATGTTTATCTCTTAGTAACTGCAGTCCCTTTCGACCATGAAAGATTATTTTTGGATGTATAACTTGCCGATTGAAACCGATTAAAGGTTCTTGCGAAAGTTCAATCCTCACACAACTTTCAAAACTAAATTAGACATTAAATATTGTATCTGTCAAAAAAATAAGGGTCCTTTTTATATTTAATACCTTTGTTAGATTCAAAGAGGATTCTATCAATATATTATAAATTAATGTTCATCTCTAGGTAGCTGCAGTCCCTTTCGACCTTGATAATTGCCAATGGAAACCGATAAGACTTTATTTAACTAAATTTTTTTCCAATTAAAAGGTTCCTGCAAAAGTTCAACCCTCTAACAGCTTCCAAACAATAATTGTCCCTTAAACAAACAAGAGTCCTTTTTATATTAAATACCTTTGATAGCTTCCAAGAGGATTCTATCTTAGTATCTGCAGTCCCAATTGAAACCCATAAAAGTTTCTATATGTAGACGTTTCTAATCAAATGTTCTGGCAAAAGTTCAAACCTCTTACAGCTTCCAAACAATAATTGTCCCTTAAACAAACAAGAGTCCTTTTTATATTAAATACCTTTGATAGCTTCCACGAGGATTATATCAATTATATCAATATATTATATAATAAATGAATGTTTATCTCGTAGTAGCTACAGTAAAACCCATAAAAGTTTCTATATGTAGACGTTTCTAATCAAATGTCCTGGCAAAAGTTCAACCCTCTAAACAACTTCCAAACAATAATGGTCTCTTAAACGAAAAAGGGTCCTTTTTATATTAAATATCTTTGATTGCTTCAAAGAGGATTCTATCATATATTATAATTCCATCCACGAGAAGTATTTCTCCGGTCCAGTCCTGAAACGTGTCCACTTCTCCTCCCATAGTTCGTTCCTATTGGAGCTCTAATCCCATGTATTGCATCTGCCTTTGGCCTCGCATCTTGAAACAATTCGGTTTCCGAACACAC
The DNA here is from genome assembly GCA_035047325.1 of Drosophila vallismaia. Classification (NCBI taxonomy): domain Eukaryota; kingdom Metazoa; phylum Arthropoda; class Insecta; order Diptera; family Drosophilidae; genus Drosophila; species Drosophila vallismaia. The sequence goes on along the minus strand of JAWNPU010000055.1, from coordinate 23,242,583 downwards.
TGGAGCGGAAACATTGCAAGATGGCTTTGATGCTCCTTTGGCACGCGACTAAATCGCATGCGAAATTGTTGTGTCAACTGCAGGCGGGATACCCAGCTTACCAGTTTCCCAGCTCTCTAGGTCTGACAATAAATGGTGGATGCGAAGGCTCTTCCTGCCAGCTCAGTGGGCACGTTGTATTTACGGCCTAGTACGCTTTATTAAACGATGCCAACCAGGCGGCGGTCATTTATCACATTCTGGTAACATGATGGAGCATGTAGGCCTCCAGTATTTGCTTGTATGTAGATCGTATCATGTATCCTGTAGCCTGAATAAAGGAATTCAAGGTTACCCTGCCACAGGAGCTTCATCCCGATTGGAAAGTTAATATGCCAGAACAGACATCCTTTCAAGTGGTTATTGTACGAGAGGTGGGTTGCGCGGTTTAATATAATAAATTACTTTGATAGCTGCAAGAAGTTTCAGAAGCAAAGGTTCTGTCAATACTCGTATCGAATCGAGCAGTGGCCTTTGGGGCGGGCAATCTAGAGGGCGTGCGAATCAAGCTGTTTGCAATACGGGGTGCAAACTGGAGGAATTTATTGAAGGGCACACCCACATTAAAGCCAAACAAAGACATTCCTGGAAGGGGGACTTCTGTGGGGGCATCCTGCACAGCATCCGTCCAGCCAATATCGCTTACATATAATGTGCGAAATTTCTCATAAAAATTTCATTACGTTCACGAAAATGACGAAAGTTACAATATTCCGTATTCCGTATTCCGTATTCAGTATTCAGTATTCAGTAGGTGGCATATGTTAAGGACTCCTGTTCGGGACTCTTGAATCGCCAGAAGGTTTCGGAAGAAGGATATTTTTTTCCATATTTTAATTGTATTCTAACTTCATTTTAATTGAAAGTTAAACCCCAAAGCTTGTTACCTTTACTGCCTCTGGTCATATAAAAATAAATGAATATGAAAGTGTAAAACTTATTTATCTTGGAATATTTTCCTTTTGTACGAGAAATTCAGCACAAAGTACCATGCATTAGTTTATATGTGTTTCTCTCCATGGAGAAGGATTGGGGTGTTCTAAGGCATGTGTGGCTGCGCATAAATCAGCGGCAGTCCTGCCTGACCGTGTCCTCCACATCTCCAAAACAAATGTGCCTTATTCAAGAGATTTTACTTCCAGATTTCAGATTACAAGAAACAACTGAGGAAAGCTAAGGAAAGGAGGAACTGAAAGTTACTCGAGTCGAGAACGTAATTAACACAACACAACGCCCACAACACATAAAATAAGAAGCAAAAGGAGCAGCGGGGTACACAGGACCTGGAGCAGGAGCAGGAGCAATGCAAAATCAACAAAAATGTTGCATCTCCCTGAAGGATCAATATTTGCTGCCAAGGAAACTGCCAACAAAGTGGGAGCCTCCATCCTTCATGCGAACCAATCCCGTTTAAATTAAATGCAACTTAAAGAAGTAGCCCTACAGCTCGTTCCCCGTAATGTTGGCATCCCCCTGTCCTGCCCCCATCGGAATCCGCATTGCAAAACTCCTCTCCTGCCTGCTGCCCCTTCTGTTGGCTGCCCTTAGCCTGCTCTGCCCCACCCACGCAGAGGTCTTCACCCTGGGCTACCTAACGGGCTCGCAGAGACGTCCCGGTAACCTGGATTACCACCGACCGGGACTCACCATTTCCGGCGCCATATCCCTGGCCGTGGAGCAGGTTAACAAGGGCGAGCTGCGGCACCGCGGTCACACCTTGGAGTTTGTCGTGGCGGAAACCTTTGGCGAGGAGGTCACCAGCATTCGCCAGACGGCGGCGCTTTGGACCCAACAGGTGGCCGCCTACATCGGACCCCAGGAGACGTGCGTCCACGAGGGCCGCATGGCAGCCGCCTTCAACCTGCCCATGATATCCTACGTGAGTGGATGGCTCCGCTGCCAAGATGAAATCTTATTGTGACTTTTTCAGTACTGCACCCATCGGGACCCATCGAACAAAGCCGACTTCCCGACTTTTGCCAGGACGCGTCCCCCCGACACTCAGATCTCCAAGTCGGTGGTGGCTTTACTTCTGTCCTTCAACTGGACGCAGGTGACCTTTCTCTATTTGGACGACTCGAATGGTCAGTACCAGCCCGTGGCCGAGACCATTTTGAACACCTTGACTGGATCCGGCGTGAGCATCCGAGACGTTCGCACCTGGAACACCATATACCATCATGGCTTCATGGCCAATCCCTTTGAGGTGCTCGTGGAACAGACATACGTGAACACAAGGAGTAAGTATTTATCAGCCTAACATTTTACCATCAATTGCTATACCTAGTCCCTTGATTATCCTGCAGTTTACCTCATCCTGGGCCATTACTATGAACACGTAGGACTTATGGTCAGCCTGCAGAATCGTGGCCTGCTGTCGAGGGGCGACTACTTCGTGGTGGGCATTGACATCGAGCAGTATGAGCCGGCCAAGCCCGAAAAGTATTTGCGCGGACTGTTGCTCGAGGAAGTGGATCCAGTGGCCGCCCAGGCCTTCCAGTCCTACTTGGGCATTGTGCCGACGGCACCCGTCTCCTTCGCCACGTTCGCCAATGAGGTTTGTGGTCTGACAGGCCTGACAGTGACATGATTGATGCACTGCATCCGGCGTAATCCGGGCTCATAATTGTCAGGCCTTTCGCTACATTGATCCCACATTCTGGCCCTCATTTTGCTGAATTTCTTTTAGGTCAACAAATACATGGAACGACCGCCATTCAATTTCCCCAACCCCCTGGGCGTTTTTGGCGCCGCCAAGCAGGTTCGAGCATCCCTTTTGCCTTAAACTGAAAGTGAAAATGAAACTAAAACCATCTCCAACTCCAACTCCTATTTGCAGATAAGCGCCGAGGCTGCCTATCTATACGATGCCGTCCATCTGTACGCCAAGGCATTGCTGGAGGTGATGGACTCGGGAGGCAGGCCCAGGAACGGAAGCGCCATTGTGGCGGCTATTAAGGGCTCCCGATACCGTAGCGCCATGGGGTGAGGGTCAACCACTCGGCAGGCAATACTCGTAAATTCAATGCGCTTCTCCATCTCCTTCTGCCCATTTCAGTTATCACGTCTATATCGATGAGAACGGGGACGCGGCGGGCAACTACACAGTATTAGCCAGGGGAAAGGTGCGGAACGGACGCAACCAGACGGTCCTCGGCCTTCGGCCCGTGGGGACTTTCAGTCACAGGAACAGCAGTCTCAGCAGCGCAAGTGAGACACTGCCGGTAAGTTATCCTTGCCATGTATCCTTCGGCTTGTAATTTGCTCTCTGCCACTTTTTAAACCGCTTGGCCTCCAGCAGCAGGTAAGAGCTTCGCCATGGCTGCAACCACACGCGTCCTGTTTGCCAGCTGTCTTTGCTTTTAATCCCATTTCCATGTGCTTTTCCGCAGGATCTCAATTTGTTTGTCCCCATCGACTGGGTGGGTGGTTCGCGTCCAGCTGCTGCTCCGCGCTGCGGTTTCGGAGGTGAAAAGTGTGTTAGTGAGTATGTGATTTCGTGACCATTTCCGCACCTAATCCTTTGCTCTTCCCACGCAGATTATACAGGTGAGATCTCGGCAGCGATTGCAGGAGGAGCCCTGCTGCTGTTGGGATTGGTTTCGCTGGTCTTTTACAGAAACTGGCGATACGAGCAGGAGCTGGACAGCCTGCTCTGGAAGATAGATTTCCGCGAGGTCCAAATGCACGAGAACGAGAGGGATCAGCATAGCCAAAAGCAGACTCGCGTACGTACATCTTTCTACAATCCTCCAGTGGTGATTTTTTAATCCGGCCAATCATCATTACTCTTCTTTTATTATTAATCCCATAAACCAAATCACCACCTGAGTCGATGTCAAGTTTTATGACGCTTGTCAGACAAAATGAGAGCTAATTTTGTTTAGTGAAAAAGTTTTTCCATATTGCATAAATTTATTATGTTTCGCCTCATGGGGACAAAAGTTTTACTTTTCAGCAACCAATGTTATAAAACTTTTAAATTAATGTAGACTAATTTAGGAAAAATTGAATTATTTTCAATTTAGTTTCCCTGTCCAAACTATTTTTGGGCTTCTATCATTCTGGGCCTGTTCAAAATATCATCAAGTTTAGAAAGAATTTAAAAAAATATATAAATAAATATTGTATATTTGTTACGAATATATTCTGGGACAAACTGTTTAATGTTTTGAATAAAAATAAAAAAGTGTTCAGGCTGAATATTCAAAATCAACAACTAGTTCAATACTACCTTAAAATTTGAAACAAAACTTTTGAGATGTTAATTATTTTACAATTTATTAAATAAAGCTCTCGTTAAAAACAATGTGAGTCTAAATATTTATATCCTTTGAGATCTATGCAATTATACACACAAACAGATAGGAGGAATTATCCATAAACCAATAGTCAGGATTGATTGGGATCCAAAAAAATAATTGTTTAAGGGCGGAAAACGAAACCATCTTCCTGGAACAAAAGTTACTCTCTATGATTTCATTTAAAAATTGTATTAATTTCTTAAAATCTGTAAAACTATTTTAAAAATATTTTTTTAAATTGTAGATTATTTTATTAAACATTCAAATTTTTCAAATTTAAAGTACATCGTGGTAGACTTTAAAAGTAGGGTACGGGTATAACTAAAGTTCCCAAATAAAATCCTAGAACTTAAAACTTCTTTAAAATATAAACAATTTGAAACACTCGACTTCTGGTAAAAACATATTGCACACCCCTTTTAAAGTGTCTTTCTTCGCAGTCCACCCACCCACTGATCCGCACCAGTCAGGTGAGCTTGAGCTCCAATCCAGACGCAGATTTCCGCTACACGACCATCTTCACGCCCATCGGACTCTACAAGGGCCAGCTGTACGCCATCAAGAAAGTGCGGAAGAAGGGAGTGGAAATCACGCGTGAGATGAAGAAGGAGCTGAAGCTGGTAAGTTTGTGAGTCCTTCCGACCCGTATATCCTCAAAATCTGTTTCCCGCAGCTGCGCGACACCCGACACGACAATATTTGCGCCTTCATAGGCGCCTGCACGGACCCGCCAAACATTTGCATCATCAGCGAGTACTGCACTCGGGGCAGCCTTAAGGTCAGTCGGTCAGTTGACTTTCTCGGGGACTGTCCCACGACCCCCCTTTTTCTTTCGTCTTGCAGGACATTCTGGAGAACGAGGACGTCAAGCTGGACAACATGTTCGTTGCCTCCATGGTGGCTGACATTATACGCGTGAGTGCTGAAACATTATACTAATGGCCTGCTTGCTCTGACCCCCTTACCATTCCATTACCCTCCTTCCGTCGTTCCGTCCAGGGCGTCATCTATTTGCACGAATCCCCCGTCCGCTTCCATGGCGCTTTGTGCACTTCCAACTGCCTGGTCGACTCTCGGTGGGTGGTCAAGCTGACGGACTTTGGATTGTTCGCCTTTAAGCAGGGCATTGAAGACAGTTCCACGGACATGCAGCACATGTCGGCCAAGTGTCTAAGTATGCCTCCAGCCATTGTAGTAGTTCCAGCTGACCTCCACTCTTTCAGAGTTACTGTATCGCGCTCCGGAGCTCCTCAGACAGGGGCCGTTTTCTCTGGTCATGGGCACCCAGCGTGGGGACGCCTACTCCTTTGGGATCCTGCTGTACGAGATGCACGTGCGCCGCGGACCCTTCGGAGAAACTGGACTTACGTCGATGCAGTGTCTGCAGAAGGTGCTGCATCCCCAGGACAAGCTCAACCCCTACAGACCATCCCTGCAGCCTCTGGAGACGGCCTTCGACTGCGTTAGCGAGTGCCTGCGTGAGTGCTGGGCGGAGCGGCCAGAGGAGAGGCCAGACTTCAAAACCATCCGGGCGAAACTCCGGCCGCTGCGCAAGGGCATGCGACCCAATATTTTCGACAACATGATGGCCATGATGGAGAAGTACGCCAACAACCTGGAGGCCCTTGTCGACGATCGCACCGACCAGCTGCAGGAGGAAAAGAAAAAGACCGACGCCTTGCTGCACGAGATGCTTCCGCGTTGCGTTGCGGATCAGCTGAAGAAAGGCCACAAGGTCGACCCTGAGCACTATGAGCAGGTCAGCATCTACTTCAGCGACATCGTCGGCTTCACTGCCATGTCCGCCGAGTGCACGCCGCTGCAGGTGGTGGACTTCCTCAACGACCTCTACACCTGTTTCGACTCGATCATCGGCCACTACGATGTCTACAAGGTGGAGACAATAGGCGACGCTTACATGGTCGTCTCGGGGCTGCCGTTGCGCAACGGGGACCTCCACGCCGCGGAGATAGCCACCATGTCCCTGCACCTGCTGAGCGCAGTGTCCGAGTTCAAGATTCGCCACCGACCCACCAACCGCCTGCTCCTCCGGATCGGCATTCACTCGGGACCTGTCTGCGCCGGGGTCGTGGGCCTGAAGATGCCGCGCTACTGCCTTTTCGGAGACACCGTCAACACGGCATCGCGAATGGAGTCCAGCGGGGTGCCCCTGAAGATCCACTGCAGCTGGCAGTGCAAGCAGCTCCTGGAGCGCCTGGGAGGCTACTATTTCCTGGAGCGAGGTATCATTTCCATGAAGGGAAAGGGCGATCAGCGCACCTACTGGCTCCAAGGAGAGGACGAAGACGCGCGTAATCGTCGCACCTACGAACGATCCCAGAGACGGGGCTCTCGGGCGCTGAACAAATTCATTCAGGGAACCATAAAGCAGGCCCAGGAGCACGCCAACGATTACGGAATTCGTTCTTCTTTGAAGCAAAAGAACTTGCCGCGAAATATACTGGCCCGCTCCTCCAGTCTAGAGTCCCCCAAGAAGCTGCGCTTTGCGACCGGAAGCCTCCTTGAGCATCACCGCTATCACAGGTAAGCGTTCTACCAATTAAAAAACTATGTTGTAAGTATATCCATCTTTAAAGAGCAACAGATTGTTCGTTCATTAACAAATAAACGTTTTGAGGTGCTTGAGGTTGTCTCTAAACAGAAAAGTTCTTAACCGTGGAGGAAACTAATTGGTAGGGCCAAAAGAATTTACTTTTAAAACAATAGCTAGTCGAGATACAGTTCTCTCGACTAGCTATTGTACACCACTTTTGTAGATGATTTATCAAATGGCCTAAAAGAAAGGCGCGTGGCGGTGTTCTACATTGTGGCGCCAAAGAATCCATCCAATCTTTTTAAAATCCAAAAATATAATAAACTGATATATAATAACAGCTGATCCTATAAATAATATAAATGTTTGAATGTATGGCATTATTTGAAATAGTTTTTCGTTTTGGACAAAATTTAATCTGCAGTTATAATTTTTTCTGCGGTTTAAAATTTAACCCCGATTGTTTGAACTACATATTGCCATGAAAAGAGCTTTTAAAGTTTGAAAATAAGCTTTCTCTAAATTTAAAAAGGCATTACAATTAGGGTTTGTCATTAAAAATGTAAGTCGGATGGGACTCGAATCACTCAAATATTTGTGCATTCCGAATATCGAAAGAAGATTTATAGAATTTTTAAAATTTTAACTGAAGTAGTTGTTAAGTATGTAGTTAAGTTAATGGTTGGGGACATTGTTTGATATTTTATGAAAATGAACAGTGAAACGAGATCTTTGAATGCCGGTACAACGTGATGGACTTTCATTTGGAGCGGAATATGGAAAATCAGGATAAATGTGAATACAACACTAACATTATTCCTTTATTATACCGGTATGACATCATTTGATTCATATCCATTGGTGAAATACCTCCATGGGCATAAGAGTTTGGACTCTTCCATGCACCATACACTTTAAATAGAAAAAAAATCACTATAAAGGATTCCAAGATTAATTAACAACATATCTAATATTTGAATACTTTTTGAATTTTCCAGTGACGAGGCTCTTCTGGAGGTGGACTCGTACACGGGCCTGCGCCGCTCCTCTGGGGGATCTGTGCACTCGCGCTACGAGGAGACGACCCTCTCGCAGAGCGTGTCCTGCCAAAGTATTGAGGTGCTGAGCATCCAGCACAGCCAGCGGCGTCCCTCATCATATCCCACTGCCAACACGCCGCTGCTGATGAACCACATTGAGGTGTGAAGTGGAGGCGCAGTACTTATCCAACCCGAATACAGGAAACCTTGTGGAATTAGCTTGTGTGTTTAGTGTAATTAGCCATGTATTTGTGTCGCTTTGTCATTTGTCCTTTGTCATTGGAGGCATCCAGGAGTTGGCATCCGTGTTGGAGGCATCAGCATCAGCATCAGCATATTGTGAGAGTGATTATAAATCTAGTCATTGTAATACAAATCGAAATGCAAATGAAAAACAAAATAGTCCAGATTGTAAACGGAATGAATTAAAAGCTAAAAGAAATCAAATGACTCAACGTGATATTTTCTAGGAGTGACCTAGGGCATTTTTATTATGTACTTTGTCAGAATTTGATTTATTGTGTCTTGAAGACATTGCATCCTTTTATTGTACAATATACAATATATTAATGGTATTCATTTGACAAACTTAACGATTTATTTATATTGTACAACTTTAGTTTAAAACCTATTTGTGCATTCACTAGGCATTATAAATACATTATTTGATTTGCAATCATTCGACCATTGCAGTTTGTATTTTTGTGTTTCTCTTTCTCTGAGCCAAAGCCAAAGCCAGTTTGGAAAATGATCTCAAATGTCCTTTAGATTGTTTTCAAAATCTTAAGAAAAGTGTAAATAATTTACATTTATATTTGATTATCTTTTAAATTGTGTTTTTTTTCTTTTTTGTATGATAAGCCACAAGCTTTAAAGCACACTTCAATATGTTGAGTATTAATTTTGTTTGCGATTTAATTTGGAAAGTATTGCTTGTTTTTCAATTTTGTTTTTTTTTAGGGAGATTCGTGTGTAAGGGTGGGCGAGGGGTGGTGTAACGGGAGCGAGCTAATAAAATATTTTTACATATTCAACGCTACATAATGCAACAACTCTAAATAACAATCCCGAATACGAATCTCGTATTTTGTAATATTTGTATCAACTAGGTATGAATGTATATAACAATTCTTCGGCTCACCCTTTTGTGGGGTCACCTTTCTATCAAAATATTCTCGACAACAATGGATATAATCAACAATACGCAATTGCACAATTTTGGATTATTGTTCGACTGCATTCGCGAAGCGATCACGCGTTTGCTTCCCGTCCTCTCGGTACAAAACTTCTCCGGGCAGGGGGGCAACAACAATTGGCTTATATAAATAGTAACACTATTTAATATACAATATATATATAGTATATAGTATATGTATATGTCGGTATTTGTTAAATGCGCCTCTGAAAAATAATCTCTCAACATTTGATTTTGATTCAGGCTGCCTCGGCCGAGTGCCTCCTTAAAATCGATCAACATCTTTAGAGGATAAAGCCAGATGCTGGAGGATGCTGCAGCCTTGGCGGTTAGTAGTACAATAGTAAGCTAATGTGGAGACGGCGATCCTCGGGTTCACCTCAACTCTCGCCCAAAATAGTCTGCAAAAGGTTCAAGCTTCCTCCGGGTTCCAATTTTAATCCCGGGTCCTGCAACGCAGCTTGCTTTAAAAATATAGCCTTCATCTTGGTTTTTTGGCCAGGCTGGCGGATCTGTAATGCGAGTGTTTGGATTATAATTAAGCCATTCGGACATCAAGTACTCACCTCTTCATTCCGTGTCGCGGACTGGAAGGAGGCGTGTTGCAAGGTGAGGGCGGAGCAGACCCGCCGGATGAGCCCCTCGACGACGATATAGACAAGGTGGAGGCTCTCGGCGCCGAGCAGCCCAAGTAGATAGCTGATCCCTTGTCGGCGTCCCGCAAATCCACTCGAGATCCGTGGACGGAGGAGGGAACCGAGCCTATAAAGTAAATATTTAACATTAAAACAAGTATAAATGTATATAAGTATTTTTGATTTAAGATTTTAGTTTTTAAGTCATTTTTTTTTGTAAGTAATCTAATTATTGAAAAACACTGTCACTGAAAGGCGGTCCCCTTGGGTGACACATTCATTGTGGAAACCAACAACGGAAAGCGAATTTATATATGTATATTCTTGTAGTCTAATTATGCAATCATCCATTACAATCTTTTGGTATTTAAAAAAATGTAACACAACTGGGTGAGCAGATTTAATTATGGCATAGAATTATTTAAATAAAAGTACACAATTAACACATCATTTTGGCCAAGTTCTATAAATTCAAAATTATGAATATCGGCGATGTCCCCGATTTGCTACAAAAACCTTTAAGTTTTAAAGGTAAAATAGACTAGAAACAATATTCTGGTGCCTACTTTAGAGCTTCGTTTTATGCATCCTAACATAAATAGCAGGGTATAAATAGATAATGAGCATTAGAGTGTCCTTGCGAGTCCTTCAAAGTGACTGACTCCGTCTCTATATTTATTTTGTCTCCTCCAGTCCCCAACAGAATATTGGGTAAGAATATCATTTTATAATTTAAGGCTAAAATAAAGCGTATAAGACGAAAACTTCCGATTTAAATACAAACTCCTCATACTTACATCACCCTCATACACTTTTGTTCCCTTTGAGTACCGGATATTAAATACAAACTATTACTACATAGCCCCACTTACCCGTATAGGCGTGCAGACCAGCCGGACTGCTCCACGGACGCACTCCGAAGCCGCTCACTGTGCTGGCACTCCGCTGGAGCTGGGTAGACCCGTTCCCCTCCTTGCTCTTGGACTCCCTCCGACTGCCGGCGCTGCTCACGCGCGGAGTGGCGCTTGAAGAGGGCCCCGGCCGAGGGGAGCGCTGGCCCTTGGATAGTTGTTGCTGGCCCTTGCCTAGTTGTTGCTGGCGTTGCTCCTGCTCCCGGCGGGCGTCCTCGACGGCGGCGGCGTACTCGGCCGCCTCACTCGAAGTGGTGGGGTACTGCTCGACGGCGGTCTCGTCCTCGGGGATGCGCTCGTTGCCCACGGACCGTCGGGGCAGGGGTAGGGGCGAGTGCTTGGGCGATGTGGGGCAGGACTGGGCAGCAACGTTGCTCACATTGAGGGAGCTGGACGAGGCGTTGGTGTTTGAGGACTGGGCACGGAGTCGCGAGTGCGTCGAGGTGCTGGATGGACGACGTCGGAACAAGCCCTTGGTGGGGTCCATGTTGCAAACTCCTGCAAAAAAAACATAACAAAAGAGAGGCCTCAGACTTGTGGTTTTAAGGGATTTTTATTGTCGGGAGCTAAAACTAATTGGACTGCGATTTCTTGAGAGACCGGAGCCGTTGTTCATTTGGTTTCGAGAAAGCCACGCAAGACGCTGGTTGGTTTATCTTTTTCCGTCTTGCACGGGAGTTGCGTGCCATCTCTGCGCAGGCACTAACCGTGTGATCCTCCTCTTCCGGGTCTAGGTTGTCGACGAACCGCCCCTTGTTTCCGTCCCCGTCGTAGTACCACACGTTGGGCATCAGTTCCTCGCCAGAGTTGGCACTGAAGTCCGGAGGTGGTTCTTTGGTAGCTCCTTTGGCTTTGGCTTTCGTCTGAAACATGCTGTTTCTCCATTTTTCTGTTGCAAAGCTCAGAGTGTAGGCAATGTTTTGTTTCAAAGGAGCTTCATCCCCATCCGCATCCTCACCCGCAAGCTCATTTTCATTTCCAATGTTATCCCCGACTACCACTATACCCTCGCTCGCACCTGTGGGACACTTTTCGCCGCGAGAGCAGTTGCCCTCACAGATGTCCTTGTTCTGCAGCAGCTCCTGGTAGTTGTCCAGCGCCGTCCCCACCTTGATGCGGTCCAGCTGCTCCAGGGCGGAGGACGGGAATCTTTCCCGCAGCCGACGCCTCTCCTCGGGAAGCTTGAACTGCTCAAACTCCTGCAGCTGGTTCTGGAAACCCGTGTTCGGATTGGCCACAGAGCGTCCGGCACGGACCACCTTCAAAGCTTCTTTCCAGTTCAGATGCGTGGCCGTCATGATGTAGGCCACGGCGACGGTCACCGAGCGCGACATTCCCGCCAGGCAATGGATCAGCACGTTTCCCTCCCGCAGACGGGCGGCGTGGATGAAGTCGTTGCAGACGGAGAAGTACTGGGAGAGGTTCTGGTCCGGCGTGTCCGATGCCATTACGCAGAGGTAGTGCTTATCCTGCGAGGATCAAATGTGAGTGGTGGCCACATGCGTGGAGGAACAAAGCCACTTACCGGGAGCAGACGCCGTGGACTGTCATGTATCGCGATGATGTGCGAGATCTTGAACCTCTCCAGCTGCGTGTGGTCTTTGGAGTCGCGGTAGTTGCCCACATATAGACCGGGCAGGACCTGCAAATGGATCCAGGTTATAAATAATATAATAAAGAGTGTGTTAAATCCTACCATTCCCATATGCCAATTCGTTAATGCCGTGATCATGTTTAGATTGTTGTGTATTTACGAAATCAAGGTGCTTTCGACTAGTGACTCCTGAATTTTGTTTATTTTTCGTTGCTAATGACAAGTTACCCTGACAACTATCGGAAATCAGGATAGGTATCAGGACAAGTATAAAAGTTGGTGCCCAAGTACTGATTTGCTCGTACTTACAATTTAAAAATATTTTGCCATGAACAAATTTTTTAAATTCGTATTAATTATTTGAAATTAAAATATTCAATGAAATTTTCAAAAAGCCCTAGTGGAGTTTTTTAGTTTTTTCTTCATTAATTTGTTTGAATAATTTTTATTAATAAAATGCACATAACGCATGTTTCAAATATATATTCGAAAGTCTTTATTTCAAAAGAAATTTCAAATCAAAATACTTCACCTGGACCATCTCTAGTAAAGCGAGAAAATATAAATTTTCTTAACGCGTCAACAATATTTCTTGTTGCATTCAATTTTTTCTCCTTATTTAAACTTTATTTACTTTTTTTTTGTTTAGATTCTTAACTTTACAATTTAAATAAAAAAGTTGTTACGAAAAATAGATTATTTATAATTATTAAACGTGATCAAAGTAAAAAAGTGGAAAATCTCAGAATTTCTTTTTTAAATCGGGTTTAATTTCTACATGTTATTTGTAATTGTTTGTATCTTAATTGAGTAAAAGTTTTAAGGTTTTTTTTTATTATTTGTAAACGTTCATTACAAATTTTTCTTCTGTAAGAGGGGCTCTGCATTTGGTATTAAAAAAAGGGGTTCCCGCACAGAGGCCAAGAAGAACCGCCATTTTGCAGCCGCCATTTTTAATCATTCAACATAAACACATTATTTCGTTTATTTAATAAATAAAAAATTAAAGTTTAATTTTAATTCCATTTTCATTACCGGCTGAATTTAATAAATTAAAAATTCATGTTTATTTTCGTTTCTCGTTTTCATTAATGCCCGAATTTATAAGAGCCTATTCTTAAAAGTCCTTTCCAATACTCGACTAACGTTCAAAACTTTGAAAAGAATCAAATCGGTGATTCATATAAACATTATCTCGTAAATACCAAACATTCTGGTTAGAATGATGTCCTTTTTTAATCCTATAAACGTTACTCTACTAAAATTTAAACTTTGAAAACAAGGCAATCGGTGGCACGGATTAAAAGGATTCCTATAAATATTATCTCGTAAATACTAAACATCCTGTTTTGTAATGTGACTTGGGCTGACCTTGTCGGTGTCGTACTGCGGTTTGGTTTTGTTTATTTTGAACAATAAACAGCGGTCTTACCTTGTTCATGCCATTCCCCATATTTCTTCATTTAAAAACTGCAGCTCACTTTCTCAATTGTCAAACGAATTGGCCCAAAAGCAGTGCTGGAAGAAGATAGAGAAGAGGATTCTTGGTATTACAATTTCAGGGTGGAAAATTCCCGGCGAAGGTCAGGAGGAAATTTAAGCGGCAGGGCCAACACGGGCAAAGCATTATGCCCCCTACCATAGGTGGCAAGTGGTGAGCGGCAAGTGGCAAGTTGCAGGCTGTTGCCACTGCCACGGCCGCCACAACCGAGACATAATGGATGTCTTTGTCGCCGTCTACATCGCGGAAGTAAACAGTCCTTGACGTTGCCAGCGACTCTTCCGCTGGCATTGTTGCATCTTATTAGTGGGGGAGGCGGGCAGACAGACAGATGGATAGTCTAGGCTGGAGGCCACCACCTGATATCTTCAGTTGGCCCCCAAAAGTAGGCAAGGCCGAGTGGTTCGGGCACATCGGACCTGGCAAGTGTGGAATTTATGTCCGTTAGTCTTCCGTTTGCCTTTCGTTTTCCAGGATGACAGTAAGCCTCATCACAAAGTCAAAATTCTATGAGCCTGCTTGGTTTGGAGATCTGGTTCATATGGTATCTTAAAAACACACCATCCTGGGCCGTCCGATTTGCATACTCGTAAGTGGCTCGAGTTGAGGCAATAAGGAAAGTGTCGCTTGGTTATAATTTTATTCCCGGCACGTCGACGGGCCACGGACAGCAAATTGACTGACACACTCGGGGCGCAAAAGGCGGAAAAGCGGAAGATAAGGCACGTGTGCCGCGCCAGCAAAAGTGTCTGTCATTTGCCAGTCCGCCTACCGCCTACCGCCTCCCGCCTGGCTGGGACACTCACACTGCGAATTTATGAAATTAGAGCAGTCAATCCTGACGACTCTCCAAGCGACATCGGAGGTAATTGATCAGCGAAAAATCCAGCTTAGCTGCATTGGGGCAGCTCAAGTGCATCCAATCAGCATCACTGCGCTTAAAATAGACTTCGGCCACCCTCAGTCCGACCAAATGGCCATGTTCTGGCCTGAAGGAAGGTGGGGGCAGAGCCATGCACCCAGCCATCATTCTATTCAATTGATGTGACACTTCAATCGCCCCGGTTCCGTGTTCCACTATGCGATTCCGCCCAAACGGAATCAGTGACTTGGCGTGTCCTCTGCATGATGGAATTAAGGAGCTTTACCCGGGAAAACGCAAGCCGGAACCATCTCGCTTGTGCGTCCTTGGAGTCCGTGTGGTCGTGTTTGTCCAGCCACTGCCCAAATATTTTAGCGGCCATGATTGGAAAACATTTTACTGAAAAACTCCTAATGAAATCCCATCGTGGACGCCTCCGCCTTCGCCTCCACCTGTGTTCTGGCCTCGCGGTTCCGGGCCGGTTGCCAAAAACATTTTTTCTCGATTCGAACCGTAAAAAGTGTTGAAAGAAGCCCCGCGGCCTAGACATTGGGAGAACTTGAATCGAATGGGACTTTTTCCCGGACTTTTTCAGTTCCCTTTCGGGTTGGTATTTGCATTTGGTGCCAAGTTTTTCACTTAAATATTGCCCCGAGGACGAAGGTTCGCCCAGGCAATGTTTTTCTACAATTTATAATCAATCAGTTTCTAATTCGAGCTTTTTACTCGTCACAATATCATATAAATTAGCCGGAATCGACCTTGGACGGTCTCGTGCGCCCCCCAGCAGTTTGGAGTCAATTATTGTGTTTCGACATTCCATGTGCAGGCAACACCAAGAGCCGCACCTCCGAGGACCGTGCCCCTGGTCCTCATGGGTGGCAAGGGCAGGGACCCCAATTGCTCACTGACTTTGAAAAATGTGACTGACTATTCCATGGAGTTTAGTTTATAATAAATGTGCCAGAAACGCAAAGGACACAGCAGGATAATCGTGCTCCGCCCAAAATTACCCGATCCGACAATATGACAATACATTAAATATTCGGAAAGCGTTTCTGTCCCCAAAATTGATTTATTTTGTTGATTAGCACAAAATACAAGTATAGAGGAGAAAGGTGGCTGAAATTCAGCTAACGTGGCTTAAAAATCAAGTGCTTTCCTCCCCATAAATCCAGAGGAGCCCACACTCTGCCACTTGGTGGACATTGTTTGCCACATTCAACATGATAAGGGCAGACAAGTCGGCAGCCGAGGAGCGCCGCTTTGTCTACGAGATGTCAGAGGCCTCCTTGGAAAGCGGCCACAAGTCAGGAGCCGACTAAGCAAAACTTTTATCCGGACTCCGGACTCCGGAGACACGTGCTGTCATAAAAAAGCTCTATTAACATACAGCCACTGGGAGATGTTGGAGCGGGCAGCATGGGTTGTTGTTCCACCAGCTTCGATGGTTTTATTGCTTGGAACAAATATTTAACAAGCTCCTAAGCAAACGTCCACCCAATAAATATCAGCAAAAACTATGCTCCTGCTCCCAACCCCTTCGTCTGCTTTTGGTTGACAGAGACAAAGTTTTTCCATAGCTGGAAAAGTGAAATGCGATCCTGTGAAACAGCCTTGATTTTGAAATGCATCCGCCTTCGACACACCACCCTCAACCTGCCCCAATTAGCTGAATTCATGACCAAATCCTGTGGCTTTTTCTACCTAATGAACCGGACTCAACCCCCGCAACTTCCGCCGCGGACAGAACCCAATTTAAATATATAATCAGGATGGTGGGTTGCATGACTCAAAATATTAATTTCACTTTGCATATGCAATGAAAGGCTCCCAAAGAGTTGGTCCTTGTTTTTAATGCGCAACCAGGGAAATTAAGCGGAATAAAGTCCTCTAATTTAGGGCTGAACGGAGTGGAGCTGGGAGGAGACTTAAATATAAATTATATCACATGGCTTACTTGAGCTCGAAATCAAGTTAGGATTAGTCAGACTTCGAGATCAGACGACTTTAGCAGAATTGCTTTGTAAGTGGTGGCCGCAGTCACGTTTTGGGCCACTTTCACACCAATTTGGCTATGACGGCCGGCTGACAGGCCACGACCTGCTTGCAGCCACACATTACCCATACGACCAGTAGTCGGGTTTTCAGGGAAAAACCCAGCCAAGCCCTGGCAGGGAAGTGGAGGTAGTATGGCCGCTAATTCCCCAGTTGCGTGCCATCGCCTGAGGAAAGTGTATATTAACGGGAACGCGACGCAAATAGCGCCATATAGGATTGTAATTTTCTAGACATTTGCGTTTACGCGGAATCGGGCGTGGGTGTGGGTCAGTATGGGGTACCTGCCCTGCGTGGCTCATTACTGAAACCGCTTAGGAAATCGCTCAACTTACGGTGACTTCGGCGCTCCTGGGCTCCTGAGCTCCCGAGCTCCGGATTGTTGGCTCCTTCGTCTGCCCTGCAGTGGTCAATGGCACTGCCACATGAGAGCTTCGACTCCTTCGCCCACTTCGTTCTCGTATCCACAGCAGCTGCGGGCTGCGTTCGGCAGGCTGGGGGCGGCGGTGGCTGAGACGACGAGAAACGCCGAGGAGGCAGAGCTAGATGGGCGCAACTCCTGTTATATCACAGTGCAAGAGCCTTGCCAGCGGCGGCCGCAAACGCAGAAATTTTGATTCGCTTACTTTCGTTCCCGTTCCCCTTTCCTTTCCATATGAACAAAAGCAAAATACTTCAATGTGACAGTTGAACTGGTCGCTGACTGCTGCCTGCCCATTTTCATTGCCCACTGTCCGTGGCGGGCACCGGGTAAAAAGGGGGCGGACGTGGTCCGGGGCGTGGACGTGGGCGTGGGTGGGAATAGAACTCGAACGTGAACGTGAACGGTGAGCGGTAGCTGTAACAGTAGCCGTAAAAGACGCGAGGACGGAAACAATGACAGCCAAACCGCAAGAGTAGCAGCCGCAGAAAGTGTGAAAGGTAGAAAGTTGGAAACGAGCCGCAGCCGCCGCGAGACTTTGTGTTCTTGAGAGGACGCCAAACAAATAGGGTCGAGCGTTGGTCACAGACTGAGCGCTCCTGCAGCTCCTGCAGAGCACGGCCACGGAACCGCTCAGCAGGACTCGCCACCCCGCCACCCGAGTGGAGTGATTGCTGCCTCGGCGGCGAAGGCCGCGGGCATGAATGGGAATGAGCAGAGCATGCGCTCTGATATCCTTCGAATCGCGCCAAAATTAAAACTCACTCAAACCCAACCACAGTAGCTCTTAATTTGTATAAATTATTGATTAAATAAATAAATTAAATAATAATACAAAGTTATTATTAGATTTTATTAAGCAAAAAATACACATATATTAATAATCTTTGACGTAAAAGCCTTCCGAAAACGTAATAAAATGACACTGTGCTGTTCTTTTTGTATGTCTATTCTTATTTATTTATTGATTAAAAAAAAGAAACATAATCATAATTTACGGTCCCTATATTACTAACAATAAATATTTTGTTTTTATGTTTTTGTAAATTGGTTAAAATTTAAGGAATAGTTTCTAAAATCCTGAATTGTTTATTTTCATAACAAAAAAGTATGCAATAAAAGTACGATTTAAGCCACTGTGCCAAGCTCAGCAGGAGAGAGCAAAAAGACTCAAGAATGAGTGCCTCTGCTTGACAGAGTGCGTAAAAACCTTTGATTCGGTTATATAATAGGTGGGGGCGGGTAAAGCTGTTTTACGTCCTTTTACGTAGTTTGCTTACCCTTGCGGTTACGTTTAATGCGATGCGTAGTACCTGTGGCAGTCATCGTAATTACATTTTGTGATGTAGTTTTAAAAATTATGCTTATAGCCTACTTATGACAAATACGAGAAGGATATGGTTGCTCGACCATTATAAATATTACAAATATAATATACACTTTAGATGGAATTATCGTTATATTAATTAATAAATTACAAAAAACCAAGCTTAAACACACAAAAAAATAAACTAAAGTATTTGTATTGTTTGAAGAAGTAGCAAATACTAAATAGTACTAAAAATACTAATATCCCAACTTTATACAATTTTTCTCAGATATTTTGTATCCTTTTTATATAGCCAATGTTGGCTATATTTGCGAAGGAATCTTTAAACTTTGAAACAAAAGTTTAAACGAATCTTCGCTTTGTTCCGATAAAAATATTTAAATAGTTCAAAAAGACTAACCAAGGTTAGGTAAAATTCGAATTTTAACAACTTTAAGGATTTTGATATTTTCTAAAATATTATGGCTGTGAAACTGTTTTGTACTTTGTATTTAAAAAACTCGTAGTTAAAAAGGAAATACAGATGTGTTTTTATATTCAGTATTAAAATAGTGACCAAATAGGGATAAATTGATTTCCATTCCTGCCCGAGGAGCCGATCCATCGCCACCAATCTCAGCAACAAAAAGAGCATCAGTTTCATAATGAGAAGCGCAATGATGCCCTGCATCCTGTCCCTTTTTAATGTGGTGCTCAAGGATACAGACGTTTTTCACGATCCTGCGGTTCAAGAACGTTTGCAACGGCATCATAGTCGACCTCAGTTTCAACAACTCTGTGGGCATTTCTGCCCGAGGAGCCGATTCATCGCCACCAATCCCAGCAGCAAATGGAGCATCAGTTTCATAATGAGAAGCGAAATAAGCCCCTGCTCATCCTGTCCCTTTTAATGTGGTGCTCAAGGATACAGACGTTTTTCACGATCCTGCGGTTCAAGAACGTTTGCAACGGCATCATAGTCGACCTCAGTTTCAACAACTCTGTGGGCATTTCTGCCCGAGGAGCCGATTCATCGCCACCAATCTCAGCAACAAAAAGAGCATCAGTTTCATAATGAGAAGCGCAATGATGCCCTGCATCCCGTCTCTTTTCAATGTGGTGCTCAAGGATACGGACGTTTTCCACGACTCTGCAATTTCCGCAACTTCCGGATATAAACTGCAGTACGGATGTACTCCCAATGTGATGCCCTACATGCACAGCCTTTGTTCGGAGAAGTTTCAACTGGACCAGCGGGATTGCCTCGACCTGGACCTTATAGAGACGATGGAGCCCTATAAGACACACAATACCCACCGCCGAGACAGCACCTGCTTGGATTGTTCAAGTACTACAGCAAATTGGACTTCCTTCTGGATTCAAACTGCAGTACGGACGCTTTCACCATGTGATGCCCTGCATGTAAAGCCTTTGTCCGGAGAAGTTTCAACTGGACCAGGAGGATTGCCTCGACCTGGACCTTATAGAGACGATGGAGCCCTATAAGACACACAATACCCACCGCCGAGACAGCACATGCTTGGATTCTGGTGGTGTTCATCCAGCTCTGGACTCAGTTCCACGACATCAACGACGCCAAGCGGACGACCATCTCAAGCTACTCGCAAGTGCGGATGGTTCTCCACTACCTGCAGTACGGATGCTTTCACCATGTGATGCCCTGCATGCACATTCTTTGTCCGGAGAAGTTCCAACTGGACCAGCGGGATTTCCTCGCCCTGAACCTTATAGAGACGATGGAGCCCTATAAGACACACAATACCCACCGCCGAGAGAGCACCTGCTTGGATTCTTCAAGTACTACAGCAACCTTGATTTCCGCAACTTCTGGATTCAAACTGCAGTACGGATGCGCTTCCCATGTAATGCCCTGCTTGCACAGCCTTTGTCCGGAGAAGTTCCAACTGGACCAGCGGGATTGCCTCGACCAGGACCTTATAGAGACGATGGAGCCCTATAAGACACACAATACCCACCGCCGAGAGAGCACATGCTTGGATTGTAGTGGTGATCATCCAGCTCCGGGCTCAGTTCCACGACATCAACGACGCCAAGCGGATAACCATTTCCAGGTGCTGATGGTTCTCCACTACCTGCAGTACGGATGATTTCATGCGCTTCCCATGTAATGCCCTGCATGCACAGCCTTTGTCCGAAGAAGTTCCAACTGGACCAGCGGGATTGCCTCGACCTGGACCTTATAGAGACGATGGAGCCCTATAAGACACACAATACCCACCGCCGAGAGAGCACATGCTTGGATTCTAGTGGTGATCATCCAGCTCTGGGCTCAGTTCCACGACATCAACGACGCCAAGCGGATGACTATGTCCAGCTACTCGCAGGTGCTGATGGTTCTCCACTACCTGCAGTACGGATGATTTCATGCGCCTTCCATGTAATGCCCTGCATGCACAGCCTTTGTCCGGAGAAGTTCCAACTGGACCAGCGGGATTGCCTCGACCTGGACCTTATAGAGACGATAGAGCCCTATAAGACACACAATACCCACCGCCGAGAGAGCACATGCTTGGATTCTAGTGGTGATCATCCAGCTCTGGGCTCAGTTCCACGACATCAACGACGCCAAGCGGATGACTATGTCCAGCTACTCGCAGGTGCTGATGGTTCTCCACTACCTGCAGTACGGATGATTTCATGCGCCTTCCATGTAATGCCCTGCATGCACAGCCTTTGTCCGGAGAAGTTCCAACTGGACCAGCGGGATTGCCTCGACCTGGACCTTATAGAGACGATAGAGCCCTATAAGACACACAATACCCACCGCCGAGAGAGCACATGCTTGGATTCTAGTGGTGATCATCCAGCTCCGGGCTCAGTTCCACGACATCAACGACGCCAAGCGGATGACTATTTCCAGCTACTCGCAGGTGCTGATGGTTCTCCACTACCTGCAGTACGGAGGAGTTGATGCGTTCCCCATGTGATGCCTTGCATGCACAGCCTTTGTCCGGAGAAGTTTCAACTGGACCAGTAGGATTGCCTCGACCTGGACCTTATAGAGACGATGGAGCCCTATAAGACACACAATACCCACCGCCGAGACAGCACATGCTTGGATTCTAGTGGTGATCATCCAGCTCCGGGCTCAGTTCCACGACATCAACGACGCCAAGCGGATGACCATTTCCAGCTTCTCCACTACCTGCAGTACGGGAGCTTTCACCATGTGATGCAGTACGGAGGATTTCGTGCGTTCCCCATGTGCTGCCCTCCATGCACAGCCTTTGTCCGGAGAAGTTCCAACTGGACCAGCGGGATTGCCCCGACCTGGACTTTATAGAGACGATAGAGCCCTATAAGACACACAATACCCACCGCCGAGACAGCACATGCTTGGATTCTAGTGGTGTTCATCCAGCTCTGGGCTCTGCGCGGATGACCATTTCCAGGTGCTGATGGTTCTCCACTACCTGCAGTACGGATGCTTTCACCATGTGATGCCCTGCATGCACAGCCTTTGTCCGGAGAAGTTGCAACTGGACCAGCAAGATTGCCTCGACTTGGACCTCATAGAGACGATAGAGCCCTATAAGACACACAATACCCACCGCCGAGAGAGCACCTGCTTGGATTCTTCAAGTACTACAGCAACCTTGATTTCCGCAACTTCTGGATTCAAACTGCAGTACGGATGTGCTCCCCATGTGATGCCCTGCATGCACAGCCTTTGTCCGGAGAAGTTTCAACTGGACCAGGAGGATTTCCTCGACCTGGACCCTATAGAGACGATAGAGCCCTATAAGACACACAATACCCACCGCCGAGAGAGCACATGCTTGGATTCTAGTGGTGATCATCCAGCTCTGGGCTCAGTTCCACGACATCAACGACGCCAAGCGGATGACCATTTCCAGGTGCTGATGGTTCTCCAATACCTGCAGTACGGACGCTTTCACCATGTGATGCTCTGCATGCACAGCCTTTGTCCGGAGAAGTTCCAACTGGACCAGCGGGATTTCCTCGCCCTGAACCTTATAGAGACGATGGAGCCCTATAAGACACACAATATCCACCGCCGAGAGGCAACCTGCTTGGATTCTTCAAGTACTACAGCAACCTTGATTTCCGCAACTTCTGGATTCAAACTGCAGTACGGATGCGCTTTCTGCATGTCCTGCATGCACAGCCTTTGTCCGGAGAAGTTCCAACTGGACCAGCGGGATTGCCTCGACATGTACCTTATAGAGACGATGGAGCCCTATAAGACACACAATACCCACCGCCGAGAGAACACATGCTTGGATTCTAGTGGTGTTCATCCGGCTTTGGGCTCTGGGCGGATGATTATTTCCAGGTGCTGATGGTTCTCCAATACCTGCAGTATGGACGCTTTCTTCATGTGATGTCCTGCATGCACAGCCTTTGTCCGGAGAAGTCGCAACTGGACCTGGAGGATTGCCTCGACCTGGACCTTATAGAGACGATGGAGCCCTATAAGGCACACAATACCCACCGCCGAGAGAGCACATGCTTGGATTCTAGTGGTGTTCATCCGGCTCTGGGCTCTGGGCGGATGACCATTTCCAGCTACTCGCAGGTGCTGATGGTTCTCCAATACCTGCAGTATGGACGCTTTCTTCATGTGATGCCCTGCATGCACAGCCTTTGTCCGGAGAAGTTGCAACTGGACCTGGAGGATTGCCTCGACCTGGACCTTATTGAGACGATGGAGCCCTATAAGACACACAATATCCACCGCCGAGAGGGAACCTGCTTGGATTCTTCAAGTACTACAGCAACCTTGATTTCCGCAACTTCTGGATTCAAACTGCAGTACGGATGCGCTTCCTGCATGTCCTGCATGCACAGCCTTTGTCCGGAGAAGTTCCAACTGGACCAGCGGGATTGCCCCGACCTGGACTTTATAGAGACGATAGAGCCCTATAAGACACACAATACCCACCGCCGAGACAGCACATGCTTTGATTCTAGTGGTGATCATCCAGCTCTGGGCTTAGTTCCACGACATCAACGACGCAAAGCGCTCCAGGTACTTGCAAGTGCTGATGGTTCTCCACTACCTGCAGTACGGAGGATTGAGTGCGCTCCCCATGTGCTGCCCTGCTTGCACATTCTTTGTCCGGAGAAGTTCCAACTGGACCAGCGGGATTTCCTCGACATGTACCTTATAGAGACGATGGAGCCCTATAAGACACACAATACCCACCGCCGAGAGAACACATGCTTGGATTCTAGTGGTGTTCATCCGGCTTTGGGCTCTGGGCGGATGATTATTTCCAGGTGCTGATGGTTCTCCAATACCTGCAGTATGGACGCTTTCTTCATGTGATGTCCTGCATGCACAGCCTTTGTCCGGAGAAGTCGCAACTGGACCTGGAGGATTGCCTCGACCTGGACCTTATAGAGACGATGGAGCCCTATAAGGCACACAATACCCACCGCCGAGAGAGCACATGCTTGGATTCTAGTGGTGTTCATCCGGCTCTGGGCTCTGGGCGGATGACCATTTCCAGCTACTCGCAGGTGCTGATGGTTCTCCAATACCTGCAGTATGGACGCTTTCTTCATGTGATGCCCTGCATGCACAGCCTTTGTCCGGAGAAGTTGCAACTGGACCTGGAGGATTGCCTCGACCTGGACCTTATTGAGACGATGGAGCCCTATAAGACACACAATACCCACCGCCGAGAGAGCACCTGCTTGGATTCTTCAAGTACTACAGCAACCTTGATTTCCGCAACTTCTGGATTCAAACTGCAGTACGGATGCGCTTCCTGCATGTCCTGCATGCACAGCCTTTGTCCGGAGAAGTTCCAACTGGACCTGGAGGATTGCCTCGACCTGGACTTTATAGAGACGATAGAGCCCTATAAGACACACAATACCCACCGCCGAGACAGCACATGCTTGGATTCTAGTGGTGTTCATCCAGCTCTGGGCTCTGCGCGGATGACCATTTCCAGGTGCTGATGGTTATCCACTACCTGCAGTACGGATGCTTTCACCATGTGATGCCCTGCATGCACATTCTTTGTCCGGAGAAGTTCCAACTGGACCAGCGGGATTTCCTCGCCCTGAACCTTATAGAGACGATGGAGCCCTATAAGACACACAATACCCACCGCCGAGAGAGCACCTGCTTGGATTCTTCAAGTACTACAGCAACCTTGATTTCCGCAACTTCTGGATTCAAACTGCAGTACGGATGCGCTTCCTGCATGTCCTGCATGCACAGCCTTTGTCCGGAGAAGTTTCAACTGGACCAGGAGGATTGCCTCGACCTGGACCTTATAGAGACGATGGAGCCCTATAAGACACACAATACCCACCGCCGAGACAGCACATGCTTGGATTCTAGTGGTGATCATCCAGCTCCGGGCTCAGTTCCACGACATCAACGACGCCAAGCGGATGACCATTTCCAGCTACTCGCAAGTGCTGATGGTTCTGCATGCACAGCCTTTGTCCGGAGAAGTTCCAACTGGACCAGCGAGATTGCCTTGACTTGGACCTTATAGAGACGATAGAGCCCTATAAGACACACAATACCCACCGCCGAGACAGCACATGCTTGGATTCTAGTGGTGATCATCCAGCTCTGGGCTCAGTTCCACGACATCAACGACGCAAAGCGGTCCAGGTACTTGCAAGTGCTGATGGTTCTCCACTACCTGCAGTACGGAGGACTTAGTGCGTTCCCCATGTGCTGCCCTGCTTGCACAGCCTTTATCCGGATAAGTTCCAACAGGACCAGGAGGATTGCCTCGACCTGGATCTCCAACTCAGCACGCCCTGCCTACGACTATGCCACTTTCGAGCGCGTGAAATACATATTCCTTACCTCCTTCCGCCGATTGGAGCACACGCTAGACCTGGGTTCCATCTTCCGGCCCGCCGCCTCCGACTTCGACCACCAGCAGGGCGACTACCACCCATTCCGCCACCGCCCTCACGGTCGCGGTCATCTGGGTAGCAGGAGCGATACCGTTTCCTTTGGGTTTCGGCGGTCTCACCAATGTAATCGTTATCGCCTTTTTTAAAGTATGGGAACAGACCATTCCAATGCTTCAAAAAACACGACAAATAAGGTTTACATTGGCGGAATTTTTCGATTGAATGCGTAGAACGAAGCCTTGTAAATTAACATTTAATAAACTTCCATATTAGTGTACGATTTTTTTTCCTTAAGTTATTTTGTATTTCTTTTTTAAAGGCGAAGAATATAAAAATGTGTAAGCACTGGGTTTTTCATGACGACTTTATTCCATCACGACCAAAAGTAGAATGAAAGATTTTATAATCGTCAGCTTTCCTCGTCAGGGTACATGGGAAAGGCCTGCTACCATCCAGATCCAGATTTCTTAAATCGATCAAAAAATCGATAAAAAAAATATTATCCAATAAATATTTAAAAGTCACATAAAGTCAAATTAAATTTCATTAAGTATTTATTTTGTAACATATATGTGGGAATTATAAAATATAACTTGAGTTTGATATTAATTTTAAATTTAATAACTATTGTGAATGAGTAAGATATCGATATGAATTACCTGTTAATTATCGCCCAGTATCGATAAAAAAAAAGATCGAATATAAATCGGACTTTGACAGGAGGATGACGAGCAATTTGGAAGTTAGAGAAATAAAGATGGAGAATTCTTTTCGAAAAAAAACGTGACAATTAAAAGCAAATTTTCTCTGAAAGTCCTAAGTCCTTAAAAGTCCTAATTGAAGAAATGGCATTAGAATCGAACCACAGGACTTTTATTATGTATTCGTGATTCTAAAATTATAAAAATTATGTTATAATTATTTCTCATTATTACTTATTACTTGCAGTCCTCAAAAGCTCTTAAATGGACCTGTAAAAGTAACAATGTTTTAAGACTTTTGGGTAACATTTTTGGACGAAGACTTTGACAACGAGGTATATATGGTATATCCTTGTAATTGTAAGTATTGCTATTTTAACGCGTTACATTTTTAAGTTTACATTTTTTATAACTTTTGCTTAGTTCTTAAGGTTCTGCAACACAAAGGTTTTCAACAATTGGAACCTCTCCCGGGGGTGGATTTTGTGCGTCTTTTAGGGATCTATCGACTTTATAAGATCCAGGTCGAGGCAATCCTGCTTGTCCAGTTAGCGAGGACTTGGTGAAAAAAGTAAACTTATAGACTTAAATCAAAATTAAGTACTTTCTTAAAAAAAACCTACCTGTACAGATACCTTATTCATGAATATGCCTTATAGGCTCTTTAGCTTGTAACCTTCAACTTCGAAAGTAAAAGTACAAATTTCAATTGGAAGGCGTATCAGAATAGAAAAACTAACTGAAAGAGCCGTATGTTTGCAGATTTTATTCTGAGTGTTTTAAGAAAATTAACTTATTTTGACAATACAATGATTATCTTAATTTCTGTTCATATTTTATGGTTGTATACGATATTGTATACTGATTAGTGCTAAACGCTTTGATAGCTACAAGGTGAAGCCAATTATTTCCAATTTGAGCTTCGACTCCATTGCATTTTCTCGGCGATAAACATTTAAAATGAGAAATATTTTGCTTTGGTAAAAGAGTGACTATTAAATATATACTACACACATATTTGGTCTTAATTCGACTTTTATTATTAATAAACTAATCAGAATTTTGTACAGTTTTTCGTTAACTTTTTTCAAGCAAGTGCCTATTAATATTTTTTTGTAACCTTCTACAGACGAGCATTTTTTTACCTTCGCTAAAAACGAAATCTACATTGATCGTGTTTTCATGTATTTGGTGGCACTTACAAAAAGCTCATAAATTATCACCCTGGTGCGTATTAACTATGTTTTCATCTATTCACCTGATTTACGACCAACTAATTTATACTCTAGGTAGTGGCGCATCAAAATGACCATAAAATTGCCGCCCCCATAAAGAGTATTCAAACCATCAACCCATTCTAGTTGAAACATGCACTTCTACTGGGTGACGCATAATTGTTTACAAGGCAGGGTAAACAGCTGGCTCCGCACGAAACAGCTGATTGTTTGGCCATATCGGTTGGCATAGCTGTCTTTATATTGCGCGACCCCCTGCGACAACGGACTGGTGAGGGGGTATGACGGAAAATACTGTTAGTCACCACGCAGCTTTTGCGATTTGTTTCTGTTGTGTTTCTGTGACGCAGTGAATCGGTGTGTGGGGGCGAGCGAGCAAGCAAGGGCTTACGGTTACAGCTTCTAGAAGCCATGCGACTGCCGAGGAATGCGTACTGAGAGCCGCTCTCGGCCAGATTTCTAGCCAAACGTTCGAACGCCTCGACGGCTGACGCCGTCTATTTATAAGTCTGATGTGTGTGTATCTCAGGCAGAGATCAGTCGTCTCCAAAGAGAGCGGGGAGCAAAGCCAGGGGGCACCGCGGAATATTTACCAATTTAGGCCTTATTCCCTGGCCGAGTAGCAGAGTGGCTGAGTGGCCGGGGGGTCCGGTAGGGGAGCGAGTGGGGCCAAGCACAGAGAAGCCAAGTAAAGCTTACACAATGCCACGCCGCCGAGAGAGCGGATAGAGCGCGGGACACCGCAGAGAGAATAAGGCTAACGGTGATGGCGAACGGCTGGCTAATGGCGAACGGCTGGCAGCGACGGCTCTCAGTCGACGAGAGACTTTGGCAGCGTGAGGACTACGTATACGCCGTGGTGGCCAACAAACAACACAAGTCTGAGTGTCTCTGAGTGTGTGTCGGTCAGCGGCAATGTGCAAAAATAAAATCAAAAAAAAAAGCTATATATATATATTTTAAATTGAATATAGAAATCTGAAAAAAAAATATACATACACACACCCGTGGCGAGCGAACCGAGCCAAAAGCTTGCAGCGGAAATACTCGAAAGGCAATGTGGAAGTAAAAAGTATCTGTGAGTTTGTGTGCGCGCGGCTGCATTGGTGTGCGTTTGCCACTAGAAAGTGTGTCCAAAAGTGACATCACACTCCGGCAGAGTCGCCTTTTGGGGAAGCATCGTCGCAGTCGTAGTCGCAGTCGCATTTCGCATTCGGATTCGCATTTATCAGGCAGGAAAACAGAGCTACCGCAGAACGTACGAGAAGCCGCAGAACGCACGCGTTGTCGTAGCTCAAGGTGAGCCGCGAAGTCTCCCCGTCACCCAGTCCCGTCACCCGTCCCAAAAAAAAAAAAAAACTAATCTCAACAACTCGATCGATCGACAAGTAGCCGACGTCGAGAAGTCAGAAAAGCCGAAAATCAACAAAAGGAACAGATTCAAATTATCGCTACGCAGCGAAACGCGTCGGCAGAGAGACGGATTCGATAGCGGTTAGGCCCACGGTAGCGGTTACGGATACGGATACGGATACGGTAGCGGTAGAGTGTAAGGATACGTTATGAAGCCAACTGTGGCAGCCAATCAGGCGCATGAGAATGCCGGTCCCGGCGGCAATGGAGCCCCCGGCGGTGGAGCCGGATCCGGAGTCAACATACCCATCAGCCGGGAGTACGTGAGCGGCGGGTACGGATCGCCGCAGAAGCACCAGCCACAGAGTGGTCACCCACACGCACAGTTCCACGGTAGCCAGCCGGCCTACGGATCCCCCAGGCAGCAGTTCCAGCCGCACCAGCAGATGCCATCGAATCAGCACTTTCAGGTGAGTGCTCTCTGGAGGGAGAGGAGTAGATGCCACAGGGGGGGGAGGCGATTGCTAAACTGAAAGTCTCAAGGTTGGCGCCTGGCGAGATCGCCCCGTCCAGGCGCCTCTCGCTTCGACCCTGATCGATCGCATGCTCTGGCACTTTTGTTCAGATTCGTCGAATGCGTATCATTGTTTTTTTTTTTTTTTGTGAGCTGTCAGAGTGGAAATTCAACAACAGTAAAGACTCTATACAGTGAACTGCTACGTTTTTCAAGGGAAAATTATAATTCGACGAATTTTCTGCTTTTTAGTTGCGATTTTTCTCAGAAAATATAAAGAATTCTTACCATTTTGTTAGGAAATCCACTAAAGCGAGTCCTGACAAAGTCTCTTTTCGGATTTATCCATTTTTGGCCATTTTTTTTAATAAGGAGAAGGAGAATAAAGAGGATGTAGTTTTACCTTCATTTCTGATTGTAAAACATCAAAAGTGGCAACAATATCAGGTCAGAGTGGTACCCAAAAGGCAACCCGCCTCGTGTAGTATGTCAAGCTTCTATGGAGGCACGCTCGACCTACTAAACCTGTGGCACGGCTCAGCATTGAGGGGGAGATGCTTTTAAGAATCTCCCGACCCCGACAGACAACACTGCGTATGATTAATGTCGCAACGTGCGAGGAATTTTCCGAGAACAGAAAAAAATCTACAGCTGTTTTTTTGTGGCTACAAGCCTAATCTACAAGTAGAGGCCAGCAGTCCAAATCTATCAAAAAAGAGTCCCAGAAATATTTGAAAATTTCTAGAAGAAAACAAGCAATCGCGGTGTCTCTCTCTCTTGGCCAATATCGCCGCCGCTCTCTCGGTCGCTCTTGGCCGTTTCGCTGTAGGTGGCAACCGAACAGTAATACGTATCCGTTGATCCACTTGGTGTGCGTTCCACATCTGTGTGTTAGCGAGTGAGTTGCGGAAAAGGAAGTGTGGGCGGTTGTCTTTTTGGTTGCTCAACGACTTGACCCCAACGAGGTGACGTTGACTCCTCTTCCAACGTCATCGACAAGACAGTAGGTTGTACTCTATTCCAACACCCCCCCTTTGGCTCACCTAGAATCTTACTTTATTTCATGTTTCGAATCGCAAAGCTTCGCAAATCGTTATTTCATTAAATCCGAACACATTCCTTGGAATAAAATCTGAAAATCTGAAAATCTGAAAAGCTTCCACCTCCGAATTTTTCTCGAAACTGTCGGAATACATATAGATATGTGGGTGCTATGTGTGCCGCTGCTGCTGCTCCTGATCTTCTAGAACAACAAATATTTATTAATAGTAGCTAATGTCTTAAAAAATGTAATATAACATTTAATTTAAATAGCTATTTTTGAGTTAAAATAAAAACTCATGGGATTACACAATAAATTGGAAGGAAAAACTGCGTCGAGTTCGTTGTATAATTTATTTTCGAATTTTACAATGATTTGCTTCTTAAATTTTAAATTTGCTATTTATTATCTTAAAAGATGTTTGGAATAAACCATACCATTAATAAGCATATAAAGATTTATAAGAAGATTCATAATTCATAAGAAAAAAGTGTTTTCTTTGTCTGTTTCTATTTTATTTTAATTAAATTATATTGTATAATTTTGGGTAATTTCATTTACAATAATTTGGAAGAAAACCTTTGTAGATTGCGCTACCGAAAGAATAGTTTCTTTATCTTTAAACTTTAGTTTAATTAAATTATATTGTATAATTTTGTTTAATTTCATTCTTTTGTTCGTTTTCCAAAGTCAAAGCTTTCCAAATTATAGAAAGAATTCAAATGCGTCGCATAAAATGCGTCTGAGATGAATCAGAAATGAATTTCCAATTATATATTTTCCAAATATGTAGGTTTGAAATAAGAATTACTTGTATATATACAAGAAAATATATTTTTGCATTCTTTTAAGAAAGAAGATTTCTAATCAAAAAGAAAAATATATAACCTGGAATTATATTAACAAAAGTTCCAGGTCGAATAATATTTCCAATTGTTTCAATACATTCTATAAATGGTAGAAGAATAGCAGATGTTCCTTGTGGTTAATATTTTGAGACTAGATGGTAGACTAGTTTCTTTAGCATGTTTTCACTGTACTTCCTCAAATCAATTTCCTACCCGAGTCCAAAGAGAGACTCTCTCTCGCTTTAAGAGAGACTCTGGCTCAGAGACTCTGGCACAAAAGGAAACCCTGCTAGGGAGAGTCTGCAGAAGCTACGAGAAGCAGCCAGAATAGGCTAGTCGGCCCGAGTGTGGGCGGCAGCCACTTTAAAATGGCTTCTCCGCCAGCAGCTCGGCTCATTCGCAACCAAACAGTCAAGTCGAACAATCGGATCCACGTCACGCCACCAACGGACAATACCTCTGTGAAGCGGGAAGACTTGCTTACAACTTACCAGCTGTGCTCATTGATAAAGTAAACAAATTGGGTTCGCTTCCACGTCCCACGTCTTACGTCTAACGTCTAACGTCTAACGTCTAACGTCCCAACACCTGTTCATTCAGCTCGCATTAACATCACTCACTGCTGTTGTTGTTTGCTCACAAATACGAACAACCAACAACACAACAACATTGGGGCTTACTCATCCTGTTATTTATAAACAATTCGTGCATAGCGCCAAACAATTTGTACTTTAGCCGCCCACTAAGGTTCCCAGCCATTGCTCAAGAATCTCTCTCTGCTCTCTGTTCTTACAGTCAGCCTTTGGATTTGAACCGGATATGGACATGGACATGGACAACATGTTCCCTCGCTCTCGCCTGGGCAGGATGCACGACCCCTTTGCCGGCTTTGGAGACTCACGTAAGAAAAGTCGCCTTCACGATTTCCAGATGCATTATGATAATGATATTCCGTTTTGTAGACTTTGGGTTCCCTCAGTTCTCGACAATGGGACGGCGGGGCCGCATGCAAGGCGGCGCCAACAACCACATGGAGCACGATGACGATTTCTTCAACCGACTGCCCTCGGAGTTCCGCCAATACATCCCCGACGGATTCGGAGCAAGACGCGGCCCGGGTGTAGCCTCGACAACAGTTTCCGGACAAGCTCCTCAGCAGCAGCAGCAGCAGCCACAGCATCCTCATCCTCAGCAGTATCCGCCGCAGCATCCCCCACAGCAATACCAATACGCACCGCCGCCGCAGCAGCAGCATCCGCCGCAGCAATACCAATATGCACCGGCACCACAGCATCAACCGGTCTATGCATCAGCTCCGCAGCAACAGGTGCCCCAGTCGCCCTCAAAGCATCTCTGCGATGCTGCCATTCAAACCGAGGATCCGGCTGGCCGCTCCGAGGTGGACTGCGCCCCAGCGTCCACCTTGAACCAGCACGGTCTGCGCAACACCGTGGACATGGGCGTGAAGAGCGTCGCGGAGCAGGACCAGGCTGCGCGCAGCCATTCGGCTCCACCTCCCGAGCAGCTTCATCAGAATCTATTACACCAGCAGCAGTCTGGAGGTCCTCAACAACAGCAGTTTGGCACTCAGACTAGTCCGCCTGTCCAGGGTCAGGGTCAGTACCATCCCCAGCAGCAGCCGCCGCCGCCGCAGTTCAAGTCTTACTACGCGCCCCAGCAGCAGGCGAACCCACAGCAGAGGCAGCAGAGTCCGACGCCTGCCCCCCAGACGCCCGGCGGCAGCTTCGTGCGAACCATTCCCATCTTTGTGGAAGGTCGCACAGAACCCATCATCAACGCCCACAAGGAGATCCCCAACCAGAATGTTCCGCCCACTGCCCAGGCCCAAGCCCAAGCCCAAGCCCAGGCAGCACCTCAACAGCACAGACCCACGCCACTCAATACTCAGCAGCAGCAGCAACCGCATTCAGAGCAGGCATCTGTGGATGGATCCGCAGCCGCAGGACTCCCTCCGCAGACTCCGCACACACTCGACTCGATCAACAAGATTCAGGACATCCAGCGCGACGTGCTCGAGCTGATGGGCAAGGTGGAGCAGTTCAAGGGCACGCGCCAGGAGAAGGAGTACGTCTACCTCGACGAAATGCTGACCCGCAATCTCCTCAAGCTGGACACCATCGACACGAACGGCAAGGATAGCATTCGCCTAGCCCGAAAAGAAGCCATCAAGTGAGACACTCCTGCCACTACACACTCTCGATCGATATGCTAATAATTATATTCTTTGCAGATGCATTCAGGCTTCCATTAATGTGCTAGAGGCCAAGGCCGAGGAAAATGCCAGGGCGGCATCAGGAGCAGCAGCTGCAGAAGCCAACGCAGACGAGCCGGTGTCTTCGGATGCAGCTGCTGCCCCGGGGGCTGCCGATCAGGCTCCGGAGCCGGTCACGCCGCAGGATGCTACGAAAATTGTGGAGCCCATCCCATTGCCAGCGCCATCGCCATCCAACGCCGGGCCAGCAGAGGGGGCTTCCACTGAGGAGCCTCTTTCTACTGTTGCCACACCGGCAGCTGCTGGCGAGGTGAACAACGCCACTGAACAGACTAAAACAACCACTTCGGCGTCGGAATGATGAACGTACCGCCACTACAGGGCGACCGTTTCGAAGCAGCTACGTAAATTAACCAAATTTAAGTGATTAGACCAGGAAAGAACGAATAAGAAGGAGCCCATTCGAGGACCTAACAACAGCGCTAGATATGAGATATGAGATATGAGATATGAGATATGAGTACATTGAATCCAATGTGAATGTGACTTGGAGGTGCATGTAATGTGAATATAAAACTTGCGAGACATGATTTTTGTCAGGGCATGAAAATCTCTTGTGGCAGCACACCTTACATCAAACACACAACACCCACACACAACATACACCCACCATTTAGTTTAGGCTAGTAAGGAAATTGAAACTGATATTGACGAGTGCCTGCATCTGCATCTGCATCTGCATCGAATTATGAAGTTAACAGTCAAAGATACAAAAATATTTTGCAACGAGTTACGGTTTACACTTGAAAGAGCTGATAATGTTTAAGAAACAACCAACATGGTTTATAGCTGCTGGATATGGTTCGGGGTTAGAAGGTGTTGGGTAACAAGCCGTTGTATGATCTCATGCATATCTACAGAAAATGCGCTTGCCTGACCCTGACCCTGACCCTGACGCTGACACCTCGACCCGATCAGTACCTCCATTCACACTGAGAACACCGCTCACGGCTTTGCTGCAAGTTGCTGCAAATTGTTAAACAAAGATAAACACGTATAAAAAGAAAAACTATTGTAACTATTTATGCTACTAATTAATGCAAGAATAAATGTAGACATTGTTGACCATAATTCTGTTGCACAATTATTAAAATTTATTATCGAAAAGCTTCCTGTCTTCCACAAAAATTGAAAATACAAAAGAATCGTAATAGATCCGGGAATAGAGTCGCCGCAAATACTGACTAAAGGCTTACAGTCTATATCCAAGATAGTTTTAAAAGGACGCAACACGGCCTCGACAATCGAAGCCAAACACTGATATATGTAAACACAGATGGGAACAACGGGTGAATATGTCGCATATGTGGCTAGAATACATAATATATAATATATGCGTATGTAGGAAAAAACAGACGTTTAATGTTGGGTTATAGTCATCTCTTGTCATCGATGATCCTCCTTTTTAGGTGTATCTAATTATTGTTCAAGTGGTTTAGTGTTTAGTATGTGTTTAGCAAAGTATAGATGCGATCTGCTGATCTGTGAATGGTTTATATTTCTAGAAAAGAGCATCCCCATTGCTTGGCAAGTGGGACTTTCCCTAGTTGATGATCTCGACATAGTTAGCCGGAAACAGTCCATAGGTTCCATCAGGGCCCAGGCCCTGCCACCATCCCTCATCAATTTGATCGATATGCGTTATGACATCTCCAGGATCAAACGTAATCTCCGACTCGTCAGCCGCCTGATAGTCGTAAAGGGCTCGAGCTCGCAGGCCCAGGTCTCCCAAGGTCTCTTGACAAATAAAGTCATCCTCATTCACCAAGTCAGTTACTGCAAAAAGTATAATCGGATAAAGAAAGAAAAGAAAATATATTCGCTTGAGTTATCCTTACAAGTATTCCTCTCGAGCGTGCTGAGGCCGCTTGCCTTGGACGACTGCGACTGCTGCACAGTGACCGACACCTTGGTCCTAACCTCCTCTTCCTCGGGCTCTTGGAACACGGCTGTGTCCGTTTCATTGGACGATGTGGTCTCGTCAGGGGACTGGGACTGCAGCGAGTTGGTTTTACTGTGCGGCGACCGTTTAATGGTCGAGAACTGCTCACTCTCGTGCGCCAGCGGCAAGTCGTCCACTGGCTGAGTTTCTTCAATCTCGGTTATGGCAGATACGACTTCAGCAGCTACAGGGGCCGCAGCCACGACTGGAACTGGCTCCGGGTTGACCAGCTGGACTGGCGAGGATGAAGGCACAGGTGCAGGTGCGACTTGAGGCTCATTCTGGTTAAAGGCGTTGATGCGCTGTGCTATGGAATTGCGTGCCGGTTTCGCCGGCGGGTTCGTGTTAAGCCTGGAAAATACGATTGCCATTGGTTTAAGGGTACATTTTGGAGACGGACCACATTCATACTTAGATTGTATCTGACTCTCGCTGGTGTGTTGGGTGAAGATGGCCTTGGCTGCTCCCACACGCGAGCCAATCAACTCGCGAGCCTCCTGGTTTCTTGCCTGCCGCAGTCGGTCCGCATCGGTCAGGTTGTTGGCAAATCCTGGGGATGTTTTTTCGGGACTCAGTGGTTGCGGGGACCTAAAATAGATGTGATGTCAAATCTGGTGGCTGAGAAATTGCAAACTTTAATTACGTTTTAATAGGAACATGGGCTGGCTGGAGTTTCGTTGTGCTCACAACGACTTTCTCTCGCTCCTTGTGCTCCTTTTCCTCGCGGCTGCGCTGTTCCTGTTCTAGCTTCTGCAGCTCCAGACGCTTTGCCTCTTTTTCCGCCTCCAAGCGAAGCTTCTCCTCGGCTTCCTCCTTCTTCCAGAAGTCCTGCATGACGCTGGCGTTGAGCTCCTTGGTTGGAATGACTCGAGTGTAGTTGGTGCCCACTGGCGCCTTCTGCTCCTCCGCAGTGGAGCGCGGCTCCTTGAAGCTGTACGCAGAGCTCACGGTGCTCAATTTCTTGAGAAGGCGATCCAAGTCAATGTCATCCTCGTTGCGGGCATTTATGGTCAGGTGGGCGCCGGAAAGAAGGTTTCCCACGTCACGAATGTGGTTGGCGCAAGTGCCCTTGCGGAGCACAGGTGCACCTTCCCCCTTTAATACAAAATAAGGTCTGATTGTGCGTGTTCCGATAAGATTAGGCAACCTGCCCGTTGACTCACCTGCCAGTTGATGAGTAAGTACTTGTTGAGGCCGGTTTTCGGATCTTCGATTCGAACGAAGGCGTACATGATCTTGCCGCTGTTGAGGTCCTCGTTGAGCTCCTCCACGCCGCCGTCTCCAGAGCCAACGACCTTTAACTCGTTCGTCTGACCTTCGTAGCCGAACAATGACCAGTTTGTGCTGCTCTTGTCGTCGAGCACATCCTTCCAGGCGGCCACGATTTGCGAGCGATTCTTCTCGAAGCTGACAGCCATGGTGCAGGTTGCCTTAGCCTATAGCCTTGGTTCAAGCTTTCCCCGGTTCTCCTTATCCGGCGACCTGTCTTCAAGTGAAAGCGAATGACTTCGATGACTTTATTTCCTACTCGGTGTCGTTGAAGCTATTGGTATATAGATTTATGGATTAGTTGCAGCAGGCTATTGATTTTCCATTATTCGTGCACTTACATATCATTAAACTTTTGGTATTTACGTTTTTAGCCAGCTTTTCATTTTCTTTGAGAAAAAAACTAAAAGATAAAAGAATACCCGTCTCAGCAAAATGTGTCCATACTTTCTCCCCAAGGCACCCCGGGCCCCATAGCTTAATCTTTTCTCCCAATCGCCCTGTGTTTTTGTTTGTTTACCCGAGTTGCCCTGTGGATTCGTCCTCTCAACATAATTGGCGCCACTCTGAAATAATTAAATATATATTGTCTATAGAAAATGTAAAATAAAATGTTGAACAAAAATTTTAAAATAAAAATAATTCCCAGATTTTGGCTTTAAATTTTTCTCTTCAAATAAGCCATCGGAGTAAGGTGTAGGCTGTTTAAATATGAAAAGCTTTCAATTTGTTTAATTATATTAAAAAACGGATAGCTAAACAATCGAATATTCCTAGTTTTACAATTGGATAAACTGTTGAAGAAAGATTGTTGAACATTTCGGTTCTAAATCTTTAAATTAAATTTAAATCTGTATTTTCGCGCTTTTAAATTTTACCAACTTCTGGCAACGCTGTGAGTGAATCAAAACGGTCACATTTTATAGAAGAAAAATATTAACGAAATATCGACTCTTATCGAGCAGACGGAGTAAAGAGGTTCGATAACGACAGTGATTTTTACGCACCTCTAAGCAGCTGCCAATTTTCCAAAATTTCCAAAACCGAAAACAGGGCATTGCCAGTCCGAAATACGAGCCAAAACAAAAGCATTGCCAGCAACTCAAATCAGGGGACTGTCCCACGGATGGCGCTACGGAATTAGTGGAATTTGTGGTTTATCTGTTGTTGGCATGCGGGTTGCCTGCCCGTAAAACTCCGCTCTAGTGTGCTCCCAGGGAAACCGGACCATCGGAAGACATCGCAAACCTATCAGAAAACAGCTGCGACCCGTGCCGTGATACAAAAACAAATCGGAGGCGTCCCAAGGCAAAAGGTAAAAGTGTTGATGCTTGTTAGGTGGACACTCAAGCAGATGCTGCGGCCTGCTTGGCAACAATATGGCATTTGTCAGAGATTTCGTGGCTGCTGTATGCTGTATGCTGTACTTGGTCATTGCCAAAATTTCTGCGCCTCACCCCGCTACCCGCTACCCGCCCCCCGATGTTGCTGCTTTCGAAACCTGTCCCAACTGCATCGTGCTTGCATGCCCCAAGCCACCCCCCGCCTGTTGGCAGCAGGATTGCGCCTTTCTTGTTTTCGAGTCAGTCAGAGAGTCGAACGGGCCTCTGCCCGGTCTTTGTTCAGCTCAACCAGCGATCCATTTACATATATGCCAATGCAGCACAGCCCCATCCAGTTTGGAGATCCTCGGGCCCCTCTACAGATCTCCGATCTCACTCCATGTGTCTCGTGCTCACGGTCAATTCACGGTTTCTTTTGCATTTTCAGTGTGAAACTCATGCGGTGCAGATCAGGTCGGATCAGCAGCAGAGACCAAGCCCACGTTCGTAGGAATTAACATGGAATCGGCACTGGATGTGCTCTCGAGAGCGGCCACCATGGTGCAGAATAACGCGAGCGGTGAGTGAGTGAATCGGCTGAAAGACGGAGGGCATCCAGGTGGATGGACGAATTCGGTCATTAACCAATTCCATTTAAAAAAGAGGCGGCCATTTATGTGATGTTAGTCGCAAGTTACATGCGAGTTTTGTGGACTTGGAGGGGCAGTGGGCGGTAGATGACCCAACGGATTGCGGACTACGAACTAGTTAAGTCTGCTTTATGACTTTCACCTTTGCACCTCTGACGAGGCAGAAAAATTCAAGACACGAAACCAGGCAACAGGCTTGTAGTGGGTCACCTCAAGTCGAATGAGAATTCTCTTAAGCCAGAGCCAAACTCAACTGCAGTATTGATGGATGGCGGGCAGGACAATATTCCATGTATCTCTGAGAAATGTTTATTTGTAAAAAAAAAAAAAACAAACCAAACCGAACCGAACCCCGAAACGAAAACAAAACATTCCAACAGAATGAGTTGGGGGGCGCATTCCGATTCCGATTCCGATTTTCATAAATGTGTCAAACGCCGCATTTTCGACGGCGGCAACAAAACGACACACAGCACAGCAATGCGAGTATGCGAGCGTCCAACGTTCAGGCATATATGTACATATATTTACGTCCGATTCTCTCGCCCGTAGTGGGTAGGATCACGGGTCGCGGGAGCGGACCCCTTATCAATAGAGACAGTCGCGGCGGGCGCTGTATCTGCCACTGCGGCTGACGAGCACGAATTCTCGACTCTCGCGAGTGTGTTGCATATTTTTGCTCGCCGCGACATATCTTTTGCATTTCCAATTTGCATTCCTCCCGCCGATGGGCCAAGCGTTCCACCAACCAAACACCTCGCCACCCTGGGGCACGGACTTTTTACCCCCAAATGCATAGGAATTTGATGGATAAGCTTGCGACTCGCGCTGGGCTTTGATTCCGCCCCAGTTTCGGGGCAGCCACTGATAATGCGGTCCTAGAAGGCTCTTCCTCCGCCGCCGCGCTCCAACTGGCACGCATTCCGCGGCATGGAATTCCGATAATAGCTCCCCATTTAGGTTTCTGTCGTTTCTGTTTATTTAGCCATTGGGAAATGGCTTTATCAGCAATAATTCTGAATATTTGACAAATTCCTTCGCCCATATACTACATACGAGTATAGGCGCGCAGCTGTCAACACAGAGCCGACAATTTATGCGACAGCCCCCACCCGCGGACACTGAAAGAGAAATGGTTTCGATGCTCGATTTAAGTATTTCAAAAATGCGAGCGTTTCGCTAGCGGTTTGCGTGCTGTTTGCGTGCTGTTTGCGAGCTGTTTTTATCATTAGCGTAAAGGCTAAAAGCTATTAAATTCGATACACTTAAAGGAAACGAAACATTACTTTTAAGTCTAAGAAAAAGCATTAAACATTAAACATAAAAAATCAAACTTTTAATCATAGAAATATTCAATAGGATAAGCTAGAATAAGGATACTCTATGGGTAAGCACTTATTCCATTCACTCAGCCATGTCCTTTCATAAACACGGTTCGTTTGGATAATCCATCAATATTTGTTAGGTAGGTTCATTTGACACAAATATTTAATATTTATAAACAATTTGTAGAAGAACATTTCTTGGTAGATTGAGACTTTAAACAAGGTTCGATTGGATGATCCATCAATATTTGTTAGGAAGGTGTAAAAGGTATTAAATCCGTCAATTTGCCTCCGATCTTTAT
Organism: Drosophila vallismaia; assembly: GCA_035047325.1. Classification (NCBI taxonomy): domain Eukaryota; kingdom Metazoa; phylum Arthropoda; class Insecta; order Diptera; family Drosophilidae; genus Drosophila; species Drosophila vallismaia. Next base: position 23,202,464 of record JAWNPU010000055.1, on the reverse strand, counting down.
CAAATATGGTTTAAAACAGTCTATATAAGACATTTTTAGTGACGAAGCTATAGAATATCCAAGAACTAAAATAATTTATGATATATAGCTTGACGCGGAATATTTAAATTGAAACTAAAAGTACCATACATTGTTTAATACATATGCGGTTTTAAAGATAGCACTACATTCTTATCGAGTGGCTATTCAAGAACGCAATTTATGTTTACAACCAGGCGGTCATTCCCAAAATAGAATCACTATATAGAGTCTCGAATGCGGTCGCTGTGACATGTGGAATGTTACAAAGTCACATATTTGGAAACTATCTGTTTAATATAGCTTAAAAATTTGATTTCTATCTGACGAGCCTTTCTGTTTTGTTACTAAAATGAGGAGAATGTATAATTATTGCAATATTCGAGGTTCCTCAATTGACAACTTAGAAGGGGCCATTACAGAGTTTGCCAATTTGATTGATTGGCGACAAACAAATAAGTAAAGTCCAAATCGAAATGACATTAACTGCCTCATGATTAATGAAAGGGTCAGCTCCAAGGAGGAAACTTACGAGTGTTCTCCATAAATCATGCGTAGATGCCAAGATCGGGCTGTTAATTTGGGCAGCCTTCCATTGTGTGGCAAGGAGGGTTCGCCGAGTGGCGCACCATCGTATAATTAATAAACAAATACAATAGTTGCACAAACCGTGGTGCGTTAGGGGCAAAGCTGTTCATTAAGGAAAAAATTGCGGCAATTTGGAGCCCGGCCAGGCCCAGCAGGAGACGATGGTTGGGTTCTTACTGGCAGAGCTCATAAGGTAATTTACATGGACTTTCAATTCTCTAGCACTAGTACTGGCACTGGCACTGGCACTGATACTGGCACTGGCCTGGCAGTGGCAGTGGCCCAGACACTCTCTTCCTTTTACTGGCGATAGCCTAACGGTGCGCATAATTGCCACAAATCTCGACCAGGGTAAAATCTAATAGGCAGAAAGCGAGGCAAACGCAAACGGAAACCTGTTTGCTGGTGCTGTGGAGCTGGTGCTAACTGGGACTGGGATAGGATTTGGATTGGATTGGATTGGATTGGATTTGATCGGGACAGAGTTGCGGCTGCGGAAGGGCACCAAGATTGGGATTGGGATGAAGCTTTGCCTTTCCTTTTTCTGCAGTAGCTTGGCAAGCCATGCTGCGCGGTCTGCCATTAATTTATTGAACATAAAATGTATCTATTTTTGGTGTAAAGTTTCATTGTGGGACATTTTGGCAGTCCAGTTCCCCAGCAAAGTGCAAGTTCCCAGAGACTGAGCGCATCTTGGACTCTAGACAGGAAGCCATGTTTTCCGATCAGAGGGCAGGCCACCCAGTATCGAAGATAGTTTAATCTAAAATTTGGCAATATTAATTTTTGTGTATTTTTTTCTCACGCTTGATTTAGCACCGGATGATATGTTATAATGACAACTGTATTTATGTTGTTAGTTTTATATTTGCCATCGCTGTGCTGATCGTTGATCGCTGATCGCTGATCGCCGAGATGGTGTTGTTAGTTGTTGTTCTGGGCAATCGAAAACTGGTTTCTCTTCGAATCCCGCGCACGCTCGAGTTTTATTTAAATTTTGAACTGGTTTGCCGCTGATTTGTGTTGCCTCCGTCGCGTATATATTATGTACCCACTAGATATATACATATATTAGATTGTTAGATTTCACAAACAACACAAACTCGAGACTGAGTCGGAGCACCGGCTGGGATCGAGTCTGCGGCTGCGGAGATATAACATAATTTGTCTTGTTTCGACAATCGACAAGTTCTGGAAATGGCCGGCCATCTCTGCGGCTCATCTACTCATCTGTGTGTCATCATCTCTCGGCGATCTATTGTATAAAGTATCTGATCTCCTCCCATAAAGAAGAAAGATCTTGCTGACTTCCGCACTGCCATTACTTCGACCCAAATAGACGATAGTCCGGCGAGGGATCTCATGTTTCTGTGCCGATTTCCAAACCCAAACCCAAACCAAATTTCAATTAGCAAAGCGTTTTCCGGATTTCGTTTCTATTCTCGTTTCTTTTCAACGGAATCTGAACCAAATCAGTGAAGCAATATTGTCGCTATAGTTATTGCCATGAAAAGAATGGTCTAGAATCTGGATGGACTTGTGAGGTATTACGATTAGGACTTTGTTTTTATCCAGTTATATCTGTAACTAAAGTTTTATTCCTTAAAAAGATAACTTACTGCTCCTAATCTCAGGAGCAATGAAGGGGAATGAATGTCTAGGATCTATCTAGACTAGGAATAGGACTTTGTTTAATTCAACTCTAGTTTTATTCTTTAAAAACATAACTTACTGCTTCTAATTTTATTATTTCTTAGCCTCCGAAAGCTTTTCAATGTCTGTTGGGGGTTTTTTTTATGATGAATTAATTTTTTGTACGTTTTTATAGGGTACTGTGCCATGTTTTGGGCTCTTATGAGTCACTAAACTTGATTTAAATGTCGAGAAGTAAGTTTGGAATAGGTTTTCTGGTCTTATAATAGATTAGATAAACAAAATCAGACTTTAATCAAAGCCCAATCAAGGGTACGAAAAATTCGTGATTGCAAATGAAGGGGAAAAAATAGTCTAGAATCTATCTATATTACACATAGGGCTTTTTAATCCTTAATAATATTAGTTACGGCTTCTAATATCAGTAGATTAGCCTCCGAAATCTTTTCAATGTCCATTGGGGGTTAGTTTTTCTGTTTTTATAGGGTACTGTGATTTATTTTGGAATATTATGAGTCACTAAACTAGATTTTCTAGGCTTAGAATGGATTAAACAAACAATATCAGACTTTAATCAAAGCCTAATCAAGGGTACAAGTAATTCGTCTCCCTTGAAAGCCAATTTGGCGTACTCATTTTTCGTTTAGTGTTTTTGCCATTCGATTGACCTCGTTGCGCATGCGTGCCCATGTTTCACGCTACACTAAAAATTTTCGCGCACAACAATGGCAGCGGCGGCGCGGCTTGGACCCGAGAGTCGGGCAGGCCAGGCAGATGAGTAAGCGCCTCGGTTGGAGTTGGGGAGTTGAGGAACTGAGTGGCAGAGGGGCCGAGGTGCCAGCACCCGTCCATTTCCCAGTCCAAAGCAGTTTTTAGTTTGATTTTGGATACACTTTCAGGAGGTATATAGGAGTATCAATCTTCCATTGACTGCCAAGTAATGTTTGGAATAAAAAAAAAACATAAAATGGTGTTTAGAAAGTGTATACAAGTTTCACCTTCTCTTGGTTTCGGTTTTTCTTGCTCGTTTGTTTTGTATTTGGCTTTTACATGGCGGCGAGCTGTGCAACAAAAATTGCACACATTTGACATGGATTAGCAAACGACGGCGATGGGGAAAGATGGAAAAGTAAAAAAAAAAAGTAAAAAGCAACAAAAAGCCAGCCAATATCGAGCGAGATAAACAGCTGAGCCCGCGCCCCTCATCCCAGCCAATCCTAGGCAGCCATATGATCATTGGCGACATGGAATCGACTCTGGAATCGACTCTATTCAGCCGCAAACTCTCTTCAGCCTCCTCCTTATGTTGCATGTTGGCCATGTTTCGGTTTCTGTGGAAGTTGCAGTTGCAGTTTCAGTTGCAGTAGCCGTTTACGCGATCGCCCAACAACAGTATTTGTTGTACTCCAAATCGGACGTTAAGTTTCATGGGCCTGCTATTGAATTGAAAACAGGTTACCTTTACCTACCAGCATGTTGCCTTTTTCTGCTACTGCTACTGCTACTGCTACTGCTATTAGTTTCTGTTTTTAATATCCCGCCACTCGTAGGGTACAAAGGTATATTGGGTTTGGTTCAAGGCAAAAAAGTTCATTATTTTAATGAGAAGGATGTCTTGCTATAAAATAAAAGACTTGCAATCTATATTTTATTATCCTGCTCAATATTTACTATTTTTAGTAATTCTATGTTTTATTATCCTATAAAAACAATTGGGGGTAATGCTTAACATATCTTTAATGCATTTTAAACTACTTAAAAATGATTTGTAATAAAACTTTACTAAAAATACGATATATTTAGTTTAAATGGAAACAAATTTTAATGTACTTGGTACTGATATAATAGATTATAGAAATGACTGATTCTTCTTTAAATTATTGTATTTTAAGATAATCTTTTATAGATAGAATGGAAGGTTTTTTAAAGTGGGTTTTTGTAACTAATTAATCTTTGTGATTTTTAAAGAAAAAAATCCTTTAAGAAATCCGTGGGTACCACCTTTATGGCAGAAAACAATGTCAATTTCTTAATTTATTTAACAATGATCTATGAATGATGAAGCTAGAGCTAAATATAAATAACTACAACTATAATAACTTTAACTATAATAACTATAACTAAGACGAATTCTAAAATTTTGGATTTATTAACATTAAAGGAGAGTTCAGGGGATAAAATATGGGATGGCGATAGGGATCGTGGTTCAACGGAATTTGATCTGCGAATAGGCAACCATAGGGGTCCGAAGGACCTAGTTATTCCTAACCTAGACCAAGTTTTTGGGGATAAAAAAAGATAGTTGGTCTAAAATGTGTTTGGAATCAACTATACCATGAATAAGCCTCGATAACTTTTTAATTTGAATCAGATCCCAAAGGGGGATACCTTAATGGATTGGTAAAACAACTTCCCATTGATCTGCATTTAAATATCCTTGATATGTGATAAATAAAATAAAATGCTGAGCTTTATAAAAAAACGTTTATTAAAAATGACTACATTTAATTAGCACAGAATTAGTAGTTTTCAGAAAAAAGTATTAAAAATATATACAAGACTATAAAAAATATAGCCGTACATAGCACTAACTAATCATCGATAGGGTCAACTTGTAGAATGGTTGTAGGTCAATGCATTCCCATGTTGGCTTCGTCGTTTCGGTGCGGTGTCACCCTCGCACTCACACTCACACTTGTGTGCTTACATGAATGGGCAGGTCGTGTTGCAACAGCCTGAGTAAACATTATAATGAGCCCCATTGCAGTGACCGGGCCCATACAAAAAAGAGCGGAAAGCAAACACAAAGTGCGCCCACACCATGTGGTGTCTTGGCCCAGCCAAACCCAAGTCCCAATTTGCAGAGCCCGGACTCTGGCCAATTCGAAATGCTGCCATTTCGTTACCCTTTTGCCCAATTTTCCAGGCATCAATGGGCGATGGGCGATGGGCGCGCCGCGAAGAAGAGGGGCGTGGCGGCCACATCCTACGAAACAGGCCTGGACCCGCTTTCAGTTGGACTTTTTCAATTACCAAATCGCTAAATCGCAAAATCGCAAACCGAGCGTAGATCTGAAATCCGACGAGAACTACTGGAGAGAGTCTCCATCCAGAGTCGAAGCGGAAATTGGTAAGAAAAAGAGCCAAAACAAAAGCAACTTGAGTGGGCCGCCTGATGGGACTCGCGTAAGTCTCCACAACGATTGGAGACTTGCACCTCGGCTCTGACCGAAGACCAAGTCGGATTCGGATTCGGAGCTTCGGCACGAAGGCGAAAGCCCCAAAGCGAGCCCCAATCTTCGGTCGGCAATCTTCTAGTCGCCGATCAGTTCGGGTTTGTCCGTCGAAGCCATCAGTCCGCCGAAGAACGTCGTGGTCGCGGCAGCCAAGTCGTAGTTGCGCTGCCAGCAGAACGTGTGCCAAGTCAATCGTCCGTCAGATCGTCAATCCGACAGTACGCCAGTACGTGTGTGTGCCAGTGTGTGTATAAATTCGCAATCTGCCTTGCGGCAAACGGCAACGGCTCAAGCGGCAACCCTATCAGAGGCGACAGTCTCCGAAAGCGAAAACTGTCGCTCGAATTAAGGCAGCGATTTGTCGATTTCTATGCAAATCATTACTCAGACATCAGACATCAGACATCGGACATCAGAGACGTTGCGAGCAAAAAGAGCGCAGTATTTTTTTTTTTGTATTTCGCTAAATGTCGACACGAGGCTCCAATTGCCAGAGAAGAGTAGAAGCAGCAGCAGCTACAATAACAATAACAACAATAATAGGAGTCTCTAAAGAAACAGAGACTTGAGGCAGAGAGAATCTGTAACCCGAGTCGCCTAGCACGCCGGAGCAGAGGCAGAAGGCAGAAAAAAAAACAGAAACAGAAAACAGATTGTATCTGAAAAAGTAAAGTCGCGAGTTGAGGCTCGTTTTGGTGTGTTTGTGTATCTCGGGCCGCGTCTGCGACAAAGCGAAAAGTAATCGCCATCTCAAAAGGGAAAGAAAACAAACACAAGCAGAAAAAAGAGAGTCTGCAACTCTTGGCAACTCCTCCCCCGCACCCGACAAAGCCCAGCTCCCGAAAGAAGTACCAAGTACCTAGTTTCCGGTGGGGTTCGAGCTACAAAACAGCTGAGTTGGCTTTGGAGTTTGGAGTTTGGAGTTTGGCGTTGGGAGCTTAGAGCGAGCGATGTGAAAGGATCTCTGCCATCTCTGAGCACTGCTAGTTCGGGATTGGACTTAGGGGAACCATGGAATACCTTTGCATTCTGAATGCCTTCGAGCAGAACTACTACAACCGCATCAAGGAAATCGAACGGCTGGCGGCGGCAGCATCTGCTTCTGCTTCTGCTTCTGCCTCCTCGTCTGCCTCATCTGCCTCCTCCAGCGTCTCTACCTCGTCCGTTTCCGGCTCCAGTGGTCCGTCCACCTCCTCGGCCACCTCCTCCACGGCCAGTTCGCCCACCTCGATGGCCCAGGCCGCAGCTGCCCTGGCGGCCACTCAGAGGCTCGCCGCTTACCAGGGACAGGCCCCGCGGAGCATGTTCTTCCACGAGCAGCATCAGCACCAACACCACCACCACCACCACCACCAGCGCCAGCAGCTGCAGTCGTCATACCCGCTCCATGGTGTGTCCCTTCACCAGCAGCAGCATTCCCAGCCCAGCGTCGATCCCAACTCCTCGAACAGCCTGCTCTGGCAGCCCTGGCGCGATCTCCAGCAGGCCGCTGCAATGCATCATCAGCTCTACAGGCACCAGCAGCAGCAGCAGCAGGAGCAGCAGCGGTCGCAAAAAGGTTCGTTTGCTGGGAATTTGTAGGGAACATAGTCTGCAAATCCACATCCTGTACTGGTAACTGGTATCCAGGGAGATTATGACTTACAGGGTTTACTTATCCATGCAGGCAGACTTATCCATGCATAGTTCCTGTCGATCAATGGGAATTAAAGGGATGAATATCTAGAATTTATAATGGTGTTGGGAGGAAATGCTGAGTTCCAATTGATCTTTCTATCCTGGGACACACTCTCTGCTTGGTATTTCAACAGAAATATCAATTTCCAGAGCCTTACTTAGCTTTTGTTGATAAAAATCCATGAAAAGTATTTTCTTTTATTTGTTAAAGTAAGCAGAAAGCGTTTTCAATTTTCATCTATCTATCCATCTATCTATCCATCTATCTATCCATCTATCTATCCATCTATCTATCCATCTATCTATCCATCTATCTATCCATCTATCTATCCATCTATCTATTCATCTATCTATCCATCTATCTATTTATCTATCTATCCATCTATCTGGGACACACTCTCTGCTTGGTATTTCAACAGAAATATCAATTTCCAGAGCCTTACTTAGCTTTTGTTGATAAAAATTCATGAAAAATATTTTCTTTTATTTGTTAAAGTAAGCAGAAAGCGTTTTCAATTTTCATCTATCTATCCATCTATCTATCCATCTATCTATCCATCTATCTACCCATCTATCTATCCATCTATCTTTCCATCTATCTATCCATCTATCTCTCCATCTATTTTCCATCTATCTATTCATCTATCTATCCATCTATATATTCATCTATCTATCCATATATCTATCCATCTATCTATTCATCTATCTATCCATCTATCTATCCATCTATCTATCTATCTATCTATCTATCCATCTATCTGGGACACACTCTCTGCTTGGTATTTCAACAGAAATATTAATTTCCAGAGCCTTACTTAGCTTTTGTTGATAAAAATCCATGAAAAGTATTTTCTTTTATTTGTTAAAGTAAGCATTTTCCTGGTAATGATAATGGAAGTTCTTTATTATTAATTTAGAAAGCGAAGATAACTTTGTGTGGATCCAGGAATCAAGGGTATATAATTTGCAGTTAATATTTTATAATTAGTTAGTAAGTTATAATTTGCGGCTTCTATTGTTAAGAAAAGATACAAATATGGTATATGTATAGTTTGCTGATTCTTATAGGAACTTCAGAATCAAACCAGTTCTCCTAAGCTTCTTTTACCAAATTGTAACATTATGGCATTTTCGATCTTACAATTAAATGGCATATATCATATATGTATACAGGGTGCGGCGCTTAAATCCGGACAAATTTAATTGTTTATTTAAAAACAAATTTATTTGAACAAAATATGAAAAAAATTGAAAATTCATTTACAGAAATATTAGTTGTTCCTGCCGAGAGTAAATTACTCCATATAACCTCCTTCAGCCCTAATGACCGCCTCTATCCTTGTCCTAAAACGGTCGCATGCTCTCTTCAAAACAGCGCTGTCCATATTGGTGAATGCTGCTTCGATAGCGGTGCGTAGAGATGCGACATTAGGGTGCCTGGACTTGTTAGTAACCCTTTCGACTACGCTCCAAACATAATAGTCCAGGGGGTTTAAATCGGGGCCCCGGGTCCTCTGAAATCAGCGCCCGAGCCTTTTCCACAACTGCTGGAGTTCGTGACATTGGCGTGGCGTTTTCTCGAATGAGTTCTCCTCGTTGGGTTAGCAGAAGGTTCCCCAGACACCTCAGAAGCATTGTACTTAGATACAATATCGTATAAAGTTGATCTCGGGTACTTGAAGAATCGAATTATTTCTGTCGGTGAACGCCCAGCGTGAAGACTTTCGATAATCGCGACTCTTCGGTTGTACTCCGCATTTGCACGTGACATCCCGGCTATGCCATTTAAAAAAGCCAGTAGCGAACTCTGCTGGATAACCTATGTGGCGGCAAATTCAAATTGAAATTTGTCCGGATTTAAGCGCCGCACCCTGTACATGTCTATACTGTACCCGTCTATAATACATAAATGCATGTCAGAGCATCTTTTTCAACTTCAAATTTGAATTTTCTATCGGAAAAATAGAAAAATCATAGAAATATAGCATTTCCGATCGTTCAGTTATATGGCAGCTATAGATTAGATCAGATTATCTTTAAAGATGCTCTGAACAAGATTCTAATATCTGAGCAATTTCTATTGGATCGTTCAGTTTTGTGGCAGCTATAGGATATACCCAACCGATCCCGTCCTTTCGTGCAAAGAATTGAAGGGTTTTGTGCAAACTTTAAATAAGTTTTTGTAGCTTTAAACCTGAAAGACTAGTTTGTATAGAAACATAGTTTTACAGACATAGTTTTATCGACTCTGGATGTGATCCTCATCAAGAATATATAAACTTTATAGAGAATTGTGGAAAGTTTAAATAAGTTACGATGGCTTTCAAGCTAAGAAACCGGTTGAAGGCGAGACGAACGGTTTATATCGATTCAGGACGTGATCCTGATCAAGAATATAGATACTTTATAGGATCGGATGTGTCCCCTTTAACGCCTTGCAAGGGAATACAAATTTAACTTTGAAATGAACATATTCAACGTTTACAAGTTCCTTTTTTGTATCATATATCCTATGACCATTTCTACGGCATAGACTCTTCTAAGTTAAGGATAAGTAGGATCAAAATTTGTGCATAATGCATCACTGACTTACAAATCGTATTTTTCAGACTTAAGACAAACTTCCAGTAATTAAGTGGCATGTTTTGCATTTGAAACTAAATATGAATGAATATCGCTTGGAAACATCTAAATTAATTAATCGATTGCCTTGAAATGAGTCTTAAAAGACGCGCAAGACTTTAAGTTTTGAATAGGAGTACGGTCATGGGTACTTTTCCTTGGTGGAACTAAGATTAATCTTTGCTTGAAAATCAAAAAAAGTCCCCAGGGACTAGAATGACTAATTTCGCACTTAGTTTCTTAGTGTAAGAGTTTATTCTAATGTTGTATCTAAAGTTTCAATCAATCCAAAGTTTCTACTGGCTCTGGCTTTGGCATGGGTATTTAGTGCTTTGGTGGCTGGGAACTTCATCCATCCACTGCTCCTCCATCCGAGATGACGTTGAGTTGTCTATGGCAAGATGACTGGCAAAGATCAGTCCAGGTCAACAGACAGGGCCTAGCACCGGAGCACCTGTTGTTCACGTGAAATCAGCACAAGCGCTGCCTTGGTTTCAGCAGCAACTCACCTAGTTTGGTGAATCGGAGAACGTGTCGTTCCTCGGTTCCTCGGTTCATCGGTGCCTCGGCACCCACTCCCTCAATGAATGGGTTTTTGTATCAGCAGCGACCTGCTGCTGACCACGATGGGGTCGTATCTTAGCCTTATCTGGTCCGAGTCCACGGGGCAGGCCAGGACGTGACAGTTCCTAAGCGATAGGGGCTCCGACTCTACTCCGACTCCGCTTTAGAAGATTGGCAATGAAATTGTCAATCGGTAGTTGTGAAACACAAAACCGACACCGATTGGCTTCGATTGGCGCACACGCCCGCTGCAAGTTGCCAAGCTGCCAGCCCTCGGTCTGGTCTCTGGTAATTGGCGACATTGCACAAATCACAGAAATGCTTTCAATTACACGGCGACGCCAGGCAGCACACAAAAAACAAGCGCCTGTTTAAACATTAAACCTCCATAAAAAACAAAACTGGATGATGAGGTGCATCAGGAGGAGTCGGGAGGAGGGAGCAAGCCGGGGGCTGCTGTGCTTGACTCGACTCGAAGTCGGTGTCGGAGTCGGAGTCGGAGCTTTTGTTAATTTGTTGACATATTAAAACCAGATTTGCAATCAACTCGGCCAGCGGGTAATGTGGTATACGAGCCAAGGTGGTTTGGGACGGGGCTGAGGGGATCGGAAATCGGAGAGTATGGAGTATGGAAAGGGGTTTTGGGGTATGGGAAGGGGAGATCCGTGGATCCGTGGTTACGGGCATGACTCATGAGCCGGCGCGAAAAGTAATATAAATAATGAAAAACGCCTGCAAAGACGACAACGACTGAGACGGCGACGACGACGACGACGATGGAAAAATAAATATGTGTATTCAAAGCTACAAAAGCAGCAACAAACCGACAATCCGACTTACCGACAGACAGACAGCGCAACATGAACTACAACGACAACACAAATCAGAGCAGCAACTTGTTTGCATAAGCACCAATTGCGCCTTGTTACAAGCGGCACTCAGTACTCAGTACTCAGTACTCGGGATTCAGTACTCGGATCTTGGGTCTTGGGACTTTTGCATTTCATTTGGGGAAACGTATTTGCAGTTAGAAGAAGTTAGAAGTTAGAAGCTAGAACTTAGAAGTTAGAAGCTAGAAGTTAGAACCGTATTTCCAGCTAGAAAAATAGGCTTTCCTCCCACTTCTTTATCTTATCTGATTTCTCATTCTGATTTCCCATCAAATGGTGTTACCCAGTATTTGGGATTTGCTTCTCTTGAAGATTATTTTATGTTTCTTGGGTTAAAGACAAAGTACTAGGCGGTACTGGGGTTTCTTAATTGTGATATTATTCCTATCAAAGAAGTTTAAGAGTATTTTTGAGCAAAACATATAAGTTGTGCCAAATTTAGCACTAGAGTCTCGAATGTTTCATTTAAGTTTAGTTATTAAAATATTGCTCAGAAATTTCTATGCCAATTGGGTGTATTTATTCATTACTGCAATCTTATTTTTATTGCTAACTATTTTATTATTGTGGCTTTTATTATTTTTGAAACACTGCCTGAAAGCCTCAACTGCTGTTGGAATAAATATTGTACACACCGTCTGAATTGAATTTCCAAGATACAATTAAAATAATAATAATAATAATAATAATAATAATAATAATAATAATATTCAAATCAACAAGCTGTGACAGTATTTTCGAGACAAATATATTAGTTATGAAAAAAATTCTATCCTTCTATGTGCCAAAAATTTACAAAACAATCTCGAATGTCTTATTTAAGTTTAATTATCACAATATTTAATTATTAAACTATTGCTTAAAAATTTCAACGCCAATTGAAAGTATTTATTCATTACTGAGATCTTACTTTCTGAATTCTTATTTGTATCTATTTTATTATTGTGGATTATCGGTATCTCAGTACCTCAGTAATTGGAATACATCTCGAAAATGCATCTCTTATTAAAGAATTTGTTTGCGATTAAACAAAAGAAACTCGTGATATTTTGATCAAGAAGCTTGCATCAAAACCCAATACCATAAGATATAATAAATACAAGGTGCCAAGGTTCCAAAGTAAACAGGACTTTTAAAAAGGCAGAACAAATGGTTTTATTGGTTAAAATTAATCAATTTTATTGAAAATAGTCTTGTATATCCTTATAATGGCTAGGAAATAGGATACACTTTCCAATTAATCAATTAAGTAAGGAATTAACAAGAGTATTGGTTGGAAAAATATGCATATGCCACCATGTTATGAAATAAATTCATAATCTTGGGGGAAAAACTTAACTTGCTTACTGTTTACTTTAAGTTTTCTAGGTCTTCTGAGCACTCAAACATGAATATTTTTAATATGGAATCAAACATGCTTCCTCACCGAATAAACTTTATAAATAATATTAAATCGCCATTAGATTAAACAATAGACTTTTGACTAAAAATTTTATGTGGAATCAAACATACTTCCACGTAAATCGTCAATAGATTTAGACTTTATACTAATAATTAGAATAATGCTAATACTATACTAATAATTGTGGAATCAAACATGCTCTTCCACTGTATCAGCTTTGCAAATAATCGTTAATCGTAAAACCATTAGATTGAGACTTATAAATTGTTATAAGTTTTTAGTAAACCAAAAATATGGGAGTCCCAAGAAGAAACTTGTCAGGATAGACCATCTTGTTGTCCAACAAATAAGCGCTTCTTTTTAATTTCTTTAGAAGGATCCAGCTATTTTCCTTTTTAGATATTTTAAATTGAGTTAAAACCCAAATATATATATTAACCTTTTTAGATTCTACTAGAAAGAAACCTTTTCTGTACCTTTTTTCGAATCAAGTCCTAAAAGACACCAAAAACTAAAACCCTCATTGATTCCATCCATTTTTCGCAGTAAATAAGTTTGCATTTTCTAAAAAAAATCTATTTTTATGCGCCCATTCGTATTTCTAAACTGATTAAGATACGATCCATCCTCTGCCAAAGAAACACCCATTGCATCTAGAAGTCTAGAGTCTAGAGTCTAGTTTCCAGACAAATCACTTTTTAATAAAAAGTTACGTTCACCCTAATGTTTCCTTTGCCGCATGATCTGCGATGCATTTAATCCTAACGGATCGTCTTTTATCGCCAGAGTCGAGAGTTAGCTGGGGCAGAGATGATTAAAAGGCTCAAAGCCAGCTGCCGCTCAGCTGCCAGCGAGATGATGTAAACAAGGCCAAGAGGATGCTCTGTTGGTTTCCTTACCCATCGTGAAAGGGAGGAAGCCAGAACCAGACCGAAAAGCCAAGACCAAGAAAAAGCCTTAAAAAGAAAGCTCCACCAATGCTGTGGCTGGAGACCGACCGATCCCCCAACCGTCCGCCGTCCACCGTCCACCGTCGACTGTCGACCGGAAATGTGCAATAAAATTTGAATGTTTCTTTATTATTATCATCATCCCCATCATCATCCGCCGCAGCAAGAGCAGCAGCAGCAGCAGCAGCAGAAGCAGGAGCCCAGCATCTTGAGTTCAAGCCAGAGCCGTTGCCCCACAGCTCCACAGGCCAGTGTCGTTTTTTCTCTGCCCATTCTGCCCATTCTGGCCATTCCTGCTCCTCGGCATCTCCTTTCTTCTTTTTTGGCGTCATTGCGGATCGGATCCCTCTCGTGACGCAGGCGCAGGCGCAGAAATAATAAATTGCAGCCTCGCTGGCAGTGACGTTGCCAAAAACAGGACAACGCCCTCCGCCTCCTCCTCGTCTCGGACGTCTTCTTCCTGCCTCATCCCAGTCATCCAGTCATCCTGCTTCTGCTCCACCAACGCGTTAAGAGCATCTCTCCACCACCGCCACCGCCACAGTCTCCATCCTTTTATCTACTCCATCCGTTCATTCATAGCTTGCTCTTTGGCTGTCCAGGCTGCTGGCTCTGCCTAAAATGTGCAGAAGTCGTCCGACTGGTTTGCCCCTTCGATTTCGGCCATTGGGGAGTAGAAACTGGGAACTGGGAACCGGGAACTGGCTTGCTTGCTCCACTGTACCCGGTACCCGGTACCCAGTACACGGCACCTTCTTCTTCCTCTGAGACCGAGGTTCCTCCTAAACTTTGTTTCCGTCGATCTACACTGAGCCACTCGATCTGAAACGAGGCCCACGCAGTCGCTTCCCACGCCAAGCGGTTTCGCTCAGTGTACCCCACCAGACTGGGCCAGGCCCAAGCCCAAGCCCAAGCCCAGGCCCGGGCGGCACACTCACTCACCAAACCCGTTTTCTTAACCAACTTTGTGATTTTGAGTCTCGATTGTGTGCTTTCTGCTGTTATTATTGTATTTCTTGACTCCAGTCTCGACTCTCGAGTCTGTGCTGTGCCGAGTCCATGGCTGTGTGAGGTGACCGCCGCGTATGTGTGATGATTTTTTTTTTATTTTTTTGCTGGCGATGGCGATGTTGACGGCGACGTCTTCTCGTGCATAATTTCTGTGCTGGCTGTGCACCTCCGGGGCGGAGCGGGGCGGAGCAGCTTTGGAGCTTTTGAAAGAAGTTCATTCAAAAACCGAAAAACCGAAAATCGAAAGACTTGGGAAACAAACTTGCCAGCCAGGGGCAGCGGCAAGGGGCAGGGCTTGAGGACTGGCTTCCGGCGAGAGGATAAGGCGAAGTGCGCCTCGCCTTAGTTCCATGTGATTCATTACGCCCACACGGCGACGTCGACCGCATAATCAAAACCCCAAAGACAACGACGACCCAGCGAGTAGTGCTCGGTGCCAGCTTGGGATTGGGACCAGAGACCAGAGACCACAGACCAGAGACCGAACCCCAGACCGACCACAAAAGCCATACCTAATTTATGGTCTTTAATTGAAATGCGATTTCAGCTTTATATCATATTGTCTCAATAGACAGGCCGGCAGAAAAGATGGCCAAACGGGTTCTATAGATATCGCTTGCTGACTCCCCACCTCTTTCTTCCAGAGATGCGTGTTACGTCCAAGGAGCTGCCCACCACCAAGTGGCGTCGGGAGCGCCGGCAGCGGGCTGCCGAGTACCAAGTCCACGATGCCGCCGGCGGCGAGAGGGAACGGGACCGAGAACGAGAACGAGATCGAGATCGCGACATGGACAGCCCCATTGACATGTCGGTGTCGTCGGGGGCCCTGAAGCTCCACCAGCAGCAGCAGCAGCTGCGGGCCTCGCCACCGCCACCGTACCGCGAACCTCTCCCAGGCACTCTCTACAACGCCAACAGCCGGCCAAGCGTCATCACCCAAGCGCCGCCCAAGCGGGAGCCCCAGGAGCCAGCTCACGCCTCCGGTAAGACTCTAAGAGAGAATCCTTTCGAATCCTCGCTCATCTATCTCTTCCCTCCTTGCAGACGTGGCGGTGTGCGACATTGACGAGCACTTCCGGCGCTCGCTGGGCGAGAACTATGCCGCCTTGTTCGCCAAAAAGTCGCCGACACCCACGCCAAGTCCCACGCCCTCGCCCAGTGGCAGTGCCAAGCAGCAGGTCTCCCCCCTGGCGTACGGGGGCAGCGGAGCGATGGGAGCAGCTGCAGCCGGAGCCCCTGCGCTTCCCTACCACCAGCTCAGCCCCACGCTGGCTCTGCCCAAAGCGGCTTTGCCCCTGATGAACTCGCCGCCGATGCAACGCTCAGCCCCGGAGTCGCCGCAGCCGCAGCTGGAGCTGCCGCCTCCTCAGGAGGAGCCGCTGCCGCTTTCATTGGCTCTAAATCGCTCCCAAGCGCCACCGTCTCCACCACCCTCGGCAACGGGAGTAGGGATGGGTCCGGCAGCAGCCGCAATGTCCTCCGGCCAGGTACTCGATACGGTTGTGGGCTTAAAGCGCATCCTGGACACGCCGCACCACACACCACCCAGATACAGTACCCCGCCGCCTCCGGCTTACGGCACGCACAACGGTGGGTCAGGAGGATCGGTTGTGACGCCAAATCCCATCCCGACTCCTACACCCACCCCCACCCCGACGCCGATACAAACTGCCACGCCCAGCGTCACGCCCACGATGCCGGCGATCATCCGCGTTAAGGCCGAGACAGGACTGGCAGCAGCCGCCGCTTCTTCCACCCAGACGCCACCTGCCTCGCCCACCTCATCCTCCAATGTCTCGATTTTCACCAAGACTGAAGCCTCGGTCGACGATCACTTCGCCAAGGCGCTGGGCGACACCTGGAAGAAGCTGCAGAGCGGACACAAGGAGTAGTAGCATCCCACACTGATCCTGACCCAGATCCAGATCCTCATCCTGATCCTCCCCCCACCCAGGCGGTGCTGATCACGATTCAACTCAAGAGCTGTTCTTATTATAAATATTTCAAACTATAACTATACAATTAACGTTTAAAGATCTCATGCTGATGTGAACGCAAGTTCTTTAACTGCGAGTGTATTACAAATTTCATTTCGATATAAAATGAATGATTTTAATGATTATTAACGGACGATACGGATATATATATATATGTGTATGGCAAAGTGTATACGTACAAGTGACATTTTTTATATTCTTAATTAACTAGATGGTAGAGATTAATCCTTAAAAACATACCTATTAAAAAATAAGGCAAAAAATTTTAAAAAATATTCTGTTTATTATTGACGGTATTGAAGGGGAATTTTTAGTCATAAATAGTTTGCAAGGAATTATACAAATATCTAAAATGTCTAAAAAATAAAATTTTTTAAATTTTCATAATTTTTTTGAAATTATCCGTTGGATAACAGAAGGTTTACAGAATTAGTTTGCAAGGAAGATTTATCCAAATATTGTCTAAAAAATTGGTCCCAAATATCCCATTTATACATTTTTCGTATTTTTTTTTCAAATTATCCGTTTTATCCGATATTTAGTCATAATTAGTTTGCAAGAAGGATTTATCCAAACATTGTCTGAAAAATTGATCCCAAATATCTCATTTCGTAATTTTTCCGTTAATAATAACCCTTTGTATAAGGTTAACTGATGGCAGGATTATTTAGTATAATTTGCCAGGAGGATTTATAGAAATATCTAAAAAAAATTGCTCCCAAATATCCCATTTATCGTAATTATTTTGAAATTATCCGTTGTTTAACAGAAGGTTAACAGAGGCCGGTGCGCCTAACAGCACGACCAGTGCGTACACACCCCTTAGTGCGAATTGTCATTCACCGGGAACGATAACGATTGTTGTCATTCGCAAGGCACGTATCGTACAGTACATTTACATTGCAAAAAGCCTGAAACAAAGTTTTAAACCAACCTGACCTAAAACAAACCATTGCCTGTCCGAGAGTTGCCCCAAAACAAGCATTTCTACCCAGCTCGCAGACTGTGTGAACGTGTGGAGATTCAATTTGCAAGAACGCGCAGAGCCAGAAATAGTCAACGGCAGAGGGGCAGGGGAAAATGTCACTCAGAGCAGCAGCAGCAGCAGCAGCAACAGCAGCGGAGGCAGTGTAAAAAGTGAGTGAGGAACACACTTTCGTCGGGCGCTCCGAAAACGCAACCAGAGCCGGGACATAAGCGCCAACCGCCGCCACCGCCACTGATCCTGTAGGGAGGTGCTGTCCGGGAATGGAGTTCGGCCAGGTGAGTCTTGATTCGTCTTGATTCGTCTTGATTCCGTTGCGGACGAGGGCGAGGGCAGCAGCGAGCGAAAGTAAGAGACAACTGTGTGGTTGGTTCTGCGTCTGCAGTTGTAATTCACAGGGCAGACACCTGCGAGCGCAATGCTAACCAAGCAACCGATCCTGGTAGCCGATCCTGGAACAAAACTCAGTCTTCGGCGCTGGCTTGGATGTCGTCGGTAATTCGGGACCCTCCTCGCATTTCGTTGGCACAATGCAAAGCCTGGACTCCTCATGCCAAGAAGCCGACGTAAGATCATCTTTCATTTATTGTTTATTTATCAAAAAAAAATAATAACCTTCTTTTGTTATCTTTTTAGTTTATCATAAATGACACGCTCAAAAAGCTAAAGGGCTCCAACAGCGCAGACCATGCCTCGGGACTGGTCCACACTCACGGGGTGAGTGTCCACCAGCCGTCGTTCGTCCAGTACCAGGCGACGTCTTCCCCCTCCACACACCAGCTGCAGCAGCAGGCGCAGCAGACGCAGTCCTACCACCAGATCCACCCGACGCTTCAGCACCAGCAGCACCAGCAGCAGGCATCCCCGGTTACGGTCAGCTTCCCGACGAGCAGTAAGTCATTCCTGGAAACTAGCCTGCTGCAGGCTATTCCCCAGATACCCGCCCAGCCACCCATCTGCATCTTCGATGACGAGGAATCCCCCACCGAGGGGCCGGGAGGCTCACTCACCGGATCGCTGGCCATACTCACGGAACCCACGTCAGCCACTCCCACTGGCCTTCCCACTGCGATCGCCCCGTCGCCCTCCTCGTGCTCCTCCACAACCACGACGCTGTCGAACTTCAACTCGATCACCTCGCCCTCGCCGGTGGTGCCCGACCTGCTTCTGTCCACGCCTCCAGGCGTAAACTCCAGCCTCAGCAACAGCTCGGTTGGGTTAGCACAGGCAACTGTTGTAACCAGTAAAAAGTCGGAAAAACGTCCTGCATCCTCGGGTGGCTCTCAAGTGAGCCACCACTTGCACCACCACCATCACCACCACCAATCCCAGAACCACCATGTTCTGGCCTCGCCAACTTCGTCGCCGAACAAGCGCCAGAAGTCGAGTAGCAGCAGCAAGGACGGCTCCTCTAGTCGTGGCTCCGGTTTGCCCTCCTCAGCCTCAGCCTCAGCCACTCCACCAACGGCCACATCAGTGCGCGCAGGCGCCGCCACCTCTGCAACCTCCGCCACCTCGGCCACCGCCAACAGCAATATTCCTTCTCTGGCCAAGACCTCGGCCTCGTCGAGCAACTCCTCAAAATTCTTCAACTTGCATGAGAAGATTCGGGACCTGTACCTACAGCTAATGAGCAATGACCTAAACAATTTCGCCGAGACAGGGGTAGGCTTTAAATGAATTAAGATTCATTTTCCACGAATAACGAATAATATTTCCTTTATTTTATAATTTAGTTAAAGCAACGCACTCGATCGTTTACTTTAGAGCGGTTAGTCGAGCGGGAGAAGCTCAATACGATCGTGGTGAATCTTTACCCCGGCAACAAAGGATACTCACTGGCCATGCATTACGACGAGCACCTGGTGCTGAACCCCGTGACGAACGAATGGGCTGCCACGCCCCGGGACGAGACCTGTTCCGAGGGCTACGGATCGGGTTCGGGCTCTCGTCGCGCCAGCGCCAGCGCCAGCGCCAAGATGGCCCCCGTCGACGAGACGGTCCAGTCCAAGGCGGAACCCGCTCAAACCAAGCCCGACTTCGGGCTGGTGGAAGTGCTCCGATGGCCCTACGAAAACGATCTGCTGCTGCAGTGCATCGATCGCGAGATGCTGCCGGAGTTTCTCATGGACCTGCTCTGCGCAGAGACTGTCAGTCTGGTAGACGGAAGCGAGGGGACGCGTGTCTACGCCAAACCGAACGTCTTTTACGCCGGCTGCGTGATTGTCCAGATTCGGGACTTCCGTCAGACGTTTGCCACCTCTACAAATATCTGTGATATGAAGCACATCCTGCTGAGGCCCACCAACGCCACCCTCTTTGCGGAAGTGCAGCAAATGGGCAGCCAGCTCCAGGCGGAGGAGAAGCTGGCCTTGGAGAGCCAGCTGGTCTTGGCCACGGCCGAGCCACTCTGCCTCGAGCCGGATCCCAGCATCGGGAGGCAGGCCATCAACGCTCAGCATCAGCGGCAGCTTTTCAACTCGCACGAGCTGCGGCGCCGCATGAAGAAGTTCACCCAAACGGCCATCAACCGGAAGCGCAAGCTGGACCAGTTCACCCACCACCATGGCCTGGAGCTGTGCGACTACTTGGCGCGTCTGCGGCAGAGACCGCGGACAGGCAGCAGCAGCGGCGGGGGCAATGCCACCCCGGCCACGGCACCCACCAACAACCCGCTGGTGGGGGCCATGCTCTCCTCGTTCACCTCAAAGGTTCCTCGGCGACCCCACGAAGTCATTCGGCCCATACTTCCGCCCAGCCTGGAGTATCCTGCGAACCTCAAGGTGCCCGAGCACGTGATCAGCGTGGAGAAGTTCGCCAAGACCTTCGAGCCCCTCAACGAGTTCAGCGAAGCCAGCAAGGATGGCTGCCAGCCCAACAACCGCCACAACTTCCAGCCGCAGCTGGTGGAGGAGTACGTGCTGGAGACGGAGCGCGAGGCGAGCGAAGGGCGGCGGGCGCTGTACCACATAAAACTGTCTATATTCCAGCGTCCGTCCGATGCCGAGTACCTCGGCGAGCTCTACGTCGACCGGGACTTCAAGGAGGGAGAACGGAACGGGGAGTCGTGCCGCTTTGCGCTGGGCACGCGGGTGCATGCCAATCGGTACATTCAACAGTTCCGCGAGATCTTCACGGAGGAGGGGCGCAAGGCTGTCAAGATCACGCATTTAATTCCCGGACATGTGCCAATTGTTACCCACACGGGCCTGACCAGCGAGCAGCGGATTCTCTTGCAGCAACAACAGCAGCAGCAGCAGCAGCAGCAGCAACAGCAGCAGCAACAGCAGCAACAACAACAGCTGCAGCAACAACAGCAACAGCAGCAGCCGCCACAAGCCCAGCCCCAGCTGTCCGCCACAGTGCATCACGTAGCCATGCCGCGCCAACAAATCACCCAAAAGACTCTCAACCTGGTGGAGGGAAATGTCATCGGTGGCTCGCAGAACTTTCGGCCCCAGCAGCACCACACAACCACCATGTTGCCACCACAGTCGCCTGCGCCCCAAGACACCATTGCAATCAGGTAATTCTTTTATTTGCAAATTATTGATTGTAATTTCTGAATGATTAAAGCTACTCAAGCTACTATCGTAGGAACCCTTTAGATATTATTAAATCTGAAAAAGGTTGAATATAATTTATTTACTATTTATTATTTATTTGTTAAATAGTAACGAGGGTCATTGTAGAAATGATCCTTTTTAATATTAAATTATTAATCCTAGTATATTAAAAAGTTCATGGTATAAAATTATACCTGCTTTGAACCAGGTTCATTATTATTTGTTTAGTGTACTTTATTAATTAAGATCCTAAGGCAATCGTGTGTCTAAAGTTTCTACATCAATTTGTTCAATAGTAAAGAAAGTCATTTAATCAATGATCCTAGTTCACATTAAGATGTTAATGGTATAAAATTATACTAAACCAGGTTCCATCCTAGTCAATCGTGTGTGTGGAGTGTCCCTCTTTGTATTCAAAAGTAAAGAAAGCAATTTTAGAAGTGATCCTATTCTGTATTAAAAAATTTATGGTATTTACCGTCCCTAACCAATCGTAGAAAGATGCTGCTTATTAATGGTATATAGACAGCCAGTATCTACTAAAACGCCCAACATTTAACATTCCAAATAGACAAATTGTAGTCCTCTGTTCCCAAGTTGTTAAAGATCTACATATGCCCAGCATGAGATTTTTAGGGTTTTGGGTTCTGACTACAACGGCCTCTATGGCATTACTTTACGCTGCACTTGCTCTTCTATTAAATCCTCAATTCTCACTTACCTTTCTATCCTACACTTTATTCTATCGTCTCTATCCTTGCGATCCGAGCCGTACAATAAACGTCAGCGTCCTTCGGTCGGTTGGACTTCACTCTGCACTTCCTCTTCTATTAAATCCTCAATTGTCACCCACCTTTCAGAGCAACAAACGCACTCCCCTTCTTCCTCGTAATCTTTTCTAGCCGTACAATAAACGGCAGCGCCTCTAGATCGGCTGGGCTGTATGTTATGCAGCGGGAGCCAAGCGAAATAAAAATAAAATTATACCAAACCAGGTTAATTATTATCATTATCCCCACATAAAGGATTTTCCGCAGATAGAATTTTAAATTTTTCTACTATTTTTGTTTACATATTCAAAAATTTCGTCTAATATTTTCAAAGATATTTGCAATGTCATAATTTGTGCAAGATAGTTTTTAATTTTTAGGCGCGTTTTTCATAGAAAGGTAATTTCAAAATCGTCAATATCGATCTCTCGGAAATGGCTCAACCGATCTATCTATAAATGGGGGACAGAAATGACATTTCTCATTGATCTCAGGGATCCACCCAGTTATGGTGTCCTCCATTCACGGCTCGAGCATCGTCACAGAGAAATGCCTCATTCCCATTTTTAACAGACAAGACATTTTTCATATTACCAGATTTTTAACCATTTTACGGGCTAATCGGCCTCGACCTATTCAGACAAGCTATGGTACATCTATGAGTTCATTATTTATTCATTTAATTGAAAAGTCTGTAAAAAACTCATAAAAAAGGTGTTTTTTAAGGCTCACAACTGCGACCTTTATTAATTTCATTACAAGTTAGTTATTAGTTAGTCCACAATTGTGGCATGTTTCAATGTTACACAATCCCTATTATATTCGAACAATGGGTATTTCTCACCGGAAACTCCAAACTAAAGGTACAAAATATTAATGAGCTCTACGCTACTACTGTTCCAGAAAACAACCTCAGCACCAGACACCAAACTATACGGTGGAAGCGACGCAGCAACCAACAACTACTCACATAGTGCAACAGCAGCCGCAGCAACACATTCAGCTGCAACAACTGGCCACAGGAGAGCCGGTGACCCTGAGCAATGGTTCCCTGGTTCTGGTGCAGCAGCAGCAGACCCAGCAGCAGTCGCAGCAGTTGGCCCAAGCCTTGCAGCATTCTGGCATTACCATTCAACCCGCCACCATCCAGCAGCAGCAGGCGAAGGGATCCTCGCTGATAGGCTCCAACTCTGCCTTGCGTGCCCAGCTCAACTCCAATGTGCCAATCCTGGTAAGGTCGAGATGTTTCCAGAGCAGGTCCTATGTTATGCTTGTGCCTTTCTTTGTCGTAGCAATCGCAGCTTAAAGTCCAGCAGCAGCAGCAGCTCATCCAGAAGCAACACCAACACCAGCAGCAACAGCAACAGCAACAGCAACAAACAACTGCCACCAACAATAATAACAACAGCATGAACAACCACACGGCCATACACCCGAATCCTGCAATCAATGCCATAGTCAACAGCATCATGAACTCCGCCAACCAGTACCAGCAGCAGCAACAGCAGCAGCACCAGCAGCAGCAACAAGATCATTGTAAGTATCAGATATCAGCAAAAGCATTATTTATTTATTCATGGAATCGATCCCAGCAGGCAATATGGTAAACAGCAACTCGGTGGCAGTCGCCGGAGGGAGCAGCAATAACAACGGAAGCTCAAACACCACAACGCTTAAGAACTCCAGCAACGCCTCCATTCTGAACTTGCTAAACAGTGCGCCGGCTGCCATGACCAGTACCCCGGT
Source organism: Drosophila vallismaia (assembly GCA_035047325.1). Classification (NCBI taxonomy): domain Eukaryota; kingdom Metazoa; phylum Arthropoda; class Insecta; order Diptera; family Drosophilidae; genus Drosophila; species Drosophila vallismaia. Next base: position 23,178,789 of record JAWNPU010000055.1, on the reverse strand, counting down.
GGCCAGTGGAACGTTCACCACATCCACAGGCCAGCAACAGCCGCAGACGCTGACTCTGGTCCAGCACCAGCAGCAGAATGCGCCCACGACCGCCGATGCTGCCACAGCCACATATCTACAGACCACCCGTGGCACCCCCACGCTGGTTAGTGCTCAACGCAAACAGCAGTCGAGCGAGGTGCTGCAGAACCTGCTGAATGCCAACCGAAAGATCGTCGGGGGAGCCGGAACCACGACAACCTTTCGGACCAACTCCTCGGGCAACTTGATCGCTGTCAACCTCAACCAGGCCCCGCAAGCGCACCACCAAGCCTCGGACGGAGCCCAGACTGTGCGGGTGTCCATGTCGGCGCTGGCTTCGCAGCTAGCCTCGCCTCCAGCCGTGATGACCAACCCCACTACCAGCTACACAGTGATCTCTTCCGGAAACAGCGCAGCAGCAGCTGCTGCCTGGATTCAGAGTCCCACGGGGCCGGTGCAGCAGCGCATCCTCAGCTCCCTGAGGCGGGACAGCACAACGGCGCCGCCCAACGCCATTGTGGTGGGAATGGCGGCGCCCTCGCCGGGAAGCGACTCGAATGCATCGAACGCCAGCGGTTTCGCTGTGCCCAACAATCTGGCATCCGCTTCCTCCAGCTCTGGGGGTGGAGCCTTGTCTGCTCTGCTCACCAACGCGGCTACACCATCGCCCTCGGGATCGGATCACTCCCAATCGTCGCAGTCGCATCAGAATCAAGCGCTGCTCGAGCGACTCAGCAACGTGACATCCAACGTGTCCTCAGTAGCCATGCCGCACATGTCGCCGCAGCAGCCTCAAGCACAGCAACAGTTCATCACCAAAACAATTGTCCACTCTCCTGCCACCTCCTCGATACACTCGCCAATGTCTAGTCCGCACCCGCAACCGTCTGCCTCACCTCAGCAGCACCAGCAGCATCAGCAGCACCAGCAGCAACAACAGCAGCAACAGACCACCGCCACCTTGAACCTGCAGGGCATCAACCTGTCGCAGCTGCAGGGCGCCATCACCAACTTCGCCGGCCTGCAAAATGTCCAAGTACAGATTCCCGGCTTCAACCAGCCCATCTCGCTGCAGTTTTCCGGCAACAATCTACAGCAGCAGAGTGCTGGCAATGCCTCTTCTGGAGCAGGCGCGGTCCAGGGTCAGCAGCGGAGCGTTCTGGTCTCCGTGCCGGTTTCCAGTCAGCAGCAACAACTGCCACACACCATTACGCTGCAGACGCAGTCGGGCACCCACCAGCAGCAGCACCAGCACCAGCATCAGCAGGGCCAGCAACAACACGCTCCTCCAACGGGCACCATAGTGAGCCTGCCCTCGTCTGTGGCGGGCACCCAGACGGTCGTCATAACCAACAATGCAACCGGAGGAGCAGTCTCTGGCGGAGGCGGTGCCGGGGGCAACGTGAACAGCGGTGCCAGTGGAGGAGGAGCCGGAAACACAACAGCCATGCTGACCCTACCCATTGGTAAGTTAATCAGGCAGTGGAGATCGGCAGCCCAGCCGAAGATCTATAACTATATTATATATTCGATATATTCGATACTGACTGTGGACGCGGTTTCTTGTTGCGATTTATTTACACTTGTTAATATTATTTATACATAACTATTTTCCTTTGATTGAACATGCTTAATTTTGTTCTCTTCTGTTTCTGTTTCGTTTCTCGTTTACAACCAAAAACCAAAAAACATACAACACAAACCCCTTAACCATTCGTTTCGATCCCTCATGCAACTAAACCAAAACCAAACCAAAACCAAAACCAAAACCAAACCTTTATATGTGTCTTTGTGATCTAATCCTTAATGCCACCAGTTTGAAATTTGCGAGTCCATTAGCTATAACCAAAACTCAAACCAAAACCATATTATTCGTATTCGTATTCGTATTCGTATTCTCGTACATATGTCGTTCAACGTTGGCGGCTTCCCTGACCTCCGACATGTTTCATTGCAACCTAAAACAAACCAAAATCTCCCCGCACACCCACGTTCTGCTCTCTCTCTGCTTGCAGCTCAAATTGTCGGTGCGGGTGTACAGAAACTAAATCCCCAAACAATACGTGCCTCAAGTGTTGGTGGTGGTGTAGGTGTTGGCCAACAGGCGCTTCAGCAACAGCAGTCGGTCCAGGCTGGCGGCGGCAGCACCGCGGCCATCCAGCTGGTGGGCACCATCCAGCCCCGGGCCCGCAACGTCCAGGTGGTGGGTGCCAAGCAATTGGCCACCAGCCGGCAACTCATCACTGCCCAACGACAAATCGGAGGTTCCACGTTGAAGATAGCCACAACCCCAGTAAACGGTAGGTCCCTAGACTTTGTCCCTAGACTTCCTACATATATGATATCTCTGCTCTTTTCAGCCGCCAATGTGGTGACCAGCAGTGCAAACACACCCATTGTGATGTCCACCCAAAAGCTCCAACTAAAGACGGTTAAAGCGCCGCTGCAGCAGCAGCAGTTGCAGCAACAACACCGAATACTCAACCAGCAGAGCACCGCCACGGTCTCGTCCCAAACACTGCCGAGTCCGAGTTCCAGCGCGGTTCAGGTGCAAGTGCCGCAGCAGCCACAGCTGCAGCACATTCAGATCCAAGGACGGGCCGCCACCGCCTCGGGGACGCTTAGTCAGCGGACCCTGACGGCTCTGGCGGCGGCCAAGCAACAGCAGGCTGCAGTCAATCGGAGGCGCTCCACCACTGACATGACAAAATAAAGACGGCAAAGGATATAAAGAACCTACAATATATATAAGTGAGGACGTACAGATGAAGCTCAGACCGAAGAAGGAGGCTTCACGTTGTGGTTTTGCTGATATTATAGTTTATGGCTACATCCTAACTGTCATAGTATATACCTACCCTATACCTAAATTTGTTTTGATGTGTATTCATAAGTGTAGTTGCACGGGAAACAGTCGGGCCACCAAGTTAGGATCTGGATGAGGATGTGTGGCCTGGCTGCAACCTGCCGTGTGCGCTTATGCCGAGTGCGTAATAATGTCCTCTAGACAGAAACGAATTAGGTGTAGAACTCTTAAAACTATTTATTTAGTTGTATATACATAAAAAAAAGAAAGAAAACAAAATATATATATATATATATCCCAGCCATTTAAACTACATACAATTATACCTAACAACTTGGCTCCCAACTCCGATTCGTTAAACCCTAAGACTAGTTCGATAAGTGTGCTAATTTTAAGCTGTACTGATGGAGAGTCACGGAAAACAAAAACAAGCAATAAGAAGATGATGGAAAACAACAACAACAACAACAAACAAACAAATTATATTTAAATAAATTCGGAGTATGATTACGTTTAGAAAATTTGAACCGTTATAAGGGATAATTTTAGTAATGTAAACTTATGCATAATGTACTATTTATATTATTATTGCTAAATATTTAATCGATTGCCTAGCCTAAGTTCGCAAACGAAAACAACATTTTAGTTCTTAATGTACAATTCGTAGCCTCAACCAATTTAGTACTTCCAATTGCAAAAATATTAAAACAAAAAGCAAAAGAAAGAATACAAAAGTCAACACCTATTTAATCAATTTATTTGTAATAGCGCAATGTACAATAAAAATAAAAGAAAAACGTAGAGTCAGGAGCAGTTGATGCAAGATCAAGAGCGGAGGTGTGGACAGATAGAGTTGACAGAAATGTGTACAAAATAACGCTTTGACTAAACGATTTGTTTTTATACTATGCCAGTTTTTTTAAATGAAATTATTTAAGAATCGATTTTTATTATTATGTTACACAAGTTGCTGTAACTGTTTAGCATGGATTTGTTCTACACGTAAAACAAAAATAAATGAAACGCAAAGTAACCTCACCAATGCCCGTATCCCTACGCCCTACGCCCTACCGTTCACCGCAGATTCAAGCATAATTTACTCAATGTTAATATTAAATAATTGTGATTTAAGAAGAATAAACGAATAGAAAACATGGTACTACATCGGAATGAATGAATGAATGAAAGCTTCAGGAAGTTGAATTAGCTCTGGCATAACCGAACTCCAAGCCTCTAACTCCAAGCCAAGGAACTTCCCAAAATCGGGGTACGCAGAAGTACATGTGGTCTGATCGAATGGTTATTAAAACGTAAAAGTAATTCACAAATTTATTAAGGTAATGCGGAGCAATCTAAGCGGCAGTATAGGCTATTTACGAGTATATCTGTAAACAAAAAACAAACTATTAATATATATGTGTAATTTCAATTCAATAATTGCTTATCAAAATACCTGACTGTAGAAACTTTCATTAAACTGATTGCGAAGTAAACTCTTGAAACATTAAACAGAAAATATAATAATTAAGCGCCGACAAAGTCACAGCAAAAGCTCCGTTAATCAATAAAGTGTGAAAAGAATAATAAAATCAATTAGTTTTCTCATTAAACAATCCGGTAAACCGGGGAATAAATGGTAATCATAGCTGTTAAAAACAATATTTTATTTTAATTATCTAGTTACAACTCATCATTGCTGCCTCAGTAGAAGATTAGGATAGAAGCGGAGCCCCTCAACAGACTCGTCCCGACACACTTTTCCGAGGCGTTCGGCTACCAATAAGCGCTCCTTTGCCAGCAAAAGAGAAATTCCTAGTTGCTTGGCCAACTCCTCCACTGCCATTGACTCGGCTGATTCAACTTTTTCCAGTGTGTCGCTAGCAACCACATCATCGTTATGAGACTCCAGCTGAAGGACTCGTGCACCACTGGGAAAGCTTCGAAGGCGAATGGGACCGCTGAGGAGCTCGCACGCGTGTAGAAGGTCCTCGGGCGAAAGCAGTTCCAGTCCCCTAGCACGATTTACGCGGCAGTAGACATCTGCCAAGGACATCATGCCTCCTTGTTCCTAAGAAATAATCACGCATGAGTCTCATAACTAGGGTAAACTATTTATATTTCATTGTACCTCGAGGGGATCCAGGAGCATCTCGCAAATCTGTTGAGCCAAGCTGTTAAAATAGGCAGTATTGCTGGTAAAGTTATCTCTCGTTACGGGGCCGTCGATTCCCAGACTCATAAGATAAGATTTGAACTGCACCGTCTCATCGTCCGATATCTCGCCCTTCTGCTCTCGTATCTTGCTGCTGATGGTTTTCGACAGTCCAACCATATCCTTAGCCATGGCCATGAGAACACTCAGATCCTGGAAGGCCAACGCAATATTTTCATCCGTCTCTTTGGCCTTTGCCTCCAAGTTCCGCTCGATGCCTCCGATTCCTGTGCGTTTTTGAATTCGGGCCAGCCTATCGTTGCTCGAGCTGGAGTCCAAACTGCTGGCAGAAGGTCGGTTTATTATGGTATCGCTAACCAGGGAGATCTCCCAGACGCGGGCATTGATCGTCTCTTTAAGGGCACTGTGGAATTCTACGCTCAAACCGTTCTTTCCGGATAGCTTTATGTGTGTGGCGCGGCTATAGTCTAGCGGACCAGGTCCCTTGTCCGGCGCCGGAGGACGGAGATGCATAATAATGCGAGTCTTGCGACCGAAAAAGTTCGATGCAGTAGTCTCCTCGCTTAGGGATATCACATAGCTAAGAGGGAGGCAAAGAGCCACGGCGGCTCTGGCTATTTCTCCCGGACGGCCCCAAAAAAGTCTGTGCGTTGTTAGAACGACCTCGCCCTCCTCAAACTCTGTCTGTAAGAGAATCCAAATTGGTTTCGCCTCGAATTACGGTTTGTGAAAATGAACTCACCTTTTGGTCCCCATCGTATATTTTCACCTTGTTGTCGCGACTAACAAAGGACTCGTCAGGATTTAGGCGAGCCTCAATATAGGCGAACCGATTCATTTCCTCATTAATTTAAATCTCTTTCCTTGTTATTATTTTTGGGTTTGTTTTGGTAAAATTTGATCAGAGATGGGCAAGAAATTGCCGATATTTTTACCGATGCTTCTATACATGAGACTATCGATGTTTCTATCGAAGTTTCTCCACCTCTATCCTTTTGTTTCGGATTTAACATTTTTTTCGGAATTATTTAAAATTTCCAAAAATACGAGCAAAATGACGTGCCTTTCCTAATCAGCTCCACCTGCGATGAACCATAGCTTGTCACCTGGCTTCCAACATTAGCGAATCCTCGAACCCACTCATGGCTGCAGCGACAGAGGGCAGCAAGATGCTCGAGGCAGCTTTGCAGCGAATGGATGGTCTCATTTCGAGCACAGCAACCCAGGCGGGGCCTGACACGGTGTCGGGAGCGGGAGCAGGAGCGGGAGCTTCTCTGACGCTAAACGAACGAAACCTTATTTCGGCCACCAATGTCTTGTCCACGGCCAAGACCCTGGCGCTGGCCCTGCAACAGGTGAGTCACAGAAGCAGATAAGGCGGCCCTCACATGATTGTGTCTTATGTCTTGTGTTTTTAGGTGGGTCTGGCTGCTCCGGCCCCGGATCCTGTCACGGCGGCGATCATAAGCGACTGGCTGGAGACGCACATACCGCGTCAGGACTCCGATGAGCGAATGCGACGCCTGCAACGCGACAAGGAGGGGCTGGCGCTGCAGTACCAAATGCTGGCGGAACGGGTTTCGGAGCAAGCTGATAGGATAATTGAACTGGAGGGCCTGATCACGGAGAAGACCCAGCAGCTATGCACCAAGGATGAGCAACTACAGCGGCAGATGATTTCGCGGTCTGCCTTGGAGACGCAGAAGCTGGAACTGATGAGTGCCTTGAGCGAGTTGAAGCTGCATCGCACCGCTCTGGAACAGGCCAACGATGGTGGCGGGACAGGTGGCGGCGGCGGCATTTCGTATGGAAGTTTAAGCAACATTAATCAAAAGGCTTTCGTGGGATCCCCAAAGACACCGCCCTCTATGCTGCGACATCAGATCAAACCGCAGTTTCACAGCCTACCGAGGTCCCACGGCAAGCTGGCTAATAATAATAACAACAACCGTGCCTTGGACGTTAATGCTAACAGCAGCGGCAAACAAAGGAATGTGGCATTTGCCTCAAACGAACAGATTCTGATTGAAGATCATGTTCCTCAAGCGGACGATGTCATGACTTCCAGTTTCCTCTCGCAGTTCACGCCGTCCCCGAAGCTGCGGGAGCGCTCTGCTCGCGGTTTGCGCAATTTTCTTGGCAAGTTGCGACGCAGCAACAGCAGCAACTGTGAGCTCACAGCTCTGGAGCAGGCTGAACCCGAGTTCCGCCGAGGTGGCGCCACACGAGCCACAGCTGGCGGCCGTATCGAGTGGAGCTCACAGACACCACTGTTCGGGGAAACTGAAAAGCACTGGACTACTTGGGGCGTGCAGGAGGTGTGCAACTGGCTGGCTAATATGGGATTAGGGTGCTACGAGGACAATTATCGGTAGGTTGGAAGTCTTTACAGAGTATTTGTTATAATTTTTGGCATAATTCTTTGCAGAAAGTGGATAAAGGGCAACCCTTCTGAGTCAATTTTCACTGCGTCGCCAGTTGACATTGAACGCGAGTTAAACCTTAAGCTTCCGCTTCATCGCAAGAAGATTATTCTGGCCATCGACGATATTACTGGGAAGGAATTTGACGAGCTGACTCTGAAGGCGGCGAACTTGGATGTCTCCTGGGTACTGCGCTGGCTGGACGATATCGGTCTTCCCCAGTACAAGGACTACTTTATGCAGGCCAAGGTGGACGGGCGGATGCTGCATCGTCTGACATTGGAAGATCTGTCCCAGCTGCACGTCAGCTCCTGTCTACACATATCATCGCTACGAGCCGGAATCCTGTGCATGCGTCGCATGTCCTGGAACCCCGAGGGACTTATTAGGCGGTCTATTAAAATAAACACTGACGACGAGGATCCAGGCAGCCCACAGAAGGACAGAGTGGATTTGTGGACGGCCCACCGCATTATGGGCTGGTTGCAAACCATTGACTTGTCCGAATACACGCCCAACCTTCGTGGTGCCGGAGTGCACGGGGCACTCATGCTTTACGAGCCCCGCTTCAATGCTGAGTTGTTAGCCGATCTTCTTTCGATACCCCCGAGCAAATCGTTGTTGCGCAGGCATCTGGCCATGCATTTTAAGGAACTTGTTGGTCGCCCGGTGATCTTTGGCAAGCGTGATGCTGAGGCCGCGCCGGGCTACCAGCCACTAAGCATTACAGCCAAGCTTAAGCCAGTGAAGCGCACACAGTTCTCGTTGAAACGCCGCAAGAGCTCCAAAAGTCAGAGCGACGTTGACTGGACAGAGTACGTTTGTCCCATGAACGCCAAAGTGCCTGAGCCCCCAGAGTCTGAGACGGATAAGGATCAAGATATTTCAGTGAGCCTAAACTCACGTTGATGTTTTTTGTTAAGCTGCAAAACAATATATTTTACAAACAGTGCAGCGACCACACCGGATCCCCATACAAATGAACTGCCCATTAGGACACCAAATCTAAGAAACCAGGCGACAATATAAGAAAATCTTCAACCAGAATTACTGCATCATTTACAATTCTTTCTTTCTTTTCCTTTACTAAAATTAAGCTAATCTGTGTCCTGAAAAGGATCACGTCTGAATTAGGATAACATTGATAACGAGAAGTATTCGCCGTGGCATTGGAGCGACCTTAAGTGCGAGACTAATTTTATAGACTTACTACCCAATTTGGAGTTTATTTTTTATACTAACAAGTGTATTGTCAAATACGTTGTAAAAATATTAAAAATATATGTGTTTGAATATGAAAATCTTTTCGATGGGTTTATGGATATTCCTTCAAAAAGTCTCAAGGGAAATTTTTATTTTGGTTTCAGAAAGCCACCCTCACAGTTTGAAATTAAATAACTATAATTATTTTAATGTTTTTAGGTTTAAAACTGATTTTATTTGTTAACAATAACACTACACTAGGCACTAGATAACCGGATGAGCGACTAGGAAGATCGTGAATGGCGTTAAGGGGCAGACCGCATGGACGGAATTGGCATGGGTTGCTAAGCGTCGCAATCCGCTTGTGCAACCTTTTGGTGGCGGTGCAGCAATCTTGGGTCTTAAACTAAATCTTTGGCAGTGCTTTGTGTGACATAGAAGGCAAGGGGATCATCATGTGGCCGGGTGGGGCTGACTCTCCAGACTCGCTGGCTTGCCCTTGATCATCGTCCGAACTCCGCTCTGGTGCTTGGCCAGATCACTCTCGGGTATGTGGTCCTTCCAGTTGCGGAACAGGTAACGCGTGAATTTTTTCAATTGCCTAAACTTGCAATAGGTGGCTCCCTCAGCGGATTGCAGCTGTTGGGTCTGTATAAGGAATCCCTTTTCCTTGAAAGTCTTTTCCAGCTTCTCGCGCTGCTTGGACCGGCGCGAGGACCTCCGCTTTTGGTCGCTTTCAGCAGATGGCTTATTGGTTGCCACCGTGCTCGGCATCGGACTCTGGGAGCTAGAGCAGTGCGAGGCCGGACTGTGCGGCCTTACTGCGTTCTCTAGGCTATTGCTGTGGGGCAGGAGCAGGGACGAAGTAGGCGACTCTGGCGGCATGTTCAGCAGCTCCATGCTCAGATCCGTTGAGGGCGGTGGCACGTCCACGTAGAGTTTATCGAATCCCTGAAGTTGCAGTTGTTGCTGCTGCTGCTGCTGGTCTCGGGAAATGAACTCGTAGCCGCGCATGGTTTTGTCCCCAGTGCCGTTGTAGTACCTATAATTGCCCTCCGCATCCACTGAGAGCATCTTCTTCTCCTGCAGCGTCGGCTTGGCCCCGCCGGTGAACTTGAACTTGCAAATGCTTACCTCCGTGGATGGACTAGAAGAGTTCTCCGTGGGCATGGGCGGGATGAAGATCGCTGACCGCTTGCGCTTTCGCATCCCGAGCGCTGTTGCCTCATTAGCGAAGAAGCCACTTGGTATGGGGATCTTGAGGGACAACTGATTGTCCTTCTCGATTGTTTCCACGGGCAGAGGCATTCCGCCCAGGCTGCACGACTCCACTAGTTGCTGATAGTAGAGTCCCACGGGCTGCAGCAGTAGCTTGGCGGCTGTTAGTGGCTGGTCCTTGCTGAGAGCCAGGTCCAACGACAAAGGCCCAGGCGGACTTAGCGGCGTGGTCCTATGCGAACAGGTGCCGCATTCCGTGGCCTTCTCGCTATCCTCGCTTGAAATGGAGTAGCGTTCCTCGCTTTGGTCACGCATGCAGAGGTTAAGAGGCTCCTCCGCTGGCGACAGGGTCGGGGCAGCTGGGGTGACTCTGGAAGCAGCTACCGATGATGGAAGAGCACTTCTGATTGATGTCGCTGGCGGAACAATGGTTCCGTAGTTCTTGTAGATCAGGTGGCAGATGTCCGCTTTTTTGGGCTTTCGCCCGCGCCGCGGCTTGTAGTTGTCCAAGGTGATCTCTCCCATGTAGGGTAGGTCGGTAAACTTCAGGGAGCTTCGTTTCGACGCCGGAGCAGCTTCGGTGCTCGGAACGCGCAGTGGCACTGGAGGGAGGGACGCTGCCACAGGCTCCGGTACCATCGTCGATGATGATTTAGGTCCGGAAGGCATTGATTCCCTTACATCTGGAGGCTGTTTCTGCTGCTGACAATCGGAGCTGCGCTGGATCTCGGCAATTTTCCGTAGCCAGCTGCGTACGTTCTCATGGTTCTGACTGGGTGGCGGCGGCTGGGGTGGTTGTGGAGGTCGGATGGACTGCCTACCTTGGGTAGCCTCGTAGTGGGCTGCATATTCCGCGGGCAAGGCCTGGTGATGGAAGCGCAGCTTCATGGTCCCCGAGGCGGAGTTGCGTTTCCGGGAACGGCTTTGTGTTAGGGTCTGTCCGGCTTTGGGTGGCTTCTGAGTGACCGGAGCAGTAGCTCCCTCGTGGGCTGGGGGCTGCAGAAGCTTCTTCGCTTTGCGACTGCTCATCAACAGGTTGGCCTTTAACTGCTGCTTGGTAAGTGGGCTGCAAGTGCCGTTGTGGGTCTGCTCGTGGCTGACGGTTTTTCGGGCCAATAGGGTCCGGAAGGGATGGTCGTCGTCGTGGGCATCCGTGGCAGCACCGTGCGATATTAACGGATCGTCGGAGCCCTGCAGCAGCAGGTGGGTAGTATTGAGGTGCAGTCCCGGGTGCTCTGGGGTGGGCAGCCAGCCCTCTAGGTCGCGGTCGTGCTCCAGCTTGATGTTGGGCAGCATTTGATCCAGATTGACGACGGGAGCCACCGGGGCGAACTCCCCCTTGCTGCTGTTGCCATTCAAATCGCTGACTGTCGTTAGTTCTTGCATGCTGGTCCTGGTCCTGTTGCTGGTCCTGGCTGCAAAAAACGGGAAATGCAGTTACTGGGCGGCAGTCGTGGGCGAAAACGAATAGCTAAGTAAATATGCTTGGAAATCAGGTCGTAATCAAAAATATAAAGTATATATAATATATATATGTTATGGGAGACGTGGACACACGTTTTCCCTCTGCAGATGTTTATGTTGTTGTTTTGCTGATCGTGCTCACCGGCAGACGATGATCCGTCCGTGGCGGGGTGGCGGAGTGGCTGAGTGGCAAGAAGGCGGTGTCCGAGGTGGAGGGGCCAACGCAGGCGTGCTGGCTCTCTCGTTCGGTTTTCAGCACGGGAATTCTATTTAAATGTCTAATAGGGACTGGCAAGTGGTGCTCTCTCTCAGGCAAGGCACACACACGCACGGAAAATCTCGCACCGAAACAGAAATTTTGTTTTTGTGCATGAAATTCGATTCCTTGGGCTAAAAGCATGCCCATAAATGGCCTAAACATTCGCCCGGAGATGTTGCCCCAATCAGGTGGTCAGAATGGGGAGTGGACTTTACCTCAACACGTTGAATTTTGTACGAAATGGTGTCCTGGCTACTAATGATCCGGTTTAGATTCAGTCTTTGCTTCGGCTGGTTTACGGGTTACGGGTCCCTGAGATTAAGTCGGCTGCGGATAGGACAGTAGTAGTGGTACTCAAGATGTCAGTTCAAGCTCCCACTGTCAGTCGGTTCAGCAGCATAGCCACTGGGCGCGTGTACATCGTGTTGACATCCAAAACGCAACTAGCCACGGGAAAGCTGAGTCGAGGAAAGCATCGCTTCTGTGGAATATGCTCCTTAGATGGCCAGCGGCGGAGAGTACGCCCCACACACAATAGAGGTTTTCGCGCACGAAGAGCGACCCAGAAGAAAATCAAATGAAAATCAAATTCCTTCGTTCGGTGGCAGAGATGCGTTGTCGCCGCTGCTGCTCGAGACACCGACGTCGTTGTCTGTATTTAACGCCAAAGACGAAGCTATTTCGTGTGTGTTCATTTTTAGAAAAATCCAACTTGTTGCCGGCTATAGACTCCCTCCCGGCTATAGACCAGAAGCACCCATCCGTTCGCGGAAAGGCAACGTCACCCAGCCAAAAAGAACAAATTCGAGATCCGAGATCCGATTTGGCTGTTTTTCATTCATCAGCATGAGCATTTCCGAGAGCCCAGCCCTCTCGGCGTTACAATGCGTTTTTCAGTGATCAGTGATCAAGTGGTCCGCCTCCAAGAGACCCGGGGTGGACTCAATCGCGGTTTCTCGAGCACACCGCTGCTCTAAGCTAGTTTATGATGCAGTGCTCTCCCGCCGATTATACGCGATCACGCGGATGCCTTATTTATAGCACCTTGCCACTGCCACTGCGGGTTAGGGCCACCAGGAATCGGTGGCGCTTCGTGCGGCGGATTATGTGTTTTGGATAAGGAGAGAGGACGCAACTCCCGAAATAGCACACTAATCGGGGCTGTGTTCTATTTCGGCCCACGCACAGTCGAATATGGGTCACCTAACCGACCTGGACCTGGAGAGGCGCGAACGGTGTCACTCTGAAACACTTTCGCTGATAGTTTTCGAGGTGGGAGGGGGAACTGCCCTTACCCGCTGGATAAACGCTGTTCGCCGTCGATCGCCGCTCGACTGCTTGGCATCGCGTGCAAGTTCCAACTTCACAGAACTGCCAGAACTCGATGTGCAGTGATGACGCTAGGCCTCTGGCAACGGGTAGTGGGTGGGCGAGTTTGGCGCGACCTGCAGACTCTTTGCATTCTACGAGTAGACGGCGGTTAGACAGCGGCGAGTGGCAGCGGCAAGCTAGAACCGGAGCTTACATCACCGGCCTGAGGTGTCCAACCTACAGCTCTGGCCGCTCTGGGATAAATTGCACATCGACTCGGTGGCAGCGGCTGTACGACTGCTGCCGCTGTTGCTGCTGCTGATTTTTGCGATCAAGCTCATTGAACGGCAATGCTAGCCAATACCTGCTGGCTCGAACGTACATATTTGTATTTATGGCCATAAGAGCCACTTCGTCGCCCACGCGTAGTTGGCTGGTGCGAAGAGAACAGCTCAGACAAACAAGATGGTCATGAATTCTGAGTGTGTTCTGGCCTTGTCCAGAGGTTCACAGGTTTTCGAAGTAGCCTTAAACCTGGCACCTTTGGATTGCTAATCCAGGAGAATCTATGACCAAGAAATGGCGCCAAAGGTGCTACATATAAAATAAATTCAAATTCAAACTGTTCTTCTGGATCGTTTAACCTGGTGGCCACCTAGTTGAATCACAGGCACAGGCCTGCCACACCGACGAAATTAGGTCGCGAAATAAAACAATCTCAAAGTTTGATATTTTTATGGTAAAAGTTTATTATTTGCAACTTTATTTTTTAGTTTCTCCTTTGTATTTTGTTTTCATGTTTAAATGTCTATAAAGTATATATAATATATATTTCTGTTTTGTGGGTTGTTTTTTTTTAGTTTTTAAATTTTTAATAATTTTTTTTCTGCTTTGTTTCGCACTGTTTTGTTTAACTTGCCAGTTTTTGTTTGTTTATATACCTATTACACTTTTGCATAAGTTTTGTGTATAATAATTATTTATCAATAATAATATAATTGTTGTATTTATAACTTGGTTTATACTCTCCTCCTCTGTCTCAATATTCAATTTCCGCTCATCGCCTACTTTCATCTCCCCCATCTCTATATATGTATTTCATATGCTTATGTTACGCATTAGCGACGCGACGCCCAGTTTGGCAAATGAAACAAAATTTACAAAGTCTGGTCTTTTTTTGCAACAGACCATAAGTAATGTTAGGGATTTCTGATATTTCTGATATCATGCCATATAGTATGCCTCTTGACCTTCTTATTGTTAGTTATTCGTCCCCGCCCCCATCCCAATTCCCCGGTTGGCTGTCCTATCTGATGTTCCTGTTCCAAGCGTTCCGGAAACACTTGATCGTGAGTGATCTTGAGAAAGAAATCTTTCAAAAAGTTCATCTGAGTGGGACTTCGTTACTATTTCTGTGGGTGTGTCTGTCTCTGTTTAAGGTGGTGGCGTCTTCTCGCATCGATCCTATGTCTCATTATGTAGTACTCATACTCATCTATTATTATTCTGGATTTAGTTATATTGTATCCTGCAGTAGGTCGCATAAATAATTTTAAAATATATTTTATGGCAATAATGCATTAAGTATTAAAAGTATTTATAAGTTTGTCCATAATTAATTAATAGTTTCTGATTTGATAGCATTTACTTCTGTTCTGTGGGCTTCTAGCAGCTTACCACGAGGTGGGCAGCACGGAAAGAGCCGATTGAGAATATATTTGTAAGTTTTTTCGGTGTTTACTTTCATCCTTTTTGTTTTGTTTTCATGAACGAATGCACAATTTTACACACTTCGCCATTTTGTTTTTCATTATTCATAAATTGTATTTCATGTACATATATGTATAGTATATAGTATATTTATATATATATATATGTATGTATATATTTATATAAAGACTTTCTTTTTGCTATTTTAAAGTTTCTTTTTAATTGTTTTTTTTTTTTACCTTTGCATCTGCTTCTGCTCCTGTTCTCGGTCCGGCTCAACTATTTTGACTATTTTATGTTTTTCTCGACTTATTAGGCAATTTATATGTGTAAATATAAATCTTGTATTTCATATATCAATAGTTTTGTATGTTATCTGCTTATCTGTGTGCATGTTTCATCCCTTATGTAAGTGTGTGTATGTCTATTCTCTCCATTTGTCATGGATTCAAAAAAATGTGTCAAGTGGAAAAAAGTTGGTTTTTTTGTGTGTAAGAGGTTCTTAGTGTGCGAATTGAAATCAAGGACAAGGAAATAATGTGAATAGTCGGTTCCGGGTCAACAGGATTACGGATTACGGATTATTTACTTTATTACTTGTATTTGATTCTGTTTTGATTTTGAAACCATTTTACATTTAATATTTAATTTATGTGTTACATTACTTGATTTTATTTCGGTTGGATTTATTTTCGATTTCGATTTTCTTGAAGTGTAAAAACATTTAACCACTATTTTAGTGAGTTTTGTGTTTGCTTTTTGAAATTTCCATCTTTTGTTTTTCTTTTAAATGTCATCGAATTTCCTGTTCTCTTACATTTGTGCTACAATTAGTAAGTGCAAGTTTGCTTATTTTAAATGGTATATACTGAATTTAAATGATTTTATATTCGTGCCTATTTGTATTTCTCGTTCTCTGCTGCTAATTTCTTATTGTTTTCTTTTAAGGTGCTCCTCGAACTTTTCAAATAATCATCTTTTGCAATCCTTGCTAATTAAATAATATATTGTATGTACAGTTTGTGGCTGAATATCCTTGCAACACGACTCGATCCAGCTGATTTGGAAAGTTTTAAAAATGTATTTTTTCAAAGAATCAGAATTTGTTCCGAGAGGAATTTTTATCACGAACTTGGACGATTGCTTCTCAAATCAGCCAAAACGCGCTGCAAGAATAAGACGCCATTTTGCTTCCACATGGAGTACATATTCCTTCGATTCTTTGGTTTTGGATTGAATATATCGGATAGTCGAATGAAATAAACCCAAAACTGGCAATTAGAAAATGCAACTTAGGAAAAAGTGAGGTGGGATGCGAGCTTCTCTATTTTCGAGTATTTGCGAATGTATTAGTGTGTTTATGAGTGTATTTGTGTCTGTGTTTTTATAATGCTATATACGGACGGATTTCTAAACGGAAACTATATAGAGTGTACAAAGAAGCTTTCGTCACTGCATCTGAGAAATAGTTTCTTAAACGCATCTCAAGCTGCACTCAAAAAAACATTGTGTGTAATTGTAATTGTAATTGTAAAATTGTGTGTTTTCCTTGATGTGTCGATGCTAAAATCTAGACTAGCAACTATTTATTTGTTACCTCAATATAATATGCAATAATTCAACCCTCTGGTCTTTAGGTTTTGAGGGTTCTCTATATACAATATAAATTCGCTTTGACCATATGGTTTTCTATTTAGCCTGCTGTCAACTTTATATGTTATATCTCTGTATACCGTACCTCGATCTAACATTTGGCTAAGTTCCAAAAGATAACAGTTTTATCTACAAAAAATAACTTTGGGACCTTTTAAACGCCAATCTGTTCAGCCGCGCTCCTAATTTTTTTTATTTTTTTTTTTATTAAGCCATCCAATGTACTTTGTATAATTGCAAAATGGCTTGGATGACCCCGGCATTCTAGTAAATAGTAATAATTGTCATAATAATATATAATATAATATTATGCAGATCATTTCGCATATTCTTGATATATGCATGTACATATATAATAATATTTATATAACTTTATATATGTACACACATATACAAAAGTATACTTTCTGCTTTTAAAAATGTTTAAATTTTTCTTTATTCTTTATTTTCGATTTATTTTTTGTAGTTTAAATGCACTTTCTGAGCTTTCTTACAAGCGCCGCCAATTATTGTTGCTGTTTTTTTGCTATATGTCTATGGGTGTATATATATATATATATATGTATATATATATATATAGGTTTATATATATGTATATCTTATCTAAATACCTGCCTCTTCGTTCGTTCCTCGTCCCTACTTTGCTCTTGGTTGATGATACTTAAATGGTCTATCCCAAAGCCTACCCAAGCGAAATCTATTCGGTATTCGGTTAGCAAGGATCCGAAAAAGACTCAGCAAAAAAATGCTATTAGGAAATGAAATTGATAATTCAGGTGCTGAAGCTTGGGGGGGTGGAACCGATAATTGAAAAGCCCTAATAAGTATGCACTTGAAATCATCAAATCTTCTTGATAAATTGCATTTCCTATTAAGATTTACCTATATTTGTTACCCTGTATCCAATGTGTCATTCTTGTGTTAATATTACAAATCAAAATGCTATATATTAAAGGCAAAATGTTGTGGGCCTAGCAAACCCCTCTACCACCTACCCATCTACCCTTTCCCGGCTTTCCCGACTTAACCTATTTATATACCCTACCCTACTCCTCCCCTTCCCTTCCCTTCCCCGTCCCTTGGGCCCGTGTCGCTGTGTGTGTGTCCGAGTGTGTGTGTGTGTGATGTCCTTCGCGGGTTAGAAAACTAGTGTTGCAATTTCGGAAAGTCCATGGTTATGGTGGGGTTAAGTGCTTGTCTCTATAGTTATTTACCGTTAGATTAGGCTTTAGTTAGTTTACTTTAAATACCTGCAGAAAAGTATACCTAAATATATTTTTGATTAGTAAGTTCTAAACTTGGACTCCAGTGTTTAAGGTTGTTTATCATCATGTTGCTTGTTGTGTCAGTGTTGTAAGCTTCATTTACTACTTTTTCTTTTTCTTTGTATTTTTCTTTTTCGTTTTTCTAAACTTTTTCTGGCTATTAACTAGTATATAAGTATATGGTAATAAATAAATACGCTAGTAGGTTTTTAGTATATTATGCATACAGTATCAGTATGGGGCATTCTATAAGAATATCCCGTTAGACTCCTTGTATATTGAAAATGCATTATGGGTAGGACAAAATCTAGGCTCGTATCTATATACACTATACATATATATGTACTTATACAGGATATGTGCTTATATTTACATATATATGTATATATATACGGCTTACAGATTAAGTTTAAGGAACGTTCATCGATAAGAGACTTTAATATCAGTTAGTAATGCCCTATCTCATACTTTTGGTTATTCCTAGTTCCTATTCCTAGGCGCGCCTACCGAACGCAATTCTACAGAACCAAAACGGCCAATCCAGAGGAAATGCAGTGCCAACGGGGTGCGTCCTGGGTCCCTTCGAATTTCGATTAAGTAGCTTTTTTAACTACTGATCCAAAAAAAAACGCATATTGATATGATGGGTGTGTTGAATGTGGCATGTTGCATGTTGCGTGTTGCATGTTGCGTGTTTTTGATGAGTTCGTTGAGTGCGTGCGCATGATTGAGACACAGGCAAAACACAGAGTGCGAGTTGGCAAATGGCCATGTTGCAAGTTAAAACGAATCGTCTGGCGCTTAACTGGATTTTGGCAAAATTTGCAAAAAATGCGCCAGTAACCCTCCTAATCGAATTGGGCGAAACCTGTCCGTTTTGACTATGGCTTTACATCTAGGAATATTATTTTTGTTGCAAGTTTCAATTTTTACACTTTATTATCAAGGTACAATTGTTTTTTTGTTCTATTCAATAATGTTGAACACGAATTCCTCTCTAACTTTTCGTTTTATTTATTATTTCTCTCTAATCTTTTGCTTTTCCAGTTTTCATTATTTCTTCCATCACATATTATTTCCAATTCGAAATAAGCGATTTCATATTGTGTGTTTCGTTATCATTTTAATTTTGATTTGGCTTTAGTGGTTGCTAGTTATCACCGCTCTTTTCAAATAATAAATTCATGACAAAACAAAAAACTAATTCGAAACCAAAGGGAATAATTTGATTTTGTTCACACTTTTTGTTAAACGTTCATGTCACAGCCCTTTCATGTTTTAGTATTTTTTTTAGTCTATCAAAAGATATTTAAGGGTGAACATTAGTAAACGCTATATTAAATAAAACGGGGAGGTGTGGGGGTTTGGGAAATTGCCGAATTTCTGTCCAATCTTGGGAATGTCGTCCGTCCAGACACCAGAGTCGTAGGAAAATCATAACGAAAATAAAACAAGTTTGTTTTTGATGTGTTTTTTTTCCATTTGGTTTTCGCTTTTATTAATTCGGCATTTAATTTGTTTGATTTAATTCATTGTGGGTTACGCATTAGAAATAATAGGCATGATAATTAAGGTTGTGGTATCCTTCCCGTTGGTATATAATTTGCAAAATTTTGCCAAAATCAGTTTTGCTCTAAGTTTATTCTTGATTCGGTTTTAATATATATTTAATAGTAGAGTGTATATAATCTAAGTTGTTTTCATTTTTAATTTTTTTGTATAATAGCATATAATAATTTTGTATATATTCATTTAAATACTTGCGTTTGTATTTTCAATACATAAATAAATCATAATTCGTTAATCATAATCATGGTACATAATAATAGTAAATTATTATTATCTTAATAGTTTGACTTGGTTTAGATTTTATTATTCAACGCTATAGAACGTTTCATTCCCTCCTCTATGAAATAATTAACTTCAATTTGACTAGATCGATTCATACAAGATCGTAAATACATATAGTGTGTGATCGCGTGTATTTGCGTGACTTCCAAGATAAAATTTTAGTTTAGCGATTTAATTTAAAGTTCTCAAAATACTTGTGGGGCGCCAATGCTGAACTACTATTGGATAGGCGCTAAAATCAGTTTCATAATTTTGCATATATGTATATGTACTTGTATATGTATATGTATATGTATGTTTGTATGTTTTTGTATGTTTGTTTTTTTTTTTGGTATTTTTGTATGAAAGTGTCGCTATAACTACGATTTTCTTTCCGTTCTTATCTGTGTGGGACTTTCATCCGCCGCTAAGTATTACTTTCTCTATTTACAGAAGTATCCCCGCCAGGGACTAACATGTTGTGGGTGGTACAAAAAATGAATTGCGGATAAAAAATCAACTGGGGGGAATGAACTAATTCCATTTAACCCCTGACTTGAACTGGTTCCGAGTCCCATTTTTCGTAAATCTAATACTGTTTCACTGATCGAACTCATAAAACCGAAACAAAACTGGACTGTGTATCGGGTATTACTTATCGGTTATAGATTAGAGTACCCATAAGCATAGGAAAGCATTGCACTGGTAACAAAATGTAACTTTAAATTTGATAACAATTTTCATTCACCTTAAGTATTCGTATGTATTTTGAAATAAAAGTGAATAAATGTATTTAATTTTACAAATACATATGTATGTATGTTTTAATAATAATTAGATTTTACTTTTCTCCATAGGACCTCATTTTCACTATACAAAATCTAAATAATTGTTTACGGTTCTTATTTCGATTTCCCTTTACTATCCTTTTACATAACTTTTAATTTTTGGCATATTTAGCTGTAGATTCGGCTCTGCTCTCCCTATTCCTCCATTTGTACAGATTCCGCCAAATAGTTAAATATTCGACTTAACACGCGGAGTTATAGTGGTGTGATTTAAGATTTATGTATTTCTACACCCAAGTTTTGCAAGTGTCCTTTATACAAACATAAAAACAAGGTGGAGTAGTCGATAAAAAGATTTTCGGAATTTAATATTGGTTTCATATTGCAAATAATTATGATAATGCTGTGTATCTGCGAGCCGGTTATGAAAATAAATGGCCATCCAAAGATGTACATATATCTATGGTGTATATATAGTTATTTCATTGCATGTATATATACATTCATAGCAAAAGTTGGAGCGGAAAATTTCCACTGTCTCAGTAGCCAATTTGCTCGATTTAATAGTTTTCTTAATTCTTAATATCTGTTATTTGTTTTCTTTAATTTGTTATTTTGATGTACCGTTTTCGACTTGCTTTTGTTATATAACTATACATATACATGTATGTATATATATATATATATATATCTATGTATATATATATTCATGTATATCTGAAAGTACCTGTAATTGTTTTGTTGCAAGCAGCTAAGTTTAAGTGTAAAGTTGTTCTTTAATTTTATTCAAAAATTGTTATTCTATAACGTTTTTACGAATTTCTTGATACAATTTTAAACCACTTAAAATAACGAACGTAGAACGTAGTGTGTAATGTAAACAAGTAAAAGACGTGTCTTCAACAGTAAATTTAGGCCAATTTACATATGTAAATGTAAATGATCGCTGTAGATTACACCTGTACGTGTGTAGATATCCTTCCTCTAGGCTTAATTTTGTGTAGCTGGCGCCACTTTGATTCTCTTTAATAGTTCTAACCGATCCGCTCTTAAATTATCTCTGCTATATACTGCTATACTGTTGTAAAAAATGATATTATTTTTCTCGTGGTCATGTAAGACTGAACCCAGTGCTGCAAATACACATAATATTCGCGGCTCCGCCCTTTTCTACACGTAGCCTTCAAAGCGTTGCATATACATAATAAAAGGCCTCTCAGCCTATATATAGTTCTAACTTTTATATCCGATTTTTTGGTTTTCTCTTTGTTTGGGTTTTCGGTTTTTGGTTTGTCGTTTTACTTAAAATTAATTAAATTCGAATTTTTGTGTTAATTTTGTATTCGCACATTTATATATATATATATATCTATATATATCAATATATATATATATACATATATACGTATGTGTATATATACTCTCTTTATGCATCTATGAATCTGTTCAAATTTTCTTAAAACTACTTGCTAAAAATTTCAGACATACCCTGCCTCTTTCTCAACTAACTTATTCATATTTTTACTTTTATTATTTTTATTTTTTATCTATTTTTTAGGCCTTTCCCGCGACTGCTGTCCGTTAATTTATCGATTAACTACGAACCCCCTATCGAGTCCTTCATCCGATTAACAAATTCAGTTTTAATAGTTTTCTCTTAGCAGCTTCCTTGTTCTCAAATCCCATCACCTCTCATATCATTTCTCATATAAAATGGTATCTGCACTTATCATCCTTAATTGTTCTTTTTCGTATTTTTTTCTTCATTTTTTTTGTTCATTTTGTAGTTATTTTTTATTTTTAATCATTTGAAAACCCAGATAATTTTGGTCTCTTGCCAGTCAGTTTTTGTCTCAAGTTTTGTGTCTCTGTGGGTGTGTATAGGTGTGCAATGTTGTTAACAAAACTATCAATATCATTTTTTTTCTCCTTGCTTCTATAAATATATATGAATATATTTATGTATCTATGTATATTTATTTTTTAATTAAATGGATATTTTGGCAAAAAGTCGTTTCCCTTCCTTCTTCTCAGCTTTACAATTTTCTCTGTTTGTCGTTTTTTTTTGTGGATTTTATCTAATTTTTTTTTTATTTTTGTTATTTTGTTTTGTATTCGTTCCTGTTCTGAATTCAATGAAGTGTATAATTGGATAAATATATATAAATATATATATAATTAAATATCCATATATATATTTATTTGATGGCACATATAAATATATATGCAGATATTCTTAGTAGAATATATGTTCTGCCATTTTGTATATATATATAAATCTATTCAATTTTCAGCTCTGTGTTTTTTTTCTTAATTCATTTACATATCATTCCTTGTTGTTTCTGTTTTGTTTGGTTTTCGTTAGCTCTGAATGCGCTCCGGATGTCTGAAGGATATCTAAAAAGGAAGAAAGGACATTATAGCAACTGAAACTTGTGACACTGCTGGACTGCAGGATGTCAAGGTCAAGCTGACTGGGTCTTGACTTTTTCTCACCCCTTCAGTAGTTGCTCCTTAACGTTTACATGTCCTGTGGCGGCCTCTAGGTCTTGCGCTTCTGCTGCTGCCACATGAACAGTTTCTCGACCAGCTCCACTTTGGAGCAGTTCGTGTTGTTGGGTGGATCATTGGCTTGCGATTCTGGATCGCTCAGGTTGTTGCGGTTGTTCTGGTTGCTCATGTTGCTCATGTTGTTGCTCATGCGGTTGTCGCCGCAGCTATCGTTGTTGATGTTGTTGCTGTTGGTGTTGGTGTTGCTGCTGTAACGGTAGCAATAGGTACCGTTGCGCCAGCTGGCAAATGTGTAGGGAATCGCATTGCTCGTGGTGGTGACTGTGGTTATCGGTGGCATGAAGCCGCTGGGGTTATTATAGCGACCCGCCACGGATGCTGCATGTGTTGCATGTCCTGCGGGTGCTGTTGTTGAAGTTGCAATCGCGGCTGACTTTGCAACGGAAGTTGCAACGCTAAAGGTTGGAGGTTTTGGCAAAGCTGTTGATTCTGAGAAGCCGGTGGCAGATGTTGTTGCCCCTGTTGGTTGTTGTTGTTGTAGTGGAAATTGTAATAGTGGTTGTTGTTGTTGTGAATTGCGTTTGAGGAACTCCGATTGTTAATAGGGTCGGCTGGCATCCTTTGGCCGCTTCAATTGAACTTTCAGTCTTTTCATGCCAATCTGGAAGCCATTCATGGCCTGAATGGCCGCTTGAGCGCTGGCGGGATTATCAAATGAAACAAAACCTGCAACAAAAATGTACATTTTTAGTCATCAAATAGTAGGCGGCAATCATGTGGCAAGTACCGAAACATTTGCTCTGGTTCGTAGCACGATCGATGAAGACCTTGGAGCTGATCACATTGCCAAAAGGCAGGAACATTTGCATTAACTCGGCGTCGCCAAACTCTTGGGGCAAATGGTAGATGAAGAGGTTGCAGCCCTCGGGTCCGGATATCGAACATCCTGGGAACATCAGAAAATCTTAAAGGAAGACATTCCCAGAAAAGAAAAAAGTAGAGAACAAATTAAATTTAACGATGAGGGAAATCATAATTTATAAATTTATGAGATTATGTCTGCATCTTGTTTATTGTAATTGTTATGGTTATTGTTTTGTTTGCAGTTCAGAGTTGAATTGATTTGATTTGATTTTTGATATAAATGATCTGTGTTCTGTGGCTGATATTGTTTCTGGACGAATCAACCAAAACAAAGGCGCAACATAAAGGAAACCAAACTATATAACGAACAGGCGATAAACTATATATCTATAAGATTCCTACGAAATATTATTTCTCTCTGCATTAACTTTGGCTAAGGTGTCGAAAAATCTTAAAAGGCCCCGATATGATACTTCTTGTACTCTAAATGTGTATTGTGGGGATAATAAATGTGTTTTTTTTAGAGTGTACGGCTAATAGTCTTATCATGCAAGATAAGCTCTAGAGTCTAGAGTATAGAGGATACATAGAGATACACAGACTACATTGAACAGACATCGAAACAGAACTAAAGTTATATTCAAGTTATATATTACAGTTAGCATAGAACATAAGGCAGTAAACACACACAAACACAATAGAAACAGACACACTCGCAGATGCAACTACACATCCTCCCAGGATTTAAGTATATTTTGTATTCGGTATGTTGGGTGGACAATGAAAGGCCTCGAAAAAATGGAGTGGGAAAAGGACGAGGGCGAGCCAAAGGATGAGCGGGAGCAACCGAAAAGTAACATAAAATTTTATGAGCAAATGTCTTCGAAATACGCCGACGGTCTTTATATGATTTTAAGCAGTTTATATGCAATTTTTACGATCACATAAAACGCCCTTGAATGCAGCCATTAAAAACGATTTACGCTTTACTCGCCAACCCTATGCAAAAAAGGGTTGGAACCCCAACCCTTGCTAGCTACTAGCGGGCTGATTGTGAAAATAAAATGTTGAACAAATAAAAAACAGGGCCAGGGAATTGCAGAATGCCAAGTAATTAATTTTTATGAGCCTTTGTTTTAAATTTAATTTCTTTCTCAACTTATTGCTGGCCGATCGGCTGTCCGAGATATCTCTTTGTTAGTGTTAATGTGGTTGTTAAAATTTAAAATTAATTCTATCATTTGTGTATTGCATCCCAGGGATTAGAATTTGATATTTACAAAAAAGGAACTGGTAACTCTGGTAAATGGTATCTAGTATCTTGTGAAAATGATTAGGACTCGCATTGGGGGAAGGACTCGTCACGCGTGGGAGTGTGTCGGAAACGAGAATACAGGAAGTGATTACCAAATAATAAGGAAAAGCTTACCTTCACGCTGAGTGGGTGCAACCGCCGCTAGGGGAGGTGGTAAAGCTTGTGGAAACTGTCCATAGACGGCGGGAAAGGCTGCATTATATATAAATAATTTTTGTTTTTGGTTTTTACACAGAATCCGAAACATTTATAAAGACAACACAACAGTAAGTATCTGAATATTTGGCTACAAATGCGTTTGTGGCACGCATGTATATCCAAATATAGATGTTAATTAGAGTACATGATATGTAATGTATGTAGTTATCACAGTTTAGTAATAAACAAACAATTATACAAAGTCTAAAAAACAAACAGAATATTAATTATTAATTCCAGTCAGTAGGTCGGACTGGATGCGGTTTTAAAACGACGGGTTGATTAGTGGTATTCGTATTCAAAAAGTTCGCTCCACCGCAAATTGCAGGAGAATTTGGAATTTCACGAGCGCCACACTGTGCTACAGTGAAAACCCACTTAAAGAGACTCCGATGGGTCTTCCAAAAGGGGGTTTTAAAACGATAATGATTATTTTATTGCTACCGTAGTTTAACGTAAAATGAAACACTGTTTTTTAATTAAATTAAAAGCCATCAAACGGAAGTCCTCAAATATTATTACAATATTTGCTTGCTTCCTTCGGAGAAAGAACAGAATACGTTTTCATTTAGATTTTTAAGTAATATAACACTTTACCAACAATAAATATTTATGGCATGACACAACAATTATTAATTAATTAATAAAAAAACAATTATGAATGACTGGGCTGGTTTCTGTTGTGGGGCATTCTGATGCTATTATCTGAATTATAAAATAATGGTACAAGAATGGCAATGATACAGAATTCCAGGGGCAGGGGCTAATCAAATGATGTTGTAACGTGACTTCGTGAAAAATGACTCAACGATGCTTGGAAATTAAACAAAAAAATTGAAAAATTGAAATTGAAATCTTTCCGGCATTCCGGCGTTGACACCTTCGACTCTAAGCATATCAGTATTTCTAGGGCATCTAGGCTTAGTCTAATCTCATCCAGCTCTTCAAAACTTACCAACTCCTGGAAATGGTGGCAGGCCAGGGAAGGCATGTTGCAGGGCAGCAGCATCGCCATTTGGCAATCCTTGTGGCGGTATAGTCAGATGTAGTGGGTCTAAAAATTCATGTAGCAAATACAATTTCATTAGAATTTATTTTAATTTAATATAGAAATGGTTGCCTAACCTATCCTCAAGCCTCTTTTCTAAAATATACTCTTTAGACTCTATATATCTCTCAAACGCCTTTACCATTAATACTGGAGAAAGCTTCAATCTCCGTTCTGAAAATGCTAAACTTTTAGTACAATTTCTCTGTTTTTCTTAAATCAATATTTTTACTATCAAGTTAATTAAAAACTGGTTCTTTCAAAAGATTAAAATTCGGTTAATGTGGTGGTGGCGTTGCAAATATCCTTATTCTCCTACAGAATGACTTCAGCCTTTGATGTTTCTACCTCTTTCCAGTAAAGTAAAAACTAAGCTTTTCTCGAACGGGTCTATTTACTCTAAAGGTTATCCTCTTTCTAAGTTCCGAGAAATGTAACATTTTCACATTCTGTAAAAATATTAATTTTTAAGTTCAGGATAGACAACAACTTCTTAATCTTTCCTATATCCAATGCTTCTGGATCTTTCCCCGCGATTCGAGCTGTACTTTGTTTGGCAGCGCCACTTGTCTTGGATATCCATAAAAGAAATACATAAAAATCAAGAACACTCACGTCCTGGGAATGCCGTTTGTGGAATGCCGTTCGTGAAGACGCCGTCCGCCGCGGCGGCCGCGGCAGCTGCAGCGGCAGCGCCTCCTGGCTGCCCGTTGGGCGTGTTGGCGCCCATGTTGAAGTTGGGCATGGTGGGCGAGGGCAGGGAGGGAGGCTGCCCGGCGCCATTCAGGCCATGAGGTATTTGCGTTGCCAACGCCGCCATGGGGTTCATGTAGGCGGCAGCGGATCCGGGCGCTGTGGCAGCGGCGGCCATCAGAGCGGCCTGTTGTTGTTGCTGGAAGTGGAGGAAAGTGCAAGTGGAGGTGTTAATGGGGTCCTTGGGGGGTGATGAGGGTGAGTGGAGGACTTACCTGAGCGTAGGCGCCGTACGGACTGAACTGATTAAAGACAAACGGATTCAGCAGGTTCATGTGACCGGCCATTTGCTGCATGCGTCTTATTTGTCGCTCCTTCTCCGTGTCGGCGTATTTGACGACGAGGCTGGAGGATGCTCCCTGGAACGGAAAGGAGAATAAAAGGAACGGAAACGTGAGAAACGCATATTGGCGGCTTTTCCTTTCTTCAGGTGCCCCATACCTCCTCTCTGGGGATAGGAAATCTTATTACAGGGCATTATTTTGTGTTGACAGGGGACCTGGCGGATGCCAGGCGGGGTCCTAAGGGCAGGACTACCCGTGCACCTGCTGATAAGCAGGCAGCCTAGGCAGGCTCCTTTGTTATTCTTATTCTAATTGTGTACCTGTGTACAAAAAATATAGGAAAATAATTGGCATGCGAGGACTTTAATTTGCATTTCTATTCAAAGCGGCTTATGGGCTTCACCATCCTCTACCACCCACTACCTCGTACGCCCGCTACCTCCTCCTCCACCGACTTGATATCTTTTGTCATCTGTCATTGATTTCGAAATAAACACTTTTAACAAGGTCCCGTCGTAACTTGGCCAGGGCACTTCCATTTTCCTCTCTTTTGATGTCAATTAATTAGCATAATAATGGCAGGCTTCGGCTTCGCATTTCGCATTTGGCACTCCTGCCACCGAAAAGGCATCAACTTACGTATGACAACGAGAATTCAATAGGCACTTTCATTCCTTATTTGGAAACATTTTGTTTTCTTATTAATTAGGATTGCGTTTGTAATGGAAAACCTTTTGCTTGCCGCTATTTCGGCTCTTCGGATGCTGTTCCTGTTGCTGTTGCTGATGATGATGATGATGGATAGGCTGGGGATTGGGGTTGATTGGCGAACAGATGGAGATGGAGATGGAGTGGGCAGGGGAAGCGTGGGGCTTTTATTATTTTGCAAATCATTAATCAAAGTAACAATGATATTGTATTGCATAATTCTAGGCGTTCTCCCGCCCTCCTTCCGCCATAAGCTCCTAATGAGGCTGCAACATAGCAGGTGCTTCATAATTTTAATTAATGAAATACGAAACTCGGCTTGTGCAGGAAGGTTTCTGCCAGCAAAATGTGTACTTCAAAGGGCTGCTGTCGTAACAAGAGTACAAGCTTTTTAGGGAGCTTCCTTCTTCTTGTCTAATTTGAACGATAAACCTCCATTATCCAGAACTAATCTGCGGCCGTAATTGTCTCCGTCCTTGCCCCGGCAACATTGCAACATGCAACAGGCCAAACCGAAGCAAAGCTCATAAATTAATTCATTAACGTCACTTTAATTGTCTAATAATCCCCAGCTCATGTCAGTCGATTGCTTCTGGTGCCTGGCCTCTGGTGCCTGCTTTATGCTCTTTTCTGGCTGATGGCCAAAAGTTTGACTGAAAAAATATGTGGATATTTGTGTGGCTCGCCAGGGGAGCTGGGCCCGGGTTGCCTGGTAACTGGCGAGAGTTTGGCTCCATCTGGCAGTCATTCAGTCAATTTGAACGTTTATTATGTGCTCTGCATGTGCAGTTGTTTGGGCTGTTCACTTCCGCTTCCGGTTCGAGGAGACGACTGCAAGGACGAGTGCGCCGACGACACGGAATTCCCATTCAAGTGAATTGCTGCCGCCAAATGAAATGAAAAATTCAGGACGGCGCACAGTTGCAAACACATCCTTCGGCTCGAAGCTCGAAGCCCAAAACCCAAAACCAAATCCAGCGGAGGAAGGAGCTGGGACGAAGGAGTTGGCTGCGAGTTGGCAGCACGCCTAGCCAAGAGGAATGAATCGTCATGGCAAGGCTTCTGTACTTCTGTGGCAAGTGCAACAGGCAACAGAAGGCAGGTTGCCAACTAACAAGCTAACTAACCGGAGAGGCTCTGGTCCTTAGTCCGTAGTCCTTGGTCCTCAGTACTTTCTCCTAAGTGCTTGGTCCTGGACGCGTGCCAGGCGGCACTTTTGGCAGCAATCGCATGTTGCATGCCACTTTTCAGGGCGGCGTAAACGTGACGCCATTAGATGGGCCTCGTCCTTTTTACGGACGCTTCTCGCCTCCTCTCTCTCTATCACGCTCTCTTCCTTTTTGGGCAAATATTTTTTATTGTTTTTTAATGCCAAGTTCTATCACTCTCTTCGATTTCGCAGCCCGAGTTTTTGCTGGCAACGTTTCAGACCACTTGCGGAAAATTACAATTGAAGGGCTCAGAGTGCATTTAAAAAGTAATTTGTCTGCCGCCCCTAAAGCCGCACACGTACCCGTATTTATATATTCCAATGCAAATACGAGCCCAGTCAAGACTCTCCCAGGATTGGGTCGGATTGGTTCGGGGGTCGTGCCGCGGTAATCACAGCTACCCGTGTTCACTAATGGTTCTACAAGCCGCAGGGGCAGCCAGTAAAGCCGGGGTCTACGGGGTCTCCGGGGTCCCGGACAGGGGCGACGAAATGCAGCCAGGATCCCGGCCAGGACCCCGCACACCCTGGCATTATAAACTCGCGCCGGGAAGTATGCAACGTTTTCCGATCCGAATGGAAGGAGGAGGTGGAGAGCTGGCTACGTGTCTGGGGACATGTTAACATGGCAGTCGTGCCAAAAATTATTATTCCCGCCTCGCCACGTTCGCTTTGGCACTGCCTTTGCCTTTAGCCCGGGCTTTGCATCCGTGTGGCTGCTGACGCCGCTTTTTGCCTGCTTGTTGCATGCTTTTAGTCACGACGAGCCATGCGACACAGGACACAGGACTCGGGGCACCACGACGAGTGTCGATTTGCCAACGCCTAAAAGGACAACAAATTCCTTCTCGGAACACATAAAAAATGGCCAGCAAATGGCCGGCAAATGGTTTTAACAAATGAATTATTGTATATATATTTTTATACAAAACTGATTTGCATTTCATAGTTTCAGTTTCGGTGCGAGGTTGCATTTTTTATGACTGCCCCGGCCAGTGTTCGTTTTGGCCACAGCTTGTTTTAATTGCTAAATGAATTGGCCCGACCTGGTCAGCATTTGTTTAATGGTGAGCAATTTTTATCTATCAATTAAAGCAGTGGCAGTGGCGGCTAAATGGCTTCGAACGCAAATAAATCTTGGCCTAATGGTAATGCATATACGTTTTATTACTCCCGGCCAGGCCAGTACTCCTTGGAATTGCGTTTCTGAAATTCGCAGCGCCGTAAAAAAGGCATTTGCAATCCTCTTAATAGTTTATGGTTTATTTTCAAATAAATACCAGCCTTATTGCAGCACTCAGCATAATTTTTTAGAAATTATAACCCCATTATGTAAAAACGAATGTTGTTTTAAAACTAGGGTATTTATTTTCGCATTTTGGGAGTTTAGATCGAATTATTGCTCATACGCCCCAAGTTCTAGTTCACATTTTTTCCAATAAAAGTTTGTCTCTTATTTTTTTTATTTTAAATAACACTTTAATCTATGAATATTCATGTTAGGGGGGTGTTTAGATATGAAACTGAGTTATAATAATTGAACAGGAAAATCTAAAATTATTTATGAATGATTTTTTTTGAGGGGAAAAAAATGTTCTATTTGTTTTTAAAAGACTACCAAAGTTTTAGTCACCATACCACAAAGCTAAGAAATTAAAATTTAATCCAAAAAACCTGCAAATCATCAAAAAATAGAAGAAAAATAAAACGAAGGCAACGGTGCGTATGAGTTATATCTCATTTTTACCAAATTTTGCTTGAGAATCGAGGATAAAGGAATTTTTTCCCATAAATTTCGAATAAAAAAAGAATTAAAAAAAAAAAACAACCCTGTTGGTATAAATTTAATGGAATGAAGGATGTTTTAGCATTAAAAAGAACAACCAAAGTTTAAGTCTTGTTCTTGTTCGTCGTTCAACAAACTTATTGCTGCTTGTAATTTCGGGCAACTTATCGAGAGATTTAACAACAAGGACACCAGACACGCCCGGGCTGGGAGAGCACCGCGAAATCGCCTAATGACGTTTACACGGCCAACATAATTACAGTAATAATGTGGCAGAGACTCGCACCTAACCGTAGACTTGGTACGAGCTGGCTGGCAGGATGATGATGACATTAGCGAGGTGTCAGGCGACCATTTAACGAGCGACAACGTTGCATACACGTATGCACAGAATGGCATGCCACCTCGCGCCTTTGTGTGAGGCATGCAACACGAGTGGTGGCTCCGGTGGCAGCAACAGGCCCCAGTCGTCACGAAACGGAGAAGCAGCCACAGCTCACAGTTCACAGCTCCTCCTCGTGCGTGCGTCGGCCAACAGTTTTGTATGCTTTTAAATTAGCCAGAGTGTGAAAGTGTCATGTTTCGAAATATGAAATTACCAGGATCCTGGCAGGAACTGGAGGACCTGGATGGGGGGGACAACTCTTGCAAGGTGCTGATATGGTGTAATTTATTCGTTCAGAGCAATTAACGTGTGTCCTCCTGGCTGTTTTCCTGGCTTGTGTTGGACAGACAAAGCATTTCAATACATTAACTCCCGAGTGAGACTGCGGAGTGAGAAAAAAGTAACGAAAAAGTGTCCATTTGCATTGCGAATTCGTCACTCACTCCCCGTGCCAATGGCAGTTGCCAGTGAGTGAGTTTTTCAATTAATTTTCATTTAAAAGGCGAACCTCGGCGTAACCCAGAAAACTCCCAGTCCAGGAGGAATCTGTAGAACTAGCAGCAAAACTAATTACAAATTCGTTTTCAGATTTCAATTCCTCTGTCAGCGGCAGACTGAAGCTGAATGGAGTCATGTCAAAAAGCGGTGGCTCAAAAGGCTTCCCCCAGCCACAGTCCAAAGGCCCCCGATCCCAATCCTTTGGCTGGAAGCCGCAAGCCGAGTAAGTAATCTTTTCCGGCAAATAAATCACACCATTGCCAGAGGAGTCGCCACGACTGCTGCACTCGAAATTAGTATAAATGCCACTAAGCTACCTAAAAGTATGCTCAGCATTAACGGAGTCCGCAAAAAAAATTCCGAAATTTACGTACTCTGCGAAAAGTTACTTTGTCCCACCACTCCAAACCCAGACTGAAGCGCAAACCCAAACCCAGACCCAGACCCAGACCCAGACCCACACCGAGACCGAAAAGTTGCGACGCGCTGTTAACCACAATTCTGGGTGGATGGGCGGAAAGGCAATGCATACATTAAACAACTTTTGGCTCATTGCATTCTGGCCGTTCTCCCTCGCCCTTTCCGTTCGTCCTTTCTCCGTTCACTTTGCTGGCCCAACAAAGGGCCGCCGGCGAAGCGTAAAATGCGGGCAAGCAAAAAGCACAGGACGCAGGACGCAGAACGCGGAGGACGCGCAGCACTCGCAGGACTCGCAGCCCGGTATCTGGGAGTGGCGATGACGGCGTTGACAATGCAACTTGGCTGAGCCCAAAATGAAAAACTTATTTAATTTACTTTGCTTTTTGCCACAGCGCCAGCCATTTAATTCAATTACCCGCCGAGAGTACTTTTCCCCCAGAAGGGCCTAATAAGGCAATAAACGGGATTCAAATTTGTCAAAGAGCCCGCGAGATCACCGGGGGAGAGCCCTTTGAGTGGGTTCTCCAAAGGATCCGGGGGGTCCTGGGACCCGGGACCTGGGATCGATCCAGGAAGGGATAGAGGCCCAGCTAAATGGGCAATCAACAGGCTGGAAATTGGCCCTCGGCAACTTCGGCGAAGATATGCCAGGAATGTGACAGAAAAGTTGAGGGCAATTTCGCCTTAAGAACTCTGAATAGGTAGAGAATAGTTAAAGGCGGCTTCCTTCCTCTGCCTCGTCCTTGCCTTGCATTGCCTGCTGAATTTCTCCGGCATTTCTCTCATTGTTACAAGGACTCTGGGCTACGGCAAAGTTCAACTATCTGCCAGCCAGGACGATGGAGTCTTGCGTTTGTGTCAACATTGTTGTTATTGTGGGAACAAGTGTCTCCCGAACAGGCTCAAGGAGCTGCCCAAATGCCCGATGCCCGATGCCCAAAGGAGAGCCGGAAGCGGGGGCGGGGCAGCCCAAAGGACACTCAAACAAATGGGCTGGCCCGGCTCGAGGCAGGGGACATATGACTCCGAAGGAGTTGGCAGGATATTACATGCAAGCATGATTGAGTTTTGAGAGAACATGACCGAAAAAGAGGAAGCGCACAATTTCATAAATTTAATGCGAAATGCTATACAGGACCTCTGGCTCCAGTATCCAGTATCCAGTATCCAGTATCCAGGATCCTGGATCTGGGTCTTTTGATTTCAGCTTTTTAGCATAGCATTGCAACAAATTGAATCCAGCACTAAGGACTGGTCCTCTAATGCAGTTAAAATCACAGCCCTCTCACACACAGACCTGGGAGTCTCGAAAACTAAACCACTGGTTGGTTGGCTAGCAAGGATAAAGCAGCACTTCCTTCGCCCTCTGCCCTCTGCTCTCTGCCCTCGGTCTGTCTGCAGCGTTTTTTGTGCTTGATTGAACAGAATGTTGGGGAAGCTAAATTTAATTTACGAGTCCGAGTCCGAGCCAAAGGGGTCTTGGGAAGGGGAATTGGGAATAAAGCGGAGAGATAGTCGGAACATGAATATTTCATCTGCTCTGGGGCAGCATAAAAAGTGCATCAAGCCGGCAGACGCCTAAAAAGCGCCTCCTTCTGGTTTGGTTTTTCACCAACCTGCCAAGCACTTTCCTCCAGCTCTTTCCAGCTCAGTCGTAAAACCATTTAGACCCGAAATTGTTAATAAAATTATCAAATATTGTATTTATGGTCAAGGGAGAGGCGAGTGGCGAGTGGCGAATAGCGAGAGGTGGGCGGGTTTTTATGTCGGTAGTTTAATTTGCTGCTTTGGTTTTACGAGCTGTTGAGGCGATAGTGGCTCCGTGACAGGGATTGGTGATGAGAGTCCAGTAGGCCAGTCCAGTCCAGTCCACTCCGAGATTTCCCGTTTTTATTGGATGAAGGAATGACCGGAACGATGATGGAAACCCTTTAAGGGATATCCTTCTGGGTGAACGCCAAATCTCAGCCGTAATAGCCCAAAACATAATATTCAGAATTTCAATACGAGTCTAAATCACAATTAACCACACAGCACGCGAATCGAATTAGCTCCGGAGCGGACATTTTGGCAGCTTCTGGTCGCCAGATTGTAGCCACCGGTCACCCCTCCGGCCTGGTCCCTTGGCAATTTGCAGCCGCAGAACGCACAAAACATTTCAGGCAGGACATGTCAGGAACAGTCCTGCGAACACCGAACACCGAACAGCACTGGTTTGCAATTGCAACGAAAATGGAACGAAAAATATCGTTTGCCAACTAAAAACAGAGCTAAAATCCAAATGAAAATATTATTAAATTCAATTGGGCAAATATTACAGAAACATGGACCCGGACACGGTCCCGAACCCGGACCAGGACACGCACAGTGACCATTACCCAAGGAGAGGAGAGAGAGGAACACAGACATATGTGGACGCAATGTGGCGTCCAGTTGGCAACGGCCGCCGCAACAAACGACCAAAAATTGCATTGCCATTTTTACGCGCAATTTGTTTTGCGGAAATATTGCGAAAGTTTTCGAAAGGAGGACAGACAGCCACGTTGGCGACATTTGGCCAAATTGCTCACTAATATACGTACACAGGGAGCCGTGTGTGGCTGGGATGTGTGGCATGCAGCAGGCGGCATACAGCATACAGCAGGCAACATGCAGTGTGCGAGTCAAATGGCTAACGTTAACACAGCTTTATATTTTTATTTGGTTGCGTTATGCGTTGATTTCTGATTGTTTCACATTTTATTTAATTCCCGCATTCACCGAAAACACACATGGGACCTGGCATTGCCGTTGCCATTGCCATTCCCATTGCCCTTGCCATTGGTATGGCCCTGGAACAGACAGAGATGTCCTTGCAATGAAATCTCCGAGAGCGCCATCCGTTTCCGCTTAAACAATGAAGCCATCAATGTCTAGCAGATGGCAACCTCAACCGCCTCAATTTAATCATTCCCGTGGAGTCCTGCGAATCCAGTGAACCACCCAAATGCAGTAAGCACAAATCGCTGGCATGCCTCAGCAGGTCCTGGCAATTGAGACTAGGAGGCGGAATGCCACCCGAAATCATGGCAAATCTTTTCTAACTATTTGCAATTCAAGCGTAAGTCTCTTCAGCTACGACTCCGACTCCCACACATTCTGCGAGGGAAACCCGCCTCATATGCAAACGTCGGAGGCTCGTCCCCCCGTTGGAAACAAATCTTGCAATGAATATATTTGGCAGAGGCAAGACACACGGATCCGAGAAACCCAAAAAATGTTGCACACTTCTAGGCGTTGGCGGCGTGAAACGTTTCTCGTTTGTGGCATAAAAAATAGCTGGGAAACCAGTACGACTGGTAGAACGACTGGCAGGACGGCTGGCAGGACGACAGGGCGGCTCCTCGCTTGATAAACGAGACTATTCCGGACCACCTTGCCTCGGCGGCTTAGGGAGCTCCTGCTGCCACATATCAGTAGTTTGGCTTGCCACTCCAACTGGCGGTTTATATTTTGACAATTTTTCCAGTCGTAGGTAAAGTTTTTGTCGCTGCTTCAAATTGGAAGAGGAAATTATAGATGGCAGTCGGTAGTGGGTTGTCGGTTGTTTTCAGGGCGATTTATGCACTCGCTAGCAGGTCCTTTGTTGTCTGGGACAGGATGTAGCTAAGCCTAGGAAGCTATTTATCTGCAAGTGCGAGAGCCCTCATCCAGTGGCGAAACCCACTTAAAGACGCTGTCTTCTGCTGGAGGAGACCGGGTTGGGAGCTCCTCCTCGGTAACTTTATTTAAACATAAACAGATATGCCATCCTTGCAGTTGGAACTGCATTTCAAGCGCCCCTCTCCTGGCCGAGAATTTCGAATAAACATGCCTTCTACTTGACTTGCTTATCATAACAAAAGTTGTCTAATCTAGAGAGCCCGGAGGGGTAGGACTCGAGCGGAGGACAGAGTCCTGGACTGGGTAAAAGTCAAAATAATATGCTAAAGCATTTTTCAGTGATTCTGGCTACGCGTTTTTGCACTTCAAAGTACTTCAAATCAATTTTCCTGACTTATTTTCATAAACCCGGCGCAGTCCCTTTTCCCAAGCCATTCTTCCTGCCGTTTCCTTTTTGCCGTCATCCCCGTCATCGGCATCGACATCGGCAACGGCATCGGCATTGGAGAAAAAATTTGCCAGAAAAGTTCAATTTTTGAAAAATATTTGCAAATTTCATTCACTGCGTTCGTCCATTCAAATTTCCTGCATTTATGTTGCTGTCCCTTTTGGGGACTGGAAGTGGAAGTGGATTTTTTGGATGGGGCGAAATATGAGCGGATGGCCAAGGATGGCAGCGATGGCAAGGATGGCTAGGATGGCGAAAAATGGAAATAAAGGACAACTCGGCATCGGCATCGGACGGGGGCCAGCCTTTGCCTTTCCCTTTGGCCGGAGCCATTGCTTTGGCCTTCTTCAGGACCGCCCCACGTTTTCGGCACATTTGCCTGGGCGCAAGGACCTTTTGTTATATTGAGAAGGCAGCAAGAAATTGCGCTAAGATGCTTATCCTTTTTTTTGCTACTCCCCTTTCGAAGGGGCAAAAAATGGTAAAAATGCTCCATTATTATTTTTATTACTTATTTGCTTTTAATACTGCACGGTGACGCTGTCTTGACGAGACCAAGGAGGCAGGACGAAGGACGCAGGACGACGGGCAAAGGACGACGGCTATGGCTATGGCGATGGCGATGGCGAGGACGAACGTCATCCAATCTCAAAGCGGATGTCGTCTACTTTGCATTTTGAGCCGTTTCTACTTATATGCTTCCTGCTCCTAGTCCGGGTCTTGGGCCTTGGGTCTAGCGTCTTGAGTCCAGAGTCCTGCCCCGCCCAGACATATTTTAAACGATATTCATCCTGTCCCCGCCCCAAATACGGATGGCTTTCCCCGGTCCCACGGTCCCACGGTCCCACGGTCCCTTGATGGCCCCTGCCGTCTCCGGCGGTTGCATTTATTGAAAAATTCGCATCTCACATCAGGAATTGAGGAAATTCCTCCTTCTCGGTCATCTCCTGGCTATCGACTTCGATTTGGCCGGGTCCTTCAGCCCGCTCCAACCCCACCAATTTACCGTTTTTCTCCCTTGTTTTAAGTGCAGTCAGTAGTTGGCTTTGTCGTCTGTGTTTATGCAAAAAATTTGTCTGCAGAGTACCCCCCGTCCATGTCCTTTGGCCCTTGCCCGCTCCAGCCCCCGTCCAGACCGGCTCAACTGGCCTGGCCTGGTTCGGTCAGGGCTTTTGTTATTTCTCGTGCTTAAGTAGTTTTTGCTGTTTTCATACTTTTAGCTTGTAATCACTGTCAATGTCGACCACGACGACAGCCAAGACGCTTTTCCCCATCGTTTTGTTTCTGACATGCTGCTTAAATGCTTCCCAGGATTTGGCAATTCCCCGGGCTCTATCCTCCTTACAATGTTATTAATAATAAGCTATACAAATTTTTCACTGTCTCCGAAGGATCTGGCTCGACCGGACAGGTCCTAGCCGGACAAAGGCACTTGAACTTACGGCAAACTTAACCGATTGGTTATTATTCTGTTATGCTAATTTTTTTAACATACCTGCAAAGAGAAGAAAAGGAAAAATTACATTTAGATATATTTTGGCAATTTAGGGGGTTTTGTTAAGATGGTTTTATTAGTTTGAGATATATTGAGGTTTAAATAGGATTTGGGCTTTTGATTTAATGGGATTTTCTTCCTATTAAAGACCGACAAGGAACTATGATTATAAATATTCCATTTTGAAGTTAATAATGCTTTTTCTGGTGTGCAAAACCAAAAACTTTTTAAACGTTTACTTGAAAATATTAAAAAGTTTTCTTCGAAAAAATTAAAATCCTATTCACTTTAAAAGTATCTAAACATTATTACAACCTCAAGGAGTGGGTTTGAATCCTAGGAATCTTAAATCTTTAATCCCTAGAATTAAACAGATTTAAAAGGATAACTAAAAGGGTTTTTAATATCTTTCACCCATTTTAAGTGAAGCCAAGGAAAGAATATTTAAGTGGTTTTCATCGCCTAGCAGTGAGGAGTATAAGGTTCAATTGGCATTTCTCAATATTATCTTTGACCTTAGCCTTCTATCGAGAAATCCGACCCCGACGGGGCCATCGGAGATGTGGCTCCTCCTAGAACCAGGCCCTGGCACGAAGGAAAAGGGATGTTATTATGAGTATAGCTGGCATTTCAACGATTTTCAGTTTTCTTATTAAATATTCCAGAAATGTTTCGGAATCCAATGATTGTGCAATGGCATGTACGCGTCCCGCCCCCTTCCCACACAGTCTGATGGAAAAGCATTTTCGCATCTCGGAGCCGTTCGGGGCTTCCCGGGGCACGACGACTCCAATGTTGTTTGTCATTTTAAGTCAGAGCCTTGGGTAGCTAGTGAGGTGGAACTATGGCCAAAAGGCACCCGGCGCAAATGGCATTGTATAACTCTGCATCGTCTTCATGCCCCCAGGATCTGCCCCCACCTCTTCCACCTTTTCCCAAGCTCCTCCAGCCCCTTTTCATCTCCGTCTCCAACTGCGAGTGTGCCAACAACAAAGTGAAAATGAAATGACTCGGAACGAATGGCAAAGCAAGCGTTTACACGATTGGGAGGGAGTGGGAGGTGGCCTGGGGCAGGGGCAGGGGCAGGACCTGGGGCCTGGGACCTGGATCTGGCGTGGAAGGGTAGCCGGGTGGCGACCCACTCACGTAGTCCATGTACCTTTTGGCAAGTAATGAACCATATCCTAATTGTTGCTAAAACTTTAAGATGAAGTTTTTGAATTTTAAAACAAGATCCAGCATCTAAGCTGGAAATTCCTGGCCAAGAAAGGGAGCAAGTTTTTGTCTCTTCTGTTGAATGAACTTGAAAATTTTACAGAGTTCGAAATAAATTACTTTGAAGTTAAAGTAAATTATTTAAAGCTCCCATTTTGTGTTTTAATTTGTATAAATTATGTTTCTATTTCCTAGATGTTACTGTAATTCCTGTAGTATTCCTCTAATCCTAAAGGAAACTCTTTAAACCCGAAAACCCTAGAAGGACTCATATGCCATCCTAAACAATTGAAGCAAATTGAAGCTGAATTATTTAAGATCGAAGAGGACAACTACTGCTGCGTCAATTTCAAGGATAAAAACTGGCGGAAACCTAAACTGTTTAGTAATAAAGAGCCATTAATTTTTGACGAAAAAAACTGATAAATAAGCAGAGGAAATCAGGGGACTGCAATCACAAAAGAATCACTTATCCATACATTTGTGCACATGCGGTCTAGCACCAAGTGCATTGTAAATATCCGGGGGTTTTTAGTTTATTAATTTTTGTCAAAGAGTCCTTTTTGCGGGGATCCGAGGTTGTGTGTGTCTGCCTGCTCCTCGCTGATAATAAATTTCATGCCGCAGTGCAAAAATAAAATCATAAATGAAATGAGAAAATAATGTAACAGACACAACCGCCCTCCCCACGACCTGACACATTTGGCATGTATTGTTTTTGAATATGAAACTATTGAAACGGTTTAACTATTGATACCCAGTACTCGGATTAAAAAAATAATATTGGATTACGAAGGAAATGGATTCGTTAATTGAATTTACAAACTGATGGGAAAGAGATTTTATAAGAGCTTGAATTTTATTAGGTTGATTAGGTTCAACTATCGATACCCAGTACTAACTGATTGAAATAATAATAAGCCTAAACTTAGGATGGAAATGGATTACTTTTTGCCAATAAAATTATGTTGTTTGGTAAACTATTGATACCCAGTACTCGCATCAAGTTTCATATCATTCAAATACAGGCAGATATTAGCTGAGGACTATTGATGCCTAATACTTGGATTAAAGAAATAATGATGGATTATGAAGGAAAGCGATTCCTAAATAATATTCAACACTTATGGGGAAAAGATTCTAGAAGAACTTTAATAAATCATTTTAATCCCAGTAAGAAATCATTGAAATAGTTCTAAAACTAGAAACGGATAGAATTTGGTAAACTATTGATACCCAGTACTTGCATCAAATGCGTATTCACCGAAGATTTGTTTAGAATTGCATTATTTTCTGATAATTCACTTCAAAAAGCTATTAAAGAGATGCTATTTGAATGTTATTAGCTTTCTGAAACGTAACTTTTGGGCAAACAAATTGCAATTGTTTGCCATTTTCTAAAATTTCAGCCTCGTCTGCGTCAGAGTCCGAGTGTTTGCTCTGCCCAGGCATGCCTGTGCCGAGTTATTTACTTGATTAAAAATTAATAAATGCACACAAAGCACATCGTGCCACTAGAAATGTGTTTGAACAGGCTGCCCCAAAAAGAATTCCCTCCGAATTTTTGCACACGGATGCAATATAATATTTTAAATATGTCAATTAAACGGGCGGGTCCGTTACGTTACGTTACGGGTGTGGGGCAGGGTCGGGGGCATGTGGCATGTGGCATGGTTGGACACTCGCTGACAGAGAGTGGCTGCTTATAATAAATTATAAAATGCGCTGCCGCATGAATTAAATAAAACGCAGTCGAACATTTATTTAATAGCTGATAAATGTTCCAGCAACAGAATGGGAACGGGTGGCATCGAAGTGGGTGGCATCGGAAATGCGAGTAGAAAGTGGAAATTCGAAAAGGACCACGATTGCTGCGAGCTGGCTGGCTGGCTGGCTGGCTGGCTGGCTGGCTGGCTTTTAGGCGAAAGCCAACTCAGGGCTATAAAAATATTGAACTTTACGACTATGCACTTGGCCATAATTCCATCTAGACGAGTACAATCTTTAAATCAACCAAATGCATTCCCATTCGCGTTACCGACCCGACCCCATCGACCCGGGCCAAGCCAAGTCAAGTGCTTAAAGCAGCTCAAGAGGCAAGCGTCGTCGAGGACGAGTACGAAGACGAGGACATCCATGGAGGACATGAAAGGAGACTCGAGCCATAAAAAGCGGGAAGCAAGACCCGCCCGCGTCCCCAGCAAGACACACAAAAAGGCACTCGTCAAGTCCATGACGACGAGGATGTCGGAGTCCAACTACAAGGCGCTCTCTCGATGCAGGGCCGCAGTTTAAACGACTTAAGCGCCAAAGAAATCATCATTAAAGTCTTGCACCGTGTCCCCGCCCCCACTCCTGTAGAACTCCAGGAGGCGTGGCCCTGCAATCGACAATGCTGGTTAAGTCAAGTGTAGGTCGTTGGTCGGGTCGGGTTGGGTCCTGTTCTTCCTGCCGGTGGAGTTGGTTTTGTTCGGTCGGGTTGGGCTTTGGACCGAGTTGGCTGGAGTCCTGGGATAGGGACGTGCTGGCGTAGGGCGTTGTTCCAGGACCGCAGTTCGTCTTCTGGCGCTTTCGGCGAACACTTAAGTAAATAGAGTTCAAAATGAAATGCAACCAGCCGCGAGTGAAGTGCAGGGGCCGAGGGCGCTGCCTGTCATCGATCTGGTCCATGTGAGCCATGCCACCAGGGGCATGCCACCTCCCCCTCTGGAGTGCTCGGTCATCTGTAAAGCAGGATTCCGGACTGGGCTTTAATGCCTTGTCTGCATTTGTTTTCGACTGTCCGTGCGTGCGCCATTTTAATTAACATGCAAATCCAGTTGAAAATGCCAATTTATGCTTGACATAATATACAGAGAAAAAAGGAATCAACAAACAGCAATCAGGAACAAAACGCATACGCACACCCATACAGTGTCAGCCATGAAAATATGTGCAATTGCTTGCCCAGACTTGGCAGTCGCATCCATAAATAACCCGAACCTAGTTAGGTGGAAGGACATAGTGGAGGGCAATCCTTTCTCGAATCGAATCGAATCGAATCGAACTGTACAAGTATATGTGTGATTATATAATAATAATAATTACATTTTTTTGCAATTGAAGGATATCCGAAATCAGTGCGTGTTCTGCAATACGCATGGTCAGATAATTGTTATTATTATTGAGTATTTTTTATATAATTAATTTTTTGTCGCTTGTTTTTTGATTTTACATTGGAGTCGATGGA
This sequence comes from Drosophila vallismaia, assembly GCA_035047325.1. NCBI lineage: Eukaryota > Metazoa > Arthropoda > Insecta > Diptera > Drosophilidae > Drosophila > Drosophila vallismaia. The sequence goes on along the minus strand of JAWNPU010000055.1, from coordinate 23,136,656 downwards.
GACTGGACAGGTCCCTCCATTGTCCTTCCCTCGTCTTCGGCCATTGTCAGAACGTAAATATTAAAAATGATGCTCCTCGCTGTGGCATAAAAATTAAAACAATTTTAATGATTGCTTTTTGTCACTGGCTCGGACTCAGTTCATTGCCATTGCATAAATAAGTTTTAATTTGGTTTTTTAATCAGAAGTGCAATGCATAATAATCGTTTTAATGAGACGTCCAGATCTGACAAGGACGATAAGAGCCAGAAGCAGGAGCAGGAGCAGGACGTGGACTAAAGTTCAAGACTGATTCCTCAATGTCGGACTTGGACGCACAAAGGCAGTCAATTTGGTAAAAATTGAAACACCTGCTTGATTTCACGCCTGATTTAACTTTGGCCATTGTCCTTTCGTCCTGCTCCTTTGGCAGGTCCTGGCAGCAGCATGTGTTTGCAATTTAGCAAACAACGGGCCAAACTCGATAAGTTCGCTTCATTCTCCTCGGCAAACACTTCACTTTGACTCAAGCCAAGGCGAGGACTAGAAGGAGCTCCAGCCAGGACTCGCTGATGCCCAGCGCCTGATAGGAAGCGGTGAAAAAACTCCTGGCCCCTGGCAATTTGTCTTTTGTTTGAAGTGAAATTTGCTGTTTGTCATGGCTTGAAAATTTAATGTGGTGTCTGGCCGGAGGCGTCGAGTGGCGCCCGCCTGCCGGGGCGGGTTGTAAGGGGGCGGCATTAGTGGAAAGTTTGATTGGAAACAGCTCCTGGCTGGACATAATTACGACTGGCAAGCAGCTACAAGTGAGCTCAAGGCCGAATCCGAATCCGAATCCAGGATACACTGCCGCGACGGGGGCGGAGAGAGTCCTAATAGGGTTTATGGCTTTGCAGCAGCAACAACTGTTAGTGTCAATGCCATAAGCCATTCCAGAGCTAAAGACATGGTAATTAGTGGCTGACTCACACACTCACACAATCACACGCTAACGCACACATGCACGCTCGCGGTCACACAGTCACACACCAATGCAGGCCCCCAGGCAGCCAGCTGCAAGGCAGAATTTATGCATTTGCTGTTGCTGTTGGTGTTGGTGTTGGTGTTGGTTTGGTTTGGTTTTGGCCTGTCCTGGCCCGGAGCAGGCTCTATGCTTTATTTTAAATGCTTTTAATTGTTGTGTCAACACACACACATGCATATGAAAGCACACACAGGAGCAGAGACAGATGCGGCTGCAGGCGGGCGGCTGTCAAACCGCAACGCGCCTAAATGCATGCTTTAAAACTTGTTCGCCTGCAAAGCTAATGAGCTTTGCCATTACACATCCCCCTCCTGCAGGGTTCTGTGTGTGTTTCGCACTTTGTTTGCGGTTGTGCCATTAACAGCAGGCGCCACAGCCCCTGGCCAAGACGAAACCAAGCCATGCCATGCCAAGTCAAGGAAAGGAAACTTATTACCAAGGCCTAAACTCAGAAGTAAGTGATATTTGCAGAGGGGCAGCGCGGTGGCAGCAGCAACCAAATATTAACTCATTTGGGGCAAGAGCCTTGGCAAAAACTGTGGCCAGTGTGTGGGCCCGTTCCGACGAATTAATTTAATTAAAATTGATTAGAGGACATTTCAAACAATGACTCAAAGGCAGTAGGGAGTAGATATAGAGAAAAATAGACTTGCTGATACCAGCGATGCTTTCGATTGGTAGTAGAAAGGAAATATTTGTTTCAATAAACAAATTTTAAATATACAAAATAAGAGAAGGTTATTTATATATATGAATCGGCTGGGCGAGAACTAAATATTTATGAATTCCTTTATGTTAGTAGAAAATAGAACGAAAGTATTTTTATCCGTTCACCAAAAACAACAAAATTCGGTAATTTTTGGAACCTTAATAAAATTTCTCTTGAATTATATTGTTTTTTCAGTCTCTGTTGTGCATTGTTAGATGAAGATCCTATCAATCTTTCTAAATATCCTCCAAAGATTTAAAAAAAACCCAAAAACCATCCATGTTATCGAAATAATCGAACACTCAATCCAAACCAACTCCATAAACGCTTTTAATTCAATTAAATAGTTTGCAACAAAAAATGATCTGTCTGTCTGAAATCAGTATTATTAGCCATGTTTTATTTCACAAGTTTGGCAGAGAATTTCCCCAGTTTTTTTCTGCCATAATACCTCTTGCTTTAGTTATTTTTCATGTTAATTAATTTTGTAATTAAATATGCATTAATGGTCTGGGACGAAAATAACTCATCTGCCAGTACGAGGACTAGCTGGTGGCACATGTGGTTGGGGGGGAATACTATATACTCGTACTACGACCATAAATATTATACATATTCGATACACGCTTATGCCATTTTCAATATATTTATCTTTGCTCTCATTTATATTTGCATATATTTTTAGCCAGCGGCCATGTTGACACATGTTTGAAACGCAAATAAATAATGCAGCAAACAAACAAGGCGGACGGCCCTGGACGGGGGCAGTTGAACATTTCAAATAAATATTAATGGCTGCAACCAGACGCAAATTATTTTCATGTAATTATACAAATAGCTAATTATTTTTGATTTTTAATTAAAATTAAAATAGCCCTCGGCCAGTCGAGGCGGAGAAAGCCCATCAAGGAAAGCCGCCAATTACAAGATTACCTCTTTGATGGAAAACTTTTAGACTGTACTCCATCCTTGCCAATCCTTGCCAATCCTACTCCCTGCTGCTCCTCCCAGTTGGCCAATTTCAATGCAAATGAGGCGGTGAAAACGCATTTTCAATGTCCATCAAATGGCCGGCTTATCAATCAAATACGATTTCATTATTAAAATGCAGCGCCATTTGTCTGTCATCGCAATTATAATTATAATATTATTATTGTGATTCGCTGGTGTCTATTTGTTTTAATGAGAATGCATAAATAAATGCCAAATTACATTAAGAGTGTTTACTGTTCAGTTTTCTGGCTTTAACCAAAGTCCATCAACTCGTTCATTCTGCATTGTTTTCCAACAAACTTTCGTAGTTCAGTTGTTCAGTAATTCAGTAATTCAGTAATTGTTTTTCCAAGGTCCAGAGATTGCTGCGGTTAATGCGGAATGTGTTTTAATGGATTGTTTGTGGAGGATTAGCACTGGACAAGGACTCGGCTTCAATATTTTACAGGAGTATTACAGAAGATTCTCCCAGATCTGTCAACCGGATCCGGATCCGGACACCCACGACCCCGACCCTGGAGCCTTCTCTCTTTCATAAACATTAATCAATCCGAAACAATAAAAATTCTGCATACAGAATGTGTACATTTAATCTACCAGAAAACACTTGCCGCCTTTCCCCGGCTCTTAAAACTAAAGGGGAAATTTGAGTAATTGTTTTTGGGGTCATGTCATATCCAATCATAAATCATAGATGCTATGCTGTTGCATAGTTTTAGTCCCTCCTATTAGAATGTAAAATTAAACAAAGGACGCGTGGTCGGGCCAAAATAGCAAAAAAAAAAAACAGGGAGAAGGATCAAGGAACAAATTCCAGGTGGCCCAGTCGATCCAAGGCTGGGCCGCCTTCTGCCTCCCGGACTGGGATGTGTGACAAAATAGCAACAATCACCATTAGTGTCACATGCCATCATCAATCATCGACAGGACTGTCCAAGGTGGACACTTCTGTTGGGCCAGTAGCAGGAGCCGGAGCAGGAGCAGAACCAGAACAAGGATAAGGACAAGGACAAGGACCTTGTTGCCGAGTTTAAAACGCTTTTAGGTAGATGAGCGATACGACAGCCTTGAGCCCCTTTGTTTCTGAGTCTTGTCATCGTCAGCTGTTGTTTGCTCAAATATTTTCGTGTTTGGTTTTGTCCAAGGAGGCGGGAGTCCTGGCAGGTGCTAATAAAGTGCCCTGCCCTGACGCAGCTGATTTTCGCTCTATTTGTAATTGTTTTTACTGCGCCGCAGGACTCGACTCAACTCGACTCGCCTCGACTCGACTCGAATCATCATTTATCACAAAATAATTAAAGGTCTAGCAACCTTCAAAAAGTTCCCGGCAAAGTGCAGTCGAAGTTTTTGGCGAAGTAAACGAGCAGGATAACTTTTTCAGGTGCGCTTCAAAGTTGCAAAAAATGTTTACAGATATGCAACTTGGGGCGTAAGGAGTGGCAGGGAGTGCCAAGGAGACGACAAAACACTTGGTAATAACTGCCAAAAAGTTTTCAGCCTCTTCGGTTCCGGCGCTGTTGTCTTGTCTTTGGTTGCGGTTACGGTTGCGGCTTCAAAAATATAATTTATGGCCCCATAGCCGCGGGTTCAGCCCGAGCATCGATAAGGTGGCTAAAAGTGTGGCAAGAAGTGGCACACGAGTGGCAAGATATTTGTGCTTTCCCCAGGATCCCCGATACCCTTGGACTCGAAGAAACACTTATGGGCCAACTTTTTCCCCCACATGTCTGTCTGGCAAAACATTGTTGCATAGTTTCGGGCACCTGCCGGGAAGAGTTGCACTTTTTTGAAGAACAGCGGGGGCACCCCGACATCCCGACACCCCGACATCCCGAGATCCCGACTGTGTTCCCAAGGACCAGGCCATCGCTAATAGAAATAGGAAATGTTTACAAAGTATTTTCATAACTGCAGGCACTGACATCTGACACAGACACAGACCCAAACAGGATCCTAGCCAGGATGTGTGTGTTTGCGCGCCTTGGGGTATGCAATAAATAAGGCAGACAAATATTTCAAGTCGCGGGGGATGATGCCAGGGGGCAGGAGTACTTAAGCAGGAGCAGAAGACGGCTAGCTGGCATTCTGACACTTTGGCTAAATAATTTTCCACACGCATCTTAACCCTTCTCCGAGTCCTGGGTCCTGGGTTCTGGGTTCCCCGTCTGTCTACCTGTTTATTTCTGCCCGGCTCCTTGGGCCAGGATAAATATGAAAAACATGCTGAAAACTTTCAGGGCAACGTCTTCACGGCGAGAGGTCCTCTTCCTTCTCCTCCTTGGCTTGACAGCGTCTGCTGTCTCAGCAGAATTTTTTAAGGTGCAACATTGCAGGTTGCAAACCCCGCCCCATGCCGCCCAGTCCGCCTCCTCGCTCATATTTTACATAACAAGAGTGCAAACTCATTTCTTGGCCGCGTGTAGAAAAAGCGCGTGGGCGTGGCAGATACCGTTACCGTAGCCGTAGCCGTAACCGTTACCGTTACCGTTCGTCCTGCTCTGCTAGCCTTTTTTGCATTTTTTCATACCAGTTGCATGCATGAAATTTAATGGCTTCCACTTTGTTGTCGCCGTTGCTGGCGTTGCCTTGTTGCTGCCGTCTCGGGGCGAGGATACCTGAAACGCTGGTCCACGCCCCCTTCGTCCTGTTGTGCCGTACAAAACATTTCGTGCTGTTTTGGTATGTGAATTATGCATCAGGAGGCCGACTCCCCCTTGCGACATCGCCGATTCCCGACAAGGAATCGCTGTTTTTGCGTAATTTAATGTTGAGTGAGATGAAAAATGAGTTTCCGCCGGCAGCAAGGAATCTGGCTAATAAACACGCATCCATTTGGGAGCCTTTCTGATGACCATTCCTCTTCCCTTCCCTTATGGACATCCTCCAATAACATCGAAGGGCATGTGTAGATTAAATGTTTAAAAATTAATCGACCCGGCCTGGGTCCTGGCCAGCCCGCCAGCCCGCCAGCCCGGCAGCCCTCGTCCTGGCCGCTCTCGAGTGATTTATGTGACAGTGGTGTCGGCGTCATAGTCGTCGATTTCGTCAGGCTTTTTACTTTAAATGCCGCACGGGGCGAGTGGGAATGGGTGTCTGGGAGCCTGCAAAGTACAACACTTTCAAATTGCCAGCTTAAATTCTGTGAAAGGCGGCGACATTTTTGGCAAATTTATGTATTTGTCACATTGCTGTTGTGCCGGCATAAAAAACGAGGAGCTACAGAGCTACAGAGCTCTAGAGCTGCAGAGCTTCAGAGGGGGGCAGAGCTGGAAACTTTTTGCCACAACATTGTTTTTGCCCTGCCTCGCTTTCGTGCCTCCATCCCTCCTGGTCTTATTGTTGCTGTCTCTCTGCATATGATTTATTGCGGAGGAAATGCATGTGCCTGGCTGGTGGGATGGTAGGGGTTTTGTGGCAAGGGGCAGGAGCAGGGACAAGGGGAACCTGCCAGTTTCAGGGCATTTGGCTGCAACAAAACGCAAATTTGTCTATTTCGTCAAAATGGTCGACAGGCGTTTGGGGTTTCAGTCCCTCGTCCTTCGTCCTTGGGCCTCTCTCCTCGGCCCAGTCTGGGGGCATCGTCTGCTGTTGACATTCGCCAAGCAAACCAAATACAGGAGCATTCCCGTCTCACTACTCACTACTCACTACTGGTGTGTATCTCTTTTTTGCAGATCCTTGGATGCATGGCAAAGTTCAGCGCAGCACCAAGACAAATCACATGCTTTTACAGGGCAAATTGTCTGTTGTGTTTTTTGTGCCGGACTCGATTTTTAGGTTCACCAACGACGGGGTTACGGGGTTGCGGGGTTGTGGGGTTGTGGGGTTGCGGGGGTGGCACGCCCATAAATTATGCTGGCAAATTCCTCCCCGGCGAGTAGGGACCTGTGCATGTGCAACATTTGCATACTTCTAGTATGCCAGAACCAGGACTGAGTTTGGGTTTAGCCACTCCCACAAGGTCATGACTCAAGGGCAAAGGGCGGCGGTAGAAACCGAAAAAAAGGAGAAAGAAATGTATCCTGCCAGCCTATTTTCGAGTCGTTTTCGTTTTTGGGGCCTGGCTAAATAAACTTAATTTTTAATATCGGCTCGAAGGGAGAAACGGGGATACGAAAACGAAAATATGAAAAGTAAAAGCAAAGAAAACTGCGTCAAGTTCTTTTCTTGCCACCACCCCTTCTTAGCCTGCCACTCGCAGATGGAGAACCCTTTTGGCCTCGGGGGAGGCAGGACGAAAAGGGTTCTTCGTTTTTTTTTTGGAAGGAAGTGCAAAGTTTTGTTTGTCCAAAATCAACAAACACAAAAATGTTGGTAAAAATTACACTCTTCGTCCTGTTAGTCCTGCCGCCTGTATGTACAATATATTATAAGCAAACACAGATACATGCACATAAATACATATAAATATTTGCCGTAAGAAAAGATATGGCGACGTCCTCCTTTTGGCGCCCGATCCCGATCCTGATCCTGTCCCGGCCTGTCCTGGTCTGTCCCATCCTGTGCGAGTGTTTGTTTGTGCCTTAGTGCGCAAAAAGTAAATTATTTATCTAAGAGCAAAGCAGGAGCTGGAGTAGGAGCAGGAGTAGGAGCAGGAGCCGGAGTAGGAACAGGAACAGGAAAAAATAGGAAGTGTGTTCGGTGTTTGTGTGTGTTGCGTATAAATGTTAAGACAAACACAAGACAGGCAAAGCACACATTGCTTCCGCCCACAGTTCCACTCCCACAGCCACTCCACCACCCACCACCCACCACCCACTTGAAGTACACACAACGCGGCTTTCAATTAGAACAAGCGAAACGCGCAAAATTAAAAACACGCAGTGCAAGACAAACAACCGACCCGAAAAGGAGCAGACTGAAGCAGGACTCTCCCCCAATCCTGCAATCCTCCAATCGTAGAACTCGGTTTTCTCTATTTCCCAGCTCCCAGCTACCCAGTTCCGGCATCAAATGAAAAACTCAAATAGAAAGTCCAACCGTTTTGATGGAAAAGCTTTTTTCAGCCTCGGAGCATAGATTTTTTTGGGATTTGTCGAGGGTAGAATGAAGATAAAGTGGCTTGCAGTACATGGATGGGTGGTCCGTTGTCCGTTGTCCGTGCTCCGTCCGCTAGGACATCCAAGGAGTGCACCAGATCCAACCTAATTGTAGGACAATTGCCAGAGTTGGCATCTCGAGCGACCAGCGAAGCGGTTTAAGTTGTAGCAATTAAAACGGATAGAGATAGAAACCACATGCACTGGCTGGAAGGACTCCTTGCGGAGCACTTTAAGATCCTGGGGCGACTCAGGCCAAGTGCAGTGATATGGCCTCTGAATTCCACTTGCAATAACGGCTACAAGATGGCCAAAAGATACAAAACCAGATAGAAAAAACACTCGACTCGGCTCGGCAGGGCTTTTCCTTTTCTTGCCTTATTTAAAAGGCGGCTAATGAAAAAATAAGGCAAGGACACCGCCGAACGGAAGCAAAGGGAAAATATTATGTCTGGGTCTAGGGACCCAATCCCTATCCCTTTGCCTTTTTCAATTTTCATTTTCGCAGCTAAACTGTGAAACAATTTTTAATTAACACTTTCAAGTTGAGCAGCAGCAGCGGCAGTGGCAGCGGCGGAAAAAAAAGGAAAATATAGCCGAAACACACGCAGATACAGATACAGATACAGAGCCCGAGATACGTAGATATATAGACACAGATACGTAATATAATGAAAGCTAAAAAAACCAAAAAATAAAAAGGAGAGAAGCGAAATGACGGAAAACCTCATTGTGTGCCTCAAGTTTTCTTCTCGGGCTTCCTTGAGTTTGGCCTTCTCTTTACTTTGCGCTGTACTTTTTAATTAATTTGGCATTTATTGGAAAAGGGTTCCCCAAAGCTGCCACCCCCGCCGAAATGTTTCATTAATCTAATGCACTGCCACTGTTACTGGCAGAGTGTCCTGGCCAGGACTGCGGACTGGACACACCTGAGGTTTAACTTTTGAAGAGCCACCACAACCCGACAGGGCTACTTAGCCACTTTGCCATTTAGCCATTATCTGGCCATTTGTCTTGGGCGGGTCTGCCCCTGCCCGGCATTCGGCTTGTGTGTCACAACGAATGCAATGCAATATTCATAAAATGCAATTAGTCAGTGGCTACTTGGATACTTGGATACTCGGATGCGGTGCTACTCGGAGCTGGGCCCTTTATGAGACGCAGCAGAAAGTCGGAGGCAAGTGCCACAAGCAACATTTGCAATTCTTTTAATTAAATTCCGCGAACGCAAAGCACTGGAGCACTCCCTTCTTATCCTGCATCAGCACTCCCTCTCTCCGCTCGGGGGTGTAATTTGGAATTCCAGCTTAATTTTTAGGAACAAAGAGGTGGAGAGCCAGGGTCCGGATCCCAACACGTTTAAGCTTTTAAAAACCGCGATAAACGTGGGAGGCACAAACCGAGACACAAAGCATTTATTAATAGTTATTTATTGCGAGAACACCAGGTATTTGCAGAACTTGCTTATAAAAAGTGCGCAAAATCCGGCCATGACTGTGGGATTTGTTCTCTGTTGTGTATTCTTTCTATTTTTTTTTTGTTACAAAAGAATTTCTATTAAGAGCTTTGCGAAAACAATTACTGCCAACATTCTAAAAAAAACCATCATTTGTGCTTAATCTCTCTTGCAAACAAATTAATATGATACGAAATGAATTAATTTAATTAAATAAATCCTTACATAAGCTAACGAATCAACCTGGATGGTTTTAAGCCCATAATTTGTGGGTCGTTCTTTTTATGATGTAGACTAGAGGGAGGTATGACTTTGGCTGGTTTCTACTAACTGTGTGATAATCTTCTTCTGCAAGGATAGCTCCTCTGCTAATATCCTTTCAGGAATCATAAATAAGGTTTCTCCAATCAACACTCAGATTGAAGTTCTTTAAGCTAACCCTCTGGCATCTTTATAAATCGAATCCAGCTCGCAGAAACCCCCAACCAAGCCGCACATGTTTGCCTACAGAGTTCCCCAAAACCCAAACCCAATCCCAATCCCAATCCGTCCGATTCCATTGTTTTCAGATGCTGCTACTTGAGTCGCATCTGTAATTGCACTTCACTTTAATCCAGTTGGTCCTGGCCAGAAGCCGCGAAGGGCTTCTGCGGAACAATTGTTCGCCCACCTCACAGCTCCATATAAGCGGAGAGACAAATTGATGGCATGCTTCATTGCTTCCATTCGGTACTCGGTTCCCGGTACTCTCGGTACTCCATACCCTTCAGTTCCTTCTTGTAGCACTGGCAGCCAGCTCCACCAAAAATAGCCAGCAAAAGCCCAGGAACCCGCTCCCAAAAATACCCGCAACTGCAACTGATGTCTGCAATTAATTATCGAAAGTGGGCGCAGCCGTCAAGTGGGCGAAAGTAAGTGACTGCAAGGACTAAGGACCATGGAGTCCACGGGGTAATCAATGTAAAGAGCGGATATATATTTTGTTTGGCTTGCTAAGAAGTGCAGCTCCCAGACCAGGACCAAGACCAAGTCCCAGACACGGACACGGCAACGGTTTTTGTTGCAGGTGTAAATAATTGAAAGATAGTTGCTTCTGTAATTAAATACAAAAGCGTGCGGCAGGCGGCAACCCCTCGAAATCCCCTTAGAACTATCTTCCTTGGGTTTTGTTCTTCATTAGGCGAATGGACTTACGCTTCTTACAGGACATGGTTTGGCGTCACTTACCTGCAACGAGATAGAGGGAAAAACGGGGGGATCTGAGTAAATGTTTTAATTAAATATTTTGTATGAAATTGAAAAGCCCGCAGTCGCCGCAGTCGTAGCTGCACCAGCCCCACAGCCCCATAGCCCCATGACTTCAATTAATCATCGGAACAAAAAGCAAATGAAATATATGGGTGTAAATAGGAAAAAATATGGGATAGAGGACTGAGGACTGAGGACAGAGGACAGAGGGCGGAAAATATTCATAGCATGCCGCGTTTCCTCATATCGTGTGTCATGAATGCAAACACAGTGGGGATCTCTGGTGGAGATCGGAAGGACGAGGCGGGCGATGGGCCAGGAAGCGGCCACACATAAACAAGTGGCACAGGCAAACAATCAAACAGAGCCTGTGGCAGGGCAATAAAAAGAAGCGACACCGCCGGAGTCGGCGGCGGATTGGAGAACAAATTAAAACATTCCTACACACACTGCCCCGCTGGGAAGAAAGGAAAGAAAGAAACGGAACCAGCTCCGTGCCGGCAAAGTTGTAGGCGGTTGGCTAAAAGAATGCGGGCCTGGCCAAAACAAAAGAGCTCCAAACCGGAGCCCAAGGACCGGGGGTCCGCTGAATTGAGTCACTCGTTAGGCTCGTTGAACAAAATCAAAAGGACATTCATTTATAGAGTTGCCTGGGTCGAGCGGCTGGCTGGGTGGATGGCTCGCAGACTGGCTGGTAGAAGGACCTGCCGCAACAGTTGCGAATAAATTCTTGTGCCATTTGTTTGCCTCCCCCCTGCCCACTGCAAATATGAAAGGAGCGTGCCCCGTGCCCGGAGATACATACACACAAAAACTGTTGCATACCGCACGGCGTACCGTTGCTCATTTTATGGCTGGCTGGCTGGCTGGCTGGTGGCTGGACTACTGGGGACTGGCTTGGTCCTGGCAGGACTTCTGCCTGCCTGCGCATTGTTCGTATTCCGCAGAAGGAGCACGAGGGGCGAAAGCGGGTTTATATAAAAAAAACAGCCAAAACGAACCGAGAGCACGGCTCGACTGCAAGTCGAGCAAATATTTGTTTAAAAACTTTACGTTGAAATGCATTTGCGGTTGAGTGCCAAGCGTTGCCTGGCGATGATAGAGAGACCCCAAAAAAGCGAAGGCAGTCTAGGAACATAAAGCCCGGGGGCCCGAAAAAATCCAGCCTGAGCTGGCGGAGCAATGCGGGCAAATAGCTTCTGAGTGTCTTGTCCCTAGACAGCAAACAGGCGGGTCTTCTCGCCTGGGATATCGCAGAACCTACTCCAAAATATGAGTGCGATGGATAAAGTGTGACTTGAACGAGACTGTTCCCCGGTGATGGATAATCCAGGCGGGTATGGCTTGTTAATACATTCCTTTCCGAAGGCCGTTTCGAAGGACGCCAGAGCAAACACTGCCCACTTTTAAGCTTTGACCAAGTAATCCCGCCCGGGAGAGTCCTGGCATGCATAATAAACCGAGCTTTACATCGTTAAGCTGTCACTCAACTAAAAAGACGAACAGCCACCCACCCAGCAGCTCGAAGCCCGCAGCTCGCACTACTCCCAGCTGGATCAATATTTGCACGAAATTTAATGTATCAATTAAAAATTATGAAGTTTACTAATATGTAAGAGCACGTTCCGGAGATTTCGCCAGGCGGCTGGGTGTTACGGGCCAGGGCCAGGGTCTGGGTCTGGGTTTGGGTCTTGGGCCAGGTCTGGTGCTGGCATTAGGGCGCCCCACTTGGAATGCCTCCCCCTTTTGTTATTGTATAATAAAATGGCAAGGCAGGAGCCGCAGCCCACAGCTCACAGGCCAGAACAGCCCAGAACCCAGATCCCAGGATCTGTGTTTACCCAAGGATATTGCTGTGCATATTGAAAAGCAACGAAGGCATCGCCAGTCCTGGCCTGGACGGGTCGGGCTTAACATTCGCCTTGGTCAGGCATACTTTGTGTCAGGGACTGGCCTCCCTTCAAGCAATTATGCGACTCCCTTCCTTCCCAGGATTCCCAGGATGTGCGAGCGAGTGTGTGTGTGTGGAATTATCGTCAGCGGCAGGACTTGCATCTTAATGGAAATGGATTCAACGGCAATTAACATAAGCAAATATATATACAACGGGTTCGCTTTGGTCCGCTCCTGGATCGGATCCGGCTAGTACGTGGTACGTGAGGGGCGTGTTGCGGTTCAAGTTCGGGCCATAGCCATACGTGGTCTCTGCTCGGTAGACGCCGTAATGGTCTTATCATAAGGTGGGCGGACTTTGTGGCCAACTCTGCCCTTACTCCTCACTCCTCTAATCGTGGCCGTGCCGAAGAAAAATGGCTCTTTTAATTTAAATGCAAACACGTTTGACTCTGGCCCGGCCTCGGCGTGTGCGTGTTCGTGTGTTCTGTGTGGGATTTATGTGATAATCGTTTAAGTGAAAATTTAATTGCATGCTTTATGGATGGGTTTTTAAAAGATTGCCAGGGCGTACGGCGTACGGCGTACGGCGTACGGCGTAGGGCCTAGGACCAGGCCAGTCCGGACTCTGAACTCCGGAGGCACACAAAGCAAAATTTATGTAAGCTCGAAATGACGTTGCGTTGGCTTAATTCCGATTCTAATGACAGTGCGCCTAAATGTGTGCCATAAATTTCTAGGAAAAGGTGTCGCTGTCTTCGGCAGAGGCCAGACCGGGGTAGCGGCTTTCTTTTCTTTAATGGAGCTTTTGGAGACCGGCAGTGAAAAGGTATTTGTAATTGCCTAATGCCTCTATAAGCCCTGCCGCCTCAAAGCTTTATAGCTTGGAAGCCTCGAATCCTTAGAGAGATGAAATTTGCACTGGCGTCTGGCGGTCGTAATTATGCAATACAGGAATTACGTGCAAATAGCCGAAAGGGCAGGTCCTGCCGTTATTAATATGTATTATTAATATTTACTTAGGTCAGCCAGTCAGCCAGTCAGCCAGGCAGTCGCCAGTCAGCCAGTCAGCCGGGCAGCCTTCCCTTTGCAAAAACGGGAGAAGATGAAAGCTTAGCTTGTAATACATTTCGGTTTAATAATGTGCCAACAAGGGTCCTGGCCCTCTTTCTTTCGGGGGTCCTCTGGACGCGCTGTTTATTTTAATGTGGCCCGGTAATTGCTTGACCAAAGGATTTTTTAATTAAAAACATTGTATGTACATGTAGAAGGAAGAGGAGGGTAGAGTGAGTCGCCCTCTGTTTGTTGAAATAATGAAATTTTTATTATTAAAAAAGTGGCTGAGCGAAAGCGCGGCTTACATGGCGGATGGTTAATATTTGCTTAGGCAAGAACGGCTAATGCGGATCCGGATCCTGCATCCTGCTACTCGGCACGGTTCTGGCACATTTCTTAATTAGCGAAAGTTGGCCGGCCATCAATGAAGATTTGTATCGACGGCGCAGTGTGGGGAATATTAATTTTGCCACCCATCCAGCCCAGCCCAGCCCAGCCTGTCGAGGCCAATCAATTTGTTAAGCTCCTGCCCGGGCAGCAGCTGGCCAAATAGATTCTATTCAGTTGACCAGTTGAGTTGACTGGCCAATAAATTATGCTCCGACGCTTTAAACAGAAGCGGAAAAACAGCAAGCATAATTTCTGCAACTAATCCCGCGGCAGTCGCATTAATATTTATACAAAACTAATTTATGGCAAAATAATTGTGGGGCACTGGCAGGGCTCGAGGGCGCCAGGACGCGGCCAGGACAGCAGGACACTAGGATAACAGGAGGCTGGTGTGTGTGTGTGGGTGCATCTGTTGTGACACATTAATGCAGAGCAGAGAGAAAGCCGATAGTTGGAGGGGACAAACGTCGCACAAATTAAAATCAAACGCTAAGCCAGGGCTTAATTTAATTGTACAAAAATAAAATGTCAGTAACTCAATTAAATTTTAATACAATGCGGGGAAAGAGCAAGCTCTTTGGCCGCAGGAGGTCCACTTTTTGTACCACTCCCACCGCCACCCTCACCGCCACCGCCACTGCCACCGCCCCTGGCCACTTGCTAAGCTAAATTAACATTGAGCGTTCTGGGGATCGGCGGCCGTGGTCGGCTCTGGTCTCGACCCGGGCGCAGTAAAAATAAATTTTCATTTGCAATTTCAATCAGCGCTAATCCCTGGCAAAGCGCATGCGGCAGCCTCGTCCTGACACTGCCTGACACTGCCTGACACTGCCCCCATCCTTGGAGGTCTCTCCTCCTCCCATCCTACCCCCTGGAGCTGTTGCGTGATTTTTGCAGGCCAACTGCAGGCGCTGCTAGTCCGGACTCTGGACGATCCAAAGCTGAGGCTGGCTTAAAAGTGCAAACAAAATTAAGCACGTACGCGCTCAGTCCGCAGCTTGGACCGAGATTAAAGCTGTCCAAACTGCGTGAGAGACAATATATCCTTATCTGGTCGGGTCGGGGGCCGTGTTCCGATCTCAGACAGTCCGACTGTCGCTTGCGACAATAATTCTCAATTTAGAGTGTCCATCGGAGGCGGAGGCGGAGGCGGAGGCGGAGGACAACGTGGCTGGTTCTTGGCCAGTTGGCCAGACCTAATCCCTTGTCGATTAAGTAAATGCCTGCAACGTTTGTTTTTCAGCCAACAGCAGACATGGACTTGGCCCTGAATGGATATCCACAGTTCATTGGGATTAAGAGATTCCATTGTAAAATTTTGTTATTTGTTGCGCACAAGGCAGGGTCCGGGTCTGGGCTTGGATGCGGAACTTTTGACAGTCGTCAAGTAGCTGAAGCTGAAGCTGAAGCTGCCAGCCTAGTTTTCATAAAAATTGAGAAACGAATTTAGAATCCCGAATACGGAATACCGAATACCGAATACTGAGACGAGAGTCCTCAGTCCTTAGTCCTGGGGAGGGACCGTTAATGTATGCAATGTAAATTTAAAATAGACACACTGACAGCCGTAGAGAACGCTCCGGGAGGGTGGCGTGGCAAGTTTTGACAGCTGTCAAGTTTTTTGCGGCAACAGCCGCGAGTCTCATGAAATATTTATGCCGCGGCGAGTGCGTAGAGTTTGCGTAAAATTTTAATTTCCATCTATTGCATAACTCTTCGCATCGCATCGCCCCTCATCCCAGCGTGGTGAGTAATTTATATGCTTTTACTAATTTCGGTTATTTCCTTAATGTCCTTTAGGCTGTTCTATCAGCCGGATCGTCCGGGTGGCGCAGACCCCCAAAAAGGAAGCGAGACAAGCTGGAATAACAAGAGTCCGGCCCCAAGGCGCTAATAGTTGCCAGATCTGGACGAGGAGGAGCCGGTGGAGGAGGAATAAAAGGAGATCCGGCCGTATCCTGCATGTCTCGACTTGCTCCTGGGCCGAGCCGTTCCGTTCCGTTCCGTTCAGATTCGACTCTGGATTGGCTCGGCGTGTGTTTGATAAAAGTTTAGAACCACGAACTTTGCTCATGTTTAAACAACGCAAAAGCAAAAATGCTGCTGGCTATTTTAGTTGCAGGTCCCTCCATAGAGCACACCCTTTTCCTTTCCTTTTCCCAGCATCCAGCATCCTCTTCGCCGCTCCAGGATCTGTTGTTATTTGCAGAACTTTCCATGTGTGCGTCTGTGCATGTGCACGGTCGCCGTAAATGTTTCGTTACAGTTACAGTCTCGTTGGAGGGCACCCAGCACCCAGCACCCAGCACGCAGCACCAAGGACCATGGACCGAAAAATTTAATCTCTTAAAAAGTGTCTAGGCCATGCCTTCGTTTTAGTTTTATTGCCTGATACGGAAATATTGTTTGTGACGCACTTTTGGCACTAATGTCTACTGACTTCCGTCTTTAGTTTTCCCTCCCCATCCGCTGCTGGCTCGTATCCCTTCCGAGTTGGCTTCTTTGGCCCGGAGGCGCAGGGCCCTAATGCTTTTAGCAGCTTTTGGTTTCGCCTTTGCTCCTGCTAGCCAACTTGATTACAGTTGATAGTTTGGGCCTGTATCTGGTCGGGATTTCCCTCAAAATGTGTTCTTTTGTTGAAAGTCAAACCTAAAGTTTGCACTAAAATCTCTTGTACTCCTTCTTATTTTTAGAGTTTAGGGACTCCGATTCGACAAAATGATTTACGCTGCACTTGTAAGTTTAATCATAAATTCTAGTGGCAGCTCGTGCTTTGCATACTCGCCACTGCACCCATAAATAATACTTCTCCCCTTCTAGACCGGGACTAGTCCTTCCGGCTGGCACTGTCTAATAATAGTATCGTTTCAAGACAAATTTCTTGGCAAACGCAAACGCAAACGCTAATGACATGCCCAAACATTTCCGTAAGTCGTTATCAGAAAAGCAAAGTCATTATTATAATGCCATGGCCCCGCTCAAAAATTGAGGTTGGAGCTGGAGCTGGAGCTGGAGCAGGGATTGGGCCACTAGGGAAGCGCTAAGCACATCATCTATTCAGAAAAAGTTGACATAAATACAATTATAGATTTTGCGCTGTGAAAATGAAGATGAAAATAATAAAATTGAACAAAAATTGATGTCAACTTTTGGGTGGCAAAAAAAGGATCTGGAAAGGGCAGGAAGAGAGGGACGGGAAAGGAAAACAAACTCAACGACGGGACAAGGACGAAGACGGAGTCGGCGACGTCGGGTTCGGGGCGGAAACGTCGCCATTAGAAGTAAAGAAAAACTGCTGCGCCATTGAGAATTGAACTGCGGGCTTTCAACTTGGCCCAGCCGTCAGGGGAGAAGCCGTGGGACAGGGGACAGAAGACAGGGCGGGGGTGGCGTAAATGACAAACAAACAAGCCAAGTCCTTGGCATCGTCCTGGGCGCAGATAAAAAGAATTGTCAAAGCGCCTTAAAAGTATATGCAATGCCAGCAAAGTAAGCTGCAAAATCGACAAGTACAATGCTGACAGGCAATTGCTACACTCGCCCAGTTCCAGTTCCAGTCCCTGTCTCAGTCCAAGTCCAAGTCCCAGCTTGCCGTTGTTATTGTAATAATAATATCGATTCGGGGCGAGCGTGGAGGTATAAAAGAGTCCGCAGTCTGTGCAATCTGGTATGCCGGGGTATGGCTTCCTCCGACTTTACCTAGCCCTTCGTTT
This sequence comes from Drosophila vallismaia, assembly GCA_035047325.1. NCBI lineage: Eukaryota > Metazoa > Arthropoda > Insecta > Diptera > Drosophilidae > Drosophila > Drosophila vallismaia. Next base: position 23,119,156 of record JAWNPU010000055.1, on the reverse strand, counting down.
GCCTTGTCATCGCCGATTCCGCCGACCATTCGCCGGAATTCGTTAATAAAATTTTATTGAAATTGTAGACAAGCGGCGAAAAACTGACGACGACGTGCAAAACAAAAACACCGCCATCGCCACCGCCACCGCCACCGCACCAAACCGAAAAGGAAACGAAACGAAACGAAAGAAATTGCAAGGCGGCGGCAGTGGCAAAATCGAAGCCGCGACCGGAAAAAGAAAGAAAACCAATTGTCATCATTGGCACGTAGAACGGAAGAAGGCTGGCTTCCCTCTGGCCCGAAGTGTTTGGTTTTGGTGGCAGCTGCCACCCCGGCCACCACCCCTTACGATGTGTGATAGAAATCTAAAGCAGCCCAGCCCCCGGCTCGGGGAAAGGGTTTCCTTTGCTCAGATGAAAGGCAAAAGCGAAGGCAAATGCAAAGGCCAAATGGTTGACAGCGCCCCAAGGTATGCAACAAACAAAGCCAACCAGGAATGGGAGGAATTCACGCTCGTTTCCTTCAACTTTTCCTGTCGGAGTAAGCAAGGATTCTACGCCAAGTGCCGAAAATCACGTCAGCATTCAATTTCTCCTGGCCAGTTCGTGTGCCTCATTAAAGTTTATGCGGCAGACGACTCGGATAGTGGCAAGTTGCAAGTGGCAGAAGGAGGAGCCGCAGTTGATGCTGAACTGAAGTTTGCTCATCATTCGCCGGCTCCCGAACGTGTCCATACATTGATGGAGCCCGCTGCTAAAGCTGCTCAAGCTTCTCCGGCTCCGGCTGCTCAGGGTGCACTTCCGTCGATTCAATAAGGTTTGGGTTTATGCAAACAGACGTGCATTAAATTAAGTAGCCGTCGTTTCGGACCAAGGACCCCGACCGACACCGTCCAACTGCAAATGCAGTTGCGGCACGTTGCCGAAACAGGGCAATGAATGCAAAAGACAATGGGGCTCCATCAGAGATGATGGAGCAGTGGCAGCTGACAATTTACAATGTTTCGCAAGAGGACTCGGAGTACCAGGATACAGGGTCACCTGCGAAATGTTTGCCCTTAAGCAAGTCTATTAAAATTGTTTATAACGCGCCGGGAGAAGATGACAGGCGCAGCTGCAGCATTTTTTATGTTGCACTTAGTTTAGGGGCGCAACACGTTCCGGTGTCGTTTTTAATGATGCACGCGCATTCGGACACAAAAAAGCCGGAAGTTTTGTGCTTTTAGCAGTCATGACTTCGTTTTATTAGCGGAAAAGCGGAAAGCCCCGAAGAAGGCCATTACCCGTGATTCTTTTATGTGGCAAGGAAATGTGAAACGCCCGGCTCTTGTCCCAGTCTCTTGAAGAAGTTGGATTGCCCAGACTTTTCGCTTCAATTTCCGGCGACTAAAACCAAAAATTTATGTCCATTTCGCCCAGACTTTGGATAGAAACCGCCTGTGCCATGGGACGTGATGTCAATAGCAAAACAGGTGCCTAAGCTGGCTCTCCTCGGCAAAAGGAACTACTTCGGCAGGAACCCCCGTGCGCGGGGTTTTTGATTGGCAACACTGCCGCGTGCCAATCTCACTGTCAAGATATTGAGCAAGAAAATTAGTTTACCGAAAAACGCCGATGCCCAGGACGGGGATGGGTTCGGATCAGGACGAAAAGGTGATTGGGGGAGACCCGTCTGAAGGCTGTGGCAGAAATTGTATGTGGCAGGCGTTGTTTGGATTTGCTGCTGGAGTGAAATTGAAATTGATGGAGCCCGAAAGCTGAGAGGGTAAATTTAGCGGCTGGGCGAGTGGATATAAGATTGGCTGCAAATCAATATGAAGATGGTAATGGAATCGAAGAGGACAGGCCAGATGCGGCCCCCTGCCTCCAACTGTCTAATATGCTAAGCATCAAGCTTGATTTACAGCCTTTTTTAGTCAGGTCCTGGCATCCTTTCCATACTCTATACACATATGTGTTTATATTGATTCCCAAAAGCATTCGTTTACAACTTTAATAATGTTTAATAATAAGAAATTCTCTCTTGATATCGAGAAATGCCGTTTGCCGGTTGCCGTTTGCCACCCAATTACTTACCGTGCTTCAGTTGGTGGCGTTGTTATTCGACCATTTTCGCACAAACAGCGACAGTGATTTAAAAATTGCTTTAACGTACACATAAGTATACTTGGGAAGGAGGAATACAATGCACACGTAGCACCAATACACGGACCCACTCACCGAGAGACTAACAACAAGAAGGAGCAACCCAAACACAATCAGAGTTCTCCTCCCGCGCGGCACACCTGCCACATTGCCATCGCCAGTCTCCCATCGCCCATCGCCCATCGCCTTCTTGCCACATCGACCGTTATTCCCCCCTACACTTTTATTGTTAGCAGCTGCTGCACATTAGAAATTCAACTTCGCCTCGTCTTCTTTTAGGCGCTGAGCAACAATGGCGTGTGAATTAAAATAGAAAGCCAGGCCAGGCCAGGCCAGGCGGGCTCTCCTGGTCGTCAGCTTGACACGCCAAGGTGCCATCCGCGTGTGCGGGCGTACCAGTGTACCAATGTGTGGCGTCGCTCAAGCGCGAATAAGGAAACACCCCACTCGCCATGTCCCGCGCCATCTTGGGATAACGGTACAGCAGCCGCAGCATTCGCCCCACGTCGTTGGGCGCCATTTTTGTCAAGTCGCATTAAGGCGGCGCTCGTCGGTTCGGCTTGTTCTGCTAACGAAAATTGAACGGCCAGGCCAGCAGAACGAAAATTGTTGTATAAATAAAAGCATAATTGATGCGAGGCACACACACACACACACAGTGAGAGTACACCAGAAGGAAAGAAAACAAAGGCGGGCAAGAACAACAAAAACAGCAGAACCCGGAGCAGGAGCAGGAGCAGGACCAGGACCAGGACCAAGAGTAGCAATCGCACAACATTCAGAGCCGGCACTGGCATATGGCATATGTTGCGTCAATCCAGCCATGAGCAACGCAAACAAAACGACCAAGAAGCCGACAAAGTAGAAGGAGAAAAATTGAGCGAACTCCGCGCAAAAATGTATTTTTTTCGTTGTTATTCTCCTCCTGGTTTTTTGCATATTTTACGGGGAACTGTTCGGCGAAATGACTGTGAAAACAGGTTTGATGGGATGGAAGGAAGACGACGGCGTCTCACTCTGCATATCATTTTTTGGGACACTCGCAGTCCGCAGTCCGCAGTCCGCGGTCCACAGTCCGGACTCTACTCGTATTTATCTGTCACTCTCCGCTTGTCAGCTTGCAGATTTCTTATTTCTGTATTTCTGTTTTTTACTTGGCGTGGCGAGAAATTAATTTGAAATTTAAATGTCCGCTGAGCCAGCTGAAGCAAGGACTCCGACGATCGCTATGATGACTCGTTTTCCTGTTTCGGGACACGTGTTCCACCATCACAAGGTGTGACAAATGTCCCACCAACCAACCAAACCATATTGGACATTATTTTTGTGGCTCTTGGAGCTCCAGGACTACCTCCTGTGACGGAATGTGTCCGCTCACCTGATCAAACACAAAAGAATAATTCTAATTGACAAATACATTCAGGGACTTAAGACTTTTGAAATTTTTTGCTACTGTTTCCATTTTAAATTTGATTTCTTTAACTTTTGTTCTGTCCGTTCCGATGCATGTTGCCGGGTTTTTCACGCTTCGTCGGTCAAAAGCATTTGGAGCCAAAGGGAGCTTTAATGCATGCGCGCGCTTTCATTAACAAGTGTTCGCGCCACGCCCCTCCTTCTAAGCCGCCCTAACGCTTCTAACGGTACGGACGCGAAAAAATCGCATCAGCGGCTTATGCAAATGCCATCGTGTGTGTGCTGTGTGTACGGTGTGTGTGGGGGTGTTGAGTGAATACGAAATTATTGTTTACAACTGTAAACTGTAAACTTTTTTCGCTCTGCCTCCCCCGCATAGAGTGTGTTGTTTTTTTTTTTTTTTTTTTGCATTTAGAAAACGTTTGCAAACCGCACTAAAAGCGACTTATAACATGTTGAGTGCCAAGAGATTAACAACAGAGTGAACGTGTGAGGCGAGGGTGGGCTGAATGGATGCGATGGGAAGCGGACATCTTGCTGGATGGCCAGGGTCTGACCATCCCTGGAAATTCCTTTTTAATGAGCGCTCCTGTCCATTCCAGGACCTATCCTGGGACGTGGCTGTTGGGCGTTCATAAGCTGCTTAAGGTTTGGCGTAATCAAAAAATGTTCTTCGTCTGCATCTCGTTTTTTAAAAGCTTTCTGTGGTACATCAACATGAAAGCCACCAGGGGTCGGCGGCCAGGGTGGGTGTTGAAAGTGGACTTTGTTAAGCTTAAAATTAACTTGCGGTTTTGTCTGGCGCAACTTTGACGCCTGCAGGTAGGCAATCAATTCGGAGCCCAAGCCCCACAGGGTGGCACTTCCTCTAACGCCCACTCCCTCTAAAGCCCATCTTGGTCGTTGCACTTGGACATGTAATTAATGTATTCCACCACCTGGTTGAGGGAAAGCAGCGCACTTTGCCGTGGGAGCAACAATTTTTTATATAACACAGCAGCTGGCGTCGTTTTTCGACGCTAATTACCTCGCCCTCTACCCTTTCTCCTCTACCCATTCTGGAGAAAACTCCAAGATCCGCATCCGCGCAATTCCAAATTGCAATTACAGCCGGGAATGAGTCCCGGTGAGGTGTGTGCCCGGGTCGGGAACGGCAACAAGAGCCAACTGACATTAAAATGCTTAATGCAGGCAGGTATAAAAAAATACGCGCTCTTACTCTTAACATTACAAAAATAAAGAAAAAGAATTAACAACTTGCTTTGAGGCTCTTACACACATTTCTTCCAAGCTCAGGACCTCTTCCCTTTCCCCAAGCTGCTTTTTTTCCAGGACGGCAATTTGCCAGCTTCGTCTTCCTGGCCACGAAATGTTCCTCATCTCATCTTAAAAACTGACCAGGTGAAAAATTGCAGCTGTCGTTGTTAGGAGCACTTTTTCCTGGCCATGTCTTGCCGGTGGCTGCGTAGGGACAAGGACGGGACAGGACAGGGAGTCCTGGGTAATTAAAGCAAAGTGCAGTTGGTTGTAGGCCTCGAGCGGATCCCCTTCTAATGACACGCACGTGGGTATCCCAGAATCGAAATATGGAAATGTTGGATCCAGAAAATTGTACAATGTTCATCTTGGATGGGGCAATCATTGGGTCGAAGGGCTTCAATAGAGCCCCGGGCTGTGCTTTGATTTGCCGCGTATCGTCGGCAATCAGCTATAAAATGTGACGGTTTGGCCCGGGAATCGAAATTGATTTAAGCCACACTGTTACACTGTTTGCCGTGGCCTTTGACTCGGATTGGGAGCCGAATCGATTCACCTGCGGCCATATTTTTGACGCTTTCGTGAGGACACACTCGGGTGTAAGGGTTTGATATACATTTGGCATTCAGTCGGACGGATGGCGGGCGGGCGGGTCTGTTGAGGAGCTTAGAAGTGTACACACAGAGCTCCTGCCCAGCGGCTAACGGCATCGATTGGGTCTTCCCACGCGGGAAGTCCTTTAATTGCGGGACTTGAGAGTCCTGTCCGTCGGGCTTTGCCTAAGTAAACACATGATTTCCGAGGATCTGAGGAAGCGGCATGGCGTTTGTTTAAAAACGCATCTAAATTGTAAATTAAGCAACAAATTTCATCAACAATATTTGAATTTGAATCCTAAGCGCGCCAACGAGTTGTGGACTTGGGAAGAAGACGGAATCGGACGGAACCCGCAAATACAAAACCCGAAATGTAAAATTCGTTTGGAGAGTGGGGAGTGGCGAGTGGAAAAGGATGTAAAAGGCGAAAAGAGACTTGGGACTGCACTGGTACTGGGACTGGGACTGGGCTGGCTGTAAACACCGAAAATTCAACAATGGCAGCATTTGAGCCACTCCCCCGCCACCAACCAACCAACCACCCATTGCCCACCCGCCGTTCTGGCCCACCAGTTGGCTTGTGTATTTGCCTGTTTGTTTGTCAAAAGAAGCAATTTACGTGCAAAATAACTCAAGTGTCATGCAAATTTCATTTATTTTTCGCAAGCAGCAACCAGCAAGCAGCAAGCAGCAACCAGGCAGCAACAAAAGAGGAAAAACGAAATAATTCCCGGGCAACGTTGTCATACAGCTAACGGCTCTTTTATACAGCTTTCCAGGCTACGGCTCTGGTTAAGGCTCTGGCTCCGTCTCAGGCTTCACTCGGAATCTGGAGTCTCCAGTCACAGTCTCAGTTCCCGTCTCAACCTCAGCTATGTATGGAGATTCCTTACAAAATTTGGGCATAATGAAGTCACTTGGCGGGAAACCGTCAACATCCTCATCCTCATCCTGCAGGCTCCAGGCTCGTCTCCCATATCAAAAGATATTTTTATTTTTATTTATTTTTCTGTGTTTTGTATTTGTCGTTTTTTAGAAAATTAGGGCTTCTTGATTTGCCATTGAAGTGCGGGCGGCATGTCAAAGAAAATAATAATACGTTCCCTGCTCTCGCCATTTAATTTAATTCTAATTTTATTTATAAATCGTGGAAACTTGGGAATGGGCGGGAACAAGAACGAGAACTGGCACTTGTAGCTTAAATGAAGTTTGCTAAGTACTTTTGGCAAGGATGAGAATCGGCAACAGCGCCGCCCAGGACCACCCAGGACCACCCAGCCCCACCGACAAGAACAACAACATCTTGAGGACGCATACTTCAGGTTTGAAATTTCATTATTTTCGTATTATTTTCGTATTATTCGCACACAAGTGCCATCATGTGCTTGAAAAAGCAGAGAACTGAACGGACCAGAGCATAACATAATGGCCTGCCCCTGCCCCAGCCCAAGATCCTTGCCTGATCCTGGGCGGGGACGCTATATAACATTTTCCGAAATACAATTTTCTAATTTTACAAAGCGGCGTGGGAAATGGCAGGCGTTTATCCCAAAAAATTCATCCTCTGACTTACCGGCATAGTTTGGCTTCCGTGTAGATTGGTTATGGCCGACTGGGCCTCCTGCTGCGAACCAAATTTGACGAAAGCACAGCCTGAAAATGGAATAAATCAACTTGATTAGTGCTTTGATGACCAATAATCGGGCTATGGATACATAAGTATGGGCGAATTTCTCTTTCAAACTCTATCATTTGATTAATTCTGAAAGATTGGCAAATATTTTGCCAAAATCAAATCAAAGGCCACTTAAAAACTAGCATATTTTTCATTCGTTTATTCCGGAAGAGGAAACATAATCCACTTTAAATTAAATAATAGATTTTAATGATTAGTTCAAGTTAAAGTTCAATAAAATATACTTTTTAATAAAAACCTATGGCCAGTGTAAAAATGTGGCCAGTTTCAAACAAACTACACATTCCATAAATACTACGCACTTCTCCATGTCGAAATACCGAATTCTGAATATTCATTTAAACATCAGTGAGCATTGTTTCATATTTGGTGGGAGGAAGGCGAGTGGGTGGGTGGGTAGGCAGATGTGGTTGCAGCTGCGTGGCATCCACATGCCGCATGTGTGTGTGTGTGTGGGGCATTTAAATAAAATTTTAAGTGCAATTTAAAAACATTTTTGCAAGAATCTCTCCGTGCACTCTTGCATGAAAATTAACATTGGCATCCACAACGGCGGTTACCACACGCACCCCCTACCGCCCACGCGGCAAGGACTCGGAATCAAAGCCCATCAACGCCCATTATATAAAAATAATAGTCGGCCTGTAACGGCGAGGACTGCGAGGAATTTAAAATTCAAATTGAACCAAAAAATATACCAAAAAAAATTCGCGCTGCACCTGCTCGCTCATTATATTGTAATTTGTGTGGCAGCTGGGCTGGCATGGGGAAAGGATGTCGGATGGCGGATGGAGGGGGTAGAGCTTCGAGTAGGACTCAGCTATAATGGCATAATTATTAAAAATCATTTATGCTAATTTAATATACAGTAATAACCACAAAAATTAAGGACTTTCCAGGGCCGAATTCGGATCCAGCCGGAGGATGTGGAGGATGCAGAGGATGCGGCTTATTCCGCATGTAAATGGTGCTTGAAACGATTTTAAAATGTGGGAAAGCATTGGGCTCCGTTTTACAATGGTAAGTTTAAAAAAAAATTGAGGAATGACTATAGTCGAGTGCCTCGTTGAGAGCGTACTTTACTAAAATATATCCCAGATGGCAGGATTATTCCCCATAAATGTCGTTGAACAAAAAACAGCCTGATAAAATCGGATCCAGTTTGTAAATCACATTTCACACACTCGGATACTAAAAAAAACATAAATGTTTTAGGAACTCGATTAAATTTCAATTAGTTTCATTTCATTTAATGCCAGGACTTCAGGTCCTAGAAAAAATGGTTCATTTGCGGAGTCCTGCGTAATTAACTATTTGAAACGGGATGTGGTTGTGGGTGGATATGTTTGGAATAACTTTTGGTAGACCCTGTCTCATCTGTTGTTCTGGTCCTGTTCTTGATTCGGAAACATCAACAATGCTGAAAATTAAGATCCTTCAGAGAGGGGCAAGCCGAAAAAAGAAAACCTCAAAAAAACCCTTCCAATTGTCTAATTCCCCAGCCGGCAGAGGACAGGCTGGGTGTCGACAGTGCGGCTTGGGCTGTTGCTTTTGTAGTTGACGCTCTTCCAGGACATTGCCAGAACACTGCCGGGACACGGCCAGCGCGAGGGGGTAGGGCACTACAAAACAAATCCCGCCTAAAACCATGCAACATGCGAGCTGACATGCCGAAAGGCAGACAAGCACAAATTTCGCGTGCAAACAGTGCGAAGAGGGCTATGAGGGAAGCGAATTCCCTTTTTATTCAGCTTGCCGAAAATGTACAAAAAATAAAGTGTAAAAAATTCAAGTGGATTTTTGTTTGGCTCGAGCTCGAGCTCGACTCGACTCGACGCGGCTCTTGTGTATTTTATGTTTTGTGTGTTGAAGTGACAACAAAATCCAGAATTTTGCTGTCCGCCAGTCCGCCTGGGTAGGGGGGAAAAAGGACACAAGAGCGCAAATCAGCGCTGCTAAGCAATAAAAAATAAAATATTCCATTGCCAGTTAATCCACACGGCTAAAAAATGGAAGAGAACAACGGGGAAAAAAGGACGAGAAAGCACACAAAAAGTTCAAAAGCGAAGCAATTGCTAAGCATTTCTGTAAACTTAAATCAAAGTTGATTTTGTTTTTCCATTTTTACATTTTTCCATTTTTCCATTTCGTGTCGTGTCCTTTTTTCCTCCTTTGTGTTTATTTTTTGTTTTTTTTTTTTTTTGTATCCTACATTTTGAAAAGACTTTTTCGGTTTTCGGTTTTCTGTTTTCTGTTGATGTGAAATTTATTTTTCTTCCCATAACTTTTATGAAAAGCAAAGTTTCTGGCTTGGTGCTTGGGGAGGAAAAGATGGAAAAGATGTTCTTCCAGTTCCAGGACTTGAAATATTCGAACACCTCTCGACTGCCACTCGAAAGAGGTGGCAGGAAGGGATAAGATGATACACAAAAACTGTATAAATGTTTTCCTTCTATTCACTTAGTTGTCCACAATTGCGTAAATTCTCCATCCCATTTGGTATTTATGGGCAAGTTTCGTTGTCCTTAGCCCCAATCCCGAAATTGGACATTCATTAGCGACTTGAGCAAACACTGGAACTTGGATCTAGTTGATTGTTTGCCTCTTACAGGCGTCGCTCGTTCGTCATTTCTCGTCCTGGAAGGCATTAAGCATTAAGAAACTTGTAGTCATTATATTAATTAAAAGCAAATTAGTCAGCGAACGAGGTGACTCGGACTAGGACTCGGACTCGGACTCGGACTCGGACTCGGACTTGGACTGATAATGAAGTCCGTCGAGTGCGGAGGAAGTCAAATCCGAGTTGCGTAACTTTGGCTCCGCTTTGAAGTCCAACAAGAACGAGTCAGATTCAATTTACATATAAATCAAGTCAAGGTAATGGACAACTCTTTTAATAATTAGCGGAGCAAGACAGGATGCAGGGCAACGCTCGCATCGCGATTGCTAACAAAGTGCAGTGTCTTAATTACTTACCGGTGCAGGACCTCCCGCGATATAAAGTGTGAAGGGGGAAAAGTGATCCCTGATTCCCGGCAATTAGTTGAAATTAAAATGTGAGCAAGTGCAGCAAGTTTTTAGCGTCTTGTGCAAGTTCCGGCGGAGCGTGAAATGACGCTGCCAGCTACAGGACGGGCGGATGGGCGGATGGGCGGACGGGGAGGCGCAAGCCTAATGACACTTTTTAATCAAATATGCTAATGCTAATGAAAAATGAGAAATTATAGTGATGTCTCAGGATGTCTTGAGCTCTCCTCTCCTGAATCAAAAAGGGTCCAACAAAAATGTCAGCGAATCACGAGGCACTTGCGATGCAATTTATGGGAAAGGAACAGGAACAGGAACAGGAGCTTGACCGGAGGCACCACAACTTGCACATTTGCAATACAAATTTGCAATGCCATTAATGTATGGGGAACCCGATACGGCCACGCCCCGAAAAAAATGGCATACCATGAAAAATCGCCGCCGGCCAAACACGTAACCAAATTGTGCAGAGCAAGGCCAGGATCGGCTGCAGCAGGAAACAAGGATAACGAGCGTGTTGAGGCCCCGAGCCCCCAAAACCGTCTTAAAACTGTGAATGGGGTTTTGGTTGATATGTTGGCCTTGTCGTTAGCTCTGGCAGGGCTCTGGAGCGGCTGGCAGGCTCATGTTATTGCCCGGCCAGGCAGGGTCCTGTCCTCGTCTGTATCCGTCCCTCTGCCAGGCTGCCGGGCTGACTGTGATGCCTGATGTGGCCTGACTGCCGCTCCTGCATGGGACAAGTATTTTAAAATCCAATTAAAAACGCCATAGTGGGATTTTTCAATCGCTGCTGCTGCTGCTGCTGCTGTTGCTGCTGCTGATGTTGCTGCCTGTGGAAGGGAAAGAGGCACAGCCGGACAGACATCAGAATCAGCAACAAAGTTGCATTAAGCGCGCGACATTCGCTGGCCACCGTTCGGGGCAGACTCATTTGTTGGCCATGGAGTGGGATGATGGTGGAGTGGCCATGGCCGTGGGTGGATGATGGAGCAACTGGACCACGTTGATGGCCATTGCATGTTTGCCTCTTGGGCGCAATAGCGTAGCCGGCTGAATCTTGTTAGCCAACGTTTACGCTTATTATGCGGTGGCAAGGCTATCGAATTTGTTTGGTCCAGGTGGACGACGAGGACCTCTGATCTACCCACCCCACCTCTAGGATAACAAGGATGTGCGGACAGGAGGCAGGTGGCAGACAGGTGGGTAGATAGAAGCTCTATGCCAGAGCATCGAGCAAATTGCATTTGCAAACAGCATGACACTCGCAGTTGAATGCACCTCGTAAGATAGCAGAGGAAATCAAATAAAGTCATTCGCAGTCGAGGCAAATGTTTTTTTGCAACTATTTGTGCAGAATCGAAAAGCACATCTGCGCTTCAGAAACTTTCACCCGTACGTCAAATCAAATCTGTGGCAGCCAGAACTTATCAATATGAACTACGAGCTGGCAAACCCACAATCCATCCACACAGCCCAAACTATGACCCCTCAGAGCCACTGAAGCCACTGAAATAGAGCCATGCCAGACAGTGGCCCGGCCGGGCACTTTGCATACAAATCATATGGTCTCCATAGTGTATCACAGCATAGAAAACAGAAAACACTTCGTATACATAGTAGACAGGCCCTGACACGTATGTGGAATGACCAATGGGATCATTATTCTCGATTTTGGACAAAAAAAATGTATGGCCAGAAAGGAGAGAAACTTTCAACTACCTTTTGCCAGTTGATAAACAACAAAACTTTGGCAACAAAACCCGCCGCCGGGCCAGAGGCATTTTGAGGATTTGCAACGTCAGTAAACAACATTTGAGTTCGGGTTCACTTTATATGCGAATTCTTGACCATGAGGTTGGGTGGGTTGAGGCACCCCTGGATCTCTCTGGCTTTTGCCTATGCAAAATAGTTCCTCCGTCCAGTTATGTCCCTGTACGTGTAATGTGGTATATATTTTTACCAGTTTACCAGTTTCCTGCCTGGCTTAATACTAGCCAGATGGCAACTGCTGGCAAAATTAAATAAAAATCAGTGCTCTGACTGAGCCAAAATGGCAATTTTATAAGCAATTTGCCACTGAAGAGATACGGCTGGCCACGTTGTCGAGTGTCGGGTGAGATGAGGAGCGAACGATTTCTGGACTTCTGGCCGAAAACAAAAACGGACGATAATGTAAGCAAAAAGGTCAACTGAAAATTACATTTCCAGCAGGACACCCTCTGAGGCAATTGAATAGACGAGACCAGATCCAGATATGGTGGGGGAGGTCGTGTTGCAGGCATTTTAATGGCGCCCAAAAGGTTGGGCCCTAAAGTCCAAGGACTGGGGCCTGGGGTCCTTTTGCTGTTTTGTGTGCGTGCATCTGACACGCAATAAACACCAATTAAGAAAATAATATTTTGTGTACACACACAAACAAGCGTCTCTGGGAAATTGAAAAGCCAACGCTATTGCTATTGCTATTGCCAACGCCAACGCCAATGCCAAAGCGAATGCCAACGTCTCTAGTTTTGTACAAGTGCTGTGCAAATAATGCACAAAAGTATGCTACAAAATACAAACAACAAACAAGCACCACAAACAGCAGTTACGAACCAAACCGAACCGAACTGAACCGAAAGCGAGAGCCAAACCTATAACAAAGGCTAAAATCGTATTGCTTTTGGCCCAAAACTTGTCCGCCACCCAGCTCGCTACCCAGGACCCGACCCGCTTCACACCCTTCCGCTTTAGAGTCTGGTTGTGAAGTCCGAGCCAGCTTGTTATAAGGCATGTTGACAAGCCTCTTTAACAAATGACACCACCAGACGAAGAAGCAGCAGCCTGAGCAGGACAAGCCAAATAGTCACTGTTCACCCTTCTGTCTTTTTCTTCTTTTGGTCCTTGTAACATTTGTCCAGCCCAAACGAAAAATGTTGCTCTTGTTTATCGAACTTGCTCCTGCAGTTTTAGTTGTCCTGCGTCCTGCGTCCTTCGTCCTCTGTTCCCCCTCTTGTTTTGTTGTTATTAAGTAGGTATTTTTGATCCTTTGCAAAGATATGCTGGCGCTTCTGTTGTTATTGGGAAATTTTACAGCGCATCGACCCACATCAAAGTTGGACTTTAACACTCTTGGCATTCCACTTTTGCAAGTTTACATTTAAATCTTATCCTGTTTAGTATAAGGATATTTCTTAAAAGTCATTTCCCTATTGATAAAGAGGATCCCTTGGTTGAAGATTTATTTCTATATAATAGTTTTTTCAGTGAAACACGCAAAGTATCGATTAGATTCCTTTAGAAGACTACAATATCTCTCTTTGGTCATAAAGTATATTTTGGAATATATTTTGCATAATGTAGATCTTCCTTTTGTTGTGAAGTGATGTCCGAAGCGCTTTTATCAAGTCACCAGGCGACATATCCTTTTTAAAGACTTCAACTAGAAACACCTGAATGTGATTAAAGTTGCCAACAAATTTGTCGCTGAAAACCAAAATAAAGCTGGGTGCTGGATGCTGAAAAAACCTTTGGGCTCTTTCGGTAAAGTAATTTCAGATTTTTAGCCGAGGTCTTGAAAAACTGCTGCCAGCGCTCAGCGAACCACAAACAAGGTTCGTGCTTTTGTAGCAGCGGCAACATGAGACTGCTGGTCTCCATCCCGAGTGGCAAGGAAGCGGGGCAGGCAGGAGAAGCGGGGCACACTAACCGCAGCATAATAATTATGCAACAGAAACCGCAATGCATGCGGGCCACGCCAACAACACAAACAACAGCGACAGGACTTACACTCCTCGCCCTGCTCCCTGCTCCCTGCTCCCTGCTAGCCGTCTCTGGGCCAGATTTGGGAGGAAAATTGTTTTTCCAGGCGAAAGTGTGAACAAAAATCTGTTGCGTGTGCGGCAAAAAGAAGCGGGCGGGGCAAAAAATACATAAAAACAAGAGGCAAACGCAACGTCAAACCGCAAAGTCAAATGCAACTAAAACCGCAGCACAGTTTGGGGCGCTGAGGTTTGCCCGACAACAGTAGGGGGCGTGGTGGCACTCACGGTGGTGAGTTTGAAAAGAAGCACTAAATGAACTTTAATCTCCTCCTGGACCTGGTCCTGTAACTCTCACTAGGACTAGGACTAGGACTAGGACCCTGTTTTCCATAGTGGCAGTAACTATTATGCACTCAAAGCGGATTCGTCCTGACTAGCCAACCGTTATTGTTTCACTTTATTCCGGGGCATTTCGTTCCGTTTCCTTTGGCGATTAATGCGCCCACTTATCCTGCAAAGGAGCACGAAACAAATTCCAAAAGGGGGCGTACCGAGGGCGTCCTAAAGCCACATAACTTAATGGCGACTCGCTTCATTTGAACTTTATTGCTGACTGGGCTGACTGCCCAGGAGAATAAACATAAGCTGGGGGTCCTGGAGGTCTGGGGTCCGGCGACCTAGGGTCCTGTGCCTGAGGCAGGTACAAAAATCAATTTGGCCGGGCTTAGTCGCAACAGCAAAGCGTAAGCAAAGGAAGCACTGACTGAGGCCACCGGACATGTCCTGAAACAGAGACAGGTAGGCTAAGTCTAATAAACTGCGCGTCCAAAAGCGGGCAATGAATTTATTTTTGTGTTCCTCGCCGGGGAGGCAGGAGCCAGGACTGAGACAGGACAGGGCTAAGCTAATTGTATTGCGGGCAGCATTTTGATTGCGGGGATTTGTACATGATTGGAAAGGACCAGCTCCGGCAGGGAAACATCTGCCATCCAGCAAGAGTCCGCCGAGAGTGCATAAATTGTGCGCCCAGGCTGCGCGCATTATTCATTTTAATGCGTCCCCGACGTGGATGGCGCCACGGATGGGCCACGGATGGGCCACGGCGGCCACAACAATTTGGCCACATGTAAGCACGGCGAGCTGGCCATAATTGCCTCAAAGTGGCGGCCAAAAGCCGGCGGAAGACGACACCGAGCCGAGCCGAGGCGAAGCCACTGCACTTAGGGCCGCGTCAGGTAGCTGCATCATTAAAATGAGTTAGCGTCCTAGACAGCAGGGAAGATGGTACAGGTCCTGGAGAAGGACCTTTGAGACGGAGACTGTTGCCCATTTGGGCGCCACTGTCTGTGGCAGCGGCAGTGGCAGCGCCAGTGACTGTGGCTGTGCATGTGGCAGCAATTAAGCCACAAGGTGGATTAACTTTAAGCTCGCGCCGCCTTTGACGGAGCAGATGCGACGGGGCTTTTGTGCCTTGGCTCGAAATTTATTTAATTAACCGGAAATTTGTATCTGCAAGTGAGTTTCGCCTCTGGAGGATGCTTTGAAAAATGGCATTTGCCCAGCACTAGCCCAGCATCCTTTAGGCCACAAGCCTCAAGCCTCAAGCCAAGGAAGAGCTTCTATTTCAACTTTCCAACTGCACAATGGCGCTCTTACATCTCTGACAAAAGAAAAGGGGGAAGAATTCCGTAAAATAATATTGCAAATTGCTCAAATTTAACAAGATTTCAATTGTATTACGCAAAAATCTGAGAAGCATTGCATTTTCAATTGTTGTAGATTGTAGGTTGGCAGGTTGCAAGTAGTAGGTTTTAGGTTGCAAGTTCTACAGTTTGTGTAGACAACATGAGATATATTCATATTGAGTATCTATCTGAATGCGAATGAATTGTGGATTGTGGATGCTCGGTGGCCGGCGCTCTCTTATGTGGCAAACAAAACGTGCCGCTTGCAAAATTGTACAACAACCAATTAAAATGCATAACTCGATTTAAAGTTTATATAACATTTTGCTAAATAACAGGTTCGTCCCAGGCATTCGGCTTATATAAGTGGCCTGTATCCGACCATGTGCTGCCTCTGATGCCGGCTCCCAACTCCCAGCTCCCTTCATCCGCTCAACAGTTCGGTTTGCAAGGGGCTTACAATGTCTGCCGCATGTTGCTGCCGCTGCTGCTGCTGCTGATGCTGATGCTGATGCTGATGTTGCTGCTACAGCGTTGCCGGGGCAACACGCAATTAAAAGCGATATTGAATTTTGTTACGCTCTGCGCTCGAGTGTGCTATTTGCAGTTGTTGTTGGCATTGGGGGTGGGACACACCCACCACCCACTGCCAGTGGCTTTTTGTTATGTGATTGGCATAACTTGTATAATTCCAGGACAACAACAGCTTAAAGCCTTGCATTGAATAACAATCTCCCGCAATAGACCTTTGAGTTTTAAGGTTTCAACGAGAAGAGATCAGAAAACAATCAATGCAGTCGAAAAAGGATTCATAGACGGTACAACTATACCTGGTACTCACAGGATCAAGCTGTACGAGTAGGAGTATCGGGTATCGCGCCTCTCCTTGCTTTTCTCGGAGTGCACAATCCTGCTTTTCATTTTTATCTAACAACCAGTAGTCGGCCTCGTCAATTGTTGGTCGTTGCCAGCAAATCGCCGCTGAACCCTGATATATGGCCATAACGTCATACAGAGCACTTGCCTAGCAACGTACTGCGAGGAGTGGCAAGTGGCAAGTGGGGGTGGCGGGTTTATGCCAGAGGCCAAAAGGGCATTATAAATCTTCATTGTTTGGGGGCAGTTCTGTAAAGTAGCACAGACAACAACCGAAAATTTCCGATGCCCCTTATACCATGCCCCATGCCACATGCCCCATGTGTGTGTGGGAGTGTGTGTGTGTGTGCTAAAAGCAACATCAATTTGCATGAATTCTGTCCATGTGCGAGTGTGTACATGTAATTACAAAAACAGACCAAGCGAAGCTGAGTACGTGCAAATCTGACCAAAAATTTAAATTGATGCTAAAATTTTTGGGAAACGCTGTGCTGCCTGCTGCCTGCCTGCCTGCTGGCTCGGACGATGATGCATCTCCTCCTCGGTTCTCGGTTCTCGGTCCTCCGGCTAGATTGCCACACCTCAGGCAATATAGTTGGTGGTGGACCGAGGCCTACCACACATGACCACTCCCCGGTCAGAGTTCGAAAAACAAGTATATCGAATTTTAATTACAGTTGCTTCATCTGTGCGGCCTTATGTGATACATATTTGCTTTTTTTGCACCCGCCGGTCGACACAGGAATGTACTTTTCTGATTGAGTGTCGACCAAATGGAAACGAGAAGCCGACCAGGGCAGGATCCAAGCAAGAGGCGATTATCGAACGATATTTTTTACGGTGTCCAAACCAGTTAATAAAGATATAGCGGCCAGTTGGCACTTTGAGACGAATTTACAATTATTCCTGCCAGTTTGCCAGTTTTCTATATGATTTACGAGCCTCTGGGTGATAAACTGCTTTTGAAAGATTTCCATCTTCAAAATTCTATTAAATTATAAATTATCCTCGACCAGAGGGGAGAAATAAAAACTACAGGCTTCGTACTCACAACAATAAGGATAATTCGTTAAGAGCTCTCTGGGCTAGGAAATTATTTTATGGCCATGTTTGACTCTAAATTTTCAAGTGTTTTTCACAAACGAAGCTGGGACGGAGACTCGAGTGCATAAATTCGTATTTTCTTCAACCGAATCCACTGCCCCGCCCAGACCCGAGTCCCGAGTATCCTTGGAATGCGTATCCTGTCGGCACTCGACGTAGCTAAGCAGCACACAAGAAAAACAGGCCCACCATCAGTGTCAGTTTTGTATTATTTTACTTTATTTTATTTTATTTTGTTTTGTTTTCTGCCTTTTGCGACTTTGAAAAAGGATACAGGGATACAAGGATACCAGGATAGCGAGGTTGCTTTGGTGTCTGGTTTCGCCTTAAGACATTTTCATATTCATTAAATGCTTTCGCGGCTTATATCAAGCTGCCAGGCTGCCTGGCTGCCAGGCTGCCAGGCGGTGTATCCTGTGTATCCTGGCGGGCGGCAGGGTCTGAAAAGGATATTGTCTAACAACAAAAGTGGAATAAATTAGTTTAGCTCATGTCTTGGTCCTGGCAATGAACTAGAAAATGAGCTGCACAATATGTACGTGGCATAAGGTCCTTCCCCCATCCTTCGTCCTCTGATAATAACGAAATATGTGCATCTGACAGGTGGCAGGAACAGGAACAGGAGCAGGAGCAGGAGCAGGAGCAAAGAAAGGAACCATTAGGAGATCTCTTCCTTGTCTGAAATTTAATAAGGTTAGGGCTTCGGTGCGACGCTTATTAATATATAAATATTAAAGTCGACGGCAGCTGGAAAACAGGACTCTTCTTACATGTCCTCCCCACGAACGCAATCGAAAAGTGGACTCTGCCAGAGAATCCTTAACGTATCGAACATTAATTTTTCAATAATCCCCAACAACTAAAATATCTAAAGTGGCATACTTCACGGCTGAGAAAACTAATCTTTTATTGATGCTCCAGCGATCTGAGAGGAAGGAAACGCGCTCAACTGAGTTAATTAAATTTTGTGCGAAGGGCCGAGCTTCTGGGACTCGTCTTAACTTTAATAAGGACGTCTTCATCCTCTCCCAAGTACCGAGTCCCAGTCCCCAATCCCCAATCCCCAATCCCTTGTCCAAACACATCCCCAAAAACCCAAGGACCAAGCCCAAAGCCCAAATACATCCTCATTCTGTAAGTATTCCTGGGCAACCCTTTTCCTTTTTTTTTTCTCGGCCCAAACTTTCTGTTTAATGCTTAGCCGAAACTTTTTTGACATTTTTATTGACAAGAATCCAGGACCTAAAGTGGAGGGTGCTGGAGCTGGAGCTGGAGCTAGAGCAGGAGCTGGAGCAACCACGGACTTCTCTCCATGTGGCTTGTACAACATTTTTTGCTCTCATGGGCTGTGGCAAAGTTTTGTCTGGGCCCCGGCAGTCTCCTGTGCCCGTGTGTTGCGGTCAAATCTAATTTCCGCAGCTTTTACTACTTTATTAAACTATTACAACTAAAGCCAGCCCGGGCAGCTCTTCCAGCGCCGTTGGAGATGGCGATAGGTATTAAAAAAGTTATGTCCTGGCGTATATGGCGGTGGTCGGTGGATGGCCGGTGGGGGTCGAGGGTGGGCCACGAAATGTGTTAATAAAGCACACTTGCCACCAACATGGCCACATAATGAAACGAAATTGCCAAAGGCAAGAATACGGCCAAGACCGGAGGGTGGACTGATCAAGGAGTCCATCGATCCGGCAGGGTATCCCAGTTTTCCTGTATCCCGGTATCCCTGTATCCTTGTATCCGGGCAGCGAGTGGCATTAGTTGCTGCCACTTTGTGGCTCTTTTATGGCCCGTTTGCCCGGCTTGGCGGCCACTTTCTTCTCGGCTGGCTTCAGCTTGTGTACGTTTAATTGCCAGGACCTTTGTCCTGTGTTGCATAGTTTTGGGAGTGTTGCATATTAATTAGCATAAAGCAGGAGGAGGAGAGCCAAGAGAGCGAGGAGCAGCCTCCCCAGATACACACGAAACTTTGGAAATGCTGCAATTAAATTTAAGCTGCATCAAGCTGCGACCCACACACATATTCAGAGGCTCGGTTCGGCAACAGGATCAGGACTCACAAAAGCCTTGTGGCCATGGCGACTACAACGAGGACGACAAAGTTTGTTGCTGGGGTTTCTGGTTTCGGTTTTTGGTCTACAGAAGCAAAAGTTCGTGTTTGTTTCTTTTCCCTTTTTGATATGTATTTTAATTCCTTGCCAAGGAGTAGTCGGAATCTGGGAGTCCAAGTCCTTTGGCTTTTCGGCAGCCCAAGCCAGGCCAAGCCAGCCAAAACAGCCGAAACAGCAAGGATGACTGCGGCTTAAACGGCACTTATGAGCTTATGCCACAACTTACATTATTATTATTACTCCGATTTTTGCTCTGCGAGTGCAAATGCTGCTTCTTGGCGGGCAATAAATAGTTATGGACTGCAGAGGGCCGCCAGGAGCGAGTTTTGTTTTAATTAAGGCCCATTGAGCGCCATGTTTTATGGGTCCTGCGGGTCCTGTCCGACCGACTGTCTACTCCGATTCGCAGGCCGGAATCTCATCACACTTTTCAACATTATTATAAAGAATCGAATAAAGCAAAGCTCTCGCATGTCATAAGCGTTAAATTCAATTTGAGTTTTACAACGTTTTCATGTGCGAATGGCAGAGGAGCTTTTGTCCTCGTCCTGGTTGTGTCCTGGCAGGCAGGGGGAGCAGTTTGTTTGACAGTTTTTGCAGCGCACTCAATCAGCACTTGTTAGAACTTTTTAGTGTGCTGTAAAATAAACATGAGTAAAGAGCCGAAATGAAATGAAATTTAATAAATGCAATGCGGCGGCATAGTCGAGTGGGAGGAAACAGGAGCAGAGTAAAGCCAGGACAGGACAGCCAGCATGACATGCACTTCATAAAACTTTGCTCATAAAAATTGAAATTGAAATGAAATGATGATTCCAGGGCCGCTGCGGTGAAATCGGATACGGGGATGTGTCCACATGTGTGAGTCCTCTGGCATACCCGTACATATATGCCATGAACCAGTGAGAGTTGTCAAACGACGGAAGCTCTGCCTCTGTCTCTGTCTCTGTTTGTGTTGCTGTCTCTTTCGAATCGTCCTTCCCCACCCAATCCCCGTACAATTGTTGGCTGTAAAAATTTGTTGGCCAAACAACAAGTGGAGCAACCAAAGCAGCAACAGCAACAGCAACAGCCTGAAAAACAACTTAAACTGTCATTGCAAAGTTTGAGGCAAGGATCGGGGGCAGGACCCCCCTTCCCAGCCCAGACCAGGTGGGAGGTCCTGGGGCTGGGGCTGGCAAGAACGGAGGTATTAAAAACTTTTCTCCGAGCAATTATGTGAAGGCTACTTAACTTTTTTTTCTTGCAGGCAATAAATTTTGTGCTTAAATCGAGGCACCTGCTCTGCAGCGCAATTTTGTTGCATCCCCGTTCTCCGTTTTCTGGTTTTCTGGTTTTTGAATTTTTCGGGAACTCGGAAACTGTCCCCTAAACTCGTAGAATTCGTAGAGCTATGTGCAGAAATTCAATTAGCCCGGCAACCAGAATCAGTTTGCCACTTGGCATGCCACGCAGTTTTGGGGAATCCTTTGAAATACACGCATCCTCATGGTTATGGATCCTGCCAATGACTGTGTTCGAGTATTTGTATTCGTATTTGTGCGTTTTGTGCGTTTGTGGCTGCGACAGGCTGCGATGCATACCATACTTGCCTCGATTACTCCGAAAATGTCACATTAATTATTGGCATTTATGGGGCTTGCGCCGCTTTTGATATGATAGACGACAATGCCGAAATTTGAAGTCTGCTTAACGGCGCGCCATTGTAGTGTCCTCGAGAGTCCTGTCTATATATATATATATATATATATATATATATGTATATGTGTATTTCTGTGTGTGGCAGCTCAACGGATATTTACGTGCGTTTGCTAGTGTGCGGTCGTATTAATTGAAATTTGTTTTTGTGTGTCAGCTGCAAGACGTCGCCGGGTGGCTGATTGTTGGGTTTTGCGGCAATTAAAAGTTAATTTGACAAAGCGAGACATTTCTAATTAATTTCGAGTCTAAACGACATTTTAATTCAATTTATGTTTTTGGCAGCACTTGACAATACAATGAATTGAGAGGCTCGATTGACTCAAGTCCAAAGTGGAATAGCATCCATGCCATGGATGGAATATTCGAAATAAGGTCGATCTAAGATATCGCGGAGCAGGACGTCACATGTCCTGTAGTTGAGTTATTCAAAAATCCATCGCCTGTCCAATTCATATCCTTGCCACTTTCAATTACTTAATGACAGGTTGCAGTTGCAGTTTCAGTGATTAGTCTAAAAGCGATTTAAGCCGGGTAGGCTCTCACGGGAAGCCATGGGACATCCTTGTCACTGCCAGGCTTGCCACTCGGCGCATTCAACGCCAACTTACGCCAACTGTCTGTCAGCATGGAGAGGCACACAGGCGGCTACTTATGCAAAATACTCCACTCCTGCCACTACGCTCGACGCCCGACGCCCGACGTCCGACGCCCTACGACCGACGCCCTGTCCTGGCTGCTCATATGCTGGGAGCCTTGATTATAGCAGCAGCAGGGTGGAGCCGGCAGGACAACGGGCGGGAGACGCACAATTGTGTTGATTGCACAGATGACAAGACGTAGGACGAGATGACAACTTTGCTGCCTGCCAGCCCTGATGACAATGAAGTGCATGCATGAATATTCTAATCAAATGAGCCGCCAGCCTGTCCTGGCTAGGATCCAGGCTCCCAGTTCCCAGCTCTCAGCTCTCAGCTCCTGGCTGCTGTCTGCAGTCCGGCTATTGTTGAGCTGCAAAATTTTTAGCCTGCGACACATGTCTACACCAAAAAAAAAAACCAGGACACATTGAAAATAAGACCTCTAAAACATAAATCCAAATCAATATGCCTCCAAGCATTCACCTTTACTTCGATCTAAGACCTTGTGATGAAAGGATTTATGTTAGAAAGGATTCCCAGTTAGTTCCTAGTAATTTCTTTCAGTCTCGGAGCATATGCTTTTTGTTTTGTGCCCTGGAAAGTTTCAAAGTCAGCCCGAGTCCCCGGTTCCGGCTACGACCCCAGCTCCGGCTCCGGCTCCGGCCCAGAAAAACCTTTCCTTTACCTCGTTTCATTTCATTCACTCACTGAAATCGAATTTGCATAATTTAACATGATGGTTGCGCTTATTCCTCTAGCCTGTCAGACAAACAGACAGACAGGCTCGAGGAGTGGATGGAATGGGATTGAAGTAGAGTGGGTTGGGTTATTATTGTGGCTGCGCGGCTGGGCCCCTCCTTCGATGGCCCGAGATCGGCGTCACCGCATTTCGCTGCCACATGCATCATCATTTGCATACATTTGCAGGGCGCCCAGTCAGTCACTGTTCACTCCTCATTACTCCGAGTCCTTCGAGCCCGGCGACTCCCGGATCCTGGATCCTGGCTCCCGTTTCCCAGATTCCGTCTAACCCTGCCTGGTCGATTTTCTTTGGAAAATATAATTCGAAAGCGCGGCAGGAAAGTGAAGAAAAGTGGAAGAAAGCATTGACGTTGATGGATTTTGGCACTTACACAGGCCAGCGCCTGTCACTTTCGTGCGCCAACTGCGACTCCGAAAAAAGGCTGCGGTTGAGCTGACTTTGAAGCGCATTTTAATGAAGAATGATATGTTGGCATCGCAGCCGCAACAGCCGCAATCATCCTGCCCCCTCCCACTGCCCCATGCCACTGACAGTTTTCGCGGCTTTCGCGTGCTGCCACTGTCGATGTTGAAGGGCGAGGACATCAACAACAAGTTTTCCTGTTCGACACCAACGATGGGGGAAATTTGCATCAAATCAAGGCATTTCGTCAAGAACTTCGACTCTTTTAATTTCGCGCCCTGAAGCCAAGGAACTCCTGGGGGTGTCCCTAGTCAAGGGGCCGAAAATTCTCGGTTTTATTAGAGAATACTTCTTATACTTTATTAAGTAAAAATTTTCGAATACATATTTCAAGTATTTGTTAGACTACAAAAATGTACACTTTTTATTATCCTTTTTGCCAAAGATCATATAAAAAGATACCTATATTACGTATTACAATATTACGTATTATGTGACTCAATTATTTTGATGGAAAAATTTTAAATGCTGAAAACTGATTTTTTGAGTTAATGAGTTAAACCTGTCCGTAACCCCTAAAAGGGATTAAAAATATATTCCTTTTGGAACAGATGCCAGTCAAAAATAGACAATAACAAGTTTTTGAGGAATTAACTTCGTTCTAATTTTTTAATAAAAAATTCAGTTTAAAAAGCTCGAGCTAGAATGAAAGTTTGAACGGTTTTAAGGCGCGGTTTTTAAAATATTGAGTTAAAAGATGCATCATTTGTTTGAATCGAATATTTAAATATTTATAATAATTTGCTTCAAATAGGTAAAAAAATATAGACTTTAAGAAAGCGTATAAAAATTTTTGTTCGATTATTACAAAATTTTACTTAAATTATTTTTTATTATTTTATTTTATTCTCGTGGTGACCGAAACATCCTAGAAAACGGATGTTCAAATTTTCTAATTCAAATGAAAATCCAGGATTTGAAATTTTAAGAATCCTGGACAGGGATAACCCCTTAAAGTAAACAAAAAGCGAGAAAAAAAGCAGAATTCCCTCGTAGCATTGATTTTCTATGCAAAGTGTCATATGGCGAGTGCCACGCCCCCACCCACGGCCGTTGCCGCCTCTTCATGCATATCAAAATAACTACAATAAATGGCAACAAAGAGAAAAACAACAAACAACCAAACAAACAACAAGCATTAATGGGGAAATACACACGCACGCACACACAATGCCGACAAACGGCAGCAGTAGAAGCAGCAGTCAAAAATGTTGCAAATGTAAGTAATACAAAAATATACAACAAAGACACAATTTCATTCACGGAATGAGTGTTTTGCCTGTGTTTGTTGTTGGCTTTGTGTTTGTGTTTGTGTTTGTATTTGTGCTTGTGTTTGTTTGTAAAACCAAAACTTTTGACATAATAAAATGGAATGTTATTGTCAAAAAAGTTACTTGCATATTAAAACAAACGAAACTTTCTCACTGTCGGCCCTATCTCTCTTTTATTTTTTTCTCCGCTCTTCTGTTATTTTTACCCCGCCCTGCTGCCCCATTCCAACCGTTCCACTCCAGCTGGAATATTTATTTTGCCCGTGTGTGTGTGTATTTTGCTCATAAATGGCGCACACAAATGCAAATGCCAGAATAACGGACGCTGCGAAAAGCAAACAACTTTAATTGAACTGTTTACCCGATTTTTATTTTATGCCACCTCAGGCCCCCCACCCTGTACTACCCACCCGTGAGCCATCCTGTGAGCCATGTAATTGTTATGGTTATGTTTCTGATGATTATTTGGCTCGCTGCACAGCTGCCAACTTTTGCTGCAAGTTCGCCAACCACTCACCTCCCCCCGCGAGGCCACTGGCTTATCGGAAGCCACTCCCCTAGGGCTCAGTCTAAGAGCCTGCTAGCGCCCAGTCAACAGTGTAGAATCCTCTCTAATGCAATAACTATCAGGTAGTCTTCACCGTTATTCCGTTACAACAAAGCTTTCGATAAGTCTTAACCCTTACTAAGGCCAAAAGAACTAGAGAGCATGCCTGCCTATCGATAAATGCCTTGAAATACTATATTTAACCCGCAAAAAATTATTTGAGCGATGTAAACGTTTTATTTAAATATTAGAGTTAATTTTAGAATTACGAGAAGGTTTCCCATTTCAAAAAATTATATTTTTTATAAACAAAATTAAAGCTGCAAGTTTATCAAAAACGAGAATCAACTTTATCAATCATTGATAATTATTTTCAGAAAACTTTCGAAACGTTATTCGCCCAAAGTTCTAGCATTAATTTAATGTTTTTATCAAATCTATCATTCATTTAAAGCATTTTCGAAAGGCAATAATTGTTCTACCTTTTGTTAGTTCGTTTTCTGTAAAAATCTTTATACATTGATACTTGATACTTGATACTTTTGATTATAATTCAAAGACTATACCTATATACAGGGTCCGGCACTCGAAGTGTAACCAATTAAAAAAGCCGTAAATTCAGTTTGGAAAATTACTTTTACTCGATTCAAAGTACAAAATGTGTTAAAATAATAAAAAATTCAGAAACAATTTACTTTTGCTCGATATGACCACCTTTTGCCTTGACTATGGCCCTCAGACGCTCCAAGGAGTTTGGCCGAAGTGGACACTTCGAGTGCCGGACCCTGTACTAAGTAGATGGTCACAAAAAGTTTATTTTTCTTTCACCATTTTAAAATAAATCGAGATAGAAATAAGTCAGGATCTTTATTATATACTGATTCAGTATTAATAAATAAAAATAATCTTTAATAATAAATTTTAATAATAATAATCTCTTTGTGTGTTTATGCCAGAAATAATTCTTAAACTCGGCTTTTATATAAACCAAAAGAGAACCTACTCTTAAGGATCTTAACAAACTCGATCTATTAATATAAGGAAAACATATACCAAACGTATACTTACAAATTCGAATGTTAAATTATATAAAATAAAATTTGTGCCCTCAATCAAACCCATGGCACCTTCGAGCGGTTAATCTTTAGACTCTGTCATCTTGTAAAAGGTTTCTGTTGATATTCTGTCGTAAAAACTAGCTTAAAGATATTGTATCATTGTCTAAACACAGAAACTAATGCCAAAAACAGTCATCCCAGTACTGGCAATTACTGGCAATTACAACAAACAACGAGCCCAACAGCGTTACGTATACGTAATGTGAACCAAGATGGGGGAGAACCAAGAAAGCTTTTAGTACGAGTATAGAAGGAACGAGTACGAGTACGAGTACGAGTATAGCAATAGATAGGTAACACAATATGGCAATAAGTAAAGTATGTAAAGTATTTAGAGTATTTAGAGGTACACTGAGAACAAAGACTGGCACTTACCTTTGCTGGCTCCGTCCGGGCCCCGCAGAATGGTGCACTCCTCTATGGTGCCGAACGGATGGAAGATTTGTCTAACATCGTCTTCGGTTTGTTGTTTGCTCAACATGCCAACGAACAGCTTGCGATCTAAATGCTCTGTTTGAGTTTCGTTTTCGTTTTTCGTGAGTTTTGGGTATTTCATGTATTTTTTTTGGGTTATGTAATGCGGCTCGATCGATCCAATTGGTTTTGATTGATTACGATTTTGATTTGATTCGATTTTGATTCGATTGCACCAAAGAGACGGCAAAATGGACAAGTGGCAATGTATTTGTTTTGTGGGTGGATGTGGATGTGTTTGAGTTTGAGTTTCGATTCGAGTTTGGGTTTTAGTGTTGAATGTGAAAATGAAAAGATTTCAATCAAGAAGCCATAGCCGGAAATATATTTCAAACCAAATCATCAAATGAATACGGAAAGGAAGATTTTTGATCATAATATATATGCGTGTCGTAAGAAGGATATGAGAGAATGTAACGAGGTTACACATTACGCATTACGCAAAATAAGTTGTTTTTTTTTTTATTTTGGTTTTTTTTTTTTTTAATTAATTTAACGAGTAATTAACGCAGCAGGCACATTTACGTAATTGTATTTGGTAAATTTCAAAATTCAACAGGCGCAATATACTCAAAGAAAAGTAAAAGCAACAACATTTATTTAACAAGAGATTCATTTTTTGTTTGTTTGTTTTTTTTGGTGATTTTTGGATAGATTGAGAGCACCAATAGAGCAAATACAGGTACAACATTTATTAATGTGGTTAGATTTGGGATTTTGGTGGGAAGAGGAGTACGAATTTTCATATTTTCAGAAGAATTACGAAAAAATTGTTGCATTAAATTGAACCAAAAATAAAGAAACCAAAATCAAATCAAATGAAAATCCAAATCACATAAGAGTTTAATTCATTTTGATTGAAAAGAATAAGAGAAGAATTGTCAGTTTTCCAATTTTGCCAATTTTGATGTATTTTTCGTTTCAATCATATATATAGATATATATATATTTATATATATTTGATACAGAGCACGAACAAGTGTTACATAAAAAGGAAAGAAAAGAAGATAAAATTGGGTGATATTTAGTTAAATTTGTTTCTCAATTCATTTTCTTCACTTACATTTAATATACGAAAATTTAGGAAATTAGCTATTTGGATACGTACGATAATAATGGAAGTACAAGTATATATATATATATATATGTATGTAATTAATTAATTATATAACGAACACACACCGACACACACGCACAACACACGCATCTCACACACAGTTATTACAAGCTGGCCACGCACAAGCTACTTAGTGTAAGAATAGACATCGAAAGGAAATGGAACACGCTAAGGCACTACTTGAAAAAACGGTCAAAGGATAACGTATAACGGATAACGGATACGAATACGTATATGGATTACGGGAGGATATGGCTTACTAATACTTAATCTAATTTAGAAGCTAAAAGGTAGAAGCTAACAGGTTAAGAGACTAAAAGAGTCTAAAGGTGAGCAATGGCCACGATCGGGTGTAAATCGAATGCATAATGTGCGAATGATGGGGATTCCATAAAGGACACCGTGTGCAGCACAGCAGGGATTTCGGTATCATATCGAAAATTGAGCATCACATAATTGGCAAAACAATTGCCAAGGACTCGCCCAGCTGCTGCTGCTGTCGCGTTCAAGTGCCAAAAGCAATCGAAGTAGAAAATAACTAATACGACACGTTGGACGTTGGACCCGTGCCTGTGTCCGTGTTGCCGTGTTGCCCGGTACCCAGAGCCTGCAGGCAATTGTCTTGTGTCCGGGTTAAGCCTAATGGCATTCGGCTCCAGAATCCCTTCCAGACCCCATCGCCTAGTCATCCCAAGCACGTGCAATAAGCCAAACAACGCCCATGGCATGCTAAACAACAACAACAACTGGGAGGAGGGATCTGGAAGGGTTGGCTTAATAAAAATGTAAAGCACGTTGGATTGGAGGTCAGGGGTTGGGGCTACAGGCTCTCGGCTCTCGGTTCTCAGCTCTCCGAAAGGTAAAAATAGTGCAGCATACTTTGCGGCGCCTGCTGTTGTACATATGAAATGGCATAGTTCAACTGGCTGTTAACAGTTGCGGCCAAAACGGAAAAAAACGGTAAAAAAAAAAAAGAGGTAAGAGCCAAGGAGGACACAAGAACAAGGCGGACAAGGGGCTGCGAGGGCTTAGAGCTCCAAGGTTGAGGGTTGAGGGTGCAGGACAAAAGGATTTGCACAATGTTTAGCCTGGCGTTGCAGCAATTTTCTACAATTACCTGGGGCACAACGACACGGACACGGACACGGACACGGACGGGGGCACGGACACAGAACCAGACCAGCGAGGATAAAATGCACACCGGGCTTTCAGTGATTCGCTTTTAGCCGTTCTCCTTGCCTCTTGGCCTTTTTTTTTTTAGGTTTTTTTCCGGTCTCGCAGCTAAAGGAAAGACCAGTGAAAATAATATTAAAGGCCATTAGGCTCATATAGACAAGTTAAGTGGCTCCTGGTCCGGGTCCTCTGTCCTCTGTCCTCTATCCTCCTCGTCTTGGTGCTCGTGGTTCGTGATTCCCTTTGCTCGCCATGTGTGGTAGTTTTTAGACTATATTCCGGGGCCTGCCCCCATCCCGGCCACTCTCTGTTGCCAAGGCAAAAGAAGTCATTAACGTGTCGTTGTCTTTGATGCTGGGCCCAGGCAGAGGTGGGGCAGTGGGAGTGCGAAAAAGAAAGCCAAATTAAATTAGTTAACCACATGGCAACTTTTGTACATGTGCAGCGCCGGGCAAGGACAACGACAACGACAGGTCACTAATTGTTGCACGTTATGTTTTCGCCAGTCGCCCCTTGAGGCGGGCCCCGACTCCTTCTGCCGCAATCCAGAATCCAGCTGCATCTTCGCCACTTTGCCCTACTCCTGGGACGGGTAATTGTATTCTGAGCCCTGACCAAAGGTGCCTGGCCAGCGTCTATGAATAATAAAAAAATGGCGGTGCCAGAGGACACAAAAAAACACAGAAAGTCGCTGACAAAGCGAAAGTCAAAGCCAAAGCTCATGTGCCCGGGTTGTCCCTTGATCCTGTCCTGCCGTCTATCCCAGTCCCTCCTCTCTACAATGTCCTGTATTTTTTTAGTGCACCAGTCAGTCACCAGTGTAGTGACTTCTTTTGACTTCCCGGCCATTCCCGGCCATTCCCGGCCATTCCCGGCTGCCAATTGACATGTAAATTGACGTTTAATGGCTGCTAATGAGCGTCTGAGGATTAGTTCTTTCTCGATGCTCGCCGCTCGGACAAGGACATGGCTTTAAGCACAAAGGATCCAGGTGTCTGCCTTAAGCCCCTTCTAATGCCAAAATGTCTTAGTTTTCAGCCAATAAATCATTAAAGCCATAAATAAATACCAAATTCCCGTCACAGCCTCGAACAATGCAACCCGTTTACGATCTGGAAAATGTTTTAATCTGATTAGGCCTTAGAGCTCAAAATGCCATGTAAATATGTTCAAGTTATTAATTATTTTGCTCGGCTCACTGCTAATATTTGTGAAAGTCTTAAGATACTTAATGAATTGGCGCCAACGTAAGCAGAAAATGTGTGAATGGTGAATGGAAATTTAATTTCAAATAAAGGCTTTAGATGTTTAAGTAAATATATTTGCAAGGATACTCGTAGTGCGATTATATTCTCCAATTTTGCATTCTTTTCATTATTGATTGTTCTGCCCCGTAGTCTGTGTTTGATTGATGATGGTCCAGCGGTGAGTGATGGAAGGACACTAATTAATTACTAATTAGTGACACTTATTTGGCATATAACGAGGCTAATCACACATCGGGAAAAGCTTTCAAGTTTAAAATAAAAATTGCAGTTGATGAACCCATTCAAAGCTCGGAGACTGAGATAAAGACCCGAGGTGTCTCGGCGTTTTGGCGTCTCGGCGTTTATTCGACAAACAAGCTAATGTTCCCTTTATGAGTCCCCCAAGTCCTCGAAGGACAATTGTGTGGCAATTGTGCCGACTCGTGGTTGTGGAGAAAGTGCCAAGCCAAGCAGAGTCCTGGAAATCCTTTGGGCCTTCTTTGGCGACTTTGAGCCGGCTGCTTATTTGTCAGTCTCTGGAATTCCTTATTAATAAGCGGAAAACTCTAGGACTGTAGGACTGTAGGACTATAGGACTGTAGGCTGGGGACGAATCCAGTAAATTATGCGAGTGGCTTTTGCTTTTGCTTTTGCCAGCCGGGTTGGGTTTAAGCCAAAGTTGGAAGTAAATTAGTTATTAGCCTTGTAAGTAGTTAAAAGTTGCCAACTTGCTGACAGCTTCTGCTAGTCCTGGAAATGGGAATTAAAATAGGAATTGGGAAATGGAAAAGCACCGCTAAAACGCGCCTAATTGTCAATTAGTGTCTGGGCCAAAAACTAGGTGGCTGCTGCATTGGAAAGTAATATTTTTAGGCAGGAAAGTTTTTGTTTGGAAAGGTCCAAAAGTCACTGCCAGAGCCAGAAACTTTATCTTCGCTGTCGTCGCTGTGGTATTGAAGTGTTAATTAATATTGAAAGGATAAACTTTTCTTTGGCTTTTAAGTGGCAGAAGAAAGGCGAATGTAAATGGCAAAAGGCTTTACAGGGGGATTCAAGGATTTCCATTAGTTGGGGAATTTATTTAGACGAGGGTAAAGTTTTCACGGCTTTAAAACTTCTTTAATCTTTTTTTACATTTAAATTCTAAAATAATCATCTGCTAACTAGATAAATATTATTATTTTTTTAAGTAGCAATATCTTTGCAGCTGAAATTTGCGTATCATATCCTCGAAAGGACATCGCCTCTGCGGGAAAGACAATCTTGACAAGCCATTAACATTTCATGTGCACCTTACCTTTTCCTCCCCCACGGCTCTTTTTTTCGCTGGCTCGACTATAACTCCAAGAGTCAATATAAAGTAAAAATTTTTTATGACCCAGGGATTATCATTCCGCTCTGGCTGCAGACAGGACATGAAATTGGCTGCACACTGTGGCTGTGGCTGTGGGTAACCAGAAATTGGCTATAAAAGGCGAGCGCGACGGCCAAAGGTGCTCCTGTGCTGTCGTTCCTTCTTTTATACATATAAATGCATAAAAAATAGAAATTTTTATTTTAAGTAGTGACGCGTCAAGGATAATGTTAATGGCACATGGTATTTTCATTTGAAACGCATAAAAGTGTCCTCTGTTGGGGGAGAAATTCGTTCAAGAGGGAAAAAATCGCAGAGATTGCGTCTGGACTATAGATACCTGGTACTTTTCGAGAGTAGGGGTAGCTTGACTATGGAATATGAGGTTATAGAGGGGTTAAGTGCATTGTCTCAGCTACTGGGTATTTTTGAAGTCTGAAAAAAAGGAAAACCTTGTCGCTCTTGGAAAGCTATCTACGTGGCTGTCAGCTTGGGCTTGCAATTTCCCTCAAAAGGATAAAAGGCATCGGTTCTTTACTCTTTTTGCAAAAAGGATATCTAGTCAATCTAACACGGGTTTGAAAAAAATATAAAAAAAGGCATGTACAGAATCAGAAAGGAAAAGATATCCTTAAATTTTGAATACATCGTTTTCTAATTTTAAGTTTATTTTTTTAACATTTAATTCCCTAAATAATCTCTTTTTAAGAAGAAAATGTTTACCTAAGTACAATTTTTAGATTGGAATCTTAGGTTCGATTGGCTTTACCAAGTTTCCATATCGTCCTGCGGCTTTAGTCGAAGGTCGTCGGGCTGGGCTCGAGTTCGAATTAGGTTTGAAATAAAATTTTATTTTTCTGTTTTTTATTGAAACGAGTGTGTAAAAAAGAGAAGAGCAGAAGAAAGAAAGAAAGAGAAAATGGAAAAGTAAGAGTAAATAATATGTTTTATAATATCTGTGGTTGTTATTATTGTTTCCAGATTGAGCACAACATTGCGTTACAATATTTACTTTTCATTCGATTTTTTTTCCATTTGTTAATTAATAAGTTTAAACACAAATTTGTACGGCCATTTGAATAAAAAAAAACACGCAAATAACACGAATATTTATTGCTATATATTTTGGTTTTCAGAGGTAAAAATTACGCACAATATTCAAGAACAACAACACACAGATATAAAACATATTTTTAAAACAAGAAAATTAAAGCATTAACAAGGGAATTGATTGCATTTAAGGACCTAAAAGCGGAAGTGCATGGCATTCGAATTAAGGAAATACTTAAAGGTCTATGGTATTTAATTAAGAAAATAATCTTGCTTTTTCGGGTTTCCGAGAATAACAAAGTCGTCCATCATCGGTTTTGCTCCTCGAAGCACTAATAATCGAGAATATATTGCCTGGCCTGGCTTAACCCTTGGACAAACAAGTGGGGCCGATTCGGCACGCACACTCTCCGGCAAACACATTTGGGCACTCGAGGCGGCGAGCAAATCAATGCAGCAGGACTCCGGGCTCTTCAACACCTTGACAGTGCCTGATGCCACAAATCAACAAATAAAATCAACAAAACGTCAACAATAAAATAGTGAGGCAGAGGCAGCAACAACAACGACGGACTCCGAGTCCGTCAATCAATCGTTGCTTGGGGAAGTTTTGAGAGAAAATGGTTCAATAAACATGTCTTACATAAAACATTTTAATTAAATTATATTTTGTGCCACCCCTTTACGCCATCACCACCTCCTGGGTGTAAATGTGTGAGAGTGTTGTGCAATATTTATCAATTTTCCAAGAGTCATCACAATAACCATACTTCTTCATCTGCCCCAGACACACACGAACTCAGAAACTCCACTCGCACAAGCAAACAAAAGTGTTTTAGCGCTCTTCATGCACATCACTCACTTACAGTAAAGGATACTGATGCCAGGATGCCAGGACACTGCAGGATGCGAGGGGGCTAGACTCTACTTTAATTTAATTTTTGTGGTTGCCTTCGTTGCTTGCCTCTCTGCCTCCTTGCCGTCGTTGTTGCTTGTTTGTTTGTTCGTTGCGCGCAATTAATTGAACTTGCAGCAGACTCCGTCTATTGACAGCTGGCCGACAAGGGGGCGGATTGGGCGCTGGCTGGGTGTGTGGCAACTGGAGGGGCTTTTCTGCTGCGGTTCAGTCGATGAACACTTAAGCCGCACTCAATGCAAACCCCTTCTCCTTGGCCGTTACGCCTTGCGGAATTTAACTAAGACAAACACCATTGCGAAAACAACTGAAACAGACAGAGCCGGCCACAAGGATACACAAGGACATGCACTCGCCGGAGTAGTAGTTTGTTGCCTTTTCCGTTCTGGTTCGGTATGGTATATGAAATGCTTTCGGGACTTATGTTGGCTTTACAGCGAACTCGTCTTAGCTTCCGTCCGGTAGAGACGGACAGCATGGACAGCCGAAACTCCTTGCAATTACAATTTCGTGGGGCGGGTACGAGGTCCTTTTTGCTAATCTTAAATGGTCAACAAAGTAGGTAAAGCGTTTAGCTTTCAAACCTTTTCTCGGGGTATTTTGAAAAGGCCAGCTTCCAGGACTAAGCCACTCCCACACTCTCGCTCCGCAACCCGGTCAAGGCAATCCCTGTTCCGGGCGAGTCCTTAAAACATATTGCACAATTACTTGGCACGAACACATATGCAGGAAATAGGGCCAAAATAAAATAGCTAACGAAATTTATGTTATTGTTTGTCTGACTGCCTGGGAGCCTGCCTGGGAGCCCGGCTAGTGGTACCTTTTTCCAAGGACTGCCCTTCCATATTATTTGCCCATAATTCTGCCGCTTTGAACCGACTCCGTTTGTGAGTGTGCCGGAGTGCCCCCGTGTTTGTTGCAACATTTTATTTATCGCACTGGCCATAAAATGCACGCTGGGGGCATTTGTAACAATTTCGCAGCCACACAAAGGAGGGCTCTGTCCTTTCCCGCCTCTTCCCGGCGTCCTGCTCGTTCTGCTCGTCCTGGTTTTCCCTCCTTTCTTAGTCAAGTTAAAATATTACAACATCATGCTTAAAAGTCACGTTTAAGCGCTGACGACGACGGCGCTGAAAGATTATTGCATTTTTAGACTGCCCGCCCCCCGAATTCCGCCCGGCTCACCTGCCACCTGCCACCTGCTACCTGCCTCGGCTGCTTTGGCTGCCTCGGCTGCCCCAGCCTGCCCCAACAGCCGCACAATCACAAACAAACGTAGTTCATTTCAGTCAGACGTCGTCCTTGTCGTCTGCGCCCGGCTGTCTGTGAGCCCGGCGAAATAAGTAATAGTGTTGCAACGTGCCTGCCGCATTTTATTTCCTTTCCAGCCAGATACGAGGCGGTCCTGCCAGGAGCTCCCACTGCCAAGCTGCCGAGCTGCCAAGGATTGGGGGATGAGCTCGGATCCGGATCCGACGAGAAGGGCCGACGCTCGCTAGGACGCCATTGATTGTATAATTCTTGTGTTGCGACTGAAAATTGTATATGCTTGATGTCTGATTGAATTGAATTGATGTGAGAAAGTGACTGCCCCACCGCTCCTTACCCATCAAGGACCTCCTCGGATACTCGGTTCGTTTGGCTTTTGCGGTTACGAAACCAATTTATTTGCCTTTTGGTGCGGGTGCAGGTGGGTTTGCAATGCTGTTATTTATTTTAAATAGTATTGCAAACCCCGGGCCGTTTATGTACGTGGGTGTACACACATATCCTGCCCTTCCTCCTATCCTGCTGCCACACAAATCCTGGAAAGCCAAAAATGATTTCATAAGATGAAAAGCGCTTTTCTCACAATATTCTCTGGGTGTTGCTTGTTGTGGGTGGTCCTTGATGGAGACTGGAGATCCTCGGGAAGGGGCTTGCAAAAATTTTGGCATCCTTGTGTGTTGGCAGATTGAAATGTTGCCTCTCGGATAATGGTAAATGGTAAATGGTAAATGGCAAATGGAAGATGAGAGCATTGGTGATTGCAATCAATAGTAATTGGAACACAGACCAACCAGGTTTTCAACTAGTTTTCATATTTGACTTGTTGCTTATGCATTTCGAGGTTCCTTTTTTGCCTTTGAAAGGGACTTGTCACTGGAAACCATTACTTTTTCCATATTTAAGAGTGTTTATTTATTATTTACAAAAAAAAGTTTGAATTTTAGGCTTTTATTACCAAAAAGTGCAGAAATACAAATTTCTCCAACTAGTTTTCACACGAATTTTGTCAATTAGGAAGAATCTGAGGTGATGCCAATGACTCTTTAAAAACTAGGTGGCAACTCTGGGTGTGAAAAGTGCAAAAATTACGAAAATTAAAGTTCAAAGGACAATAAAAGAAATAAAAACAAAGATATCTTCTAGAAAAACATAGCCATTATCGATTTTGACATAAAAAACAAAGAAGTCGCTTAATCATGTTTAAACAAGCAATTGAAGCAATTAGTATGACCAGACTTTTACAAGGATACGCCAATAATATTTCTGCTTTTTCCGATTCCATTCCAAAACAAAAATCAAATGTAACAAATTTAAATTTCATAAACTCGAATAGAAAACTTGATCCCCATTGAAATGATTTGGAAATCCGCTCCAAGGCGGTTTCAATTACATTTGTCCTGATCTTTTTCCGCTATCCGGGACAGGCAACTCCCGAAGGTATTTCGGGCCTAAAAAGCAAAAGTCACTTTTTCAATTTCCAAAATTAAAAAAAAAAAAAAACTCAACGCACACACGAGTAAATCACTAAGTTACTGTGTCGCATTGATAAACCCTTATCAAGCTGGCTTTTTTTAGGGACACACTCGTCCCCGTTCTCGTCCTGGTACTCCCGGGCACGTTGACACTCTGTCAGAGGGAATGGAAACGCGGAAGTCTGACAAGGGTGAGTGGAGCGAATAAAAAACCTGCCGGGGAGGAGGTTTTTCTACATTTTGGCGTGAATTTAAAAGTCGACTTGAAGATGCCAGCCAGGATAGGGGGAGTCAGTCAGGCAGTCAGGATAGCAGGGGATGGCAGGCGGGTTTGTTATGTACCGCGCATATTAAAATCTATAAAATATGCTTGTGACTGCTTTACGACTTGAAAGCCCTTAGCAGGACCAGTACCAGTCAGCCAACAAAAAAGTTCAATATTTGTAAATCTTCAGCTTCTTGCCAGCTTCCAGCTTCCAGCTTCGCTCCCTTGACTTCCTGGCTACCCCAGGACACCAAGGACCTCGTTCTTTATGGGTTAATGGTGCGAAAACGTGACTTAATGTGCGTGTGTAGGAATTTTTTCTGCCCCAAACCCCAATCCCCTGTCACGCCCTCGCTGGGAGAGAGAGAGAGAGAGAGAGTTATGAGAACGAATCTCGACGCATCTGGCGTTCAAAGGTCAAAGCAATTTGAGGCGATGGCCTTTAATAGAAATGTCTGCCGGAAGAGGTCCTGGTGCAGGGATTGAAGATTTTATTAACTCACACGACGGGTCGCAGGCCGGGCCGGGCCGGGCCGGGCCGAAACCTCATTTAATTATCCATCTGTTGCTGTTTTCAGTCTCTCTCTGCGAGATTTAGCGTAGATGACAAATCCTTATGCTAAATATGCATAATTGCAGCGCACACATTCGCCTGCCACCCGTCTTCCCCGCCTCGTCTATGAGGCATGCAAATATGTTGCATTTGCGAGTGTGTGGCACGGACAAGCATAAAGAGATGGGGCTTACAACGTGCTGTACATATGCTTAATGAAGCTTATAACTCTCGCCGTCTTCCACCCACTGCCCCTGCTCCTATCCGTATATCCGTACCCCAGCCACTTGCAACGTGCAACACGTTCGGGTCGGGTCCTGACAATCCAGGCAACAGGCAGCATATGCCATCAACTGGAGGCCCGCCAGGCGAAATAATTATAAAGCGCTCGCAGCAACGGAAGCTGCAACGGAAATGTTACCGTTATACCTGGCAAAAGCACGTGCAACGGGACGGCACGGGGGCGGGAGAGGCAAGTGGTGGCAAGTGGCATGGTTGCGGGTGAAAATCCTAGCACTGCCTGGCTGCCTCGCTGTCTGCCTGGCGTTTAGTTTAGCATAATGACAGGCGCAGGAGCATGGCCCCGCCACGGAGGCAGGACACACAGACTAGTACTGGGACTGGGGCAAGGAGGCAGCCACTAAACCTGGCCACATTAGCTTGCCAGCAAATGTGGCAAAGCGTGTTAATAACTCACTGTGCTCCGGCAAGCACCTGCCTGCTCCTGCTCCTGCTCCTGCTCCTCTTCCTCCTGAAATTAAAGTTTTCGGATTTAATAATAAAGTTGCAGGACCGAAAAGTTGCAAGGCTGGAACTCAGATATTTGGGCCCAGATCCTGGCTATAAAATGTGTAATCCTTCCTCGTAATAAGGCTCTAAAAATACCCTTAAAATGGGAAATGGGAAGCTAGTTTCGAAAGTGTAGAGCCTTCGCATCACTGTGGCAGTCTCGGTGTGGCACTGCATTTGTGGCATGCAACCCATGCATAATGCATAATTTCGTTTCATCATCTCAGGCTTCTGGGCTGCCTGCCATCGTCTCGGGCCTAATTTGCCACATAATGAAGCGTGTAGATGGGCGTGCCCCGAAACGCTCCAACCTGCCACCTCAAACAAGCTGCCATGTGGTATGGCTGCCTTTTTCTCCTGGCTGCCTCGAATTAATTTCGGTTGCAAGTCTGGGGTGTAATTTCTGGTTCTGGAATATATCCTTCAAAAGCACTGAGAGCTCCTTGGGGTGGTGGGTTCTCGCTTATGCCGAATTATTGGACAACATCCATCATGCAGGCATTGAGACTTAATAGGAAACACATTCGGCGCATCCACTTCCGCTTCAGCGTCTGCTGTGGCATTTCATCTCGCTGATTAAACCCCCGTCTCCCACCCTGGGTAGTCGCGCCCATTCCACCCCCTTAACATCCACCCTCTGGGCTGCTGCTAAAGGCTGCTCCTGGCTGCGAAGGAAGGGCTGCTGACCACAAAACACACCTTTAATGTGTGTAGGCGCTCTCCATTATTATTGTAGTTGTTTTCGTTTCTCATACGCCATGTTGCCCCTGCCACAGCGGGGGATTGTCTAAGCACGTACGTGTCCTATATATACCCCACACATCCTTATACACATCCCTATACACATCCACCTGTCCTTGTCGGTATTATTTTTGTCGTATTGTTTGCTTCCCTATCGCAGCCATTGTTATTTTTCGTATTTTTGTCGGCGCCTCCTTCATGTCCTGTCGACTTGCCCGTCATCTTGGCTGGAATTTGATGAAGCTCCCCGTGTCCACCTCCGCCTCCGCCTCCGTTCTCGTGTAGCTTTTTAGGTCGCTTGTTCGATTTTCGTCACTAATGAGCAGCTGAGCTCGACAGGGGCGGAACAGGGACAGGACTCGGACAGGATCGGGTATTTAGGGGTAAACAATGTATTGGCGGGTGTTTACGTTTTTAATAGTATAGAGTGTCCAGGGGTCAGAGGTCGGGACTTTTCATTTGCCTAATGAATTTAATTATTTATTTCAGCCTTTAGCTATTTTTCTTGGTCACGCTTTCAATGACAGTCCCTGACTTTGATTCGCGTGCTCCGCCAGAAATAGAAGAACAGCCAGGTCGGCGGACATTTCTAATTAATTTTATACAAATTACACACATTGGCTTTGTTCAAGGACTTCGACCCAGGACTCGACTGCAAGGATAATTAATATAAGAGCATCAAACAACTGGAAATAAAGGACTAATTAAATTGTGCGATGTAGAGGGATGGTCGGGATGGTTGGGATGGTCGGGACGGTACGGGGGAATCCCAGTAAATGCAACTGGCATAGTTGAAGCACAAAATTAATTAACACTCTGCCACCGCCCATACACCCATACACACCAGGAAAGGACCCGCAAAAGTATGCAATTAAAATTTTAGTCGATCTAAAAACTGGCCTCGCTGAAATTATTAACAACAAATAAACAATAATAATTAGAAATTACAAACAAGCCCAGCCACACACAGACACACACACATAATAAACTAATTAAATCGACAGAGGTCCTTGCAAAATGTGCTTAATAATTTGAAAATCGCTTTATGGCCGCATCCATTGAGGGTGTCAAATGCACAAATGAGTTCAAAGTTCAAAGTTTAGAGAGAGAGAGAGAGTTAAGAGTGGGGGAGTTGGTTGGTAACTTTCTATAGATTTAAGTTTGAATAAAATTATATTAAATTATTACATTACAGACTTACTGTGAGTTGGTTTTCTAGAACTACTTAGACTGCTAGAAATCGAATGGAACTTACCTGAAAATATAAAAAAAGAGAGAATTTATAAAAAATTTTTTACATCAAATAGAGGTGTTTGTTTGATTTAAACCACGGTTTGCCAGAAAAATGTTTGCAGAGTGTAAATGCCGCACGTTTATAGGTAACAAAATTTGTTTTATTTCTTTATTTTATTATTTGTGTTTCCCCCCTGCCTGCTGCATGTGGCACGTTTTTGTTGCCTTTTTTATATCGTATTCGGTGGCAGATCTTCACAGCAATCCAATGCTAACAGAGTGCTCCTGGCTGGTGTCAAGCTGCCCTTTTTTCAGGCTTTTCAATTCCACACACAGCAAATATTTTCCATGTTTTTTTCGGTCTTTTTCGGTCCAACCTCTCTTTTTTTCCATATTTTACATGCAAATCGAATTTTCCTCAATTTTAATTGGATTTTTGATTGGTTATACTTGTGTTTATATACGCACATCTCGTTTGCCTGGATCAACCTGCCTTCCGCCTTCCGCCTTCCGCCCCTTACCGTGTATTTATTTTTTGAAAAATATGTAAATGCTTATATGGATATGAAAGTATCGTTAAAAATGTTCTAAATTTGATTTTTCGGTTCTCGCTGGTTTGTTAGTTTCTTTGTAACAAGCTGTAAGCCGAGAATTTACAACAAAATCCGTGTTGGATGCGATTATTGACATTTGAGGTCCTTGCTGGTCGGCGGTCGGCACATGGAATTTGAAATAGAAATAAGGTTCCACTCCCCGCTTCGACACTTGAAAGTCTGCCCAACTTTGTCAGCATCACCTTCGGAAAGTGGCGCCTTCTACCTAATGATACCTTTGCAGCAGTTGGCCGGGGCAATTAACCGAGTCGCGCACAAATTGCTGGCAATTTGTACAAACTTTTAATTGAAGACGACATGAAGAGACGACATTCCCCCATACGCGGTCGTTCGTCCTTCGTCCTGCGCGTCATTGTATGTAAAATGGAGAGTACACACAGCCCCGTGGGCATTCTCCACCGCTGCTGTCACTGCTGCTCCTGCTGCTGGCTTAGTTTCCTACTTATAATTACAATTGAGACCCTGGCCGCAATGATTATAATTATGTCCTATATTGTTGGTTGTCAGGGGGCGTGCCAGGGACTCCCCCGATATCCCCCGCCTAAAGTAGCTACAGGTAAGCCAGAAACTGGGGAAAAAGATGAAATTTCCAAATAAATCACTTTTTGTTCGTTCGTTTCCTCTTCTGGGCAGCATTTGTGCGCCTGGCAAGGACTTATGCTGATTAGTAGCAAAAGCGACACAGTAAATTTGAATGTCAGAAGCGAAGGGAAGGGGAAGGACGAGAGTGGGGAGTGAGTCCCTGTTCCGCCTCCATCCCCCATTTCTGAAGCATTCGAAATGATTTATGCAATGCTCAAAAAGATGAAAGTTGTACATTTTCATATTTTAATTGCTTTGCTCTCTTAATACTTTTGGGACCAGGCTCAGGTCTTGTTT
The DNA here is from genome assembly GCA_035047325.1 of Drosophila vallismaia. Taxonomy (NCBI): domain Eukaryota; kingdom Metazoa; phylum Arthropoda; class Insecta; order Diptera; family Drosophilidae; genus Drosophila; species Drosophila vallismaia. The sequence continues at coordinate 23,077,877 of JAWNPU010000055.1, read as the reverse complement.
GCTTTTTTATGTATTTTTTGTTCCCGGCTTTGCTTTGGTTTGCTTTGCGTTTGGTTTCTTCTCCTTATTCCTCGTTACGCTTCTATGGGTCTTTTGAAGTCCTTACCAGCCAGGATCTTCCAGCCCCCTGAGTCGGGAATTTCGGTGCGTGTTTGTGTGTGTTTTTTGGGCCCCGTCGTAGTTAATGTAAATGTTTGCTGAGAAAATTTTACTAATTTTATAACAAGTTGCGGTTTATATTTCTGTTGCGTTTTCAGTTTCCCATTTTCCATTTTCCATTATCCTTGGCCTTCATTTTAACCGCCACCGCTGTCAGATGACTTTTTTTTTCTGCCAACAAAGTAGATTACGTGTATAAGTAAGCACTTCGCATTTATAATTTATGGCTTTATATTTGTCAATGGCATTATTATTTCTCATTTTTATGTTTTGTCCGTTCAAGGGTCAGGGGGCAATCGTTTTATGGGGCATTTAGCATTTTCAGGCCCGAAAGTAGGTTTATGGAATGACAGCTGGAATTTCGGGGGTGAATCCCTATCCCTTGAAGACTCCATCGGGAGTTAACTCGGGAGAACTTTAAGTTCCTGGCCGTGGCCGTCTTTAATCCTAGTCCCGCTGGTTTCGTCCTGAAATCTGATTTTGGGGGCCATTTGAAAACACATTTTCCATATGCACATTTGCCACTAATTATGCGCAAAATTTGTAGCTCAAGGGCTCCAAGCAATTAGCAGAGCACACACACATACACACACATACACAGTCCTTCGTCCTTTCCCCCTCTCAAGCAATTTACATTGAAATTAAACAAAAACTAGATGCTTAATGGGTAATGGGTGATGGGTGTGTAGAAGTGTGTGTCCTTTGGGTGGATCTGGACCAGAAACAAACCATTCTATATTTCCATGTGCATGTGGCCATCATTAATGGAACAAATTATGTTTAGAGCGCCGAGGACCGAGGACGGAGGACCGAGGACCGAGGACCGAGGACGGTGGAAAAACTCCAAATGAAAATAAACCGCAACATTTTTCATTTGTATAGAAAATGAAGAAGAAGCCATCGTCGGCGGAGGTCCTGGCGGGGTCAGAGGGCGACTATCACACGGGAGCAATATAACCGGTTCGTATGCCACAAAAGCAATTTTATGATTATAAGAGTCGAGGCCGGGTCGAGACGGTAGAACGCCCACTGCCGCTCGTATCCTCGTATCCTGATATCCTGACCATCCTGGGTCGCTGTCTCCCTCTCTCTGAGGGAACGTTGTGCAATTAGGCGCCATAAAAATGGCTAACCGCCCCAGCTGGGCGTGGTTGTTTGTCTTCCCCGCCATTGTTTTTATTTTTATTTTTATTTGTTTTCCGCCACAACTCGCACTAAGCTCGCAGTATTTTTAATTTAGAATCCACAACGAGACGTGAGTGGGACGCGAAGAAATGGGGCTATTCGGGGTGAAGGTAAAAGGTAAGAGGTAAAAGGTGAAAGGTGAAAGCTGAAAGACAAGGTGGATAGAAATAAATCTGGTAGCCAATAGTCTCGGTTTGGAAACCACATTAGCGAGTGGCAAATTATTGTTTATGGTCGATGCGAGGCGAGGGCAAAGGGCAATGGCTAGTCAAATGTCCTGTCCCCCTGCCAGGACATCCCACCACTTCCTTCCACTTCCTTTCGCCGTTCGGTATTTAGTAGAGTAAAATGTTTACTCTGCATTTCGCCGAGCAGTCAAGTTTTATAGAAATTTATGAGGTTTATAGTGGCGTGCCATTTCGCGCTGGTTCGACTTGCTGCTGGCTCGGCTTGCTTAAAAGTCCCTCGAGATGTAATCAATTACTTAATGCTATGAAAGAAACTGGCTCCCCCAACGACGCGAACCGACCCGACGCGACGCGACGCCAAACAAAAGCCATTACGCTGAAACTTTTCAATGAAGCGTCGCTGTTTGGAAGGGCTCTGTTTGAAAGGGATGGGTTGGAAGGATCCGAACGATGGGTTGGGGGTCTATTAGCTGCTTCGTGGAGAGATGATGTCCTCGATGTCCTCGATGTCCTCTCTATTCCTTGGCACAACCCCTTGCGGGGGCATTGCCACAGCTGATGTATTATTATGGCCCTCTAGATTGGGCTCTGTGGGCTGGCTCTCTGTTATTAATATTGTTTTTCCTCAGTCGCTTTCCTGTCGCTGTCGTCCTCCACCCTCTTGGCGAGTCCTGGCTGGGCTAATACTGGCGCGGCGAATCCCCAGCGCATTACGTGCCGAAGGTAAGCAGGCAGCATGTCATCCAAACACGCCCACTTGAATTTTGAATGGGGTTTGGCAGACCCGGTCTTTGATAGCTCCGGTAGCTCTGGTAGCTCTGGTAGCTCTGGTAGCTCCGGTTTTTAGGTTGAGTTTACAGTAAAATAAATATTCAAGTGGAGCCTGCGACTCGCTGCGACGGAGTCACTTGAGCGTTTGTTGGCACGTAAAAGACATCATAATTAGCATTGGGCGCCAAATTAGAGCGGCACGGCACTGCCGGGGCAAAGGTTAAAAAGTGCCAAACGACAGCACGTGAGTTAGTGAATAGGCCAGGCCAAGAGCAGACCTCGGAAGCAGACATTCCAGGGCCAATTTCCGTGTGTTAAAACTTGAAAGCCTTCCAGACGACCAAAAACAATTTGCTGGCGGAATTCAATTTGAAAGTCTGGGAGAGACATGTGTGTAGGATCCGGGAAGACACCTACCAGGTGCTTTAATTGGGTCAGGACTGGGTGTCTCCGGGTTCAATAATATTGGCTTCTCCGATAAAACAAAGAAGGAGCCAAGTTTTAAATTACCGGGAGACGCTGAGCAAACAATTCGTATGAAATTTACTTGGAAACTTAGACGACGTTGTTGGCAAAGGATCCGGGTCTCTGTTCGGACTCAGACGGTCGATGTCGATGTCGATGTCGATGTCGATGGCTTCTGTCGCCGCAACACCCGTAGAATTTGTGTAATTTGACCCAAAGCAAATGTAAATAGAACTGCGACGACTGCTGAAAGGGCGTTAAATTGTATAACTTAATGAAACGGCGGTCGAGAACTAGGAGCAGAACTGAGCATCAGCAGCTGGTTTGGTTTGCAGCCACCAGCCACCAGCCACCAGCCACTAGTCAAAGCAAACCGAAAGCCAAAACCAAACTGAACCGAACCTGGGGTCTGGAAGGGACTTGACCAGAAACCGGCAAAGTCGGAAAGCAAGAGGAGCCCGCCCATGTGCGAGGGTGAGATATCCTGGCAAGTCCAGGCTTTGCTTTGTCCTGTGGCCATGCCCTCTATCCTGTCCTTCGTTCCTTCTCTCTCTGGATGTGGATGTGGCTGCCCGTGTGCGGATTACGTTTGACTTAATGCAGTCTGGTTGAGGGTTGGGGGTTGGGGCTCTGGGATTGGAAACTGTTGCACGCCTCGCCACGCCTACATTAAATAAAAATTAAAATGCTAAATTTTCCAGCACACACACATTTACATTTCTGTATCTGTATCCCTGCGAGTCCTTCAAGTATTCAGAATGCAGAGAAAAATAGTTTTTAATTAAAAGGTCTGACAGTCGCAGGCGGAATCACGGGAACAGTCACGGGGAACAAAGTCACATCCTACGTTTATACGAAGGACCTCAGGTTAGGCAACACGAATTAAGGATATGAGAGGAGAGATAAAAAAGCTTTCCCTTTTAGATTGTACTTTCCTAATTTTCAAAAAGGATACTCAACCATTTCATAGAATCCAGGACTCATTTCATGAACTCTCCTTCGCATAAACATCGGAGCAGTGTCCTGCTATTGAAGATCCTTGGCCAAATTGGAGCCCATCCTTTTGCGAGGCTCTCAATTAAGGCTGCACATATATTTTTTTCTCCCGCCGCCTCCTCACCCGCCGCCGCAAGTCAACAAATAATTTCTATGCAAATATTTTACACTAATTATTTCAAATATTTTCCATGTGGCCGGGAAACAAGGAGCGAGGAAGAGTGTTTTGCGTCTGACTGTCTGCTGCCCAAAAATAGTTATTTGCTCAAATTAAATATATACATTTGTGGCTCGTGTTTGAGCTGCGCAAATATGTCTATCTGTGTGTTGGGCTGAAACAAAATTATTTTATGGCGTTTGCGTCGGGCAAATAGACAGTAACAGGCAGCAGAGTCTGGCTCCGCCACTCAAAGGAGCTGCCTGTCCTGGCTGGGAAAGTGGGTGATGAGTCACTAGAAGTCACCCAAAACTAGAAAGCCCTTCTCCCACAACTGGCAAGGCACAAGTGCAGTGCCGAGCAATTTTCCGGCCTTTGGGCACGCCTTTTGTTTGGACACAGGCGCTGAAATTGATTAAGTTTGTTGCCTGCCAATGGAAAAGGCACTCAATCAAAGGACGATCGGCGGGCGAGTGCCAGTGCGAGTGCAAAAAAGTGTCATTGAAAGCGGCGATGTGCACGAGTGTCTGCCGAAATAAATGAATCCCTGAATGAGTCCCTGAATGGAGGGGAACCCGAGAGCCAAGAAGAACTGTGTCCTGGCCTGGGATGCATTCAAAGCGAGTCAAACGTAAAAACGTCGCCTCCTTCTATTGATCGCCGAGTTTTCAATTGAAAAATGGGTTTCCCCACAGCCAGAACCCACTTAAAGCTCTCCCATTCCCCTTTCCAGATTCACATGTGGAGCTCCAGAGTCGAGGATTCTTCTGGGAACAGCTTTCGGAACAGTTATGCAAGCGCTGCTGACAGCTTTTCCAGAAAATCTTATCAAATTTTTACAGAGCCAGTCAGGACTCAGGATATCCCCAAAAGTGCCACCGTAAAATATTTTATTGAATATAATAAGCAGGGGAAAGTTTTCAGCGAGCTCTGCCAAACAGAGACAGAGTTGTTGATGCCATTTAATATGAGATTGCAAAACATTTTGGCTGTCCCGTCCCGCGTCCTATCTCGTCCTGGCTCGTCCTGGCTCGTCCTTATTGCATTTGCTTTTGCTTTTGTGCTGCTTTGGCAATATAATACCTGCGTGTGAAATAACGCAAAGTTTATGCAGCGCACAAAAACTTTGCACTTAAATGAAAACTACAAAACATTTAACTTTTGCCAAAAAGGAGACGACGGAATTTAAATGCCGCGTCTGTAGTCTTCAGTCTGGAAGCCCTTGGGCACGAAAATGAAATTTCTTTTCACAAAAGTTTACACTTTGTAGTCGCGGGCGCGGGCGCGGGCGCGGGCGTCCTGTCCCTGCTCGTCCTTATTCGTCCTGCTTATTGCTCGCAGCTGGGCGCGGGAGACGGAGAAAGTGTCAAATTAAATTTAAAAAGTGATTTGCCGAGCTTTCATTTATTTATTCTGGTTTTCTCTTGTGTTGTCGCTTTACCGCTTTGCCGCTTTACCGCTTTTGCTGTTCCTTGGCTCCTTTATTGCGGTTCTCGCTAAGCTGCGAACTGCGAAAAACAGGACATAATTCGGCGGCGAATGGTGTGCCAGGACCTCCAATTGCCGCCATATTTTATTCCGCGCCACTCGCAATCGGGTTATCTAGCTCGAAACACTCATTTAGAGGCGCCACCCGATTCCGATGATGAGCTCTCCGCCTGTCATTGACCAGCAGGTGTGTCCTGCCCAGACAAAAGCTTAGTCCTCGGACTCCGAACTCCGAACTCCGTCTGGCTGCCATGATTGACGGTCATTTGTCATTTTCTGCCATTTTGCCATTTATTTGGCCACAGCTTTTTTAACCGGTCGCCAGCCGTGAAAACCAGAAACCACACGCAAAACTTTGGGCCATCTTTCTGGGCCACCAAACTCCAGTCCCTCTGGTTATGGAGCATTTGTCAGAGGTTGACGTTATGCAAAGTGCCGGGGAGAGAATTTTGTAGGTGTTGCCGACATGACGCCTTTAAGCGCGTATAAATTACAAAAAAGGCAAAAGCTAAAAGCCAAAAGCCAGTCAGGCACGAGAGGAGTCGAAAAGGGTTTTTATTTCGGTTATAAATGAAGTTGCATACTTTTTGGGCCGACAAACCTGACATGTCACGCCGGCTCTAAAGCGGCTGCAGTTCCGAACCAGGTAACCAGGACGTGTTATCGTCCTGGCCCACGCCCTCAAACAACTCCGCCTCATGCCTCCTCCTGGCATTCATTAAAAAACGGAAATTTGTGATTTTTGTGAAGGTAGAAAGAAGAAAAATTGCTGCCCTTTGGCGAGACCTGATTTTGTGTTTAATTAGCCACTCAGCCCGAAACAGACAGCCCGAGGAGGTCTCTGTCATTAATAAGGGAACGAAATTCACTTAGAAGTCTGTGCTCAGGAAGACAATTAATAATGGATATGTGGGCCAACCTCGCAGGGTGCTTTTAGGACTCGACTTTAAGGACGAGAGAGCCCTTTAATGTATAATGACATTTAGCCGGGGAAAGTTTTCAAGTTGTCCCTTTTAGCCGGAAGCTTCTAGGCCATTTACCAAACGAAAATTTAAATGCATCTGCGTTAACACACACTCTGGTACCTGGTACACGCATCCTGTACAGGACACACACACACGCACTCGGCACAAAGTTTGCAGCTAAGCAACAAACAAGGTCCTGGGTAAGTTCTGTGCTCCCGACAGGAGGCTGGCTGGCTGACTGGGTGGCTGACTGGCTGGCTGGCAAAAGCAATCCATCAAAATTGCACCTTCTTGCAGGAGCTGTGCTCTGCTCTGCCGCCTCCTGGTCCTGTGCCTCCTGGATCTGCCCCACCTGCCACCTCCGCTACTGCTACTGCTACTGCCGACTAAATTGAATTTAATTTGTTTTGCGCGTCGCACACATGGCAGAAGAGGCAGAAAAGCAGAACATTACGCTCCAGCCAAGTTAAACACTCCCCAGAGGACCACGCCCCGCCCCGCCCGAATCAGCAAGGACCGCTCCGGAGGAAGACGGCCATTGTTTAACCCCTTGATGGCCCCGCCGATCCGAGCCCTGCTTTTGTTAATTATTTGATGAATTTTTAATTGATTTTTCGCACACAGCATGGCGGCAGCAAATACACAAAAGCTACAACATTCTTCTTCGGCTTCGGCATGTTGCAAGTACACGTAACACGTAACACGTAACACGTAAGGGGAATGTGGCACATCTATGGTGCTGTGCCACCCCATAGTAGTGCTTTGTTGGATTTAAACAAAAGCGTACCACCGATCCGATGCATTGTTGCAACATTTAAATTAAGATAAATCACCACAAAATTTATGGTTTTTAATATACGAACTGTGGGCTGGCCACGCCCATCGCACCCAGGGGGAGGCTTGTTGCCTCTGTTGTTATATTGTACGACATGGAAAACAATTTACTAAATTGCAATTAAGTGACATTTTATACCAGCTCAGTTCGGGCTCGGGTTGGCTCGGTTCACTGCCAATCCTGTCCTGCGATCCCCACTGGAAAGCGAGATAATGGCCACAGTGACCACACCCCCGCCCCCTCACACGGACTCCGACTCCATGCAATGCCACTTAGCCCGCTGCACCGGGTAATAAATTTGAAATTGCGGTTTGGCAGTTTTAAATATTCAATTAGTTGTGAAATTTTTGCGCCACGGCCAGGCCAGCCGACAACAGCAGCGGCAAAAATTGAAAATGAATGATATGTAGGGGAAGGGGGAGGGGGAGGTGGAGACGAGGAGCGGGTGTGAAGGATTTATGGATGGTTGTCGATATTCGCCCTTTTCCAAGGACATTTCCAACTCCCGACTCCGACTACGGCTTAAAGCGCATTCTGCTTTTGCATTCTGCGGATGGTCCGGCGGTCGTCCTTTTTATTGATGTCCTTTAGCGGCGCACTCTGAACCGAGACTAGCCGGGCAGGACGAGGACGAGGACGAGGACGAGAGTCCTGGCTGCATCTGCTGTCAGAGTCAGAGTGAGAGATGACGGGGCAAGATCTCTGGCAGTAATTTATTTCAGGAGGACATCCTATTGTTGCCCCTCTGGTTGGCTCTCCGGGGCCAGAAACTTATTAATTTAGACTTTTTGTTTCGCAAATTCGCGTCTGTCTCGGCTCCTCCGACTCCTCTGGCTGCTCCTGCGGCTCCTTTCGGGTCGTTGGCCAAACTAACAGCAAAAACAACTGGAAAGGAGAGAGGAACGGAGCCAAGTCGTCAGCTATTTCGGGTTTTTGCTTTGGCAACATTTATGCAAATTAGTTTTGATTGTCTCGTGTCTGGGAAAAAGGGGCGTGGGTAGGAAATTGAAAGTTAATTTGCATGCCGGGTGGTGGGTGGTGGGTGGTGGGTGGTGGGTTGGTGTGTGGCAGGATCCGCGCCCACATTTAAATACACAATAATAACTGTCAGGAGGTGGCCCGGCCCAGAAAGGAGCGTTTATTCTTGCTGTTATTGCATTATCCTGTGCATTCTTTCAGGCGCTGTCGCTTTATTTAATTGCACGTGCATAATTCTTTAAAAATACAGCTGCAATTATTGCCGGCAGACGTAACTCTTGGTCTGAAATGACTCGTCTGTTCGAGTCCGAGTGGCGCTCATTGGTTATGCAGACTCGGCTTAAAGGACGAAGTGCGACTGCGGCTGGTACTCAGTGTCCTTTTTGCACTTCCCTTTTGCTCTGTAATATTAATAATTGTTGTAATTTTTCCTCAAACGCACTTCGGGTCAAAATTAAATGAGTTTTAAACTTCAACTCTCTCGACCGGGTACCGGGTATCGTATATTCGGCTCAGCGAGGCGTTTTAAGAAGCTTACTTGCATATTTATGTCACTTTCAGCCCACTTGCCACTTATTCATCCCGAAAAGGACTCCCTGGAAACCCTCTGCTTCTGGCAGAGAAACATCTGGCGGACCAATCAAAATGACAATCCTCTTCCGCCATCTCGTCGGTCTCCATTAAGTCGGCGCATCCAATCTGGGTTCAGAAACTAAATATCAAATAATAATTAGCCAAGCGCTTGGCGGTTATAAAACACAACTGTTGCCGGCAAATACTATTCGCCATTTTATCATTTCTTGCCGAGAAGAGAGCTGGCTGGCAGCTCTATAAACTCATCAACGTAATGAAATTTGCCATTTGGTTAGACTGAGTGACTCCGAGAAGATGCAAGCGAGTCCTGGGGACTGGGGACGAGACGAGAGAGTCTATCAAATAAACAAGAACGCGCATGTTTTTAATTACAAAAACGGTGGACTAGAGGAGGAGGGACTAGACGTAGCACTGCGTGATAGTTCAAGACCGGCACCCCCTCTGAGATGATGGGAAGCTGGAAATTTGTAATCAAATGAAAGTGAAGTTGGATCATTAATGGGGGAAAGCGATAAAAGGTGACGAGGAGGGGTATTCGCGATAAAAATAAAAGTTGATTCGGTTCTGGCAAAAGGTACAAGGATATATGTGATCTAGTTTAATTGAAAAGTGCCACGAAGACTTTGCGTTTGACTTTGAAAGGACATTCAAAGCACAGCCCGGCACGGCTGCACAGCACAGCACAGCAGGGTAATAAAATTATGATGGAGCTTATGGCTCAGACCACACTCGCATTTGAGTGCCATTGTCTGCCTGTTAACATGCTCATTATGGCAAAAGGCAGAAACAGAGCAATGGGCTAGACCCAGACAGGACGAGGAGCAGGACGAGGGCAGGACACTGAAACTCGTTCATGACTTCACTTCAATTATAATTACGTCAAACAGTGCAACAAGAAAATGTGCAACTTGAGGCAAACAAGATAGAACGAGTAGGGCAGGGCCAGAGGAGCGCAGAACGCAGGACGCAGGACTTTTCACGACAATTGTATGCGCAACCAGGACGAGTACGAGTACGAGTACGAGAACCAGGACGAGAACCAGGACGAGGACCAGGACCCGGACTGGCAGAGAGACAAACAACTTGAAAGTGAGCATTTCCTTTTAATGCCTTTTGCTCATTTTTTTCCCTCTCAATTTTTTTTTTGTTTTATATTGCATTAAATTTGCTCTGCCAGAGAACATTAAAAACAATGCACACAGACGGATACAGAGAAAGAGAGACTGGGGCAGTCAACTCGTCCTGGCAACATTATATCCTGCGGAGGATGGAAACTGTTTTGAAGAAAACTCATAATTGCTTGGCACAAATTGCAAGTTATAGCCAAAGTTATAATTCAAAGGGAGTGAGTGGGAGTGGGAGTGGGAGTGTGCGTTGGGGAGTCGATGGACTCTAGGACCTCTGAACGTGGGCATTCATCACAAAAACTTTCGGACCATGTGTGTGTGTTCTGTGTTCTGTGGTCAGGTGGTCATCAGGTGGTGTGGCTCCCACTGGCCCGTAATCTGCGGACGAAATGAGCTGATAAGATGAGCTGGAGCATATGGCTATCCGCTTGTTTGTTATTTAAAAATAGACTTAAAGCTCGGCAATCCACTCGCAGCAAATCGCTGCTCTCGCCACTATATACTCCAGAGTCCGGACTGTGTTTGCCTCAATGGCTGTATGGCTGGATGGCTGGATGGCTGGATGGCTGGATGGCAACAAAACATTGCCGTAGTCATACATTCATCTATAGCCCCCGCACCGGACGGGGCAGAGGACGGCAAGTCATCCATTCAGCCGGCCATCCATCTATCCATCCATCCATCCATCTGTGCAATGCAGCAAGTCATGCAGCGGAGCTCGCTGACCCGCACGATGAAGCCTTTGTCTGTCCCACATCATCCATCCCAGTCCTCGTCCTGCAATGGCCTCCATCAAGCTGTCGACCTCTTGCATGCATTTGGCTTTACAAACAATATTTGCTGTTGTTGTCTTCACACAACAAACTACACCAGGCTCTCCGGCTTCACTCCTGTCTGCTGCTGGCTATTTGGGAATCCTCTTTTTCACTTTTCAGGCCCTTTCCAGCTCATCTCTCTAGGACTCTCCTGCCACTCCCTCTCCCGCTCCACTCCCGCACTGAGCAAACTAATATGCTATGCTTAAAGCGTACATATTAGACCTAGAGTTGTTCTTGCTTGTTGTTATTTTTGATGTTGTTTGTCTGTTGCGGGGGCAGGATCTGTGAGGACTGGGGGTGGACGACAAAGGCCTCCTGCTGCTGTCATATTTTGTGCTCGCCGCCTCCCCTTTTGCTCACTTTCTCGACTCGGCTCTGAAAGGAGAACCCCACTGAGACTCACAGGACACGGTCGGACCCGGACACGGACACGGACACGGACACGGACCCGTACCCAGACCCGGACTCCGACTCGGACCGAACCCGTTGAGCTGTGGCCCCAGAGTTCACGTTGACGAACCCTGAAACGTTTGCCTGTCCTACGCTTATCATATAAATTCTTCTGGTTGCCTGTTTTTTCCGCCCCCGCTGTTGTTGATGTTCATCGGTCTGGTTTGGTTTAGTTCGGTTTGGTTTGGTTTGGTTTGGTTCAGTTTGCTTTGGTTTGGTCTCCTTATCCCGGCCCGGACCGGCTCGGCCATATAAAAAGACTAAAAAGTTTTCCTGCTACTCTGCTGGCTTCTGTTATTGAAGGCTTAAGCGTCCAGGCATCAGTCGAGTTAGTTAGGAAGGAGCACCAACCCGCCACTAGCTACCCGCTGCGAACTGCCCCAGTGTCCTGCCACTAGCCCACTCCCCCAGTTCGAGTATCCTGTAAACAAAGCCAAACACATACATTCAGCGCAAAATCAACGCCAGACGAAAACAACAGCAGGAGCAGAGCAAGAGCAGGAGCAGGAGCAGGAGCACGGTGTGTCCAAAAAACAACATTTATGGACAGTTGAGGACAAATCAAGTCCAAGATACCCAGTACTCTGATTAAATTTGTCCTTTTTCATTTAAATTCCTCGATAAGGGTTTCATATTTATAAATCAATCTAAAAGTGAAGAGTATTGTGTATCTAGCGACGATTTTATACCGATTTCGTGCTGTGCTGACTCAAAAACCCAACTAGAGGCGCCACCGATGCATATTTTGTGCAGCCCGAGACAGGATGGCCAAGGCAGAGCTCCAATAATTTCCATATCCTGACAAATACTTTGGAGAATGTATTAACCGACTCGTGCGGCGGCGGCGGCGGCGGCGGCGACCATCAACCATATCGTCCTGTGGCCTGCCAACACGCCATATCTCTGCAACATTACCAGATGGGGACGTGTAAAGGAGACAGATAGCAGTTTTATTCGTTCCTTGCCCCAGAAACCGCCCTGCCCCTACCCTCTCCCCTCCAAGGACTCACTTGAGCGGCGATGTACAAAGGCAGAGCTTGCTCGGCTCATATACTTTACAAATCTTGATAAGTTAATAGAAGGAGCTGGCTGAGCAAGAAAGCAAAGACATGTTTTGGCTATTTGGATGGGGCAGAAGCAGGAGCAGGAGCAGGAGCAGGGGCAGGGAGGAAGGCTATGTGGCAAGTTGGCTTGCGTGGAAGTTTTGGCGCATTAAAGCCGCAAGAGTCGAAGCCAGAAAGTAAAATAATATGAAAAGTCTCATAAAAATAACAACGGGAGACAAGTTTTGGGTCGAATTTCTTTTTGGGGGTTTTTATGTCCTGCGACAAGTTTTCCCAGCGTGTGTTAATTTACGTGAAATCAATTCTGTAAAGGAGCCTGTAGATTGTAGCCTGTAGCCTGTAGCCTGTAAACCGCATTTCTTAGTCAAGCAAGGATAAAGGAGAATGCCATGGTAGGGCATTGAGAAAACCTATAAAACTTAACGAACTGCGAGTAATGTTGCATACTTTGCAACATCAAATGCGCTCCACAGCGCTGTCCTGGCCCTGTCCTGCGGCCATTGTTTCTAAATACGCAGAGACGCTGTGTGGCAGTGTTTAGTATTATAATGCCATTATCGTTTTTATTATTGCATTTTAAATGCACTTTTTTGCCTTCCTTTTCATAATTTTTAATGCCCTGTCATAGTCACGGCTCATTAGGCAGGGATAGCCGCTCCTTTGGCAAAGATTAATTCTCCTCACGTGTCCTGGTAGCTTCAGAGTCTTAGAGTCCTTTCCAAAGTCGCTTCAAAGTCATGTTTACGATTCCTTCCAAAAGATCCTTTGCTTTAAAGCATGTGCAGCTCTGTGCAGCCCCTTTGTCTTCGGGGTCTGGCTTTGTTTTTCTCGATTTTCTTGGTTTTCTGGCTGGGATTGTTTGTTTCGTTTCTGTGTGTTCGTCTTTTCCCTTTTGTCCATAAACAGAAATGGCCCAGAGCTAGGTCAATCACTCCGCAACACGCAAAAGCTTGCAAGGACTCAAAGCAGTAGGTATTGAAGGACATGAAAATTAGATTTGGCAGCGGATGCGGCAGAAGGAAACCAACAGATTCGCTTGCTAACTTTGTTGAATATTTCATGTATTTTTAAGGATGTCGTTTTTCCCTCTGGCAGCTCTGGCAGCTCTGGCAGCTCTGGCAGCTCTTAAACCAAAATAATGACTTCAGTCTCTCTCTCTCTCTCTCTCTCTAAAATGTTTTGCTGCACCTGGCCACGCCCTTTGGAGTGACCCAAACGCCCATAACTATTACCATGGCATTTATGATTATTAACCCACAATGCGGGGCACTCTAAATGCAATTAAGATTACGATCTATATTACATTTTCTGTGTTGCGAAAAGAAACTTGGCAACTCTGCCGCGACAAACAATTAAAAACAATGCACTCCTCGTTCCTCGCTCCCTGCTCCCTGCTCCCTGCTCCCCGTTACATCGCAATAAAATGCTGTTCCAGATGCTTATCCTGCCCGGGCGTCCATATTGCATAAGAAATAATTACTTTTTGTATTACACATACGCCCCCGCCCCCGCCCCCGGCCCGGCCAGGACTCAGGCTCAGACCCATTTAGGTCTATTGATTGCGGTCACAATGGCACCTTGCGGCTCGCTCCCCTCACATCGCCGCACAAAGTGTCGCGTTTGCGTGTCGCTTATCACCAGGACTCGGCCAAAACAAAAATGAAGACACCCCGTCAGGACTAAAGACCCAGGACCCCGGACTAGAGCGTCAGACAATTGCCGCTCCGATAAGATCGGCCGAAAAAGAAATGTTTTTTTGTGTCCTGGCTGGGAGCGGGGTGGCACCTTGCTGACCCGAAAGCCAGGACACTGGCACTTAATCGGAGTTAAGCCGCTCCAAGCCAATTCAATAAGTAGACATCCTGGATAATTATTTGCGGCTGACCCTGAGAGATCTAGGCCCCAGGCCCCAGGCCCCAGGACCACTTTCCACGTCACAAACGTCAACGTCAACAAAACTTGACTGTTGGCATTTTATGCAAATGCTTCGAGTGTCACGGACTAAAACGGCAATTGAAACGCTAATGATGACATTTGGCAAGCCTAAGCAGCAGGCCAAGGAAAACAAAATAACAAAATAACAAACTTGAAACAAAACAGAGAGCATCAGGCGGCGAGCCAGGACATTTTGTCTCCATCTTTGTGTGGGCTTTTCCGTTTCCTGTTGGCGCTGAGGCACTAAGGCACTGCCTGGGCCCAGAAAACATAACAAATCGTTTTTCTCTCCGCTTCCCCGAACGGCAGCCCGTTTTGTTTTCTTTTTTAAGGGAAGTTCACTTGTAGGCCTCTGGCATGGCATTTTTACGAGGCATTCAGCCAATTGACAGGCTTCAGTCGCTCGTAAAAGCAAAATCAAGCAACGAAGAAAAATGATGCGGAGCCCAAACTGTCGAAGACTGGATGCCTGGGAATGGGAAACTATACAGCCTTCGAAATCACCTAAAAGTATACTTAAATATTTAGGGACGACGCAAATAGGAGGACGAAGGACGAAGGACGAGGCTAAAGTTTAAAAAAACATTAAAACGCATTTAGCAGGCAGTTGTGTGCCTTATACTGTTTGCTTTGCCCATAAATACTTATTATCGCTTATTTGAACTTGTGAATGCTGCCAGCAGCCATTCTGGTGATTTACTTTTATTCCGCTCCTTTTCGTCCTTCGTCCTTCGTCCTGTTCGTTCGGGTCAGAGTTTTTGAGGCGTCCGCCCCCCACGCAAAGTGCGTGTGCTTGAAAAAATCGATTTTTATTCCGTCTCGCAGCAAAAAAAGATCAAAAACAATAAAAACCTAAATACACATACGTCCTTTGAACTGGCTTTGATAAAAGCACATAGTCTGGGAGTCGAAGGATGGAAGGACTCAGGACTCAGGACTCAGGATCCACAGTGTGGTAGCAAGGCAGGTGGCGGGGTAAGCCTCCAATCAATAGCTGTTCCTCGCTTTTGGTGGTACGTGTGAATTTAAGCTGATTAAAGAATTGAGCTGCCTCCTGCCTCCTGCCTCCTGCCTCCTGCCTCATTCCCTGCCCCATTCTGTGGCACGAAGAAGCGAAAAAGCAGAAACGGAAAACAGGGCAAAGAATAACGCAAAAAGGCAGAAATTGATGTCTGCTTTTAGGCGTAGATGCTACCGTCGTTGGTTGGCTTTATTTATGCCTTTTGTCTGGGCTCGGAGGCTTTGTTATTTGGGGCTTAGTGGCGCACATCCCCTCCGATTCCGACTCCGACTCCGACCTCGTTTCGATTTAATTTGCACTTCCACATGTGAAACAGATAAAACGAACCGACCAAGACAGTCGAAACCGAAGCCAATAATCATTGTATATTTACAAATTCACTTGAATTTGTCACTCCTTATTTGGGATAATGAAATTGTGAGAGCTGCCATAAAAAATGTTGACGCTAATAAGAGCAGCGCCTGGCAGGTGGAGAAAGTGTTGCCAAGTTTATGGTCGCGAACACAAATTGCCGGCAAATACAATTCAAATGCGTAATCAGGCACAAGGATCCCAGGACCTGCCATTCTCCATCCTCCACCCTCCTGAAGGAAAGTGAATGGCAGGCAGCGAAATGAGAAAAGTTTTCCCTCCCAGAACCAGAACCAGAACCAGGGGAGCGGACAACGATTGGTATTATTATTATTAGTTTTTCGTCCTGAAAGTTTTCGCAGCCGCCCGCTTATTAGGGAATCGGAATGGAAGCAATACCGAGTATAGTTGGGAGAGCAAGCAGCTCGTGAAGAGTTCTATTTCATAGCTCATTGCTTTTCAATTTGATGAGGCGTTGTCTATAATGAGCTTGCCGAAACTTTCCATGCATGTGGGAGAGTCCTTTCCCGATCCTTCCCCAGCCTCCTCCAGTTTTTGCTAATTTTCGGCTGTCATTTATCATCGGGCGAGATGTGCGGGAAATTTTTATGGAGTTGATTTTTAATCTTTTGCAATCATTCCCCCTGTGTGGGGGACAGCTCAGCCCAGGAAATGAATATTTTTAAGTATGATGAATGAGGCGAGACGGGCGGAGCAGCCACTGATTTACTGACGTGTGACAAGGATTCGGGGATGGGAAAGGAAAGGTAGGTAGGAAATTAATGCGTAGTTAGAAGCATAAATCTGTGTGTTGTAGCGGTGGAGCAGCTCCAGTTCCTGCCTCCTGACCCAACACGAGCATTTCACAATTTATGTCCCTGCGCCGGACTCGTAGATTCGGGCAGATTCTTCGTCGCTCACGGGTCGTATGAGTGATATTAATTTGACTTTAAGTCGCTCGTCTGCAGCCGAGGAATGTCGTAACGTAACACGTCAACGTAAGCAAGCGTATGCAATTTACGTGACATCATTACGTGTCGGACAAGTATAAATTACGCGCTCCGGCAAGAAGCTCAAAGCTGGCAACGGAAAACAGGAATCGGTAAGAAACCGTCAGAGCCAGGACACGGGACACAGGACAGCAATCCTTATGAGTTTGTTAATGATGAAGTATGTGTCAGAGTGTGTGTACCCAGGCAGGTTTATCAAGATAAATTCCCGGGAAGCGGGGGAGTGTGTGGCTGTGCCAATGAAACGAAAGTCATCAGACTTAGATATGGCAGAGCAGATTGCAAATGCGACAAAACTTTGCCAGCAGAGTCCGGAGGACACATAATGCAAGACAAAGGACACAAATTGTCCTGATGCCCTTCTACGTTTTTGGGGTTGAACTCGGCCCGGGTTTGGGGCTTGGTCAAAGGGCAGATATTCCAGCAATGAATCGCCGTCACTCAGACAGTTAAAACTGATGAAGATGTCTGTGACTGAGACTGAGACTGGGACAGGCCGGAATCCTTTATTATCGTCCTTTCTTGGACTTGTCAACACTAATAAATCCCCTTTCGTTGCCCCGTTCCCTCTAGCAGGTCGCGCTCACATTTCATGCTTGATTTGAGTTTAAATAAATTAAATTTCTTTGTGCGCCCGAAAAATGCAAATGTCAGCGGGTGGAAACTTGCAGCAGCCTGCAGGGTTCTGCAGGGTTCTGCAGGGTCCTGCCCCGGACCCAGACCCCGACCCAGACCGAGCAATTAAACTTGTCCTTGTTTAATTGCATTTCGGCCTAAACCAAAGAGCCAACCCCAAACCCAAACTCGAAACCCGAAAGCCAAAGAGTTCCTCCGCACACACAAAATCAGACCAAGTCAAAAGTCACAGCAAGGACTCGGCAAGGACTCGGCGTTGAGTTGCCAAGTGCTCTGCTGATAGCGGCCCAAAAAAGTTTAGCGCTTTAATTTCTTAGAAATTTGTTCCGTCTTCGGGAGGGAGGCGAACAAACAAGGCAACAAACAAAAATGTCGACTTGATTGCGCCGTTGATGACTAGGAGTATATCCTGGCCGGGCTCTAGCGCCAAGTCCAAGTCCAAGACCAAGCCCTAGTCGAGGTCCACAATTGTGCGGACAGATTGCCAGCAAGTTGCCAGAGTTGAGTTGAGTTGAGTCGAGTTGCTTGAAGTTTCCAATCCCCAGCGGATTAGAAAAGTTTAAATTGTTGCCGCCGAGCCAGCGAGAGCCGAGCCAGGACTAGGAACAGGAACAGGAACAGGAACAGGACCACCAACAGAAACAGAAACAGAAGCAGAGCCACCAAATCGAAGCAGCCAAAAGGACGAGCCAGCGAGCCAGCGAGCCAACGAGCCAACGAACGAATGAATGAATGAAGGGAGCAACGTAACGATTAGTGCTTTCATGTCCTTTGCCAAAGTTTAAAGGTCATTCGATGGCAGGTCCTGCGCTTCCCCAGCTACCCAGCTGCTGATTTGACACATCAACTTTGTCAAGGTTTCTCCCACAAAAAGCGTCGGCGACTGTTATGAGAAATGGCTCCTTCTGATCCTTGCTCCTCGCTCCTTGCTCCTTGCACAAGCAATTTGTGCAATGGACATTGCGAGCTCTGCTTTCTCTGCTCGGCAGTGATAAGCAATGCCAGCTGCAGGACGTCTTAAGAGATTTCAGGGTGCACTGACTCCGCCTGGCAGGAGGACAGCAGGACAGCAGGACAGCAGGGCAACCACCTACTGGATCCGAATATAGAAATTACTTTGAAGCTGCTGCATAATGAGCCTGTCAATAAGTTTATCAGGCCGCGCGCTGACCCAAAAAACAAACTTGTAGTGCTGTGTAAATTATGCAAATCTTTATCATTCCTTTTCTTTTTTTTTTTTTTTGTTTTTTTGATGTGCGGGATCGGGTCGAGTGGGTCGATGGGCTGTCACAAACAAGCGTGAAACACGACAGCCCGGAGAGTGGGTCTGGGTCTGGGTATGGGAAAAACAATATGGCGCTTCGGCCAGAAAGGTCTCTCCACAGCCCCACATCCTTACAGTCCCAATCCGAAAGCCACCCTCTTCCCCGTTTATATGCCATTGACAGTTGCACGTTGTTTTGGAGCTCGCTTTTACCGATTTCTCCTTCCTAAGCTCCGTTTTTTTTTTTTGCGAAATGTCAAATTTTTCCAGACAGTTTTGACAGTTTATCGAAGTGCGCCCGTAATTTCTGCTGACGTGTGTTGTAGGTGTTGAAAATAGCAGGGACTCCGAGTCCTGCGAGTCTTGCGAGTAAACTTTGCCTGTCTCTGCACTTTTCGGTTGAGTGCTTTTGCACAAAAACTTTTCTCCAACCAAAAGAAAGAAGAGAAAACGGGTCAAGTTTTCGGCTTTCTATTCAAGTAATTATTTGTTTGGGTCACCTATGAGGACGTCTTTTGCAAATTGTTTTTCTGGCAGGCCGAAAATGAAATGATATCCTTTGACAGGTTATTACTTACCGCTGCGACTTTCATTTTCCGCTGGCTTCAGCTGTAAAGCACGGTTCATCTGCAAATACAAAAAAAATAGAGAAAGTTCCGAATTAATAAAAGTCCTGAATACCACCGGTTTCCATTTTCCAAATTCAATCAACTTTTGTCATTGCTGGAGGAGCAGCTCTCTCCATAAACACCTCCCAAAACACATTTGGCCAGCGAAGCATTTTCGAGCATTTAAATGCCACTCAATATGCAGGAGCCCATCTCCTGTGATTCCTCCTCTCCTCCTGCCAGCTGCCTACCTTATCCGCCACCCACGTTTCTGCACATTTGCGCTCATTGCCTTTTACCCACGACTGGGCAGCCACATCCTGTGCCGCTTCATGCATCATTAAAGCTTAAATCTCACCCAAGCGACCCATGTCGATTCTGGCCAGCCAACACTTAACGTTCTCTGTTCACCACCCCTGTTCCAGGACCATATCCACATCCACATCCACGTCCACGTCCAGTCACTTTCCCGCTCTCTTTGCTCATCCAACCATCGCAGTGGGATCGGGACTAAAAGCAGGACTGGGACTGGGACTGGGAACTGAGAGTGGGATACGTGTTGTGGTCACCTTTCGGTTTATGGCAAATGAGTAATATCCCGGGCCAGAGCACGAAAAATCCCATTAAAAGACGTTCAAATGAAATGCATTAAAATAAAACTTAATTGAGGGCTTTATACCGAATGTTCGACCTGTCGTCGGAGGTGTCTGGGGGTCTGGGGGTGGTCTGGGAGTCCATCCACCGCCCACTTTCCATGTAACCGCAAAAACCCGAGCAAATCAATAATCAACAAGAAAGAGACCATTCAATCCGGCAACCTCTGCTCTGCTCCTAGCAGGTGTAATTTATTTTGCACCACAGAGCGCTCCTGGCACGCCCCGGGCTTCCTGGTTCCTGGTTACTGGTTACTGGCCTTAGATTGGCTCATCAGGAAGAGCCTAGGTTCTGGGCCCTGTCATTAGCTCCGCGTTGAAGTTGTTCGTCTCATCGCCTGCCAACTACCAACTGCCAACTGCTACCTGCCTCTTGCCTCTTGCCACTTGTCGCATGAATATTTTATAATCTGCCATTAGTTTGCGGCAATTGAAAACGATTGGAGCTTTTAACTGCAAAATTAAATTGCTTTATATAACCGTGATTGGGTGGCTGACATCCACCCCGTTTACGAGTCCTGCGATATGAAATATTTAATGTCGTAGGGCTGCCCCATGCCGCATGCCCCTGGCGGAGTGTGTTTTTTCGGAACAATCCATTAGTCAGGGACAAGTAATTAAAATTGGGATTTATGCACGCGCATGGAGCATGGAGCATGGAGCATGGAGCTAGGAGCGGAGTCGAAAATTTTGGAGGTCCTTGTTTGTAATTCAATTATGTTAATGATTGGACAACATTTAGCGTATTTACATTAATGCATAATGAGTGCTGGCAGCCTGGTGCTGGCAGGAGCGCCCGGGGAGGCCTAAATGCACTTTGTTTTGGCGGTGGATCCTTTTTTTTTTTGTGACTCAAACCAGGAGCCACCACTAGCCAGGATAACGACTAACAGCTAACAGCTAACAGCTAACGGCAATTAAGTGCATTTCTCTGTCTGACCAAAGGCATTCCTGGCCCAGGTCCTGGCCCTAGTCCTGACCCCTCCAACACACAAATGCGTTTTTGCTTTACGCAAAGCTCAGCAGGATAAATTAAGTGGTCGATGAACTGGAGCCTTGTTGATTTTATATCCTGACGATGGCGATGGAGAATGGCGATGAGGATGCCGTGTTGTTGACAGAAATGCGGGGCCACGGGGAGACGTTCTGCGGTGACGCCGCAAAAATTTAAACCAATGTTTAAGCGAAAAATGTTTCACATACGAAGTGCTCCTACTCCTCGTCCTGCTCCTGCTCCTGCTCTTGATGCTCGGATGAATGATTGATGTGGCGTGGTTTAATAAATTGGAAAATGTTTTCAGCTCAAGTTGAGCTAGGAGCCAGATCGCATCCTCAAAGGCCGCCTTATCAGTGGAGGGGAGACCCGCAGTTGGATGCCATTCCACAGCGGCTTTTGTCTGCAAAAACAACGAACAGGAATCCCGACCAGGACATTTGGATGCAGCTGGGCAGCTCTCCCGAAAATGCAAGTTCGGCTTCTAAGGCATCTCTGGGATGATGATTTTTTGGCCCAAAAAGGTTTCCCCTGCTAACTGGCTGCCTGGTAATTAGCTTTCATAATTTAAAATTTAAATGTTGCCAAAAGCCGAAGCTGAAGCCGAAGCTGAAGCTGAAGCCTTTCGCAGTCAGAATGTTAATTAAATCTGGCTCTGGCAGTCCCGCCTGCCCCAACGTCGAATCAAAAGATGCCTGCCTCGACACAATTAGCCTTCACAATTGCTTATGACAAAGTGCGGCATGGGGCATGGATGGTGGCAGGGATGGGAAGGACATTTCAGCAACTGCTGGGGAGGCGACAGGCGCCAGTGGCAACGTTAAACCGCAAATTTTAGCGCCCCAGCAAGTCGTGCATGACGAGGAGGTGGAGGTGGAGCAGCCGCAGTGTCGCCGCCTACGCATATGCAATGCGCCCCAAAGTGGCAACTTGGCCAAGTGCTCTGTCTCCCGCCATCTAGGATATGGCAGTGAGTGTCCTGGCGGGTGCATGGACCCATAAACTCCGTTAGTTTATGATGCCCGAGCGCTAAGTGAGCAAAGCGAAAATCGCAGAGGACAGCAATCTGGGGCATGGAGTTGGGGGCAGGGCAGGCACTAGAGATCCGGAGATCCAGTCAAGCCATAAGTGCCGTGCCGTGCCGTGCACTCCCTCTACCCTTCGTGCAATTAGAATGCGGCGCATCGAACCGGGCGAACCCAGGCGAAGCTTTCAGCTTTCAGCCAGCTTTGTTCCGCTGCTCCGTCCAGTGTCCAGTGTCCAGTGGCCAGTGGCCAGTGTGTTGCCGTTTTTATGCATTCGCTGGTTGCTGGTCGAACTATATAAAACAGAACAACGAAAATGCAATTAAAAGTACGTTTTATGGCTTTGTTATGGCAGCAGGCTCTGCCAGTTCCTACTCCGTAGCCCATGAAGAGCGATTTTTACGATGCTTTCCCCACTCGACGACGACGACGACGTCGACGACGATGATAGTTTGGAAAATGGTTTCGAATTGAGTGGCCCCGGCAACTTTTGTTGATAGAAAAGTAATATTTTATGGGGTTAGCTGCAGGGTTATTGGCTGGGACTCCCGACTCTGGACTCGAGAGTTTGCTTATTGAAAGTGCCGCTTGCTGCTTTGCTGCTTTGCTGCTTTGCCTTCTCTGCCAAAATCATGAAAGTTGCAAGGATGCAAAAGTTACTCGCATAGATCGCTGGCTTGATGGAAAAATTTGTCACAGGCAAAAGCACCTAAAAGTAGACAATGTTGCCGCAAGCATCTGTCATGTGAGTGGAGCACAAGGACGCAGGACGAGGAGCAGGACCAAAGGCAAACCAAACTAACGAGCTGGCAAGCAAAACAAAAGCTTGTACCAGCTCTTCGCCATAACAACCTGCCATAACTGCAGCTTAATCAAAACTTTTTCACTACCTTGGCCACAGACATAGATATAGCTCCGCTCCAGGCTCCACTCTCTGGGAGGGAAACCAACCAACCACAGGATCCTCGTTCTCCTCCCTTTGATACTAATCAGTGGCTGGTTCTCCTGCTTTTTATGCGACTCGCCCTCGGATATCTCTGATGTATGAAATATGGTATCCTTTCTTCTTTACTCCTTGTGGGTGTTTGCAATTAGCAAGTGGCAATTGAAGTCGCAGGAGGAGCCAGGACTTGCCATAAAAAACGGAAATTAAACCTTAAAGCGGGAGTCCCACCTTGAAACCCAACTCAAAGTGTATTTCACTCAAGAAACGACACTTGACTGTCGTATGACACTTGAGTTCCTGCTCCTGTCCGTCAGTCCTAGGGGGGGTGCCCACCCAGTGCCCACCCACTCCACCACAGCCACAAAATATGCAAATAAATTACTAATAACCTCAGAATGTAACCCTTGCAAGGAGGAAGGAGTGCCGGGGAAGCGCGGGCTATTCCTGATTCATAATTCAAATTTTACGCCGCAATAAACAAAAATGCCTAAAATTATGCAACACAACACCCATGAACATTGCTGAGCAAGTCATAAATTATGTAAATTTAATTTTACGCCCCCAACCGCGCAACATTCGTACTCGTACTCGTACATACATCCTCTATATAGTCTATATAGACTTTTGGTTATATACATTTCTGGGAATGGATGGGAGTGTGCCACGCCCTCCGCCAAGTCAGGCACAAAATTGTAAAACCCGCTCGTCCCTCTGTGGAAGGAGCAGGAGCAGGAGCAGGACTAGGAACGTTATTATTATATGAATAATTAATGGCGTGTAATTATCTAAAATTTTGGACAATTAGAAAAATTTAACACACCCCAAGTCGGGCTGTCGGTCGGAGTAGCACGCAAAAGTATTCCGACTTTATGACATATTTATTATACAAGAATCGGAAAAGAAAACCAAAACGAAAAGGAAAAGGAAAAGGACTCACCGTAACGCAGGTCCTGGCGCCCATTTAACGCCGTTTTAACACATGCTAATGACCTACAGAGAACCAAAGTCCTGCCCCAAAAACCCAGCGAAATACTTTATTTATTTTGGAAACGGAAATGTGGAACAAGGTGTAGCCCTTTGAAAGGTTCGCCATTAATTAGGCAAACTTTGGAGCCAGTGTCAGGCCAGACAAACATTAGTTCTGGCAATTTATTAGCAAGAGTCCTGTCGGTCTTTCGGTCCTGCCGGTCCCAGTCCCTGCCCAAGCCAATCAATACTTTTTTGGGGGGGGCCCTTTTCCAAAAATTACTCATTAGCCTTGTTATGTCATGCGGTGTAAATGATATCGATCCGAGTCTCTTGGAGAGTTGCTTGGAATTTGCAATATCCTGCCAACTGTGGGCTCTCAAATGGATTGCTTGGACTTTACAAAGGCCGAGAACTGCAAGTATTTGTTAAAGGACATCCCCAGCTGCCCCTTCTTCTAGTTGAGAATATTTGTTGCATACCACCAGGCGCGCTAGAAATACTTACGAATACGAGTGTGGCTGGGAGGCAGGAGACTGTAGAAAGGACGATGGAGAAGCTGAGCCCAAACAACGCACTCAACTGTGAAAATGTCTGTTAAGGGCAACAAACACGCACTCGTGTGTATTTGTGAGCCCGGGCTAGGTGGCCTGTCAACAGAATGACAGTATATATATTGTATTATATAACAGCTTATATACTTTCTGGGCAGGCTTTGGCTTCGGGTCCAGCCTGGGCCAACTGTCAATTGAGTTGGCATGTTGGCAGGCTCTTGACTTTCGGTCTAATGTGAATTCCTCATAAGCATGATAAGCATAAATCTCCATTTGGACAGGCCGGAAAAAAATTGATTGAAATATTGCCAAGTCAGGCCGCCACATCACACGCTTCTAACGCTGCATGCCCCATCCTCTTGTATGTACTTTAATTGATTCGTGCCGCTCAAGGAGCCGCAGGAGCTGATAGCTCATTACACATCGGCAAGGCAGGAGCAGGGCACGGGCTGCAAATTGAAAACCCATGCCAAAAAATAAATCAATGGCAATGCAAACAAGCAGCCTGGGAGGCAGACAAACATCAGCTTCATCACACAGGCATGAGGGGGCGGCAAACACAAACGCAAACAGACCAAAAGGATACTCGATATTTGCTCTTCGGGTTTGATGTCTGATGATGATGCTCCATTTATTATTAACTTGAAATGATTTCGGGCAGTCAGTAGTCGGTAGTCCTGGCAGGAGCAGAGCCTTCTCCGCTTTACTCCCCACCGAGGTGACGACGCAGCTATTGAATGCACGACTGCATCAATGCCAGGCACTGCATTTATCCTCTGCCACTGAATTTGTTGCCCCATCTGTGTATCTGAGTATCTCGTGTATCTCGTGTATCTGGTGTATCTCCGCATCCGTGTATCCCAGTATCCCAGTATCCCTGTATCTCTGTATCCGTCTCTCCGTGTGTACACGTGTGAGTTCAATTGGAAAATCGTGTGCGGCATACGGCAGCGTGTTTTTGTAAATAGCAATCGCAATCGCAATCGCAAACGCGAAGCTCGAAGCTCGATACATAATACGTAATACGTATCATATCAGAGCCACATCGGTTGATGAAAGTTGGTGCAAATTCATATTTAAAGCTCCGCTTTAAGGACTCCCTGTAAGGTCCTTTCACTTTAAATTTAATTTCCAACAAACTGTGTGTTCTCGGCATACAAGACAAGACGAGCTAAAAAATAATAATAAACCGCTTAACAGGGCTTTGAGGAGTGCAAATAACACAAGCGCCTAGGACGCATGCAAATGACAACAGGACACGCCCCCAGCTCCTCAGCCCCCTCTCCCCAGCCAACCACACCCACTGCTTTCCGAGGACAGCGATGAAATGTGTGCAGAAATGGAGTATTTCTTTGTAATCCGAAATGCTCAAGGCGTGCAAATATTCAATTTTAAACATGCACTCGCTCCTCTAGTCCGCCCGTGCATTAGAAAGGATAACTCGCATGCAGTCCTTCCCTTTTCGGAGAGAGTCGTCATCTCTCGCTCTGGCCATAGCAACTAAATGTCATAAACACAATGTCATGACAACTTTTGAAATTTGAATTTCAAAGCAAAAATTTCTTTCATTTATTCATTTGCTCAGTCATTCATTTCCATTTATTTTATTTGCCGGCTCCGGCTCCGGCTCTGCCCCGAAACTTCATATGAGCAAAATTGGTTCCTGTCCATGTCTCAATATACAACAAGGACTCGTAGCCCCCAAGACTCCCCCATTATCCTGGCAAGGCCAAGCACATTCCTTGCGAGCAAAAGTTCCAAACACATCTTTGATCTTGATTTCTGTCAATATGACTGGACGGGGAAGGGAAACTACTAAGCGTTCCGACCCGAAAATTATATTAATTTAGATTTCATTTGGTCCTCGTCCTAGTCCTAGTCCTGTTTCTGGTCCTGCCCTGTCATGGCCTGTCCCATGGGCCGTTTTGGGTCTCTATTGGTTCCCTTGTTGTATTCTGCCAAGGGAATACCTCTTACGGTTACCCAAAACTACCAACAGATATGAAATGTTTGCCAAACAGCCTCAAATATTACATTTTCTACTCAAAGGCAGGATTTTCTGTATTGAATAATTAAATAAAAGTTCTGACTAGTGGATGAAAAGCATCTTTCCTTTTACTAATTAATAACAGAAAACAAATAAAATGTTAAACTTGAAACAACTTTTACTTGAAACAACCAAAAAAAAAAAAAGGAAAATCTAGAAGGTTTGTACCGCCTAAAGGGCCCATTTTGTGCGAATTTTTGAGCGTTACTGGATCGACTGAATAAAAAAAATCATTATTATGTCGTTAGATAATAGCTTTTCCTAAAAATCATTGGAAGGGATTTTCAAAATTTTAATCTTTTACCTTTTGGGAACACTTTTTAAGAAAAAAAACGCCTAACAAGACTAATTTTGTGGGTAAAAAGACATTTTATGAAAAAAATCTCGTTATTGAATCGAGTGAATGAATAAAATCCTCATTATATCGTTAGATAATCGCTTTTCCCAAAAATCATTGGCAGGGATTTTTAAAATTTCACTTTTTTAACTCTTGGGAACACTTTTAAAGAAAAAAACGTGGATTTTTTACTGAAATATTAAAAAAAATTATTAATTTTGAGAAAAACTATCCAGTTTTCATCGTTAATTAAATACAAAAATTCAGTTTATAGTTTAAAAATAATACTAGACCGAGTTTGAACAGAAAAGACATGGAAAAACAACTTTAAAGTTTGGATTTAAGCATAATATCCTCCATTTCGTCTATAGGTCAATTTAAGGACAACGGATTATGCTTCTATTTAGAATAAATAAAATAAAAAAACGAAAAAACCCTTAAGTTTTCTAGTCCTAGCCAAACAATTCCCAAATAGGGTTGATTTGTTTTTCTGTAATAAGTGGCTGCCCTGGGGATATATTCTGAAGAGGAACAGGGTTAGATTGAATGGGAGGGTTGACTGCATCCCATGATTGAAGCTCATTACTTTTGGGCTTTCCTTGTTATTATTTTAATAAGCCATTTCCCGTTGTTACTTTGAACCCTGACAGTTTGGTTTGGGCTTGACATTTAAAAAAACATTAAGAGTCTCTATCTGGGAAACTAAAATCTCAGTATTGTATTTTAAGTCCTCGCACTCATCCTTTTAATACCGCCTCGTTTTCACCTTCCTTGTCCTTTGTCCTTTGTCGTTTGTCGTTCGTCGTTTGAGCTGTGACTCTCTAAATCTCTGGCGCGTCTTTCTCTGATACCCACTTGAGCTTTCGAGAGCCGAAAGTTTATTAAATATAAATTTACAACACGCACATGTGGCCCCTTCATGTCAAACGGAAAACAAACAGAAGTCAAGCCACCACCACTCTTCAAATGAGAGTCCTTCCCCGGGCTGCCTGGGCTCCTCTCGATGACAATTCACAAGTGTTCTCCAGAAGGTTGCTTCTCGCCTTTGCCATAACTTGAATAAATATGCAAACATTTCGTCACATTCCACCCACGCTCCCAGCCTACGCCCACTTTTAATTTAAGCTCACTTAACACCTCATAAAACAGTATACGTTCTGGCTGAATAAATGGAGGGTTTGGATGGGGAGGAGACAGGACTGACAGAGAGACGCTCCTCCTCGTCGCCAGTTTAATATAAAATATACACATTTTATACGTTTCAATTTTTTCATTTAACAGCTTCCAAGCAATTAGCTCGAAAGGGTTGGCTTTGGCTCTCCAGCCACCACGTACAATTCCTTGTAGAGCCAACCCCTGAATCGGCTTCGTCCTGGCACTCGGCTGATTGCTACTTTTGACAAATTAAACTTGAAAGTTGTAAAATTTCCCTTGTCATTGGCAAGGACACGTGCGTGTCAAGCAGCCGACCCCATCCCAACCCTCGCTGTGTTGTTTTGTGCGAAAGAATAACTAAATTAAAATGGAAAACCATGATTCCAGCTGTCACGGGGACAGGGAATGCTCTCTCGGGCGAGAGTATTTATGAATCCTTTGGCAACATTGATTTGCGTGATTGGAGGCCTGGAATCGTCCTAATCGCCCCGAGCTTCATTTGCAGCTCATAACAATTGCTGTTTATGCTGATTTTTATGCCCCCTCAAGACACACACTTTTCGTCCAGGTCTGGCTATGAATAAGTAAGTAAGCGGCGAGGTTTCATTTCTCCTGCACATTCAAATGCTGTCCTGCCTGGAGTACTCCTGGAGCACATCTCTGCCAGCTTATTTGCCATGTAATCTTAAGCGACAGGCATTTGTTTACTTATTTATGCACTTTCTGTTCTGTTTGCCACACTTCCAGACAAACACTCTGTGCTTCGCAGGACTCGGGGCCACATAAAGGTTGCCAACTTAAAAATCACAATGGGGGCTTTGACTCCGCCATTAGATAAGACGTGTGGAGAGCTGGAGTTCTGCGTCCCAAGCCCCAAGCCCCAAGCCCCACTTTCGGGGCATTTCCTCCTTTGTTTTTATGCGCTTCGTGTGAGATTTTTATTGTGTACACACAGTGAAAGGAACTCGGAGTCAGACGCTATCTCTGCCACGTTTGCTTTTATTATTTAATGGAGCACAAAATGCATTTTTACCCAGAGCGGAGAGCTCCCTCCTCCACATCCTTGCTTATTTGCCTTCCCACCGCCACCGCCACCGCCACCGCCGCTGCTGATCCGTGCGGTTTCCTCCTTTGGCCCATTTGCCATTTGGGGGTTGCCCGAGGGAACCAGGCCCAGCCAAGGACCACCAAGGACCACGAGTAGGCATACCAAATTAATAATTTATATATGAAAATGTGCGTTAAGAGCGGCAAAATGCGAGATGCGAATATGTTTGCCAAATGGCTCAGGACAGAGGCGTTAGGCTGTTTGCCAAGGTCATAAGTAGGACTTGCCAAGATGCTCCCTTCCCCATCTCCTCCATTCAGCCGTTCATCGTAATTTGGTTAATAAAACGCGGTCTGGCATATTGCATAAAATGTATAAATATTCGTTTCTGGCTGCTCTTTGTTTTTCCGCCGAGCGCAATTTGTAAATTCCAAGCCAGATTTTGGCCGAGCCTCTGGATGTCGCTTTTCATTTGGCAAAAGGTGAGACACACTCTAAGGATTGCCACTCCGACTCCAACTCTGAAGTCAAGTGGATATTATGTGCATAAATTTTCCAGGCCAGGCCAGGCCAGGCCAGGACGGGCTCCTGGGAGGCCCTGCGGCTTGCACGGTTTTTATGGAGCAGCCAAATGTCAAATTTATGCATATGAATGTTTATGGCAGAGATCCAGAAAGGATTACGATATTATGAGTCATTGTCTTTCAGGAGCATATTCTTATCCTTCCACCAATTCACGATTCGATTCAACTTTGCGCCAAAAGTCAATTGGCCAGCAATTAATGATGATGGCTCGAAAGGATCCACTGTACAGTCCCACCCCCTTGGTTTCAGGAGGTTTCCGCCCGCCGCCCGCCGCAGGCCCAAACACTTTGCATAACATTAAGCAGCTTCGGTTCAGTTTTTATTCCGATTCCGAATCCGATTCAGATTCAGATTCCCTGCCACTTGCGACGCTTCCTTTTTTGTGGGTCCTGCGGTCGACCGCAGCTCCATAAAATATGCACCCAGACACAACAAAGTGGAGTATGCAAAATGGATCTGGGCCTGGATCCTGGCTGGGTGGGTTCTGGTGGAGAGTGGCAAAGCGCCTAAAAGCATATTTCAATTAAGCCATCACCTTGAATTATTCTCACGAGCACTGACACCCCCAGTCCCCATTCTTATCCCGAGAGTTCCGCCTAAAAGCAGACTACATTTCGTTTTTTTTTTAATTTTAATGTTTTCATTCACCGCAAGCGGAGAGAGAGTCCTGGCGGAGGAGGAGAACGTTAAAACCGCTCGTCAAAAATTTGCATTTAAATGAGGCGCAGAGGCGACTGCCTGACGGCGGCCTCAGTCCCCCACCCAACCCATCCTTCCTTGGAAGTGGAAATTTTTATGATTGCGGTGACTGCCAAATTGTCAGCAGGATAAAAGTGTGTGTGGGAGTGTGCGGCGCAGGATGTAAATATTCATTATTTCGGTGTGAGTGCACTTGCGAATAAATGAGAGGTCAGTGGCGTCTTGGGATGGAGGATATCCCTGGGAAAGTATTTGGGAATGAAAATCCTTTCCCGAAAATTCATAACCAACTAGCCAATATCCAAATCCAGTTAATTTTTGCAACATTCCATTTGCAACAAGCAACAATTTTTCACCAAAAGAATCCTTGGCAGGCATATAGCCGAGCCAAAATGTATAATGAAGAGAATAATTCGGGCAGCAGGATGCAGGATACATCAGAGAAGGACGCTCCTCTGTGTCGGTTATGCTCAGCTCACACGCTCACACGCTCACACAAGGATGGTTCGTCATCCTTCATGCAGGGATTCCTGTTGTACCATCCTCCATCCTTCATCCTGTATCCTTGCTCTGTCTCGACTCGACTTCGGCCAAAAATTGTTGGCATAAATGCCATAAACAGTTTATTTAGCAACGGAAAATTAACTGCAGAATGTTGGCAAGCCCACTCCCGCTGAAAAAAAGGATATGTAAGAGGCACAGCCAGACTGCGGACTCATCCTCGACGCTTTATGACGTTTTACTTCATGTGCAGCTTCATAATTAAGTGACTCCCGGACTCTGGACTCTGGACTCTGGACTCGGGGGAGCTTTTAGTTTTGAGCCACGTGAGTAGCATCATCGCCTGGGCTTGGGCTTGGGCTTGGGCTTCGGCTTCGGCTTCGTCCGGGCCATAAAAACAAGCCCCAAACGAGGTCAACTGAGGGCACTAAAATGCATTTGCTTTATATTCCTAAAACACACACACACACACACACACACATTCGTAGACATATTGGCGAGGAAAAAGGATACAGGACATGGGAGATAACAGAGTTAAAGACGCACATAAAAAGTGTTAGAAGCTCGTTTTGTGTACTTACTAATTTGATGGCTGGTGGTATTAATGGATGATGGCAACTTACCTGCAAATAGAGTCAAGGGAGAACACGGAAAAAGTTTAATTTTAAGGATAACGATAAGGATAACGATGAGAAACAGAAACATAAACAGAATTGGCCAAAAAATATCATTAAGGGGCGGTACAATTATACTTAATAGAGAGTATCCTGTATCCCGTATTCTATCCTCTTTAAAGCCAAGGACTAGGAAAAATTGATTATTGCCAACACTTTAACACGCCCCAGCCCATGGCCTAGGGCGCGACCGGAGGAGAAAATGTCATAAAAATTCTATTTTCGTATAAAATTTCGAAAGTAATCTAATAAATATTGATTTTCATTCGTCATCGACGACGCTGTCGGCGACGCCGGCGACAACAACATCATCATCAGCGCCTCACGGGGTCCTGCCAGTCAGTGGAGTGGGAGGAGTGATGGGTGGTGGGTGGTGGGAGAGGACAGGGCTGGCGAGTAATCCTACACGTGCATAGGGAGAGTGAGCCGGGTCACGACAGGACGAAGCGCCACAGAGGCGTAGTCAATAGTCGTTATTTGATATAGTCGAAGACCAACAACAAACCGCCATGATGGAACGTGCCTGGGACCGTAAACGCCACCGCTGACCAGGACCAGGACCTCTCGCCGCTGCAAGGGATGAAATCATGCGCGCAACTCGTTTTCGGTCAAGCATGCCACACAAAAAGGGGCCACAAGAGGCAAGCCACCGGCTGGCTGGAGGACAAACAGTTCATTCAATCATTCAAATGTCCTTTGAACTATAAAAATACATGACACTAATAAAGAAAACGAACAAATGACACGACACCGATCGCTCCCCCCTGACCACTGAGACTCCACAGGAATACGGATACGGAAGAGTAGTAGAAGAAGGACAGGAGCAGCCAGGACTCTGCTATTTAGAGCCATTTATAAGCATACTTTGAGGCGCCTTTGGCCCGGCACACGACATTTGACATTTACGAGTGAGGTGTGGGAGTGGTTTTTGAGTGAGGAGTGAGGAGGGGGGATTCTCTCTCCATCCAATCGACCATAAATTTTGTTGCTGCCATTTATTGCATTTTTATGTAAAATGACCCCCACGGTGAACCCGGTTCGGTGCGACCTTCCCTTATTTTTCCACAAACAAAACACAAACATATATTTGAAAAGTTGTTTATGGGACACTTCGATTCTCGAGGAATCGAATTGGAGCAGGACGCAGGACGCAGGACGCAGGACGTAAGAAATTTAAGCAATTAAAGATTTCGCTGCCCGATAAAGGATATAAAAGGTATTTCTGTGGCTGAATCGCATATTTCGCTTGGCTTTCGCATGATTTATATAGAATATGCGGCGTCTGCACCGCCATATGCTAGCCTGCCCCATGCCCCATGCCACATGGTACAAAGCCGCAACAACTGAAAACGAGAATACGAGCTCACAAATCAAAACCACGCAACGCAGCGCCTAAAAAGCAAGCTCCTAGAGCTCCTGACCTCCCGACCTCTCCTGAAAGCAAAGCCGGGGGGAATAAACTACATGAAGGCTTTCTTCGGCGTGTCTGGGCCCATGTAATCTCTGTTGACCATAAAGATTTATAGACTATTGTGTGTCGTTCACGGTTGCGTCGACGGCCCAGCCATCGCCATCGCCATCGCCATCGCCCGAGCAGCAGCGGCAATGAAAAGAAAACTTTTTGCAACTTAGCGCCAAACTTTATGCAATAATTTATATATATTGGGTAGCGCCGCGAACGGGCTTTGGTCATATAATAAAAATAATAAAAATCCTGGAAGCAAACCGAAAAAAAACCAAAACAAAACAAAACAAAACACGGCAAAGCATCGACAAAAAGCGACAAAAAAAAATATAGAGAAGAGTATCCGAAACGCAATGCCGACGACCTACACAAAAGGCGA
This sequence comes from Drosophila vallismaia, assembly GCA_035047325.1. Classification (NCBI taxonomy): domain Eukaryota; kingdom Metazoa; phylum Arthropoda; class Insecta; order Diptera; family Drosophilidae; genus Drosophila; species Drosophila vallismaia. The sequence continues at coordinate 23,044,784 of JAWNPU010000055.1, read as the reverse complement.
TGCCCATAATAGTCGCAGGAGCAAACAAAGGACAGAGGCAGGAGAGTGGGCGAGAAATATTCTGGGAGAGCCACAATAACGGCAACCGAAGCCGGTAAATGAAACCAAAGCATCAGCAGGGGGAGTGGGGAAATGGAAATGGATCTTTCTCAGATACCAAAAAGAAACTATAAATGAGAGTAAATTTTAGGAAACTAAGAAATCCTTTAAAGGTGTCGCCGCAGGACCTCAAAGAAGTTGAGTGCATTCTTTAATTTTTAGAATTTTTTGGGGTTTATTCTTTTAATTATCGAGAAAAATCCAGTCTCTACAAGATTATTAGTATTTTGTAGGGTATCAGAAAATTCGTCTTTGCCCAAAGCTTGTCCGTAGGAGAGTGCGTTTCTTTAATTAATATTTTTAATGTTTCGGGGTATAAACCTTATAAAATTACATTTCAAGGAAAATACATTATAGTAGGGTATTTGAAATTCAACCTCGCCCGCAGCTTGTCCGTATTACAGGGTATTCGAAATTTCTCCTCACATAACGGTTTCTCCTCTCCCTACCTCGTTAACCCTTGACTCTCTAGTGTTTTAGAGTATCAGAAGTTTGCCCAAAGCTTGTCTGTTATCTCCTCTCTTTTCTTCGTTAACTCTAGATACTCTAGTATTGTAGGGTATTAGAAATTCTTTATCGCCCAAAAGCTTATAAATTTTGTAGGGTATCAGAACTTCATCCTGGCCCAAACTCATCTCTCTCTTTCGTTAATCCCCGATTTATTGTAGGGTACTACAATATTGTACGGTATCTAAAATTCTTGCTCGCCCAGTGCTTCTTCGTATTGTAGGGAATTAGAAGTTCCTCCTCCCTCAGTCTCTCGCCCTATCTCCCTCTCTCCCTCGTTAACCCTTGATAAATTCCAGGCCTAAATATCGGTTTTCTTTTTCCGAACAAGCGTAACGTGGCTTGTCGCATCCCAACCAGTGTTAGCCAGGGCTGATAAAAAAAATTAAAAACTTCCTCCTTCAAAACGCGGGTTAGGTGTATGCCCCGGAGAGGGGGAAGAGACGCTGAAAGGGGAGAATGAGGTGCGGGTAGAGAGGGGAAAAACGCGCCAAGTGTAAAAAAAATGAGAAAAAAAGTTTTCAATGAGTTTTTCCTGTCGGCAGCAGGAGCGGCGTCGTCCTCGGTTATGGGCCTCCACCATCCCCTTCGCTCTACTTCTTTGGCGGTTTATTGTTGTTTGCGTTTTAAATAGACTCAAGTGTTGTTGGAGATTGCGTTGTTGTGGTTGTTGTTTTTGCTCGAATTGGTGTTGTTTTTGTTTTTGGCTTTGTGGAAACTGTCGGTTGCATGCATTGTCTGAAGTGCGTTTGCAACTTTTGTTGTTGTTCCGCTGGATGGATGCTGCTGCTGTGCTGGTGGTGTGCTCTGGTATCGAAATCAATCGATAGTTAATGGAAAATCGTTATTAATGAAAAGTTTACACCGTCCCATCCCCAACTCTACTTCCACCTCCCCCCCCAGACAACCCAGCAATTGAGCGCTCACTGAGCCATGCCAAAATGGTTGATAAAGTGCAGAAAGCAATAAAAAAAAAAAAAGAGCGAAGGGAAAGAGAACAGACGGAGAGTAAAGAGAACGCAACATTTAAGTAGCAAAGTTTTTCATTTTCTTTTTTTTTTCCCGTAATTTCATTTGGGTGTGAAAAGTTGCACGCACATGGAGGTGGGAGGTGGGTGGCGTAGGAGGTGGAGTGGGCGTGGCAGCCGTATTTGCCATCACTTTTTGTTGCTGCATATTTTCCAGCGCATAAATATTTTATGCATGCAACAAAGGCAGCCAAAACACAATGGCCAAAAAGTTGGCAACAGCGGGGGAGACTTTTTCTGTCTGTTAGGGCAGGGGTAGGGTTGTGGGGCAGCATTTGCACCTCTCACAAAGCTGTGCGTCTTTTGTAATATTTTTGATTGAGGAGGATCCCGCAAAAGTTTCCATTCTATCTTCATTTTTCTGTTCCATCCTTTGCACCGTTTGCATCCTTCATTCTCAATAGTTTAATGGCAGTTTAAGTAGTTCCTTCGCAGGAGGCAGGGGCAGGGGCGCCTCCTGGTCCGATTCCCACCCACAAATTTATTTTTCGGCCCAGCAATTCATTGCGACCGCCACTGAAGTCGGATCACGCAGGACATAAATAAGTGGAACGGCGAACACTCGAAATGGTTTTTTAATCACATCAGGACGAGGCAGGACTCGGCAGGACGAAGGCGTTGCACAATTTTTGGCTGATTTATTGCAACAACAAAGTTTTATCATGCATATTTTATGCGTGTAAATGTTGCCGTCATAAAACGGCTTCCAGGGCTTGCAGGGTTTGGAAGGACCTTCCCGCCTCACGCACGCACATGTGTGCTCAGGATCAGGATGTGGATGTGGATGTGGCTTCTGCGTACGAGTTGTAATGGCGGCCAATAAAGCCGACATTCAATGGCAGCAAATTGGCATTTTATTAGCCACCCATTGCCGGCACTCCAAGGGGGGGATTCCAGTCCGAGTCGACACCATCCTCCCCCCTAAGTTGCCACAAACTCCTCGCGTATGTCATAATAAAAATGAGTGTTGAAAACTTTTAACAAACGACAAAATACCAGCCGCAGTCCCAGCATCGATCGATGTCCTCTCGACTGCGCTTTGAGGTCGTCGCATCCAGAACTGGTCCAGGACCTGTTCCAGGACGAGGACGAAGACGGGGCTGGGTATAACTCAAAGTTTACTCAAGTTACTTGCGCCAGCGACAAGACAGAAAACTTTGTACTTTACATCATTAAAAAGTTTCGCTTTCTCCGCATTTTTCACAGCGTCCTCCGGTCCTGCATCTCTCCGTCTCCGTCGCCGTCTCCGGTTTCTTTCGGTCTCATCCTTCATCCTCCATCCTTGATTCAAGTTCTCGGAAAACAGACAGACTCCGGGCTTTGATTGTGATTCGGGCTCTGACTGAGGAGCTAAGCGATTGACTGTTGGCCATCAGTTGGTCGGGAGTTGAGGGTTGCCAGGACTCGAAGACTCTGCCGGCCGCAGGCCCAAGGAACTCAACTGATTAAAGTACAGCACCGACACCCCAAAAACCCGTTACTGCACATATCCTTTCGCCACTCTGCACTCCCCAATCCCCACTCCGCATCCTTTATTCCCATAATAAACGAGCGCGTAATAGAAAAATCTTTGCCCCCAACCCCCGGGGGGAAGCTTCAACAAATAAATAGTTGCAATGCTTCAGATTTCTCTACGCTCTGGTTGGCTGCCGCTGCCTGCCACTGGCCACACTGCCACACTGCCACATAGAGGGGCAGAGCCTTGTGGTGGCAAGGATACTAGAGGAAGGGTTCGAGACGGAGACTGGGAACTTTCATAGTTGGCAGGAGCCGAGCGGTGGTTGCCTTTTTGTGCCCATGCGCATGGAAAATAGTGGCACAAACTTGCACACAGGACACGGCACGGCATGGCATGGCATGGCACAAAAAAAGGATAAAAAGAAGGCTCGGAATGTGCGGAGCAAAAAAAAGAAAAGGGATAGTCGGGGGAGGAGTCGTGGCTGCCAGTGTCCTTTCGGCTTTGTCACTTGGCTAGTCTCCACCTTCGGCGACTGGCGGAAGATTTGCATAAAAGCTCGGACAGCACATGTGGCAGGACTAGGGATAGTGGCAGGACTAGGGATAGTGGCTGAGGCGGAGCTGTTAAAGTGTGGCGCCGCGGCAATTATTAAGTTTTCTTTTTCTTTCCAGCAATTGTTGGACCAGAACCAGGACTCGCGTATGAATTATATAGAAGGGCACCTGGCTCTGGGCAGGACGACGGCGTATTAGGGCCAATTTAGCACGTCGTTAAATGAAGCCATCCTAGAAGGATCAGGACCAGGACGAGGTGAGAATTAAAAACTCGCATCGCAGATTAACATCATAAGCTGGAACAGTTTAAGGCTCGCGAGCGAGGACTCTCTCCGAGATCCAATCTCAGTCCAGAATCCAATATAAAATCAAAAGGAATTCGGCATTAGGAGAGCTCCTCGGAAAGGATATCCTAGCTCCTCTCTCCTGCTTTCACTGTCACTGCCGGATAAATGATGCATATGCATTTCCATCTCCATTTCCATCTTGCATCTTGCATCTGCATCTTGCATTTGTATCTGAATCTGGATCTGGATCTGGATCTGTATCTGTATCTGTATCTGGGAGGAGGTATACATGTGTCATGTATTTTTTATATCCCTGCCAAAAACATAGTCTTTATGCTTTGACAAAATGTACACCATTTGCATATCCTCAGCCAGGACTCTCCGTTCCCCACTCCTGGATCTCCTTTTCCTGTTTTTCGTTTTCCCTTGAAAAATGCAGCAAAAGCCAACGAACTGTAACTGGACGTCGTTTTCATCAATATCAATGGGTGAATGGGTGAGAGAATCTCCTCCCCCGCACTCCCAGTCGCAGTCGCATCTGTATTCTCCTCTTCTTCTGCGTTGCCCCAACAGAGTTGCAACATATGCTATGTTGCACAGACTAGAGGGGGACTAGAGACTGGGGCAGGTCTGGTGTGGACAGCAACGCTTTTGCAATACAACGCATCATTTTTATTGTTTGTCGGCTGTAGGGAAAAGCAGCAGAAACAGCAGCAACAGCCACGGCAGGAGGCGAGTGGGGGCGTGCCTTTGTATTTTTGAAACCAAAAATAGAAAAAAATGCAACAAACTCGTGCCCCAACCCCCAACCCCCAACCCCCAGCACATGCCACGTCGAGGAAAATACACTTGAAATGCGTATTGAAGTGGCGGAGGCGTCCAAGTTCTTTCTACTTCAAGAGTTCGATATTACGTTTTTTTTTTTTGGAAGTCCCCCACTTAGTCCTTCGTCCTTCCCGCTAACGACACTATCAACAAGGCAAACAACCCACAACCGCACTCAACTATTGTTCATTTCACCTCCTAATAAGTCTCAATTAAATGTACATAAAGCATAACACCTTGTAACATTTGCATGTTTTGAGCCAAACAAACTAGCAGTCCTGCTCCTGCTCCTGCTCCTGCCAGGATATTTTCACCCTACCCGACTGCCGTGTTTATACTTGAACAACTTTCCCAAAGTTTCAGCACGCAAACCTTTAACGCAGGAGCCAGAAAATACAAAACAAAAAAAAAAACAGGTCCTGTCATTCTGTCATTCTGCCAGTGTGTCCTTTAATCATTCCCTCATTAGTTCGGCGAAAGTCATTGTTATCGACACATTGAATACATTTGTGACGTGCAGGAGGGTGGTGTTAGTCCTGTCTAGTCCTTCGAAAGCTTCTACAATAAGGGAGGGTATCCTTAGAAATTGATAGTTTTTTAAGGATTAAACCAACATTCTACTCATAATATTCCCCAAAAATGTAAGAATACATCACAAAATTTGGTTTCTAAATCAAATCTTCATAGCGACCAAGGGGCGCTGACGTTTATGGTACGGCTTGGAGAGAAGAAAGCATAGGATAATGATGACTTTATTAATTGAAATCTCAGTAAAAGGTTGTACTTTTTGGAAACTTTCTTGCTCTCTCCCTGCTCTCTCTGCATAGCTTCGAGGGACGCTGCCGTTTATCGTACGCCTCGGAACAGATCTGAGAAAATAAAGCATAAAAATTAATAATAATAATAAAAACAAATCAAGATTAATGAAGGGTATTCGAAAGGTCGCTCTGCTGTCAATAAAATAATTTTGGCTTGAGGGGGACTGTTCTTCTACAGGACTCTCCCCGCTCCCCGCTCTTTAAGGACATTGCATGCGTGCGTTTCAAGTGGCTGGCGCTGTTCTGGCCCGCTTCCTGTCGTAAATAAAGCAAAAGTCGCTTTTGGCAACGCGTGTACAGGTGGCACCCGGCCTTAATGAATACGACATTATTTTTTATGAGCTGTCAAACACTATTTTCCATACATTTTTTTCGTCCTTTCTCGGTAGTCCCTTCTCTCGGCATCGTTTCCTTTTGCCATTTTTATTTATCGCCCTTGGGGTATGTGCTTTGTTATGGGGTGTGGGGTGTGGGGTGTGTGTGTGTTATTATTTATATTATTTTTGATAAATGTTTTTGGGAAATTTGTATTTTATTGGTTGTTTATCGACAATTAGCGGTTTGTTTGCCGTTTTTTGCGGTTTCGCCGGGCCTCTCAATATGCATAATAATGTAAACACTTTCCGCTCCTTTTTGTCCCTGTTGTTGATTTATTCTCCCAAGGATAGCAGACGAACAACAAACAAGGTCCACTCGAAAGGATAAGGAAGTGGAAATAGTTGGATCTAAGTAAAGCGAATTAAGCGAGTTCCAGAGCCGTGAAAATTGTACTATGCCTCATAAATAATAAGAAAACCAATTTATTGAACGAAAAAAAAACTTGGAGGACGTGACGCACGCAGCTGCTGGCGAGGCGAGGCGAGGCGAGGCGAGGCGAGAGATCCCGAGGCCGAGGCAGCTTTTGTTTACATTTGGGTTCAGCTATTTTGAGAAGCCATAAACAAAGCAGGAAAAGCAGGAAAAGCAGGAAAAACCAGAAGCCAGTCGGAGGAAAACAAATAACTAACACTCTGCACTCTCTTGGCCGCTCTCCTGGCCAGCGAGGGAAACCTAATGAGCTGTGCCGCTTTTGAAGTTGCCTCGCTGGGGCAACAACAGAGCTGGGGCAACAACAGCAATGATCGAATTGAATTGAATCGAAAATCGATCGATAATCAAATGGAAGACCCACAATTAAGGCAGGCAGCCATAGATAAGACTCGGGGTGGATTGGACACGCTCGGGGGTGTGCGTTAATCACGCAAGTAATTCTAATGCCAGACCCGCGGGGTTCGTCTCGCCCCGTCCTGACCTCCCGCGATAAGTTTTCCCTCCTCGAGGGTGAGTTTTCCAAAGCACGGGGCACGGGGCACGAGGCTGGGGCATAATCAGGACAGAACATGCCACGCACAACACAAGGATAGCGCAAGGACGAGACGGGGTTGCCTGCTCCCTTTTAACAAAGCTGTAAAACTGTCACCTCTCATAATCAAGAGACTCAAATTAAAGCCCCGAGTGCTTTTCGCCACAAATTCAGAAATTCAGAAATTCCGAAAACCGTCAGTCAAGTGTGACAGTTGTGAGGTTAGGATTCGCATGTGAGAGCGAGCAACGGGGTTGCCACCCAGTTTTGCTTTTCTGCTTGCTAGAGGAATAGGGAAACACTTTTTGAAGTCTTTTTTTTTGGTGTATTTTTAAACAATTTCAATAAAAAATCTTAAAGAAGTTATTCTGTTTTCCAATATATTTTTCTTTATTCTCCAAAGTTAAGGTTTTAAAGATTTCGAAAATATTCACCGTTTCCTTTTGTGCTTTCTAGAGAAATAGGGAAACACTTTTTTTTTTGGAAACTACACGTATTTTTTTGCATATTTTTGACAAATTTTAATTCTTCCTAATTCTTCCTTCTTTATGAAGGAAATATTCTCAAGATTCTTCTGTTTTCAGGATATTATTATTATTTCCTTAAAGTTTAGCACATTTTCTGTTTTCTAGAGAAATAGGGAAACACTTTTCGACTTCGAAATTGGAATTGAACGTATTTCGTGACAATTTTGTAAACAATTTCAATTGGAACATTAAATTAATTTTTCAAATTACAATAAATCTTCAAATTTGACCATCAAAATTTGAAGATTTATTGTAATTTGAAAAATTAGAGGAAATATTCCCGAAAAAGTTCTTCTATTTTTAGAATATAATTCTTCTTTCTACCAGGTTTAGGTTGTAAAGATTTTTAAAGAATAATCCACCTTCCTTTTGGTTACCAAAATATGGAAATATTTTCTTTGAAACATCTTTGAAAACGAAGGTATTTTTAACATATTTTTAAACAATTTGAATTAGATTTTCTTATGACATTAATCCTAATTTTAGATAGATTTTAGAAGCCTAAAATCTTTCCCATTTTTAGAGTCTTTTTAGAAGAAAACTCAACAAAGAGTGTCTCCGGTTTTCGGGATATTATTCTTTGTTCCATCAAGTTTAGGTTTTAAAGATTTCTAATTTATTCTTAATCTTAAATATGGAAACATTCTCTCTTAAAAAACTTTATTTATTCTAATAATTTTCATTTGGAATTATTCATTTTTTTCTTAAGAAACTTATTTCAATTCATTTGTAAAAAACTTTCCATTCGAGTGATTTTTGTTTTAAGAAAATTAACAAATTACTTCCAAGGATATAATCCCCACTTGTTAACCCATTCAGTGTCCTTTTTGGAGGAAAGTTCCCCTCGAAGAACCACCCACTCCATCCTCGCTAGTATTTATGTTTATTAGACGAAGCAATTTGCCGACTTAAGCAATTACCAGCCGCCCAACAAAAGGCGTTGGCGCTTTTCAATATTTATACGTCCTTCGTCCTGGTGCGGTGTCCTGGTCCGCTGTCACCCAGAGCCCGCGGCGCCCGCTCTAACGGTATGTATGTAAATGGTAAGTAAATGGTTGACGGCTTACAAAACACCATGCCAGGCATAACAAAGGCGGCGCTGCGACCACAGCCCCGTTATTATTATTGTTGCATACGTCCTGCGTCCTGCGTCCTGTCTTGTCCCACCCACAGCCCACAGCCCACTTTCCTTTTGTTTCCCCTTTTCCTTTTTCTTTGTTTCTCCAGCAATTTGCGAAGAATGTAATTTAATAGCGTTGCATGTGTGGCAAGATGTGTGCTTGCGGCAAGGCTCGGTGAGCTGTTGAATGCGCCCCCAGGTGGGGCTCCTTACCGGCAGGACACATTCAAGATTATTGGTTTCAAGGGTAAAATTATGAAATGAAGTGGAAAATTAAGTGAATGATTGCGCCGAGTGGTAAGTGGCAAGTGGCAAGTGGCAAGTGGCGAGGCATAAGTCGTCAAAGGATACGAGAAAGCTCGCCGTAAAGACTCCTAATCTCCCGTTAACTTCTAAAAAAAACTGTAAACGTGACATAAGAATCCTTTTAGAAAAAACCGTTTAACGGGGTATTTTCGATCCTTAAGCCACGAAATCGAGAATATCCTTTGATTTATAGGTTAGGATAAAGGATTTGAGGTAAAATTGCAAAATTTGTAACATTTTCAAGCATGTTCAGACTTGATTAAGAAAGTTTTTGGATGGAAATTCCTTTTCCTTATTTTTGAAATCAAAATAAAAAGCTTTGTCCTTCTTCCTTGAAAAAGTATTACCACTTTATTGTATCCTTTATTGGAATTTGCAGATATTTACATTTCAATTGTCGGGAAATCGAAGGACTGTCCGCCCACAAAGTTGCTGGCGAAAGGATACAAGTTGAGTTCGGAAAGTTCGCGTGTCTGAGTCATAGTCCGAGATGCAATAGAGCAGCTCCGAAGCTTTGAAGGATATAAAAAGGACCCCAAAGAAGTGTGTCAACGACTTTGCTCCACTTAACCATTTAAGGAGCAAGTTAGCTGGCACGTAATGTCCTGTTCAAGGCAAGGATGTAGCCGAGGATGTGGAGAAATTCAAAACAAGTGGCACAAAATATTGAACAACAATAGAAAGGAGAGAGCTTACAAGGGGAAGGAAGTCCTAGAGCAGGGGGGGGTAGGAATGTGTCATCATTAGAATGGGAGAATGGGAGAGTAGAGAGTGGAGACAGGAGATGGGAGAGCAGACAAGGATGAATGTAATAGGAAGAAAAGGGAAGAAAGTGCGCCGAACAACGGGACACACGCACTGTCACCCCCTGCCGCCTGCCGCCTGGCACCCAGCTCGAAGCCACCCCCGCCAGGACACTCACCACCACCATAAAAGTGAAATACACAATGAAATTTACGCAACATCCAGGCGTTGTCGTTGTAATAAAATAAAAAAAATAGAAAATAACAGAAAATGAGAGAAAATAGGGTGACAAGCGGAGGACGAAAATCAACAAGGACATGTGAGGCAAATGCTGATAAAACCGTCAGCTGAAAGCGAGGCAAAGGACACTGAGACAGACAGGACAGGTCGGAGGAAGCAACAGAAGTAAATGTAAAAATCCGATTAGATTGAGACTATTATTTTGTCTTTTTCGAAAAATGTTTTGAAAAAAATCTAAAATCATATTAGATCCTTTTTAGTATAAAAAATAAAGCAAGGATATGAAACAAATATGAGGCTTGCTTTTTTTTACACTCCAAAACGCTTGAAAAGTATGCTACATTTTTTTAAGGAGCTTTTAATGCCGTTATTCTGAGTTAGGGATTTCTGCTTAAAGTTTCAGCATTTAATCGATATTTTTGGTTTATTTTCGTAAAGAAACAGATTCCGAAGATAATTTGCAGCAAAACAACAAGAAGGACTTAAAGCCAGGACCAATGGACTTGGAACAAAGACTCCCGACTTTGGGCATTGCAAAGCTTTGGGTACCGTTAACGGTCGAGAGACGCAGACAGCCAAATGAGAGTCACATTGACCTACACACACATACACACACACACCGATACACACCGACACACTGATTTCGAATTTTGCCGCAAAAAATGCGACCGCAAACACCAACACCAGAACACCGACACACAGACAGAGACAGAGACAGGGCGAATGATTAATTGTCAAAATATGTTGAGCAAAGCCAAATGCAAAAAAAAAAGAGAGTAAAGGAGATGGGGAGAGCGTCACAACGGCAGTGTGCGTGTGCGTGTGCGGCGACAATGTGTGCGGCGATGTATGCATATGTATTTATATTAACTTGTCATTACGTGACTACGGACAGCAAGATTTATTATCATTTAGTCGTCTCCCTCCCACTCTCTCTCTCGGGTAACGGGTGCGATGTAAAAATTCAGGACCCCCCGCCCTATCCCCTTGCCACATTTTATACTCACAGTAACTTGTTGAGCAAACTCAACCTTCGGTTGGCCGACCAATTCAATAATATGAACCATATGGAACGATTTGCTCTCTGACGTGGCGCCTTTGCGAGAAAAAATTGTTAACGGTTAATGTATCACCGATACTCTGGAAGCTTTTGCTTTGACTTCCTCTTCAAATCTTTGCTTTACTGTTACTTTTTTGCACTTTTTACGTGTTACGTGTTACGTTTTACGTTTTACGTTTTGATTCGAAAATTTTCACTCGAGTTCTGGCCTCTGGGTGGAATGTGTTTTGATTCTGTATTGTTTTTTTTGTTTTTGTTTTTTAATGTTTATAATAATTTATCTTATCTTTATTTTCCAGTATTTAAACACACACCCGTGTACTGTTCTATCTCTCTCTCTTTGTTGCGCCTCCCCTGTTTCTCGTATTTCTAAAATCGAATTCAAAAATTTATTCGGTATTCAGTTTTTTTTTTTGTTAATATTTATTTTGTTCGTTTCTGGCTGTAAGCACGGGTAATCGGGTAATTGGAGCACTTTTTCAGGTACAGTTGCTTTGAAATGTGTACTTTGAGTTTAATTGCTTGGAAAGGCAGCGATTGGCTGCGAGAGAATTTATTCAAAAATCGTGGCAAGTGCCCATTCGAATCACTTTTCTTCTCGTAAAATCGAACTATTATTGTTTCAAGTTTTATTTCGAGAAGGCCAACCAAAAATTGCTCTGTGAATATTTTCCATTTAAAAGAAATTCACAGAATTCCAAAGCAAACATTTCAGTCACCGAAAAAATACTCGAATTTTAGACTCGAACTCGTTTAAAGACAATCTTTGCTTTGCTTTGTCTTAAATTTTTAAAGCTTTTCTTTAACAGTATTTTAGTGTGGCTAAAAAAAATACTAAACTCCCCGAGCTGGGCAAGTCGAATCATGCTCCGCTGGCCAAATTAGAAAAGAGCAATGCATATTCAATTAACAAAGCTATATATGTACGATATTGGTATATATATTGGTTTAAATGGAAAGGCACAAAGCGCACAAAATACAACAAAATATTGGCGAAAAATGTTTTGAGTTGGAGAATCGGAATCGCCATCCATGGAGATGAAAATGAAATTATGGAATGCTCGAAAATATTCAAATTCAATGTGAGAATCGTTTTCTGGTTCGGATTGCTTTTAGTTTTGGTTTGGTTGGCTTTTTGGGCCAACATTTTAATTGAAAATGTTTTTGTGTGCTGCGAGCATGAAACAATTTTTGGCTGTTTGTTTATCCGAGAAAATTGGAAAAAAACATGGCCAGAATAAAACAAAGCGGAAAAAATATTCCAAAAAAAAAAAGTAAAAAAGTAAACCCCGCAGGAGAGGAGAGCGATCGAGTCTCTGATTCTATATTCTATTTGGATATTTTGTTTACAAATTGTTTCTAATTATTTTCGAGTTTTTCGGGTTTGTTTCGGGTTTGTTTATTGTGCAGTCGGCGGGGTCTATTTCTGGAGCGAGCGTTAATGATGCTGATGAAAAGATTGAACAGAAATCGAGTTCTGATGAGTCAGGATCTGTGGATCTCTGGATCTCTGGATGATAATTTCCCGTGCTTACAGATTCAACAGCTTTGCATTTCAGTGTAAAAATTGTGTAAACAAATTAATAACGTTTGTTTTTTTGTTGGCTTTTTCTACCGAATTTTGTAATTTTTGTTTTTAAAGCGAATTTAAAGCGGAATTTTATTGATTTAGTTGGTTGGATTTTTGTTTTGGTTTTTGGTTTTCGGTTTTCGGTTTTGGTTTCGGTTTTGATTTCGGTTTTCGGTTGGATTGGATTTGGTTTTGGTTTTGGATTTCTCAACAATACGCGTATTATCAATATGCGTTTCTGAATTAAAGAACAAATTTCACGACGAGAACTATACGAAAATATTCCGACTTAACCACACAGAGAACTTAATGTGTACTCTCTGGCTTTTCCGATTTTCCGACTAGACTGATTCAAATTCAAATTGGAACTGTTCCCGTGTTCTGCCGAGCCGCAGCGAAGTTGCAGCGAAGTCGCACCCGAACGCCGGCACGAGCTCTGGCCGAGCGTCGGCAATTCGCTTTACCGTTACTCTGTGTTCTATGGATGTGTGGTCCGCGCCGCGGGGAAAGCGTCTGCACACAAACGCTGCCCGTCGTCGCTTCCTACGCATGCTCATTCGCTCTCGCTTTCCCCCATTGGCTTTTCCCTTGACTCTGGACTCGGAGGCTCCTCGGCTCAAAGAAGAGTGTGGCTAGCTTCGAAGCTGGCATTGCCCCTTTTCGAAGTCCCTCCTGCATTTGGAAAGCTTCGCTAGATCGCGTCGACGATCCTTTTCTGGCATTTCTCAGCCTCGCGACTCGTTACTCGTTCTATATCCGAATATTCCATCTTTTGATTTATTTCAAGCGGAAACTATTTGCTTTTTATTGGAATAGTTGCGGATTTCTTCGTAATATCATTAAATTCAAAATATTTTAAGATTAAGATCTTAATGATCTCTCGAAAAAAATGATAAATGGTTGCCTATTTTTTAGGGTTAGCTTGAACTTTACCGTTATTCTTCTCCAGTAGAGAGCGCCTGTTGCTCAGGAGATAACGGTAAAGCCTAGAATTTCTCAGAGAGCGGCTTGGGATCATCCTGTGCAACAAGTTCGGCTTCTCTCCGAAGTGGGAAGCACTTCGAACATGCCGAATGTCGGCATTTGGGCTTGCGCAGCGGGTGCAAGCGAAACAGCATCACAGCAAGAGTCCTGAAAAGGGATGGCACCTACAACAGCGGTTCCACAGGGGAACCGACCCCAACCGAGCCCAAACTCACGACCGAACACGAACACTCGCATCAAACGAACTTACAGCATACCCGACCAATTCCAACCAGCAAACGCAACAGCCCAACACGCCGGCACACAGCCAGCAGACGGTAAACAACTCCACAAACACATCCGCACATGCATCATGCACATCGAAAGGGCCATCTGGTGGGTGGGTGGAAGGGGAGGTCTGCTCCTATCGGATGGTCGGGAGTGCGGCACGAGCCACGACTCGAACTGGTCCAACATGTGTGTTCGACGGGCACGATGTCGAACCAAACGACAGGACCAACATCCGACCACCGACGAAGGGCATACTCTACAAGGACTCTGCGGAATGCCAAACAATTCTACTAAAGTGTCTGATAATAGTGCTTGTTGCATCTAAATTTGGGTCCCAAAACCCCATAAATACCCCCTACTATCCTTGTCGCAAAACAAAACATGGAGCGGAAGAGAGTCGAAGGCGGCCGAATAACGGCACACTCAAGCAGGCTGGAAAGGCAAAAAGGCCTAAAAGGAAAACCTCCGACGGCCAGCCGAACCCACCAAGGCCGACTCGTGCAGCGGAACACCCGCGCAGTCTCGCTCTCCGCTGCCGCGCGCTCTCTCCAGCTGGCGCCCTCTCGCTTTTACAGCCCGCAGCCGGGCAGTGGGTGCGAGCGAAGCGGCTAGCGTTAGTTTTTCGCCCTAGCTATGTAACGTGCCTTGTGGAGTGCACCTGAATGGGAGAGCGAGAGAGTAGAGCGCGCGGCTGCTGCCATGTGCCGGGCTTACTGGCTGGTTGCCTGCCGCCTAACGGGACAGCCGGAGAGCGGAGTGGGCGGTGGGGGCTGTCTCTTGGGTGGGATGGCTGAGTGGGTTTTGGGCGGGCAGGCTGGAGGGGCAAGATCTGAGGAATGGCAAACATGTGCGTTTCGCTGCTCTTGCTTTGCATTTTCTGTTTTCTGTTTTGACTGGAAGTGCTCATCACGGCGATGATAATTTTCTGTTGAATATTTATGAAAGACATGACTCACGATGTGATTAGGAACAGCGCACCCTACCGCCTTGCTGGCGGTGGGATCCAAAAGGAAAACACAGAACAGGCTGGAAAACTACGCCAATAAGAGAAGCGAAGAGAGTGGCTGAAGAGAGTCCGGTTAAAGAGAGAGTGGACGCCCACACTCACGTTCGAATTCGCACTCTCGCACTTACGCCACCACCCACCACCCACAGACGACAACCCACCGGCCATACGCCATTCACTGAAATGTTTGGAAATTCATCATCATGAGGTTTGATGACGACGCACGAAGACGGGAAGAAATTAATATGCGAAACGCAACAATTTTTGCCAACTACAGCGTTTGCAACAACAAGAGTCCCACCGCTGCCACCACCACCACCGACAGTAACAACAACAACAGCAACAGCTGGAAGAACACTTTTTGTGCGCTGCTCGCAACCGGCAAAATAATAACAAGGAAAACATCTGCGAGGCATTGAATAATGCCAGGGAAGTTTGGGGCGCGGCTTGTTGAGCATTTTTTCTTCTGGGGTTTCCCTTTGTGGTTCGGGCTCGGGCCTTGACTTTCAAGCGGCAAAGTGGAACTCTTTCAACAGATTTACAGTTGCAATTGTGGCATCAACGAAACGGAATAGGATTGCCAAATCACAATCAAAAGCATACACCAAGAGAAATGTTGAATATATAATTACCTGCCTCTCGAGGAGAAAGCACATCCTTTAAGTCAGAACCATTTCGGAAAGGTTCTGCGGGTTACTTGGAAATTTTACAATAAAATCGCTTTAAGTTTCTAATTTTTCTATTAGTGATGACAGAAATCAAAATTGACAGAAACACCGCAAAGCTTAACCGATTAATCGAATATCGGATAATTACCAAACTTAATTATCGAAACTAACGATGATTTAACGAAATTTCGATGAATATGAAATGTATTCCTTTTCAATGGAATTCCTTTTTTGTTTTTTTTCGTATAATTTAAGATTTTTTTATTATATTTGAACGAAATAAATTAAAGTTAAGCTGCTTTAGAGCTGGGTGGGTGGGAATGCTGAAATCTGGCCACCTAATATGCCAAAATCCATCAATAGTCAGCTCAATTCAGTCGAGTTCGGTTGAGTTCAGTCAGTCATTCATTCAAGCAGCTAACAATCTCCGCCCTTGACAGACTCGGAAACCTAACAACCTGCCAAAGCAGCAATGAATGTCGTCTCCTTCAGCTGCCTGTCCATCTGGCCGCCACCCCCACCGCCACGGATGAGGGGGAACCCCATTCAAGCGTTATTATTGTAGCTAGCTGTTATTCTTTTTTTCCTGCTATTTTCGCTACGCGCTTTTTGCCTTTGGTTGCCTGTGCGTGGGTGTCTGTTTCTATCTCGGCGTGTATTTGTGTGTCACTAGGATACGCCAGAATCGCCTCCTGCCTCCTGCCACGCCAGTCCTCGCCACGTTGTCTTGGAGTTTTTCAATTTGATATGCTCGACCGATTTCCTCTCATTTGAAGCGCGGCGCAACGTTGTCAGCATCGCCGGTCGCTCTTGCTTGCCACTCGCTGTTGCCTGCCACTTGCTGTTGTTATTGTTTTTGTGCGTTGCGCTTGTCGTCGCCAATTTATCGCATTTTTACTTTGATTTTGCGTTAATTTTTGGACTCCTCCGCTCGCCCGTTCCAGCACTCCGTGTCCTGGCGAACTTTCTGTGTATTTAGCGCTAAATGGTGTGTTGATATTTTCCTTTTTTTAGCCTCCTCCACAATCTGCCCCCGGGGCAGTTGAGTGTTAAGGCATATAATCAGTGTCAAGATGGCGGCGATTATTCCAAAGAAATCAATTTTACGAGCAGCGAAAGCTAGTTGATGGAAAGTCCTGTCCTGAGACTCCTGGGGAGTCCATTGCCTTTTGTATTCGAAGGAAAGTGTAACCTGTCCTCATCGCATCGCATCCTTATCGATTTTATTCGGCACAGGAACAGGAAGTTGGCAAACAGCATTATTAAATCCAGAAAGAGCAATAAATTCAATAAATGGAAGAATTACCAATGATTTTTTTCGCCATTTACTCGGGTTTTATGCACTTTGACATTATCTGCCACTCCCACGCCCACACACACACACACTCGAATCGAGGCATCGAGTCAATGTCATTTCGATTTTACATCCCGTATCCCGTATCCCGTGTCCCGTATCCTTGTACGTACAGAGAAGTCGTTAGGCCGAGCCGGACACTCAGCTCCAGAGCGATTGGCTTTATGCATCAACGAGCACGGGAAGTGGCAGCGAGAGGGAGTGCCTCCACCACATGGTCGATATTTATGCGAAAATCAAGCGATAAATCTAAATTATATGCCATTGCTAAGGCTAATGCCGGAGTACCAGACAAAGAAGTCCATGACGGGGCAGCCTTGACTCCTGATCCCGGCCCGACTCCCTCCTCGAAACGAGCTGAAAATATGGGAAAGGACACAAAGAGTATTTTTACGATGATTAGACATCCTTGAAATGGCCTAATTAAAAACGAAACGAGAGGCGATGCTGATAGATTCTGATTACCATGTAATTGGGAGAAGTTTTGGAAGGACTCGCCTCCCTCCAACCAGCCTCGGATTTGTCATCGTTTCGAGTCAGAAAGGTCGACGCACGGAATAGGGAATCCTGTATCCTGTATGAGAAATACTTTTTGAGACGCCTGTCAGAAGGTGGACCCCGAACCCGAACCCGAACCCGAACCCAAGACCAGGATGATGTCCTGTCACACATATACGTATCCGTATACATGTCGCAAATTTGATTACGACTGCTGCTGCTGTGTCGTCAAGTTTTCGTTCCGCTGTCAGCCCGGGGGCACAAACTCTCTGCGGTCGAAAATTAATGAAAATTTCATAAACTGATGGGGCCTATGCCCTGTCCATGTCCATGTCCTTGTGGATGTGGATGTAGGTGTGGGTGTCTCTATATCTCTTTCTGGATGGACCAGAAGCCATCGCAATGTTTGCGGTTTGCCATCATAACTTAATTAACAGCCGCTCAGTCCGAAACCCAGGGCCAATATTATCCCAGCCCATCCCGTCCCGCAATGCGAGCGTGATAGATATTGGAAGGGTCTGAGTCGACTGAGTCCTGTCATCCCTTGCTTTGCATCTGACCCGTCCAGGGCGGATCCTGATCAAGTTATAAATAGTATTTCATATTTCACTGGCCCGGCTCGACCCAAAGAACTATGTCAAAGTAGCATATGTTAAGCCACGAGTAGGCGGCGAGGCCAGGACTAGGACTAGGACTAGGACGAGGCGACCCACGACCCACGACCCACTGGATAGGGTGGAATAGAGGAAGCAACCCTTTCAGCCTTGAGTCCTTCGGCAGCAATGTTAGGGCGGTGGCTCGGCCGCAGGACCCGAACACGTACTCATAATAATATTTCACGTTGCTCCCACAGGGAAGGTTTCCGCTTCCCGGTTCGTCCTTCCCGGTTCGTCCTTCCCCTCGTTTTACCCCTCTGTCCTGGATGTCTGCTGCTTGTTGATAAATTGGCGACAGCGTATAAATTAAGAAATTGTACACTAATTGCGTAAAAAACTTGTTGTTGCCGCATACTTTGAGGCGGGTTTTCAATGCCACCGCAGGAGCAGGAAGGCGATAGAAAAGTGGGCGCTGGGTGGCGATATAGAACATCGAGGAAGGACATCAAAGGAGGGGGCGGAGCAGAGTGCGTGAAAGTGTTGCTGCTTTGTAAAAAGTTTTATTTATCGATTTTGTTTTGCGACCCGCAGCAACCAAATAGCATCCTTTTCCCCGCCCCTTCCGCCACCTTGCACCGCTTCAATTCCAATTTGATGTTGTATCAAAAATTTTTAAAGCATACATTTTGGCGTTTGGCAGCCACCGACTAAGTGCGGCAGCAACATGGGGTTGGGGCATGGAAGAGGGACGGGGACGGGGACCGTGCCTCATCATCTGAGAGTTGCTGTTGCTTTTGAAGTTTGCACAACACAAAAACCGCAAAATCTAATTAACGGGGCGCTTGGTCTTGGTTTTGCCATTGTCGAAGGATGTGGGGCAAGCGGCGGCTACCCCAGTACGGGGCATGCGGCACGGGGCACGCAGCAAGGGGCGGAGGTAGTTCTGTGAGGTGGCGCGGTTAGCGCGGGTTTCTTTTGCTGTTCCTGGCATTTGACTTCAGGGCTTTTCTTTCTGGTTCCTTTCTCGTTTCTTATTTTCTCCCACGGATCCCACGGAGAGCTGAAAGGACGCAGGACCAAAGCATTTAATATCTAATCTAAGAAACTGAAAGTGTTTCCCGCCCGGGTGACAGATTCGACCTTTGCCAACGCAATTCTTCAACACGATAAGGTTGGTGGAACCTTTCATGGCAAAAAACTGGATATTGATTCGAAGGATCTCCCTCATCCTTGTGAGTTTTAAACTTTTATTAACAAACTTTAAATATTTTCAACAAAGTTTTGAGAAATTTATTGATTAGCAATTTGGTTTTATTAATTTATTATTACTAAAAGTTTGGAAAACCTAAACAAAGTTTTTAAGAAATGATTTGGATTTATATTGAATTTAGAAACTAAATCTTAGTTTAG
Organism: Drosophila vallismaia; assembly: GCA_035047325.1. Classification (NCBI taxonomy): domain Eukaryota; kingdom Metazoa; phylum Arthropoda; class Insecta; order Diptera; family Drosophilidae; genus Drosophila; species Drosophila vallismaia. The sequence continues at coordinate 23,025,512 of JAWNPU010000055.1, read as the reverse complement.
TATTAAAAGTTTAATTTAGTATTAATATAATACTAGAATTCATAAATTTCTTCTGGGAAAATATTTAACGTTAAAAGAAACTAATATAATGATATTTTCATTTAGAAACCTATTTTTTAAAGTTTTTAACTTGTATTTATGGTTTAAAGTGTCCTGAAAAATTTATTCCAAATAGGTTTAAGAAAAATCATATTTTTTCTTATGTTTCAAAAAAAGAAAATATTTATGGTATATTCCTGAAATTTATTTAAATTTCTTTTTTTTTATTGTGAATCGATTTCTAGGTAGTAGAAACAAAGACAAAAATATAAATTAATAAGAAATTAGAAATATAAAATTTGTAAAAAGTTTAACTCTAAGAATTTATTAACATTTCCGTATTAAAAATGTGTATGAAATATGGTATTTTCTTTATACTTTGTTTGAGAAATTGTTAAAAAATGAATTTTATTTAAAATCGATGTAAAATAGAGAGAAGTACAAAGTTATATTTATTAAAAAATATTAGTATTAGTATTCACTTTCTCCACTTTCTTTTTGTTTTATTTTCAATTCTCATTTAAAATTATCAAATAGACAAAACAAAAAAACAGATTTTGAGATAAAAAAAAGTCATTTGTAACGGTTGAGTGGTTTTGAAAAAAAGAAAAATCTGGAATTGGAAGAAGCGTTGATTTGCAGGCAATTAAATCTATTTTTGAAATTCCTAAAAAGGAGAATCAGGACATACAATACATTTGGAGAATTTACGGAGAAAAGCCTATTCTTTGGGGGGCTTAGAAGAGAAGGGAGTGGGAGTCAAGGTCCTCGACAATGGAAACCAATCGACTTTTTATTTCCCGTAATGCTTTTAGACGCAATTTTGACAGCTCCCTGTCTCTGTCTCTGTCCCGCCTCCGTCGCTGCCCTCCTTTTTACACTCTCATTTCCCCGCCATTAATTTGAGTTGGGACGGGAGGTCCTTCCATTCGACAGCTGTGTCAAATTTAAGCAGCATTTAAAGCATTTCTGTTTGTCAATCTTGTTTTACATATTTATCCCACCGCCCATGTGGCAGCCCCGCCTCCTCCTCCTCCTCCTCGTAGTCCCCAGATTGACAGACCTCAGTTAGTGTCATCATAATCATTTTGTCATTAATATGTCTGACTGGCCACAGAGCGCGTCACCATCGCCATCGCCATCACCGTCTCCGTCGCCATCGCCAGTGATGTCCTGCCCCATCCCCCTTATGGTAAGCGTAATCTGCGGTTTGCTTTTTGTTGTTTTCATTGTGTTTGCCGCCTGCTCTCTCTCCCCGCCCTCCAATCCATTGAATTATATGGATTTTTGCTTAAATAAAGTATATATCCGAGCATGTGTGGGTGCCACCCCCCCTCGGCCCAAGCCCAGCATTTCCGTATTTTTATTTGTCCTATCTGTTCTCTCTGTCACACACGTCGCCTCCAAATCCCTCTCTTACACCGAGAGTGTGTGTGTGGGTTTTGTTTTGCTTTTGGCATAAATCGCAGCATTTTTGTTGCTTTCTCCCGTTGCCTTGGCGACTGAGATCTCTCTTAGGGGGGGAGCCCTCCCGATCCCGTTACCGATCCCGCTCCTACTCTCCCTATTACTTTCTCTTTCCCACTCTCTGGCATTGTTGGGCCACAAAATCATTTGGGCGGCAACCAAAGCCTCGGCCCCAAAACTCACGTTTCGTCCGCTTTCTTCTTCTTGTGTGCGGGTGTGCGGGTGTGTGGCCTCCCACACATGTATAGAATTTTATGTGTATGCGAAAAGTACTCTAGGCCCTTATATAAGAACGAGCCCTCCAAAGCCTCCCCCCAAAACCACCCCCCGTCTACTACCCTGTGCATTTTTGACATACTTATGTCGCTTCATGTTTTTGCTGATTTTGCATAAAAAGCAAAAAAGACGAAAAAAAAACATCTCGAGCAACAACAAATAAAAGTTTTACTTTTGACTCCCCCCCCTCTGGCCCTTGGCAGGGTCTTTCTCTTTCGCCCTTTCGGTCTTTCGGCCAAGCCGCTCTTAGGCAGGCCGGGAAAGTGGGCTGGAAAATGCGCATGTGTTGTAGCCATGGCAGTCAATTCGCCGCAACTTGAAGGGATTCCTTCCTCCGGGGCGAATTGGGTGGGTTCAGGGGTATTGACATTGAAATTTCCTCAATGAACTCCCTAACGGGACATTGTGGGCAAGTCTTGAGATAAGTCTATGCCGCCGTCCTGCTTTTACCTTCTTACCTTTGTGGGAAATTTCCCCTTACGGATGTTTTATTTCCTTCCTTTTTTCCTTTCCCCTGCTGGAATTCCTTTTGGCTTTGATTTTGGTTTTGTTTTTGATTTTGCTTTTATGACTTTGATTTTGCTTTTGCTGTGGCAGCAACACTCGCTTATCAGTTGCCCCAAAAACACTTTGGATGGCCGGTTAATTGGGGATATTTTCATGAATATTTCAGAGCAACGCCAACAGCTCCACGGGCAATTGCACGCACTTGTCCGGCTTCCTCCGCCCCGCCCCCTCTGCCCTTTAGTGTTGTGCCTCCGATTTCAATTGCGGGGGCGTCGGAGCTATTAATAGAAACGTTTATGTGGAATCGATTAGGTCGTAGCGAGAGCGAGAGCGAGACGCGGCAACTCATCTGGTGGGAACGTGCCACAGCGCGTGGCAGCCTTTTGGAGGCAGCTAATTATTGTAATAAGCCGGAAGACTGCTGCTTTCCAGATGCAGACTGTGTGTTGCAAGTTGCAGGTCAGTGGCATCCACAGCCCCAGAGGTGGCAGAGCATCTGTCAGATACTTTTCTCACTCAAATCACAACAACTTGCAGCAAATCGAGTATTTTGTGCAACAAAGTTGTGGCTGTCAATTTCGGAGTTTGTACTCTCCACTTTGCATGCCCCACATGCTGTGGCAGGTATCTCCCAGAACTACGAACCGTGAAACCCGCCGAATAAAATGTGAAATGAGGCATGAGATGGTCTTCTAGATCTGCCTGGTTGGATGGCTGGCTGGACTCTTAATTCGATTTTAATGCTCCAAAAACGAATCTGATACCCGAACATACCACATGCGGCACGTAGCACAGAGCACTAAATAATAAATAATCAAATTAGCCACGAAATCATTTTTGGCGAGCAGTAATTAAGCGAATCTGTCATTCGAAATTCAATATTTTGCAACTCAATATTTGATTACGGAAGGCAGTGGTGGGTGGCGCCACCCACCTGTCCGGGTCACGAATGTTGCAAAAAATCAGTGTAAATAACAAATGACCAAGCAACCCCAGAGGGGCAAGGCGCAGGGGGCAGGGTGCCATGGTGGGGTGTCCTGGTGGTGCCTCCTGCTAGAGCCAACAAATCATCATCCGACGATGCGTCCCGTCAATAACGAACGCAGTTGAAAAATTGTTAAAATTGAATTACAGTTGCAAAGCGCTGAACGTTGCAAGAGCAAACACATGCCACGCCCACACTCTGTCGAGTGCCGAGTGGGCGGAGGATAACGCATATGAATAACGACAGGAGACGGAAGAGTCCTATTTTTTCGAGGCTGCGAGTCAAATCTGCGTATCCTTCAGCAAATAGACAACAAATGGCAATGTGATATACAGTCGTGTGGGTGGCCAGGTTCCCAGGACCCTGCCCCGTGTCCGTGTCCGTGTCCTTCGGCGTAGCAGGACCGCTATTGGACAGCGGTGAAAATGATATTGATGAATTGCAGATGGCATTGAAAGTGCCTTCCAACGCAACACATCAGCCTAGCCAGGCCGACTGTCCTCGATGTCCTGACGATGCTGATGAAAAATAAGCGTCTGCCCTCTGGCGATTGCTTCTCGGAAGGATGCCTACTCATACGCAAATAGTTGGCGCCTCCGGCCCGGCGATGTAATTCCTCGGACGAGGCTGGCAAGATTAATGAAGGACCCAGTCTTGTGGGTGCTGATGGCTCCTCGGGAATCGGATAGGCCAGAACCAATTAGAAACTTAGAAGGCACCTAACCGCCAATTTCAGCCGCAAGGAGTTCCCTGAAACCATCGAAAATTATTTCCTTACATATATATGTAAGGCCAGGAGTAGGATCCTTTTCCAGATCCTCTTTTTATTCTACGAAAACTTTAATAATTATGGAGTTGAAATAAATGAAGGAAAGATTTCTGCATTATTTCTTGTATACTTGTTTTTAAAAGGTTTATCCGGGAAGAATACCGGGAAGGATCCTACCTCCGAAAGTCTGTTTAGAATCTAAGCTTTGGGTAATATTTCAATAAAATTTTTTCAATTATCTCCAAATCGCTTTAGGTTAGGTTTTTTCTTGAGTAATTACAATTATGTTTAAGATTACATTGTATATGTGTTTCTTCTGTTTTTTTTATCATTTTTAAAGGATTTTTTCCAGATTTCCGATTTTATAAAATCAGACGGGAAAAGAGTCGGAAAGACGGACATTCCTGAATTGGTTCTGAAGGTCGGATTTCATGTTCACTCTTTTTGGTAAAACTAAATGTAATTTTTATTCCATTTCTAATTCAATATACAATCTGAGGTTCTCAAGAAGTAAGATTCTGCCTTTAAAAAAAAGAAAGTATATTTTACCAAATTACAAACAAAATAATGTTGATTTCAACGATAGTAAAGCTTTTTTATCCCGAGGATAACAAGATCTGTACAAAAAGTACCGAGAATTTTGTATATTTTCAAAAATGATTTATTTATTCATGAATATCTATTTAGTAACTCCCCTCGTATGCCAACGTTTCTTACAATCCTTAAAATAATCATTTTTTGTGATCCTTTCTAGCTCGTATAATAGGAATAATGGGTATAGAATGCATAGGTATTACTAGTTATAAAGCTCCAGAAGTTTGTCCATTTTTTTACCATGACTGGCTGATTCAAAAACAATTTTCATACGGAATCGATAATCTGTATTAAAGAGATTAAAACTTGGAGGAAACTGAAATCCTAGCGATGGGAAGGCATATCCTTGAAAACAAATAAAAGTATGCTCCCTAATCGGCTGTGCCCATGAAAGTCGAGCCTGTTATTGAGAACATTAAAATTCATTTGAATTTATGGGTGGATCCATTTCATTTGGTCGAGCCACGACACAAGGCATTATAGTTTCCTTTTGCAAATTTGCTCACCTGGAGGAGCACAGGAGCACTGATGGGTGTGGCAGGAGGCAGATTGGGGGTGAGGGAGCTGCAAAAATTTATAAGCGCCTTGCGCCAGGATGCCATGCTTTTGGCTGTTATTTAAGAGAAAGGCCCAAACGCAATACTGGTCTTGTAGTTGCAATAAATAAAACAAACCAACCAGTCTCCTGCCCCTGCCACGGCCCGTGGCAGCCTCCACCCTTCCTGGTCCTGTCCAGGACCTGCGCGATCGCTCGCCACCTCCCGCCCGCTGTGAGTTCGGTTTATTGTATATAAACTTAGATAACAAACAGCTTGGTTATTTATTTTTCTTAATATTAACCTCAACATTCGGCGGACATGTTGCACGCATATACGAGAATGTGCTTGCCCCATGCCCATGCCCCACCCCGGAAACCGACTGGAAGCCACCCGCTGCTTCTGCCCAGACACCGACACAGATAAAGTCATTTACACACAAGCTGACACACACTGACGCAGTGGCGCACGCAAAGGACTTGCCACTGTTGTAATATTTGTTGCCATCTTACAGGCAATGGCCAGGGGGTGGGGCAAGGTGGGGGAAAGGTGTGCAACTAAATCACATCAACAACATTGCTAAAATTTATAACTGTATGTTGCACAAAGGGAAGGGACAACGGGTAAGGATAAAGGAATGGGGCAGGATGGAAAGAGTGTGTGGCAGGGTGAATGTTTATGTTGGCTTCTTCTATCCACTTAGCCTTGGGTATTTTGACTTTATTAAGCCAAAACACGTTGCATAGCTGCTAAGCACGCGCAAATAAATATAAACAAAAGACGGTCAAGACATCCTTGGTCCTGCGAACTGGCAACTCGCAACTCGCAACTAGGAAGTCAGAGTCGCAGGAAGGCGAAAGGCGATAAACGACACACGGAATTTCATTTGCAGAAAAGTATCTCTATGAATTCCACAAATCTAATCCTTAAATGTAACGATAACATTTTCTTCCAGATTTTAGTTCCATGGATTTCTTTTTAAAACTAGAACCAACCTATGTTTCAATGGGTAGATTTTTTATAATATTAAAGGTCAGACCTAAAGTTATCCATTCAACACCTTCTGTGTGGAAAAAAATCGAAGCTCTACCAACTATATATTTGACAAGCGTTAATCAATCAAATATAAAATGAAGTCTGGCTTCGTATGAGATATATGACAGCAGGCCAAACCTTTTTAATAATACTTCCCCCCATCCACGAGTCCTTGTGTATCCTCGTCCACTCAGTCCATCACTCAAGACGGTTTGTCAGAAATAAAGATAAAAAACAAACGCTGAAGGCCAGAAATCAGAGTGCTTTTTGATATAACTAATTGTCGAGTACTCTTTCAAGATATTAAATCTTTTCATTTCATTGATATAAGAAGTGGAGTTTTTATTGATTCAGTTTTTGTGGCATCGATATTTTCGATATTTTGTTTTTTAAAAATCGATTAAATCGATTAATATACCTTTTTTTGTATATTAAATAATAACCTAATTTTCTATATAAAATGTTTTTATTGATATAAACGGATTCAAAGTTTAAAGCTTAACTCTTAAAAGACAAAAAGTTTTGTATAATTGTAACAAAATATTGAGAAAATTAAATAGATTAATAAACCGTTTTTTATATTTCTTTAAGTATTTTTGTTGTTGTGAAATATTAAATCTTTCACCTTGTTATCGGTTAATCGACCGAGCCGCAGTTTGTCGAATAAATCGGTATTTTCAAAGAATCGTAACCACTTTAAATACGAAACAGTAACTAGGAATTCTCAAGAAATGTGTTTTAATTCTGCTTAGACATGGAGTATCCTTGTAAACGCATCGCATATTCATTTCAATATAACTTTCAGATAGAGTATGGAAAGTGAAAAAATTGGACATCAGAGCATAAGGCACGCACTCAACAGGGATTTGAGTCTGGCGATGGTATTTCGGCCCCCATCCGGACTGGTCAGAGTCGGTAGAGTGGAGTGGAGTCCTCCCCCGGTGGAGTACGATGAGCTTCCATTTCTTGGGCAGTTCTTGGACTCAGTTCGGGCTCAGTTTGGGCTTCCCCCTAAGCCCAGGCTCGGGGTCTAAGAAATTTCCAAATTTAATAAACTTAAAAGGGTGTGTTTGTGTGTGGGTGTGCACAACTGTCAGATACACACATGCCCCAAGTCCTTCCATCCCCCCGCACACGCACACAAAGTCATGTAATCAGCAACAACTTGAGTTGTCAATAAAATTGTGATTTCTTAGGACGAAAATTGGGATGAGGGCAGGATGCAGGATGAGGCCCAAACAGATTATGATATTGTTTGGGCACCCATAAAAATTGTAGCCATCCTGAAGGATGCCTGACCCGGCCATTAAGGAACCACTTTGCACCTGTAGTCCATGCAGGGAAATTGCTTAAAAATTTATAGTAATACGCCTATGGCTAGGTAAGCAGGTGGAAACCCTCGAATTTACGCGTCCTCGTACGCGTTCAGGAAAAAAGGCCCAAAGGATAATAAAGGAAATTGCTGGGCAATTGCGGCTTCGAAAGCCAAGCTGTCGTCTAATAAAACTAAGTGGAAGCCATCTAGTCTTCCAATAAAGGCACCAGGATACATATTTAATGCGAATTCTATCATTTTAAAATCGGATGAAATCCGGGCATCGAAAGTTCATTACGCCTCCGTCCTGCCACATCAGGGTTCGCATTCCTTCATGTCAAAGTCAAAGCTCTGTGGCAGAGTCGCGCAAACCATGCAAATCAATCAGTTGGGCCTGTTTCGCTCTCAGCGCTTATGTAAGAAGTGTCCTTTGATACCCTTCTTCCTTTCCACTCCCATTCCCACTGACGTAAGGACGTGCGGCATCGGCATAGAAATAACTGGCTCAGGGGCTCGACTTTTTGGCAGAACTCCCCTCGTCTGCTTGTGACAGTTTGGTTTTATTGGATTTTATTAGTTTCCAGGTTGCGGGGGCGCAACAGGCTGTAGGAATACATCGGTCACGCGGCACATGCCACACCCTTTGTGAATTACTTTTGTCATTTTTCAAACAATTCAGATACAAGTTATATAATTCAATACAATCTTATGGGCTTAAGATATGAGATAGATTAAATTGAAATAGAATTTTAAGAGATTTTGATGTTTTTTAAGCATAAACTGTTAACAGATTGTTTTTTAAACGATTGTTAGTTCCTTTCAGTCAGATCCTGTCCATAAATGGGCTGCTCGCTTTGGTAAAGCAAAAGTGTAGTTTCTACTTCCTGTATTGTTTGTCTTTTTTATAAAGTAAACAGCTGAGAAAGAAAGTGTAGAACTTTCCCAGCTTCCTTTCTTAATCTGCCCACTTACATTTTCGGGTGCGTGCTAAAAAAGTTGTTCGTCCTTTCAGTCGAAAAAAGTTTGCTGCGGCTCAAGACAGGCTAACAGCTTCTTTGCAGGAATATTATGGAAAAATTGATACTGAAATGCAAAATACAAACTGTTCTGTATCTGTTGGTAGTTGCAAATCCGAAAAGGAGGCAAAATACAAATATAAAAGTCCTTTTAACGGAATGGAAAATGGCCTGTTTGATCAAAGGACCCGGGCGGGCACTTTGACGGACAAATATACAAGTTTAGGCTACATTTTCATCACTCGGAATACATTTCGAGGATTTCTCAACTGTTTTCTATTTGGGTTTTATCCAATATTTGCAGAGAACAAAAGTATTGATTAGCAGTTGCCTTTTCCTGTTGCAAAAACGTATTAAAAAGTTTACAAAATCTCGCATACGGGCATCATCAAGGATACGTAGATATGTAGATATTAGAGATTTTTAAACTATTCCTTGGCGCCATTTTCAGGAGTCTTAAAATTATCGAGTTCGGCCATTTTGTAATTATACCCGGTACTCCTGGGGCCACCATGCAAAGCAGAAGTCAAAAATAATCAAGGACATGGTAAGACCGAGAGAAATATTTGAATTAATTTCATAAAACTAAAGTATTCTATCAAAAGAAGGACACTTCTTTCCCGTGTTTTTCCTACACAAAAGTATTTTTAAATTTAGCATTTAATTATTTTGTTCTTTTGTTAATTTTCGGAATGCATGTGGAATATTTTGTGGTCTATCCTTTGTGACAGAAACTTTACTATTATATATAATATTTGCTTAATTGATAAAAGGAAACATTTTCCCTTGCCACTTTGGGATGCATATTTCAGGTTACTTTTTGGCTAATGTGGATTTCAGTGAATTTTCAAACAAAATGTGTTTGTTCAGAAATCAGTAAGAATTACAACAAATGCAGATTTTTGTGGCGAACCTGATTATTTTGTCATGTTGCAGAAAACAAAAGCCTTTAGCTTTTTCCCTTTACTGAGAGCCAACAATTTTATTAAATAATGAAAAATATGTAAGGGCTTATCCTTTTTTAAGGAATTTATTTGTGTATTTTATGAAACTATTTTAAAAATCTGTAAAAAGAAAGAAACTTAATCATTATTAGTTTTATTTTAAAAATCCCAAAATATTAATTATGTTAGTGATTTTTATTTATTTTTCGCTAAAAATAATCATTATGATTTGTGGAAAAAAATCTCACTTTTTTCGATCTCTGGTAAAAAGTCCTAATTCAGATTTATAATATAAAATAAAAACTAAAAAGTGAGCGTAAAAACTGGATGATTTTTCAATTTTCCCCCCTCGGAGGCTCAACAATCCGGGACTAATTTTAGAAATTTTTACAAATTTGCCTCCTTGCCACATTCCCGACGGTTGTTGTCTTTGCTTTTTATGAGGTTGTCGGTGTTGGCAACTTTCTGCAGCAAATGGTATTTATGTCGGTTTAGGAAACTTTGACGATAACGACGAGGACGAGGAGGCTGCAGGACTCCTTTCGACAACGCCACTGAGCCAACGAGGGCGGTCCCAGTTCCCGGCGGGGAATAACCGACCGCCTGTGCATCGAACGTTATTGCTTTGACCACCTCAACAACATCATGTGGAATTACGAGTATTTGAAAAGTTTTACAAGTAATTTATTTAGGCGCAAGTTTCTGAGACTCTTCCGCACTTTTCTCGCCGGTTCACGCCGGTTCTCGCAGAAGTCGAAAGAGTCAGAGGATGATGGCACATCGACAGCTTCAGTCCCAAAGCATGTGTTGCGGTTACGAGCAAACAAATATAAAAGTATCCCGCCGAAATAGCTTACAAGTACATCAAATTTTCATAAATTAGGCTGGCATAAATAAAGCGGAGCTGCGAAAAGCGAAAACTTTTTCCGTTTCCTTTCCGCTTCATTTTTTTTTCACGATGTAATCGAGGCCTTGGCGCTTATGAGGATGTCAGAGATGGCGAAAATGATGTAACGCATAATAATTCATCAGAAAATTGGGAAACAGGAAGGGCCGGTGCCGAACTGGATTATAATGCAAATTTCTCAAGTTTTTTTTTATAAAAATAAGATTAAGTTTCGGCTTGAATAGTGTAAATTATCTTAAGTATTTTTGTTAAACGCATTTACTCTTATAAAACCCTTTTTTTTATTATCGATATAACATTTTATTTAGATGAATATCGATATTTTAATGTCAACGCACTTCCGCAAGAGTACCGTAAGTTGTTTTTGACCGATATCTAGTTTGATAAAAAAATTGCATCAATAACCCTATAAATAGTATTTATTTAAGTTTAAAGTACTAAAATTATACACTTATAAAAAAGTTGTATGACGTTGTGGTATTTTGAGTTTTTTAGATTTTATTCCTGCTCAATAACTTGAAAATAAATAGTTTGTTTTACAATTAAAATAATTATTCATGTGTGCTTCTTAAGGTCGAAGATATCTCATTCAGAGCTGGGCACACTTTCCTATTAAATAAATTTAAATAAGATGATTAAATCGTAACAATTCTATGTGACACATATGAATATTAATTCTTAAGGCTTATCTTAGCTGTGGTCTGAGTTGTGTGAAAGCGACTGTCTCTTTGTCGGTTTGTCCAACAGAAAGGAGTTGCAGCCTCCGGACTCTTTTTTGTTTGAGAACAGAACAACAAAATTTAATGAAATTTAAACCCTTCGACTAAACCAGATAGCCTTGGCCAAAAGTAAATAAACAGCTTACACACACGCAACTCCGAATACTGTCATGTCCTGGCTGCCTTCGTATTAATTAGAATCCTTGACAGGAAGCCTTGGGCAACTGTACAAAACAACCCTTGGCAACTCTTCGGCTCCGCTCAAAGTAATTAAAATTAAATCTCAAACTAATTATTATTGAACTTTGGAAGGGTTGATTTATCTGTGTGTTAATGTGTGTCTGCGTATGTGTGTGTGTGTATCCTTGCGGTTGGCCTGCGGTCATTTTTTGAGCGCACAAATACCCAAGAATTTATCAAGGTTATACCATCCCATACACGCTTTTTGGTTTAAATGGCAAAAATCTCGGTTTACAACAATTATTTACTTTGATATCTCAGTCATATTTAAGCCTTTAAGCATTACAAATATGGATTAAACAAAAATGTATGGATATTCTTCCTATTTGTTGAAAGAATACAAATTTTATGCTAATACATCAATACTTCTCTCCACATATGTATAGTAATCATGGAACGGGTAAATTATAATCTCTTTTCCAAGAGTATATAATATATATATTATAATGTAAGAGTATTATAATACCGTACAAAAGGTATATTAATTTTAATGAAGAACACTTCTTCGTCTCTGTAAAATGTTTGTATGCTTCATCAGGATCACCTCCTGAGACCATTTTTTAAATCTATTTTATGAGGAACTTCACTGCGTACGGTTCAGTAATGAGGTGGTTGTACAAAAAAAAATTAATATTATATAACCTATGAATATAGCTATGGATGGTTGATAAGAAATGGGTGAATTTTGCATTTTTGGGAAAAGTACTTATTATTCAACAATCTCTACTTTATGTCTTCCTAAGTAATCCCTCTCGGTAATATGCTTGTGCCAAGGCATTTTGCAGTCCTTGAAGACATCAGATCTTCCTTCTGTTTAATTCAATTTGTGGCAAAACTTTTTCCTTTTATTGGTTTCTATAGTTTTGGGAGTAGGCCATAATTTCTTTAATAATAATAAATACTACTATTATTATTCATCTTTAGGCAGGATTTCATGATACGTCACACCATTATAATCGAAGAACACAGTATTAAAGCGAATTATCCCTTCATCATGACACACCTTGTATGTCCAGAGCCATCATTTCATATCTGGACGCCTTTTGGTAAGAGAATTTAATTTATTTCAAAAAGTCAAATTAAAGAAACTTCGAGATAAACGCATTTAATGTTTTTAGTTTCCATATTCTTATCAACAATATTTAAAAAAAATGATTAATTTGTAATATTTACTGAAAGATCCCGGACTGATTAAAAGCGTAATATCCTCTATTTCTGATATTTACAGGCAATCTTCAATTGTTTTCTTTTTCCCGTTAAAATCATAATTACAGAGCATGTCCTAGTCGATAAACTCCAAAATGTGTATCTAACCCTACTTGGATTGTTTGCTTGGTAAAAACTCGAAAAGTTTATGGTTTTTGGTTGCCGATGTTATTTTAGTATTTAAGTAGCGTGGAAAATGTTTATTTGTTAAGCACACACATAAATTTGAATTACAAGCGCTGGCAAAATAAACAATGCTTTTTTGGTAAATTGGTTTGGGTTTATTCGGGAGTGGTTTGGGTCCCTGAAGTTTGTGTTTCCGTTGATGCATTTCAAATTTACATAGTATCGTTGTTAAAAAATTACCTAACTTGAAATTTATCATAAATATTTAATGAAAACTTATTTAGCATGATAAAAAACTCTCTAAACAATTTAAATTTAAAAATCGGAAGTTGTTAAAAAAAATTCAAAGGGTTCACTGTGTATTGAAAATTAAGTAGTATTCAGGATTGTATTTAATGATTTATTTTTTGTTCATAAAAAAGAAATATTTAATTATTTTTATTAGTTATATTATATTATAAGAATGGAGTAAGGGGGCTCAATTTTGTTGTTTAGGGACTAATCAAAAAATTGTTTCAATAATAAGCCATTTTCCTTATGGATTTTTAATATATTTTTAATAATTCATACATTCTAAAGATCCTACAGCATTTAGTCCGGAAAAAGGGAAATTTAAATGTAAAAATTTTCCACAAGGACGTTTTTGAAAATAGATCTTTCCCATAACCCATTTTTCTAGAGGTTCAGTAATTGAAGCAACCTTTTTGCAATTTTGTCTTTTATCGGTTTTTTTTGTAATTTCTTTTTAATTGTCACTCCTTCCAGAAAATGATGAAGAACCACGTTTTTTTAAGCGGTGAAATATAATTAGAGTCTAACGAGACAACAAAGCAAGGACAGAATTGGTCAGATTTGAGAAAAAGGTTGCCTCAGATTAGAAAATAAATGAAGAAAAAGTGTCACCAGCCTGAATAATTTTAACGATTTTTCCTTTTTAGGTTCAGTGCTTCTCAGCACCCCTTTAATTGACGAAATTGTTGATTAATTACCTTTGACCGCTATTCTAGGCCCAATTAGACCCAACTTTGATCGAAATTGGGGTTTTTCCACAGCACTGTGGGCTAGTACTTCAAAGGATTGGAATCCTGTATCGTAGTATACAGTTGATTCTTGAACAATCGATTTTTCGGTCTATTATTCATATAATGCCGATACAGTCGATATAATCGATTAATTTTTCTTTTTTCCTACTAAGAAAAAAGCATAAATAACATAATTATTTAATATTATAATCTGATTTCGCATAAAGCTTTTATTAATAAAATATTATATCCTTCTTTTTTAATTTAATCAAATCATAATCATGTGTTTAATGTAGTGCCCTATTAGTATTAAGCGGTTGAGATCGGGAATATCGATAAAACCTATTTATGTTAACTCATTTGATAAAATGGGTGAAGAAAAGAGTCTTGAGCCTGTAGCTGAAGTCCTGAAATGAATGATTCGTTGTTTTCCATAGGTGATTTTTCCATCTTTCAGATACAAATAGAGTTATCCTGCTATTCAATCTGAATTCCTGATTCCTTCAAATCCAAATCGAATTTGTGAATGGCATCTATATCATAGCTAATAGCTTCAGCTTTTGCATTAGATATACATTTTTCGCGGATCTAGTCTGATCACTTCGGAACAGAGGTACATTTTTTGATCTAGTTATACTATTATGTATTCTCTTATTTATGTTTCCGTAAAAAATTTTAAGGGAAAATCAGTTTTATGATAGCTATAAGATATAGAAGACCGTGTGCCAAAAATTGGAGTCGATGGTATTAAAAATGAGAGATTAGTTTGCGACTCAGGAGGTGATGCTGATCTTAAATATATATCTAGGCCTGGAAATGTTTCATTATCTGCTTTGCACACTTGTGACCTAATTTATAATACCTTCTTGGTATAAAAATAATACTCCACCAGATAGATTCAAACTCAGAATACCAGATATTAAATCGATCGGATACAAGCACCAATCTCGATCGGACAAGGACGAGGAGTTGGGGATTTATGTTATTCCCTCGGTTTTAATTGTCACTTCCGCTCAGGGTTGACATGGGGCTGCGCCACCCCGACTCCCACTCATTCCGACCAATTTGGTTAATGGCTATAATGTTTGTTTAGTGAAAGCAAATACAAGTCGGAATAATGGCTGGGCCCATAAAAAGCGCGGTCCGTAAAATTAATGCATAAATAAGAGCAAATATATGACGGCATGTAAAAAAGTGGCGGGAAAATAAAGCCAAAGTCGGACGCCAGAATGGAAAGTAAAAGCTGAGGCATTCGTCTGTTCCAGGGGCAGAGGGATATATATGGGGAAACCATAAACAAAGCAAATGTTTTCTTAGCCCGAATTTTGATGACCATTCGTGGGAGGTGGAGGAAAGGAAATAAAGATAGAATAGGAAGTTGTAGAAACGAATGTCAAATTTGTGTGGCTTATTAATTGTTCTTTGCATTTGGCTTGGTTCTAATTAAGACTAAATGCTTTGTTCCGTATAATTTGTTTTCCTGCATGAAGCCCACTAACGAGGCAATACTATACGGATAAATGCCATGGAATGCCATGGACTTTCCATCCCCTCCATATCGCTAAAATACTGCATTGACTACATTATGGCCAGGACGAAAAAAGAAAGGTGTGTACAAAACACATTCGGCCGCAGAAATCCAGTTTGGTCATTTTAATGACTTCCACTGGGCAGTTTGTAATTACGCATTATTCAAATTACAAATCCGCAGCAACAACAAGGACTCGAAAACACAGGGGGAAAGTACCCGATCCGACACGACCCGACCCGACCCGATACCAGATACCTGATACCAGTTACCAGTTACCACTTACTGGCTGAAAATTTAAACTCTAAACGGGTGGAAAAACAAACGACGGGCCACAAAAATCGGGTCAACTCAAATGACAAATGCTCTAGGCCTGCCAGGACGCAGGATTCAGGATACGTCTCCCGAACAATATGTTTAAATGTTGCCATATGTCCCGTGTCCCGTGTTCTGTGTCCTGTATCCTCTGCTCGGTGCTCTGTTTTTCGGTTTGACTTTCAAAATGTCAAATACATTAAACGTGCATTTGCGTTGGGGTTAGTTGCGATTTGGTGGCGCCACCAGCCATCAGCCATCAGCCACAAAGGGGTGGGTGGCAAGGAGATCGAAAGAGTCGTTTAGAGTCCCTGACAGTTGAAATTTACCTTTTGGCCATAATGACATCACGTACACAAAAGGTGTGTGCGCTTTCGGGGTCCTTCCTCCCCATCGTCCTTATGCCCTTTTGCTTCCCGCCGCTCCATATGCTATTTGTTGCATACTTTTGACCACTCGTGGAAGAGGGGAACGGGACTGGGGCATGCAGCATGTGTGCGCTTTTGCGGCTTACAGGCTGAAAGCCGAGTGCCGTGGCTAATGCGAATCCGAAAATGGAGCCAATGGACAATCACATAAAACAAATTACACGAAAAGTTTTAGCTCCAAAAGCCCACGAAATGCAAGCACCGAGCAGCATATTTGATTCGCAGGGAAGTGGCCTGCAACGGTCCCGGCCGAATTCAGGATACCCTATCCCCCCTTTTCCGGGCCAAATGCATGCGTTTAAGCCAAGTTAGTGGCAAGACTCCGGGCTGGGGTAGAAGCGAAATCGACGGAAAGCGAGAGCTTCGGTTGCAGCAAATCTTCACAATCAACGCTCCGCCGGAGGAGTTCCCAGGTTTCGAAACTGACTGCGGAGATAATCAAATGAAAAAACGTAAATGTCTCGTTAAATTGTACAGAAATTAGATTTTTTTCCGCCCAACCTGCCTCACTCGACTGGTTCTCCCCCTGTGTCCTGTGTCCTGTGTCCTGGGTTCCTGGGAAAATCAGAGCATGACCACTGGCAGTTTGGGAGACTGAAGGGGCGAGCAGGTGAATAAGCGGTATGTGTGAAAAATCAAATCAGGGGGGGTTCTCGTTCAAGGAGCAGGAAAAGTTAACAGACTCCAAAGCGAATCTCTTTAGCGGGGCGCTGAAAGGTTTTTTTTTTAAATTATAATTTAACAGAGAAGAGTCTGAACACTATAGATTAGGAGAGTCCTTTGAAAATCTGGATATTATTTTTTTAGTTACTTATTTACTGCATTTACTTGTATTTAAATACTTAATTTTTATTATTTTTAAAACAATGAAAATCCTAATTAAGAAAGTCAAGAAGCCTTTTGTAGTTTGAGCGTGAGATGTTTTTTTAAAGATTAAATTGTCACTGCTTTATAGAAACTTCTAATCAATGTATTTTATAAAAAACAAAAATTTAATTTGATTTAATAATAATTCAATTGGAAAATTTAAGAAATACTTTTAGTTTTTTATTTACGTAAATATTATAATTTGTTTAGCCTTAGTATTAGCCTTTAAATATTAGGATTAGGTATAAAATCCAAACAAACCTTAGATCGAAGGAATTATTTATATTGAAAAAAAGTACCGGGTATCATACAACACACTTTTCCCTCCTTTTTTAAGCTTACTATTTCCCTTACTATCCTGAATGGAACGCCCCCCTAAAGTTTGGAAAAACCTCCATCCGAGGCAACATTACCCCGTGCTACTTCATTCTGACGCTGAAAATCAAGGCGAGTTGTCGATTGGTAAAAGCTTTTAAGGCGTCCAGATGGGAGAGGAGAGTGGAGTGGCCGTGGAGTGGCATTGGAGTGGGAGTGGGAGTGGGCACTGCTCGCTAAAAGCCAACTACTGTGCTTCCTTTAATTGGATTACTGGGGAATGGTTGTGCGTGTGTGTCCAGGTGTGGAGAGTGCAAGTGTCCACAGCAGCGAGGGTCCCGAAAGTTGAGGCGAGCATAAGTTTGCATTTTTATGAAGTTTCTTAACCATATGCCACGTAAGGACTACCCTCGTGGATGGGGGAGCTGAAGGACAACAGAAGGTCGCGGTGTGAGGTGCGTTTTCGATAAGATTACTTCGAGATCTGAGCCTGAATGAGATTGGAGGGGAACTTTTTTGCATACCAGGGGGAAGGCCTGGTGATGGTCGGGGGAAGACCAGGTGAAGCCCGGGGATGGTCGAATCAGGACCCTACAGTCCATTTAGCGCTAACTTGATTAATGCCCCGACTCTGCCGTCGCTGCAAAAAGGCCTTTTGCTCAAATATTCATAAATATGTTGGCAGCCAACGTAGGACAACATTTCGAACGGCTACAAAGCGAATTGGTTATTAACGGTCGAAGGACAGGGCCCAAACCCTGCCCCAACCCCACTCACTGCCGGGCACCATTGAGCTGTGCATTTTAATTTAATTAAAAGTTATGGCAAATATAGCGCTATCGAGACGGACGGGAGAGGAGAAGCCAATAATAAACCAAATTATTGCATGTATAAATGAGTTTTCCCGCATTTGTATATGTGTGGGCTGGTGATGTCGATGTTGCCTGCAATTAGGCGCAGCTGCTGCACAAGGGATGGAGAAGGGACAGGGGCAGGAGCAAGGGCAGGAGCTGGGACAGGACCAGGAGCAGGGGCAGGAGCAAGTTGCGGGTCTTGTAGAGTTTATGGCCGTGTTCCTGTGGCTTTTGAGCTTTTTGCGCCAAAACATTTGCCCTTCCATAATTGAGTTTCGGAGGCATTCAGCACACAGACTGTGGCACGCACAAACTACCGACCCCCCGGCAGGATACACACCGGAAAGATTGGGTCCTTGGGCCACAGAGCAAGTTTACTTTGCATACTTTCAAGCAACATTTCGATCCTTTTGTTTATGGGCCTGTCATGAGGTTTAATCTAATGTCAAATTCCAAAGCATAATTTCCCATTGTTGCCACCAAGGCTTCGGTTGCATACTTCTGCTACGTGGAATCCTTGGAAGCCTTGGAAGCCTTGGCAGCATGTTGTCTTTTCTTCCCTAATTGCATTAGTTTTGATGCGCCCTGCATATTTTCCAACCTGCCAATTAGTCGCAGTGACAGTCCTGGCCCGACCTGCTCTGACTACGACTTTCGACTCAATTAGTCGGCATCAATGATTTATTGCAAACTTTTAGGCAGCCAGAAGATGCCGAAGAGCTCTGCCTTCTTCCCTCTGATTCCTTAAAAGTCCTGCAGCCTAAGCTGCTTTCAGCAGAATTAAAACTTTATTAATAAGCATCTTGCCAGACAATAGGAGAAGCCACTGCGGATTAGCAAGGCCGTCCTGGAAATTGATGGAATCGCACGTAGTACGCCGGACTCCCTTTCGTTTGTTGGTTGGCTGAAGGGCGGCAGATACTGTCCCTCGATTGGCCAATCAAGGCATTGCCATTGAGTTCGGGCCCTAATTAGATTATTATTATTATTGCCATGCAGTTTCGCCACAAAAGAAACAAATGCAGGCTCGACCAGAGCTCTAGAGAGTTGATCTTGTGGTCTGGCCAGGGAATAGGAGCTGCAACCACAACAAAATACGTCTGGACCCTGGCCCGTCTCTCGGAAATGTCTCAGACCACAGCTTGTCCTAAGCGCTGCACCGGCGGTGCACCAGGTCCGGAGTACTGCAGCCACTGGGAGGTGGCCAGGAGTGGCAGGAGACCCGGACTGGCATGAGCCGAGCTGAGGTGAACTGTCTGCATAAGTTGGAGATAAACGTAAACCGCATGCACGGCACAATAAACAGACATCCGTGTGCATTTCCCTGACTATTTGTCAAAAACAGTGCCATGGCAACAAGGACGATCCCGACCACGTTGCCAGGAGTAGCAGTCAAAAACCAACGAACAGATAAACTCCAGAATATGGTCCAAGAGCCCAAGGTTGGACATGAGTATGGATGTGGACGCTGGATGGTGGATGTGGATGTGGATGTGGCTGGGTACTGGGTGCAGTGAAGGTGTTCGTCCTGGCAATGCCAGCGATAATAAACCAGCAACGGCAACAACAAACACAATTCCCAAAACAACAACCACGGAGTGCGCGAAATGAGAAATTCAGGATAATACTAACCGCAAACTGAGATTGTAAGTGCAGGCTTGTGGCGCCGGACGAGATGGCAAAGGAGCCTCGTATCAATTTGCACAGTGCGAAATGCCTTCTCAGCCAGCCAAAATTATTATCCCGCTTTCATTTTGATTGCCATATTATTGCATCGGGAGTTTGTCCAGAAAAAGGGAAAAGTTTTAAAAGTTGTTACCGTATTGTGTATCAAAATCGATAAAACGTTTATTCGCTCTATAGACTTTCTCCTTTTTTAATTCGATTCTTTTTGAGTTATATTTTTAATATATTGTAGGTGGCAGGACTCAGATAACTGGAAGCGGAAAAGTATTTGTGTGACTGTATGATACCCGATACTTCATCTTCCTTTTAAAATATTTTTCGACATTTAAAATTTCCCTCTTAATGAAAACTTTAAACAGTTAGTGTCATAAATATAAGTATAGCTTTCTTTTAAGGGATATAATTTTTTTGACAATATCTGTTCAACGGAATATTAATATTGCTACAAAAATATATATTTGAACTACTTTGTTTGTAAGAGTTAAGTAACTTAGTTTATCAAATTACTCATCATATTGTTGTAAATTTGGCTAAGGATACCTTTAAAGCGATGCATTTATTTGTTTTTTACAAAACTTCCCTTTTATTTTATCAAAGAATATCTTTCGATCTTTCAAATAGGAATTAATCATTCTTTAAATCCTTGGATTTAAGATCGAATATTAAAAGATTTCCCGACTCTATAACACCCAATATTAATTTGTTGCCATTTTATTCGATTTCCCCCCAAATATTTGATGGTTTTTCCTCAATTGTGAAAATACCGATGTCCTTAAACCATTTTGAAACCAGTTAGTGGAGAAATATATGGAAATAAAGCTTCGAATCGCTTGAAGATGGCATTTGCTTATGAAATTTTAGCTGGCCTGCAAATACACATTTTCTGTGACATCTTCATTATTATTACGAAATAAAACTTTGTAAATCTCTGATAGACTGCCAAGAAATTCGCAATTGCTTCCTATGATGTATTAATGGGATTTCAAATTCTTTGACAATTGTAATGCAAATCACATTGGATTAAAATGTTAGTCCCTTCCAAAGAATATCCATTTCTTTGATCGCATTTTTGCAGTGCAACTGAAAGGGGTACGGATTCCCCTGCCACATTCATCGGAGGAAATGAGCTGCTGGGGCAGCTACTGCAGTTGCATTCAACCAGTCCCCAGTCCCCAGTCCCTGGTCCCCACTCGCCCGTTTCCACCATTATGGCCATGCAACCATGACTTGGTAATAACAAACCGAACACTGCATAAATTCAGGCATTCAGCTTCGATCGGCCCACATCGAGCTTCTAAGGCCTGGCCCTTCGCTTTCGCTCTGGTATTTGGCCGACTGTCTATTTGTATTTGAATTTGGATTGTTTCGCCAACTGCCAACATCCGCAAAAGCGGCAGAAGCAGCCAGGGAATGGGCTAGCCCACAGCCAGAGTTGGGGGCAGGGCCATCCATTGTCGGGGTAGGGCTTTTGTTTTGTTAATTTGCTCGGTCCAACAACAGGCAAGCCAACATCCAACAGCCAACTTTCATGGAATGCGCTTTGCTTAGGCTTGACTTGGATTATAGTATGACTATACTGCCTGTTGGGATGCTGCAGAGTCGGAGGATGCAGTGAGGGCTGGGCAGGATTCGGCAGATAACTAAGCTACTTTGGAGCTATCGAAAAATGAACACTCTTAGGCGGTGGAGCCTCGCATTTTCAAGCTTAAATCGAAATATCGAAGTGATAGGGGCGAGTGCAGGGCAAGCTTAAGCCCGTTTTAATTACATGCATGCCGATTGTCTAATGGAGTCGGCCTCCTGCGGAACAATACAAAAATTAATGCTCGGCTAATTGAAAGGGAAGGGAGTGCCAGGAGGCAGGAGGCAGGACCCACAAGGAAGATTTCACAGAGTCGGATAAAAAAGAGAAAACTACCATAACCCGAACAACAATTCTGAGCTGTCACTAATGGAAAAAGAATCAATGGCTTACGGATTCGAAATTCGAAGAACGATGGCAACAAATTTATGGATTTATTTCTCTAGTCCCTGGAGGAGGCCACCTGTCGTTTGACCAATTTGCGGATACTCGACAGCCATCTCCTCCTCCTCCAGAGCAAGCAAATGGCTAAGATTACACGGCAGCCGGTGATTCCAAGGCGATGGCACATTGCGTTTTAAACTGACGCCCATGACGCAAACAATAACCTTATGTACGCTTTCATCCTCCAGCTCGTCCAGCTCCTCAGCAGCTACCCAAAACCCCACTACCCCCCACCATGTGGCAGCCGCACCACCTCTCGGCTTAAGCGGTATGGGCGTGGCGCTGTATACACAAATAAACATTCAAGTGGAATTATTGCAACGAAATTCAAAGGATTACGATAAAAGCACGTTCCCAGGATTCAACGGCAACTACAGGCTCCAGTGCAAGGCACGGCCCACGGATCGACAATGGACTGCGGCCGACTCTCCGCCAGACTCTCCGACTCTCCGGGTTTCCAATGACAACAATGCGGGACGTATGCCACGGCGCCATCCTGATGAAGCACCCGGGTCGGGGCTTGGAGGTTGGAGGTTGTAGGTAATGGGTTGGGCCTCCAGGCCTTGGGACTTGGGGGGTCACAGGAAAGGAGTGGACCAAGGAGGCCGACGGTGGTTCGGAAAGTTCAATGAAGGAAAATTATGAAGCCTTATTTATTGTTTATGCGTGCGCATAGCTCATGCAGGGTCACTGGGAATGGGCAGGGGAACTTGTAATTTTTAACCACCCACTTCCCGAAAGGGTAGCGAAAGGATAAATCAGCTAGACGATCGGTATGAGAAATGTTTATCGGTAGAAGGACTTCGAATACATCATTTTAAATTGGAATATTTGGCAATTAAGAACATGAATATGCAATCTTTTTCAGGTTTCTCTTTCAGACATACAATTGGATTTAATTTTGGGTTTCTTACTTCAATTGGATGTCTTACGAGGATAAAATAATTTGTTCCTCTTATTCCAATTCAGAAGAGACTTTATATTTTCAATACAAAGTTTAATCAAAGAACTCATTTTTGAATACACTAATTATTGTGTTGAAAGCTATTTTATCAAAACTACAAAACTATAAATATGTTTAAGTTTTGGGAATTTCTGTTTTATAAAATGTTATTTAACTTCTTAAATCCTTTCCGTTAACTGCGAGTTCTTTAAGAACAGGTATAACATGGCGTATACGTAATATATTGGCTTTTTTTATAATTATTTATTTCTGTTTCCATTTATATTTATAAATATATTTATTGTAATTTTTTATAATCTATCCATCTATGTAAGAATCAATTGAATAAGACTTTTCCCCTCAAATAATAATCAAATACCCAAAATAACTGATATCAATTTAAAAAAAAGGTACAAGCAGGATGATCTTGGTAGGAGGACCGGAGGTATTAAGGTGGGTATTATGATATTATGATTATAGTAGTAGTAGCAGATTATATAGTAGTTGTATCTTAGTTGTATTATTATCATAGTGTTTCTTAATATTTGTTTGAAATGCATCTTTATATTAGCTTAAATATGTTCGTTGAAAATGAAATATGAATCGTTTGGGGAAGTTGATGACAACCTTGATGTTATCGAAGTTACGGTTGACAAGTAGATTGAAGAGTTTTTCTACTTGGGTTGTTGGTTCTTTTATATAATATTTATATTTTTCAAAAGCAGGCCAAAATCAAAAAAAGCTCAAAAAAGTTATTGGAACTTATTATAAAAAGTTTGAATCATAAACCAATAATCATAAAATAATATAAAAATAATCATAAAAATAATCCAAATAATTGTATCCAGTCTTTTATTCATATTTTTTGTATGAAATATCCGTATTATTTTGTATTAATATTAGAAAGGCAGAGATGGAAAAATGCTTTCCAGAATTCTCCCTAGAAAGTGTGTTCGAAAAACCAAAGAGGAAAAACTTTGGGAATCTTTTGGCGTTTGGTGGCGGCATTCTTGTATGTTGTGCCTCCGAGTCTAGTAGAGGAAAAATGGAGGAAAACCTTGCCGCAATGTAACAGAACGAAATCAAGCGAAATGGAAGCGGCACCCGGTGGCAGGGCATGTGAAAAAATTGCACAAATAAATATGAATTGCACTTTAATGCATATTAAGTGAAAAGGATAAGGGCAAGGATGCCATGGTTTTGCAGGCAGGAGGCAGGAGGAGGCGGAAGAATATGGGAAGTGAAGTGTGGTTTCCAGGGGAGTTTATTATTAAATAAAGTATCCACGTGTTTGTTTGTATTCAATATTTATTGTTGTGTATAATTGAGTGAAAAGTTATATGTTTGTCCGCTTACAGCAGGGCGAGGCGAGGCGAGGTCCTTGGCAGCGACAGCGGCAGCGGCAGGATAAACAGCACTGAGTTGGGCGAAATTCAATATTATAGCTTCGCAAATAAAAATGATATTGAATTGTTGGAAATTTTTATTCCGTAAGTACATGGCGGCAGGACGAAGGGACGAAGGGCCATTGGCCCAAAGCCACCTACTGTCTTCCACGCCACGTCAGCCATTACTCTGATCCTTTGGTAAATATGCGTAATTGGGGCTCTGGCGGAAAAACTCTGTCGGAAAAGCGGAAAACTCACCCGGAGAAATGTTAAAGTGTTGCGGGAAATCAGGTTGGTTCGTTCCGAGTAAATTGCCCGGCTTACCCATGAGGAGGAGCAAATGGAAACACAATTATCCGTTTGTGAGCTTTGATTCCGGGAAACCGTTTCCAACTGCTCCCCAGGACTGCCTCCATTCGTTGTGTTTTGAATTATTTTGAATTATGCATTGTGGGAATCTTTGTTGCACAAGCTAAATTTATTATTAGATGCCCTATTACGAGGATGCATTTTCGGCAAGCCAGTGGGATGCGGCCGGGATGCCGCCGGGTTGCTCTCCAGCAGCCGACAGGTGCAGTGATTCATCAGAATTTATGCAGGGTCTTGCCGCTGGCGCTGCCTTCCTCTGGGAACACACACATTTTTTGTGGTCGCCCATATAATTTGATATGCTGCCTTGGCAGTTGCATTTTGCTGTGGCTCATAAATTTCCCAGCCCAGGCAGCCGAGCCATCCCAGCCAGACCAGGCAGACCCAACCTCCAGGCAGGACTCCTTGCTAGCATTTGTCTGCTGCTCTGACATGCATGGCATTAACTGTGAGCTCTGGATTAATGAAGTGCAGGCCATATTAGGTGGGACAGGAGCAGGAACCACGACATGACTGGGGGAGACAGAGGGTAGCAGGACCGGGTATAAAAGTTATTGACAAAACTGTTGTAGGCCATAAATTGGGTTATGGGCCATCGCTTGCGTGACTTGAGACCGCAGTTAAATTAATTGCCCGGACTCGTAAACACCTCCGTAAGTTTCATATCCCTCTTATATATGCGGTTCGTGTATGCAATATTCATTAAATTATAAAACACACACCTCGTGCATACCCTGCACTTATAAGGATCATAAAAGGTAATTATTTCTAGTTCGCTTAACTGTGATGGGCTAGTTGGGAAGAATATGCTTGAAAATATGCTAGCAAGGAGTTCATTAACTCAATTGTTTCTAATAAAAATATGAGTATTGTTCTTGTATAATCGAGTATTGACAAGTATCTAGGACTTTAAAAAACTTCCATATTTAATAATTATTTTTTAATACAATAAATATGGTAGAATTTTTTGTTATATGACACACGGTACTCAATAATATACTTTTGTTTGTAACTCAAGTAGCTCAAGATGCAAATATCGTAGTATCTGATACCAGGAACTTATTCCTCTTATGCTTTTTTCCTTTCTTTATACAAATTCTTAGTGGGTAATACTTACAGGAAGAGAAATGGAGTTTCTCGAGGTTTATAATACCTTCTTCTCCATCCGCGATATCCCTAATAATCCTGCCTGGTGGAAAACTCGAAATCACAGTAATATTTATTACAAAAAAAGTAAAATCTAAACGAATTTCGATCCAACTCTTTCACTTTTACTGATTTATTATACTCGGTACCAATTCCACAATATTTAGAGCAAACCTACGTTACTATTTGAAACATTGTAAAAAAAACGAAGAAGAAAGCACTTGTGCCCCAATTTCTAGTAGATACTATTCGGTACTCAAGCCTTCTGCTGCTACCAACCTGAAGGGTATTCGGAGTTGGCTCTCCATTGATTCTTATTTTACGGCTATTTAACACTTTTTTGGCTAAACAGCTCACGTGCAAAGCCACACGCAATATCCCGTCCTCGTCGCGGTCCCAGCCGTAAAATAATAATTATAATATTCGAGTTGCTTTCCAGGACGCCAGCAATCATAAACACCAGGATGTAGAACCTGGCCATGAGGGGAGGGAGAGCCAAAGCATAGCCTTTGCCAACTTCCGCTGTCGAGTTGTTTTATGCTTCCGGCCAGCGGAAGTGTTTGGCTAGTTGGCGCGCTAGTTTTGTCGCCTGCCCAAGTGGAGGACACGAATTGGCGACAACTTTCATTTGCATATTTCTTGGGTACCACATCCATCCCGAGGTCTAGGCCCAGGCCGGGGCACACAAGCAGACAGAATCCGTGGCAACAATCAGAATTGCAGTGCCGCGTCAATTACCCAGTTCCCATAACCTGTGAGGACTCAAGGAGTCCTGCGAGGAAATCGGAATACAATCGAGCCCGTTCGACGGTCTGGGTTGCATCTCTGTGCCACTTGGAG
This sequence comes from Drosophila vallismaia, assembly GCA_035047325.1. Classification (NCBI taxonomy): domain Eukaryota; kingdom Metazoa; phylum Arthropoda; class Insecta; order Diptera; family Drosophilidae; genus Drosophila; species Drosophila vallismaia. Next base: position 22,999,104 of record JAWNPU010000055.1, on the reverse strand, counting down.
TGGGTAACTTGTTCAGCATTCCCGGACAAAGTCGGCTAAATGTCCTTCTTCAGCGACGGCGACTCCTGGAGGGTCCCATCGAGGACCCTGTTCTCGGATCTGAAGCTTCGCAGAGCGACTCATTACAGAAAAGAAAGACTTTTCGGTGGGTGGGGGCACTACCAACTTTGTAAGTTTTCTGCAAAATTGCTTGGAAAAAATTGAAAATTATTTATGCTGTGTGCCGTTTAAAGCTGTCGATAGCCGAGCTCCATCTCCGCCCCCATCGCCTCCATCGTCACATCCACATGCCCCTGCCACCAGCCCCTAAAAAGTATACAAAGTTGTCAGTGCCCGCTGCAGCATGCGCTTGCATGCAAAAGTCTACTTTGTAGCCTTAAGTACTTATGCCGGAAAGGAGCCAGGGAGCGAAGGGGAAGCCAGGACGAAGATCTGGCAGAATACTTTGTCCTTGCCCGAGGTGGCCGGGTCTGAAAGCTCTGTTGCGCTTTTCTTAGTCATGGCTGGGACGGCTTAGCATAATTTTAGGCAAACTCACGTTGCTTAGTTTATAGGCAGCTGGTCTTGCTTAAGCTCGTCATCGCCGTCCTCGCCGTCATCGCCGTCATCGACGTCATTTTCGTCCGCTTCAGTTTGCATAATGTCAACTCTTTTTAATTGCCAAGACAAGACAACCAACATTGTCTGGGCTTCTCCCAGTTTCCGTCCCTGAGTCCTGTCCCTTCAATCATTGTGTCTTCTTTTTTGTTCTCCGGCTGCTGGGGCACGTCCGAGACGATGAAATTAGCTTCTTACCAAACCAACCTCAACCCGAAAGCATTCCAAGCACTTTAAGTAAATGAACTGCTTCCGTAAGGAATGGAAAAAGTTTTGCAATCTCAAAAATATGTTCGATTGAGCTGACAATTTCGGAATATTTGTTCCTCATTTGAAGGCTTAGAGAATGCTTTGGATTATCCAAAGTAAATGACTTGGTTTTTAAACCCTATACTCCTAGAGTAAGTAGGGATAAGTACCTGGTATTATATACTCGATGAACTCTAGATTAAGTAAAAAAAAAAGTTGGAGTGCGGATTATTCAAAGCCAAAGAAATTAAAAGGTAAACTATTGATGAGTACTTGGTATAATATACTCGATTAGCTCTAGAAAAAGTTACAAAAAATGTGGAATGTGGAGCTAATTTTTAAATAAGTCGCTCACGCTTTCGGGTTTCGAACAGGGACTGCATTTATTAAAGGGCCAATAAAAGAAGAGGACCAAAGCCTGGTCCTCTACTATTAGATATCCATACCTGATACCCGTAGACTGGGTACACTCGAAGAAGTCTTTTAAAGACGTCCTATTTTGTCTGCAAATAAAATAAGTTCAAAATTGTGTTTGATTACGTAGATAATATAGAAATACCTCGAATCAAGGCACCAAACTATGGCTCATACAATTACATAAATTTGTACTTTAATTCGTACAAGATACCCGCTACACTTAGAGTAAGAAAAGGAAACTATAGGAATAACTATAGGATATCGTATAGTCAAGAAAAAATACCCTTTTATGCTTTTTTATTTAAACTTTTCTTGGTCAGAACTTAGAAAGAGCGTCGAGTAAACCGATTTCACGCGTATTATGCAACGGATAATAATATATTAAGACCATTTAGTTTTCTCGGGTATATATAAGCGCAGCGATGTCGATTTGTTTGGAGAGTAGGTTGGAAAAATGGATAACGATATGGCTCTGGGACCGGTCCCTGCGATCGGTTTTATCTGCGATTATGGCCAGATTTGGAACCCGATGGTCCGTAGATGCCAATGGAAAGACGTACTTCCGATTTATGGTCCTGATACCTTCGATCCTACATTTTTCGCAAGGCACAGAGGGAAAAGAGCTGTCCCGAAAGTCTCCAAATTGCCCCCAATACTAGTTCCGTTTGTACCCGCTGTTAATCCTCCAAAAGTAGGCAAAGTTAAAAATCCCATGGGCGGCGGCGTTGGAAGTGGAGTCGGAGGCAAAGACAATGGCAAAGGGGATAAAGATTCCAATGGACCTCTCGCAATGGAAGGAGCTGAGTCTGGTGCAGTTCCTGGTGGAGGAGCTGTCGAAGGAGGTGGCACAGACGATGTTGGTGGTGGCGGCGGTAGCGGTGACCTTAGCAAAGATGGTGGTGGTGGTGGCGGTGGCGGTGGCGGTGGCAGTGGCGGTGGCGGTGGTGGTGGCGGTGATGGTAGCGGTGACGGTGCTGGTGGCGGCGACGGTGGCGGTGGTGGCAACGGCGGTGGTGGAAGTGGCGGTGGAGGTGGAGGTGGCGGTGGCGGTGGAGGTGGCGCTGGAGGTGGCGGCATCGGCGTCGGCGTCGGTAGCATAGGCATAGGAGGAGTTGAGCTGAATCCAGGATCATCTGTAAAAAACCCGAAACTCTCCAAATTTCCCACAATACAAGCTCCACTACTAGCCAATATTATTCCTCCAAAAATAACCAATATTGGATATCCTCTAAAGATCAACATATAGCTTCCAAGTCTGGCGCATGAGTTTTGGAAATAAAATAAATTTATGGGGATAATAATGCTAATAAAGTTAAAAAAAATATATACGGTAGTTTCTATATACAATATCCTAGAATCTAAATGCTTTCTGGTATACCTATCTTGGGCCTTAAACATTTTAGTCGTCATGCCAACGAGCCAGGGAGAATTTCGTTCTGGGGCAGAAGCTAATTGATTAAAATGTGTAAAATTTGGAAACAATGTCAAGGCTCGAATAAACCATAACAATGGGACTCGCGGCAGTGACAAACTTGCACCGGGGAGGCGGATGTGGCGATGCAGAGTGGAATTGGGGCAGGTCAAGTGGGAGGCGGACTTGGCTCCGCTTGACTTGACTCTGGCATTGGTGGGTTAAGCTGCTTATCAAGTTGAGCACTGAAATTATGGCCGCGGGCTAGACACAAGACACAAGACAGAAGACACAAGACACGAGAGCAAAACCAACCGGGATAGACTGCAGAACTGAATAAAACACAGCACTTTGTTATTGTGAGTGTTTTTGTTGCTGCCACAGATGTTTTCCCTTCAGCTGCTTCAGGGGCAGCCAGGGACGAGCACAAAGGCATCCTTTTAAATTTCCTGTCATTTGCCACACAATACGCTGGAGAGCGGCCACGAGGATGACGATGACGACGAAGCCAAAGGGACGAGGGTCGTGGAGGAGGAGTCCTGCAATTGGCGAAGCTCTGGCTGCAGCGTCCAGGACCGAAGTTTGGAGTCGGAGCCGGAGTTTCGAAACTGCCAGACTAGGCCAGCCCATTTATTTACACTCACAGAAATTTTACGTGTGCCAAAAATTTGTTTATCTAAAATAACATAAGATTTAGAAAAAGATACTGAAGGCAGGTATACAAAAATGAAGATTATATTACTTAAATAACTTAATCCTTAATGGGTTTTGAGAAAAAACATGCAGTCTAGGAGATTAGATTAGTCTGAAATATTAATATAAAATCTATGCCACAAATTGAACCAAAAACAGAGGTACTTTGGAATAGAGGTAATAGGCAGCACATTTTTGAAGTGCCACCAAAAAGACTATAACCAATCCGATTATTTTTAAATGCATCACTTTTTACCCAACTTTTAATTTAGAAAACATCTTATGGAGAAGCTGAAAGGTCCTTTTGTCAGTGTGGAACTGAAAAAACGAAGCTGCGCGTCGCTTTAGTTGTTTGCTAGAATTTAGCCGTTGGGAATTTGCATTTTTCATTACGCACCGACTGGGGTTGGACAAGAAGGCGGCAGCGGAGGCGGAGATGGAGGCGGGAGCCACAAGGGCTCTGGAACAAGGACTGGGAGATGGGCGCCATGTTACCGCCTAGATTCGTTCATGGGGTTAAAAGCTAGTTTCCGCCGGAAGTGGCTGCCACACCACATTCCCCCGGATCGCTCGCCCAGTCCCTCTGTCACTCTGTGTGTAAATAAATTTCTGTGTGAAATGAAATGAATGCGATTCTCAGCCTCAAAGACAGCTCCGCCAGCTGCTAAATTAAACCTACTCATAGCTGTCGGATTCAATTATTAGACAACTACAACTTGTTACTTATTCGGAAAATTACTTTCAAAAAATTCGAAACATGCCATGACAAAAGGGCATCTCCACATCGACTTTGGACCGTTGAAAATTTGCTCATTTATGGTATTTGTTCGCAATTGTTTCAAATAATTTTGTACTAAAAGTGGGAAAATCCGATGTTAATTCTAATAGATTTGGAATTTACACCTCGACGCCGTTATGAAACGGGTATTTAAAGGATGCTCCTTAAAGGACTCACATTGGTCCTGAAATTGCAGCATTTCCAGAACAACTCTCCGAGTAATCTCTGGCTTTATAAGTTAATAGCTTGTACCTGGCTAAGAGGGCACATTATTAATCAAAGTCAGTGCAGCAATTCCTGCTTCCTGATTCTCCACTCCCACCCCCACACTGCCACTCTTTTACAAATTCACCCTGTAACAACGATTTTTGCGCCTAATCAATTTCCTGGAAACGTCACAAGTAGACAGAGCAGGACATCGGAGTTAAGGGAGCAGGAAGGAAAAGTATAGCCGTCGACTACTTGAGGAAAATTTATTTCATTTGTGTTAGCATTTTGCATTTCATTAGGTTTTCATTAAATAAAATGTTGAATTACACGCATAATTTATTCCCCCACGGACAGGGAGAATCTGGTTTTTGCCTCCGAGGGCCTCCACAAAAAAAGTATCCTGTGCCGTGACTTGCTCATGGGCTTACCCGAAAACGAAAGCCACCAACCGAGAGCCGTGCGATTTCTCCAGTAAGGGCATCTCCATCTTCGGGGATCCTTTCGGTCCTTCCGATTCATGAGCTCCCACACGACGACATACACAAATCGAAACAAATTACAATAAAAATGCCAAAGATGCGTGCTAAAAGATTAAAGCCTGACACGGAATCATTCGTGCCCAAAACCTTAATGGAGCCGGGATGGCTGGGCGAGGGTTGCCCGGGCTGGGGTTGGAGTCGGAATTGGTTTGATTTCCATATGGTATGCCAGCAGTTTGGTTTCCCCTCCTTCATCGACATACACTTCTCTTCCGGCGAGTTCTGTATCATTTTCGTCACAGAAGCAAATATTTATACAGCTTCCTGGCAATTCCTGCTCGGTCTTCGGTCTTCAGTCTTCGGTCTTCGGTCTTCGGTCTATATTTCGTCCTGACCACAAATGATAAATTACTTTAATTAATGTCGCCGTATTGTCTCAGCGCCCGAGAGGGCGAAAAAGAAGTTTGCCCCTGGCGGGTCTGGGCCTGGTGGCTATTATGCAAGTTCATTGGGTTTAATTTGAGCATGGACCACTTTTACTCGGTGGCTGATTTATTTAGTTCATTTTCTGACCTCTTGGCTCCGGCATTTAGTCAACTTATTCCTTACAATACCCTCGCCTGGGGAAGTTCACAAAACACTTTCGAGGCAAGTCCTTCTTTGGGCAAGTCCTTCTTTTGCGACATTTGTATTGCGTCCTAGATCGAAATCTAGTATTGGATCTATTTTTTCTAGTAAAGCAGTTTCAAGAAAAAATACTCATACATGTATAGCTTTCAAAGATTTTTATCAAGTATTAAAATATTAAAAGTATATAAAAGTACACAAAAATAAAAAAGGTTGTGTAAAAGTTACGAAACAAAATAAGCCTGTCATGACCTAAAAATAAATTTCCTAATGAGGCAAGGGAAACAAATGTTCGATTTAGCCAAAAAACAACATTTTTTCTTCCTTTTTTTCGTACAAAACAAATTCAACAGGCGTAATAGGGCTAATTTTCTTGACACATTTCGGCGGAGAACCCGTAACAGAAGCCAGAATAATTAATTGGCTTAATTTGAACTTCGGGTCACAAAGAAAAAAGTTTGAAAGAGCTGTATTGTACCAACTATGAACTAATTTTCTCAGAAATGTTGAGCTTAGTTACGCCTTTCAATGAATGTAAAAGACAATACAATTTTCAAAATAGTCACGGTATAATTCAACTTAACAAAGTAAATACTTTAAACTTTTCCTTGTGTTTAAAAATAAAATGCTTTAAAGTATATGAAATTTATTAAACTATTTCTACCGCACTTTATTATTTTATTATTATTATTATATTATATATATTATATAAATACGACTAACAGAACTTATATTTATCAATAAAAAAATTTTTTAACCTAATTGTAAATTGTAAACCTGAATGTATACAAGTATGTTTTTAACTTGTTAATAGTTGTTTTCTAGCCCATTCGGTTTATATTTTTTACTCAATATATTCCACTCATTTTTTCACAGAATTGAACTATATTTTTAAAATATTAAAATTGTAGAATGGCTTGGAAATTTTCTTAATCTTTTAAAAAGTTCTGTGGCTGTTTGTGTGGATTGGATTTTAAAAAACTTTAACTTTTTTAAATATTGGTAGGATTAACTTGACTTGAATATTAAAAAGTTCCTTTCAAAGTCCAAATAAAAATGTACAAACATATTTTTAATTTGGTACTTCGTTAGTTCGAAAGGTATTTCCACTTGAATTTTTGGCTTCGGTGTGCTCGAAAAAAGCCACAATAAACCTATAATCCTGAGAACGAGCTGCTCAGGCAATTCAAAATATTAGCTATTTCGCCCTGTAGGGCCAACACACTTCTGATTCAACTAAAATTCCCCTTGGTAACCGACAGAAATGTTGAAATGAGCACTCAAGTGGCAGAAAGAATAGTACACAATGATGGATACAACAAGCCAAAAAGTTTTCACATACCTTCATATACGTATATAAAATAAAATTAATATTAATTTAATTCTGAACGTGTAGTGTGTAGAAAATTGGAAAAACAGCAGCCACAATAACGAGCAGAAATTCAACAAATCCTTTACGCGACCTTAGAAGTACTCGGTACGAAAAAAGCTTAGGGGCATTTCCAGGGTATGTATTAATGAGGATTGATAATTATTTTATACAGAACTTTAAGATGTATGGTGATATATTTAAACTACCATTGATTTGATTTTGTTTTCTTGAAACTAATTTAGCAAAACAAGTTTTTTTATAATGAGTAACTTACTGTTCATACGCTTTCTACAAATGTCCTTTGCGCTTTCAATTCAAGCCACGACGTGACCAGTACAACAATTCACCAAGAAGCTCAAGGCAACTGCTCCAAAAAATCAATTCTATAAGGAGTTACTATTAAATTCCAACTTCTTGTTTTTATTGCCCTACCGTCAAATGAGTAATTTAACTTATATTTATGTCGAATATATAAACATATAAACAACATTTAATTATTTTTTACGTAAATATTTTTGTAGAGGATACACACAACAGTAGTGTAGTAGACAAAAATTAAAGAAAACCTATAAAAGGAAATAACTAATCTATTTTATCAGAATACAGATACACAGATATTTTATTTCCATGCTCCTCAGGTATATCCAGGAGTGTTGGATGTACCTGTACAAGTGGCTTCGTAGACTCCTTTTATATCCCTATCAGGGGAACACCAAGTAAGCTAAGACCAGCTCGTTTTTGATTCCTAATTAGAAATTGGAGTTGTTGTGTGCGTTTCTGGAATTTAATGACAATGACTATTTTGGTGACCAAAAGCACAAATGCAAAGATTAAAAAATCGAAAGGAATTAGAGATGGATTCTGAAAGCTTATGGATGTGTTTTAAGCAGCTACCATTTAAACGGATAAAATAAAAAAAAGATAATCCTTCGAAGGTATCATAGAGACACCAATTCCAAGAAAGCAAGCATCTTTTATTAGGATCTGATCCTATCATCTATCCTATCCTATCATCGTATAGCTGGTAAAACGATCGGATACGCTATAAGTTATCTGTGTTTGCAGCTAGAAAGTTGAATATAACTTCTTTTATAAATATCTTTATAGTGAAAGGGTATATGAACATCGGCTCCGCCGGAAGTTAGTTTTATAGTTGCTACTTTCTGGACTACATTCATCGGAACTTTCTGCAAGTGCATGGTTTTTATCATTATTTTAAATCATTTATAAAGGCAGAAATCATCTTTTCACATACACTTTGAATTCCTTTTATTTATTACATTAAAGGTTTTGGAGGTTTATAGCCACGGTAACCAGATTCAAATCCGGCTCCCACAAAGGACCAAAAGTGTAGTACTCACGACAGATTCTAAGAAAGTATGGTATCAGGTAACTCCTGAGTTTTTCCAGGCTGTGGCTTTTATGTTTGTTGTTTACGGAGCCAGCAATTTCTGGATAAGGTTGTTGGGGAGCCGCAGCGAAAGGAATGAAGAAACAGGACCTCTTTCGGGTGACGCTTATCCACTTGTCTTGTGATTTTGATGGAGTGGGCGGAGTTGGCAGACGACCATTGCGAGTGTTTTTATGAATATTGCTAAAGATTGCCATTGGCAACCAGAAGTCGTAGCAGCTGAAAATTCTTTGTTTTGTTTGTCTATTTTGGATTTTGTGCAAATGTCAGGTAGCCGAAAAGAAAGGAGGTTGGGCGTTGTCTCTGGCATGAGTTAAATGTTTCCCATAAAAATAATAAAACTATTTCCCAAAAGCCCTATTTGACGATTTTATCAATAAAAAAGGCAATGAAGTTGTGGTTATTTGCTCCTATTCAATAGAATATTATTGTATTTACAATGTACATCTTTCTCCATATTCTTTTTTAGAGAAATAAAAGAAACACGGATGGATGTCCTTCGCAGCGTTTAACAAAATAATAAAAACGACTGAAAGGGTTGGAACAAATATTGTCTACGATCAACAACAAGGAGTAGAAATAACAAAATGTTTCATTTTTTCACATTTTTTTAAACAAGATTATTTGACTCATTGAATTAGTTTCCATTAAATTGTTTTCCAACAGAGTAAACCATAATCGGATTATTTAAATAATCGTCACATTTTTTAATCCCATCATTTTAAGTTAGTTTTGTTAGTCTCCTCAACGAAAATTTGTCCGAAAAAGCATTTCGTTGCATAAGTGTTTAGGGAAATTTAAGAGATTTTTTTTGATCGACTGTTCAAGATTTAAAAAATTAAAAAAAAAACGTAAAGAGTTTCTTGTTGGAGCGACGGGTCCTGTTCATTCTGGAAATAAGGCGAATCATATTTCGGAATCAGACGTAAAGGACAATGAAGCCTGGAAACGTCATTATCCCGTTCTGGAATAGAATAGCAGTGGAAAAATTTAAGGAACAGATACAACCACCAGAGGAAATCAATGCGAAGTTGATTTTCTTCTGAGGAGCGCGAAAGATTACTATCGATGCAACAAAATCCTGCACATCTGCTTCTATGATCTCCCGCACAATCCGGAAACAAATTATAGTATTCCAAATTTCTATTGTTTAGAGTACGAGTATATTGTATAGTAATATCGTGCCTTGTTCTATAGGAATATTAACATTCCTTGCCAAGAAACTTACGCAAACTAACGCGTAATACAACTCTATGGAATTACAGTCGAAAGGAAGTCAAATAAGATTTCGGGAATAGGATTTTCGTAAAGAAAAATTATGCGATCGTTCTATTTTAGAGCTTCACATTGAAGTTTACCCAAAATATTTAAATGCCAAGCTAGTGTTTGTTGTTTGGGCTTGAAATCAGACATGTTCCCTTTAGTCCCCATACTCGTGTTGTTTAAGCCACAAACGGAAACACTTTAAAATTATATGAGGCCGAGAAATCACTCTCCAGTCCCGCCTTCTGGGTTCTGAAGCCACAAGCCGGTAACCAATGAAAACTCGACCGAAAAAGTTATCCCGGCTTTTGCCTCTTTGGGTGGCGTGCTGAGGGACATTTGCCTCCATCGGTCCTATCTACTAGTTTACACCTTGGTCCCATCCATTTGGTGTCATCCACTTGTGCTTCTTTTTTGGTCTGGTAACTTTTTTTCGGTTGCTGCTTTTTGATGCAACTAAGCACATTTTTAACTTATTTATAACAATATAAAAACGGTGACGAACGCACCTGTGATTCAGTCAACGAAAACTATCTACAACCATGCATTAATCTACATATTAATCTAAAAATGTTAATGCTTTTAAAAGATTTAAAAAAAAACCAAGCTAAATAAATATTTTCTATAAATCCTATTTCCAAAAGTTTCTTGAAATAATTTTATTAGAATACATTACGGAATTGGTCCTTTTAAACCATACTAGTTTAAAAATAAATCAACATAAAACCCAGATTTGAAACCAAAATATGAGTATTTTGTTTAAAAAAATTTGTTAACATGCCTTTTGGGAAGTCTATGCTTTAAATAGTATCTTTAGATCGTAATCTGAACTTATTTGCGAATAAGAAGAATATCAGGAAATTAAATTAAAAAAGGCTTAGTAATATGAGATTGCGTTTTATCATTTCCTGATTGACCGGACATAGTGGATGCGCCATTATACCGTGGACACCAAAATTTTGTTATAAGGCCATTTAAGGAATCTATGCTTAAACTAATAACTTCAGTATTCCTTTTGCCCCTTAATGTTAATAATAAGAACATTAGGAAATAAAATTAGAAAAGGCTTAGTAATAAGTAAGAGTGCGTTTCGTCACCTTGCTGATTGATCGGAACCAGTGGTGGCTGCGCCATTCCGCAATGGGCAATGGACACCTGGAGTGACAACCATGCATCACATATGTATAATTAATTATTGAAATGGCCAAAGCGAGGAAGCAGTTGTTGCTTAAAAGTGTATTTGTGTGTTTAAATCTATTTGCATCCCGTGTAAATAAAAAAGGAGCTTGTTGGAATTTTAGAAACAAGATTAGTGAGAGAATTATTGGCACTTAAAATTCCGCAAGTTACCCATGGGATAATTTCATAAAAGACAATTAATTAACTAGAATTTATCCAATGCATTCCGTTTCCGTCATCAAGGCTTTATTGCGTAAACTCACAACTAACTGGATTAAACGGCGCAGGATACTTTTGCTGCAAAGTCCTGCGAAGGTGCAGCCTTCTTCCACACCTCGGCTCATTTGCATGTAGACACCAATTACACATTTCTCTTCATAGAGGAAAGGAACATAGTGTTTTGGGTATCGGTGTACTGAGGGAAATGGCCAAAGAGCTCTTACAAGCCTGCAAGCAACATTTTTAAGCTGCTTAAAATTTATTACCTTTTGCCGGGAATAAATCGGCAGAAACCTACACAAGCCCTTAGATGAACAGAGAGACGCAAACAGAGACAGTCATAAAACAATGCACAATGATAATGCAATAAAATACCAAACATAAACTGGTGTGAAAACTCCAACAACTTCCATTGTTATAATGGGAATAAGTGAAGATAAACGAAAAGGACATGTACTGCTTAGTGTCTCCACTGTAAAATATATCCTTTAAATACAATACTATTTAAAAAAGAAAACCAAGAATATTTCCTTTTCCAAACTGCTTCTTAAAGAAACAAAATCGACCTGGACTTATCAAGCATAACTATAATGTAAAAGGAAACTCCACATAAAAAGACTACGCTTCCATGAGAAGTAATGAGCTAATTGAGCTTTTAGAAGAATCCCATATGAATATATATCTCTATTTAATGTTAAATTTTTTTCTTGTTATTACAGTTCTGATGGTGCCTCGAAATCAAACGAGAAAAAATTCGTTCTCATTTAAATGGCTGAAAAGAAAATTAAATGCGCTCCCCAAAAATTATTTAAAAACAAAATAGCTCATTACTCCAACGTGAAGGGCTTCATCAAGGATCAAAAAGTGGATGAGAGAAAACACACAAGTGCTAAGATTCTATTTTATAAAAAAATAAAAGGAAAACAAACTGAAAATTTCGATCCACGCACATGTAATTAAATTTCACCATTTTTAGATAAACATTTAGTGCCTACTATAATAGTTTTTATGTCTTCAGCCCTCAAACTTTGTTATAATACAAGGAACCTTCTAAGGTACGCTTGTTTGGCCATGGGAAAAGGAAATCCGGGTTATTTACTTTCACTGCTTAGTACTTGTATACGACTCTTCACAATTTTACTATGAATAACTTGTTTAAATTTCTTGTGCGGAATCTTTATGTGATCGCATGGATATTATTTTAGATAAAGAGTTGGTTACGTTTCTCTAGAATAACCATTTTATCTGACTATGCCAATTTCTTTTTCAAATATACAAATGTATAATAACTCTTTCATATCAAGGTTGGGCTGGGACACATTCACGGCGTAAATATGTATCTCTATCCGTTATCCTTTCCCTTGGGAATTCATGTGTCCCTGTACCAGAGTCTCCACATATTACGACTTGCCTGCATCAATCGTGTGATTTTGATGAATTTGACAGTTTGTGGGCGTTTTCGCTGACAGCTGGCTATATGTATATAGTGTTGCCATGGTGATTGTGGGGGTGGACGATGGCACACCAGGAGGACGGGAATGACGGAAACAGTGAGGTCCAGCATCGACAGTTCTGGAAAACCGCAACCGACGACTTCCGTACACCGGGATTGTTTGCCCATGGATCACATGGCACGCAACCATGTATGCAACTGGGTGCCAGAGTGGGTTGAGTTGGGTGGAAAATTGTTGCTGCATTTGCATTAATTTTGAATTGATTGGTTGCCTTTTAGGCCCCTAATATAATTATAATATCTACACGTATGCACACGTAGCGGGACTGCGGTTTTCGGTTGTCATCATTACCCAGCCATTGTTGCCCAGCTGCGTGCTCGTGTCCTGTACATTGCGGTCGGGCTGTAGGTTGCAGCTCCCAGGACAAAGGACCCGGGGGAGGGGACATAATGCTTGCAATGCCTGCGATCCTTTTCCCAGTGGGGAAGCCGCAAAACTAAAAATACAGCCAAATAATGTCAGCGCTGCTTACCGGAATCCAGTCGGAGTAACTGTTGGCTGTAACGAATGAATCACTGACAATATTAGGTAATAATGAAAGGGAAAGGACGCCGGAGAGTGGAAAGGCTGTTGCTGACCAACGAATATTCAATAAAATGGTTTTGTATATTCAAACAAAGCTGGCAAACAAACCCCTAATCAAACATTTCGAAAATATTCTTTTGAATTGGGTAAACATTTCAATCCCGACCGCACCGAGGAGTGGGAGCAAAGATTTCGAGCCCAACCACATGCCATGCGACATCCGACATGCCACATGGGGCCAAGGACTGCGGCAGGAGGCAAAGAGATACATGCGTCTGCCCCGCGGAGTTAATAATAACGCGTAAGCCAATGATAAATAAAGTCGTGGTTGCGAAAAAAGTGCAATAAACAAGTGGGTTGAGGTCCTGGGAAGGGTCGGACACAGAGATACGAGTAAATATTGGTCGAACAAGAAATCAATTAAAAAATAAAAATTTCATTTTCATAAGCTGTCAACTTTTGCTCTTCTTTCCAGTGCCATCGCCATGGCATGTGGAAATATGTTTTTGTTGAATATTTTAATTAAATTGTTATTATTTTTCCAGTCCCGTATCTGTTGCTGTTTGTTCTGTAGCTGTTCGTGCCATTGCAACTGATTTTGTTGTTATGGCCTGGCAAAGATTTATTTATTTACAATGTATTGTTGATGGTCGGTCACCCGTTCCCATATCCCATGTCCCATCTCCCAAATCGAACATCAATTTGTTTTTTCGTCCAGAAGTAGAACTGCCAAAGGGGAAAGGTAAGGTGGAGATTGTCCAATTAATTCAGCATTCCTTGCACACCAATTTTGAATATAAAAGTTGAATACGAAAGTGAAATTAACCGGGAGGAGTACTGGTTATCATATACTCGTAGCTAAGCAATTTGGCTTTGTCTTTTTTGAGATGGACTGTGGTTTAAAAAGCACTTCCTTCCTGGTACATTCTACCCTAATATCAATTTTGATATATTCTTTTCAATTCAGCTACCAATATCCATTTTATTCTTTTCTGATTCTACAAATGAAAATAATCGAGTAAAGTACCGGGTATCATTAATTAGACTTTAGCTTGTTTCAGATGTAATGTGGCTGGTTCTTCTAAAAAGATTCTTTCAAATAACTTCCCAAATATCAATTTTGATGTATCCTTTTTAATTCGGTCACCATTTCGTTCAATATCCTGTGCTTTTATTTCTAAATGGAAAACTAAGTGAGAAAAGTACGGGGTATTATAAATTAGATTTAAGCTTGTTTGAGACGTAATTGTCTAAAACTTCCAAAAATCATTTTTTTCCAAGTAGATTCTATCATTTATCTTCCCTTATATAACCGTTTATTTATCCTTACTAATGCAGTCATTATTGCGTTCAATTTCCCGCGTTTTTTTTGCCCTTTTATCCTTTCTTGTCCACTGCAGATTTGCTTGGTGTCAAGTTGTTAAAAACTATTTCAAAACTGTAAATGACAAAATGTTAAATGAAGTTTTAATGCCGAAACGCAGATGAAACCTCTGTTTCTCTTTCTGTCTCGGAATATCTGTTAACACTCCAACAATACTATAAATCAGAGCCTGGTTGGGAATCCCATTCACTGCTCCAACCAAACACCCACCCATCCACATCCTTCCGAGCTCTGTTCTTGTTTGTTTGCCTTGTTTATGCCACTTTTCTTGCATTTCTTGCTGTGGCCAGCAGAAAGTTCTGTTAATTGAGTTTGTTGAAAGTTTTATTAAACAGAGCGACAGGCGCATTTAAGTTTTCCAGATTTAAAGCCGCAAAAGTCGGCTCAAATTATGCGGCATTAACTTATTTTTTTCCTTCTATTATGTATTTATTATTCCATCGTGACTGATGTCAAAAATCACCCAAAGCAATTCCCTTGGCGCGTTTCTCGGCTTTCATGAATCACTTTAAAAGTTATTGATTTTCTGTCACAGTAAGTATCGGGTATACATACTTATTATGTGTTCATTGGTTTTGGGAAAACATTTGTTTTAAAATGAGCTTAATACTATGATAAGCTTCGACCGTTTTAAAATATAACTCTCCTTATTTTATTAACGAGCCATAATTAGAAAGAAGTATTGGTTGAAATATAGTTTTTAATTTTAAAAATTGTTTCATAAATTCAAAAACTTTAATTTTCTTCATCATTATAGAGTTTTTGATTACGCTTCATATACTCTGTTGACTAACTTGATTTCCACTTGGGATGGTAAAGAGATATTTCTCACAATAATTATCACTTTAATCGCAAAAATGGGTGGGAAAGGGTATTGTTTCTTTAGAATAGTTTAATAAATTTTCATCACCTCGCAGATGTAAGATAGTTAAAAAATACTGACCTATTAAGCTGTTGAAATTCTATAAATTTAATAAAAAAAAAACCATAAGCCCTCGAGTGCTATTGTGAGCTACACATTTCGTTATGAGAATTAATATGATTTTGGTGCCCTCTGGCTCAAGCATTTATCCTGGCCTCACATATCCTTAATGTCCTTCTGGCGTTGTTGTTGTTCCGTACTTTCAACACGACTTGACAAAATTATTAATAAGCTTATCCGGAGACCGGCGGGGAAATAAATGGCCAAATGAGAATAGGACAAGCGAAGGGGCTAAAAGTGAAGGACAGCGACCATCTCATGTATGCACAATAATGAAGTAAAAAAGACGGGGAAACGGCTCCCACACGAGCCAGGACATGGAAGACACCCTGTTCTTGGCTTAGGGACAGAAACTACCAGCAACAACAAACAAACAACATGTCACTGAAGGACACTTGAAAACTACTATTTAATAAATGAGCGCACAGAGGAGCAGCAGCCATGTGAGATCCAGGAGTGCTGGCATTTGTGACTGGGTGTGTCCTGGATCCTGTTGGCCAGAGGTGGCCAGAAAGAATTAGGGCGGTCCAAGGGGGGGCTAGAAGCGACCGAATCGTCCTCGGCGTCGTCGTCGCCGCTGCTGGTAAACAAACAGAGTCATTTTGCAATTCATGCATTTCCTGCGGCAACTAATTAAAAGAGTCATTCATCACAGGCACAGGCACGATGTGATGGGGTCTTCCCCCTGTCCCAGCCCTGACCCCGAGTCCTCCGCATCCCCTGCATCCTCCCCATGTGGTTTCTGTTCTCGTAAAGGAGCAAAAATGGAGGAGGGGCGCCGGGTCAGTTCCTGTATGCTCTGCTGCATGCTTATTACTGTTTGCTACGTGTTTGCGTCCTGGCGTCCTGGCCTCCTCCCCTTCCCAACCATTCGTCCTCCTCATTGCCAGCTTGTTTGTTTTAACGTTTTTATCTTTTGATACACTCAAATATGACACACACCCTTTATAGACACACAACACACGTATTGCTCACTTTGTGGGCAACCCGAGCAGGGGAGACCCTCAAACCCTCAGACACTGATGCTGAGCTTTCCTCTTTCATTTTTGGGGCTCTTCTATGCTGTTCGGTCCACCAACTCCTATTTACAAGGCATTCATTTAAATAAAACCAAAAATTAATATATATACAGACGATTTTTATTAAAGTTTGTATTTTTATTAAAATTCTTAATAAACTGTTTATGCAGGAACTTCTTTCATATCACATATTTTTGTTGAACTTTGATGTAATGTAAAAATCGTTGAAGTGGTACCATTAAATTATAAAGGAAATTGTATTTCAAAACTCCGATCTATACGAGTATGAAAGGGTAGGCGAACTGGTGGAAATTAATAGCGAAACCGTATCCAGTTATTGAAGCTAATCAAAAATATAATGCATTTGGTTTTACAAAACAAAATTTGGTTGCAGAAATAAAAATAAAAGACCTTTGCATTGTCTAGATTGCCCCCAAACTACCATTGAAGTCATACAATTGAGACTTATTTCGTCCTTCCTTGAAATATTCATACCAATACGAGAAAATCCCCAATTAAAATTACTTTAAATAAACAATTGCTCTGAGTATGAAACTAAATTGACAACTAAATCATTTCAGATTTTATTATCCACACATGGACTTTGCCAAACAAAACATTGAATACACTACACATGATTTGAAATTTTAAATTAAACTACTTTAATTTTGTAAAACAATACTTTTAAATCCAAAGATCCAAAAAAAAGTTGTAGTTATTTGTAGCTAAAGTTGGTTATCTTGGATAAAGGCACAATTTCCATATAACTAGTTATGAATTGATAAAAATATATATTTTATTACACAAAATAAATATCTCCTTGAGTAGAGACAATCTTTAAGATTAGATAAGATTTTTTAAGAAGCCTGTACAATTTTAAGAAATTAAAATAACAAGTAGAAGACGATTTTTGCAAGTGATCTAAAGCTAAAAATAATAATAAGCAAGAATAAAAATTAAGGTATTTTATAGTTAAAAATTTATACAGACGTCATCTTTGTAGTACTTTAAATTGGAACCATAAACATAAAATTTTCTGTTTAAAATATTCAAAAGTTGGTTAACAAATATCTAAAAAGTTTAAAAAATATTCTTTAGCTGCAACCGAATGGAAAACAATTAAAATCGTTTACATTATTTGATAAATCATTTTATAAATGGTTATATTTTGTAAAGAGTCAAAGTGAAGCAAGCCTTAGGCCCACTTAATGTGGGAAAAACAGGAAAATTGAATTTAATCGGAAATTCGAAGTTAATTATTATTCGATTGAAGGACTTCCTCCCTCTTGCACGCTCTTACGGCGCTGAGAGTGTCCTTTTTTGAAGAGCGTAAAACACAAAGCGAGATTATGACGGGCTGACGTTTTTGCTGACAATATAACTTAATATACAACAAGCAATTAAAATTATTGTAAATAAAAATTGTCACAAACTGCGAAAGAAGAGGGTCGCTGTGGGGCAGGGTAGGGTAGGGGACAATTCAAGAAGAGAAAAATTGCTGTGAAAACATACATATGAACGTGTTTTATTTTATGATAGTCCTTTATCAGCAGGACACTCCTGCCCACCCACGCACAGGCACACTCGCTGCACTTGACAGGCAGCGGATGGGTGGTTGCGCAGGAGGCGAGTCCTGCAGCCCGGAGGAGACAGTTGGACGGGCAGAAAGAGTCACAAATAAACCGCACCGAGGGATGCGCCAGCCGGGGGACAATCGGACCGTCGGAGGGTCCCATGCACGACATGACTGTAACATGTAATTATTTTTCAATAAAACCCAAGGCTGGAAAAGCAACAATGCGACGACAACGACGGCGATGACAGCCAGCCGTGTGAGTGACCAAGTCACAAAAAAAATATTGCTACAACAGCGCGAGTACAAATAAAAAGCCAAAGGCAATGAACTATTCGTGATTTTGTACAAAAATGTGTATTCCCTAAGATGGATTCAATTAAGATATATGACACGATGATATAGGATTAAAGTTCTTAGGTTATTCAGAATTGGATAGGGACTTATCCAGACTATTTTTGGAGAACTTTATTTTGAAGATTATCAAATTATCAGAGCTTTTAAGAATATATTTTGCTTTTTGGTAAATTCTTTCCTATCATTTCCCTTCCAAAGTACAAACCCCGGAGCTAGGTAGTGTATGAAAATACATATTGCATGCCATATAATAAAATGAAATGAAAATCTCCGGCATTTATGCGTCACCAGCAGTTACGCGTTGCTACAGCTCCATCTTGCCCCGCAAAGGAGTCAGAATTGGGTGGGAGTGGCAGCGAAAAGACAATAAAAATAAAATTATTAATTTGGATTGCTGGAGGGATGGCTCGAAGGAAAAGTGACCACAGCATTTTAACAGCAGCAATTTTTATGAAAATTCTATCTTTCAGTTCTTCTGGTTTCCTTTTTCGAATACTCACGCAGAATGAAACTTTATGAGAATTTTCAAAAGGACCGCTTAACAAAAAGAAATTCGGAATGGAACTTATTGATTATAATTAAAAATTTATTATATGCCATTAAAATTTTCCTCCAAAATCTCTAAAACTTAGAAGCCCCTTAGTTTATTTTATTGTTTCTTGAAAAAAGTTTCTTTAGTATTGTATTATAAAAAATTCATATTTCATATTAGCGATAATAAAAAATATATACAAAAACCAACAAACTAAAACTTGTACCACGAGTATGGGTTATAAAAACATGTTTAAGCGAAAATGTGCTGAAACTTTAAAAGTTTCTTAATTTCATTTAATGAGACTGTATTTCTGGTAACGTGTTTTAAGTTTTAAAAGAACAAAATAAATTGAAAATTTTGAAACGCTCAACTGTTAATGAAAAGCCTGAAATGAGAAAATGGATAAAATACCATGTTGTTTTTATAAATTTAAATTATTCTATGAATTTTTGTCCTTAACTAGAATTATTATTTCAAGCTACTTTTTCTAGAAATTGTAAATGATAAAAATTAAACTTACCCCTATAGAGAAACTCAAAATAAAATAAATAAAATAAAATGGAGAAGAAATGAAAAGTGTGTCAAAAATAGTTAGTGATTTGTTTCATAGGACGGGATTATTCTTTGCTTTCTAGTGGCATGGGTTGTTTTCAGTTATGTGGCATTTGGAATGCATCTAAACCCCAATGATGTTGAAAAAAACCAATGAATAGGTTAACCATTAAGGGGATCCAAGAAAGCGGAAGTAAAAAAGTCGTGGAAGGAAAGCGGAATATGTCATCCGCCATCTTGGCAAGATCTGGATAATTCCAGATCCCGCTATTCATGCACGGCAACTGGAAAATGGTAATTAATTCCATGGCTTGTCCACACACACTGGCACACACGATAAGGAAACTAATTAGGCTACGACTCTGATTAGCAGAAAAAAGCAGTTTTTGTGTGTCCTTTCAAATGACAATTTTTTTCGCCTCCGTTTTGCAGGATACTTTTGTGCGCATCAAAGCGAAATAATTAACAAATGTATAATGGCGAGCGTACAAAGCATATCTCTCGCTCGGCGGCGCTTTGCAAATGCGAATGTGAATCTGAATGGGGAAATGCTTGGCTTCGCTGGCAAAAAGTCCTTGCTGCTGCTGCTGCTGCTCCGGCCAGTTCTAAAAAAAAGGAGCCATTGGGGTGAGTGGCTATTTTAATTAGTCGAGCATCATCGTTTTTAATGTTCTACGACCCGTGCATAATGGTCACCGTCCGTCAATTCATAACCCATCGTTTCGATGGCTCCGGTGTCGAACTCCCAAACTCCCCAAACTCCCCGGTCTCCCAGTCTCCAGCTCCTGCCGTCGTCAATAGTTTAATCATAAAGTATAAGGCCGAAGCTGGTAACGATAACAACCATTCAACCGGAGCCAGAGGAGAGTGTGAGAGCTGCGGATGGTACACCTGGAAAAATGTCGCATCGCCTTCCCTGCCGATTCACATATGGAATTATAAATATGGATTCTTGTTGCTTGGTTCCAGTGCAGTGCCGGGGGAGTCCTGAGGAGGGTCGCGTCCTTGGTCCCCTAATCGGCCGCTCCATTGCCAACCAGGATTCAGGGACGAAGTGGAGAAGTCATCGCAAAGCCTATTCAATGCGCAGTTCAATGGGCGATGCCAAACAGCGGCTAAATGCCTTTTGTATGCTTTTCAAAAGTCTTTCACCTATTGATGGATGAATCCAGTCCGATTGGTATTGGGATTGGGTCTGGGATTGGGACTGGGATTGGGTTCGGTTTGAGGTCGCTGCTTTACTGGCTCAAAGTGGAGCTGAGAAAGTAATTGGTCGGTCAGTTGAATGTTCCCACTTGACGTTATTTATGGGCCTCTATACATTCCTAGCTCATTTCCATCATTGTGCAGAAGCTAATTAAGTTTTTATGCTTAAAACGACCAAAAGGGCGTTTCCAGAAGCAAATCGAATGCTCCATTAAGGAAAGAGCTTGGACTTTTTCATAAACGTTGGTAGAAGTATCCAGTATACTCACAAATAGAGGACTATTTTCGTACAGGAACTTACCTGAAAGAAAATATAAATAAGTTAGTGTAAAATTTTATAATTCAGACAAGTCTTATTTAAAATGTAATTTAACCCCAAAGTTTACTTAAGTTACGTGGTTAAAACACATTAAAAAATAAAAAAAACATTTGTAACTAATCTTGAAGTTATGAAATGATAGTCGTCCGTTTAAAAGATATTTTAAGTATATTTTTCTTTTGGCCTTTATTGTCAAGCGATAGGTACACTCTTTTGACTTAATAATCCTTTCAAACAAAATTTTGTAAGATTCCCAACCCAAGCTAACTGCTCAGGAAATATTTGGGAAAGATGGAAAAATGTTTGTTTTTCAAAACAAGTTGAAGACAAAAGAGACTGAAGGAGTTGCTACTTTTTGACAGAACCATGAGAAACAACACCATTTTGCATTTAACAAATTAAAATTACAAAAAGTAGATCCGTTTGTCGTAAATAATATTATGAGGTACCCTTTTAGCTCCTCCAACTAACAACTTGGGTGCTTAAGTGCACCATTTTCCTATTTTTTACTCAAAAATTAAGCAATTGTTTGGCAGCAAACATGACAAAAATTAAATGAAATTTTCGTGCTTCATGGTAGTTGTCAAACATGTCAACATCAGTTTGCTTTTGGCATAAATGCAGCATGTAGGGACAGCTTTTTGAAGAAAAATCCATTAGCCAGGGCCTTTTGACTCAAGGTATAGTGACCCACTCCAGCATCCCAGCATCCCAACATCCTGCAAAATTGACAAAAGCTTCAGGGGCGGTAAGCAAATTGGCCCGATACAAACTATTCCGCCAAATATTAAGTCGCCCAGGACTCTTGGCATCCTGCGGCGTCCTGGATACCAAAGTCCGCGCTGGGCGTGTGTTTTAAATTCAAAAGGAACGAGTAAAAAACAAAGAAGTGTTCCCTTCTCCTCGACTTCCTGCAAATTTCATTTCCGCTTTGATTGCGCTTTTTCCGTAAGGCGACGGGAATGGGTGGCAGACCTGGAACTGGAACTGACTGTGTGGCAAAAGTAAAACAAATGAACGGAAATGCCACACACGCACCCAGGAGAACAACAGCAACAAGGACGAATGCACCTTTGACACTTTTGGGCCGTGGTGTGAATGGAGGTGGCTGGCAATGGGCGATAGGCGGTGGGGAGGCAGAGATGAGCGCGTGACGCCGACCAGACGGGGTCCTCGGGATGAGCTGGGCGGGCCCTTTGCTTTCCACTCAAGTGTGAGTCCTTTCACGCCTTCACCTTTAGCCGGCTCTGGCCTGGAGCAGCTCCAACTGCATGCAAAGTATCTGGAAGTCCTTGCCACCTTGCCACCTGCGTCCTGCGCCCCAATCGACCTGCTTGTTTAGCTGTTTGTTGTGCTTTTTGCCGCCATGCTTTGTGGACTCGTCCTTCATCCTCGCCTGTCCCCTGCAACCCGCTTCCAAGTGTGAAAAATGTCGAAAATGCAATTTCCTTCAAGTAAAATGCCTGCCATGCGCTTTTGTCTACGGCCCGGCCCTCTCCTCCTCGGCTTCCCTTGCCATCGCCACAGGCTACGTGGCCGTATTACAAACGAGTGTGCGTTGTCCTGGCCGAGTGAAGAGGTGTCCTAGCACTGTTACTAGTCCTGCTGCTATGCTTGACCTACCAGATTCCCTGTAGCTTAAATAAAGCACTTCCGCTAATAAAGTCGCACTCGGCAGCTCTCTTTATCCTTTCACTCACTGCCTGGCTGCCGCCTGGCACCAGCCTGCCTCCCGCCTGACCGCCTATGTCCTTTGTGCTTGTGAGGCTCTGCGGGTGACAACAAGAGGGGCCAAGAGCTGGCTGCCAGCAGCCAGGACCCTCGCAGGACTGCAACATTGCGTATCAATGCGAGCCAAAGGAGGAGACAGTGCGTGTTGTTGGGGCAAGGCCTGGGTTTGCTTTCGTGGCAAAAACGCATTTGGAAAATTTGTGTAGGCGACATTGTTGTTAATCACCGACACATTTTCAACTGGCAACTAAAACGCACGGCTCCTACAATACCTTCTGGCTCTACTTTTTAGGTGTACACTCGGAGAAACTGCCATGGATGGGCTTTAAACCCTAAAAGCTGGCAGTGCAATGAGGCATACATTTTTGTTTAGTGCACCGGGTGTGCCTGCGTAAATGTTGCGGTTGCACGCTCTGGCCTATGTGTGGCCCCACTCCTACGAAGGTAGTTTCTTCTCGCTCCTTCCGGGCGTCCAACGCAAAATTACTACCAACTTCTGCAAGTGACGATGACAACGATTGCATGCAAGCGGAGCAGTGGAGAAGGAGCTGATCCGAGTGTGTGCCTAGGACAATGACGTTTTGACTTTGCCCCGACCTAGGGCTTCTCCCCCCCTCAATCCACACGGCCCTATCCACCTTCTTAGGCATTCATCACAGGACGTAATGATGGCCCTGATGTCGCACAGAACGAAGTTGGCATTCGTCTGAGTCGTCGTCGTAGTTGTAGTCGCAGCACAGATTTTTGTTGACAAAGGGTGTGAAAATTGAAGGCGAGTGATTGCAGTGCCTCTCGCCACCTCCGCAGGATGTCGGTCCCGATGGATAACAATGGGGGCTTCGACTGTTTTGTTTTGTTCCCTGCGACTGCACCTCGGTCTAGCCCTGGAAGTCTAGGTAATTAATAGACTTGAAATGGTCGTCTGAGCAAAATTTTAATTAGGCGACACATGCAAAATTTTGCAGCATAAATGGGGTGGCTTCTGCCGTTAATTGATAGTCGAATCCACTCTCATCCCCCGCCCGGGACGTGGCAGGACTCATCCTCGTCTCTGCCTCATCTCATCTCCGACGTGCCGGAGCAGTGCAGTTGAAGTGAGGAAATTACAAGTCATGAATTAATGGCTCCCTCCCCCGCCATCTTCGCAGCTGCATAAACGGCCGAGGGGGCATGCCCCACAATAGCCGGAGGGGAAGGGAGGGAAGCCGCGCACGTTGCCAGGATATCCGACTTTGGAGTCGTCCTAGCTGCAATTGCAATTGCTTTGTCAGCTCAAAAACTTATCCAGGGGCAGGGACAGGGGGCGATCGGTGAGCCTGAGCAGCATACGTGGCAAGTCCTTGGCGCCCATGCATGCGCCATTGTTTGCTAGTCCACCCGCGCCTCCATCCTTCTGCGTCCTGCTTCCTGTCCCCACCTTGTTGCGCTTTGAACATCTTTGGCTTAATTTAAATTTCAAACATTTTCCACCTACCAGCCACCAGCCACCAACCAGAAGAACTTCTTGCCGGGGCTTCGCTTGTTCGAATTTAATTAGCAACGCGTGCTTTCCTCGGCTTTCCTTTACGGCATTTTTTTCCAGCTCCGCCAGGGTCTGACGCGTGAAATGCGCGCTACGGGAAATTGCTTCGGCATTCGCAGGATCTCTGACCTCCCCGCGCGCCATACGGGGGTGTCAGTGCCATTCGCTCGCTTTGAACTTTGACTTTGACTTTGAAGTTGAGACTTTTTGCAGTTATTGATATAATTGGAGGCCTTGTGCCTCGTCTCGGAGCAGATGCAGATGAGAGGCCTCCCCCAGCTTGAGCTCCAGATCTTTAATTACAAGTCTTTCCTAGAAACTTTAAGCGGTTCGACGGGAGTCGGAGTCAGAAATGGAGTCGGAACCGAAGTCGGAATCGGAATCGGAGTTAAAGTCGAAATTAGAGTCAAAGTCGGAGTCAGAGTCAGAGTCAGAACCGGAGTCGGTGTCAGAGTCAGAAGACTTCGGCCTGGAGATGCTGGTTGCTGGACAGTTATACAGTTTCGCGATAACTTCATAAAGTCACATCAATTTATTTCATTTCCTTAGTTAATTTCAAAGTGTCAACATAATAAATGAACTGCACGTAGCAGACACGCGGAAGGAGCAGCAGCGGGGCGGGCAAATGTTTATTGTCCATTGGCAAAAAGTTGTCGCATTTCAAAAATGGTTGCACGCAATAAACGAGCTCGCAGGACACTCTGGAATACGCTTAAATATGCAGGAGCAAAGTTAAGCAGTCTTGGGGGTGGTATGGAGAATGGGGGGGGCACCGCACAAAAATCTGCCAGAGTGCACAAGAAATGCAAGGATACAGACGGGCCAGGACGGGCAAGGACGGACAAGGACGGGCAAGGAGGGGCGAAACAAAAATGATTAAAAAGGACATGCAAACACCTAAAACGTCGCGAAGGAGAAAAAATGCCACAAATGCAGCGACCGTGCAAATTTTCTTCATTTCCATTTTGACAAAACGCAAACAACGAACACAAATGGCAGCGAGACCGAAATGGCGAATGGCGGGGAAGCGAGCGGGATCGGGACGCAGGACGCGGGACAGTTGACGGACTGACTTCCAGTGACAGTGACAAATAATGAATGGCCATGAGTAGGGGCGGGGAGTGGGTGGCAGGGGGCAAGCTGGTCAGGAGAAAAATCACCAGCAGTGGGAGTTGGCAGTGGAGTGACGAGGAAGGGCCCCAGAACAGTGGGCCGAGCAGGCAAAAAAACCGTCTCACATATAGATGGTGACACCTTGGAGCACTTCTTAGGGCGTCTCGTCCACTGTCCTCCGCCAGATAGGAGCTGCTGCTGCCGCTGACTGGCGCCGCTTGGATGTGTCAAAACTGGAGCCACATTGTCCGCAGCACAAAACGTACGAGCGGTGCGGCAGGATGGGCTTGAGTGCAGGAAGCAGCTGCAGATGCCAGAGCCAACCTCAAGGATGAGGACAGCCCTGGCAGCTCGACGAAAAGGAATGATGCCGAAGAAGGACACCAAGACGAGTCGGTTGGAATGTGCCTGAAAGTGGACGCCTCAAACTGCGACTGCCACTGCGAAGGCTAGTGCGAGTGCGAGTGCGAATGTGGATCTGGCGATGGCAGCGAGGAAACAAACAAAACGCCAGACAAGAAATTAAAACAATTGAACCGTTGAGGCGTGAGAAGACATGACATAGGTGTGCAGTTCGGGCAGTGGGCGGCGAATGGCGAATGGCGAAATGGGCGTGACCGTGTTGATATTACAGGTGCGGCCCCACGCCCACCTCCTGCCATAGTTGTTGTCAATGGCGCAGAAAGGACAGCAACAAAAACAGCGTCAAAAGGGCGGAAGATACCTCCCGGCGACGTGTTGGCTTAAGTTATTAAAACAGAAGTGAAAGGATGGCAAAAACGGAGGACCAGCGAGTAGGGAGAGCATTTCTCCAGGGGAAACGTAAACAAATAATTGCCAGGCAAAAAGTATTAGATGTCCTGTCCTATCCTGTCCCTCACATAACCGACTTCCTCTGTGCATTGTTGCGTGTCCTTGCAGTCTACAAAATAATTTGTTTAATGGAATGTAAATTTGTTACTTAAGCAAATAAATGCGTTTCCTGGGGGTTGGGGGGATCCGCTAGAGGAATCTTAGTTTCCTCCTATCTGGCTTCCAATCAATTGAAAACCGAGTATTTCGAGAAAACTTATGATAATTGGGTCCGGAGGTGGCAGACCCTGTTGCCCAACCAAGTCCTGCCACTTAGCTGGCCTCTGTGGACTCCTTGAAACGGGTAGCTTTCGTTGATGAAATACTTTGAGTTTGCACACTTTGTTCGATATTCTATTAAACTTTAATTGGGCGTGTCAACATCGGCTCTTAATCAATCTATTTAAGTAACTAACCACACAGAAAAATGCGTTTCGATGCCCCACTTAATGCACTTTTCAAATGCAATTAGTGGGATTTATCGAAAAGAGGTAAAAAATGATAAGCCCGCCTAAAAACCCACATACATAATAAATGAGAATTAATTTTCTGGTCAATCAAGTGAAAAATGTTTTTCGCTGGCAAACAGATGAAATACATTATCTCTAATACCCGGTCATGCAGAGGTGAACTCTTCACTCGGCCACTTGCAGTACTCGTATGTGTTTATTTGGATAAACCGGGTAATAAACCGGGGAATAAACCATCTTGCATTTCCATCCTATCCATCCTTTCCCCCGTTAACCCACTGAGGCCGGTCTGAGGCTGGCCGGGCTTAATCTAAAATTCAACAGCTAATTAGTTGACTACCTACTAAAATGCGGCTTTCATCGCGCTCTGTTCTGGGAACAGCCACTGGTAATCCTCATTAAATAGTTAAATTCAAATTAATTAAATTGCCACAAATCAATTATACATAAGCGTTGTAATTAGAAGACCTCAAACGCGAATGACGGGTACCGTGGGGAAGAATTTGATGAGTCATAATGTGCCAGGTGACCACCCAGGGCCGGGTTAAAAGGCACTGCCTGTTGCATGACATTATAGCCATTTCAATTAGCCTAGTTAACGCCGAAACGCACTCAAAGTGTTTAGAAAAACGCCATTCAATTAAACCCCAGAAGTGTAAATAATTTTCTTTGGAGTATATTTTATTGGGAAGCGAACTTCAATAAACCGACAACAAATACGTTTTTTAAATAAATTTTTTTCTGTATGTTAAAACTATTTAATGTAAATAGGAAACTTAGTTAAAAGCTTTCTTCCAAGACAGATTCATAAATGTATTATTATTATCATAGCATAAATATTATATAATCAAAACAAATATTAAAAAGGTAACTAAAAAAAACTACTATTAGGAAATAGAATTTGTTTATTGTTATATTTTATTGATATTCCAGATTCAAGCTCAATTTTTACTAATCTAATTAGCTGAATAATACTCTACAGAAGAGACGATCTAGTTTCTTAAATATATGATACACAGTACTGAAAGCAAGCTCTCACAAATCGATAATATAAATGTTTTTTTGTTCAAAGCCTTTAAATTATTTTTTGATTTAGAATAACCCCAGGCATTACTGAACTAGGAGTTTAATCGCGTTAGTTTAAACATTAAGGAATATCACCAATCCAAATGCCAAATGAAATAATACCTAATAACAAATAAACTTTACTTTAAACCCTAAAAATAATAATAGATGTTTTTTAGTAACGCAGTTCTTTTCACCTACGGGGAGTAACCTTTATAGAATTAAAAGCTCTATCCTGCATTTTGAATTTAAGACAATACAAGGTTTAGTTGTGTTTATAAAAAGTTTTTATGTGCCATTAGTTTCAGCCTCGAATTCGAGCTTTCATGCCCCATCGTTTCGGTCTTTTTATTGACACATTTGTACAGGGCATTAATCTGATGTACTTAGTTCCATTAAAATAGCTAAAAGAGCACTTAAAGCACACACACCACCAGGACCAATAAAAAATAATTTCAAAGAGTATTGTGGAGTTTGTTTAAAATGCCATTCAGGGCAAAACAGTTTCCTTTTTCCCGTCCTGGCTGTTGGTAGAATATAAAAAGCGGTTTTGTTTCTATAGAAGTCTAAAACAAAAATTAAAATATTAAGTGCCAATAACAAATGAGAAAAAATTTTTAAGTGTAAAGAAACTTTAACAACTATTCAGCACTGTGAACATATTAAAATAAAAATTTATAGTGCTTTGAAGGAAATGAATACCAATTAATTTTTTTAAACAACGCTTAGTTCCTTGTCAGTTAAGGGGGGCACTCCCTATAGAATTTTCAAAAAATCGATTTTTTTTTTATTCCCCAAATCGATAGTGTCATGTTCTGAGAAAATGTTCTGAAAATCTCAAATGCTAACTCTCAAAATTGTGGAAGATACGGCTCATGATGCTCCGAGCTCCGAGCGAGATTTATGACGCGCGGTGCACTTCAAGTCCAGTTTTCTCGAAACCATGTTTTAAAAATCGCGGTCCTGGATTGCAAAAAAACTACTCGACCGATTTCCGTGTTCTTACGTTTTTTTTGTTCAGTATTCAATAAAATAGTGCGTGAATTATCAATTTTGACAAAAAAAAAATGTATTTGTAATTTTTGCAGGTACATTTAACCAAAAAAATGACGTAAAAAAAGCAATTTTTTACGAACATCATGATTTTGATACTTTTTAATCGTTTTTAATTTTTTTCTTTTAATTCACGCACTTGTTAACAGGCTGCCAAACAATAAAAAAACTCGTTTGTGTGTTTCAGATGCATACTTTTGACTTCAGCACGGACCGCGTTTAGCCACTCCGCTGCGAACTGCCATACGAGATCTCCAATAACTCATTGAGTTTTTATTAATTGTTGATAAAAAAAATAGTTTTATGTTGTTCAAACATGTGCTCAAATATATGCGGAAGATGATTTGCGTGTGTTGTTTTTTTCTTGGTGAAAAAAAATCGCAAAAAAACATCATTTTTTGACGTGTTATAGGGAGTGCCCCCCTTAATGAAGCTAAGATTAAAAAAATGTATTAAGCTAATTAAATTTTTCAATTAATTCGTCTCTGAACTTAAATATTTTATAACCATTTTTTTTGTATTCTTAATCTTAGATAATTAATTGTCCTTATAGCTAAGATCAAAGAAACTTCCAGACAGCTTCCGGTAATTCTCCTCAAGTAGAA
Source organism: Drosophila vallismaia (assembly GCA_035047325.1). Lineage (NCBI taxonomy): Eukaryota > Metazoa > Arthropoda > Insecta > Diptera > Drosophilidae > Drosophila > Drosophila vallismaia. The sequence goes on along the minus strand of JAWNPU010000055.1, from coordinate 22,969,822 downwards.
AATTGCACTTCATAATTTTATTATACTTGGACTTATATTTTCTAATAAATTTAAGGATAAGGAATAAAGAAAGAAGCATACCCACCAAAAATAAGACATGAAAAGGTTAACAGTCATAGCCACTTGTGTGCTTAACATTTCTCAAATGCACTATTTGCATTGCATTCGATGTATTTTTAAATAATATATTACAAGCCACACTCAAAATTTAGGGACTCTATCAAATTCGGATTCGAAATAAATATACTTCAAGGACCTTTTGTTATATGATAATTTCTGTCCATGTTACGAACTGTTTACCCTTTTCTTCTTCCTCACCTTCTGCTCTGCAATTTCTACATGACGAAACCCGTGAAGACTCCTCGAAGTACTTCCCCATATCCCACTGTCAAGCAGTCATTTTCCTCCGCAGGGCACAACTTCCCGGAGTCGTGCCCCACCTGGTGGCACTATCAAAGCGCCATCATCGAACGAGGCACCAGCCCTGCCATCTCCACATCTCAGGTAGTACTTTTCGCACCTTTTCTGCATTTTACAAGCGGTGCACGGCCAGCGCAGGGAGCGCCATAAAAAAAGAAAGCCGTGGGTGGCCGGGAGAAAGCTGCGGCAGCGTACAAAAGAAAGCACACACAAAATGGCGTAACGTTTCGGATTTTACGCACGGCAAACAGAAAACTACGCGCGCATACGCAAACAACAAGAAAATGCACTCAGGCTTAGTGTCGGTCGTCGGTCGTCGGTCTTTGGTCGTCGGCGAGGTCCTGCGATGGTCCTTGCCTGGCAGTTTGCACCTTTTTATAGCGCAGACGGTCGGGGCAGGGTAGGAGCCGCAGCCAAGTTGAGTATGTGGGTGCGAAACTTTTTGAGGTCTGCTTTGGGTAAGTGCTGTGGGGACCGCAGCTTAGTTCGGCTAGGGTTGACTGCGTCCCGCTGCACACCTGGATGGAGGGATGGCAGGATGGCAGGACTCTAAGGATGAGAGCGCTCCAAATAAACCTGGGTCCTCGAAAGAATTTCTAATAAGCTTCGCGGTTGTGAATTAATTCTAAAAATAAAACACACACTTGCCGAAATGTCGATTTTTTTGTATTCTTAAAGGTCCGCTCCAGGACTCTGATATGCCCCGCCGCTACCTTGCAGGGCACACGTGGAGCAAATGCGTGGCCCCAAACACTCAACCTGATTTATGTTTGAAGTAATTTATAAAAAAATAGTGAAATTAAATAAAATAGTATTACGAGTTACGAGAGCCAACATCGACGTCTATCCTATTAAATGTCCATTTGCTGTTTTGTTGGGTGAGTCCCATTTTTTTGCCATCCTGTTGAAACTTTCAGCCATTTAATTTCGCACTATTTTTTGTTTTTGTTTTTTTTCCCCGTCGCTGAGCCGGTCAGCTCCCAAACATCATTAAAAAACTGTCATTAGCAGTTGAGTACATGAAAAACCGAATTTTATTAAGTCAGACTGGCTGGATGTGGGCGATGTAAAAGTGTTGTGATATTCCCTGTGATTTAATCGAATTGCAAAGTTAAAGGTAGACATCGACCGATTATTGTGATTGTGAAAGGACCTTTTTTGATCGGGCGGAGATTTTTCATAGTCCTGCATTAGATGAGGTGTAATCAAAGGCCAAAAAACTCCTCCGACACTCTTCCCGCTCGCCACTCCATCACTCCATCACTCCATTGGTTTTATCATCTGTAGACACACTTTAACACTTCCGCTTTCCTCAGTCATCAAATGTAATATCCTGTTACACTTTGTTTGACTAGCCTAGGGCGCTTTTTAAAATTAATTACCAGAGCTACAAGAGCAACAAAGGCTCTGGCATCGACATTAGGATTCCTCCTCAGACGAACATGAAATGTTGACAACATTGTAACTAAGCCCGAGACATTTACTTAAACACAGATGGAGATGCCATTGAAGGAGGAGATGGATGCGGAGGAGACGAAGGAGTCTAGGAGCTACAACATCCCCGATACAACTAATGCCGAGCTGTCAGCTCATTATTATCAGAGCGCTGGTGAGTGGGGAATTGGGTGGCGGATAACAGAGGACGGAGGACTAAGAATGGGTATTGCTCCATTCAATGCTTCCTATTCAAATCGGCCAAAGCGACCAAAAACCCACTCAACCAAATTAACACTTTAGACCAGCAGTCGGGGAAGGGTTACGATGGCTGGATGGCTGGGAGGAGCAATTGGACAGCCCTTCCACTGGCACTGGGGCCAGGACTCAAAGGCATTATTGACAAATACATATCGAGATAATCTGTAATCAACATAAAATTCAGTCACTGGAAAATGTCATCGTTTGGAGAGACGGGGAACATGGACAATGGGCAATGGGCAATGGGCGTGGCCTTAACAATTCAATCAAGGCTGGAGCGAATGAGCCCATATTTGCTGGTCAAGACTAGGACCTCGACTGGACAACGTTTGTTTGCGGTTTTTTCCCACTTTGATTTGTGTACGCACTTGCCGTGATTAAAGCCTCCCATTCCCATTCCCATTCCCGTTCGCATCTGGAATCTCGCACTGAGGTTTGATTTTTCCAAAATGGCTTGCCGATAAATTCTGCAAGTGACTTTGGTTTAAGTCACCGCACCGCAGCTGTTTGCTGTAAAGGATCCGAGCAGCCGAGGAGTCAAGACCCGACCAGAGTCAACAGGCGACAACTGCACAAGCCTCGGCAACAACAATTAAATCATGTGCAATTTCAACACAAATATTTTAAACCAAAGCCACAGACAGAAAGTTAAGGGGAATAGAGTATGGAATGGGTATGGGGATTGGGAGATGCAAAATATTTGTCATTCCTGGCACGAAGGAGTCTCCGTTGGCCACAGTGCCTTCTCAGCACTGCGATTTCAACACCCTGAAATGTATCCTTGGTGAACCAGAGGTATACTATACATATGTATGGGCAAATTCCACCTCCGGATTGGCATTGCTTGACCCACAGTGCTGCGAGTGCTACGTTTTGGACTGGCGTTGTCGTCATCATCGTCAGAGACACCCTGTGGCCAACCGCAAAGAGACATGACCGTATAGTGTGACATGGCCTTAGTAGACAGTTGTCAAAAGCATACCCCCACATCTCACACAGGTCTTGCCTCACGAGTCCGCCCCCAGCCTTCTACATATATGTGGATCTATGTGTGTGAAGGATGCTTGGAATTCATTACATTTCTGTGCAATTTGTTTTTGATTTTTCATTTCATTTCATTTCATCACGGCTTTATGTGACGAATTTGTATTCGCGCTCCTTCGTTCGTTCGCTGCTTCGTCCCTGGATCCCTCGGAAAAGCACGTGCCATCTGCGCATCCTTTTTGATTGTCTCCCCGAGCCAAAAAATAGCGAAAAGCGCAATATCGGGGATAGCTGCTATCTGCTATATGGTATCTGTTATCTGGTATCTGGTTTCTGCTAGCCAGGTAAATATACGTCGCGCTTTGCACTCCCCGGGGAAATCAAACATTTCATAATTAGTCATTGGCATTGGCTGGGTCCCCTGGCTGAAGTTATGATTCATATTTTGAGCCTTTGGCTTTGGCTTGGCCAAGGCCCCTCCCAGCCTGGATGACGGAGTCCTGGGCACAAAGCAATTAAAAAATCGTTACGCGGCTGTGGCTGTGACGCTTTTGGCCGCCTTCAGCTCTGAGGCGTATTGAAATTGCTTCTTCAAAATGCAATCTACATTGCCACATTGGCACAAGGCACATTGAAGCCATCCCGTCTGGGTGGGCAGATGGAAAGGGTTCCTCTTCCAGTTCCAGCTAGTGCTCCATCTCCAGCTCCAGCTCTAGTTCCAACTAAGCGACTGCCCGGGGTGGCTGGGAAACATGCAAAGCTAAGGGGAAATCTAGTTTAATTTTTTAATACAAACAGTCAAAGGGGCTCTGGTCAGCGGGGGCGAAGAGCTGGAGGAGCTGGAACTTGGACGCAGTGGCGTGCCAGCAGGGGAAGTCGGTTAAGTGGTGGAACGGTTGACAAATTCGGAATCGCCCTTCGAATCAGCCCCCGGAAGTCCACACCCCTGGTATCCACATTCATTCCCTGCCCCGCGGCCATGGCCGTGGCTGTGATTGCCATTGAATGTAACTCGGCGTTCGATTCTGTAACGCGCTCCCTTCTGCCCAGAAGCAAACAGGAAAGTTGATTTGTTTTGCTATGAACATGCAAAAGATTGCAAAGACCGGAGAAAAAAACGACCAGCAACCAGCAACCAGCTACCAAGAACGAGTCAACAGCGAAATCGTTTGATGTGGCAATGGATTGTTTGGAGTCAACTCCATTCTATTGAGTTCGATTCCCCACAAAGGGTCCTTTGCCGCTGAAAGCGGAATATGATTTGCTGGTGAATATTACGGCGAAGGTGGATTTAAAATCGAAATAGACGTGAAATAAGTCTCCGGCTCCAAATTCAAGTTGTTAGCCACGGCCAACAAAAATATTTGCACAAATCATTCGAACCGCAGCACACTCCCACACTCGCCTGCAGGGAAATTGCAAAGCAATTAAATGAATTGCTTAGATATTACAGGAGCTGGAGATGGAGCTGGAGCTGATGCTGAAGCTGAAGAGCTGGAAAAGTTCAGTTCTTCTGCGGCTCTCCAGTCAACTGATGCAGCTACGCATTTGTAACCCGGCCGCACTTACTAATAGTTCTAATTGCAAAAAGCAATTAAAACTTTCGCCAACTCCAAGATGCACATATACTACCACCCAGCACATCGAGAAATTCCTAGATGGGGCCTCGCAATTGGATTGGCAGAGTCCCTGGGAGTGAGCAAGACATCAAAGTCAAACGGCGGCAAGGATGCAAGGAGGCAAGGCTGCTAGGCTGCCATGCTGCCAAGGCGGTGGCAACGGCAAATGTAGCAAAGCACATCAATCACAAAAATTTCAAGTGTGCAAAGTTTGTTTGCCGTGAAGCTGCAGCGCCAGGACAATGCGCAGCGCCAGCAAGGACACGGACGGATTCAAATTTATAAATTGAATTGGCATTAAGCATAAGGCTTCGCTGGTAAGTATGCAATAAAAACAGTTAACTCCCAGCCAGGATGTGCTCCTGTGTAGTAGGGATAGAGATTGTCTGTTTGGCTTATGAGTGCGTGCCTGGCATTTTCGCCGTAAAGGAGATTGGATGTGCCTGGCCTGGATTTAAGCTCGAGCCAGGACGAAAAATTAAGCTCAATTTAAGGAGGAACTTTAAACTTGATTTTAGGCGTTTTATTATTCCTGAAATTTGCGTCTCTTTTTGCAAATTACAAAAACAACTAAACCTTTCCATACTTCACTTATTTTGAGGATTCTCTTTTATAAATTCAATACTGAAGTTCTAGGAAAACGTAAACTGTAAAAGTAATTGGTAATAACTTTTTTTAATTTCTCATGGAATTATATATTTTTTTAATGTATAAATTGATGTTTTTTCATTGTAAGGAACACAACATCCCTGGAAAGTTTCACAATATAATAACAATTTGATGACAAAGATATCAAATATCTGCTTTCTGATATGAAATATGGGTTCAATGGTTATGGAATCATTATATGTGTAGGGTAAACCTTAACAGAAACAGCTTTCCATACTTCACTTATTTTGAGGATTCTCTTTTATAAATTCAATACTGAAGTTCTAGGAAAACGTAAACTGTAAAAGTAATTGGTAATAACTTTTTTTAATTTCTCATGGAATTATATATTTTTTTAATGTATAAATTGATGTTTTTTCATTGTAAGGAACACAACATCCCTGGAAAGTTTCACAATATAATAACAATTTGATGACAAAGATATCAAATATCTGCTTTCTGATATGAAATATGGGTTCAATGGTTATGGAATCATTATATGTGTAGGGTAAACCTTAACAGAAACAGAGAGAGTCATAGAAATTAATGAAGGAAGACGTCGAACTGAGAATAATTAAAAAAGGTTTGAGTTATTCTGAAGTTTTAAGATCTGGTTAATTAAGGCCTTGATGAAAGGTTCTATAAATCATGAACTCATTAATAAACTTTGGCCCTACGTGGACTAGTTTTGGTTGAATGTTTCTGACAGATACCTTGAGGATGCGAACACGAAAATCGAAAATGAGCAAATTCATAAGCAGGCGCAGGATCGGAGGACGGACAGGACGAGCATTATGAGCATCGGCAAAAGGGGCGCCACAGACAAGAGCCGTTACATGAAAGAGGTCCTTCCACGAACACAGGACGGAGGACGTAACGCAGGACGGAGGACGCCGGACGCAGGACACAACAGGAGCAGACGAAGCGACCATCAATCAGCCAGACGCAGATATTGGTGTGAAAACAGGAGCGGCATTTGGCAGAGTGGGGGTGCGCTGAGTGCACTGGATTCAGGGAGCTCTGGCAAAATTGTAATACATTTAACAGAATTTAATGCATTTGCCACAGACATTAATCACTGTGATGCACAGGCAGGACAGCAGCAAACCAAAACTGAATCGAGCTGGAACGACTGGGTCGAGCCCGGCTGGGAGTCTTGTGTCCTTTCAGGGACTCGGCTGAGTGATGCAGTTGATTTTTGCTAAAGCCTACCTAGAGGTGTGGGTGTTGGTTCGGGTATGCAAGGGGCGTGGCGGTAGCATGAGATATTGAAAAATTGAATATTCCATGACTGGGGCAGGGGCGGGATGCACACACGCTTTATTGGCACTCTGGATAAAGGAGCCGGAGGCCGGGGAGGTACGCCGACGAAGGCGGAGGCGGAGGCGGAGCCGGGTGTGGAGTGCACGATTGAATGCACACTTGGCTGTGAATGATTTTTGAAAAATGATTCTAGGGCTCGGTCAGTGTGATTTCATTTGGTTGGGCAGCATAATTGCATGTACCCCATACTGGCCGAGCCAGCAGGCCGGCAGTCGCCAGCCGCCAGCAGGGTACCCATTGACTTTTGGAGCTTTCGAAGGGCACTCCCTGCCTGTGTCCAGGGTATCTGGCCGGCGAACCATTTGCATGTCCTGCCGAGTGCTTCTGTGCAAATACAAGAGACGATAGCTCAATGAGCAAAGAAGACGATGCAGTTGCAATATGAAATTTAAAACGCTCAAAGGCGTATCCATAACCAGTCACAGCCAGGACCATGACCGGGACCAGGAGCAGAGGGAAGTAGTAGGAGGCAGAGCCTCTGCCATGTCGGTCGAAGGACAAAAAGGACATGCGACGCGAGGGCTGAGTAAATACGAGCACTTTTGCGCCATGATAGACGACGTCAGAAGATTGAGGGCTGCGGAGTGAAGAAATGGAGAACGGCAATGATTTCAGCTGAAACTCTTCGAGCGTGTATGTGAGTATCTGTGTTTGCCATTCACACATACGCATGCACATCCTCCCGCACCCACACCCACACCCATACACACACTCCCAATCGCTCAAGTGCTCCGTCGCCGTTGACGACTTGAGCAGCGCAGCCGCGTCCTTTATGTAGTTCCAGCTTCAAGTTTAAGATTTTGACTTTTGTGCAACAATTCGCCTCATTCCGCCGCAGTTCTTAGTGCCAGCGATAGCGAGGGTTTCTTAAGAAGTATTCAAAAGCATTTGCCACAAGGCAAGAGGGTAAATTTATAGAAGAGAAGAGGGTAAAGGTTGTAACAACCGATGAGTTATTTTTTTCACAAAACTTTTAAAAATACTTTATTTTACTTTCACAGATATTGTAAATTCATATTAAAATTATAATTAATTATTAGGTTCCTTTGTCACTGTTCATCGAAATTGACATTTTAATGCCAAAATATTTTAAAATATAAAAATATATTTATTGAAGCATACATTCAGTGAAATAACTATATTATAATATTATATTATAATGAAAAATAATAACAAAATATTCTATATTGCGCCCCTAAATTTTTTATACAACAATATACCAGATATTTAATTTAATAATTTAATTTTTTTAACCAATAACGAAATAAATTAATCGACAGTTTCGATAAATCAAGAATCATTCGAACATCAGATTGTTCACTTCTAATACAAAATTACTGGAAAAGGACACTTGCATATATCTATAATTTTGTTTCCTAGAAACTTAATGTGTAACCTAGTGAGGTAATTGGGTATTATTACTCCAAAATTCAAATGGATGAATAAACCTAATTCCCAACCAAATGCAATGTACATTATTAATTCCTCCCGAACTACCCTCGCATGCTGACAGAGAAAGTCCCCCATCTAACCCATAATTCGCTCTAACCGGCAGAGACATACCAAGTGGGTTTTGGCAAGTTTGCCATAGCTTTCTTTCCAGAACTCGGCACACTCCCACGCACTTTGCATGTAAACTAGTTCCTTGCCTGCCTTGCCAAGCTGCACATCTCTTATCCAAGTCGTTTGTTTATTTCCGTGCAATTAGAGTTGCCAGCACACAGAAAAATGATCGCTCCTGCCGAGTCCCCATGCCCGTGCATGTCCCCACCTAGAATGGATTACTTTCAGCTACAGAGTCGTGGAAACTTCACATGTTTGTCAAACGTCATTAGACACTTTAATGTGGGGGAAAAGTAGTAGACTTTAGTATTAAACTAAAGAACCCGAAATGTGGTAGAAACCATCTGTCGAAAATATTGAAAGAAAGATCAAATTCTGCCACAATTCATTCCCATACTAACATATTTATAATAAAAACTTAAAAACGATTATAGGAATGGGGACTTGAACCCAATTTAGTTTTCAGATATACATATATATACATTTGTTCTATAAAATACTGTGGCAAGTAACTTTTAATTAGCTTTTTAAGACCTTACAAATTAACTTTAATTATTTTAATAACACAACACAAAATCTTTTAATACCAAAGAAAACAATAAAATGGTGTATTGGTGTCCTTGGTGTTTCTGTAAAAATGGTTTTTGCATTTCTTGCTTCTGAAAATTTGATTTTCCTTCTGACTTCGCAACGGATTTTCATCAAAAGGGACCTAATAATGACTCCTGAAAAGCGAATTCGATATCCATTTATTATCTGCAATGTTAAGATGCTTCTGCTACCATTGTCCCGCATCAACCAAAAAGTCCAGGCTATCAATTAACTTCACATTTCAGGCCCACTTTGCTCGGACACACGCGCACTGTGGCCCAAAACCAAACAAAATAATTAAAACCCGATGACAGATTCCTGCCTTCATCCCTCCACCGACCGACTCCCATCCCACTAGGTTCGAGGCCGTCGAGCTGAATCATATCCAAATTCAAATTTCGAAAAATACGAAATTCAAAATCACAGGGCCTTGTCATCGTTGCAGCTGCAGCCGTGTGGCACGCCACTCATGGCACATGCATCATCTCCACCCACCCACAACCCCCCTTAGGCCTCGTATTCACTCACATATTTGGCTATCGAATAACGGGCCATAGCCCGAGCCACGTCGAGGCGTGTCCAGTTCCCATCTCTAGTCCTGATCCTAGTATGGCACCTCTCACACCCAGTGATTGCTTCAACAGTGACTAAATACGAGTCACTATAAATTTGTATCTCTTAAGATTTCGACGTTTTTGGAGGCATAACTAAAGTCTGTGACCTATGACAGGTCTGGAATTTTTGCGTCTTGGATCAGGATCAACTTGCCTGTTTTAACCAATTTCTGACGTTCCCTCGGCTCATACGACTCCAAGGAGCCCTGTTGCATTACATGGAGCTCGTCAGCCGGTGCCACGGCTGAGGCCTGGCAGGCAAAAAATGTTTGCCATTATTGCATACACTAATGAAGCTCATGTTACCCGGCCAGGGCGAAGTGGGGGAAGAATGGCAGTGTGGCAGCATCGAAGGAGGGGAGACCTGAGAGATCCGGCCCTGGGGCAAGCTGAACGGCAACGGCAACAGCCATGCTACTCATCTTGACTGCATTGGACACGAATGATTTTTGCTGGTTGCAATTTCTGATTAGACTTAATTACAGTGTGGCCCAGTGCAGAGGCCATCAAACCAGTCATTCGATAAGTTTTCATTTCGTTGAATGGCATTGGGAATGGGAATGGGAATGGCTGTGTGTGTGTGTGTGCATTGCTCCGCCAATCAAATGATATAATGTATTATATATTTTAATTAAAAACTTGCCATGCGCATAATTGGCCAAATAAATGGACAAATGGTAATTAATACAAACACGAATCCCCACACAACTGCACGTGTACAAACAAAAATTTTAATTAAACTAAAATTAAGAAGGAAATGAAATACATAGTTCGTTTCCTTCTGCGTTTACAATAATTTACAATAAACAGCTTGCAAGAGTCGCAACTAGTATTAAATTGAAGGGTAAACGGGTAAACATATATTATGAGTGAGGATTTCTTGTTAATGAACAATTTTCGTCCTTGCTGGGAATCTGGGAATAGGTGAGACAATGAAATCGATTTAGTCCTTTCGCAGCGAATGGAAAACGGCGAAATAAAAACCGCAGCATCTGGACCACAGGGCGGATGGGGAATCGGAAAGAGCACAGAGCGCAGGAGGAATAAGATTTTCAAATAAATCCGATTAAATGGAAATTTATTGTCATCCACTGTCGAACGGCACTTACTGCTCCAGTAGGGCGTGTGCCCATCGTCATCGACTCATCGACATCGACCATCGACCGTCGACGGTCGACCATCGGCTTCGACCAGTTTCCAGTTTCTCCCAGTTCAGCTCCTGTCGGTGAACCCTGAGTCCTCCGTGTCCCGTGCCTTCCAGCTCCTGCCATTCCTTTCGAGGGAGCTGGGCCCCTTCACACTTCAATATGCTCGCTGACTGGCATACAACATTCATTTTATTTTGCAGTTTCCATCCCATATGCTCACTCCCCTCCAGCTTCAGCTCCAGCTCCTCCTCCCATTCCATCGCTCCATCCTGCACTGGGGGACGAGGGTTGATCGCTAAAAGCCAGTAATGTCCTCTCGCCACACTCGACTGCATTTTTCTTTAACACTTCAATATATTGGTTTGAAAAAAGTCGGACTAGAGCGCTGGGAAAATTCACAACATCGATGACAGTACGGCCAAATCCGTTTCGCCCAGTCCAAGTGGAGTGCAGGTCCTTCCCCGCAGAGACCTAGTATCTTTGAAATGCCTTTTTCATTGACTCTTGTCCTGTTTTGTGGTTGCCCAGGAACTGGTTTTTGGGTGTTGGTTTCGGTGGCTGAAACTCACTCTCCGACCAAAATATCAGAGGTATGCATTCAAAGTTAAACACCCAAAAAAACACATTTCGATTCCATAATTAATTTCAGATATTTTAGCCATTACATATGAGATTTTGAAGTATTAATACTGATTATTTCTGAGTTATTAGAGAAGATAGATACATTGCGTACAAGGACTCTAGGCGCCCATAAGTAGGCAATGAAAATTGCACTAAGAATGCAATGTCAACTTTGTTGACAAAAAATGTAAACTACCAACTATTTATTCAGTCAAGAGTGTAGATGTTTTTACTGGTTTTACCAATCGGGAGTTGACAGGACTGCAACGTAACGAGGTCTATAAGGAGAAAGCACCTCAAAGGAGCTTCCACCCTTTGGAAATGATTCACGTTGCTCGTTTCATTTCATCATCACCCCATCTGGGACTTGTTGGAGCGAATGAAATAATCGTAAAACGGCTAAAACAAGTCATGGCCACACCATAAAACTTTACTAACCGTAAATGCAATGTTATCTTAATCCAGCCAGCTGCAACTGCCACCTCTTGTGTCGGTCTGGTCGTTCCAACGGTCTCCGTCTTAAATCCCGACTAAGCTGCTCCCCAAAAGGACTTTAACAGCTAATGCATCAAAATCGGAGATCCACTTGTTCGATGCTTTTGCTCTCCATTTGCCAAAAGCACCAAGTCCTGCAATAACTGTTGAATGCGATTTATAGTACCAGGATCAGGACAATTTGAAAGCAGGGAGCTGAAATCTGAGAAAAGCCGCCTAATTACCGTAACAACAACGACAAAGAAAACCCCGCCGCTAATGCAGACCAAAGTCAAAAATATAAACATAAATAACGGTTAAGGCCTGACCAAGATGAGGGCCTCGTCCTCGCCGTCGTCCTCGTCCTTGTCGACGAACAACTTAACTCCCGGACCGTTCAAATAAATTACAGTCACTGCAGCTGAGACAGAGCCTGAGCCTGAGCCAGAGGCGGAGGCGAAGGAAGCAGTCGCTGAAGAAGAGCAACAAATGGTCATTTCAGTTGGCCACTGGCCACTGGCCAGACAGGAGACAAATGCCAACGTCCCAATGTGTTGAAAGCCAGCACAAAAATACAGGCAGGAGCGAGAGACAGAGGCAGGGGCAGAGTGAGGGCATCCAAATAATATCGAAAACAATTTTCAAGCACTTAAGTGCAGTCTGGCTGGGTCTGACTTGGGATTTCTTTTGGCCTCAGGCAAGAGGCTGCCGTTCTCTCTGCCGGTTGCTTTTTTCGGTTATAAATTTCCGAAGCAGCACTTATCGATAATAGATTAATCTACTTGGGGCATGTTTGGCATATAAATCCCAGAGCGAGCATTAAACTGCCCTCGAGCCGTAGTGTGTCTGCTTACCCTTTCATAGAAACTATAGCAAAGATATTAAAGTTCTTAATTGTAAACCCTGCTTTTAATAAAGAAATTATTGAAAACAAACATTTTGTAGTCTTTTCTCAAATATAATTTATAATAATTAGTAGAAGCAACCTTAATTTTAACTGTACTGAAGGTTACTGGTTACTGGTACGTCTCTGTGTCATTTTTTAAATTGATTTCCAATACGATCTTTCATTCTTTTTTATCTTTTACTTGCTATTTATGGTAAAATTAGGACTGAGGGTGGTCATATTTTTATTCAAGTATATTTCCTTAAAATTTTGTTTTTAAGTGTTGTGTTCTTATAAAATGACTTGCCCATTAATTTTCATTTTGGTGTTTCAGAAGACCATTAAGAAGTATGGCCTTGTCCTTAATACCTAAGGCTCAAGAACATCAGAACATGCTAAAAATTGTTTTCCTCTATTATAAGCGTGGACTATAATAAATTACGTAACCTATAACAACCAAAGAACATCCAGTGGCAGTAAACTCCCTAAAGATAAAGTGAACTACACAATGTTAAAACAAGTAAGGGAGCAGCAGTCGAGTACCCTGTACCCCATACCCATGCTTACAATTTATTTATTTAGTATCAATAAATAAATGAAACAATATTCTTTATAAAAAAGATTACCACAACAATTTAAATTTGGTATTATTTATTAAAAAAAAATTAAAAATTTATTTTATTTGAAATTTAATACATTTTATTATTTATAATATATAATAATAATCCAACATTGCTTACATTGCTTGAACATTGCTTTTATTTAGTTTCAATAAATAAATGAAACAATATTGTAAGTATAAAATGGTATTGCTTACAATTCATTTATTTAGTATCAATAAATAAATTAAACAATATTCTAACTATAAGTAGATAGTATTTATTGAATACATAAATACAATTAATTTACTTAATTTAAAATTTTATGCAATGAATAATCTAATTTTAACTCAGACATACTGCTTATAAACTATTCTTAACACTAACTGAAATAGCATTATGGAAACTATAAACTGTTTCAAAAGTTTTGGCTAAAATATCTTTTCCAGATAGATTTGAAAACGCCCAATCAATGTGAGAATCACAATTCGTTGTGGTCGTTTTCAAATCCATCAATGATCTGAAGCCCTTACTAAGTAAGTTATTATAAATAGACCTACCCTCACTTAATTTTGCTAAACATAAATTAAAATCTCCTAAAATTATACAATTATTAGCTAAAAGGCTATGCTGTTGAAATAGATCCTCAAGCTCAGATTTAAACTTAGTTTAAGGATAACTTTTACTTTTATGTAACACTAGGAAACTTGTTGAGTTGTATTTAAATACAGCATACTCAAATATCAGTGACCGATAAGAGTATCTACCACTGAAGCAATTTGAAAACCTGTCAACTATTTCGTTTTTGCAGTAGATAATGAGACCTCTTTTAGATCTCTCTGCTTCGTGGGAATCTAAGCGAAGCAAGGTGCTGAATCCTGGAATATCGAAATTTTCATTCGGAAGAGTCCAAGATTCAGCAAAACACAAAATGGACGACTGAAGTATTAATTTGTCCGATCGAATATCGTCAATGTGACAATGAATGCTTTCAGTGTTATGAAATAAAGTATCTAAATTCGAACTGTTGAACAGATAATCATAATTTGTCTGAAGTAAATTTTCAGATCGCAACTTCTGCAATAGAACTTGCACTTTGTCGTTTCTTTGGGGAGGCTTGGGGGCGACAAAGGATCCGATTATGAAGAGGCCATTAGCAGTTGTGGCTCTCCTGCAGGCTACGTAAAGTGCAACGCGAGGCATGCCGAGGGAAGTGTGGACCACCACTTGGCTATATGTAGCCCCCTGGCTCTTGTGAATAGTTATGCGTTCTGCAGGCACAACTGGAAATTGCTTACGATCGATCATAACTTGCTAATTTTTCTTAAATTGAAAATTTAAGAAACATGTATGCAAATTCACCTCCTTTTCGGAATAGGCATTAATTTTTTGCAGTTGCACCTGCATCAGTCAAAATTTTACAAAGTAAACTCATTCTTTAAATTGTAGATCACAGGTACTTAGTAGATATGTATATATAAGGCACGGAAACGCATATATACAAATTTGACATATTTCAATGAGTATCGCCCTCTGAAGTTGCGCTAAGTTATTTTCATAACTTTACATAACTAAAACATAAGTTTCGTGTGTCATAAAACCATACACATTACGTTGTCAACGTCGCAATCGGCGTCGCGCAATGCGTATTTTGCTGCGCTTCTGCTTCCCTTGCCATAGATTTTGCATGTGGCATACTTTCCGTGTTTCTTATCCGATTTGGTTCAAATTAAAAAATTAGATAGCTTTTATAAGCACCAACGCATATGCCGAATTGCACAGCATTAGGTTAATAATTGTGGGCGTGGCAGTTTCCGATTTGCGGCGTAGCGGGGGTTGATATCAAAATAAAACAACAAACTTGTACTGCGTATGTTAATTACCTATCAAACGATATATGACACATGTCTGTAGCTCTTGTAGTTTCTGAGATCTAGGCGTTGATACGGACAGACAGACGGACAGACGGACATGGCTATATCGACTCGGCTGTTGATGCTGATCAAGAATATATATACTTTATGGGGTCGGAGATGCTTCCTTCTGCCTGTTACATACATTTGCACCATATTATGATACCCTTTTCACCCATTTTTAATGGGTACAGGGTATAAAAATACCAGGATATTAAAACACTATAAATCGATTGATAAATTAAAAAATGCCATATTAGACATTCCGAAAGCCTACAAAAACAGTCAAATTTTTTCAATTGAAAACCCTAATTTAGATAAAACCAGTAAACTCTTACCGGCCTATCTAACGCAACTTCTGCCTATCAAAAATTGTCAATAAAATCATAGTGACTCTAGTGGTTTGCAACAATCGATAAACTAATTCACAGCAGCCAAACGGGATTTAAAAAATCAATCGATAATGGACATCCTCCTTCTAATAGACCATCTACTAGCAAGATCCATCTCAAGAAACCATTCCTCATTAATATATATGGACTTAGCTTAGGCCTTTGACCGAATTGCAAATGCAACATCCTTTAAAATTCTGGATCTTTACTTTAGCAAAAGACTCAGGTAGAATACCCAAATATTTATGATAACTTGTTATCAAGCTTAAATGCCTTTTGTAGCCCCAAATTTAGCTGCAAAAGAGTCATACTTCCAAATGTAACTTAAGCAGTTCTCATCTCTGAAGTGGACTATGGCCTAAGAGTCTATGGATACTCTCCTCAGTCTACACTACATCCAAATCTCAAAAACGCTCATAAATTTAAACCAATACACTGTTTCTAAAATACTTAAAAACCATCGCCCGGCAAAACGTCTTACCATAAATGCAATTCAACATTCGACCAAACCCGCAACATACCACTACAAAAATTACTCTTCCTAAGCAACATTTTCGTCACTGGGACATAAACCATTTAAAAATGTATACCAGGCTAAATATCTACAAGAATGATACATCTTTTAAAGTATTTCGCCTAAAATTTCAACCAATAAAAGCAGACGATAAGCGCAGATACACCTAAATTCTATACAGATGGATCTTAAAATAAAAACATCGCAAGTCTAGCCATCACTGATGAGAAAGGATGCCTGACATAATTTCACCATACCCCACTACTCCTCAATCTTCTAAATAAAACTAATCGCCATAATAAGACTTTGAAATACTAAAAAGGAGAAAAAGTTAATTTTGTATATACTCCGACCTTTTCAAAATGCAAATAACAGCGAATAATACTGCTCCTTAGCCTGTAATCTCTTATTAAAGTTCCTAATTAGTTCAAAATTCGATGGATACCTGCAAATGTGGGAATACCAGAAAATGTCCTAGCAGACACCTTTGATAAAACTCCACAAAAAAGCCAATCAATCTGGTACCAAAAAATCAAACAAAATCAATTAAACCGCATTCACTTATTCAAATACTTGCAATCAATCAGCCAAGAGGAGCGAATAAAAATAAACCGACTCTGACTCAGGCACATCGAATTACCCCCAAACACTACTTGGTTCATGTACCCACAATATGTCCTTTTCGTGATGTCATCTCATATTTCAAACACCTTCTCTCCTCTACTCATGTAACTCACTTAAAAACCAAAGGAAATAAATATTTAAACGCCCCCAAATATAGCAATATACCAAACAAACAAACCTATATTATTAGGTTTTGGCCTCTTTTGCCAATGATCACCAGTAAAAGCTAATCTTAATATTTAATATTATTTTTAGCATTTATTATTTATTCATATCATGTGCCAATGAAAAAAACAAAAAATCTGAGCTTTAGTGAAATTCCACTGCAAAGTAATATTAAACTGGGATTTTTTTTGAGTTTCTGTTTACCAAAAATGCGAACCATAGTTATGTTATTCTAATATTAAAATCCTTTGATCAGTGTGACCCCTTAAAAAAATATTACTCATCCGACCCGTATTTCTTGAACGCGATTCAAAAAGTTAAAATCATAAACAATTAAACTAATATAATAAATGACACATCAATTTAAATACAAATATTTTTATGTAAATATGTCTAAATTTAA
Source organism: Drosophila vallismaia (assembly GCA_035047325.1). Lineage (NCBI taxonomy): Eukaryota > Metazoa > Arthropoda > Insecta > Diptera > Drosophilidae > Drosophila > Drosophila vallismaia. The sequence goes on along the minus strand of JAWNPU010000055.1, from coordinate 22,952,626 downwards.
ACTACAAATTAATATTATATAATATTTTTTGTCTAGACACCACTGCGAATGCGTGATATCCTTAATAGAATCACGCAGTCCGTTTCAATCTTCATATTGTGTCGTTTTCAATCCAACCTAAATATCTTTCACTAAAATAATACTTATTTGAAACATGGTGTTTTGTTTTTATTTTAATGGAAATGGAAAAAAATTGATTACTTTGAAATAAAAATGAGTAATAAATAAAAACCGTTTCTAATAAGCACGGAAAGTACTAGCCAGAAACCGTTGAAAGGATATCAATATGACAACTGCTTAATCTATTCATATAAGCCAGCTGTGTCCATTATTTATTCCACATAAGTGTACACCTCTTGATGAGTACTTTATGCAGAAATATTACATTCGAAGTCTCATCGCAGCTTGTTTACTATTTGCTTTCAGCAAGAAATGTTTGCATACTGTGAACCTGAATGTATTTAATTGAAAAATGTATTCGATGCAAATACAGCCAGACAAATTTTCCATATTGAATAAATTTTAATAAAATGTCTAATGAAAGTATTGAGAACTAAAGTGCACACAACACTAGTTGAAGGAGCTGTATTTAATGAAGATGTATAAGCAGAATTTATGGACAGCCCTTTATCGCAGCCGATTGTTGGACCAATCTTGACCAGCTTTGGCTAATACCAGACTTAAATGCTGCGTCCACATTAAGCATTTGCTCCTTGAGAGCTCCACTCGCACACAAAAATGTAACAAATGCCTTCCATTTTAAATATGACAACAATTACAGTTGTACAATTTGTCCCCCTTTGGCATTCCAGCTGCAGTCGATGTGGCAAAGGACCAAGGCTCGTTACCACACACTCCCCAACATCCTTACACATACTCGTATGCATGCAATGGCAACAAGCAATTTGTCAGTTTATCGATTTCTACCAAACATTTGTGCCAGACACTCAACTGTATTAAATGCTAAAAAAAACAGCAACAAGGAGAAAGGGTTGCCAGACCGGGTGACCGTCATCCTAATACTCTTTATGAAAGCTTTTGCTTTCATTTTTCCAAAAAATACTGCAATGATGATTTTCTTTTGTTGTTTAAATCAGATTTTAATCTTTTATTTTTGTTTAAGTTTAGGGGATGCTCAATAAGGAGGTCAAGAGCAGTTTCTGGATAAATTAAATTAAAAATACCCCTTGCAAGGGTATTCGAGTCGGGAATCCAAAGTGAAAACCTTAGACACAATGAAAAGCTGCGATGGTGGCTTTGGGTGGTCTGGTGGGGTATGCGAGGACATCCGACAGACGGCCAATGCCATATGCTAAAAAGCATGCAGAGCGGAGGATTTCGGAGATGGGATGCCAAAGGGAAAAAAACCATAAAATAAGAAAAGGAGTGCAAAAAAAATAATATACGACACCTCGTGGGAAGCGGGGGAGCCAGGATTGCCAGCAACGACTACGAAACACACGGCTGGCTATATATGAAATGGGTATTGCAAAGCGAAAAATCGAAAACTGAAAAATAATTTCAAACATAGACACAGCGAAGAGCAAAAGAGCGAGGACGGCGGAGCGGTCACATATGCAGCTGCCTGCACACGAACTCAAATCCAGACACTCAGACCCATACTCACACTCGCACTCACATACGGGAACACCATAAATAATGGTTGCATGATTTATCGATAACAAGCGCAATTTACAGTCGCACAACAATAACAAAAGCAAAAAGCAATAAAAAAGGTTACAACTGCAATGAATTTGTTTGCGACTGAAAACGGATAAAATAAAAACCAGAAGAAAGACAAGCACTAACAGAAATATTTAGGAATGCCTCTAAGGTTCTTTTTTTTATTTTTTAATTTAACTACACCATTAAAGAGGGTTTTAAATGGAATTAAGCTATAATATTGGTACCATGCCTTTGTTTTGTTTCTTATTATTAGCACCAAATGACATGCAGTTTTAGGGTTTTATCACTCAATTCGATAACCTCTCTTCCCAGAATAAAGTAAAAGCTTATGGATAGATTTGGATCAAAATTATGTATTAGGCTGCTCCTTCTACCCTCTTCCTTTACTCTTAGTCATACATTCCTAGTCATACATACCTAATTATACATAGCCAATCTAGTCATAAGCTTATATATTCATACACCCATCCGTACTATATACATACATACAAAGATTATCGAGAAACTTATCGACTGATCGACTCGCCACTCTGCAGAGAGCGCGGCAGTCAGTCGCTGTTGAACTAAGCTAGGGTGCAGATCGAAACAAAAGAGACAGTTGAAATAGTTAACTTCTGTAAACGGCGGCTAAAATTAAATGTGTTAAAAATTGTAATAAAAAATACAGCAGTTCTACAAATTAATAAAATGTAAAATAGTTTCATTTCGAGCTTCAAATAGTAAAGACGTGCTTGCATATGTGTCATCTAAATGGCGATTTTTTTAAGAGCTATAGGAAAGTTTTTTCAAATAAAAAAAAAAAATACAGACAAATGCATTAAATCTTCATTTGAATCGATAGTACGGTCGATATAATTTAATGTTTCAATACTGTATCGTACACATTTGTTTTCTTTTTTTATATCTTATCTATTTAAAACTTTTGGATAACCATTAAATTGTAGGACATGGCACTTAATGAGTAATTATTACATTTAGTTTTATATTGCCGCAGCTAATATAAAAGCTTTCGCATTCTAATGCTTTTATTCATTTAAATAATTTGAGCTTCTAAAAATCTTTGATATTCTGATTTATTGGCCACCATCAACCTTTCTTTATACCACAAATACATTTCTATCACAACCTCGTTAGATCGGGATCATCTGCTCACCCAACCTTTGGTCCCCTCATCATTGTGAAGCAAGAATCGCTCCCTCCCACGAACAATGACATTTATTTTTTTTCCAGTTCCGACTTATGACCCCCATGTTGTTGCAATATTTTGCTTTTTAACGAAAGTGTCTATATATAGCTATCGAATTTTCATTCTTTTAATTATTTAAATAATTTGAGCTTATAAAAGTCGAACGAAAACAAAGAAATATGAAGTGGACAAGTCGGCCACAATTGACAGACTGTGACGAATTACACTTTATGGCGACCTATCATCGCTAGCGCCGTGAATGGTTTGTATTCCATTTCATAATCAATATCGATAATCATAACGGACCATATGTTGAATATGATCCACAAGATCCACAACATTTTCATCTGTTATATAAGAGCTTTTGTTTTAAGAAAATGGTGATAGTCTGCAGTGGCATTCTATGATGTCGCACGGATTTTTGCAATTTGCGTTTTGCATTATTGCATTATAGTGGAAATTCACCTACTAAAATCCACAATAGTGGCACAAACAGTAAAATAGTAAAATAAGTCCCTGTAAAGCGTTCTCAACGTAAAAAAAAAGATAAAATTAAAAATTTGCCTTTTACAATTGATGCATACAAAACATCTTTTTTTTTGCCTATAAGCTCTTATCAAAGCTGTATCCAAGTGTAGAATAAAATCTGGAATCCACAAACCTCATAAAGCGGACCGTAAAGATTAAGATGTCAATTGGGGAAGGCTGCTTCAAAGCGAGACAAATAAACATTATCTTTCTAAACATTGCCGCTTCGTTTAATAAAAAGGATATCTTGTATTTAAAGACCTTGTAACATGAGGGCTTTGTGTCACGCTCCAGGCCCATGCGCGGCCAGGTTGCCATCACTAGCTGTAGTGTCCTATGCTGATATAACAAGAGGCAAAAACAAGGATCAGGACACAACATCACCACCAATAGCGTAATAATAGAAGCCACGACTCGATTAGGTCACAGTGATTTATCTGTGCCGTAATACAACTGAAACCATACTGAAAACGCTCAACGACACTATTAACTCGCTTAATCCAAGAGAACCAGATGGACCTCTTCATGAAGATGCTGAAGGGGCTGATGATGCAAATACGCCAACAATCCCAAGGGTCGATATCGAAAACATTATATTTGTATAATTAAGGAACCATAAATAAAGTTCAGGTTGCAAAAATAGGATTTTTAACCAAAAACTACGATCTTGACAGCAGGATTAATAAAAGCTATGAACATAATTAAGGAACCATAAATAAATATGGCCCTTCTGAACAGAAGAAACCATTTTTTTTTTTGTTATAACGTCCATTTACTAATTAAAAATCTGTTCGGGGGAACAACAATTAAATAGTTGAGGAATTGACATTGTTGATGTAAGAAGTCATAAAAAGTTACTTTTTGTATAGTATTGAAATGCAAAAATATTCAATATATTTTACAAACATCTGTTTTAGGTTTCTGGTCAGCCGCATAAAATAATGCTTTTATTTACTTCTTGTTTATTTATATATGTCCACACGCCACACGTCTTTTGTTTTAAGAAATTAATGTACCAGCTGGCGGTGACATATTTTTTAATAATTACTGCATTATATGCACCTCTGGTCTTCCAAGTTAAACAAATACCATATACTTTAAAAAAACATTTCACAAATATATCTCTTGATAAAAAATCTATAAAAATCAATCTGAATGATGTGGAATCTTGTACTACATAAACAAAACAACAATAATTTATATGATTGATATATAATATTATTATATAATTAATAATAATTAAAGAAAAGACGAGGGGAGTACATCGTTTGACTGGGAAGTCGCCTGTGTTCCTCACATCCTCACACTCGGAGCCAGTGATCGTCCTCGCCCATGAGCCAGTAGTGCTTTGACGCCGCGGCCTGTATGCGTATTCTCAATTCACTCACTTGCTTCGAGCCGGCGGTCGAGTATGACTCCCAGGTATTTGGCTGAGTCAACCTGTTCCACAGGGGTGTCGTCAATGAGCACTGCTCGTGGCGTTCTCCGTTTGAGGGTGTAGCAAACATTCGTGGACTTGTTGCCATTTATACCAATATTCCATCTCCTAGCCCAGTCGGAAAATCTTGTTGCGTAGTTCTGGATACCGTTGGCGGCCTCCTGCTCGCACCTGGACCTGTACGTTATGCACACGTCGTTCGGAAATGTGGCCAGCATTGACGTTCCGTAGGGATTGTCAGCCGGGCGCGGCATGTCATGGCTATAAAGGCAGTATAGTAGCGGGCCTAGGACGCTTCCCTGGGGTACTCCAGCTGCCGCATTATACTCGGTTGAGAGCGCAGAGTGGAACCGGACCGCAAATCTCCTATTCCTAAGGTATGACGCCAGGAGACAGTAGTAAGGCGGAGGGAGGGTATTCTTGATTTTCAGTAGCAGACCAGGATGCCACACACGGTCAAACGCCTCCCGGACATCGAGGAAAAGAGCGTTGCAGTATTCGTCGCAGTCGAAGGCCATTAAAATTTGCTCGCCGTTCGATGCAGTTGCTCCACCGTGCAGTGACCAGCACAGAATCCGAACTGATGTTCTGGCATTATTTCCTGGGCATCTATAAACCTGACCATCCGGGCGGCAATCAGTCTCTCAAACACCTTTGAGATCGACGGGAGGAGACTGATCGGCCGGTAGGATCCAGGGTCCTTCTCCGGCTTGCCAACTTTATGAATCATAGAGATGATTCCCAGCTTCCATTGAGGAGGAAAGTACTGCAGCCTCACAATAGCATTGAAAAGCATCGCTACGTAGAGGATCGCTCTGCTCGGTAGGGCCTTTAGAGTGGCGTTACATATTGCATCATGGCCTGGTGCTTTTTTAGAGATTTGTTGGGCGATAACATCAGCTATTTCAGCAGGATCGAACGGTTGGATCGGCATGTCCATTTGAAGAGCTTGAGACAGTTGATCGTGAGTCTCTTCAACCTGCTGCGGACTGGCGAGGTTAAAAGGTTGGAACCGCTCGGCGAGGTGGGCGGCAAACGCATCTGCTTGCTCCAAATCAGTTCGGCACCATGCCGCGTTGCTGTTTACCAGTGGGGGTTTCCTTAGACAGCGTCTTTTGATCGCACGTGTGGCCTTCCAGAGCGAGTGCTTCGCGTCGGCTTCATGCTGCTTTGTGTTCCACCAATGCACGATGGAGATTAGCCTTCGCCCTGTAGAAATCAGCTTTGTCCAGCGGGTGGCGCGACCTCATCCATCTGGAGCGTAAGCACCTCTTCTCTGCAATGAGCAGCAGAATCTCTCTGGTGACATTATGAAAGTATTGCTCTAAACATTTTAGAAACACGCAAAAGTAAATGTGCCAATTTCTGATCAAATTCCGTCAAACTCATTGTATACACAAAAGGGCAAGTTTATTTGTATTCTTTCAGCATAGTCAAAGTCCGAATGAGTTCTCCCCAGTTACCGAAGTGCATTTCCGTCCACAGGACTAGGTCTGAATTTAATAACCTGACATTGAAATAAAAGAACGAAACGTAAAAAGCATACAAGGACCAAGGAAATGTTGGGTGCTAAGATCAGGAGTAAAAAGCCAAATTGTTAATCAGTAATAATCTTAAGAGGCGGGTTTGAAACCAACCAGTTGCTATTAATGATTAATATTCTTTTAGAAAATATCTACCTTGAATGAATTTATTTTAAAACAAGCTGCAAATATAAATAATAGAATTACTGGCATCACAGTAAACGGAAAAGTCCAACCAATGCGACCTTCAGAGTGATTTTCAATCGATGGTACATGTCACTGCCATTCCAAATCAGGTATTCAGAGCACACACGGTGCCTCTTCCTTTTTCCTTCATTCAATCTCAATGCAAACATCCGATATTTTTCCTTGCATTTAACAAATGCAATTTATCCACCAACATATATAATTTTTTGTTTACTCCACGTCATGGACACGCGACCACTCGTATCACTCTAGTCACGTACATCCATTGTACATCTGTTTTTTGTACATAAATTGAATATTTCAATAAAAACTAAATTTTTGGAAATTTTCAGTAAAAATATACTGACTTTTATTAAAAATATTATAGCTTTCTTATAATTAATTTTAACATTTTGTTTTTTTTTTCATTAATATGTATGTATATATATTTATTTATTGTATAGAATAGACTTAGTTATAAAACTTAAGCCACATATTGAGACCTACAAGCAAGGCTATAAAGAGGTCTGTGGTGACATCGTATGCCTTAATAAATATTAAAATAGAATAAAACAAATCTGTGAAAAGGTTTTCTAACCTTAACAAGTACAACTTTTTGTAAAAGTGGCGAGAGGAGACAAGTGTAGCAGGAGCAGAGAGTATCCTCAACTCAACTATTCTTAAATTCATATTAAACATTTTTTTAACTCGAAAAACTGAACATCGATTTCTGCGGAAAGAATTCTACGGATCATTGAAAATAGTATTGTGCTATGGAAACTAATCTATTCAGGCTGCCACAGAGAACCAGTCGGAGCTGGAGGGCCTGGCGAAGCTGCAGGACCTGGCGGCAAGGGTGGATCTGGTGGACGTGCAAGCGTTGATGTTGGTGGTTCTTGATCTGCAGAATTATCCGAATCGGCATATTATAGCTCCAATACAAACAAAATTAAAAGAAAAACTAAATCAATTTGTAGCGGGAGGAGTACCGGGTATCATGTAGTTATATATACTGCCGCATTTTCTTTTAATTTTGTATTTATTTTTTGGTTGTACCATAGGTAAATCTACCCGGTTCTCGTAATCTATCCGAACCTTTCCATCCCTTGGAATTTTAAACACTTTTCCAGTGTCATACCAGTCATACCCAATTGGAAGTTTTAGTAACTAGACAAAAGGGCGGAAAGATCTGAACATTGAGAATTGTCGAGTTATGGGAATCTGACTGTGTAAATTTTGTTAAAAAACTGGCCGGTAATCGTATTACAAGGCATATTCATATTGCAGTGAATATTTAATATTTTAAAAAGAAAATGAAATATTTTTGCAAGGGTGCCCACACCCGTCTTTGTAAAATGTTTGTTTGTCGAGTAAAGTAATTTAACAAATGGATTTCCAAACAAATACGGAAGTTTAATTTGTAACCAGAAGGAAGGGCGCGTGTGGGTCTGGGGATAGTGGGAGTCGGTGGTCGGCGGAAGCTAAGGAAATGTGTGCCAATGACAGAAGTCAGAAAGGGATTTGGGACACCCTTGGTGTACTGGGCGGTCGTTGACGTAGAAGTGTCCAGAGCCCGTTTGCCTGCCACACTGGTGTTCGAAACCGCAGGCCAAAGTCTGGGACAGGAAGGACTGGAGTGGTAATGGGTGTACGAGTGGACAGGGACAACGACTCTACTTGGCAGGAGCGACCAGGGCTTGTAGGTGTGGCGACAGTGCTAGTGTATGGGTTCTCTAACATGGCACCATATTCGCAATTCAAGATGGCTTCGATATTTCTTAGTCAACAAAATGGCGATTGCAAAATTGTCGTAGTCGCGAAGCTCCAGAGGAGCGTTAAGAAATTACTTTGCGTCCGAAGAGAGGGATAGGCGCGTGAGGAAGTACGTGCCACGGCGGGGCTGGCCACGCCGGATGGGTGAACGGGGAAAGAGGACACGACGCCTTGCCATGGACTCTCACGCGGACATCTCAATAACACCCGGATCCCACCTCGTTTCAAGTATGCCACAGCTTGAAGTTGACACAGTTTACATTGTTGCCACATTGATATTGCCTGGCAGCTTTTATGGCACTTTGTCTTTTGTCTTCAGGTTTCTGCCAAAACCAACGGAAGTGGGCGTGAGTCAGATGGACGACTTGGCGGGTCGCGGAGCGGACATGGCCATCGTATTTCTCAATTTACCAAGGCGACAATTTAATGGGCTTTCAGGTGTGTAACAATCAAGCTGGCTGTAAAGCTGTAAAGCGAGCCAATGTGCTCTCGGAATTGAATTGGAATTGCAGAAATTGGCATTACAAATTAATTAAAATGATTGCAATGGAAACAAAGTCTATTTAAAATCTGTAGATGTCGAACCTGACGCGGTTCAAGAAGTGTTTTTATGGTATACATTTCCATTTTTTTCCTTTTATCCCATTTATTTTGGATATCCTACGGCTGTCGGTTCGCGCTGTTCTCAGGATAACTGATATTGATAAATAAAGTTTCGTCTCTAAATAATACTAAAAGCTGTTTACAGAATTTCTTGTTTGTTTTCGAACTATCTCTGTGTTATACGGGTACGTGAGAAATTATTCGTATCCTTTACTTTATAATTTAATTATCCACAGGATATTAATATCTTTTTTATTTTATTTGTTTCCATAATTATAATAATAATAAGGTCCATGTCAAGTAACTTTATCGACTTGAACTTTAAGTGCTTCTTTTAGGGCAGCTATCGAAACTTGCCCAAAGTGGAGAAATATTAAACAGAAGATTTACTTTCATAGAATTTTGGGAATTGGCTGTCCGACGCCCGTGGCATTTTGCAAATCAATTTGGCCTTTGCCGGACTTGGGTTACCTCCAAGTCAAGTCACAGAAGTATCACAACTTCCTCCTGCACATTTGTTTGCAGAAAACATAAGGAAAAGTTTCGCTTACTTATTGGATAAAGTTGTTTGTCGTATTTCTCCATTGGTTTTATTTTCCTGGAAGTGGTAATGAGGGCGTAAGGGGGGAGTTTACGCCAATTGCCGCATTTGGGATGTTGCCAAAAAAGGCCAAAGAGGGCAAACAATTGGAAGGCAGGTGGTTTGCGGCCCAAAACCTGAATGTCCTCGGACAGTTGAACACTTCTTTTGGGGTTTCTCTCCATTCCTATGCCATCCCCCACAACTTTGTTTTATTTGGGTTTATTAAGGCTATCGGTCGCCGAAAGCAGTCCACCTCTGGGCAGGGTTATCCTTGACGCCGCAGACGTAAACAAGTCAAGGAGGCTAACACCCATTTGGAGAGCTTCAAAGGCACAGAAATTTCATAATTATTTATTTGCCCCGCCACTCCATCGCCCCGCCATTCCCTTGTCTTTGTGGCCCCGAGTACACAATGCAGCTCACACACAGGATACAGGATACAGGATAAAACAAACAAACAACAAAATGGCGTCACTGGCAGACGCCACAAGTAACAATAACAAACGCGGGCTCGGAGGTAATGGGTGGTGGGTGGCGCGACCAGGGCTGGAGCTGGAGCGACGGGGCGGGCGAATCCTCGAACGGCCTTCTTCCTGACTCGTCGTCGTTGTCTTGTTGATCAAGCGAAAATTTTAATAGAGTCGACGTCAACATCCACGTTGTTTACGTCTCGTCAACATCGTGATTGCTGTTTTGCTCGCACTCCCACAGGCGTGGTCATTGTTGTGGTTCCTCCAGCTGCCTTAATTAAATTTTTAAATAATTTTCCCCTTTCGCTGTATCGTCCTTTCTTGACCTCATCTCCACGGACAATGAACACGCAAATTACAATTGCACAAAAATCGAGCAGAAACTGCAGCTGATTAAGATTTATTGGCTGCTTTTTTAATTGCACAAAATTATTTATGAATGGTTCAAAATATATAAAGGATCTCTCCGTATGTTGAACTTTTTATTTATTATTTATTTTATTAACTGGAAAAACCGTCGGAATAAGAGCTCAATAACCACAAGTTAAGGACATAATTGGGTCAACTTCATGACGTAAAATATTGTACTTAAGATACATAATTTTTAATTTAATTAGAGTTAATTAGGAAAGAATTAAAAAATACAGGCAATTATTATTATTCCAATTAGCGTAAAAAAATCTATTGCATGTTAAATGGAATAAATACATATATTAATTCATATTTTAAGCTTTTTTAGCCAGTTTTGGACAATTAAATTCATGTCCAGCAATACGATTCACAAGGCAGAAAATACATTCTTAATATTCTTCCTCCAAGTTCGGATAAAACACGTTTTTATGTCTCCCCTAGTGGAAAAATTTAAATTTATCCTTGAACTAGTTGATTTTGTTTTAGAAAAGATTATTTATCTTCTATTTCTATTATTATCTTCTTATTTATTCTTTCTTTTAAAATAATTCAATATAGATACATCTTATATTTCCAAAGATATTTTTTTGCGAACCTCGCTGTCTTTTGAGATTGAAATTTCTCGTTTTTCCATCTAAATTTTTTATAATTATTTTTAGCCTTTGATGATTTATCACATTTGCTTGACTGTCAGCTTAATTATTGTGACTTTATTTATTATTTATTTGCAAAACTATTTTTCCCATTTCGTGTACTTATCTGATTTTGCCCCTTAAGTGCTGAAATATGTTCTTTCGAAAGCAGCGAAAAAAACTAAAACATATTTCCATTTTTTTAAAGCAACTACAATAAAACCTAAGGGCCAATAAGGTTTCCATCTGGCGAAACGCCGTTGTCCTCCTTCCTCGTCTCTCACAGCAAAGGCTACTTTTTAAGATTGTACATCTTCGACATGCCTTTCCGTTTTTGAATAATTTGTCCTTAAAACCCCCTCCTAAAAAGCCAACATTCCTGAACATTTATTGTCACTATTGGAATGCGCCTGTTAAGTATTCAAAATATCTTTAAATTTTCTTATGCATTTTCAATTTTAGTTTAAAACTTCAATAAATCTTGTTAAATACGGATTATTCCTAGAAACTCATAACAAAATCTTACAGGAAATAAATGTAAGCTAAGCTAAGTAAGCTAACCTAAGGTATATAATATAATGTTTTTAATGTGTTCCTGAGTACACATGTTGAACTATAATGCTGGAAGGTCAATTCAATAATCCCTATATGGATTTTAATAAGTTGATCTAAGTCGGAAATCAATTCAATAATTACGAATTATTGACAGCCTCAAAATAATAACGCAGAAGTAAATGTATCTAATAATATTTAAGTCTACCAAAATGTACATATGTTTGTTTATAAATTGCGTTCTGTATTTAGTTACGACTCAATCCAATAATATTATAATAAATAAATAATAAAATGCATGTCTATGCCAGTCTTAATACACGAAATCTTCATCATTTTTGGGGGTACGTTAAATTTATGCAAATTCACCCAAAGAGTGTGTATGTACATGTAAATTCATTAAAGTTGATTGGAAGGGTACTTAAAATTGGTGTCCTTTGCAAAATTGCTTTTATTGAGGCTGACATCAGGCGCGCAGCAGCCTCCACGAAGGACTATGGCTGACAGTGTCTGCGACGCCTCTTATTTATGTGGCCATATAGTATGGGCTGTGAGAAACGACATATTGGTCAGTGGACATAATTATGGGAATTTTTCGTAATTAAATATTCCTTGTAATTTGCATTCGCGGCCCTTGCGTTTTATTATCCTCGACTCTTTCAGCCGCCGCCTTCTCACTCCCTTTCTTGCAGCCACACCCACAAGGGCCTTTTGTTGTCAATTTTTAAAGGTAATTGAATAATTCAATAAAGTGGTTTCATAATTATATGGCAGAACGTTGCCCCTACGCAAAGAAAAAAAATAAAATTCAGCATAAACTTTCTGCGAGAGCAAGGCAAAAGCATCCGAAAATTGTGAAATTTTTTTTCAATTTCCGGCTTAAGACAAACAAATGTACTCCGAAAGTGCGAGCGGAGCATCTCCATCAACGGAAGTTGCTGATGCTGTTTAAAAGCGGGGGAAGTGGATGTGGAAGTGGAAGGGGCAGGGGCGGGACTAAAATTTATTTTTTATTTACACCGGATATTAATTTTATAGCAGGCAGGGAGGCAGTAGGAGCTTGACAAAAGCGTCAAGTCAAGGACTTTAACTTTTGATCTCCAAAGCGTACGCACACCCAGAACACACCCCGAACTCTTATAGTGGGAGTGGGTGTGGGAGTGCGTTCTTCTTCAATAATTTTAGCCTGTCGCTTCCGGCTGTCCAGCTGTCAAGGGGCAAACTTGGCTCGTCGCTTGGCTAATAACATATACAACTTCCGATGGCGGAAGTGTGCAAGTGAGGCGGCCATTTTCAATATGTGGGTTCTGGTGTGAGACGCGTATAATGTCTGCGATAAAACGAAGCACGCTTTCCTGAAAGTGGAAACCTGTCCGAGCCATACGTTGAGCTTCTCTCCATAGATTGGGGATTGTGTTACCACAGCAACAGGCAGTCTGGCGGATGGCCTCAGTAAACAACAAGCTCCTTCTCCTCAGACTTTTTTACACCACATCCCAGGGCATTCAATTTTTTCACAGAAAAAGACGTCTCAAACCCTTTAAGATATCAACAGCTGCATTTTAGTGTCACCTGGGCATAGCTCCAGCACAAAAGTAATAGCACGCGACAAAAAAATGCCAACTATTTCAATAATCACAAAATTTGAAAGCAATGAAGTATTGCCATACGTGGCTTATTGTGAAAACACTTTTTTTCTCCAATTTCAAAATAAGTGACTTTATTAAAAGATACTTTTTTTACAATTCATTTTAAAAATATATAGATATGATGATTCGCGACGCCAAAGTGTGTCTGAAATTTTAAGGAATAGAAATTATTTGTTTTAGAACGTAAACATTTGTCTTAATTACCTATTTTTGTAGCCAAATTTTATGAAATTCCTTTGTCTTGATGATGCAGGTACTTTAGCATGGCATTCTGAAAATAAATAAATAATGTAACCATTACACACCTTTGTTATAAATAATTAATTCTAAAACAATTTCTTAAAATTTGGCACTTTAAAATGGCTTACCTTTGACCTCTTATTGGGTGAATAATTAATTACAAGTTAAACTACATAAACTAAAAATACTTAAGTATATAAGGTTGAAATAAACTGGAAATAAAAAAGGAATATGCTTGTTTTTGGAAAAAAGGCATAACTAAATATGTAAAAATATAAATATTTGTATTTGTATTGTATTTTTTACCAATGATAATCTGAATGTTTCATTATAATATTTTTTAAGTCTCTTTATATATCGAACAAAATATTTTCTCATATGGTTGTATGCGAAATCGCATGGTGTACCGGTGTTTTGGATGATGTACCAATTATTGGTACATAAGTGATTTGCTCCTCAAACGGAAAATGTTATCGAAATCGAAAGCTTATAATCGCTTATGAGAGCTAACACTAAAATTTTATTTAGTGCAGTTGAGAACGGAGGAATTTGGAGAGGCTACTACTTATAAATACACAAGCTCTGTAAAGCTGCATGCCAAAAATATGTATAGCAAATAATTTTTTGAATTAAGTAAAAAATTAAATTTTGTGGATAAATTGCGATAGAGGTAATAAAAAAATTTATTTACATTTTTGAATATCAATTATCTTACCTTTCTAATAAATTTCCTTCGGCAAAATTTCACTATAAACGACTTTAAGTAAACACTGGTGATTTAGAAGATTTAAATCGGGTTTAACGAATCAATAAACAAGATATTCTTGTTAATGTAGTTTCGAATAAGAGTAGAAAAAAAAACGCTAAGGTAAAAATGGCTTCGTATGTAATAGAGAGCTTAAAATATTTTAATGACTAAATCTCTGAACCTTTAATTTTTATCGTGCATTTCAAGGCTCTTTGTTTTCTTCCATATTGCAGGAATTTCTTTACAATATTCTACCAATATGAAAGGACACCATTTCAAATGATCGATGACGTGTTAAAGGCATTTTATTTTATATTTATATTTTTCTGTATATATGATACAAAAAAACAATTTCGAATTAAAACTTGATTTTGAGCTGAACTTTCTTTCAAATTAAATTTCGAATTGGAATTGAAAAGTATTCCATCTTAAATTGTAATTAATAAAAAAGACATATAAAAGATGAAAATCAGTTCAAATCATTTTACTCGATTATTTTTATTTAACTTGGACTAAAAACCTTAAATGGTTTTAATGTTGCTTTTGGCTGTAGGTCCCCACAGTTGGATTCCATAGGTCAAAAAAGGTTTCAGGATTGCCTTGCAGGAAATATATAAATATTTTCGCATTTTAATACCTGCAGGAGAATGTAGATACTTTTACATCCGTTTTGGAAAAAATCTGATCACTCCAATTTAGACCGCAGAATAAAGAATGTGGGGGTCTCAAAGCCGGGACACGGGTGGTGCCCGCCAAGAAAATTTTAACTGATTAGCAACGCCATAAATCCATTACAAATGCCTTGAAGTATCGTACCATAAAAGCAAACAAAAAAATTAGTGGATTTGCTATAGAACTTATCAATTATTTTGCAGTTGCCGGTAAGAGAGACTTGTTTATGTAGAAGTTTTTGAAATAAAATATATATATCATACAGTTGTTATAATATATTAAAAAGTTTTGGACAAAAAAATATTTTTTCTGGGCTAGACGTTTTGAAAGTTTGGGTAATCCTAGGCCCCTTTTTTTATAAACTTGTTAGCTTATCCTGGTCCGAATCCGAATCTGAGGAGACTAGATAAATAAAAGTTTTGAATTAACATTCAAATTATTGCATTTTGAAATCAATGTTTTGCCCTGCAATGCATATAATGCCCAGGTGAAAACTCAGTGGCAGCCTATCAGATTAAAATTGAAAACTTTATTATTACATTAATAACGCTGATATTTTCAACGTCATAAATAATGAGAAAAGTACCTTGACGTAACCGAGTCCCAGGCTGAGTATTTGTCGACATCAGCTGTTTATTCTTATTTGCCGCCGATGTCGCTTCATTAAATGGTAGAGTTATTAAATTACCACAACCATTGAACCAGCCAACAGTTGCCTGCAATTTGTACATTGTGAAATATGTAATTGTCGAGGCGTCGTCCCGGACTAACCGTCTGTTCTGTTCATCGGCCAGTCCGTCCGACAGTCCGTCCGTCCCTTGGGCATCATGTTTAATCACACAAACCAACAGCAGACCAACAGCAGCGTGAAAAGAGAGCAAAAGAAGAAGCAAGCCAAAAACCACATTCGGCAAAAGCCAGCAATGAAAATCGATGCCCGAAATGACAGTGACAATTTCATTTAATTGGTTTTAATTAAATAAATGAGTGAATTTTACAAATTGCAGCAAAATGATAAATAAGTAATTTAATATGTATTCTGAATGCCCACCCTGCTTTATTTTAATTTAATTTAGTATTCGTCGAAACTGTCGCTAAAGCCTATATATTGTTCTGAAATTTCATTATCATTATTACGTAAACGCTATCAAATGTAGTTTATTTTATGCATTAATTAATATTAAAAAATAAAGTTTTGTAAAGGCTTTAAAAAGGATTCGATACAGGGAATGTCCTCACCAAAGGCCCTGAGATAAGGAGAACCACGTTTTTGATGATTATTCCCGGAGACAACAAATTATTGACGGCTGAAAAATTGGATTCTTGGATTCTTAGATTCTAGTTCTGACAGAAAAAATATGCTGATTTACTTTCCTCAAATAAGGGACTAGTTTAATCTACCTAAACAGCAAATCAAAGATGAAAGGCAAAAAAATATGAGCGGATGAAGTCCAAGAATTTGAAGGAAGCAACGGCAAAGTACATTTCCATTTGAACACATAAATTTTCACAACAAATTCAATTTCCTCTTTGATTTTTAGCAAACGAGCAGTGGGAAGGCTCGGAGTCGGAGTCGGAGCCAATGGTTGTGCCACTGGCAGTGGCAGCAGGACAGGCCAGGCTAGGGAAGGGAAAATAAAATAAATAACTTCCCCGAGAGCGCAACAGTTGCCAATAAAGCGAGCGAATCGAACTAGGGATGAGGCTCGTCTAACAAAACGGAAGCGGAAATGCAGCGTGTGTTTGTATACGTGCTGGTGGGTCTGGGTGTGGGTGCAGGGGTGCATGGGTGTGTGCTAGAACAAATAGCAAATAAGTGCAAAGCAACCAATTGATAAAGTAAAAAACACTTCAAACTGCACCAGCCCCAAGCATCGCTCTTGTAACAAAAGCCCACCAACTGCGGCTATTCGGTTGCGAGTCGAGCCGAGTTGATTCGAGAGGTGTGGAGTGTGGAGGACGCAGTGTGGAGCAGTGCAGAGTGCTAAGTGTTCCACAACAACAGCGGCAAAGGCACTAGGACTACGAATCGCAGGCACCCCCAGTCGTCAGTTGGCAGTCGGAGAAGAGAAAAACCAGAGCAAGGCAACCACTTCATAAATAATTCATTTCCCGCCTGCTAACTTAACTTGAACAGCCTTTTTTGAACGGGATATCCATTGCGCTGAAAATTTCTGAGGTGTGTTGGATCCGGGATAGGTCGAGCTGGCGAGGACCTTTTTCAATATTAGGCATTATACTCTTTTAGAGCAGATAACTCTTTCAAATTTCCGTTTCAAACTAGAAACAGTTCTTGATATTTTTCCTTCTATACTTATTCCCACCAAGGACTTACTGCTCTCAATTGGCAAACCTAATGAAATAGAAATGGGTAATTTCATGTCCAAAGCAGTGGACCTGCTGGTTTTTTCACATGCACAGCATATGCAACAGTCAGGAGCATCCAGAGCTAGAGGGAATGGAAGAAGGGAGGCGAGTCGCCGCCGTAGACGCCAAACTAACGTGAAATAGACACGAACAAAGGCTTTTCATGCCTTTGCAAGCATAAAATTGCTTTTTTGCAACAAATATCCTGACAGGCGGAGGCAGGACGGCCAAGAGTCTCGGCATGTTTGTCTAGCATCCAGCTAGCCCGTCCTCCAAGGCGAGTCCTCGCGGTTTGCTCCACCCGGGCACCTCCGAGCCCCCTCTATTTGTTTGCAATTGCATGCGTATTTGATTCAATTTCTGCAATTTATTTGCAATTTGGCAGACGCCGGCGTCTTGTGCTTTTTATCTCTTTGATGATTGAAAGCACACGTACCAGGATCACATGCGTCCCATCCTCTCGCCGGTTGTCAGGTTTCGTCAGTTGATTAAATGCTTTAAATGACAATGGCAGCGCTCCCACATAAACAAAAAAGGCGAATTCAGGTGCGACCCATAGTATCTCCGCAAATTCATGTCCCGCACATATGAATATATGTACATTGTTTACATTGTTGTATTGTCATCCATCCGAAATGCATAAATTTAACACCTAGTAAGCAATTCAGCTCACAATACTGACGGAACCTAAGCGCCACCCACACAATGTGCAACACCCAAACTTCCGCTTCCCGAGCATCCGCCATCTCCCTGCACCGCCCAGCCCCGCTCCGCGTCCTTTAAGTTGCAATCGCCTCTGCCGCTGGTGCGTCATGTGCATATATTAAGTGCACCTAAAGCAACACAAAGCCGCATTATAATTAAATGCAAGAGGATGACACTTTCCATTTAATTTGCAGCACTGGGTGAGGCGTCCTCCAAGATGAACTCCTCCGCCACCCGATGGCCATATAAGATTCTAGCCACTAAAATCGCAATCATTATAATGCTCTCCGAGTTGTATGAAGTTTCAAAAAATATGGTTGTTTTCTGGCAGTGCACTCGTTTCTCAGGCGCCATCGAAGGGGGCAAGTTATGCGTTGACCGGAACTGCGACGACCTCAAGCCCCTTCCCAGTGCAGCAGGAGCGAGGGCAGCAGCCAGAAGCGTCGCCACCGAAGGGAGTAAACAAACCCGAAACCCAAAAGCAACAGCACTGACTGCAAAAACAACAAAGGCTATGATAATGAAGGCATTCATTATTATTCCAATTGCTATCTCCGCCCTACACTCCCTGCTCCATGGTCCCTGCTCCAAGCTTCATCCTGCAACATCCCTCCGGCTGGTTAAATCGCTGCCTGGCGCCAAAGAAGCGATTAAATGAAATTGTGTCACAAACAAAAATCGTTTAAAGACGTCGCAAATAGAACCCAAATCTGGGAGTTACAAGATGGAAAAGTTTGCATTTTATCGCAACTTGGAATTTTGTGAGACATGAAGGATACTTTTCAACATGCACTGAAGTTTTCTTTTTATCAAATCGAATCATATTTAAGGTAAAATATTTAAAACTGGTGTTGCATGCGGCACCTCTGATAGTCTTGTGCGTGGCACGTGAAAAGCGGAATTGTAATTCTTGTTGTCCCATTCCAGATCCTGTGACACAACCATCGCATAAATTGCTCCTACCCAATTACGAACAGCAACAATGAAGGTTCATATCGCCCCCCACCCTGACCTGGACTCGGACCCCTTTCCAACACCCAGGGCATTGTCTGAGCAGGGCGCGTTGTAGTTGCCAATTTTAGGCCAAAATGTTATCATGTCACTCGCAGTCGTCGTCATTGTGCCACTCCACCACCTACACTCCTGGCCCACCCTCCTGCATCCTGCATCCTGCAACCTCCAACCTACAACCGAGACTAGGCTCTAGGTCCAGTTGCGAGATCCCTCGTTTTTGGAGTGCGAATTTGCGTAAATATAATTTATTTACGCAACGGCCAACGAGCCATGGCAGCCATGGAAGGCCTGGCCGGACGGAGGCAGTCATGATTATATAAGCCAGGCTAACACTCACAAAAGCAGGGATTGCAATTCAGTTGCAGTCTGTGGCCATTGTCTGTTTGGTGTAGGCGTGACGTTTAAGACTCTGTCACATTGGTCACACATCCTGCGACGTGTCTGGGCCCTAAGCCCGGGCGTTTAATTACAATGAGATTGGGACGTTGGTCCCGGTCCTGGGAAGGACCTTCGTTGTGGATGTCAGCTGCGTCAACTGCGTCAACTGCAGCCAACCAGCTCATGAATTTCGTAAAGCATTTTATATTTTCAACAGCAACAAGCGAGCGATTGTTGTGCGCATTTCTCGATTGGATTTTGCTCCGCTAACTTCAATCAAAATCACAAAATTGGAGCCCACCTCATGTCTGGGGAATCCGCTCTGCTTACAAACAGCATGTCAACTGCGCTAATAGCAATTGCAATTGCAAAAGCATTTTCCTTTTCCACGTGTATTAACATAATCAAATTGGATTTGTGCACAGGATAATGATGAGCTTCATTATTGGTTGTATTTCTGTATTCCTGTATTCCTGTGGACCTTGTTATTGCCGCCGCTCTCATCCATGTGTCTGCTGGTGTATACATTTTGTCATTTCTGTCGTCCCTGTCATCGTCGTCGCTTATTATAAATTATAATGAATTTTCTCCTTCTTTCACCAGCCACTTGTTGTCAGTGGCAACTCCATTCCGGACTCTGAAGCAGCTCCCCGTACCACCGTACCAGTCGCCTTGAAAATGAAGGCACATGGAGACACAGTTAGTCAACCATAATCGAAGAAGTCGCCCGGATGGGCCGGGCCGGGAGACTCCTTGCCAAAACCCTGTACACTCCGGCATGTGTCGCTATTGGAGAAATATTTTAGGATATTCGGTGGCGTCGCATACCTGGAAGCCACATTTTCACTGCCTGCGCATATTATGCAAATTTGAGCAGCGCTCCAGCTCAAGATCCAGCGGAAAAATACAAAAAACTGGCGACGATAGCCGAAGGACAATTTGCATCGTCTACAATTAAAATTTAAATCGCAAGTAATTTAATTGAGATAAACTCCTGCGGCCACTTCAATTTCGTAATGATTCCAGGGGGCTGGGCCGGGCGGAGCGCAATTAACCAGCAATTTTCGCATAAGCGTCCCTTTCATAATTGAGATCTCGCCCAACAAAGCGGAGCAACAAACCGGGGAGAATGGCCTCAAAAAAGGCTGAGGATAAAGAATAGTAGACAGGAGGAGACTTTTCAATTGGCAGCGTCATAGTCGTCTGCTCCTGCTAAGAGCAGCATTATCTTCATCATCATTATCCCCATGATTGCCTTCATCAGCTGCCGCATTATCGTCGGTTTCACATTTTTCTTTTTTTTTTTGGCTTTTGTTGGCAGTCGTTGCAATCATTGCAATTGTTACCGCCGGGTAGAGGACTCCGATCCCCAATCCCTACCCCGGCCCAGACCGAGTCAAATGTCAAGGTGGGTTGAAAACCACACAGCAAGCTCAAGAGCATTCCGAAAATTTGTTGCCGTTTTGGCCACATCGGA
Organism: Drosophila vallismaia; assembly: GCA_035047325.1. Classification (NCBI taxonomy): domain Eukaryota; kingdom Metazoa; phylum Arthropoda; class Insecta; order Diptera; family Drosophilidae; genus Drosophila; species Drosophila vallismaia. The sequence goes on along the minus strand of JAWNPU010000055.1, from coordinate 22,931,805 downwards.
GTGTCCCAAACTGTTTTTGACAGCCGGGACGGTCCTTAGGCCGCTTTCGGAAGCCCTTAAATGCACCAATTCTGTTTAGTAGCCAGTCTTAAAAGCAATAAAAGGGGCAATGCCTCCTTACACCCCGTCACAGGACGAGGCATTCACAGTTATGTGTCCCGTGGGGAGGGCAGGACCGCAGTCACGAAAAACAATGTCCGGGAGGTGGCCGAATCCGAACTCGAATCCTTGGCGAACGATTCCAAACGCCTTAAGGCCAATAAGCGGCGGCTGAATGAAAGGGCCAAAGGACCTCGGCCCCGTTTTGGGGAGTCCTGAAGAAGACACTTGAGGTGGAATATTAAAAATACATGAGCACAAGATGCATGCTGGCATCGAGCACCATTATGGGGTTTGGGTAGTTGGGGTTTGCCCAACATGGGATCTACTTGAGTTACAAGTGGCTTATTTACCTTTCGATAAGTGCAGTCTGGAGTGCCATGACTTGTAAACGCATCCTTATTATAACGACCTCCTTAAACACGCCCATGATAATTTTTCTTATATATCACAATAGCACTAAAGAATTTTAATTCAATAATTTCCGACGTTACTTAATTGTTTGGGAGTTGGTAAAGAAGAAAAGCTTTCTTGCGGCCTCCTTCCTCTAATATTCACGCCTAAAATCGGTTGAAATCCTTTAGTTGAGGTTCAAGTGCTCGAACATGATTCCTTTCCCATCCACCCATAACATCGATGATGATTTATGTCCTGACTGCAGTGATAACTCAACCACATGAACCTGATAAAATGATAAAATGATGAAATGTAACAGCAAGCAGCCAGGCTACATGCAACATTGAGGCAAGCTGGCATGCGAGTCAAATTAATGGACGTGGCTTGGCCACAGGATGTTTTTTGGAAAGCCAATTTGCGTATGGTTTTCAATTAAAACGTCACTCGATATGTAAAACAGTTCGACGTGGCTACATCCGAGCTCCATTTGAGACGATAAAATGAGATATTGACGAAGAGGTCATCGATAAAGTCTTATGTGTGCACTGAAAAATGTCCTTTGGAGAACTTTTAACATTGTCTTGGGGTATTATTAGCAAACTAAATGCTGTTTTGCTGTAATTAGTAATTGAAAATGTTGAATTTTCCCCATTTCCAAATATCACATTTTTAACTAAAAGAATTGTTTTTTGTTATGAACTGTAAAAATAAAACCAGAAAATCGAAAAGTGCAATTCTTTTACTTGGTTTTCCCAGATTCTTATAAAATGAATTATTTTTGATAAGTTTCTATATTTTTTAATCATACAATCATCATATAATGGCAAAGCTCTTATAACATTCTAATTTTTATACAAAATTGATTTAATTTATTTCATATAAATGAAATATTATCAAATAAGTTTTTATTTATATACATCCACTCTCTATAAAATATTAATCTGTGTTCCTGAGGTTTTCTAAACAAATATGTAAAAAGATTCAAATATTTTGGTACCAAAAACAGTGAAAAATATATCCAAGAAACTGTAACCGAGTCCTTCAATGTTTTAATGGAAACTTTTTGATTTGGAATTATAGTGTTTAATTTTTGTCTCAACAGCCAGAATTTTACTTTTCGATCTGTCGAATTTAGTAAATTTCAACTAATGGCTGATTTTGTTTTAAAATGTAATCGTTTTTGATTTTCTTATCACCTGATCCCACTCAACTTTTTCTAGGGTGCTAATTAAAAAGGATTAAGACCAAATTTGCATCGAATATTTTGGTTGGTTACATTCGTTGGTTACACAAATCCATATATCTTCCCGGTTGTCGGCCAAAGGAAATCCGAATTTGAAGTATTCCCTTGCAAGCTGGGTGGATGACAGCGGCACAGGTTCCGCCAGGATCGCATCCACACATATTATCCTCAATTAGCGCGCTTATTGTTGACTCAATCCCATCCACCCGCTCCACAATAGTGTGCCATCCCGCTTTTAATTGAGAGGAGGCTTTGGTTTAAGTACCTAAAGTTGAGCTCTTGCCATGAAATACAAACTTTACATTTCGACTGCCACTATCCACAAGTGCATTAGGGCGGTCCCCGTTTATGGTAACATTCCAAGGACTTTAAATATAATATGTAAAAAGTGCATGCAGATAAATTCCAAGAATATTGAATGAAATTCATTTTCTGGTATTCCGCTTTATATTTATCACTCATATGAAAAATATATAAAATATATAATATAATAAAAGTATTCCTTTAAAGAAGAAATTCTGCCTATGGGTCGTATGAGTTATTTTTTAAGAACATTTATTTCTGCCCTAACCTATAAAAACATTTTAATAGTTCCTAAAAAATTAAATTATACATAACTGTGGTAGCTTAGAAATATACTAAAATTTGAAAACCTTTTTGAAATAAAGCTCACTCTAAAGTTCCTATACATATATCATAATACAATCGCTTATCTCCCACTCCCAGTCCCACTCCCATTCTCTCTGCGGTGGCTGGCGTGTTGTTGTTTTTATTTGTTATGCATTTTGCCCGGAAATTGGAGATAATAAGCATATTGTTGGGCGAAAACAATGGCAACGCTAATGACGTACATCTGTGTGGGTAGGCACATGCACACACGTTCCGCCATGCCATATTCCATATGCACATGTGTGCGTTAATAACTCTACACATGAGGGAATCATGGAACATGAAGTTCCATCACAAAGCAAAGGCTCCCATCTCCAAAATAATAAAAAAAATGTTTCGAATTTGATAGCCCAGTGATTGCATTTGATAACTGTAATACAAAACGTGATTATATAACTAAAGGATAAGGTCAACCTTCGAAAGACTAGTATTTTACAGTCAGAACTCATAATTTTAAAGTTTATTATCCTAGAAAAGTTAATCCGATAGACCTTACTATTCAGGTTTTTCGATGTTACAAATCCTTAACCAAACTTAAACAAAATGCACAAATCTTTTATCCGATTTCAGTTCATACCTTTTTACCTCGTTTGTATAAAGCCAAGAGCGTTTTGCATTTTCGTAGAAGCCTTTACTTTGCAAACCTTTGTCCTTAAGGAATAAAACACAACCGTACTAATTGAATTAAAACTAAATGCAACTTTTATCCTTAGCAATTATGGAAGTGGAAGTGAATCGGAGGGGCTTCTGATTTGAAATGAGAGAGCAGAAGCATCAAAACATATATTTGTAAGTACATTTTCATTTCTATTTCATTACAATTTCATTTAAGAGAAGCTTAAAAGCTCACCAAATGGCAAATGGCTGCCATCCGCGGCAATTATTTTTGTAGATTCTGCCCTTTCCCAAGAAGTTTCCACAATTTGTAAACAATGGTTAAAAGTACAAGGTAAAAGCCATTCCGAAGCACCTTAAACACAATAGGCAGAGGAGACTGCTAAGGATGAAAGAAAATTGAATCCAGGGATACGACGGTAATGAAAAAACAAGTTAAGTGCAATGGCATAGGCTGGTTTCTGTCCATTTTAGCTGCTGAAAGGCGAAAATTTTTCCCAAATTAAGCTACAACTTAAGGAAAAAATAAAATTCTTCCTGAAATATTTCTAATAAAACAAAGCAAATGATAAAGATCGACAGTCTATACATAAAAACGGGTTAAGTTTGTTTTTAAATAGAACAAAATCTGCGTAAGATATAATAAACAGGATATACCAAGATGACTACACATAGGACCATATTTATTCGTTAATAAATTAAAAGGTTTCACATCCTAAATCTTAATAAAAAATAAATATTAATAAAAATGTCGCAATATATCGAAAAATATACAGTAATATAAATTTATATAATTTCATATAATTTTATAATTTCTGATCTACAAAGTATCCTTCATTCCAAAACATAGAGTGCAATATTTACTGCATCAGATATGTAAAGTTTTCAGAATGTCGGCGTTGGAAGCACTTAATTTTAAAATTGTTTATATTTCTATTTTTATTCATTATGTTTGTCATTAAAATATTTCTGAACCGTTTATTTGGTACATTTTATTTTGTGTTATTTTTTATGTATGCATTTAGGGAATATTTTAATTACAAATATTGAAGATTAGAGTCATATTAGATTTGTCAAAAATTATTAGATTTTTGTTAACGAAACTTCAACCTTGTCCTGATATCAGAAAACAATCTTAAAATTAGAAAAGAGAAGAGTTATTGGAAATGATATTTGATCAAAAATACAGTCCTGCATTTATTATTGGTTTTTTTCTGGCCTTTTTCGAATCCGTACTTATTTGTTGATTATTTCATGTATGACAAAAAGCAGACATCGCCCATACGCAGTGTGGCACTGCACACTCAAAAAGGCCAGTGTGAATGGAACAGAAATTCAATGCAGAAGATAAACAACCGCGGCAGAGTACGGGTCCATGGAAATTAAGCCAATGCCAGTGACTGGACTGCGGTTGCAGCTCGAATGAGTCCTGGCAACGTTAATTGCAACGCTTTGTGAAGTCCTTCATGCACTTCCTTCCATCAGTGGATTCATATGCGTACGCACAGCTTGCATACATATTTTTTCGGAATGCGGCTTTCACACTCGGCTGACATCCTCTCGTTCTTCAGCTTTTGTTAACTACAAAAATATGGCGTTCAAGGGTTTGACTCGTTTAAGGCGAGTTATAATGAGAGAAAATGGATGAACCACTTCATTGAACTATGTATGGTTAATATATAACGAAGGAGATATTGTTTTTTAAATCACTGGGAATCAAATCAAAATCGTAATTAGAATTCCGAATTCATTCACATTATTGAATCTACCTAGAAGCACACCACAGCCAATACTTCAAGGACAAAGGACAATACTATTTGAAAGCGCAGTCTGAGATAAATAATGATATATTTTCCTGTTCCTTCGGAGGAGTTTAGCGCTGTAGCTCAGTAGCAAAAGACCTATCCGGGATGTACAGTTCTCTTCATTTTATGCGAGGGGACATATAATCGTTATCGTCGATAAATCCGAACTATGTGCGTCGAGTGCCAAGATGCGGACACGATTATTTTTTTGTTGATATGACTTACTATCGTTTCTAATATCTCAAAAATAAACATCCGAAAGGATCCCTGCTTTTCCCAGAATGGACTCAACTAAAAAGAATAGATCATTATCACATAATTGAAAGAATAATCGGAACAAGTTATTCGCTGTTCATCGTTAAAAACGGATACAAATTTATAGTCGATAAATTGTTATGCCAATTATTTATCCAAAAAGTCCTTTTGTACTATGAGAATGAGGATGATTTTATTTATGGAAATACATTATTAATAAAAATCACCTAGCATAAAAATATACATATATGATATTGAAAATCTATGAAAAATACTTGGATGAAATTGCATTTTGAATCAATTAAGAAAGGAATCACTTCAGCCAGAAGTTGTATGCCCACCTTTGGAGCAGTATTTCATTTTTTAAGCCACAAAAAGTCAGTGGGCTTCTCCGTAGCAGGCAAAACTTTGCCAATACAAAACTGGACAAATATTTGCCATTCGACTTTTGCAAGAGAAACAGAAGTACGTGAAGGTCCAAAACTGAGCTCCTTTCCCTTCGCCGACCACAGCCGCATTTACTTCAAGGTGCGCCAAGGCTGGGCCGTGCAACGAGCAAGGATGAAAGATGCAGGATAGCGGATGGAGGATGGAGGAGAAATACGAGCATCAAACAAAAGGTAAAATGCAGAAAATATTTCACTTGGCTTTTGTTATTAAAAAATACCTAAAATTACCAAAGATAAATATTAATAACAAGCCGCAGCTAACAGTTGCTACTTCATCCTGGAAATGGTCCTTCGTTGTGGAGTTGTTGTTTTTACCAGCTATTTTTTAATTTGAATTGTGCGGCTAGAGGTAAGGTACGTAGCGTGGGTGTGGGCGTGGGCATGGGCGTGAGGGGAAAACAAACTCAAACAATTTGCGGTTTTCATTAAGTCATCTTTTTCCTTCTCTGGCCCTTCGGCCTTTCCCCGGCTCACCTTCCACAGCCGGAGAGTTTATTATACGAAATAAATTATCCAAACCGAATGCCAGGAGCCCGCCAGGAGCCCGCCAGGATCCCGCCAGGAGCAAAGCAGAGCGAGCGACATGCAGGGACAGCTGTCATTAAGTGCAGAAGCAAGCATTTGAATAAACTTACTATATTCAGGCTCTGGCCCGGAAGCGCCTTCATTTTAGTCCTGCGATGCACCCCTCCCCCCCTTGGATAATTGGAAGGCATTCCGCAGGAAGCGGTCTCTAAGGCGTCTGTTGTTTATGGAATTAAATCATTTTTGGCAAGCCGAGCTCCGCGCCGCGTATTCTCAGTTCGTTGTCAGCGACCTTTGGGCTGGTGCATTAGGGCAGAGGGCAAAGGGCAGAGGGAAACCCTTCAAAGGTGGAGATGCAGAGACTGTCTTTGCCGCTTTCAGGCCAGCTGAAAATCTGAACTTCAATGCATTTAATAGTTTCCATTTGGTAGAAATGCCGCTACCTGCGGCTTTTCAGCTTGCCACATCCGTTTCCGCTTGAATTATCGCGCACAGCGGGCGATGGCAAAGTTGAAGGTTCAGATGAGTTGAAGGGGCAACGGGAAATTGCATTAACTGTGGCAAAAGTCGCTGGCAGCCATTGGGCTGCTGTCTGCATTTAATATGCAACTTTTCACATGCACACCCACCCAGAGCCAGGACACACCTACATCTCCATCTACACCCACCCACCCAGTGCCTGTCTTGAGTCATTTTAAAATATTCGTGGCATCAAATGCAGTCGTCAACTTGATTAAATGTCATACATAAAGCAGCAGCCAGCTGCAGTCGAGAATGGAGATGAAGATGGAATCGAGGCTGGGGTTGAAGGTGCTCGTGCTGCCAGGAAGAAAGAAATTGCAAGGCGTTTGTAGAAAAGGAGACAGGCAGACTGTACAGTCATCTAAAAGCCACCGCCACCTCCACCGCCATCGCCACATGATTTGGACTCAAAAGTACAACATGACGTGGCTCCAACATGACACACATATTCGAGAGCCACAAATATTTTGAATAAAGTCACTTTTGAGTCATAAATTTAATTAAGTCAGAGCGGAAGGTCTTTTTGCTTTTCCTTGAATTAAAGCCTTTAAAAATATAACATAATTATTATGATAAATGAATGCTCCAATAAAATAAAACAAAAACCTACAATAATCTGGATATTTTAATGCATCCGTTTCATTATCAAAAATGATTGAAACAGCGGAGCAAAAAAAGTAGTGAATTAGAGAGAAAAAAATGTTAAAAAGAAAAGCTATGTGGGAGATGAAAACTTTTTTATGATTTCAATAAACTTTTTAACTTTATTAAAATTTTTGCTCGGCTAGAGAAAAGTTGTCTAAAAGCCAGCGGACCATAGAATTACTAAGAGAGAATACTTTCGCCGACAAAGTCGTCCATAAATTGACAATTTAAGTTCGAACCCAGACCTGGATACATCCATGAGGAAAGTCTGGGGAAAGTCTGGGAGAAAGCAGAAGTAACTGGAGAAAAAGTTCAACAGAAACTGCGCATCAATGAAGCATTAATGCATAATGCCGAAGGCAAGTCGAACTAATAAATGTCCAACAATAAAGGGTCCCAATTCGGCGGCAGGACAATCGTTTTCGGTCCTAGCCCTGGCCATCATCTTTACATGCTGAATTACACGCCAAATTGCGCATAACCAGCTAGCTTATTGGCTTATTGATTTCGAGAAGAATTCTGGCTGCCTTCGTCGCAAATCCAAATCGAAATGAGAGCCCCAAACGAAATCCAAGCCACTTGTGCCATAAACAAATCATAACATTCAAGTATATTTCTACGATTTTCACGCATAGCTGCATCGAGAAAGGATTGCATGGCGACTGGAAGTCGTTTTTCGTGACTCCACATGGACCTCGAAGGAATTCAGGTGAGCGAGACCGAGGCCTGGTTTTTTGCCAGTGAAAGCCCAACAAAATGCATAGTTAAAGGTTTCTTTTCCATGTCTTAGCTGCAAGTATTTGGGTCTGTACTCATAAATTTATCATCTAATCAGCCGAGGAGGAAGAGTCAGCGAGGAAAAGTCATCGAGCATCGAGAATCGTTTTACGGCTCACTAGCCAGGAGATTTATGGAGAGCGTTTCGCTCGTTCGTCCTGTATCCTGCAGATTTGAAACAGGGATTCCCTCTTGCTCTGCCAAAATGTGCTGATGTAAATTGAAAGCACTTGTTAGTGCAATGAACTAAGGAGTAGTGCTTGCTACTTGCTAAACGAGAAAGTAATTTTCTTTCAAATCCTTATTTGATTAGCGAAAGCCATGTTGCCGTCTTAATTAGGAGGCTATCAAATTTTTTAAACTCCCTGAAATATGTGCTCATAAAATATATATAAAGTTTCGTATATTTTTCCCCTTTTTATCCCACAATCACGGCATCCGATTGTTTTGGTTTTCTACAAAAACCCAAACCGAAATCGAGGCCCTCAGATCCAGCAATCAACACAAAACGACCTCGTCAACAACTCTCTGGCTGGGAAGCAAAAAACATCAAAAGTGGGTGGATAAATGGGTCTGGCACTGAGAAGCGAGGGGCTAGCGTTGATGGGGGCGTGGCCAACCTCGCCATCAGCCACATCGCCATCAGCCGCATCGCCCATGGCAACTTTGTTGCCGGCAGCACAGTTGGCAGCATAAAAAGTTCTTTTCGGATAACTTTGCAGGAGTGGTGAACTGTGAAGGAGGTGGAGTGCGCTTTTTTCCGATTGCTAGGCAACGCAACAGTTTGCCATGGCTATAATACGTTATAATTTGTTATTGAGTTCTGCTCAGAGCAGCTACAAAAATGCAGGAATAGGGAGGAAAACGAGGGCCTCCTGGGCAGGGCTGGAGCTGGGCTGGGGCAGAAAAAGTAATCATCCAATGGAAGACAAGGGTTTGCGGCCTTAGCCGTACAACATTTACACTTCGCCATCACTGCGGTCCACAAATATGTTTAAGTTTTCCAATATCCTTTACATTTTTATTACTACGGTTAATATTAGCATCTTTTCATTTTCTTCATGCTCGTCTGACTCACTAATTCGCAAGATTTTGTTTGTTTAAACAGATTAAATTCATTAAAAGGAGATTCACTTTTCGAATGCATTTTGCCAACTGCAATGTGAACAGGATTATTCAGGATATTTTTAAATGCATGCAAAAAAATAACTGAAATAAGCCCACTAAGCTTTTTTTTAAACATATCAAATATAGGTTCCCGAAATACCAGTTTCAAAATTTTACTTATATTCGTTTTTAAAAGCGCTGTTATCATTTAGGCCTTAAAACACGAGTTTTTTAATGAGATGCCAAGAAACATAATACATGAACTTATAATCCAATTTTGATTATTTATTATATAAGCAAAATATTCATTGGTTTTAATACTCTGCCGTCTAACGAGTTCGGACCAATCACAGCCCGAAATGTGATTTTACAATTATAAGACTTTCCCGACAGTGGAGGTTTGAAGATTTTATGTAACCCCTCTAGTTTTTGACTTATTGACTTGAGAGGATACTCTTGGTTTGACACTTGCCAGTATTGTGAGAAAGGCGGCCACGGCACACTCGTAAATGTCATTCATTTCATCATAGATATGTGCTTTGGAAAAACAATTATACTACTTGGTCCCCTTTTCCTTAGGAGGTGCTCCATTTACATTATCAATTTAATATTATACGATGACAAACTGCCTTTAAGCCACCTTGGAGGCCAACAATTATCCTTTCAATCCTTGCAATGAGAGCTGTCAAAAACAGTTTAAAACTACGGAAAAAAAACTTCAAAAACGGTACAAAAATCACTCCATTTAGTAATTTTTATACCCTTGAAAAGGGTATTATAATTTTGTCCAGAAATGTGTAACGCATTAAAGGAAGCATCTCCGACCCCAAAAATATTCCCAAAATATATATTCTTGATCAGCATCAGCAGCCGAGTCGATATAGCCATGTCCGTCTGTCCGTCTTTTTCTATGCAAAAAATAGACAGTAGTTTTAAAGCTAGCGTTTTGAAATTTTTACCAGATCATTATTTTTGTTGCACGCATAGTGGTCGGATCCGACCACTATATCATATAGCTACCATACAAACGATCAATCAGATTTCAAGTCTTTGTATGGAAAACTCAACATTTATTCATTTGTAAATTGCATCATTTTCGAATTTATTAAATTACTGACATGTGGTGTGGGATATACGTGCATTATCAATACAAATTCTTGAATTTAGATGTATTTTACTTTAATGCGATGTAATTTCTTTTACAAAAAAAATGCATAATTAGTTTTACATTTTTCGTGATATAATATTCTTAATATTAGTGGGACATAGAACATCATACACAAAGTTATTTTTATTTAAAAATACGTTTTCGGCTTTATCTCTAAGTTTAAGTTAGATCTTTCGGAATATCGACAGGTATGTCATAGAAAATAAGGAAAATGAAAACACTTTAAAATACTAGAGTTGCCAGATATACGATAGAAAAGAAGGATTATTTTCCGCTAGCTTTTGTAACATGAACTAGAAGTAGAGAACTATCGACGTTTTTAGAAAAAATCGATGTAACACGGGGGCTTAATAATATAAATTAATTTTTTATTTAATAATAAATTTATATAATCCTTTTTTCTTTATCCCATTGCTTTAGGGATGCCGGTATACAAATATTTCTAAGCTGAAAACGCTATGCATTAAGACTATTACTATTTTCAATCAAATACCCAAAATAAATTCTTAAAAAAAATTCTTAATAATTCTTAATAGAGTGAAATGACAAATTTGATTAAGTTTTATAATTTTTAATTAAATTTTTGTGAAAATACCCAATTTTAACAAATTAAAATATTATGTTTTTTCATTATTCTGTTGGAATTTTTTGCTAACTGTCTAGATTTGGACTATAATTACAAATTTCGACATAGCCTTTGTCGGGTACAACATGCATCATTCTTATTATTATATTACGAACGTCCAGTATTTCGGTTTTATTTTTCAAAAACTGACCTGAGTTCCTAAATAATGCCAGTTCAACGGAAAACTGATAATTAGAAGAAATATTTAAGTCTAAGCCGCTTCAAAAAGTTAATCAGTAAGTTCATAAAAGCCAATCAAACGCAACACATCTAGTTTAATATGTTGGACTTAGGTTAAGACACTCTTAGTCAAATTTGAAATATAATTCAAACCTAATTTTGAATTACTCTATTTTATTTCTTTGCATAGTCGCGCCATTTTATACATATGAGCATTTGCGAGCATATGAGCAAAAAATAATTGGTTGTTGAAGTGGATGTAGTTTGTAAGGAAGTAAATGAAGTGAAGTCTGTAAATGGACTTTTATCCATCGCAGCTCAGTATAGAATTTGTTTGTCCCAAAATAAGCTCGCATAAGCTGTTACTCCGAAAAGCACGAAAATAGAATATGGATGGCCGTGTGGAAAGCTCACAAATGGGTCTGCTTGGATAAAAGCTGGGAACTAGTAGGTACAAATTTCTGAAAAGCTTACTATATATATAAGCTTTCACATCCCTTATTTAAGCTTTCAAAAGTGTTCTAAAAAGTCCCACTTTTAAAAAGTTCCTATTATTTGTCATCGAACATCAATATTAATTAACTTACTTTCACGATGCTAATTTCGACAATGGAAGAGATTACTTAAATAATACGTATGTATAATAATTCAAAAATTTAAACGGTTGTCAAAATGTAGAATTTATATATATAAATTTCTATGCTTTATAAAGTTCTATGCTACAATTATTTTTTGTTGTTTTACCATTTAATAAAAGGGAAAATGCATAGATTCCTTAGCTTGATTTTCTATTGGCTTTTTTTTTTGTTGTTTGTATGATACATTCCCTACCCATCATAGGATTTTTTTGGCACATTTTAGGAAAGCCAAGTAAAAAAATTCAAGCGTTTCACTCGTCGAGTTGCACGTATGTAAAATTCAAGAATTTTTTGCTCGCCAGTCCACCAGGTAACGTCTACGTTTGAATTTGAATTCATTAAACTGCCCTGCAAACCACAGACAGCTCTCATTGCGATTTCGATTTTGTTCAGCTTGCCATCACCAGACGCCATCGCCGTCATTGTCCTAAAGAACCAATATGCGTGGGGGTTCCTCCCGAAACTAAAGCTGGTTCTTCCTGGCGTCCTAACCCTACCAGTGCAAAGGTGTCTGTGTGCCAGCGAAAACTGGCCTGGAAGGCGGCAATTTGGCTAAAACGGTAGGCACACGCCTACCTGTGCCCACAAAAACGCACTACACAAATTGCTATTTATGTGAGCGTCGGACAGGGTCCTTTCACTCCTGCGGCCCCTTTCGGCTAGCTGCCACCAATTTCGACGATGTCGAAATGAGCAATTTGTATACGATTGCGGCAACCACAAAAAGAGGCCAGCTAGTCCATCAGAACTGTGCAGTTTATAATTTTCGAATGGTCGTACATAATGAAATTTTGGCTGCGTGGATAGCCTTGCAACGTGCCGTAAATAAGTTGATAATTTAGTGCAGCAACAAATTACAACGAATAATTTAACTCATGAATGAGCCATTTCTGATGGAGTTTGAATATATGTAAACTATTTAGAAGGGAATGTTAGTGAGTTGGTGGTAAAGTACAAAATTTCCCTCTCTTGGCTCTGAAACTAATTGAACACTTACAGACATGTAATTGGCTTTCAAATTTAAGAAAGCTATTTGATACTTAAGTCCTAAGTAGGTTAATCTACGGATTTATTGGTCGGGTCAGGTTCCCAAAAAAATAGAAACACTGGATGGTTTCGAGCTGGTGGCGGTCTTTAAGGTCGGACTTAAAATTTATTTATATGTATGAGTTCCTGGTTAACCACATATTCACTAAGCTCTAGTATACCCGACTTGGTATTGGATTCCATATAATAATGTTATCCCACGAGGGACTTATCTTCAGAAATAAAAAACTAAACTTTCGTAGTGAATTTCGATTTAACATAAAGAGTTAATCCTTCAAAGATTTCACACAAATGTGCTTTTTTCAAAAATATAATATGAGATCATTATAGTATGTGGTTTTGTTTAAGCGAGAAGCAAACTTTTTCCTTTTTAACTTGCCGTTGACTCCCAAAAGTTATCGATAGTAACATATCGCAAGTTATCTTGCCGGAAAAATTGGATTGTATCGCTAGTGATTGATTCACATAATTAGCATGATTATAGGAATCTCTCCGCCATATCCAAGGTTTTAATTGCCTTTTGTTCTTTATTTTTCTGGATGAATTTTTTTATATTTTGCAGTATATCAAAATACCAACCAGAAATCGCAAATCATTGGAAGCGGATATGGGCATATGTACAGTTTGTCAAGAAAAACTGAAAATAAATGGTATTTTCTCCAAAAGAGAAAATTTAGTCCAAAAGTAAAGGCATTTATTAAAATTTATAAATTTTGTAGTATATCTGTTTATTGTGTTTTTTTTATCAAAATGTTAGAAAATAATAAAAAAAAACTATAAACAGTTAACGAGAAATACAGTTTAATTAAAGTTTGACCTAAAGTGTATAACAAATAATAATTAATGATAATAATAAACAAATGATTTTAATACTTTGTATGCCCTCCATTACCATTAATAACATATTGGAGGCGTTTTTTCATTGAACCAATAAGTTTTGGTAGGCCATATTCTTGTTGAATCTTTTGCCACTTTTCTAGTATGGCAGAAGGTCGGTTGTTTGGTGTCCTTTTTGTCACTTTTTTTGCTAAGTGGAATCACAAACTTTCTATGGCGTTTAGATCATGGCTTTGGGGTGGCGTGTATTTTTTATTTTTATAATAATAGATTATAATAATAGGTATAAGATGTCGTGTGAAACTGGTCAAGTGCTTTTTTTTAACTTTGTGAAGATATTACTTTTTTTCTGTTCTTTTGAACTTTCTTTTATTATACAGAAGGCAAAATGAATCCAGTTTTTGGAGAAAATGTGGTATATTTTGGTTTTATTGCACACGGAATGGGCCACAACAAATAAACATTGAAGTACCGATTTCAATCCATCTAAAAATTTAATTAAAAGGTGCCATTTAAGGTTAAATAAAATATAGCCGAGTCGTAACAAAAACCAAACTACTCCTAAAAATCCTCACACAAACAATGACACACAAGTTAAAATCTACGGATACGGCTCAACAATTCCAAACCCATGTGTTGGATGCACAAATCCCTCAACTGAAATAGATTTACGTCACTGACAGACATCGGGCATGCGATAGAGGAAAAAGATGTTCGAGGGACGAAAGCTATAAATGCAATTGGGTTGGCTGACCATTTTCGGTGGTAGCGTCCCTCTTCACCGTTTGACCTTCTAGCGCGTCAATTTATTTGCAAATATTTTCCAACATTTACCATATTGGCTGTGTGTTTCTATCCCATCTTTTTCAGAATATTTCGTTTGGACAGTCCTATACTCAGCGACTTGAAATAATCAAAACGAATAATTTCCTTGCCGCCATGCAGAAATAACGTATTCAGCTGCTGGCGATGATTTACAAAAATTTCACAAAATTAACAAAATCTTTAAGCTAATTTTTTTTTTTTTTGTACACCCGCTTGACCTCCCCCACCAATAGACACCTAAGTCAGACTCATAAGATGTACATTCCATGTACCTCCCTTAAGTTAATGTCACCCCCAAATCATTTAATGATTGTCCATTCGGACAGATTTTAAATATAAAATAAGAATGATAACAAAAAACAAATTTTTTTGTTTTACAATTTTTACTTCATGAATCGATCAATCATCTTAGTTTTAGTACCGGTAGAATACTAAAGTTAGGGCGGTTAATATTATAGGTGTTATATTTTATTAGTTTATTCTAGTTCCAAAAAGAGATAGCCGTCAGGCTTAAACTTAAATAAAACTACCGGCAACTTTGGATATAGAGATGAGAATTATGGGGAAAAGTGGCAGGCCTAGACCACACATTAAAAGCTGCGCACGTGGTCTGGCTTGTATGGGAGAGCTGCCATAAATACTTCCCATGCAGCTAGAAGGCTACGATTTCGTTTTAGGCATGTAATATAACTTTAAAAAACTTGGTGAAAAAATTTTTAAAATTGGAACCTTTCTTTCCCCAGCAAAATACAAAAACCCGTTTTTCGAGCACATATAAGTATGCAGCAATTTTTTAAAAGGATTTTAAAAGGATTGAGGATTTTTCCAAATAATAATATTTGAATTTGTAATGAGTCTAATCGGCAAGTAAGATGTAACAACGTTATCTGAAACCATTTGTTTATTTTTATGCATGAGCAGTGCTACCATTGAACGCATTTGTAGCGTCGAAAAAGAGGGAGGCGGCGTTAGTTTATTGATTAATATAAATAGATTTGCAACTATTTGCAGCTAGACTTAACAGTTATATTATCATAGCATATTAACAAATGCACTGGTAAGACTCACATTGGTGGGAGCGGGGGGCAATATAATTATAATTATTCCATCTATATAGTTGGCCGATTATAAAAAGAACCAAAGAATAAACTACATTTTCGAAAAACGTCCCTAGCTTCTACAACCAAAAACACTTAAGTTGTGGCATTTTTAAGGGGTTACAATAGACTATCTACTGAAGTACACACGATTTTAGCGATTCATTAACAACAACGAAAGTTATAAGCAATTAAAGTCGTGTTTTTTGGTCAAAACTAATTTTTGTTTTTGTCACAGGTAGAGTTGGACACAACTTCTACTGCTCGCCGTGGAAGAACCTTTTTAAAAAAGCGGTCCACGGCAATCGATATCCAGCCGCCATTTTGAAAAAAAAATAACAAAATTTTTTTTCTATTCTTGAAGAGTTGCTTAATACCAATGATATACTATTTATATACCTCACATTTTAAATGACATTTTGGTGGATTTAACCCCTTAATATTTCAATTATGTGTATGATTTTGCCGATTTTCCAGATGAGCTCAGATCCTCATAAAAATTACTTTCGAATTTCAACTTTCTGCAAAAACATTAAAGTTTCGATCGTTGTACGGCAGCTATAGGATATAGTCGATAAATTATTTTAATGCTAAAGAATTTCATATATAATGAAACCTACCATTTTTTTATCGGGTTGGTTAAGACCGTAAAGCAACGTTGAACAGTGCTTTGTAATTTCTTAAGAAACAACCAGTGTTACAAGTGTATACAAATTTTTAATAATCAAAATAGGCTTAGTATTTTTCTTGTGTATAGGCTTTTCCGTTTTATATTTATATCACATTTTTATATTTATTTTTATGGAAGCCTCCTTTAGTTTTATTTTTAAAGCTTTTTTTCGACATTCTTGTCTGAGTTTCCAAGAGTTAGAAGCGTTAGACATTAGGAAAAAAATAAGACAAACGAGAATCTAACCATATAAATATGAATTTTTCTGTAGTATTTTATTTGGTAGGTTCAGCTGATTCTTTTTGTCCAGACTTGTTGACCTTCCCTATCTTCTGTACATCAGTGGTTTATTAGATCCCACAACCATCATGGTTAATCTACAATTTTTACAAGTACATATATGTATGTCTCTTAAAGTATGTAATCATTTTTCATCAACCATTTGCGGGGAATTTGGCTCTCTCTAAATATAAACTTTGTTTATAATGCCCGTTGCACATTTTTGCGTTTCAATAATTCGGGCACACTAGAAAATATACCACTTCTTACTTCACAGACCAACTGTTTTTAGTATGGCCGTTTTCTAATACCGATTTAACTAAAACATCATCGACCTACCGCGAAATAAGGTACTAAATTATATCGTTCATATCACCATCAAACAAAAGGTTCATTCTGGACTATGTGCCAGAGTCATCAGGTTCTCGTCCGAGCTTTTTTTTTTTTAATTTACGAGCTCAATTAGTGTCGTTTTCATGCATTTTATTATGTATGGAATATTAAATATTTTTAAATCGGCCTATTAAATTTTATTTATGGTTCCTTAATTGCTTTCTTTGCTTCTACGGTTTATTCCTTTGGAATGCGCCAAATGCAAACATGATTTTATTTATGTCTGTTCAGATGGTCAACAATAGCCCTGTAGGTGTCACTATCCTTGGGGAAGATTCTGGTGGTTCCTAGGTTGTTCTTGCTCTGGTTGTTCACATTAATGACCTCCCCTATGAACTCAAAGAGGTCATTTATACTGCAGTCTGGGACAACAATTTAAGGTGGCATTTTTTTTACTTGTTCGGGCTGGGCAGGGTCGTTGCTTTCAGCAGTTAATTTGTCCTGTTGGTTCTCTGCAGTGTCTTCAGCTTCTACTTCCATGTCAAGTAGCGCGAACCTGTTGCTAGAGCTAGAGCCAGAGCCAGAGCTAGAGCTAGAGTCAGCTTCTCTAGTCGCTCTCTTAACACTTGCGATGGGTGAAGAAGGCTTTGCGTTTTTCCTTTTCATGCATTTTACTTGCCCGCGTTACTTGCAGAACAAACCAAACTGATATTGGCAACACAAGTACCTACATCATCACTACCACGATTCACTTGAAATGGGCCAAATTTCACATAAAGGCCATAAATTTTTTTTTGCAAACTTGATTTTATTTATGGTTCATTAATTATGTTCTTTTGTTCTATTGATCCTGCTGTTGATACCGGCCATTTTTGCAACTTTTAATTTTTTATGGTTCTTTAATTATATGTGTGTTTTCGGGATGAGTCTTTTTGGAGGTTGTTGGCTCTCATTAAAAGTGCAACGCCATTTTGAGTCTCACTGCACCTGGGGGCAGGTTGATTATTTGCCTCTGCAGCTGCTTCAGCATCATCGTGAAGAGGTCCATCTGCTTCTCTTGGATCCAGCGTGATGAACTATTTTCGTTGAGCGTTTTCCGTATGGCTTCAGTTGTGCTACAGCTTAACATTGGTTGTGCTGAATCACTGCGACTGCTTGACCGAGTTTGGCTTCTATCATTAGGCTTTTGATGGTGATGTGTCCCGATCCTCGTTTCGGCTCCTTGTTATATCAGCATAAGAGACGCTACTAAAGTGCTGGTGATCTTGCAGAAGAGTGCAAGTTGAGACTTTGAACGCTTGCCGACAGTACTTCTGTCATCTATGCCGCGCTTAGACCTGGAGCGTTGCAAGAGTTCCTGAAATTTGGGACATCCTGAATAGTTTGCTGGGTGCTGTTCTCCGCAGATGCAGCATGTACGGGGCTCATTGCGTGGCCTAATGCAACTACTCGCAGGATATTCTCCTGCACGTTTAACGCAAACATGGGCTTTACGGCAGTGGTAATAGATGAGCGGTTCAACTGAAATCCTCATGTAACACGGGGTCCTAACATTCAAGATATCTTTGTTATGTTTAGAATCGATCTCGTTTCGGAGCAGCCGCTGGGTGCAAGTTTAGGCTCCGAACGCTGGCTGACAGTACTTCTGTCACCCATGTTTGCAGTCATGTTGATGTGGGTTCAATGATGTGCGAAAGAGGCTGCGGTGTCGCCCAGTTGCAAGAACCGTACACAAACCACGGTCGTGTACGCGGCTTGCGCGCAGAAATGCATGCATGGGTTTGGAGGTTAGTTTTGGTAGATTGTATGTGGTGAGTGTGTACTGCCAGTATTTTGAGCCGTACCTCGAGTTCTTGAATGTGGTGCTACTACTGGTTAGTAGCGAAGTGTTGGGTAATTTTAGTTTAATTTGAGGAATAAGTTCGTTCGTTTAAAATCAATGAACTAGGTCGTTCAATCGTTCATTTTTTAAATTTGCTTAAAGGTGCTTAAAAAAAAAAAAAAATTTACAAACAGATAATATAGTAATTTTAATGCATTAATTTGATTTCTGAAAAGAGAATAGAGAAGTTTATTAGGGAACATTTTCAATAACATATGATAAAATTATGTTTACATTTCCTTCCTGTCGGCTTTTATTGGTTTTGCGAATTGTTTCCTCCAAAGCTACTGGGTGCTTATTTTTAAGGTGACGCGATAAGTTTCCTTGCGATCCACCATACACACTAAGCACAGTTTTGCAGTATTTGCATTTAGCACTCTTCTCATCCACTGAATCAAAGAAATTCCAAACTTTGCTATGCTTTCGTTTTGAAGCCATATATACGCACAAACTTGTAAACCGTAATTTTAAATGTATGCCAAAATTAATCAGCTTATTCGATAAGCGAACTTTCGAAATAAATGAACTAAGACTGACCTATCGAACTAAGTGAACAACGAACGAACAATCAGGGTAAAAGATCAAAATGAACGTCGTGAACTATATTGAACTAAGTGAAATAAATTGAACTAACGAACTATATTGAACTATAAAGACAGACCTAGTTCGTTCGTTCAGTGTGGTGAATGTTTTATTTAGTTCGTTCGTTCACGAACGACACAAAACTAGTAGCGAACCTGTCATTCATGGTCTTGACGCAAACGCGTCGTCCCCCATGTGGTTCAGTAAGATGTCCAGGGACACCCCTGGCCGTCCGAACCACTTGCGGGTGAGACGCTAGCGGAGTGGGTGATCACCCGGAGAATGCAGGTCGTTAACGAGCCCAGCGAGTGGTTCACATTCGACGGCCCCATGGGGACCAGCGATATTGATGTCACTCTCGTAAATGATGCAGCAATGCGAATGCTTGGATTTAGGTGGAGTGTGTTGGGAGGCCTCGGCGTGAGTGATCACAAACCCATTGACATTGTGGTGACTCGGGACGTGGCTTTGAACTCGAATGTGGGGAGTCATGGTTGGCGCACTATAGATGCGAATTGGTTTTTGGATGGCCATTATGTGCTTTGGCTGTGGATGAACAAGTTGCCTGCGTATCCGGGTGGGTGACGAGTGGGAATGATGCCATGTTTGCGAAGCACCGTAAGGGGCTGGGCAGGGGTCACTCCGGTCCCTGAGGAAAAGATTCCAAAGGACCAATGCGGAAGGCGCGGCTCAACTTGGGAGTGAGCTGGCAAGGCGGACGCACGCCTACAAACATAGGATTATGCATGTGAATGAGAGTGAATGTTGTGCTTTCGTAGAACGAAATACACACGTTCCCTGGGGTCGAGTTTATAAAATTCTGCGAGAGAACCAGCGTGAAGGGGGGATGTGTGCCCTAGAGGTCAGAGGCCTTCGCTGACGACTGAAAAGATTGTGCAGAATGTCTGCTGTCTGAGTTCTTCCCTGGGGAGGACCATGAGCAAGCATTGCATCAGGCAATGATCCTCTCTCTAGGGGCAAGCTGGAGTCTACCTTCTCCAGGCTTCGCTCCGGGAAGGCACCCGGCTTGGATGGATTTACTGGGGAGATTTGAAAGAGTGTATGGAGGTCCATCCCAGACTATATGTACGGAATGTATGCTAAGTGCATGAGCGAAGGGATCTTTCCCAGTTAATGGGAGCGGACGAGGGTCAGCGTGCTGTTGAAGTCACCCGACAGGGTCCGGAGCAATCCGCGATCATTTGGTTTCAGGGAGGGAAGATGTGTCGAGGACGCCTGGTGGTTTGTTAAGGACTCAGTAGAGTCCAGCAACTACAATTATGTTCTAGGCATATTTGCTGACTTCAGGGGTGCGTTCGACTACCTCACAGTGCGAGCATCTTAAATGGACCATCCAATGGTAGAGAGAGCACCTCAATTTCGTTATTAGTGTACTCTGAATTGTTTTATTGCTTTACAGACAAGTGCATATGACAACTCTAAACAACGTGGTATTTTTTTAAAAACATGAGAGATGTCGAGGTGATGCTATTGGAAAGTACATTATCCTTTTATCAATTGTTAACGGATTACAGAAGTTGTTATCTTGATCGTTAGTTATCAAGAATCTCCAATTGTACTTGCTTTTGTGTCGCGCAACAACTCGAAATATAAATGATAATGATAGCCGAAGGTGTTGGCGTCGGCCGCGTAAAGTCGCAGGACCCCGGCCATGGAGTGAGTCTGTTTGTGTAACAAATCTACTTACAACTGGGATTCAAACCAGGACCCCGGCAATGCTGCCAACCGATTAGGTCTCACTTACCCACTCAGGGGATAAAATATACTACTAAAATACTGTTTCACCTGAGAAAAGTCCGTCCAAACTTTTGATGTTCATCTGTATGTCGTTCTCTTCCCTATTAGTCTTTCAGTTCCAAAACTATCGACTTACAACTCTACACACACCTTAGCTTTGGATTCAGTATATAAGCCGGAACGGGCGGGATCGATCGACTATATTCGAATATTGAACTGAATGATTGGAAATGCTTGAAGTTACCAAATTTCGAGTTTCATCAGCAAAAATGGTTGAGTTTTAAAAGACCTGCGAAAAAATTCAATACAGATCGGGTGACTATATCTTATAGCTGGAGTAACTACCTAAACAATCGGAAACTTCAATCAAAAAATACAAATTTTTTAAAAGAAAAATTAAAATTAAATAAAAATTTGTAAATGAATCCATAATCAAATGTAACAAATGAATCTAATAATAAATGACTCGGTTTCAGACAACGTTATAGTTAGTTATTTACATGTTCCGGATACTTGAATAATGAATTCATAAGTATATCTGATATTTGCAAGGGTATATAAACTTCAGGTTAGGTAAAGTTGGCTTTCCTTTCTTGTTGTATTTTAGGCCATCAGCAAAAAAGGCGAAACTTTTTGGCCAACCCTTGTATCCACAACTATACCTAGTTTCTAGAAAGGGAATTCGTTGCCGCTTTGCTCCGTTGATTGATATTCCAATGAAGCAAGCGCTATGCTAAACTATACATGAAAAAAAGACCTTAAAAAACGTTCGTTAACTATATGTAAAACGGAGCGAGTAGCCGGCGCAGTAACAAATGCAGATGGAGGCCAGATAAATTGGCATAGAGCAGCCCATGCCCACAACTACTCTTTTTCCCTTTGAGTACCTTAAGGTTTATTTAGGATAATTTGGCCTTGTTTTTTCGGTCCTTGGAAGGTTAACATTTCCCTAAAATAGAACCGTTGTTCAACAACGAATTGAATCGCCAAAATAATTTTAAAATTATTTATCATGTAGGGATTAAATTTGATATGAAGATAATACTCTCTGTAAGGGTATACAAATAAACACCAAATACGAAATATATTTCAATTTCTGTGATCTGTATATTTCTGTGATTTGTAACCCAAGACATAAATAATTTGATTTGTTTGATAGACTGTGTGTAAAATATGGTTAAAAATGGTTATAATGGTTAATATTTTGTTTTGTCATTTAGAATACCCGTTGCCTTAATTCAATTTATTTCGTTCGAGTTCAATAATTACATACAGTATCCCACGAACGTGACATATTTTTACCGTAATACCAATTGTTGAATTGATTCCCGATTTTTTATAACTATTTAATTAATTTTGTGCAAGTTGCTACTGATATTACATTTCAAGAACAACTTTTTAGAAAGTGGTTCATGCAATACATTTTTTCCTCAATCATATGTGAAGCTTATCATTCATATTGGTAAAAATAATGGGATTATCTAAGCCGAGATCACGGTACTTGGAGAGGCTTTTATTGATTTCATCACCAAGAGTCAAAGTTATCCTAAAAAATGTTCCTAATGTTTCGATTTTGTTATTTTTAAATATTTTTTGCATGCGGAAGTAATTTATTTACATCAACTTTTGCACCACGTGTTGCACCAGCGTTTAATAAAAATTGTAACCTGTAATTTTGAGTGGGCAACAATTTATTATAACATTTCCGAAATACTCCCCGTATTCTAAAAAACGTTGGCTTGATTTTTCAACTTCTTATTTTCATCTTTGAAAATAAACTTTCTGCTTTTCCCTATTTGATGAGGCTTATTATATTCCCTATTCATATAACATATATGTTTAAAATATTTTTTTAATGCACAACTAAAAATTTTTATTTATATAATTCATTCAAATTATATTTTTTACAATTCAAACCATTTATTCCAAATCATATCAGTAATAGAGTTTGGGACAAGCACTTTCAGAAAGCGATAATCCTACGAGGATTCCCCGATATATGCCATAACTATTTCTCACAACATTTAATTATGACTCACCCCTGATAAAAAATTCTTATCATTGTAGAGCGATGTATGCGATGTTGACGTGGGTGAAATCGCAGGAGTAATCGAACTTTCTGTACTAAAATAGGCAAGAAACGCACTACCTGAAAATAAAAATGTTTTCTTTTAAAGATGATTTTAATTAAGTTAATAATATGATAAATACTTATAGATTTATGACGCAGTTCTATTAAATTAGTTAAATTAATTTTAGTTCATGTATTGTCCAGGATTAAATTATTATTACCCTTTGCCATTTGTAAATATTTATAAAATATTTATATTGATATAATTTTCCAATTATTCTATAAAAGGACATGTTTTCATATGGAGGTTATTATAAATATAAGAGATTACATCAAACCAGTTGGAATGAACGAAAACCATTCTGAAACTTATTGAAACAACGTAAATTTTTTTTCCGTGGTCGGCTTGGTAAACTACTTTAGTATAGCCAAAAGGAAAATCTTTAATCAGTATTTATTTACCAATACTTAAATACTATTCAACCTTTTTATGTTGTGTGAATCCCTAAATGCCAAAAAACACAACGTTTAACTTTAAGCAACCCAAAATGCATGTCTAAATAGGCCTGCGCGAGCATTACCCGATCTCTTCCTTTTCTGCGGCCTTTGTCCTGCCCCCTGAATTCAGCAACCCGTCAAAATTTAAAGGACAGGCGGACAGCTGCAGCAAGTGCAAAGGCCAAAAGCCGAACAACCTGCCAAGTGTCGACGTCAGTACCGTCTAGTTGCACAAAGTGGTCTGCCCGTAGTTGAAATTATCCGGAGCTTCAGGTAGTGGGAGTGGGAAACCGAATGTGGCGTGTGGACATAAAAAAATAACAGAAAAGCTACTCATAAGCTGAATTAATTAAAAGCATTATTTAATGCGGCTGTCCAGAAATCTAGAACAGCAGATTTTTGTATACAAGTATAACTATATACATATATAAAGATATATATATATATCTTTAATAGCGGTTTCTATTGGTAAGTGATAAAGCAAATATCGGATACAGTTCGACGATTACAAGAACTTAAGAATTAGGCCATTTCCTATTGAAATGCATTTTGACCGATCCCGTCCTTAAAAGCTATTCTTTCGTCATTCTTCACAGTCAGCTAAAAGGCAACGGAAGCCATTTACATAAAACTTTAGAGATTAGAAACATTACATTTGGAACAAAAGGGACCATTTATTCTGAAATATTTCTGAATGTGTGTAATTATTTTTTATTATGCCCATTGTACATTTTTGCCTTTACCTACTTGAAAATGTATCTTTTTTATGACTTCTTACTTAAAAAACCAAAAGTTTTCAGTATCGCCACTTTTTCTAATACTCATTTAACAAAAACATCTTCGACCTACGGCCAAATAAATAGGGTACTAATAAGGATATCGTTCATATCACCATCAAAACTGAGGGTTCATTCCAGGCTCTGTGTCGTTTTCATGTATTTTTATACCCTGTACCCATTAAAAATGGGTGAAAAGGGTATCATAATATAGTGCAAATGTATGTAACAGGCAGAAGGAAGCATCTCCGACCCCATAAAGTATATATATTCTTGATCAGCATCAACAGCCGAGTCGATATAGCCATGTCCGTCTGTCCGTCTGTCTGTCTGTCTGTCCGTATCAACGCCTAGATCTCAGAAACTACACGAGCTACAGACATGTGCCATATATCGTTGGATAGGTAATTAACATACGCAGTACAAGTTTGTTGTTTTATTTTGATATCACCCCCAGCTACGCCGCAAATAGCAAAAAACTGCCACGCCCACAATTATTAACCTAATGCTGTGCAATTCGGCATATGCGTTGGTGCTTATAAAAGCTATCTAATTTTTTAATTTAAACCAAATCGGATAAGAAACACGGAATCTATGACAAGGGAAGCAGAAGCGCAGCAAAATACGCATTGCGCGACGCCGACTGCGACGTTGGCAGCGAAATGTGTATGGCTTTATGACACACAAAACTTATTTTCTTTTTTAATAGAATATTGTTTCATTTATTTATTGATACTAAATAAATAAATTGTAAGCATGTCTAAGGGTACAGGGTATCTTGCAGTCGGGATACTCGACTGCTGCGTCCTTTCTTGTTAATTTTAAATTAGATCAAAATATTGCTTGATTTAAAAATTGATCGAAATATTGCTTGATTAAGTACAACTTTTGAGAATCGAGGAGAAGGGCGTTATTTTTTGTTTATTAAAATTGATCAAAATATTGCTTGATTAAGTACAACTTTTGAGAATCGAGGAGGAGGGCACTATTTTTAATTTTAAATTAGATCAAAATATTGCTTGATTTTAAAATTGATCGAAATATCGCTTGATTAAGTACAACTTTTGAGAATCGAGGAGGAGAGCGCTATTTTTAATATTAAAATTGATCAAAATATTGCCTGATTAAGTACAACTTTTGAGAATCGAGGAGGAGGGCGTTATTTTTAATATTAAAATTGATCAAAATATTGCTTGATTAAGTAAAACTTTTGAGAATCGGGGAGGAGGGCGTTATTTTTTGTTTATTAAAATTGATCAAAATATTGCTTGATTAAGTACAACTTTTGAGAATCGAGGAGGAGGGCACTATTTTTATTTTAAATTAGATCAAAATATTGCTTGATTAAGTACAACTTTTGAGAATCGAGGAGGAGGGCACTATTTTTAATTTTAAATTAGATCAAAATATTGCTTGATTTTAAAATTGATCGAAATATCGCTTGATTAAGTACAACTTTTGAGAATCGAGGAGGAGAGCGCTATTTTTAATATTAAAATTGATCAAAATATTGCCTGATTAAGTACAACTTTTGAGAATCGAGGAGGAGGGCACTAGTTTTAATTTTGAAATTGATCAAAATATTGCTTGATTAAGTACAACATTTGAGAATCGAGGAGGGCACAAATTTTAATTTTGAAATAGAACAAAATATTGCTTGATTAAGTACAACTTTTGAGAATCGAGGAGGAGAGCGCTATTTTTAATATTAAAATTGATCAAAATATTGCCTGATTAAGTACAACTTTTGAGAATCGAGGAGGAGGGCGTTATTTTTAATATTAAAATTGATCAAAATATTGCCTGATTAAGTACAACTTTTGAGAATCGAGGAGGAGGGCGTTATTTTTAATATTTTTAATTTAATAATTTTTAATTTTAAATTAGATCAAAATATTGCTTGATTAAGTACAACTTTTGAGAATCGAGGAGGAGAGCGCTATTTTTAATATTAAAATTGATCAAAATATTGCCTGATTAAGTACAACTTTTGAGAATCGAGGAGGAGGGCGTTATTTTTAATATTAAAATTGATCGAAATATTGCTTGATTAAGTACAACTTTTGAGAATCGAGGAGGAGGGCGTTATTTTTAATTTTAAATTAGATCAAAGTATTGCTTGATTTTAAAATTGATCGAAATATCGCTCGATTAAGTACAACTTTTGAGAATCGAGGAGGAGAGCGCTATTTTTAATATTAAAATTGATCAAAATATTGCCTGATTAAGTACAACTTTTGAGAATCGAGGAGGAGGGCGTTATTTTTAATATTAAAATTGATCAAAATATTGCTTGATTAAGTAAAACTTTTGAGAATCGGGGAGGAGGGCGTTATTTTTTGTTTATTAAAATTGATCAAAATATTGCTTGATTAAGTACAACTTTTGAGAATCGAGGAGGAGGGCACTAGTTTTAATTTTGAAATTGATCAAAATATTGCTTGATTAAGTACAACATTTGAGAATCGAGGAGGGCACAAATTTTAATTTTGAAATAGAACAAAATATTGCTTGATTAAGTACAACTTTTGAGAATCGAGGAGGAGAGCGCTATTTTTAATATTAAAATTGATCAAAATATTGCCTGATTAAGTACAACTTTTGAGAATCGAGGAGGAGGGCGTTATTTTTAATATTAAAATTGATCAAAATATTGCTTGATTAAGTACAACTTTTGAGAATCGAGGAGGAGGGCGTTATTTTTAATATTAAAATTGATCAAAATATTGCTTGATTAAGTACAACTTTTGAGAATCGAGGAGGAGGGCACTATTTTTAATTTTAAATTAGATCAAAATATTGCTTGATTAAGTACAACTTTTGAGAATCGAGGAGGGGAGCGCTATTTTTAATATTAAAATTGATCAAAATATTGCCTGATTAAGTACAACTTTTGAGAATTGAGGAGGGGGGCGTTATTTTTAATATTAAAATTGACCAAAATATTGCCTGATTAAGTACAACTTTTGAGAATCGAGGAGGAGGGCGTTATTTTTAATATTTTTAATTTAATAATTTTTAATTTTAAATTAGATCAAAATATTGCTTGATTAAGTACAACTTTTGAGAATCGAGGAGGAGAGCGCTATTTTTAATATTAAAATTGATCAAAATATTGCCTGATTAAGTACAACTTTTGAGAATCGAGGAGGAGGGCGTTATTTTTAATATTAAAATTGATCGAAATATTGCTTGATTAAGTACAACTTTGGAGAATCGAGGAGGAGGGCGTTATTTTTAATTTTAAATTAGATCAAAGTATTGCTTGATTTTAAAATTGATCGAAATATCGCTCGATTAAGTACAACTTTTGAGAATCGAGGAGGAGAGCGCTATTTTTAATATTAAAATTGATCAAAATATTGCCTGATTAAGTACAACTTTTGAGAATCGAGGAGGAGGGCGTTATTTTTAATATTAAAATTGATCAAAATATTGCTTGATTAAGTAAAACTTTTAAGAATCGGGGAGGAGGGCGTTATTTTTTGTTTATTAAAATTGATCAAAATATTGCTTGATTAAGTACAACTTTTGAGAATCGAGGAGGAGGGCACTAGTTTTAATTTTGAAATTGATCAAAATATTGCTTGATTAAGTACAACATTTGAGAATCGAGGAGGGCACAAATTTTAATTTTGAAATAGAACAAAATATTGCTTGATTAAGTACAACTTTTGAGAATCGAGGAGGAGAGCGCTATTTTTAATATTAAAATTGATCAAAATATTGCCTGATTAAGTACAACTTTTGAGAATCGAGGAGGAGGGCGTTATTTTTAATATTAAAATTGATCAAAATATTGCTTGATTAAGTACAACTTTTGAGAATCGAGGAGGAGGGCACTATTTTTAATTTTAAATTAGATCAAAATATTGCTTGATTAAGTACAACTTTTGAGAATCGAGGAGGAGAGCGCTATTTTTAATATTAAAATTGATCAAAATATTGCCTGATTAAGTACAACTTTTGAGAATCGAGGAGGGGGGCGTTATTTTTAATATTAAAATTGATCAAAATATTGCCTGATTAAGTACAACTTTTGAGAATCGAGGAGGAGGGCGTTATTTTTAATATTTTTAATTTAATAATTTTTAATTTTAAATTAGATCAAAATATTGCTTGATTAAGTACAACTTTTGAGAATCGAGGAGGAGGGCGTTATTTTTTGTTTATTAAAATTGATCAAAATATTGCTTGATTAAGTACAACTTTTGAGAATCGAGGAGGAGGGCACTATTTTTAATTTTAAATTAGATCAAAATATTGCTTGATTTTAAAATTGATCGAAATATCGCTCGATTAAGTACAACTTTTGAGAATCGAGGAGGAGAGCGCTATTTTTAATATTAAAATTGATCAAAATATTGCCTGATTAAGTACAACTTTTGAGAATCGAGGAGGAGGGCGTTATTTTTAATATTAAAATTGATCAAAATATTGCTTGATTAAGTAAAACTTTTGAGAATCGGGGAGGAGGGCGTTATTTTTTGTTTATTAAAATTGATCAAAATATTGCTTGATTAAGTACAACTTTTGAGAATCGAGGAGGAGGGCACTAGTTTTAATTTTGAAATTGATCAAAATATTGCTTGATTAAGTACAACATTTGAGAATCGAGGAGGGCACAAATTTTAATTTTGAAATAGAACAAAATATTGCTTGATTAAGTACAACTTTTGAGAATCGAGGAGGAGAGCGCTATTTTTAATATTAAAATTGATCAAAATATTGCCTGATTAAGTACAACTTTTGAGAATCGAGGAGGAGGGCGTTATTTTTAATATTAAAATTGATCAAAATATTGCTTGATTAAGTACAACTTTTGAGAATCGAGGAGGAGGGCACTATTTTTAATTTTAAATTAGATCAAAATATTGCTTGATTAAGTACAACTTTTGAGAATCGAGGAGGAGAGCGCTATTTTTAATATTAAAATTGATCAAAATATTGCCTGATTAAGTACAACTTTTGAGAATTGAGGAGGGGGGCGTTATTTTTAATATTAAAATTGATCAAAATATTGCCTGATTAAGTACAACTTTTGAGAACCGAGGAGGAGAGCGTTATTTTTATACCCTATACCCATTAAAAATGGGTGAAAAGGGTATCATAATATGGTGCAAATGTATGTAACAGGCAGAAGGAAGCATCTCCGACCCCATAAAGTATATATATTCTTGATCAGCATCAACAGCCGAGTCGATATAGCCATGTCCGTCTGTCCGTCCGTCCGTCTGTCTGTCCGTATCAACGCCTAGATCTCAGAAACTACAAGAGCTACAGACATGTGCCATATATCGTTGGATAGGTAATTAACATACGCAGTACGCAAAACTGCCACGCCCACAATTATTAACCTAATGCTTATTTTCATAACTTAGCGCAACTTCAGAGGGCGATGCTCATTGAAATATGTCAAATTTGTATATATGCGTTTCCATGCCTTATATATACATATCTACTAAGTACCTGTGATCTACAATTTAAAGAATGAGTTTACTTTGTAAAATTTTGACTGATGCGGGTGCAACTGCAAAAAATTAATGCCTATTCCGAAAAGGAGGTGAATTTGCATACATGTTTCTTAAATTTTCAATTTAAGAAAAATTAGCAAGTTATGATCGATCGTAAGCAATTTCCAGTTGTGCCTGCAGAACGCATAACTATTCACAAGAGCCAGGGGGCTACATATAGCCAAGTGGTGGTCCACACTTCCCTCGGCATGCCTCGCGTTGCACTTTACGTAGCCTGCAGGAGAGCCACAACTGCTAATGGCCTCTTCATAATCGGATCCTTTGTCGCCCCCAAGCCTCCCCAAAGAAACGACAAAGTGCAAGTTCTATTGCAGAAGTTGCGATCTGAAAATTTACTTCAGACAAATTATGATTATCTGTTCAACAGTTCGAATTTAGATACTTTATTTCATAACACTGAAAGTATTCATTGTCACATTGACGAGATTCGATCGGACAAATT
Source organism: Drosophila vallismaia (assembly GCA_035047325.1). NCBI lineage: Eukaryota > Metazoa > Arthropoda > Insecta > Diptera > Drosophilidae > Drosophila > Drosophila vallismaia. The sequence continues at coordinate 22,901,456 of JAWNPU010000055.1, read as the reverse complement.
AATGCTTCAGTCGTCCATTTTGTGTTTTGCTGAATCTTGGACTCTTCCGAATGAAAATTTCGATATTCCAGGATTCAGCACCTTGCTTCGCTTAGATTCCCACGAAGCAGAGAGATCTAAAAGAGGTCTCATTATCTACTGCAAAAACGAAATAGTTGACAGGTTTTCAAATTGCTTCAGTGGTAGATACTCTTATCGGTCACTGATATTTGAGTATGCTGTATTTAAATACAACTCAACAAGTTTCCTAGTGTTATATAAAAGTAAAAGTTATCCTTAAACTAAGTTTAAATCTGAGCTTGAGGATCTATTTCAACAGCATAGCCTTTTAGCTAATAATTGTATAATTTTAGGAGATTTTAATTTATGTTTAGCAAAATTAAGTGAGGGAAGGTCTATTTATAATAACTTACTTAGTAAGGGCTTCAGATCATTGATGGATTTGAAAACGCCCACAACTAATTGTGATTTTCACATTGATTGGGCGTTTTCAAATCTATCTGGAAATGATATTTTAGCCAAAACTTTTGAAACAGTTTATAGTTTCCATAATGCTATTTCAGTTAGTGTTAAGAATAGTTTATAAGCAGTATGTATGAGTTAAGATTAGATTATTCATTGCATAAAATTTTAAATTAAGTAAATTAATTGTATTTATGTATTCAATAAATACTATCTACTTATAGTTAGAATATTGTTTAATTTATTTATTGATACTAAATAAATGAATTGTAAGCAATACCATTTTATACTTACAATATTGTTTCATTTATTTATTGAAACTAAATAAATAAATTGTAAGCAATGTCGGATTATTATTATATATTATAAATAATAAAATGTATTAAATTTCAAATAAAATAAATTTTTAATTTGTTTTTAATAAATAATACCAAATTTAAATTGTTGTGGTACTCTTTTATAATAGAATATTGTTTCATTTATTTATTGATACTAAATAAATAAATTGTAAGCATGTCTAAGGGTACAGGGTATTTTGCAGTCGGGAAACTCGACTGCTGCTCCCTTACTCGTTTTATTTACGAATTTTTTTCTCAGCCCTTATATTAAATTACTTTGAAAATAATTGAATAACAACATTAAATATAAATAATTTTAATATAAATTTATATTTAACTAAAAGCTTTAATTTTGTTGCTTTATTACCATTTAATTTTGTTCCTTTATTACATAATTTTGATTACTTTTTGTTTTTCTTTTTATTATTTATTATTATTATTATTTATTATTTTTGATATCAAAAATATCAGAATTTGATTTTGTCTAAGTTTATTATAAGTTGATTTTATTTTAATAGTGAATTAAGTTAAACACTGTAAGAAATAAGTTTAATACAATGAATAAATAAAATTGTCTTTTTATATATTTTAAAATTGTATATAATTGAAATCTTCCCAAATATTTAAAAAAATAAAGTTTCGCATAAATAGATTCTTTTCCAGCCCTAATGTACAGGGCTCATTGTGTAGTTGCATTATACTACTCGCAGGATGTTCTCCTGCACGTTTAACGCAAACATGGGCTTTACGGCAGTATTCGGCCGAGTGACCAAATTTCTGGCAGTGCACAATATGGTAGATGTTCGCTTCCGGAGTGAGGGTCAACTGCAACCCTCATGTGGCAGCGTCAATTTCTCGCTTCGGGGCAGCCTTCCCCAAGGGACATCTTCTTAATCTTTGCGGTCCTCTATGAGGTTTGTGGATCAGTCCAGATTTTATTGTACACTTGGATAAAGCTTTGATAAGAGCTTATAGGCAAAAAAAAGTTTTGTATGCATTAGTGTTGTGTCGTTCGTGAACAAACGAACTAAATTGAATTATTCACCAAACTGAACGAACGAACTAGGTCTGCCTTTATTGTTCAATATAGTTCGTTGGTTCAATTAACTATAAAATTTACTAAATTATCTGTTTGTAAATTCTTTATTATTTGTTATTATTATTATGTATAAAGTTTTTTTTGACATAAATTGAATAAATAATTTTAATCTCCAATGACAGCATTGTTGAAATAAATTCAAAATATTTTTTTTTTAAGCACCTTTAAGCAAGTTTAAAAAATGAACGATTGAACTAAAGAACGACCTAGTTCATTGATTTTAAACGAACGAACGAACTTATTGCTCAAACTAGAAGGAACTAGGATTACCCAACACTAGTATGCATCAATTGAAAAAGGAAAATTTTTAATTGTACTCTTTTTTTTTTACTTTGAGAACGCTTTATGGAGACTCATTTTACTATTTTACTGTTTGTGCCACTATTGTGGATTTTAGTAGGTGAATTTCCATTATAATGCAATAATGCAAAACGCAAATTGCAAAAATGCGTGCGACATCATAGAATGCCACTGCAGACCATCACCATTTTCTTAAAACAAAAGCTCTAATATAACAGATGAAAATGTTTTGGATCTTGTGGATCATATTCAACATATGGTCCGTTTTCATTATCGATATCGATTATGAAATGGAATACAAACCATTCACATTTGGCGCTAGCGATGATAGGTCGCCATAAAGTGTAATTCGTCACAGTCTGTCAATTGTGGCCGACTTGTCCACTTCATAATTCTCTGGTTTCGTTCGATTTTTATAAGGTCAAATTATTTAAATAATTAAAAGAATGAAAATGCGAAAGCTATATATAGATACTTTCGTTAAAAAACAAAACATTGCAACAATGGGGGTCATAAGCAGGAACTGGAGAAAAAAATAAATGTCATTGTTCGTGGGAGGGAGCGATGCCTGCTTCAGAATGATGAGGGGTCCATAGGTTGGGTGAGCAGATGATCCCGATCTAACGAGGTTGTGATAGAAATGTATTTGTGGTATAAAGAAAGGTTGGTGGTAAATCAGATTATCAAAGGTTCATGGTTATTTTATTTCTAATGCAAGATGTCTGGCAGATTTAACGATAATACACGTCGCCCGACACAAGGGGCGGTGCAGGAAAAACACTGTGAATATTATATTTAAGCAATATTAAAATAGCTGTTAATAAGTTCTGCCTGAAGAATCATTATTATTAATTAATAATTAGGGTACCTTAAATAAATATGAGAATAGTCCTCGAATACAAAAACAAAAAAAAAGGATGCAAACCCCTTAATTTAATATATTGGGTTGTAACAACTTCGTAATTTTATCACAGACATTTATTTGATTATAATTTAACAATATTCATAACAATTAATAAGAATATAATAAACTTTTTATTTAAATCCGACAAAGACATCCAACTCGCATTAGAACGAGTTTCATTCAGTAACATTAGTTTATTAGAGATAAACATGTCGAGTTTTGTGCCAAAAAATTACAATTGGAGGACGTTATTTTTCTGTAGGTAATCTGCAGGTAAACCGCGCAGTCCACAGCAGGTCGAGGAGACTCGCGATCAGCTGTCTCGTCTCACTCCAAATGGACATGCCGATCCAACCGTTCGATCCCAGTGATAAAGCCGAAGTTATTGCCCAGCAAAACTCGAAAAGAGCTCCAGGCCATGATGCTACATGCAACGACACTCTAAAGGCCCTATCAAGCAGAGCGATCCGCTACGTAGCGATGGTCTTCAACGCTATTGCGAGGATGCAGTACTTCCCTCCTCAGTGGAAGCTTGGCATTATTTTTATGATCCATAAATCTGGCAAGCCGGAAAAGTACCCTGGATCCTGCCGGCCGATCAGTCTCCTCCCATCGATCTCCAATGGGTTTGAGAGACTGATTGCCCAACGGATGGAAGCCCAGGAAAACATGCCCGATCATCAGTTTGGATTCCCTGCCGGTCACTGCACGGTAGAGCCTTCGACAGCGACGAGTACTGCAATGATCTCTTTCTAGATGTCTAGGAGACGTTCAATCGTGTGTGGCATTCCGGCCTCCTCCTGAAACTGCCTGCGATTTGCTTCTGTCTTCTGAGGTCGTACCTAGAGAATAGGCGATTTCCGGTTTGGTTCCACTGGGCGCTCTTAGCTGTGCCATCCGTCCACATTTGCCAACGACGTGCACTACTAGCTTATGTAATTCCGTGACGAACAAGATTACCATCTGCAACCAATCATAGCACCGATATGGAGGTATGGGGATGCCAAATTTGGGACCTGGCACCACCCTCCATAAAGACCTACAACGAAAGACTGGAGCGTCATCGCAAACCGACTAGAGAGTCGGCAAGTGAGTTCCTAGGACCTTACGAAATTATCAAAATTAAACGATACGCGCGCTATGTGCGCGATGTGAAAAAGGCAGCAACAAGTGGCGAGGGTCCAGTTGTCAAAGCCACCAGTTGTAATAACAGTAAACTGCGAAAATTCATCACCGATAATGAAGAGCTGTTGTCGAATGTAAGGTGGCGACACACAAGAGTGCTGCCACGTACCCTTTTTAACACTGATGAGGGAGTCGCACGGAAGTCGTGGGTCGATGGTTGTCTAGCTAGGAGGTCGTTCGCAGTCATCATAAATCCATACTAAGTTCTACAATTATGTCAATCTTTTGCTAATCTATTGGGTTTCCATTCTGTGTTTTAATAAACATGTGATACATTACCATATTGTATCTTACAATTGGGTCCACTAAATCCCGCCCCAAATCGAGGCTCAACAGGCGTCAATAACTTGCATATCAGTTACGGAACGAAAACCAGAGAATCGATCTCCCTTCGGTTGAAAGCCATGGGAGAGATACAAAAGGCAGCAGGAAAACATGCGAAATGTTGCTCGCCAGGTTTAACAGTCATTTCTGCATCGAAATGTGACTAGCGATGAAAAGTAGATATATGGTATATGTCGAAACGGGCACTTGCTGAGCAGCGCTTCAATTTTTACGAAGATGTGCGAAATGACTGATTTGATGACGCGTTTTCCTCGAAAGAGCAACGTAGAATACTTTGAATAAGTTAATTTGTATCATGTCATTACAGTAAATGTGTTTTTTCCCTTCTAAATATTAAAAACACAAATTTTGACAGGAAGGAGGAATAAAATTTATAAATATGATCGGCTTAATCATTCAAAGAAAAGCAATTTTTTCAAAAGATGTCAGAAACATCGGTCGTTTAACCTCAAAACGTATTGGAAGTTGGAAATTTTAATTCCACAAAAAAAATGCATTTTCTTATTATAGACTGAAATAAAATATTCAAACTAAAATATGTCATTGCATTTTTCGGAATATTAATTAATGGCCACAAAAAAGTAATCATTGGTTTCCTTTTTAAGTATGAAAATTATAATAAAATAACACCAAATGTGTTATTTCAAAACTTACAAAGTGCAAACAAATAAAATTTAATAAAACAAGTTTAAGGGCTTTTCGTTATTTTCAAGTTATTCGAAAATTGTGCAGTATTATGAATAGTAGGGACATGTAGGGAGAGATTAAGATTTTTAAGTATTTCGGCCAAAAAATGAAAAAAAAATGAAAAAAATGCGGAAATTTAATTATCTCGTTTTTACGTTCTGTCTTTGAAATTGTTAGTTGTTTTATAGTGTTAACTCAAAAAATTATAATAATAATACATAATCTGGACATATTAATTTTAATTTCATAGTTTATACATAATAATAATAATACTAATAAAATCGATCAATCTTCTTCATGGCTTTCTTCATCCGTATTTTCTGCACTGAATTTAGTCCGTTCAGAGAATTTGGCCGCGTCGAAGTGTGGATTTGGGTTGTACATTAAGTTTAAAATTGAGCGATAATGAACAACTTACTCGGTTGGAGACACACACAAAACTGAAGTATATCTATTTTTAATTTTTCTCGAAGTAACATTTCTATATACAGCATACCGAATCCTTCTTTCAACTTGTGTTTACAAGCAAACGTGTCGAATATTCCTATTCGAAACCTTTGTAAACCTGTGATATTCGAAACCTATGATATTTTTCATTAAAAAAAAAGAATTAAAATTCATCTGAAAAACATCACTTAATGATTAAGAAATGTCAAATAATATGTGTCATTTTATGCGATTTTTTTACGTTGTTTTCCATTTAAAAAAAAAATATAAACAAATTTTGCTCTCCCCCGGTATTTTATGAAAGTGTAGGTCCAAAATTATCTGTTTTTTGAAAATTTTTTTTTTGCCTCAAAATTGCAAAAAGCCCATAAACTTAACCTTTACCAACGATCTTTCCAATGTGATTTATTATGCCTCTATGTTTATGTATGCTGATGATCTGCAATCTGCAATTAGACCAAGATGTGTTCTATTCGTGATGCCCAAGCAATCTACTCTTTCGAAACTGCTCAAAATGCACTGCGTTTCATCGTAGTGTACTGCTTACCCCCTCGGAAATAACTTCCTTGATTGTGTTTCCACAGTCAAAATTATGATTAAAAATAACTCAAAAATCATTAAGTTTAATGATCACATTTTTGTAACAGTGAATAAAGCCATAGGATACTCCTCTTATCATCTACACACCGCATGTAGGGAATGTGTTCGTTCCGTCCCAGAAGCTTTCTTAGAAATTGAACCGTGTCCGGAAGCAGTGGCTGCCCTCCAAGGTATGAGAGACCCCACTAAACCGTATCTCTATGTCGGACAGGAAACAATCAGAGCAAAGATAGTCCGACAAAAATTCCTCTCCATAAATAACACCAGAGTCCCTTAGGGACATCTTCCATTTATATTTTGGCAACTTTGGTATGCCGATATCTGGAAGAGATGTGAACATCGGTGCTCCAGGTGTTGCGGGTTCAAAAATTGGTATTGCAGATTAATAAGTGCAGATATTCCAGATGTATTTTATTATTGTATTGAATCATTGGCCATTAGAGAAATCTTTTTTAATATCACAAGTCATCCAACAATGATTGATAAAAATACAAAAACTTGACAATATTGTAACAGCGGCAAAAGGACCAATATAGATAGTTATACCTAATCAATGCTCACTTCCGCGGATTTGCACATTATTTAATATAATTCGTTTTGTAAATAAATATAGGTATAATAAAACTTTATATGATATTTTGTCCTATATGTGTGTATGTTTATAGTGTATGCAGTTTGTTTAGTGATTGCAGCTCCATTGCAGCTCCGCGATGCTCCGGTGATTTGTGACCAAATGAAATGAAGAACAGAGAAATGAACAATGAACAAGTGAACAATCGATGAATGAAAAGTGAATAGCTGAATAAGAGTACTGTGACATGTTAGATGAACACATTTATACAGTCCACACAATTTGTTATTTTGGAGTTGGAAAATTTCTGGTTAAAATTCAAACATACTGAAAAGGTTTAAAAAAATTTGCCATTAAATATGCGTTTTAAAACAAAAAAACCATTATGTGATTAAAATGCCATTTATTGAGTGGTGGTTACTGTTGGTTAGGAATACAAGGTCGGTGCAAGGTCTGTCATCAATCCAGGGGACATAGTTCTGTTTAGTTACGATTGGCCGGGCAGTTCAAAACTGTGCTGCGGGCACGGCACTCACCGGCTTCGGAGTCGAACCACAGACCGGCGCGGCACTTCCTGAGCAGGCGACGACCCTCACGGCACTCGTAGAACCGTCTACAGTGATTTGGGTCTGGGACCAGGCTGCCCTCAGCACGACCCACGCACATGGCACTGCTGCCCACTGAGCTGCTGCTGGTGCCGGCAAAAAGATTCCTCAACGGTTTGGGAATCAGACCGACCAGTCCCTCGCTGACTGGCTTCTGATTTCTAGTATCGCTGCAAGGTGGAGTTGTTGGCTGGAGACAGGCGGTGGTGGTAGTCTCGGCACAGGGAGGTGGAGGTGGTGGCGTTGTTGTTCCCTTGGGACCACAAGGCTTTTCTGGAGCAGGCGTTGTTGAAGTGGTAGTAGGAGCGCAAGGTGTAGTCGTAGTTGTTGTTGTGGTGGTAGTTGTAGTTGTAGTTGTTTCATCACATGAAGGAACCGAAGTTGTAGTTGTGATTGGTTCCTCGTTGCAAGGAGGTCGTGGCGTCGATACATCATCACCAGGAGGAGGACGCGTGCTTGGAGCAGGAGTGGTTACATCATCATTAGGTGAAGAAGGGGTGCTGGAATCATTGGGACCGCAAGGCTTTTCTGATTCAGGAGTAGTTACATCATCATTAGGTGGAGGAGGAGTGGTTACATCATCATTAGGTGAAGATGGGGTGGTGGAATCATTAGGACCGCAAGGCTCTTCTGGAGCAGGCGTTGTTGTAGTTGTAGTTGGAGCGCAAGTTGTCGTCGTGGTCGTTGTAGTGGTGGTTGTCGTGGTGGTGGTTGTTGTTGTCGTTGTGGTTGTGGTCGTAGTGGTTGTTGTAGTGGTCGTTGTTGTCGTTGTTGTGGTTGTTGTAGTGGTTGTTGTTGTGGTAGTTGTTGGAGCGCAAGTTGTCGTAGTGGTTGTTGTAGTGGTTGTTGTTGTGGTGGTGGTTGTAGTTGTTGTGGTGGTGGTTGTTGTAGTTGTAGTTGTTTCATCACATGAAGGAACCGAAGTTGTAGTTGTGATTGGTTCCTCGTTGCAAGGAGGTCGTGGCGTCGATACATCATCACCAGGAGGAGGACGCGTGCTTGGAGCAGGAGTGGTTACATCATCATTAGGTGAAGAAGGGGTGCTGGAATCATTGGGACCGCAAGGCTTTTCTGATTCAGGAGTAGTTACATCATCATTAGGTGGAGGAGGAGTGGTTACATCATCATTAGGTGAAGAAGGGGTGCTGGAATCATTGGGACCGCAAGGCTTTTCTGATTCAGGAGTAGTTACATCATCATTAGGTGGAGGAGGAGTGGTTACATCATCATTAGGTGAAGAAGGGGTGGTGGAATCATTGGGACCGCAAGGCTTTTCCGATTCAGGAGTAGTTACATCATCATTAGGTGGAGGAGGAGTGGTTACATCATCATTAGGTGAAGATGGGGTGGTGGAATCATTAGGACCGCAAGGCTCTTCTGGAGCAGGCGTTGTTGTAGTTGTAGTTGGAGCGCAAGTTGTCGTCGTGGTCGTTGTAGTGGTGGTTGTCGTGGTGGTGGTGGTCGTAGTGGTTGTTGTAGTGGTGGTTGTTGTTGTAGTGGTTGTTGTAGTGGTAGTTGTTGTAGTGGTAGTTGTTGTAGTGGTAGTTGTTGTAGTGGTAGTTGTTGTAGTGGTAGTTGTTGTTGTGCTAGTTGTTGGAGCGCAAGTTGTCGTAGTGGTTGTTGTCGTGGTGGTTGTTGTTGTGGTTGTTGTAGTGGTGGTTGTTGTTGTGGTGGTGGTTGTAGTTGTTGTGGTGGTGGTTGTAGTAGTTGTAGTTGTTTCATCACACGAAGGAACCGAAGTTGTAGTTGTGATTGGTTCCTCGTTGCAAGGAGGTCGTGGAGTCGATACATCATCACCAGGAGGAGGACGCGTGCTTGGAGCAGGAGTGGTTACATCATCATTAGGTGAAGAAGGGGTGCTGGAATCATTGGGACCGCAAGGCTTTTCTGATTCAGGAGTAGTTACATCATCATTAGGTGGAGGAGGAGTGGTTGCATCATCATTAGGTAAAGAAGGGGTGCTGGAATCATTGGGACCGCAAGGCTTTTCTGATTCTGGAGTAGTTACATCATCATTAGGTGGAGGAGGAGTGGTTACATCATCATTAGGTGAAGAAGGGGTGGTGGAATCATTGGGACCGCAAGGCTTTTCTGATTCAGGAGTAGTTACATCATCATTAGGTGGAGGAGGAGTGGTTACATCATCATTAGGTGGAGGAGGAGTGGTTACATCATCATTAGGTGGAGGAGGAGTAGTTACATCATCATTAGGTGGAGGAATAGTAGTTACATCATCATTAGGTGGAGGAGAAGTGGTTACATCATCATTAGGTGAAGAAGGGGTGGTGGAATCATTAGGACCGCAAGGCTCTTCTGGAGCAGGCGTTGTTGTAGTTGGAGCGCAAGTTGTCGTCGTGGTTGTTGTAGTGGTTGTTGTTGTGGTGGTGGTTGTAGTTGTTGTGGTTGTTGTAGTGGTGGTTGTTGTAGTGGTAGTTGTTGTTGTGGTAGTTGTTGTTGTGGTAGTTGTTGTTGTGGTAGTTGTTGTTGTGGTAGTTGTTGGAGCGCAGGTTGTCGTAGTGGTTGTGGTGGTTGTGGTTGTTGTTGTGGTCGTTGTTGTAGTCGTAGTTGTGGTCGTTGTTGTAGTTGTTGTTGGAGCGCAAGTTATCAGTTCGGGTGTTGTGGTAGCCACCAGGCATGGTGGCTTAGTGGTCGTCTCACATGGGGGTGGTGGTGGTGGAGTGGTTGTCAACTTGCAGAGTGGTGCCGGAGTTGTGGTGATACCTTGGCACGACTCCTGTGGAGGCTTGGGCCTGGTGATTCTGTGGCCAGATCCGACGCAGATAGTGGCAGATGCCACAAGGGCCAGCAATAAAAGATTTGCTGCAAGAACACTTTTTAGCTAAAGCCACACAAATGGCACTCGCCGCTCCACGGCACTTACACAGATTCATCGAAAACTTCGGGCGGCGCAAAAGGATAACTAACTGCTGTTGGTTACTTTACCGCTTTCGCTTCGGTGCTCTAAGATCTGACCCATTTGCACTTCACTTTTATAGTGGCTCGGGGAAGTCTACGCCATGTTCTGGGTTACAGTTACAAGAAAATTTCGACTTTTTACACGATAACTAATGGCCAATTTGCAAAGTGCGGAAGCCTGATAACGGGTTCTATTTTTATGCAACGTTTCCAACTTCCTATTAAAGTAATCGAAAGCCCCATACTTAATAAATAAATGTCTAATGTTCGAAGATAATGATATTAATAAACGATTGCAAATCTCTACTAACTTGCTCAAACTAAAAATATTAATTTATTTTCTGCAGCCTAGAGATTTGGGGAAGTTTTTGTTTTGTTATCTTTAAACATTTGTGAGTGTTATAATCGTTCACGCTTTTAGTGAAAACTTATAAATTTGCATTTTTCACCATAACTTTTTAAGGTTAGTAGATAGCGTCTCTATCTTTAACAAAAGTGAGACTTCGGGAACGATAATCAATCTTATATTTTTAAATTGGATAATACCTATAACACGCTTTGACATGCACTAATACTGCGAACTCGATTGCGAAAGTATTTTGAATACGTTTCCAAGTTTATTCAGTTACAATACCAATATGTTTAGCTTAATATATTTATATAAAATATCAATTAAAATACTTACTGCCAATTGGCTCATTATGGAAGGCCAACATTTTAGCAATTGTCTTTTTTCTAAACTTATTAATTTACCAAAATAATGGTTTCTCAGTTTTGTTCTTGGGCCTGAAAATATAAGACGACAACAATATTATTTTATATTGAATTATTTTACTTATTCTATTGAAATGCGAGAAATCCCGCATACTAGTAATATATATACATAATATGCAATGCATATGATTTTTATTATGCATTTTATATATAACATTTATATAAATGTATTATAGAAATAAAAGAATTGGTCAAAAATATCCTATAGATGGCATACAGCAACGAATAATTAGAAAATACAAATATGGTAATAATAAATTTCAATAAATTTCTTCTTCATTAATTGCTAGTATGTCCTTAGATACTACCTCCGTTTCGCGTTAGATAACACCTTGGAGAGGGTGTTATAATTTGGGATATCTCCGACCTTATAAAGCATACATTTATTCATATTTAGGATCATCTCCTGGGTTGTAAAATAACAATGATTTATTTTGTTTATTAGTAAACTGTATTAACCCATTTGAAAGAGCTCTTCCCCCTCTACAAAACTGTTTTATTTATTTTTTTTATGCAAAAAATCAGCATTGACGACTTTGCTTTTCGAGGTCAAAAGCCGCTCGGGACATATGAAGTGTGCACGAAAAAGTTATCTTAGACGTGTCTACCATACAAAAAATGGGGAAGTTCAAAAATGGAGAATTGGTTTTACTCAAAAACTCATGAAGGAATCCATGCACGAGCTTAACGAAGAAAACAAACCGCCACCGAGCAACACGTGGCCACAAAAAGCCTTATTTTAATTGAATAATCACAGGCGATGAGAAATGGTGTCTGTAAGTCAATGTGAAGCATAGAAAGGAGTGGGTGGCCCCAGGAGAGACTCCAAAGCCGAGAGTCAAGCACCCAAAAAAGGCCATGATCTGCGTTTGGTGGGACTGGGAAGGCATGAAACGAAATGCCACTGTCAACAAGGAGCTCTACATTGCCCAGCTGAACCGTATAAATGAGGTAATTCAACTGAAACGACCTGATCGACAACGCCAGGCCCCATGTGGCCCAAGTCATCAAAACAGCCCTCCAAGAGATCGAATGGGAGGCTCTTCAGCATCCACTCTTTGTCATTCCAAATGAAGGGTGTTCGATGGCGAAGGAAACTTAACATCTGGCTCAACAACTTCTTCGGTTTTTAGCGAAACGGCATCAAAAAATTGGTCGAGAGGTGAAAGGAGTTCGTAAACAGTAACGGCGAATACATTAATTCTTCATTCATTTATTTATTATTATAATTATTATTTTTTGTTTAAATAAATCTCTGTAAAAAAACTATATGAACTATATTAGAACCCGCCCGCCCATCTGTTTTTATTTTTGCAAACATTCTTCTTTTCTTTGCATTCAATTTATAAGTCGGAACGGTCGACTATATCCGATAGCTGCCATATAACTGAACGATTGGAAATGCTATGCCTCCATACCGGTAGAAAGTTGAAATACGCTGAGAGCCTCTTTTTACTAAATATCATTCGGATCGGTCGACTATACCCCATAGCTGTAATATAACTGAACGATGTGAAATGCTATAACTTTCATGTTTTTGGGAGTAAAAGTTGGAAGAAAGAATCAAAATCCATTTTGTGAAAACTGGTCTGATGTTAAAGTTCCTTTAAGGATCGGCAATCTATATCCAATATTTGCTATATGCTTTGGCAAAAGACCTAATTGACTACCGAAAGTTAGCTTTATTTTCTTGTTCACAAAATAATATTATTTAAAAAAAGAATTAATATTGTAAAAAACTGTTAGCAACTAATATTTACAAAAATTTATTGTGTTAAGTCTTATTGGGAAAAGAATCTAATCAGTGTTTCGATAATTGAAGTTTCAAACATGACACATGGGGAGGCTGAATTGATTCGGGAAACCCCTTTTTAATTAACTGTTGGTCACAAACAACCCACTCTCCGCTGAATCCCATGCCAAGGACAGTCAGTGTGAGTCTTTTTGAGTTTTTTTTATAACAACCTGCCGGACTGTTTTGGTTGAATGGCCCGAAAAGTTTTGGACAACACAAACAGAAGCAGAAAAACAAAAAGCGAATAGAAGAAATTTACTGAGTTTAAAAAAGTGTAGTGTAGAAACTTTTTAAACCAAACGTGCCTACCTTTGCTCTGTGAACTGACCGTAAGAGGCAAAGTAAAAAAAAAAATGGATGGGTCGTCTATATTTTAGTGTCCCGACCTTTATATATATATATATTTAAAAGTTATTTGGTTGAAACCTATTCTGAAGCCTACTCCTAGAATTGTTTTCATCCTGTCAAAGTCCAATCTGGGACAACTGAAAATCAGACAAATTTAAAACGAACTATTTGGTGTTAATAAAAACAAACAAAACTCTTTAAGAGCGGTACTGTTAAAAAAGTTATTAAATCGTAAAATGTCTAGTTTTTATATCGATACTATCAAAATGGGGGAATGCAATTTTGATTTCGATAAATTCGATTTTTGTCGATAATAGGAAGGTGATAAATAATTTAAGGTTGAAACTATCTGGTGATAGTTGGAAAGGACACCTCGCTCATAGCAAGAGTCGCTCGGGCCAACCCCACATTCGTCCTCGTAGATAGGTCGAGTTGCGATGCCGTTCCACTTGTGTGGGAATGTTTGAACGAATGCACCAACTTAGCCTTTAGTTTCAAGTGCACGGTCCTCGTAGCCACTGCTTGCCGGAGCTCCTCGTTTTCCCATCATCCACTTAACAGTCCCATAAGGCAGGTGCTCGAGCGGAGCCACCCACATAAATATATTTATTAATGTTTCTCTGTAGGAGCTCTGTGCTCTGGCTTGTTTGGTTTTTGTTGCGTATCCGTCCCATTCCCATTAGCCAGGCCCTCTACCGACGTCCTGGATCCTTGTCCGCAAACGTCCGCAAGGCGCAACTGACTTTCCCTGTGTACGAGCATTTCCCCCAAACTCTTTCTTTGACTTAAAAAGTTGTTGGAAGCGAGTAATTATGAAAATTCTCAAAATGAGCTCTTGTCCCGCAGGTGCGCGAGTAATTAAGGCTTAGGCCTTACTATTTCCCAGTCTATATCCTGGTCTGACCCTTATTTAACTAAAGTTCCTGAATGAATTCGGTCAATTCATTTTGGCAAGCAAATACCTCAAAAATCTCAATTAATTACACAAGCTAGGTGACTTCCATTGGGACCTCTTAAAATTGTTTCTATTATTCATACTACAAAATATAATTTACTATTTACGATGAAGCTTATTTTGTGAAAAATATGGAGCCTGTTTAGTGGGTTGTAGGAAAATAGAAAGTACGATTTTGGCTTTTCCTGTAGGTTAGTTAAAATTGTAATAAGATTTTCTGGGTTTCCACGGAAATGAAAGTTATATCTGAACTTATGTATGATCTGTATTTTTTTGGTGGATTTTCAGGTACTAAGTTCACCAACCGCTTTAAGTAAACTTTTAGGAGTTAAGTTTTTCTAGAGGCAGAAGCTGATTAAATTATTTGAATAATTCTTAGATTAATTTGGAAAATCGAACAAGGGGTAAAGGAAAACTTTCATTTTAAAATCAGAAGCAAAGTTTTGTTGGAGAAACCCTATAATATATCTTAGACTAAAAAGACCTACAGATTTTCTTTGCCTCCTTTGAATTTGCCAATTTCGATGGAAGAAGCAAGAGTCAAGAAAAGCACTGATCTATATTTTGTATATTCTTATAATAATATTAATTCTTTTGTTTAACGACTTTTTTTCACTTAAATAAAAGTCTGAAATACCATGAAAGTTCTAATGTGTTGATATAAAGGGATCTTGTACCAAATTTATGTCTTTTCCATTGCAAAAACTTTAGCCAGACACAAACAAGACCTTGCCAACTTCAGAAAGGAAAGTAAAAAGTAATTACTTCCCACAACACTGTTGCTAACGTGGGAAGCTTATTTGAATTGTGTTAACATCTTAAAGCATTCAAAACATGATAACTAATTGGTCTCAGAATCAAGAGGAAGATAAGTTGGTGAAGCCACAATTGAAATATAAGATAAGTGGCAGTCACTCTGTCTCTGGCGTAATATGTGAACTCAGTTTTTTTTTTTAGATATTTACTTACATGTCTAATTTTACCATATTTGTAAAAATTTTTCTAAAAGACAGCAAATATACAATCAAGATAGATAAAAGTTCTTTTATTTTTTCACATGGAGGAGCTGCTTATCTACATCACATTGTTTTCTTTGACTTAATATATAACTTGCAATAATAAATGGCCAATCATACAATATATGTGATAAATAGTTTTGTATAATTTAAATATTTTTTACTTTTAAATCAAATAACAGGAAAATAAGGATAAGTGCTGCACCCATTACCCGATTTCTATTGACTATTTATTTAACTTTCTTCTTATTCAACTTTTATTACTTTTTGTTATTTTTCAATTATTTTTTGTTATTGTAATACGCCAATAATTCTTTTTTATTCTTTATTCAAAAATAAATATCCAAATCTTTTCGATTTCAAATTCGTACATCTTATCAGGATTGTTTTTAGGCAAAACCCGCGCTGAGGATTCTACGTTAACTGCAAGAAAAGCTCAAAATCCGCGGGGGCTACTGCTTTTTCTTTTGGCTAATATAATAGGCCAAGAGGCTGGAAAAGGCCTCCATTATGGTTCAGAATTAATTTACATTTTTCTTTAAAACAGCATGTGAACTTAATGCCTGGCGGGCGGCATAACAAACATATTTATGGCCCAGAAGGTTCTCCACCCTCTGTCTACATTTATAATGCATTAGGAAAAATGTCCTGCTAGAAAGAAATTAGGAACACAATTTATGTATAAATACGTATTACATATACATACATCCTCGTACATATATGTATGCCCCCAGTTAGCATTTTTATACTCCATCCTTAGAGGGTATATGCCTTTGCCTGAATTTACAAAAAAAGAATAATAAAAAATATACACTTTAAATGCTGCAATTTAGTAATTTCCCGATTAGATATATTGGTTCTGGTTTATTGTCCGGGTCTGAGCTTTTTCCATGGGGTATGCTTTAAGCTAACCGGGATGGGAACCGAAAAGGAGAATGGAAGTGCATGTTCGGATGAATCCTGCACTTGTCACGCCTTCTCCTCGTGTGCGATATTATTTGCATGTGGAATGCGTGTGTGCGGTTTGGCCTCGTTGCGAATGCAAAACAAAAACTCAAAATGAGCAGGCGGATAAATAAAAGGACAGAGCAAATAGCTTTGGTTGTAGGCGACTGTGCTATACCCAGTACAAGATTGATTCGAGTAATGACAGAATAATAATCTTGGGATAACATATTTAGAAAAATCAAAAATAAGTTTGCTAAAAAAAAAACGATCCCTAAAGGGTATACAACACGTTTGATAGTTAGTCAAGTTGTCACCCCGCAGACTGCGAGGAAATAATAATTCCAAAGCGGGAATCAGTTATTGAAAAAATCAATAACTACACGAATCGAGTTTCCATTACTCGGATGTAAAAGGCAGTGTCCTTATGAACACAATACGAGTATCAGTGTCTGGATGCAACAGGTGGTGGAGTTGGGACAAGGGATTCCTCCTTGGCTCCGCTTGAATAAGTTTTGCAGGTACATTTATTTGACATTGGTCCTTACTAGCACTTACTAATAAAAAGAACATAAAAAGCTTTGTTGGATAGTGAGATAGATTAAAAAGAACCGGGACTGTATGCAACAGATGAGCCAATGTCTGCTTAAAACGTGATATTCCCCCGCTTTAATTTTAAATTGCTCTGTCTATGATGGAGCAGTCGTGCTCCATTTAACGCCTCCTGCATACACAGGATATTGAACCCTTTGGTGGCGCCCAGGGCCAGGACTATGGGATGGAGTGGGAAAAGAAACCAGCTAAGAAATACTCCCGTGGCTTTTCACACTCCCGTAATGCTGTCAGAGGGTTTGGGTTTTGGGTGGGTTGTGTGGGAGGCAGCAATTACGGTTAGACACAAAACACACAATTCAGGGTCAGGAAGAGGTTAGAGAAGCACGGGGAATGCATTTAATGCAATCGAGGATTGCATGAGTTCACTTATTGGAGGTCCCATTGGGAACTCCCGATTAACAGGTGGCATTCACCTTGCCAGGAAAGCGTTTTGCCTAACCTTTAAGGCTACTTAGTAAATCCGAATTAATGGAAAAAAACTTACAATTATTGTTTAACTGGTAAGGATCCTATCCGCTAGAAATGGTGACAATAACTGGTGTCATAAATATACTCGTACATCTATTCACAAATTCACTTTTCGGTGGTTATATTTATATTCCTAAATACTCTTGCTTTCCATCAAGGATACGTTTGAGGATTTTCGGGGGGCGCAACTTTCACTCAATTCACTAGCACTGGGGGCCAATTCACTTCGCTTCGACTGTCGTCAAAGTTGTGGGCCAAATATATCAACACTTGACTCTTCGGGATGCAGAACTGGCGGACGCGTCGGCATCGACGGCGGCCGCGGCGGTGGCGGTGGGCAGGAGGACGCTGGATGACGCAGGGAGACGCAGGAGTACGCAGGATACGGAGGGCGGCGATTAAAAAACTCGTAATACCGACACGGGAAAGGCGGTACTGAGAACGGCGGCGCGTTGTGAAGAACAGGACTGTTCGCCAAGCGGCTACTGCCACACAACTGAAGGGCCAGGATGCACTCGCTGCCTGTGGCGGACGACTGGGGAACGAATGGAAATGAAGCAGTCAAAACACGACTTCGGTTCCGAGCGACTGCTTTGGGGCAGGAACATGAGCCGGACGGGAGCTGGGGCGCCGGAGCCGGAGCCGGAGCCACTCGGCAGAAATCGAAAATACACGGCCGGGAATACGGAACGGGTTAGGTTTTGGGCCTCGGTTCGGGTGTGGGAGTGAGTTTTGGGTTCTGGTTAGGGGAAGCGAATTCGCCGTCGGAGCGATGTTGCTCGGGATTAGATTATCGCCATTAGAGGCTCGGCTTGGGGCTTGGGGGCCAATCCACCCGCCTCAAAGTGAAACCTACAACCTGACAGCTTTACGATGCCAAAACAGCCAAATAAACTATTCAAATCCACACGAAAATAGGCGCTTGCTGGCGACGCCTGCGCCCCACCCCGTGGCCGCAAAGCCGCCTTTGGACGAGGACGAGAGGCCCGGACTCGAAACCAGGCCTAAACGAATGCGAATGCACATTAGGCCACACGGCCGACCTGCCGACCTGCCTCGCTGCCTCCCACACACACCGTTCGAGCCGTTGACAAAAAGACGAGAAGCGGCGAAACAAACGACTGGGCCTGCCGGGTTGGGGGCAGCCTGGTTGGGGGCTGACTGTGTGTGGACTGTGTGGGAGGCCGCTGATGGAGCGAATGCGAAAATTTAAAGCATTGCACTGAATATGTAAAAACATCAGATGCAAGCCAGCCCAAGGCAGGAGCACAGTCAACGCTAAAACAAAGTGACGCCTGCTCTTTCGCCTTCCTCCATTGGATGGGTCGCGTTTGTACTTGCAATGTAGATTTCACTTACATATGTTTGCTACACAAAACCCAAAACAATTGAACAATTTTATATTGTGAGAAATGGGTAGTCTTGTCCAGAAGCCTCTGGAATAAGTGGTTGTGGGAAGTACAACTACAAACTTCCAATAAATAATTGTCTTAACACTAACATCTATTTTGGCAAACTCATTTGTGATAAAGACCGAATTTTTTTTAGAATAGATGACAAATGATGAATTTTAAAATTTAACTAAAGAATTGATCTTTGAATTCATCCAAAAATTACATTTAGGATACAAGTCAAGGGTCAAAGATATTTTCAACAAAGTTTTGGGATACATTTAGAAACTCCTTTCTTTAACACTGAATAAATCGAATAAAATATACGGTCAAATGGTTAAAAAAGTGAGCTTTTGAGAAATATCAGCTTTCCGTAATTTACAACTTCAAACTCTTCTTCCGAAAAATTACAAATATAAATTATTACAAATATGGTATATATGAATTTCAATGCTTATTGATTGTTTATTTATTGACTGTTTAGAATTGAAATAAGTTAAGTATTGAAAGTAAAAAAATAGTAAATGTACAAGACTTTCGAAAAAAATTACATTCTTAAAATTCAGATTATTTAAGCGATCCCAGTTCGGAATCAGCTTAATCAGAGTTATGGTTTTCATTAGATAGTAGAGTCCTTGTACAATTGTTGATGTCGAAAAACTCTTCCAAAAATTATGAGTCGAGTGCAGCTATGAGCTCCTAAATCTGACCAGATCGCTTCCGCCTTGATGGTTTCTGCATTTGTCAGAAATGCTAGCCCGTAACTTTTGTCGAGTGCAGCAGAAACTAGCCAGCCCGGTCCATCCATTGCCTTTAAGCATTTCCAGCATTTTGGGCAACCAACCACAAATACTTTCTGGGGGGAAAATTTAAATTTCTTGTGACTTGTTCTTGTGCAACTCGTAGTTGCAGAGTCCGGACTCGGAGTGGCAGGGTTAAGAGTGCAAGAATGAAGAGACTCAGGACTGGAGGCGGCTTAACGTGTTGCAGCCACCGCACGGAGAGCAGCCATGCTAGATGGCGGAGTAACGAAATTAAGAATTAGTATTCATGCTTCGCAGTGTCATTTCCGCGAATGCGTGCAGGCGCTGAAGCCAAAAAAGAAAACAAAAAAAAGGGAAACTTTGCACAACATTTTACCAAGTTGCCTGCAGGGATCTGGCAGTGGAGCAAGCGATTGATATGCATACCACTAATGAAACGAAAAAGATAGGGAAGATGGCAGGATGGAAAGAAAGTTGAGCAGTGTGAACGGAATACCCCGTAATGTGGGGCTTATTGCCCAACTTATCACATAAATTCATAATTATGGCTTCATTTTCGTGCACCCTTTAAGGTTTCTGCCTCCAGACTCCAGACTCCAGGGGCGGATGCGAGGGTATTAATTGGCGCTGGGGTGCCTCCCAGACTTATAGGCTTTCAGCCGCTTCCCAATCAGCCCCAAATATGGGCAATAAAGTCGCTTGCCACATCGAATTTCGCACACCACTTCTTCAGCCCATGTTGCGAGTGTCAATCGGACAAAATTAAGCTTCAAACGGTGTTGTCGTGGGAGCGGGGAGACACAGGACGCAGGACTTTAGCACCAGCGAGGGAAACAGGTCGCCAATAGTCAGGCACTTTGAAATATTTTGTACATTATGCCACAAAAATTGTGTTCTGGCCAAGTGCCAAGTTTGCCACCAACGCCGCTGCCACTGCCACTGCCACTGCCACCAGTCTGTGCGCTCCAGCCAAGCATCCAGCCTATTGGCGGTGGGGAAGGGATTTCCGATTTTAGGTTTAACATAGCCGAGTGCAGAGCAGAGCTCAGTTTGCTAAACTTGCAGCCTGACAGTGGCAGTACTGTCCTCGTCCTGGCTGACATTTAAACTGATGCAAATGTACGCTTCAGGACACAGCCGAGAGTGTCTGCTTTTGTTTCTCTCTGGTTTGGTTTGGTTCTGTTTTGATGGTGGGAGTCGCAAAATATACTCAACCAGTAGCAGCAAGACAACTACAAACATAACTTTGTGATTAAAAAATTATTAGTCTAACAGATAAATAATATGGATGATTATCTTATTATCTTATCTATTAGTGGCATTCCCAGTTCTTTTAGTTCTGTGTAACCTACTGGGTAAGTCCCAAAACTCATGAATGGAGAAATCGTTCACTGAAAATGGGCTTCACAGTAGCCTTTGTGGCAGGAAGCACTAAATCTTCGTCTTGACTGGACAAGAGTTCGTGAAAAGGAAAGATATGAAAAAGGCAAAACTACCCAAGATGCGTTACCCCAATCAGGACAGCTCCTACCCACCATATTCACTGGAGCCGAGGCCCCAGTATTCAGAAGACTATATATAAACTTTGGGGGTACAATATAAATTCGATTCTTATGCCCCTTAAATTCGGGAAGCCAACCTGAAACTCAAACGTCCAATATTTTAATTGGATTCTGTTGGGCCAAACTAATTGGTCAGCCTGAAAATAATATTTTAAAAAATTTCATTTGCAACTGCATTTGTTTGCTGTGTATAGTATATAGGAGTTTAAAAAATATAGAACAACCGGAAATTAATTGAATAAATTATTATTTCACAAATTAGCCAAGATAAATACATCTTCGGAACTAACCAATTGTTATAAAAAGCAAGATGCAAACTAATTAAGAAATATAGAGCCAATATATTTTATTGTTTCGAAATTTAATATCCAATCGATCCAATATCCAATAAAACAGCTTCATTAAAACAATTTTGGTGTTTTGTACTTAGAGAAGCTGTAAAAGTTTCGATGATTCAATTTAGAAAGTTAATTTTCACTGTTTTTATCGGATTAAAAAATATCACTTTCGATACATCGATATACAATTTATGGTTCTTGGCAATGCATTTATGAGCTTTCATTCAAATATGTATTACGTTTAGATAATTATTTTAATGAGTTTTAATTGATGATTCTGTGGTTTTTACTAACTTTTTGTTATAAATATTAGAAACGTAATAAAGTTAAAATTAAAAATTTACACACAAAACAACAAAATGAACATTGTTATACCTTTTCAAAGGATATAATTTTTTTGATCAAAAGTGTGAAACGCATTTCAGACTCTATAGATATACCTATAGATCAGGATCACCTCCATAGTCAATAAAATCATGTCCATCCGTCTTTTTTTAAACAAACCTATCGTAAATCAGTTTTAAAGCTTTGGCCATCAACGGGCGGGATTGCTCAAATATGTCCTTTAGCTGCCATACAACGGTCGAAAATTCAATATCTTCCAAGTTTTTGCAGATCGAAAGTTTAACCTTAATCAGAGCCTCTTTTTTTAGGAATCCTGGTTAATCTAAAAGGGTATATAAATTTCGGCTGTTTGTTTTTATTGGTTTTTACTAAATACAATTTTGTTTTATTAATGTTATAATACAATTAAACATAAGTAAGATATGTACATTTTGTATTATTTGTCCTTCTTGCTTTCGATGGTAAATGTCGCTTTCTTTTAGCTGCACAAAAACCTGTTTCTTACATTGATTACAATATTTGGTCAATGGTTTTTATTGATTATTTTATCAAACTTTTGATTCCCTTTTACTTTGGCACCTTCACATTCGCCATCAGATGCAACGAAAACATTGTCATAAATTTAAAACCAGAAACTGAACTCCAAATTCTTAAGATTTTATTTTATAGAATATTAATATTAATTGATGAGGTAGTTATATAAAAATATAAACAGAATATCGAAAATATTATAAAAAATTAAAAAAGAAATAATTTAAAATAATATATAGTAATATTTATTTGTTTAAATAGTTTTATAAAGAAGGATATCCTTTGTGAACTGAAGTCGCAAAAAGCAAGAGCAGAATCTGTTGTAATCTTAATCTGATGTATTAAGCGGCATTAAAAATCCTTGTTGTAGTTTTGCAGGCGATTCAATCATGCATTTACAGCTTTAACGTAACGAAATAAGGCATCTAAAAAATGCTGCGGAAACGCTGGCAAAGCAATTGCACGGACTTTATTGTTGCGCATTTGTAAGCGCAGCTGTTGCAGCAAAATTTCTCCACAAGCACCCGGTAGAGCTGAGTTGGTGGAGCAGCTGTTTCTGGCGGCGGAGACTTAAAGGGACGCTTTACATAAATCCATCTAGATTCTAGAACCTGGCCGCCCTGCTGCAGCTTTCCGCCCACACCGAGGCGCATTTGTATTAAATCGAACGTTTCCTGCAGCCACCCGTTCCCATTTCCCATTTCTGCTACCATAGACGCTACAGCCGGGGCTTTTTGAGGAAAAACTGCACAACTGTTTTATTTATTGACTGCACGTTTCACATATCCTTATAATTTTTGTATGTGAGCTCTACATATGTTTGTCTGGGAAAATGTCTTGGGAAGATAGGCAAAGGTCTTCCGTTCTGCGCTCCACTGCACGTCCAAATATCACCAACAACTTCTTCATCTTCGGCCCGTGCCCCTCGAGCCCATCTACGTAAGCAATCTACCGAAATTGGACCTGCAACAAATGGCAATGTTTGCGTTGGCCAAGGCAGGCTGTTTCTACATCATTTCATTCCCCCCTGCTCTGCGTCCTCAGGGCCGATACAATTTCGACATTTTAACGGCTTTTAAGCAAATAAACGATTTTTGCATTTTAAAATTTTAAGACTCCTTCGCTCACTTCGCTAATGTCTGATACTCAGGATAATGGGTATCGATTGAAATGTATGTACACGTATGATGGGCGCGAATTCACATATGTACCATAAGTACCTCAAACGTGCATCGAACTATGGACGCTTATTTCAGGTGAAAAGCAGAATTTAAGAACATCCGAATTGTTGCGAATGTCTTTTAAATTTCTATTAGCAAATAACACACATGACATTTTAAATAATAAATACAAAACCATCGCACGTCTCCAAAGTTCGTCTTGATTGCTTTGAACAGCCAAATACACCGCGACTTTTCTATTGGATTTATTGAAAAAATATGATGGTTTGATGTGGCAAAAGAATTTTTAAGATAATAAGCAATAGAATTACCTAAAGCTAAAGCATAAACGGGGCCGAAATGTTATTCCATATTTATACTAAATTTCGGTAGAAGAATATTTTTTAAAATAACACTTACAAATCTTAGCGAAGTTTGAATTTCCCGCGCAATATTGTCAAACGGTCGTACTAGAATTTTCCATTTAAATAAGCCAATATTGCGCAAACGCAGCCTTGTAAGATCAGCTGGTTAGAATTAAACTATCGATAGAACTGGCTAAATCTATCGAAACCCGCCAGCTGACCAAAGCTTTCGATTAGAAATCTATCGAAGAAAGCCGATAAAATCTAGCAAGCCGAATTGTGTGACGGCTGCGGGCCAGACAATGAATGTGTTGGGAGCTCCCGTGTGGCGTGGTTGGTCTACAATCTGGACCGCATTGCTACACCGCAAGTTTGTTTTATTTAATTTTATTTGTTTGCATTTTGTAACTGTTGCAATTTGGTGAATTTTTATTATAATTTTATTATTTAAGAAGAAAACCAAAGACTATTTTTTTGTGGCCATTAATTGATATTCCGAAAATGAAATGACATATTTGGATGGAATATTTTATTCCAGTTTATAATAATGAAAGGCATTTGTTTTGTGGAATTAGAATTTCCAACTTCCAATACGTTTTGAGGTTAAACGACCGATGTTTCTGACATCTTTTGAAAACATTGCTTTTCTTTGAATAATTAAGCCGATCATATTTATAAATTTTACTCCTCCTTCGTGTCAAAATTTTTGTTTTTAATATTTAGAAGGGGAAAAACACATTTACTGTAATGACATGATACAAATTAACTTATTTAAAGTATTCTACGTGGCTCTTTTGAGGCAAACCCGTCATCAAGTCGGTCATTTCGCACATCTTCGTAAGAATTGAAGCGCTGCTCAGCAAGTGCCCGTTTCGACACATATATCTACTTTTCATCGCTAGTCACATTTCGATGCAGAAATGACTGTTGAACCTGGTGGATTTCGGGGCATCTTTGACTGATCCGCCAGTTGTTTTGGCACCTGTTGAGCCTCTTTGGTGGGCGGGATCTAGTGAGGCCCTTAGCGAGTCGGTTTCGATGACGCAACAGTCTTTCGTTGTAGATCTCTATGGAGGGTGGTGCTTCTTACTGCGGATTCAGCGACAGCCAGCAGGCCAGGTCCCAAATTTGGCATCCCCATACCTCCATATCGGTGGTATGATTGAAAATTTGCCACTGAAACAGCTGAGAGCGCCGAGTGGAACCGAACCGAAAATCGCCTATTCTCTAGTTACAACGACAGAAGACCGAAGCAAGGCGCAGGCAGCCTCAGGAGGAGGCCAGAATGCCACACACGATTGAACGTCTCCTGGACATCTAGAAAGAGAGCATTGCAGTACTCATCGCTATCGAAGGACGTTGGAATCTGCTCGACCACTGGAGGCTGCTCTACCGTGCAGTGACCGGCAGGGAATCCAAACTGATGATCGGGCATGTTTTCCTGGGCTTCCATCCGTTGGGTAATCAATCTCTCAAACACCTTTGAGATCGATGGGAGGAGACTGATCGGCCGGCAGGATCCAGGGTACTTTTCCGGCTTGCCAGATTTATGGATCATAGAAATAATGCCAAGCTTCCACTGAGGAGGGAAGTACTGCATCCTCACAATAGCGTTGAAGACCATCGCTACGTAGCGGATCGCTCTGCTCGATAGGGCCTTTAGAGTTTCGTTGCATATAGCATCATGGCCTGGAGCTCTTTTCGAGTTTTGCTGGGCAATAACTTCGGCTACATCACTGGAATCGAACGGTTGGATCGGCTTGTCCATTTGGTGTGAGACGACACAGCTGATCGCGAGTCTCCTCGACCTGCTGTGGATTGCCCAGATGACAACAGAAAAGTACCGTCCTCCAATTGTAATTTTTTGGCACAAAACTAGACATGTTTATCTCTAATAAACTAATGTTACTGAATGAAACTCGTTTTATTGTTAACTGAATATCCTTGTCTGTGATATAAATTTAAGACTTACACACCTGGTACATATCCTTTAATTATTTAACAATAATCTGCTAAATATATATACAATATAACTATTCTAGGAGAAATTCCAAAATGTTCGATTTGTTAACATTCTAAATTCTTTAGACCATCGCTTATTAAAGGCTAACATTCTTCTGGCTTTATTCTCTGTCACAGAAATTTGATCATTAAACTTAAAACTATGATCAAAAAGAACTCCAAAATCATTGATTGTAAAAACACGATCAAGGACGTGATTTCCGAGAGAGTAAGAAACAATAAGCAGTACACTGCGATAAAACGTCAAAAGTTTGCATTTTGAGCAGTTTAGGAAGAGAAGATTGCTTGAGCACCACGAATAGAGCTTATTTAGGTCTAATTGTAGATGCCTGTGCGGAAAATGTTCCGAGAAGGAATAGCATAACTTGACATCATCAGCTTACATAGACGTAGAGGCATAAATAATCACATTAGGAAGATCGTTTACAAAGAGTATAAACAACAGTGGTCCTAGATAACTACCCTGTGGGACACCCGAAGATCCAGCAATCCAGAGTTAGATGAAGAAGCTCCACAAAAAGAGCAGTGAACAAATTATGGTTACAAAGCAAAACAGCGTATTGATTTGGTATTCCTTGGGTGGTAGAGGAGATTCCCCATCTCAGCAAAAGATACAAAAAAGTACTGGACAACCACCTGGCCATCAACCTCCTAGACAATAGCCAACCCCAAAGACGACTGAAAATTAAAAATACATTCCATTTCCAATACAAACCATTTAATGATTGTCCACTCGGACAGATTTTAAATTAAAAATAAGAATGTTAAACAAAAAAAAAGTTAAAAATAAACGAAAATAGTCCGTTGAAATAAAACTTTCAGGATGTGGTTCAGTGTGTGAACGACTCCGAGGAACGGCAAATTATTTTTATCAGTTCAGCACTGAATTTAAATAGTTTATAGGCACGGAAAACGTAAAAAGTTCAATATAAATATTCACATATCAAATTTTATCATATCAATGTATATTACTGGTGATAGCCTTATTTACCATGAACGAACCAAAAAAAATGCAAGAATATATAACTTTTTCCACAACTAAATGTGGTAACTTAACTTTGATGAAGTTAAAATACAACCATTGAACACCATTTCTCCATCGAGTACGTTCTATTTCTTCTATAGGTATATATACAAATATTTTACTATTACTTTCACTTACCTACAAGCTTCGGTACGCAAAATTGTCCATAATTGGCGGCAGATATCAATTTCGTTGAGGATCTTAACATCAAAGATCACTGCACAAGACAATATTATCCAAATCCAGATCATCGAGCTTTTCATCAAATTTTCACCTTCTGTGTCATCTTCAAAATGAGACTCTGGCCAGGTAATACCCATTAATAAAGGTAGCACTGTGTATATAAATTTGATTTTTTAAATATGACATTTATAATAAAAATATTACAAATTATCTTAAATAAATTAAGTTTCAACCAGTAGATTTGATCGATTTATGCTACCATAGTCAGTTTCCAAAAGGTCCTTATTTCGTCTTTAATGGTCTGTTGTCTTACGCACCGATGTGATTGATGTCTATCAAGGGCAATATAAATTGGATCCACCATTTCTTTAAATTCCCCCTTGTCCAAGAATAAAAACCACTATTTTGATGTGAATTTACAATAGTTTCGTAGTTTTTCTTTCCGGTGTCCTCTCGCTGTCGCACTTTCTAAATAGCTCAAATCCAATTTTGTGTTTCTAATTATATTCAGCATCCTTTATACACTTTACTAAGAATTTAATTTATACCTCAGTGTAAGAAACACGTCGGAGGATATTTTGACACCAATTAATTTCTAATAAAATAATAAATAAATTAAGATGTTAGCTATCGTATTTTTCAAGTTTGATCAAACTAAAAAGGGGGCACAAATGTTTTTAAAATCTGTTAAGTAATTTAGATCTAAGATTCAGGTAAATTTAATTTAGTAAATTAAATCTGTTAATAATTAGATTAGGTCTAACACGGACAAACAATGTGGCACGTAATTTATACATAATATATTAAGACTAAAATAATAATAAACGAGTCTAAATATTTTTGGCGTTTCCAGTGAAGCTGTGTGAAAAAACAAGACAGTACGGGTCAAGGGGGGATATATAACACCTAAGATCTCCCAGCTGGTATCCACACTTTCTAGCCCCAACATTATTTTTACGGCACTGTCGAGCCCTTATTTTTGGAAACCCCTGATTAGGGAAAGCACAAGGACCCGATCCGAACAGGACTTCACGCGATTATGAATTTTTCTAATTAAAAAGGATACTATCGGTATTTATCAGGCATTTTTAACCAAATATTCTTTTATTATTAAAGTATACATCCCATTTTGTTAACAACTAAATAATACATAATATTTACTTTATTTTTTTTGGTATAATGATAAAATTTTAAATGTGTTATCAAACTTCCTGTCTACTATACAAGGTGCGTTCCAAAGTAAACAGGACTTTTAAAAAATAGACAGAAAAAATGGTTTTATCGGCAAAATCAATTGATTTTATTCAAAATAGTTTCCTCCTGCTTCAATACAGCTTTTTGCACGGTCCAAAAGTTTGTCGAACGAGTGTTTTAGCTCGTTGCCCGGTATGGCCGCCAGTATGCCGGTGCAAGCCTTTTGAATGGCCTCCACGTCTGCATAACGCTTCCCTTTCATCGGCAAATGCATTTTTCCGAAAAGGTAGAAGTCGCACGGTGCCATATCAGGTGAATACGGGGAGTGGTTGATCGTTAAAATGTGATTTTTGGTCAAATAATCGGTCACAAGCGTCGATCGATGAGACGGCGCATTATCGTGCAACAAACGCCAACTTCCATCTTCGCGATATTCGGGCCGAACACGTCGAATACGACGCACCAAACGCTTCAAAACTCCAAGGTAGACTAGTTTTGTCCGGGTAGTTTTGTCCGGGTGGAACAAATTCTTTGTGGACAATACCCTTGGAATCATAAAAACAAATCAGGATTGTTTTCACTTTTGACTTCTCCAGGCGCAATTTTTGGGGTTTCGGCTCGTCCGGCGCTTTCCATTCAGCACTCTGGCGTTTCGTTTCGGGATCATATTGAAAACACCACGTTTCGTCACCAGTCACAATCTTGTAAAGGAATGTTGAATTCTGAGCAATTTTTGGTCGTCAGTCAATTTGTGCGGAACAAACCGTGCACACACCTTTTGTGAGCCCAAATGTTCGGTCAAAATGCGATAAATCGATTTTTTGGAGATGTTCAATTCTATTTCCATAAATTTTAATGATGATTTCGGCTGATTTTTTATGAATTCATGCACAGTTTCGATGGAATTTTCGGTGATCACGGATTTTGGTTGGCCCACATGTTCATCGTCATTTATTTCCTCACGAACACTTTGAAAACGTTGAAACCACTCGTGCACTCTGCTACGGGATAAGCAATCATCGCCAAAAACTTGTTTCATCAATTGAAACGTTTCGGTGAAAGTTTTACAAAATTTTAAAACAAAATTTAATGTTGGCTCTTTGCTCGAAGCTCATTTTCGCACCGATACAAAAAAGTACTGACACTTAAAACACAATAACTTCACTTCTAATAGATGGAATGTTATGAAATTTTTACTGGAAGTCAATGAAGGATAGCAGATTCTAACGCACTAGTCGACATATGGATGACGCCACTAGAGGGCGCTATATTCAAAAAGTCCCGTTTACTTTGGAACGCACCTTGTAGACTACAATTTAAAATTCCAAATTTAATGTGCATAAAATATATAGGTTATTCACCAATGCACATGATTTAAATATATTTTCTTTCGCTATATTTTAGATAAAACAGGATTATTAAGGGACTAGAATTGAAAAAGAACTAATAAATCCTGCCTAACCGTGCAATTTTAAAGTTCTTAACCAAGCCATACAATGGCGCTCATAAATCTTGCTATTTCTGAGCCCGGCGAATTAACTTCTCCAATTTGGGTGATTGCCACAAACGTATCCTTGCATGTCCTTGCAAAATGGGTTGAAACAAAGAGCGCAAAGGACGGCGAAAATAATGCCGTGCGCTCTTAGTTGGAGTGCTTTTTAAGAGTGCGTCGGGACGAATGCCCAGGACGAAGTGCTTTTATGGCCAATTCGTTTCCATTTGTTGCCACATTTTTGCTTTTCTCCTCTCCACCTTAGTTGCAAGGAAGCCGGCGTTCCGTCTAAATTTGTCGGATGAAAACGTTATTAGATTTTTTATTTATTACCTGAAAAGCTTTTTGGTTCAACCAGCATTAATTTTGTTTATCCTAAATTATGAATATTAAATTTGTTTTTAAAATGGAAAAACGTTTGGATTTGAGCAAATTTTGAGCCGTTTAAATTAAAATTTAAATCAGGTAACTTTGTCTGGTTTTTAAACGAAATCAAATAAATAAATATTTTATTATTATATCTTAAAGTGGAAGTAAAGCTTGTATTTCGAAATGTATCCCGAAAACCCTTCAAGAACCCCTCGATTAAAGATCATTGTCGACATGTGCCCTTGGTTCCGGTTGTATAGTCGAGGCTGTTCTTTCAGCTTTCAAGTTAATTTTAGAATATACGTAATAAAACCATTTTGATATAATATGTTTATATTCTGAAGGCTTTCCCACAACCAGATAATTGGAATTGTGGGAGGGACCCAGCACCATAAAAAATTATAGATCCCCCTAAGAGTGACGTTGCGAAGTAAGCTACAGGAAGTGGTATTATCAGTCAAGCCTCAACTTGGCACAGTTTGAAAACATTCGCGATGCTAATTTAAGTTCAGCCTAGACTGAACGCGATATCTTTAGGAAAGTGAATTTTTTCGCGGGGCTTGACCCTAACCATTCCGTAGCTTTAGATAAGCCCCCTGATTTCATAAGGAACTGCGTCTGAAACTGCTCCTATAAAAGAAACCCCGATCGTGGTTTTATTCATTTGTGTTCTCGCAGTCGCTTAGAAATCTTCAAAAGTCGCGAATTACTACGGAAACTCTGCAGTGAAGTGAAAGATAAAAATTTGTGAGGATCGGAACTGTTATAGTCCTTGCGGGATGGACTCTCAGTGCTAAAACCTGTATTTGTGTTCCAAAAACCTAAATATTTCGGTTACAATGGAAAAGAAAACTATTTTCCTGGCACTGTGTTTGCTTTTCATCTGCCACGTGTGTGCCGAGGATGGAGACTTTATTATGAACGATGAAGAAGACGAGGACATTAAGTAATTTATCGTTTCAAAAAATGTCTCCCACCTATTACAATAGTGAAATACAAGTCAATGTTATAATCCTGTATAGGGTTTGTGGTTTAATATTAGGGCTTAGCTAATTTTCATGTCCAGTTATTCCTCCAGAAAAATTCCCATCCACCTGTTAATGTTTTTAATTAATTCAGTGTATCCTTATTTCAAAAAATTGCATTTCTTTTTAAATTAGTTCTTTAATAGTATAGATAAGACTTTTTTAATACTTTTCTTTTTACAACATATAAATTTCAAATGTTAAATATAAAATTGATAATAGTGTATTGTAAGGTTCTTAAATATTCTTATTAAGATCTGTCAAAGTGCGCCTATTAAAGTAGTATTTTCAGATTAAGGATAATTTATGATTAAAGATAATCAAACCGACTATTATATTTTAATTTAGAAATTTTTTCAACACTTACAAATTTCTAAAATTAAACTGAAACAAATTGAAGCTTTAAAAATATGTATGTACATTTGGTTACTAAATTGTTATACAAAGTGTATAGCTAAATAATAGATTCCTAGAATATTGACACTGTAAGGAATGCTTCTAAAGATGAAGCTTTATTCAAATTTTTTTACATTGTTTTTATTTGCAATTTTTAAATCGAAAAATAATCAATAAATATTGCCCTTAGTTCCCGTAGTTTAAACTCCCAAAACCCATAGAAAAATTATGAAATTAGACTGGTTATGAAACTAAGAATAACGAATTTTTTTCTACCATTCGAATATCAGGATGAATTTCTAACAATAATGCTAGTGTACAATTTTTGGTAGTTTTTAAGATTTATTGCTCGGATATCAGCTCTACTAATTTTAAAAATTTGCATAAAATCTTTGCGAATTCAGCCCACTGGTCCAGGCCGCACCGGAACTCGTCGATAAGGAGCGGGACCGAGCCGAGCGCCATATTAGCTTCAGCGTCCAGAATGCGCCCGCCGTTAGGTAATGATAAGTCGAAAGGAAGCGCGATAAGCGACCAAGTTCGGAGCGAGTTATGTAACCGAATCATTTGCATTATTCAAGCGCCAGATACACTTATGGAGGCGGAGCAGGAGGCGGCGGAGGATACGGGAGCAGCATCAAGACGTCTTCCTTCAAAACTGGGTTCGGGTGAGTATCCTTGGTGGCTTCGCCCTTTCAGCCTTCTACGTCTGGTTCCGTTTCAGAGGGGACCTTCTCACAAAAACTTTGGGCGTCTTTGGCCTCGGAAAGGGGTAAGACGAACAATAGGAAGATGTGATAAAGTTTATTCCAAAATTGTGTCTAACGGCAGGCAGGGAAACTTTTATGGAGGCGCCTCCCAGCGTTTGGATGCCTTTGGCAAGTGCTCCGCCCTGCCACTGCCACCCAATGTCCAGACCTCGTGCTACAACGGGCGGTGTAAGGTGTTCTGCCCGGCCGGGTACAGCTTCGCCCAGAACATCCAGGAGCTGGAGATGTTCTGCAGCAACGATGGGTGGATCGTGGCCAACTCGGTCTTTACAGAGGTGCCTCCGTGCCAGGCCCAGTGCTTCCCGCCCTGCCAGAACAACGGGATTTGCCTCTCGGCCGGAGTGTGCCAGTGCCCGGAGAACTACTACGGACCGGTGTGCCAGCAGAAGAAGTCGGTATGCGCCTCTTTTCCCAAGGCTCCAAAGAACTCGAAAGTCTCCTGTCGCAACAAGTGAGTCTTTATGCAAAGCTCTCGAAGATCAATCGCTTAGGCAACCTTCTCCCATTTAGTGTTTGCAACGCTCAGTGCATGCGAGGATTCCAGTTTCCGGACGGCAGTGGCATAACCAACATCGAGTGCCGGAACGGCCAATGGGTGCACACCAAGACTGGACTTTCCACAACCCCAGACTGTGCTCGTAAGTTGGAAAAATCGCCTTACCCTGGGTCCCTCTAACTCCAGTCATTCTTCTAGCCACCTGCGCTCCTGCTTGCCAGAACGGAGGACAGTGCATCAGCTTTAATGTGTGCCAGTGCTCGAAGCTGTATCGCGGAGCCCACTGCCAATTTAGTAAGATTCAAATAATGTATCTAGAAAAATAGGTCATCGATCATCGTCCGATCTTAAATTTTCTTCATTTAAAAGCTATAGATTTCCAACTCCTCCTATATTTTTTGTTTACTACCGAAAATTTCTTTTTTTTTAAGTTTTTAGAATAGTTTCTGTATAATTTTTAAATGGTTTTGGCCCGAAAAGTTAAATTCGATTTTATGGATCCAATACACAGAACAACCTATTAACAGTATCATACATATTATATTATATATCTTATATGCAAATATATAACGAATTTTAAGTATTTGAAAAAGAAGGATCTGACCTAGACTTTAGTTAGCCCTTCAAATTGGTTCCAAATCTTATTTCTTGTATCACTAAATAAGACAGAGATACATAAATTAATTTTTTTTAGATATTAACAGTTGCAACGTGACGAATACGAACTTCAATGGTAACTACAAGTGCGCCTACGAAATGGAGGAGGCACGCTGCACTTTCAACTGCCCTCAAGTGCCCGGGTTAAAGGTCCAAGGTCGCCTCGACATCGAATACAAGTGCAATTACCAGACGGGGCAATACAGGCCTGCCACGCTGCCAATGTGTATTTTCCGTAAGTCCTGCGTGGTGATTAATAGAATTTTGTACCGCAACTCATGTTACTTCTATGGCAGCTCCCGGATATACGATTCGCTCCAGCACTGCCACACAAAAGGTAACAAAGCAGGCAGGATCCATTTACCACGGAGGTTTCAGTGGCGAATTGGCTTACGAGATCCGCACGGAAAGGGAGAAGCTTTTGGCCTTGTTGGCAAAGTACAAAGATCTAGAGCGGAAAAGTGTAAGTCCTATTTAAAAATATACTTTCAAACCGCCTAATCCAGTGTATATTTCTCTGCAGGAGTGGTGGTCGTCGGAGGAGACAGTGGTCACTCCCGGCAGGTACTCCCTGTACCAGAGCAACGATTTGGATTTGGTCATTGACAAGACGCCCCGCCCAGCCCTTTGCACCACTTGGGGAGGCATCAACATCAAGACTTTCGACGGTCTTGTCTTCAAGTAAGTGATGCCCATCACGTGGAGAATGACGATTATATTCCGGATCCCTTTTTTTCATAGGGCTCCTCTATCCTGCTCACATACCCTGATTACGGACAAGGTGTCGGGAACATTTGACATTATCCTGAAGGCCTGTCCCTATGGTTCCGGCTACGGCTGCGCCCACACCCTGAAAATTCTATGGCAGTCGGTTCTTTACACGTTCGAGAATCTGAGTAAGAAGTTCCTCTTTGATTGAGAGTTTTAACCCCAAATTCGAATTGCAGACGGAACCATGCAGCTGTCCACGCCGATCAAGAAGCTTCCCATGCCCGTGCAAGTAATGGGCATGAAGGTTATGCCCGTGGCCCAGCATGTCCAGATCGAGCTCGAGTCCGTGGGCATCAAGCTGGACTGGGACCATCGTCAGTATGTGTCTGTTCACGCCGGTCCCCAGATGTGGAGCAAGGTGGGCGGTCTGTGTGGCTCTTTGGACGGCGACTTTAACACTGACCTGGTCTCCAAGACCGGTAAGAAGCTGGAGACGATCAAGGCCTTCGCAGATGCATGGCGCGTGGAGGACAGAAGCGAGATGTGCCAGGTGGAGAACAGCGCCGAGCTTGACTTTGGGATAGAGTCCTGCCCGCAAGCCAAGATGCAGAAGGCGGCCTCAGTCTGCGAGCGCCTACTGGCCAACGAGAAGCTTGGCGACTGCATCAAACCTTTCAACTACGACGCCCTGATCCGGTCCTGTATGGCCGACTACTGCAACTGCGCCAACCAAGAGCACCCGGAGAGCTGCAACTGCGACTCCATCGCGATGCTGGCCAAGGAGTGTGCTTTTAAGGGGATCAAGCTGGAGCACGGCTGGCGGAACCTGGAGATATGTCGTAAGTCCTTCGGTCCCCAGCATGGAAAGCCATTAATCCCATTCGATTTTCAGCGATCAGCTGTGGCTTTGGTCGGGTCTATCAGGCCTGCGGTCCTAATGTGGAGCCCACCTGCGACTCGAACGGAGCCATCACCCCCTCCAGGGAGTCCTGCAATGAGGGCTGCTTCTGCCCCGAAGGCACCGTCCAGTACAAGGAGGCCTGCATCACCCGCGAGCTCTGTCCCTGCACACTCCGCGGTAAGGAATTCAAGCCGGAATCTGCCGTAAAGAAGAACTGCAACACCTGCACCTGCAAGAACGGGCAGTGGCGGTGCACGGATGACAAGTGCGGCGCTCGGTGCGGAGCCATCGGCGACCCGCATTACCAGACGTTTGACGGAAAGCGGTACGACTTCATGGGAAAGTGCTCGTACCACCTCCTGAAGACCCAGAACCTGTCGGTCGAGGCTGAAAACGTCGCCTGTTCAGGGGCTATTTCGGAAGGCATGAACTTTGTCGCTCCCGACAATCCATCCTGCACCAAGTCCGTGACCATCAGATTCGTCCTGCGCGACGGTACTCCCTCCACGATTAAGCTCGACCAGGGCCTGGTCACTTCCGTCAACGAGAAGCCCATTGCCAAGCTCCCGAAGATGTTGGGCCTGGGCGAGATCCTGATACGGCGAGCCAGCTCCACCTTCTTGACCGTGGAGTTTGCCGATGGCATCCGGGTGTGGTGGGATGGAGTGTCGCGGGTGTACATCGACGCCCCTCCCAGCTGGCGCGGGCAAACTAAGGGCTTGTGCGGAACCTTCAACTCCAACACCCAGGATGACTTCCTCACTCCCGAGGGCGATGTGGAAACGGCGGTAGAGCCGTTCGCCGACAAGTGGCGGACCAAGGACACCTGCCAATTTCCGGCCGAGAGCCACCAGGGGCCGCATCCCTGCACCCTCAACCCGGAGAAAAAGGCCCAGGCAGAGAAGCACTGCGACTGGATCCTCCAGGACATCTTCCAGGAGTGCCACTTTATGGTCGAGCCTGAGCAGTTCTACGAAGACTGCCTGTACGACACCTGCGCTTGCAAGGACAAGCTCTCCAAGTGCTTCTGCCCCATTTTGTCGGCCTACGGCACGGAGTGCATGCGGCAGGGAGTGAAGACCGGCTGGCGGATGACAGTCAAGGAGTGCGGTGAGTGAGGACTTCCATCCAAGTTTTTATTTCCAAAATATACTGTGTAACCCATTGTCCTTTGCAGCTGTTAAGTGTCCAATGGGGCAGGTGTACGACGAGTGCGGTGACGGCTGCGCTCTCACCTGCGACGACCTGCCCAGTAAGGGCACATGCAACCGGGAGTGCGTCGAGGGCTGCCGCTGCCCCCACGGGGAGTACATTAACGAGGAAGGCGAATGCGTTCCCAAGAGCAAGTGCCATTGCACCTTCGACGGCATGAGCTTCAGGCCGGGCTACAAGGAGGTGCGTCCCGGCGAAAAGTTCCTGGACCTGTGCACCTGCGCGGACGGTGTGTGGGACTGCCAGGATGCCGAGCCAGGCGATAAGGAAAAATACCTTCCGTCGTCGGAGCTGCGCTCCAAGTGCGCCAAGCAGCCCTACGCCGAGTTTGTCAAGTGTGCTCCTAAGGAGCCAAAGACCTGTAAGAACATGGACAAGTACGTGGTAGACTCCTTGGACTGCCTTCCCGGCTGCGTCTGCATGGAGGGCTACGTCTACGACACGTCCAGGTCGACCTGCGTCCTGCCCACTAACTGCTCCTGCCACCACGCTGGAAAGAGCTACAACGATGGGGAGACGATCAAGGAGGACTGCAACCAGTGCCTGTGCCAGTCCGGCAACTGGAAATGCTCTAAGAACGGATGCGAGTCCACGTGCAGTGTCTGGGGTGACTCTCACTTCACCACCTTCGACGGGCACGACTTTGACTTCCAGGGAGCCTGCGACTATGTTTTGGCCAAGGGCGTCTTCGACAACGGGGATGGCTTCAGCATAACCATTCAGAATGTCCTGTGCGGCACCTTGGGAGTCACCTGCTCCAAGTCCCTGGAAATTGAGATATCCGGCCATGCCCAGGAGTCGTTGATCCTCAGTGCGGACTCTGCCTACAGCACCGATCCGAACAAAACCCCCATCAAAAGTAAGTGACACGTTTCTTAACAAATGAGTTTTTTATTAATGATTTTTTTTTTACTCATCAGAACTGAGGGACAGTGTCGCCTCCAAGGGCTACAACGCATTCCACATCTACAAAGCGGGAGTCTTTGTGGTCGTAGAAGTGATTCCCCTGAAGCTTCAAGTGAAGTGGGACGAGGGCACCCGCGTCTACATAAAGTTGGGCAACGAGTGGCGCCGAAAGGTGAGCGGACTGTGTGGTAATTACAACGGCAACAGCCTTGACGACATGCAAACCCCTTCGCTGGGCCTGGAGACGAGCCCCATGCTCTTCGGCCACTCCTGGAAGCTCCAGCCGCACTGCTCGGCCCCAGTGGCCCCTGTCGAGGCCTGCAAGCAGCACCCGGAACGCGAGACCTGGGCGCAACTGAAGTGCGGCGCCTTGAAGTCGGATCTGTTTAAGGAGTGCCACGGGGAGGTACCTCTAGATCGGTACTGGAAGCGCTGCATCTTCGACACCTGTGCCTGCGACCAGGGTGGCGACTGCGAGTGCCTGTGCACGGCGGTGGCCGCTTATGCGGATGCTTGTGCTCAGAAGGGCATTCACATTCGATGGAGGTCCCAGCACTTCTGCCGTAAGTGAACCAAAAAAAAACCAAAACTTTCCTTAATATTTCCTTTTAGCCATGCAATGTGATCCCCACTGCGCTGAGTACAAAGCCTGTACTCCAGCCTGCGCCGTGGAGACCTGCGACAACTTCCTGGACCAGGGAATCGCCGAGCGCATGTGCAACCGGGAGAACTGTCTGGAGGGATGCCACATAAAGCCATGCCAGGAGGGATTCATCTACCTGAATGACACCTACCGGGACTGCGTGCCCAAGGCCGAGTGCAAGCCGGTGTGCATGGTGAAGGAGGGCAAGACCTTCTACGAAGGGGACGTGACGTACACGGACTCCTGTTCCACGTGCCGCTGCTCCAAGCGCAAGGAGATCTGCAGTGGAGTCAAGTGCGACGCTCCCACAACGCCAGCGCCGTGGGCGCCCATTGTGCAGGGCACGACAACCTCTCCTCCTATGGCCACCCAGAATGAGACCAAGTGCGTCAAGGGGTGGACGCGGTGGTGCGATAAGGACCGCGACTTCTCGGACAAGAGCGTGCGGCTGAACGATGAGGAAAAGTTGCCGCGGTACGATCGACTGGAAAACATCTACGGAACGTGCCTCAAGAAGTACATGACCAAGGTGGAGTGCCGCGTCAAAGACACCCACGAGGATCCTGCGCAGATGGACGAAAACGTGGTGTGCAACCTGGACGTGGGTCTCCAGTGCACCGGGAAGTGCCACGACTACGAGTTGCGGGCCTTCTGCCAGTGCGATGACCAGCCCACGCCAGAGGCTCCAAGGCCCACCGAGAAGCCTCAAATCGGGCTGGCGTGCGATGCCGCCATCCTGCAGTACAAGGAGTTCCCCGGTGATTGCCACAAGTTCCTGCAGTGCCAGCCCAACGAAGTGGACGGTAGTTGGATCTACGTTGAGAAGACATGCGGTGACTACATGATGTACAACCCCAGCCTGTTTATTTGCGATCATATCGCCACCGTCCAGCAGATTAACCCCAAGTGCGGCGCCAAGC
The DNA here is from genome assembly GCA_035047325.1 of Drosophila vallismaia. Taxonomy (NCBI): domain Eukaryota; kingdom Metazoa; phylum Arthropoda; class Insecta; order Diptera; family Drosophilidae; genus Drosophila; species Drosophila vallismaia. Next base: position 22,862,704 of record JAWNPU010000055.1, on the reverse strand, counting down.
CCCCCACTGAACCGGAAACCGAGCCCCTTAAGCTGTGCCCCGAGGGGCAGGTCTGGAGCGACTGCGCCAACCAGTGCGAGCACGCCTGCCACTACTATGGCAGCATCCTCAAGAAGCGCGGACTCTGCCACCCCGGGGAGCACTGCAAGCCGGGTTGTGTGGAGCTGCAGCGGCCCGACTGCCGGGGTCAGGACAAGTACTGGCGCAACGAGACTACCTGCGTGCACGTCGACGAATGTCCCTGTATGGACAAGAACGAGCTCTACGTTCAGCCCCACAAGCCCGTTGTCGGGGAGTTCGAACTTTGCCAATGCATAGATAATTCCTTTACTTGCGTGCCAAACAAACCGGAGCCTATTCCAGTACCACCCAAAGGTACGTTTAAAGAGACTTCTACCTGCTGTGCTTCCTAGCCATATAACTTGTACATTCCAGAAGAGGGAGAGACTAGAGGCATCCCCATTGTCCCCATTTTGCCAGTCACGTTGACGCCTCCCCTAGAGTGCTCCCCAGAAAGGTAAAATGTTGATTACATTCAGAATTCATTGAAACTCAAATGTCCTTGTTCTCAGGCTCATTCCCAAGATAGAAAATATTTTGCACCCCCAACCAGATGGCATTTTCATTGCCAGCTCCCAACTTGGTCCCGAGCACGGACCCCCGATGGCTCGCCTCACCAAAGAATTCCCCAAGGGCAGCTGGTCACCGAGCATCAACGACCAAATGCAGTACCTCGAACTTCACTTTGACAGGCCTGAGCCATTCTATGGAGTGATCATGGCTGGAAGCCCCGACTTCGACAACTATGTGACACTTTTCAAGGTAACCCTTCTTCCCAAATTTGTTTCCTGTAAAGATCCATTCCTTGGTCGATTTGTAGATCCTTCATAGCCACGACGGAGTAAGCTACCACTATCTGGTTGATGAAACGGAGAAGCCACAAATGTTTAGTGGCCCCCTGGACTCAAGGGCTCCCGTAGAGACACTTTTTAAAATTCCCATCGAAGCCAAATCGCTCCGGATTTATCCCCTCAAATGGCACGGCTCGATTGCCATGCGCGTGGAGCTTTTGGTGTGCGGCGACAAGGTGGTTCCAGTGCCCATAGTCTCCCTCCCAACCACTACGGAGAAACCAACTCAGCTGAGAAACCAGGAATGCGTGGACCAAATGGGGGTGGATGAAGGGAAACTATACCCGGAACAAGTACAGTCGAGCAGCCTGTGGCAATGGCCAGAGCTCCCCAAGAAGCCACAGATCCTGGACCTGCTCAAGCTTTCCACTCCCCTCGCCTGGCGGCCACTTGCCAACACTCCGAACGAGTTCATTCAATTTGACTTCCTTGAGCCCCGGAATATTTCCGGTTTCATCACAAAGGGCGGTCCGGACGGCTGGGTTACGGGCTATAAGGTGATGTTTTCCAAGAAAAAGCCCACCTGGAACACGGTGCTTAACTCCAACGGACAGCACCGTATCTTCGAGGCCAACGTGGACGCTTACACAGAGCGCACACACCACTTCAAGAACCCGATCCTAACGCAATACCTCAAGGTGGTGCCAGCCAAGTGGGAGAGAAACATCAACATGCGCATCGAGCCTCTTGGATGCTTCCAACCGTATCGTATGTTACTCCCTAGCGTCATCCTTTCATCCTTTATTTATTCTGCTTTCTCCAGCTGAGATCCAGCGACAGGTGCCCGTGGACCACAGCGAGCCCACCAAGTGCAACGTGTGCGAGGGTATATCGGCTCCCGGCCCGAACGAGATCTGCGAGTGCGTGGATCAACTATTCTGGGACGGCAGCAGCTGTGTGCAGCACAACCTGTGCCCCTGCGTCGAGAACTACGTCAGCTACCCTATCGGAAGCAAGTTTGAGAACTCCGCCTGCGAGGAGTGTGTCTGCGTCCTCGGGGGCCACAAGAACTGCAAGCCGAAGAAGTGCCCTCCGTGCCAGGACCTCAAGCTCCGATCTGTCATTACCAGCGACTGCTTCTGTAAGTGCGAGCCGTGTCCGAAACACCAGCGATTATGCCCCTCCAGTGGCGACTGCATTCCCGAGATTCTGTGGTGCAACGGGATACAGGACTGTGCCGACGACGAGGACTCCAGCTGCAGGGATTCGTTTACCGTGGAACCCGATATCAAGCGGGAAAAGAACGAAAGTATGTTATTAGAATCAATAAACTCAAGAAAAGTATTTATTGGTGCTTTTGTGTCCGCGTTCCAGCTGAAGTCATCACTTGTCCTGTCCCGGAATGTCCGCCGCATATGAAGATCAAAATAACCGAGAAAAAGCAACGGAAGATGTCCAAAATGTTCACCTTCTCCAAACAGGTGTCCATCGTGGACGACGGTGTCACCATTACAAAGACGAAGTTCATCTCCTCAAAGGAGCAGCTCTTGGCACTGCCTAGCCAAGAACTGGACTTCCAAGTGGAGGAGCAGTGCGAAGAATTCACCTGTGTCCCCATTCCAACCACGCAGGTGAACAAGAACGAGACTATTACCTGCACAGAGCCCAAGTGCCCGGAGAAATACGATATCGAGCTGGACATGAGCGCCGCCAAGGCGGGAGACTGCTTGAAGTACACCTGTGTCCTTAGACCCAATAAAGACGATGTTTGCGAAATCAGCGGCAAGAGCTTCACCACTTTCGACGGAACTGTCTTCAAGTACAGGCCCTGCAGCCACATCCTGGCCAGGGATATCCACAACGGTAGCTGGTCCATATCGGGTAAACAAAAATTTTCTAATAGTCAAAGCTCCCTGACTAATGACTTGTGGTCCTGGTTATTTAGTTCATCAGGATTGCAGCGACGAGCACCGAAAGATTTGCCGCAAGGTGATCACCATTCAGGACAAAGAGGCCGGAAACGAACTGATCCTGCTGCCGTACCTGAAGCTTAAGTTCAATGGCTTCGAATTCACCGTGGAACAGCTTATAAACTCCCCAATTTGCAAAGCATCCTTCGTGGTTTCCCAGCCGGGAAAAACTCTTTTAGCGGTGTCGACGAAGTACGGCTTCTGGGTCCAGCTGGATGACATCGGAATTGTCAAGGTGGGCATCTCGTCAAAGTTCATACGCACCGTCGATGGTCTGTGCGGATACTACAACGGAAATCCCCGGGACGACAAGAGGTCTCCGGAAGGCCAGATCATTCCTAACACGGAAATGTTCGGCGACAGCTGGTACGACAAGCGGATCCCGAAGGATCAGTGCGGAGACTTGAAGTGCTCCCGAGACATGCAGGCCAAGGCCCTCCAGCTCTGTAACATTATCCAGTAAGTTTTTTTTAGCTTTGCAGCACCAGGTGCAGGTGTGAGTTCTCTTTCTTTGATTTCTAATTCATAACAATTTCCCATCCACAGCCATCCCACTTTCGCCCGATGCCACAAGGCCGTGAACTACAAGCAGTTCCTCAACAACTACTGCCTCGAGGCGGCGTGCGATTGTATGATTGCCAACAACGGGGACACAGCCGCCTGCAAATGCAACATCTTGGAGAGCTTCGTGAAGAAGTGCCTCAGCGTTAATCCGTTAGTGCAGTTGACCACCTGGAGGACAGTGGCCCAGTGCGAGATCAGTTGCCCGGCTCCTCTGGTGCACACAGACTGCTACAAGCGACGCTGCGAACCGTCCTGCGACAACATTCATGGGGACGACTGCCCGGTGCTTCCAGATGCCTGTTTCCCGGGCTGCTACTGTCCGGAGGGAACTGTGAGAAAAGGTCCGAACTGCGTGCCCATATCCGACTGCAAGGACTGCGTGTGCAACTCCTTGGGCGGGTCCAAGTACATGACCTACGACCGTAAAAGCTTCAGTTTTAACGGAAACTGCACCTACTTGTTATCACGGGATGTTGTGCTTCCTGGAGTGCACACCTTCCAGGTCTACGTCAGCATGGACGACTGCAAGAAACTGGGCCAGGTCACCGCTGTGGAAGGGGCCAGCTGCGCCAAGTCCCTGCATATCCTTAACGGAGACCACGTGATTCACGTCCAACGCGTTCCCAAAAAACCGAAGTCATTACAGGTCCTGGTCGACGGCTTTGAAGTTAAAAGGATTCCTTACAAAGACAGCTGGATCGGCATCCGCCAGGTGATCGGCAAGGAGCTCGTCCTTTCGCTTTTGGACTCCCACGTGGAGCTCTCTGCGTCCTTCGAGGAGCTCATATTCTCCTTGGGAGTGCCGAGCATCAAGTACGGAAGCAAAATGGAAGGCCTATGTGGTGACTGCAACGGGAATGCCGGGAACGATCTGCAGCCCAATCCGGCGAAGAGGAAGCCTGGCGTGGATGTCATCCAGAGCTGGCAAGCGGACGAGCCAAAGTTGGGCATCGTAGAGGAGTGCCTCAGCGAGGACGTGGCCAAGCAGGACTGCATTCCCCTTCCACCGGAGAAGGATCCGTGCCTGCAGTTCTACAACTCCGAGCTGTTCGGCAAGTGCCCCCTTGTGGTGGACCCCATTGTCTACGTGTCCGCATGCCAGCAGGACATCTGCAAGCCCGGAAACACCCAGCAGGGTGTCTGTGTGGCACTCGCGGCCTACGCCAAGGAATGTAACCAGCACGGGATCTGCACCAAATGGCGCAGACCTCAGCTCTGCCCCTACGAATGCCCAAGCGACATGGTCTACGAACCGTGTGGCTGCGCCAAAACCTGCGACACCATCAAGGCCCTGTCGGAGTTCGATGCAGTCAGCCTAAAGAACCAGGAAAGCTTCGTCCACACAGTGAAGAGCGACGAAATGTGTCTGAGCTCGGAGCGTTTCGAAGGATGCTTCTGCCCGGCAGGCCAGGTGATGGACGACGGCAAGTGTGTGCCCGAAGTAGCCTGCACAAAGTGCGACGACGGGCTGCACCTACCCGGTGATTCGTGGCAAAAGGGCAAGTGCATTGACTGTCACTGTAATCAGGCGGGCAAGACATCGTGTATGGAAAAGAAATGCCAGGTGGAGGAGCACATTTGTGCCGAGGGCTACAAGCCCGAAACCATCGTCAGCAAGGAAGACTGCTGCCCCAAGTACCGATGTGTCCCGGAACAGAAAGACCCAGCGAAGGTATGCCTTGCTCCGCTCATGCCCATTTGCGGTCCAGGGCAGTTCAAGAAACAGAAGAACGATGTGAACGGCTGTCCCCAGTATATTTGCGGTAAAATCTTAATAATTTTTGCAATGGAGTAAAGCACTTATGCGAAATTACTTTTATTAGAATGCAAGCCAAAAGATGAGTGTGAGCCTTTGAAGGCACCGCAGGATCTGCGTCCAGGCGAAAAGATCGTGAGGATCGAGGAAGGCTGCTGTCCCACTCAGAAGGTAGTCTGCGAGCCGGAATTGTGCCCCAAGGCCCCCGATAATTGCAAAGAGCGGTTCTACGAGGTCAAGACCTTCAAGGATTTAGACATGTGCTGCCCCAAGCACTCTTGTGGTAAGTAAATTGGGTTTCTGAGGTGCATCATGGTATTAATATCTATTGAATTCCTTTTCAGTGCCACCCAAGGACTTGTGCATTGTCCAGTACGGACTTGAGGAGTCGTCCAAGTTCACAAAGCAAGTGGGAGAGAAGTGGACCCACGCAAAGGACGTTTGCATTCACGAGACCTGCTCATACGGCCCCGACGGTTCGTCCCAGGTGGTCAGCACTCTGGAACAGTGTGTTACTGACTGTGCCCCAGGATTCAGTTACCAGAGCGTGGACGCATCCAAATGCTGTGGCCAATGCATTCAGACTGCTTGCATATTTGAACAGAAACTCTACGATGTCAATGAAAATTGGAAGTCAGCGGACAATTGCACTTCCTACCTTTGCCTTAAAAAGGATCAGCAACTGCTGGTTTCCTCCTCGCAGGAAGTGTGCCCCGATGTGACCGGTTGTCTCTCGCATCTCTTGTACCAGGATGGCTGCTGCAAGCGCTGCAAGGTGGAGCCTTTAGTGGAGGACAAAAGTAGGTTACAAACAACAGACGAGCTCCAACTGACTAAAACCCTTTCGATTTCAGCCAACTGCCTACCAGTATCGTTAGCCGAGTCCCAAACAGCCCGGATCATTAAGGCTCCCAAGCTGGGCCACGGAGTATGCGTGAACGCCGAACCGATACGAGGGTTCACCGACTGCCAGGGCGCCTGCTCCTCAGGAACCAAGTACAATTCTCTGACGGACGTGCACGAGAAGTTCTGTACTTGCTGCAGCATCAAGTCCTATCAACCGATATCTGTGAAAATGATATGTGAGGATGGCCACACGTACATCCAAAAGGTTAGCTTACGCCTCTAATTCCTGCTCCAAACTGACCGCCAATTTCATTGCAGCACGAGGTACCCGCCAACTGCGGATGTTCGCCATGCTCGGAGTTCGGGAACCCCGCGATCGACATTAGGATTCAGCCCGACGTGCAATCACCTCTACTGAAATTACTGGGTTCGACGTAGCATTCTTTAAGACTAAAATTATACAAAAAAAACAAAGCAATATTCTATCTCGCAGGGGATAAAACTTCGAAAGTTTTATTGAAATAAATTAAATAAAATCAACTTTAAAGATAAAAAAGATTTCCGAAAGCTTGCTGAGCTGATTCGTGCTCGGCATGATTGAAACGAAAGTTAGTCCTGTGGGACAGAGTCCCGGCTCCCTTATTTTTTTTTTACTAATAAACGTTCTTTTCCTGGCTACTCGACCAATCGGGTTCACGAAGGATACGGCGCACTGTTTCTGAGCAACATGACTTTCCTAGCTCTCTACTAATCTGGTCAGTATGTTTTGGAGCTGGTAACTTCGGATTTTGTTATACTTTCGTCATATTGGTTAAAATTTAGTTTGAAGCGTTTTTCTCCTTATTTTCCACTCCATTTTCGTGGACTGTTATGCTAAACTGCAATCAATTTATAGCTTCTAAAACATAAAGTATTTTGAGAAAAAATCGTGCGTTTTATAAGTTCAAATAATATATTAAGATTTAAGATCTACAAAATTCCTATCGAAATGGAAACGAGAACTTAGTCGGTTTGAATATCGCAATTAATGAATCACAAAATATGGTTTATACATCGACCATAATGCAGGATAATGCCACAGCTGTGACTCTTTCACCCACAAAAGTAGATCATCGTAGCTATAAAAGCTACTTGTATTACTCAAGGAACTCGACTTGAAAGTTGGCAACATCAATAGAAGAGTGACATGGACTCGAAACAAATATTTTTTTTACCTGCTTTATTATATCATGTAGGCAAAGGTCTAATTCAATTGCAAAAGGATATGAAAATGAAATAAAATTATCAATTTAACCCAAATCAATGTACTCGTGAGACTCAAGTTACAAAGCTCACCAAAAGCACAAGCTTAGAATAGAATAAAACACAAGTGCCGCAAATAAAAGTACCATAATCAGATGAGAATTAAGCTCAACTGCATATGACTTAAAATAAAATACATATGTGTTTTGATTAAAGTATTAATTAAATCATAAATTTCAAATTACAAATAAAATAAGAACACAAATAAATAATCCTTCGGCTCCTTATCAAGATCTGTGTTTTGGAGGCCAGACAATATTTAGACTTTCGTTTTATTTTTTTATTATTTAATTTAATTTAATAGTTTATTTCCTTTAGAAAATAAATACTCGTATTAATAAAAATAGAATTATAAATTCATTTCTTTGGGTTAAATTAAGATTAAAATTTTTCCCCCTGTGGTTTAATGGTGATGTTGTGAACCTGAAAAAATATAAAATTATCACATACAAAAAATGTAGCAATATTTGGGATAAAAGGAAAGTGCAATATTTGGACGAGTTTTGTCTCGCCGTTTTTAACAATAGTTTTAAAACATATTTGGCTCTTTTAAGAACTAATACTAACCTGTACATTGGGCGGAGTTCCGATGGCCCAAAGCACTGCATCCGCAACATCTGAACAATGCAACATGGGCATGTGCTGTTTAATGACACCCTGGATTTGCTGCGGCAGGATGTCCGTATCAACGATTCCTGGACTAATTGTCTGCAAGCACAAGGACATTGATTTGTTCGGTTGACGATGTTGAAGGAAGTTCAACACTTACCGACACTCTGACTTGGGTTTTGTGCCGCTGGAACTCTTGGCGATAGATCTCGTTCATTGCCGTGAGGGCAAACTTGCTGGCCGGGTAAATGTTCAGAGACGGCAGTTGGGGCCCGAGATTGGGCACCTGTTGGCCAGCAACACTGTTCACGATAACTACGTGGCCTTCTGCTCCGCGCTCCCGCATCGATTGGAAGGCTTCCCGGATGCAATAGACGCCGCCCATTACATTTGTCTCCATGGTGGCCCGCATGGCCGCGGCGTCGTTCTGCCCACTAAGCTCGCCGGTGGCCATGATGCCGGCGTTACTCACCAAAACGTCCACGGCGCCCAGGTGGCTTTTGATCCACGCGAAAGCCTCAGTCACTTGCTCGTCTCGTGATACGTCGCAACGGATAGCATGCACTCGGGATTGCTCCTCTGGCGGCAGTTGCTGGCGGAGCTGCTCGACTCTCTCCTGACGCCTAGCAAGCCCGACAACCACCATGCCAGCTCCGACCAATGCCCGGGTACAGGCTGCTCCGATTCCGGAACTGGCTCCCGATACTATCGCCACTTTGTTCCGCCAACGCTCCATGGCACCCAATGACTGACAGACAAGACTCAACGGCAACGGGCAACGGGCACCAACCACTGGGACAGAGAAGCCATAACAAACCAAGTTAAGTCATATCGATCGCCCAAAGCTGCGGGGGAAACTAGAACACTCTAAGGGACTCTCTGGCTGAGGAGCGCTTTCGGTTACCCCAAAAGGTTACACTGACGAAAAAATCAATTGGAAACATTTTTCATTATGAGAAAGGTTTAAAATATTATGACCTTCTAACCTTCACAGGACCCCATTTTACTTACTCCCTAGGATACTCAAAGTAACAGAGTCCTACCCTTAGTCGTTAATTGGTTCCTCTGGAACTTATATCAAAAATTATAGACTCTAGAATGATTATTAGATCATCCTCAGTTTCTGGATAAATAATCAACTGGGGCAGTCTTCCATGGTTCTTATCGGTTATATCGGATATAAAGTGAATTAGTGGTATTACCCTTGTAGAGGGTATTATTATTTGTTCATAAGTGTGAAACGCAGTGAAGGAGACATCGCCGACTTAATAAAGGATCACCTTCTGAGTCGATATAAGCACGTCCGTCTATCCGTCGCTCTGTCTGATCGACCAACTCTATGCGATATTTCCTCCGCTTTAAGTGAGCTTTCCTTTCTTGATATTTAATAAGTTAGTTTTCATCCGTTTTGGAGAAAACCATATTTTTTGCTTGAAAGTTAGCTATTTGGATTTTTCCTTTGATGAATTAATATCTCTATGTAACCCGTGATAGTTATTTGATCTATGAGTTCCAGGGAATAGGCCCACGTATAACCGAATTCGGTCTTAAGTTCGAATCATTGAATACTTAATAAATATCTTAAGCTATTGATTGAAAGCAAAAGTGGTGGGTGTTTCAACTCCGTGGCTACGGAAAAGTGTATAGGCCGGTCTAAAACACACGACTATACCCGCTACTTTGTTGCATTGTTGTATTTGGTTCCGATTGGATGCCGACAAAGCCAGTTCTAAAACATGTTGGAAGCTCCGACTTTACTCAAGACCGAAGCTGTAATACCCTGGATTTTGGTTTGGGTCGCCCATTCAATGATCTATAATTTCAGATCCTGGAGATCTAACGCTAGTTTTTGTAAATGTATCTCCAAAGTTAAATTACTTTTTTCAAAGCTGTATGGTATATGAAACTCCTTCTATCATATGTAGAGACCCTCTGTGAGATACACTAATTTTGCTTAATAGACAGAGGTGGTCCATTATTTTTTTAAAGGGGTCTATAAGAAACGTTTTTCCAGTCCTTTTCTTTTCAAAGTATGTTTACTAATTGCACCACTAAGGCTCTGAGGGTCCAAGGTTTTCGAAATGTGTATGCCTTCAAACTCTAAAAGTTTCAAAGAACCCACATGGTGGCACCACTGGAGGAGGATTTTCATTTACAATTGCCCAGCTAAGCGCGACGGTAGAGTGTTTTCACTCTCTGAAAGTTGTAGTTTTAATTTTGTATTGTTCCGCAGAGAGATTCGTTGCACTGGAGGGAAAACATCGTCGCACCGAGCTCAGTCGTTCAAATTCCAAATTCTAACAAAAGAATGGAGTACGCAACGTTCCTGATGCTGCATTTCGACGAACATATTACGTATTGTTTTCACTAACAAAATTCGCAGTTGATATTTAACTTAATTATGGGACGGTGTTTCCAATACAAGTTGTTGCTTAATCTGTGTAATGTTTGTTTCTTGGTAAGTCAAAAACAAGAAAAACCATTTAGAAATATAGTGCCAATTTAAAACAAAAAAGAGGTAAAGGATCGTAACCAACCTAAGGAAACCACCAAAAAATTCATAACCTACCTAAGGGCACGCTCATATCTGTTCCAATCTACGCAGTCACCATGATCAAAAGCTACCACAATTTCAGGTGTACACTTGGACAGTTCTGCCCCTTTTGGGTTTCGTTTTGGTCCGCTGATCTTCAGAAGACTCACTAGGCTATTTCTGTTTCTGTTTAAACCTATTTAACTTGTAACGCTACATGTGTTCCAGATATGTGGCTTCCTGCTAATTGCATCGGGCTGCTACCTGTACTCGGACGGCAAGCGGATTCTCCTCTCCAGACTTTTTGCAGCCTCCAGTGACCGGCTGAACTCGCTTCCCCAGCCGCTGCTCCACTACATTGCCCTGGGAGTTGCCTCGGCGGGATTAATAGCTGTGCTGGCCGCTGTCGTGGGCTGCTGGGCCAATTGCCTGCACACTTATTTGTTTCATAGCATTTACTTTCTGAGTGTGGTGGCCCTTCTTCTGACCGAATCGGTCGTCTGCCTGGCCATTACGCTTTGGCCCCACTGCCTGGGCATCAGCTTGGACGAGAGTCAAATGGTAAGAGCCCTGCAATCCCACTATGGAGTACCTGGACAGGAACAATTCACAAACGCCATGGACTTGGCTCAGACACGTTTTGGGTGCTGCGGGATGAAGAGCTCTCTCGACTACGATACATCTCTGTGGCGCCTGCAGAACTTTGGCCAGAGGAATTGGCCTGTGCCGCTCAGCTGCTGCGTTTTGGAAAATGCACCGCAACCGTTGGCCTATCTGGATCCCAAGCCAGTAAACGCATCCGTTTGTCAGTCCCTCGACCGATTGAGTTACGAGAGGGAGCGCTTTACGGAGTCCTGCCTTCCCCATCTCGACGACTGGTACCGGGAACATTACAGTGTTTTCCTCGGTGCCAGCCTGGTGCTGGCACTGGTGGAGATCTGTGTCCTCCTTGGCATTATTATGAGTTGTGCTGGCCTTGCCTCCGAAAGGGCTGTGCTGAAAGGCTGTACTGAAGTTGTGCCAGACCGAAAGCGAAGGGTAAAAGTTGTCCAGTCGAGTCTGGCCCTAATCGAAAACATATACGAGCCAGAAGTTGAACTTCGGCCTAAAGCCAGGCAAACTACAGAAGTACAAGGACCTAGTAGACATGTCAGCAGTGAGGATTTCAGCGACTATTATTCAAAGCGTCAATACCCGTAAAAAAATCCGTATTCCCCAATATAAATTTTACCATAAGTGTAAAAACCAATAAAACTTTTGAATCCACATCTAGGGATCGAAAAGTATTTTTTTTTTGTATAGCAGTGACCGATATTATTATAATTTTTAAAACCAAAATATATATATATAAGAGTAGTTTTTCAATTTTTATTTTAAAATTGTTTGCTTAAGACTTATTTTTAGGGACAAAGCTAACTCCGTCACTGTGTTGCGCTTCTTTGAATAAAATTATAATACCCTCTATTAGGTTAAAATAATCAAAATTTTAAAGAAATTCATCATTAATATTTAAACAATTAAATTTTATTGTCTATTTTTATTTTATTGAAATTTGGACTTTTATTTATTTTAAGAAATATTATTCATTGCCCTTTTGAAATGTTGCACCCAATAAAATCGCCACTAGGCTAATGGTCAAAATTCTTTTTTAAATAGCCTATAGCCCTCCTGGCTTATAAATGTTAAAATATCTTGAAATCCACTACGAAGGGGATGAGGAGTCCTAATCCCTGTGGACTCTGACTTTGCTTCTGAAGAGGTTAAGTTGCCGAATCTTGGTGATCTAGAATTCCTACGTGTGAAAATCACTATGTCGCTTCAATCACTGTTCATCACATGCTCATACTTACCACCTTCTTCAGAACCGCCTACATACTGACACCACTTATCTGCCATTCAGCTGGTTTCTAATCGCATGTCCGACAGTGACCTGCTAGTGACTCTAGGAGACTTTAATTTACTTGTACTTATCTGGTCAAACATCGAGAATTCACCATGAGTTTACTGAGGGTATGTTCGACATATCCCCTTGTCAAATAAACCACGTAAGGAATTCTTTAGTTCGGCTTTTAAATCTATGTTCTGTTTCTGATCCAGATGGAATAACCCTTTCCAAAGCCATGCCACTTTCATCCCCAGAAGATCCTTACCACCCAACGCTTGAGGTGTTGATTGTAACCCTTAATGGTAGTACCTTCAGTCTCCCCATGGAATACATAAAACTCACTGCTTTTGCAAGGCTGATGGTCTAAGGATTTTAATGACCCTTATATAACTAAAAGCTTATACGTATCTTTAGTACGTCCAATTCTGGAGTACGGGTCATGCGTCTGGAGCCTTCAATATGGGGTTCATCAAGAACGCATTGAATCCGTTTAAAAGAATTTCTTAATTTTTGCTCTTAGGGGATTCAGCTGGGATGCAAATCTTCACCTCCCATCTTATTTTAAAAGACTCCTTCTAATCAATTTAGCTTCCCTAACCAATCGTAGAAAGATGCTGGCGGTCGTTTTCCTTTATAACCTAATTAATGGTAATGTAGACAGCCAGCATCTACTAACACGACTAACATTTAACATTCCAAATAGACGGACTAGAAATTTTAAATTTCGAAACCAAAAAATATTCAACATTTATCCCCAATATCGTCCTGTTTTGCCCTATAATTGAATGATCGGAAATACTAGAAAGTTGAAATTCACTGAGAGCATCTTTTTGGGTGATCTGGACCCGTCTAGAATTTTATACGGATCGGACGACTAAACTCTATAGCTGTCATTTTGGGAGTAGAATTCTCATAAATATTCTCATAACCAACTATATCCGATATTTTGTCTATCTAATATTATCTACTATTTTCTTTTTAGTTTTCTTGAAGTACAATATATAAAATTCATTCTTAATGCTGAATGTGTTTTAAAGACTCTATTTTGCAGATAAAGTGAAGATGGGTTCTTATATAAGAACTTGTGCGAAAACGTGATAAAACGATTCCCTTTGAAATGTCGTATTGCATAAACATAATTTTAAATTATAGGAAGTTTTATTTTAGTAGTACGAATAATTGAGGACAATTAACGAATTTTTTTAGGGGCTCAGCTGAATTTACGAGCTATTAAAGTTTTCGATTTAGCGGAGCACGAATTATCGGCATTCGACACAATACTATCGGAATCCTTTTCCTTATTTATTATTTTATGTAACCTTAGAAGAAAAATTAGTGTAAAGTAATTCAGCTCGATCGAAAACTAATGGGTGTGACCCAAACCATACCTTAAAACAATTCTTACACAAAAATTAATTAAGTCCAGCCACAAAAACTAATTTTTTTCAAACAGTAAAAACAAAGCTACAAGTTTTTATTTATTAAAGATTATATAAGAAATGTGAATAGTCCCAATCGCAATTATAATTACTATAAAGGCATTGCTAAACAATCTGAAATAGAATTAGAAGTGCCAAAACAAAGCGTAAAGGCATGACATACCGGGGGCATGAGTTCCTCTTAATCCATTCCCGGTAGAAGTACACGTCAGCGTAGAAGCCAGGGTGTGTCCCGCAACCGATTCCAAAGGAAACAACTCCGTACACCTTTCCGTCACAGATCAATGGAGACCCAGAGTCACCTTGGCACGAGTCAGGCTCTGTATCTTTTGGATCGGAGGCGCAGAACATTCCCTCAGGCACTTGCTCTGCGGCGTAATTTCTGCGGCAAATGCTCTGCGGCCGAATTTCCAAATCAGTATTCACAACTTCATCGGGCAACGGTCCATCCTACGGTATGGAAAAGGAAATTTTGGGACTTCTGTCATGTAATCTTAAAGCTTACCAATATAATTTTTCCCCAGCCAAGGGTGGTACACTTCAGTCCTGCCTCCGGCTTCCTATTGGTGATAGCGATGATGGCAGTGGCGTCTCCAATATTGAAAGCGTTCCCAAGTATTATTATTGCGATATCGTGATTATGGTATTTTTTTTTATACTTGGGATGTACTTTTATAGTTTTCGCTATCCTGATTTGCGTGGTTTTGGCAACTTCCAACCTTTGCTTCCATCCGGAAACGACCTGGACTACATCCGGGCTAAGCTTTACCCCCTCTTCGCTAAAATATTACATAAAATAGTGTTAACAAAATTGCATCCCAAAAAATTAAAGTATTAGCATTAGAAAAAGTTGCTGGCCATGAAAAAAACTAGAAAAAAATTAACAGACAATATGCAACTGAGTCTTCGTCCAAGAATGTAATATCCCACATCATTTTTTGTATTTGTGATTTTTATAAAAATAAAAATTGGTTTCATATAGTTGTATACCAATAACAAAAATTAAACCCCAGGATGTCAAGGGTTAATCATGAATACCTCGCAATTGGGGAACTATTTTAGGTAAATTTTCAAGTATTGATATTCAATTGGATCTTAATATAATATGGATATTAAAAGACTTACTTAGAGATGCTATTCTTTGCATGAAAAGTACATAAAAATATTAATGGAAAGGTTTAATATTCGTATAATATATGTATATAATTGTAACCGCAAAACCGCAAACCATCGTAAAAAAAATCGGTTATGTTTTAAGAACACAAATGTGACCTATTTTTGAGGCAATTTAATAATTTATGTTAACAGCAACGGTGATATGAAAACGAAGGAGAAAATAAATACTTTGAATTGGTTTTTGTTCCCCAGATTTACTAAATTCTTTCGGTCAGTTTGAAAAGAAAGGATTATTAACAGCTGAACCAAATATTTCACAAATAATAAAGTCGAAGAACATGCAATAGAAACATTTTATATTAAAATAGGAACGGTGTACCAAAAGACGATTTCAAAAAAGAGGGAACCCAGAAAGAGTTTACTTCACCATCTTTAAAGTTTTAACTGACGCCCAAACTGCAAGTATATGTCAATTATGAAGATTGCAGGAAATGCAGGATTTTTTTAAATTTTATTTAACAATTTAACAATGATCTGCTAAATATAAATATAAATATAATATAACTATTCTAAAAGGGATTCTAAGATTTTCAATTTATTAAAATTCAGGGGATAAAGTTTCAGATAGTTACAGATAGAATAGTTCAAAAGGGATCCTGTTAAGCGTAGTTGGATCTGCAAATAGGTAACCATAGGGGTCGGAAAGACCTATTTTTCCCATTAGAGATGCAAAAAGATAGATGGCTTAAAAGGTGTTTGGAATCAACCATACCATGTATAAGCATATGTACATTAGAAACATGACCCTAGCACAGGTTCGACGCTCCTTCAGGGGAGGTAACTTGTCAGGAAGACGATTGTCAGGATCCCAGTTTAGATTTTTTAGTGGAAATAACAGGAATTGCTTTTGCACCGACTCAATGCTATTTTGATGAGAGGAGTATTCAGGACTCCAAACGAACGAACAGTATTCAAGAATAGGACTAACTAGGGTGATATATAGGGATTTGGTGGTGAAAGGATCGCTGAATACTTTATACCATCGCTTAATAAAGGCTAACATTCCTGCGGCTTTTTTCACTGTCACAGAAATGTGACTATTAAACTTAAGTTTATGATAAAAAAGAACTCCAAGATCATTGATTGTGGAAACACGATCAAGGACGTCAAAAGTTTGCATTTTGAGTAGTTTAGGAAGAGAAGATTGATTGAGCACCACGAATAGAGCTCATCTAGGTCTAATAGCGGATATCTGTGCAGAAAATGTTCCGAGAAGGAAGAGCATAACTTGACATCATTAGCATACGTAAGCGTAGAGGCATAACTAATCGCATTAGGAAGATCGATTACAAAGAGTAAAAACAACAGTGGTCCTAGATAACTACCCTGCGGGACAATCGATATATTCATATATGCATATATTCATTTGCAGGTTATTGTTAGGGATTTTCCGACATGGTGATTCACTAGTTTAAATCCAGAAATAGGGATTCTAGGTTGAGAAAGTGTTTATTTAATGAGGCAAATTGTTTCCGAACCTCCCAGAAACCATTTCGAGTTTGCCGCATAAACGTGCGCTTCTCTCCTTCTATGTCTCGACAGGCCAAACAGAACCAGGTCAGACCGATGCCTTTACCCAAGAGATCACCAAGTCGGGCATAATGACCGACTCCAACGCATTTCATATGCGGGCAATGAAAAAAGGTGAGCAGGTTGTTGTTACAAGGCAAAGCAACGATTTTTGGTTACTTTGTCGTTGTTTGCGACTCACAGTTTTATCGCGTTTAACATAAACGAAGAATAGACGTTTAAAGTAAAACTTTTGAAGTGTGTTTCAGTTTGTGGACAACTTCGCGGTACTGCAGGTTGATTAGATCAATTCAGTGCTGACAATATTTAGCTAATTCGTGCGGGAACTTTCAAACTACGGAGCGATCTTAAGCCGACGTGATTAATGTTCATCAAGTTCAACGAAGTGATACGTACTCAAATTGGCAGTGGGCTGCAGTCAAGACGGCTCTTTTGCTTATGAGCGCACCTCCGCATCGGTGGTTGTCACCAAACCCGTAGACACTTTCGTATGCACGCATGGATACCACATACTTAAGAAGATGGTTAGTTTCAGGACGATAGCCCCCCACAATCAGGAATTCGAAACTATCATCATCTGTAACATTGGATGTCCGTGGCTGTCCTGTCGAAGCAGCTTGACTTTTTTGTAATTTCATGGACGATGTCTGGGTGTCCGCTACGTTTTTGGTGGACAATAAAATAATACCGAAGATACAAAAAAATTTTGACGAACTCATTTTAAATGTGGTTAGGTATAAAAAGTTTGTTTTTAATGACAACGTCCCTCAAGGCTGGCTGTGTTCGAGAATATATTTAAAGCGTAACGTTTTGTCCGGCAAAAAATAGCGTCTTCTTTTTATGCCAGTATTTTCTTGAAGATCATCTGCAAAAAGAAAATAACTCCGCAGTCTTTTAGCGGTTTCCATTCTTAAGAGATATAGGAGGGTGCCTTCATAGTTTAGATTCAATAACCAATTCAATTCAAACTGAGGGACTGGTTTGCGAAGAACTTGACAGACAGACATTCTTATATCGACTCAAAAGATAATCCAGATCTAGAATATAGAAGGTGTTTCCTTCACACTTCTTTTTTATGTGTAAGCTATAAAATTTCCTAAAAGTGACTCGATCAATCAAAACAGATCAATCAAATGTAACATAAATTATAAGCAAATTTTATTTGAAATATGTGTGTGTTGCTCATCAATGGAAAAATATTATATACGAATATTGAAAAACAAAACAACTATTATTTAATCATTTTTATATTATTAATCGTCAAGAAATAAAAAAAAATTACCGCTCGTAATAGTCAATATAACAAATCGTTTCTAAACCACATGTGATAGCAAAATCAGCAGAATCAGAACTAACTTTAATGGGAGGACGATCCGGGGACAGGAGTTCTCTTTAATCCATTGCCGGAAGAAATACACGTCAGTGTAGACGCCGGCATTCTCGGGCTCGCCGCAGCCACGACCAAAGGAAACGATTCCGTACACCATTTCGTCACAGATCATTGGACCCCCAGAGTCACCTTGGCAGCTGTCCACCTCGAAATTGTTTGGATTGGCGGCGCAGATCATGCCCTCATCTTTAAAGCCGCTCAACTTCCTGCAAAAACTCAGCGGTTGAACTACTATGTCTGCATTTACAGCCTCATCGGGTAGCGGCCCGAACTACGATATGAAAAAGAAAATCAAGGATTCCAGTATAAGGCCTAGGACTTAACCTGTACAATTTTTCCCCAGCCGACGACAGTGCACTTCAGTCCCGCCTCCGGCTTCTTATCGGCGATAGAGATGGTGCCGGCGGCGTCCCCCATCGACAAATCTTTTTCAGTTATCAAAATTCCTATATCGTACTTGTGGCTCCTGTCTTTTACGTATTTTGGATGCACCCTTACTTTTTTCACTTTTAACCTCTGCGTTTTTCCGGTGCTTACCAATCTTCTTGGCGTTCCGGCAATGACAAGGAT
This sequence comes from Drosophila vallismaia, assembly GCA_035047325.1. NCBI lineage: Eukaryota > Metazoa > Arthropoda > Insecta > Diptera > Drosophilidae > Drosophila > Drosophila vallismaia. The sequence goes on along the minus strand of JAWNPU010000055.1, from coordinate 22,844,283 downwards.
ATCCGAAGGCTTATTTCTATTATTTCTTCAAAAGGTTTAATGAAAATAGTTAGAAAAATTAGCTGTTTTTTAAAATGCATTTCATAAATGATTTCAATAAATGAAACTTAATCGCAATACTTACTCTTTAAATAGGCAGTGGGCTGCCGTCAAAATGGCGCGCTTGCTTATGAACGCACCTCCACAGACGTGGTTGTCGCCAAAAATGTGCTCCTGGTACTTTCGCAAGGATGCCACATACTTGACCAGGTCATTATTCGCGGGCCGATAGCCCCCGGTAACCAGAAATTGGAAATCCGACGTAGATGGATCATTGCTATTTATTGGTGAATGTCCTGACGCAGATTTAGTTTGTCGGAGCTTCATAGACGAGTTCTGCGTTTCCGCCACGCATCTGTAGACAAATAAAAAAATCCAAAAAATACAAGCAAATTTTGACAAACTCATTTAAGTTGGGGTTAGGGATGATCAAGTTTTTTTAATGACAACTATCGAAATACAATTTATCATAAAATATGTCATTTTCTGACATATTAAAAAAAATAAATAAATAAAAATAAAATAAACAATAGAAAATATAAATACGATATCACATTAAAAAACAAATTACAATATTAAATTTTGGTTTATTGATCGTCTTTTTAATTTCTACTTTGCACATTAAAGGTTTCTAAAGGTCGTTAAAATCAGTTTTCGAAAACATTTTTAACAAGACAAAAGAAATATGAACTGTACTTAGTAGGATGGTGTTAGTCCTTTAAATCGATAAAGACAATGAGGATCGATTAAGAGACGGTAAATACAGAATCTGTCACAAGATTCTTGATAAAGTTAAGTTTTAAAGAGAACTGTTATGCCGTGAAAGAAATTATTTCAAGCTTTAAGGGCGATTAAAACTTTGAAGTTTTATTTTTTGTATGATTAATTAAGTTAATTTATAAATTTAAATAAAAATTTAAATTTAATACACCGTAACGAATTTAAAATAAAAATTCCCTGAACCGTATCCACGATTCCAGTCGCCTGAGTGATCCGAATTAAAAAATTTAGCAGCGTAATGATGACTATGGTCACTGTGTGAACTTGGATTATGTTGAAAAATTTAAATAAAATAAAATATTTAAATTTTAAAATTTTCTGCAATGTTGAAGTTCAATTTGTAATGCTTAGTGAATGTTGGTGAAACTACCTGAGCTATCTAATTATCCTAATTCAAACTGTGGAAATAATTTAAAGGTGATCTGTCATACCGTAAATGAGATATCGTGGCGATGTGGTTTCGAGAAAAACGCGTCAAATCTATGGGGTATTCTTTCTCAGTGCACTAACCCTTAAGCCATTCAATAATTAAATATCCAAAAATTCACTTAAACACATATTCTAAAACCAGATTCGATGCTATATTTACACATTACCCGCTATTTTCTTTATATTCAATACTTTGAGGCTTCAGCCAGTCATCTCGTGCTAAAATTTCCAAAAGAATGTACAAACTGTAAGTGTTTTTTCTAATTTTAATTTTAGCGTTCACTTTAAAAAATTGCACATTAAAATTTAGGTAAACTTGCAAAAAGCCCCAATGCCTGATCTCCAAATTTTCAAAATGGGCACCTGAATGCCGAAAAAACAGTCAAAGGTGAAGATAGTAAACAAATTTTATTCACATAAAAAATCGGGAAATTAAAAATTTTTCCATATATTGTATATTGTAAGCGTTCAAATAAATAAATGTTAAAAATAGCTTTTACAGTGGTGCTGTTAGTATTGAGTATTCCGGAGTGGAATTCTTCTAAATCGTAACAAACTATTTTGATAAAATTATGATGATTGGATTCCGTAGAAAAAGATTTTAATTTGAGTACATTTTAAAATAGCGCAACCTTTGAGAAAGACGCATTAATCATTTTCCTAACTATCTAAGGCGCTCTGTTAATTGGAACCAGTTAAACGAACTTTCTTGTGGGCTAGTTCCGGTTCATGAATTGCCGCCGTTTTTACCAAACAAAATTAAATATTCTACTCAAATGTATGGAGTGATTTTTTGTATACTTTGTATAATTGTATAATTTGAAGAATAAAAGTACGTTCAATCGAGATAGACGTCTCTAAAACTTTAACTTTACATATTGGCGGCTGACCCGGTATTCAAGAACAATACTATACATAGAAATTATCGAACAAAAATTTGGATCATCGGGAATTCAAATTATAGCGCGCTTGTTCAGGTATTCACCAGCACTTAACAGCTGACGAGTTAAACCAAAGGGTCCCACTGCTGATGGCGAACAGCTGATCGGAGCGAAAGTGACACGACGACAGAGAAATTGAAAGCGAATTCGCATTTGAATTGATTACCTTGTTGTTTTCCTAAAAATAAATAAGCGTTCGTCGCCAGGATGTCCCACGCAATAGACGAACTGCAAGCGATCATCGCCGAGCTAAAGGTCGAACTGGAGGAGCAAAAGTCTTCGAATCGCCAGGCACGCAATCGCATCGATCGTATGTCCGCAGAAGTGGTGGACTCCAATCCCTACAGCCGACTAATGGCTCTTCAGCGGATGAACATTGTGAAGGAGTACGAGCGCATTCGGGACAAGGCAGTTGCCATTGTTGGCGTTGGAGGCGTGGGCAGCGTTACTGCCGATATGCTCACCCGGTAATCCCCTAAAGCTTTACAATCAGGCTGAGATGTCGTCTGCAGCTTAAAGTCATATTATGCACCCCTTTCTCTGATGCCATTTGAATCCCTATTTTAGCTGTGGCATCGGAAAATTAATTCTATTCGACTACGACAAAGTGGAATTGGCGAACATGAACCGGCTCTTCTTCACGCCCGACCAGGCTGGTCTCTCCAAAGTGGAGGCCGCTGCGCGTACCCTGAGTTTCATCAATCCGGACGTGCTGATCGAGACGCATAATTACAACATAACGACGGTGGATAATTTCGATAGGTTCTTGGCCACAATAACAGAGAGTGGCAAGGAACCAGGCCAACCTGTAGATCTCGTTCTGAGCTGTGTGGATAATTTCGAGGCCCGAATGGCAATCAATGCCGCCTGCAATGAGCGGAATCTGAACTGGTTTGAATCAGGTGTTTCTGAGAATGCTGTTTCCGGACACATTCAATTCATTCGGCCTGGAGATACGGCCTGTTTCGCATGTGCTCCCCCCTTGGTGGTCGCCGAGAATATTGATGAAAAAACTTTAAAAAGGGAAGGTGTTTGCGCTGCATCCTTGCCCACAACTATGGGCATCACTGCTGGTTTCCTTGTGCAAAATGCTTTAAAATATTTACTCAATTTTGGCGAGGTCTCAGACTATCTGGGCTACAATGCCCTTAACGATTTCTTTCCAAAAATGACCCTCAAACCGAACCCTCAATGTGACGATAGGAATTGCTTGGTACGGCAAAAAGATTTTAAGGCGCGACCAAAGCCTATAGAAGTCAAGGAGGAGGCAAGTGCCACCGATGAACCCATCCATGCTTCTAACGAATGGGGTATTGAGTTGGTGGCGGAGGATGCACCTGTCACCACTCCCGAGACAGCGAAATCGGCAGCCGTAAGTCAGGGCTTAAAGCTCGCGTACGAGGCCCCAGAAAAGGCCAATGCGGAGGAACAAAATGTGCCGAATGTGTCTGACCAAACCAGTTTGGAGGATCTGATGGCACAAATGAAGTCCTTGTAAAAACCAGAATATTTTTTATATTAAATGATCGAACAACGCAATTTAAAAGTGAACATTATGATATCATCCGCCATATGTCTATCCATTCTACATTCTACAACTTAAAGGCATTTCAAAAGCATAACATATAAGTAATTATTATTTTTATTTATACTTGAAGGTTTTTTGCTAAAAAAAAATATATTTTATACTGTTTTTAAGGCATTGGTATAAAATTTTACAACGTACAATTCCTAAAAAAAAAACAATTTATTGTGGAATTTGAATTGTTTGAAAGAAATGGAATGCGCAAAGTTGGGGACCCTTAAAGTCTCCAACTTTCGTTAATGACAATTTTTAAGGGAACTGATCCAATTAGTTCGAATCCACCCGACGAAAGCTTTTCTTTTAAGTTATTTTTTTTAATTGTCAGCGAAATGAAAGTTATAACTATTCATTATAAACTTTGAAAGGTATTTTAGATATCCATGCATCAAAATGTTGCTTCATGGTGCGTTGAGAAGTGATTCAGTGGAGCCCAAATATAGTGAAAAATAAAAATTAATTATTTGTTATTCCCTCTACTTTTTAAAACCCATTATTATTATTTGAGAAAGGGAACCAAATTAAAAAAACGTGGAATGTATAAAAGATCTAATCAGAAATTTATAATAAATTAATTAAAATTTTTAAAAATATAATTGCATTATTTCTATTAAGAAATAATATTTAAACTTTTTTTAATTTAATAAATCATTAATTTCGAATTTATATAATATATTCGTTTACCAACACTCCCAATTTTTAAGGTATTTTTAGCTTCCTCGAGGCGGTCGCACTATCTGGGCATATTGTTGTCGTGCTGTCACAAAAAAAAAACAAGAAAAAATAACCATTCCCGAAAATAAAACACGGGTTTATAACTAAACTTAAAGCAGAAAAGAAACCCCAGCTTTTGTGAATATGACCAAAAAGGAGGATAAGTCGCTGGCGCCAGAGGAGGTGAGAAAAGGCAGGAAAAGTACAAGAGGGCTTTGCCGGCTCCGAAAACTCGTACTTATTACATTTTAGACACGTCACTGACAATATCTTTCTTTATTCCCGGTTTGCGCCAGCTGGTCAAAGTAAACAAGTGGGACGGTTCGGCGGTTAAGCACGCCCTGGACGATGCTGTCAAGACATGCTTGCTGGGCGATCGCCCTCAATTGAAGGAGCAATTCGGGCTGGTCAATACCCGCCTAGCGCTTTGCGCCCTAGCAGTGGGCGTGGCTATCATGGCCCATGCCTGGGACTTCACCCATCCCTTTCCCCAGTCGCGACCCGTCCTCCTGTTCAGCGTCCTGGCGTACTTCGCACTGATGGGTGTGCTTACCCTGCATTCCAGTTTCCGTGAAAAGGGCACATTTGCGGTGGCCGTCCAGAAGGATAAAGAGCGGGAGCGCATATGGGAAGCCAGTTCGGATATGCGCAAGTACGATGACAAATACTATCTGTTCCTCAGCGTTCGGGATGTTCGAACCGGAAAGCGTCGCGAGCAGAGCAGCTCAAAATCTTGCGCCGCGTTCATCGATCAGAACGGCATCGTTCTGGATAACCTGGTGGCAAATGAGGTCAATCGCTTGTACAACTCCTTGGCTGCTGAGAAGAAAGATAAATAGCTAGAGGGAGAGACAGTCTAGACAGACAGCTGCTATTTTAAATAAAAAATTAAATAAAACTAAAACACATTGTTTAATTCGCTTTTCAAATATTCCTCAAACTTATTTTCATTTCTCATTTTAGGTTATATCGTAAGTAGATTATTTAAGGACTAAATGTTTGCAGTTGACAGTCGACACACAAAATTGTTTCACAACAGATCCCAGCTCAGATTAAGTCAGATTCGAGTATGTGCTGAAAAAATATATTTCTCCCCCTAGTCCAGCTGCGAAAGTGCTTGCGACAATAATAATATATGTATATTTTGTATTGGATTTAACACAAATAATTACGAAACATACGATTGACGCCGATTAAGATAACCCAATATGAGTAGATCCTCCGGAGCCTTTAAATCTTCCTCTGAAACTGGGCAACGGCTAACAAAAAATCAAGAGAAAAGAACACTTGCTTCTGGGAGCAACAATGACACCGACAAATCCATTGCCGGAAACCAAAAGGGACAAGCAAAGTCGGCCCGCCATTGCCCACCGAGGAAGAACCCGGAAAAGAAAACCAGGGAGGAGAGAACGATTGAGAAATTCCGCAACATCGACTTCTTTGGCCAGCGCGACTCGAACAATTTACTGACGGTCCAGACTCTTGAGTTTCCAGATGTCAACATCAAGCGTACGGAGCTCCACAAGCGCGACGAGTGTGGCAAGAGCGTTATCCGTGGCAAGGGACGGGACTTTGCCAGCTCCAGCAACTCCCACTTCAGAGATGGCATCGAAACGGTTAAAATTCGCAAGGAGAAATGCACGTCCTCAAGTATAGACCTAAAGTCGCAGTTGGACAGTCGAAGGAACACCACTAGCGCACATAGTCAACATGTTGCGGCACCAGATTCGGATATACTCGTCGATACAATGCACGCGCCGTCCACGCGTCCACCCAACTTCAAGGGGGATGAGTGGAGACGCCCATGCCCGGCCAGTTTTGTGGCTGGAGCTCCACGGCCACGCATTGGTCGCTGCCCGAAGAACTACGAACAACTGGCCAAGCTCACGCCGGCCCGTCGGAAGTTCTTTCTTACCCAGGACCCGCGGAAGACCCATTGCCTTGTCAATCCGGTTGCGTTGCGGCACACGCCTTTGACCAAGGAGGAGGAATTTAATCTAATCAGCAAGTTGGTGAAACATGGGGACAATCTTTGCGCCAGCACTGGCTCGGAGTCGTCCGACACCCACATCTGCGAGGTGATCGACTTGCAGAACCCCTTGGGCCTTGATTTCCATGGCATGGACTACAAGACCACATACGAGCAAGACGAGGTCGAGCAGCAGAACGCTCTAACTTTCTGGCGAGTTCAACGGTATATGGCGCGGCGTAAAGCCAAGAAGAACACCAGGGTCAATGTGGAGGCCGAGTTGAAAGAGGAACGCCTGGCGGTTCCGCAACGTTACAATACTACAATCAAGGACATGCCTGTCCACGAGGCCACACCACCGCGTTCACCGCGCCTTGTCCATTTGTACCGTAGTCATGACAAGCCGACCAACAAGGTTAAAATTGAGGAGGAGCGTAGGCGGCGTGCTGCCCGCTACAAAGACATATACCTTCGGAAGAAGCAGCGAGAACTAGAGGAAATGCAGGAACGCCAGAAACAGGAAGCAGCAATCAAGGAGATCGAAGGGCGGACAGTGGCCGAGGAGGACCTGCGTGCAGACTTGGCTGTCATCGACGACGCCATTGAGCGCAGCTTCCGGAAGCACGTGGAACTAAAACCAATTATCCGGAAGCGGAAGGTCTTTCCAAAGACCTTGACGGAGACAGAGCGCCTCAAAGCGATAATGCACCGGGAGGACTGCGTGCGCCGTGACAAGGCGCGAGTAACGCAACAATTCTTTTTGGAGCGGACAGGAAAAATGAAGTACCTGCCGGACGTGGAACAGAAGCTGCGCTGCGATGAGAGCATCGAGGGCAGCGTCGGTTCCACACCCAGCGAGCAGAGCAGCGATGACGAGGACTATCTCCAGGTGGGAAAAATTGGGGACAAGTTTCAGCTTCGCGGCTTTCACTTCAAGCACGGGGATGGCCTTCGAGGCAAGCTCCACCGACACCAGATTATGCAAGGCCAACGAACGGTCAAGGGCTGTCTCACTCGCGAAGAGTGGCTGAACCAGCTGGTGCCCCACAAGGAGCCCATCAAATTGGATGTGGAACGCGGCATCATTAAAGTCCTGGACCCAGACGACCCCAATCTAGACCTGTTCCCTCCAGAGCCACTGCTTATGCGACAACGTGAGCGCAAGAGCGCTGTCAGGGAGTTCGTTGACCAGCGGCTAGGTCTTCACTATCATCGCCGGCTGCGAAAGAACCTGAAGCTGGTGAAGCCAAAGCCAGCGTACAACGTTAGGAAGTTCAATTTGATTCGGTACGTCTTTCCCGAAAAAGTAATTGTTCCAGATGGTCGAGTGCCGGTGGAGGAGATGGAGGTGCTCGATGCCACCAAAGTGAACACCACCTTGGAGTATCTCAATCTTAAGCAGAAACTTGCCAAATCCAAGCGGCAAAAGAAGAAACATAACCGCATGCAGTTGCTCGGTTTGCCTTGCATTGAAAAGAAGCAGTTAAGAACCGCCGATCCGTGCCTTGAAGTGGAGGAGGAGATGGACGTGGACTGGGTACCAACTCCAGAACCTCCGTACGATGAAGAGGAACCCGGGCAACGAATGGAGGGCGGTTGCGACCGACCACCAAGCCAGCTCCGTGGATTCACCCGACCGGTAGGGTACAGGCCTAAAGGGCGCAGCTACGGGAACTCTGTTTATCGGGCCACTTCTGGACAGGAAAAGAGCACCGTTCAGGAACACCTCTCTGCCTCAGAAGACGTTCAACCAGCTCGTTGGCGTGGAAATATGCCTGCGCCCACGGAGAGGGAGAAGACGTTAACGATTCACCCAAGGCGAAAGCGCGATTACGCCAACGAGCGCATTCCTTCGGCCATCTTCAACGAAGTGTTGCAGCACTCGCCTTTGCCATTGCTGGAACAGCCAGAGCCCGAAAAAATTCGCTTCGCCAATGTGCGAAGCAAGAAGCGACCCTACTCGGAGATATTTGAAGCAAGACACCACCACGACCACTGGGCTCCCACCCAGGTGAAAAATGTCCACGTGCAATACCAGCCAAAGACTGTCTACCCGGAGATCACCAAAGTCGCGAAGAAGGTTAGGGAGCCGGTGGTAAAGTTCGAGAGGGCCGCTCCGCCATGTAGCGAGTATGTAGACAAGGACCTGACCATGCCCAGCTATGACTTCGACAAAATGATAGCCGAACATCTAGCCGCCACCCGCACGGACAATAAGGAAGCCGCCGGGGAGTTTGTCCCTAATCTTTGCCGGCCCTACGATTTCGTTTTTCACTCTCGCGATCCCGAGGAACTGGCAAAGCTGGACTTCCCAGGTCGGAAACAGTACCTGGAACTGTTGCGCGAGACCCGCGAGGCTATTTACGAAACCAAGGACATCGAGCCTGGGGAGGAACGCCTCCTAGTGGATCGCCGGGCGGTAGTGGCAGACCTCGAAGAGGATCTTAAGAGCATCGAGAACTGCCTCAGCTCTTTGAGCAGCTCGGACTGCACGGATCTGTCGAACGACAGCGGCAGCTATATGGTAATCGAGGGCAAGACCAAACTGCCTTTGGACTACATAAGGAAGCCGCTAGTTCCCTTCGAGGAAATGCGACGAGCACGCTTCCACGCTGCCGTCATCGACGTATCGGCCGAGGACGAGGATCCGTACCGCATGCTTCCATTTTCGGGTCAGCACAAGGAGCAGGCCGATATGCTGGGACCGAAGGACACTTTTTTTACCTTCAGTACGCGACTCCGCAACAGCTTGCGCCTGCGACTCGAGGTGGCAGTGCCAGACGTGCGTAAGACCCTGTTGGGCCCGGGAAACCGCAAGTATTTTGGGGCAGTGATCACTGACCTCGACGAAAACTATATCGAAGAATTGAAAAGCCGCGCCACCATCAAGTCATTCAAGTTTAAAACCAGCATTCAGTTGCTCAAGGACGCGCTGCGCCTTAAGTATGAATCCCTGCTAATCCAGGGACAAATGGTGCGAACCAAGATTTACGATCGAATGAACGAGCGCCACTGGGTGAACATGAAGAACACAAAAAACCTGTATGAGGCGCTTTTCGCCAAGTGGAAAAAGAAGGAGTACAACGCCGCCATGACCATGGTGTATCAGGTAAAGTCCTACTACGAAACCACAGATAAGCTGAAGCAGGAATACCGGGACCTGGAGCGAGAGCTGATGATGCTCAACATGGACATAGTGTTCATAGAGGGCCACTGGATCCGTTGCATTATGCTCCAGAACTTCCATTACCTAATGGGCGACCAGGACTGGCGTGCCGAAAATGACTGGATTCACCTAGTCCCCAAGCCAAGACGCAGCATCGGCTCGGAGAGCGAGGGTTCCGAGGAGCAGGAACCCGATGGGCATGAGGACGCAGCCGAGGAAGAGTTTGAACTTGAGCCTTACGATGTCTCAATTGCCAAGCGAGCCATCGTTAATATTCGCGTGCGCGACAAGGATGATGCTTGGGCCATTCGCGCCTTCTATTACGACGTCTACATGCAGAAGATTCACCCAATTCTGCAAGTCTTTCCGGACGCCGAAGCCTTTCTGCAGGGCGTGGAGAACCTAAAGAACAAGACATTCATGCTGCTGCTGGAAATGCACTTTACTCTCTCCATCCACACCGAGCTCCAAGGGCGCTTGGAAACATTCAATGATTGGTGTGCGAAACACCTGAGGGAAAAACAGGAGTACGTGGCTCGCAAGTCAGCCAAAAAGTTCTTTATGGAAGACCGTGCTAGGGAGATGGAGGAAAGAGTCCATCAGTACCTGGGTCAGCCCATCGAAGATACCATCTCAGACGAGGATTTCAACAAGCACAGAGCAGTGCTGGCTGAAGTGTGGCGCCGTGTCGTTCCTGACTCGGTGCGTGGAACTAGTGATGTGCTGCCCAGTACCGCCGACATGGTCGCTGCCATCAGCGACGTAGTTATGGAGATTCTGTCCAAATTCGAACACATGGACATCGAAAAGGTCCGCGCTGTAGAAGCGACCCTGCGAAAACGTCGCCGCTACCGTGAGAAGCTCTCGGCCCAAGCATATCAAGTGGAGCGGCGTATCGACATGGAGATGAAAAAGGTGCGCAGAAACTTGGAGCCGCCTTACAAGAAGCCCAAGCGCGAGGGCCGCCTGCCCAGGCTATTTCTTAAGAAACGAGTTATTCCAGAGGAGAAGGAGGTGTTTGTTATATCCGAGAACACAAAGAACTTCGTTCGCGCGTTTAGGGAAGATGGCTATACAGGGGACCAAGTGACTCACACATCTCTGCTGACAGTGGACAATATGCAGGAGCAGATAGTACCCTTCTACTTTGATCATTTCCTCAAGATCAACGGCTACACTCCAAACTACAACTTCAGAACTAACGTAGACTTGCGAGACGGCCCTGAGTTCAGCCGCCTGAAAATCCGGGAGGTTTTGCCAGATGTCATGATCAGGTTGGAAAACTGGGAGGCTATGCACAAGAAGATCATGGAGGACAATATACAACGCAACCCCAAGATGTACGAGAATGTACGAGAATGAACACGAATTTGACTGTTTTAATCCTTTAGCCATTGCCAAATTAAAAGTGCTCTGATTTCAATCCCATGAGCATAAGGACATTCAATCTAGAACAATTTCGTTTATAAATTTTAATGGTACATCTATCAAAAACTCCGTATTCAAGACAACTTGTCTTCCCGAATTAAACAAAAAAATTATTCAGCCCATGACATTTCTCCATTAAAAATGCTTAATATTAATAAATCACAAAATGGCAAACACATTTCGAGAAAAGTTTTGCGCATTTTCAATATTTAATTGGTGTGAAGACCAATATTTTATTAATAAATCAGATCGTAAGGGTGATCTTCCTATGGTTTTGTTTATCCTTTTTTTAAAAGAGTAAACTTCTTCCTGCTTAAATAGTTAGTTTTTCCTAATATACAAATTTTGTTTCTACTCGACATAGGGTTGGACGTCGTTTTGCTGGCGTATGGCTTCCGCCTCCGCACCAACTGCACAAGCCATGAGCGAATTTACGGTCTGTTCCTCGCCTGCCTTATAGATATAACCGTTCGCCTTGTCTATGTGGTTCCGAAGCCGGAGCATGCTATTCATGCTGAAAACGTCCAATAGCTGGAAAGAGACTAGAGCGTAGTCCTCCACCATCGAACAAATGGCCTCGTTCAGTTTCTGAAATTTTCGCATCGTGGGATCGTCGTCCAGTTTCTCCAACAAGTATTTCAGGTCCAGTACATCCGTGTAGTAGTCCACGTTGAAGTGAAGCTTAGCCTCGTGCTTTCGCAGCGTATCAGCTTTGGATAGGACGTTCACGTGCGGCAAACTCATGCGCAACATTGTGTTTAGGGCCATCAGCAGCGTGGCAATGAACTTAGCCGGCTCTGAACAATAGTGTGAGTCAATCAGGTTCACGGTGACCAGGTTGTATCGCTCCCGCTCCAGACGTTCGAACACTTGAGCCATGGCTTTGTGATGCGTGTACAGCTCGATCTGGCCGGGGCAGTCAAACAGAAAGTAGTTGTAGCTGGGGCTCAGCTTTCGTAGTGCTGGCAGTAACCAATCCTCCAGGTGCTCCGCCAGAAACTCGGCGCAGTGCATCAATGCCCCGTTGGGTCCTAGCTGCAGGTGCTCCATGCAGTCCTCTACAGTTATCAGTTCCATTACGTTGAGCACCGGCTCGTATGACATGTTCTCGTTCGCCGGGTCCAGATTTACGACTCCAACTTGCCTGCCCAGTTCGCGGTAGAACTTTAACGCCTCCGCGCAGTAGGTGGTCTTGCCTGAGCCAGGAGGGCCGATAACTAGCTGCCCATAGCGGGGATTCTCCACCGTAGCATGTGCAGGGAACCGTTGCAACATATCAGCGACAATTCTTCGGAAGGGAAAAATGTAAACAAACAGAAAAATATAAACAAAAAGTTAAGTGTGGCCAAATCGTTGTAAGAAATATGACTTCCTAGTTTTAATTTATTGTTATTTTAGAAAACTTTGAATTTGAAAAGGGGGAAAAAGTGTAGATATCTGAATTAATTAAACAATAAGCTTTACTTATAAACGTTATAATATAGAAACACAAACTATAAAAAAAAACTAATCGAAGAGCTAGTTTAAAATTTGGCTTGCTTCCTATTTTTCGGTAGCTATATCTACCCAATGAAATCATATAAAATACGCTATTTAAAGTAATATTAAAAAATAATTTTGGTAGAGTAGCCAGAAAACAGAAGAGGGTTCCGCCTGTTGGCGGTTAAAAATAGCTATATTTGACCATAAAATAGCCAAGTTGGCAAGTCTGTCTGGCAGCACTGCGCCTCTAACTCGGTGTTTTCATTTCCCGGCGAAAATTCGCATTTATTAATAACATTCAAAAAACTCCAGTCCAGAAGATCGGATCACCAGCAATGGCGCAACCACAGCCCCCGGCCTACGAAAACAGTGAGTTGGCATGCAAGAATAGTTGCCGGCGTGATATTTGGTATCCCATAGACTGGGATTGAACAGAAAAGAGAAGAAAAGAAAAGAAATGAAAGGGGATGAGTCAACAGGCGAAAACGGTAAAAGCTTAAACCACCGCCGGAAGTGCCGAGATTATGCCCATAAATGGGCAACCAGCGCTCGGTTTGTTTGGGTTGTGGGGGGAGCAGGGGGAATGGTCCCGATGCCGCACCCATTTTTTATGTCTACCAATCCTTGGTGTTATCTGCAGTTGGTTCTTTGTCTAATCGCCGTGTATGGCGGCTTTTTTTGCAGAAAATATCTATGCGACCCTGCCGCGCACCCAACGGGGCCAACCCATCGTGTTGGGCGCCGATCCCAAGGGCAAGAACTTCCTCTACACGAACGGCAACTCCGTGATCATCCGGAATATCGAGGTAAGCTGATATTATGCTCCTGCTCCTGCCATAATCTTTGGCCACTCCAAATGGCGTTTTATTTTTGGACAGTTGCAGTTTCTGGTGTGTTTTTCCTTCCCCACCGAGTGTGTGTGTGTGAACGTCTGCTGGCTGCTGGCTGCTGGCTGCTGGCAGCTGTTCTATATTTATTTTTAAATAGCCATTCCACAAGCCGACCGGCCAAACATTCACACACACACTCCGATCGGGAAATATATATTCTTGTGCCTGTTTTGCTGCCCACGCATCATCATTTATGGACGATGATGATGATCATTGGGCAATTTAAACAGAATCTCTGCTGTCGCAGGAATCGCACCAGCGAACCAGCTTGTAAAAGTGTTTTCTAAACTAATACCCTTTGTTTCCGTCCCCCCTCCAAAGAATCCAGCCATCGCCGATGTCTACACGGAGCACTCGTGTGCAGTGAACGTGGCCAAGTACTCGCCCAGCGGATTCTACATTGCATCTGGTGGTAAGTCTTGCACTACAATTTCACACTTGGCCTCTTTGAGACGCAGTGGAGCATGCAGAAGCCGTAGCAGAGCATAATCGTGACCACCATGAGTCACATCACTGCCTTCTTTCGATTAACATTTCCATATTCGGAGCGGTTTCTTTATCTTATCTGCGGTTTCTGGCTCGATCGACTCGGAATTTTATTAATCACTCCTCCTCCTCACTTTACAGACGCTTCGGGCAAGATTCGTATTTGGGACACCGTCAACAAGGAGCATCTTTTGAAGAATGAGTTCCAGCCTATCGCAGGACCCATCAAGGATATCAGCTGGTCGCCAGACAACCAACGTATCGTCGCCGTGGGCGAGGGACGTGAGCGTTTCGGTCATGTCTTTATGTCGGAAACTGGAACTTCCGTGGGCGAGATCAGCGGACAGTCCAAGTCCATCAACTCGGCGGACTTCCGCCCAGCCAGGCCATTCCGCATCGTGACTGGTACGTGCTCTTTAGCTTTCTCCTCGACTATACTTATTTTTATTTAATTATTTTACAGGCAGCGAGGACAACACGATTGCCGTGTTCGAAGGACCGCCGTTCAAGTTCAAGATGACAAAGCAGGACCACTCGCGGTTTGTTCAGGCCGTGCGTTACTCCCCAGACGGCAAGTTCTTCGCCTCTGCTGGCTTCGACGGCAAGGTCTACCTATTCGACGGCGTTAGTTCCGAGTTGGTGGGCGAGTTTGGGTCGCCGGCTCATAAGGGAGGCGTCTATGCCCTGGCCTGGAAGCCGGACAGCAGCCAGCTGCTGACGTGCTCTGGCGACAAGACCTGTCGCTTGTGGCAGGTCGAATCGCGCGAGCTGGTGGCAGACTTCGTGATGGGAACCACCGTGGATGATCAGCAAGTGTCCTGCCTGTGGCAGGGAGAACACCTCATCACAGTCTCGCTGTCGGGTGTGATAACCTACCTCAACGTGGCGGACCCCAGCAAGCCTTTGCGCGTGGTCAAGGGTCATAACAAACCCATTACTGTGCTGGGTCTGAGCGACGACCGCAGCACCATCTACACCGGCAGCCACGACGGCGTGGTTACCAACTGGAATTCGGGCAACGGTACGAACGATCGTATCACAGGCACCGGACACGGTAACCAGATCAATGGAATTGCCGCCTGGGGCGACTTTGTCTACACCTGTGGCATCGACGATAGCCTGCGTCAGTTCAGCGTCGAGGGTAATGTCTATACCGACTACGTGGTCAAGCTCAACTGTCAGCCACGCGGTCTGGCCATCGTGCGCAGCGAAAACATTGTCGCTCTGGCCTGCATCAAGGAGCTGACCCTTGTCCAGGACCAGAAGAAGATATTCTCGCTTCCCATCAAATATGAAGCCAGTTCGATCGCTGTCAACGCCGACACCCTCGATGTGGCTGTCGGAGGCGATGATCAGAAACTGCACATCTACTCGCTCAAGGCAGGTGCCCTGGAGCCTAAGGTCGAGCTGGATCATCTTGGTGCCGTGACGGATGTTTCCTACTCGCCGGATCAAAAGTATTTGGTGGCTTGTGACGCCCATCGCAAGGTCGTGCTGTACTCGGTGGAGGAATACAAGGTAAATAAATTTTGATTTATTCAGTTTTTGAAATTTAATCGATTTTTTCGACCCTTTTCAGCCCGCCCACAACAAGGAGTGGGGCTTCCATAGTGCTCGCGTTAACACCGTGGCCTGGTCGCCAAACTCCTTGCTGGTCGCCAGTGGATCGCTGGACACTTCCATCATCATTTGGTCCGTGGCCAACCCGGCCAAACATACTATCATCAAGAGTGAGTAGTTTGCTAATACATCATTATGTATTTTGTGGAAACTATCTAATCCCATTTCTATCCATTTTAGATGCACATCCGCAGTCACAAATCACCCGGCTGGTCTGGCTGGACAACAACACTGTGATCTCAACTGGCCAGGACTGCAACACCAAGGTTTGGCACGTGGAAACAATCTAAGCGGCCGGCGCCACGAGAAAAACATTTTATACTTATCCAGGGGAGCAGCCAGCAGCCCCTTGGCTTCAATTCATTTAAGTGCAAGAGTTTACATTACCTATTTATGTCTTTAGACCCGCCCCGTCATGTCATGTCTTTAAATTTAAGCCCAAAGTGTTTACTAATCATCATGCAATGGATATCAATATATTTTATCAGACTATCATTTGCTATGCGTTTTCGCCAACATATTTTCTACTACTCGAGCTAAGAACTAAACCCGAAAACGCAACTATTATGAAGTGGAATACAATATATTAATTTTGGCATATATCTCATATCTTTTCTTTGATACTGTTTACTTTTTTTGAAATAAAATATTTATGAAAGCGACCGGGGTCACTAAAGACTTCGTTATACCCTTGCTATCTATTACTTCAGTCCAATGGGCGCGCAGGCTAGCCACTAAATAACAATTTAAAGTCGTCTACGGGATCGACCCCTTGGGGATCGTGTTATCAGGTCCCTCGGCTGACGCCTTTTCAGCCTCCTTAACGACGTTTCACTAGCCAGTCTTTGTGCCTGTCTATTCCTGTGACCCTGTAATCTGCTATTGTACCGGCTGCAGTGTTTATTAATCTCGTTAAAGACTCGCATCCAGTGATCAATCTGAGAGTTGTGTTTTGGGCCGTCTGAACTCTTTTGATTTGGCTATCGCAGGCTAGTCCCCAGTTTTGGCCCCCATACCTCCAGATCGGCGCTATAAATTGTTTGTAAAGTGTCAGTTTGTTGGCCATTGACAGTTTGCAGCCTGTAATGATAGGTCACTGCGTTTCCAATGCGGGTTCTGGTGGCGGTGATGTGCTTGGCGAAGGTGAGTCTGCGATCCATTGTAAGACCAAGGTATTTTGCTGAATTGCTGCCCCAAGGATAAGCATAGGTCTGGCTTCTTAATCATTTATTTCATTTAAAATGTTGTTTTGGCTTTTAGGTCTTCACCCTGTCTTTTTGTGTGCAATTGTGTGTGCGTGTTCTGGTGTATAATTACAATATTTATAAAAACTTTGCTTAATTTACTAGAATGTGAGGGTTTATGCGTGTGATATAGCGTAAGGTAATTGCAGCTTGCAAATTGAGAGCCTCGGAGGTTGCTACAGTGCAGGGAGCCGGCGGTGGCCGGAGCTGCCTCGGTTCCATCTGTCCAAGAGCCAGCATTTCCGGACCGCCATCGGCCCCATGAAATAAAAACTTAAATTTGTGCTAGAAGTAGATACATAAATTAAGATAGCTAAAAAGGCGCTCGCACGAGTGTGTTTGTGTAGAAGGCGAAAAACGAATTGCGCTAATTATCACAGCCGGGTCTAAGACGTTGGTTGGTTTCGGTGGGACTAGGAGGTTGTCATCGGTGTTGGGGGTACTCTCTGCTCGGAAGCTCTGATCCAGAGTCCTGCTTCAAAGGAAGATCAGATGGCTCCAGCTATCCAACAACAATGCATTTGCTTGTGCGTGGGCGGACGGGTTCTTTGTATCTGAGTGCGTGTCTGTGTGGTGAATGGAACAATTCAATTGAACAATCTTAATTATTTCCTTTAGGTGGTCGCAGCCGGGGTCTCAATGCCTGCCGCCGCCCCGTTGCTGGCGGGTGGAGGCTCCCGCTCTGCTTTGATGTCCAGTGGCGCCTCGTTTGCCAGGTCCAGGGACGCCCCGGAGGCTGGTGAGGATTCGGCCACCGCCACAGCTGCGGCGGCTGCTGCCATCTGGAACTGGTTGGGCAGGAAGAGATACGGATTGCCTCCCTCCTGGCCAGCAGTCGCCGCGTTCGCCCCTGTACCGCCCGACCCTCCGCTGGTCATTGTGTGGCTGGGCATCGGTAGGGTCGTGACCGTGGGCGTCGCACCTGCCGGCTTGGAGACGCGCTTCCGCCTGGCCTCGTTCTCGCATGGCGACGGCGCTCCCGGGTGTCGGTAACTGACGTGCTTCCGCAGGGCGTCCTTGCTGCGGGACACGTGGGAGCAGACGTTGCATGCATATCTGGGGAAGGAGTTTATAAAAGTTTAATCTTGGATCTAATCTAATTAGATTTAATCTAATCTTAAGTTCGAATCCTGGGATTCATGCCTTGAATGACATTTTCAAAGCCTAAGTTTTTATTTAAAAAGAATTAATATTTGTGACCCAATAGAGATTTATTATATGAATCCAACTTGTATGGCAATTAATCTTTAGAAAACTCTTTTTTAAATAAAAGTATGAATACATTCAGATGAGATCATCATTGGTCATGGATAATTATTTAAATTTGAAAAATGCTTCAAGGACGAAAGCAATTTTCAGTCTCCAATTGGAGTTTTAACCAACCCGGGACTCATTTTGTTATATTACAAAAATTTATATTATATTCACAATAAAATAGTAATATAAAAATATTATTTTATACTCTTAAAAGAAAGGATCAACTTGTGACATTCTGGATCCTAAATCCCAGCTCTGAGGTCTAATAACTTTAAAGTAAGAAAACGAAATTATAAATAATTTTATATTGATGTAAGGACACAGTATTGTCCTATAAAATATAATATTAAAATACTTTTTTAAAGAAGGCTTAGGATATATAATATTGATCAGCCTCTAACTAAACCAAACTGAACTTTAGTTTTAATCGAGTCCCTGCAGATACGCACCGTACATTCTGATGGGTCTCCAGGTGGACACGGAGGTTGTACTGGTTGCTCAGCTGCTTGTGGCAGATGAAGCACGTGGCATAGAGCTTGGAGTTGGAGGGCGGCTTGATACCGGCGGGGGGCAGCGGCTTGTCGCGGTCGGCGCTCAGCGAGAGCAGGTTCGGCTCCGACTTGGCGCTGACCAGCGCCATTCCGCCGGCGGCTGCTGCTGCCGCTGCGGCAGCCGCCTCCCGCTGGTACTGCTCGATGTGGAGCTGCAGCTTGGCGTGGTCTTCCGGCGATATGTAGGGGGTGGCAGGTGCTCCCGGGGGATGGTGCATCTGGGACGCCTGTTGGGCCGGAGTGGGTGTGGCGGCGGCGCTGTAGAGGGGCGGCTTGCTGCTGTACAGATGGCCGGCGGTTAGGGGGGTTGGGTAGCTGGCCGAGGAGCACTTTACGACCGGCAGCTGGGGCGAGAAGTGCGCTATGGTCGGCGGAGCCAAGGTGACCGGCGAGGTAGCCACTATGGGGTGGGGGTTGGCGCAGTCGGACGGCGATTTGCTGTTGATGTTGGAGCCGGCGCCTTTGAGTCCTTTTCCGGGGTTCTTGTCCAGCCGGCGCAGCTCCTTGGGAGGGGTGCTGCCTTTAAGCCGCTTGGCTCCGAAGCAGTCCACGTCCTCATCCTGGATTCCACTCTGGTACAGCTGGCACTGCTGCTGGTACTTGGCCAGCAGCTCTGTGGTCTTGTTCAGCGCCGTCTGGGAGAAGTTCAGGGGCTGGGGCAGCAGGCTGGGGTAGAACTGAAGCGACTTGAAGAGGTTCTCCAGAGGCGTGTTGCCCATTCCGGCCGTGCCCACTGATCCCAGCTTGTTGGCCAGCAGAGGCGTGTTCAGCGCCGAGCTGGGCAGCTGGGGCAGGGGAAGGACCATGCTCGGGGTCGGAGTGTGGGATGGGGTGGGTGTGGGCGTAGGCGCCGGCGAGGGCGTGCTGGGTCGCTCGAACTCCGAAGACTTCTCATTCAAGGATTCCATGTAGGAGGCTCCGGTTCGCGACGTTTTTGGTAGCTGAAGTATGTTTGGATCGAAAAGGAAACATCTATATATCTTTTATATATTTTAGATTAAATATCGATCAAAGAATAAAGAAATAAATATATTTATTATTAGGTGATTATAATGGATATTAATGGACTGATATTCTAAAAAATAGTGCAGCTTTAAAGTTTCTAATTTAATAAAAACGTTTTGTTTTGAAAAGTGGGATTCGAAAATTTTACTTTTTCAAGCCCTGAAATTGGCCATAAAATAAAATTTTTTGTAAAAGTTTATATTGCTTCCAAAATACAGAAAAAACCCTAATTTCGAGATTTAGTTGAAAAATGAATATAGGTTTCAAAACGTTATAGAATATAGAAGAGTTTCATACATTTGGGATAGTAGATTTAATGATTCATAAATAATAGAAAAATGTAATAGAAATGAATAGGAAGCAATGCTAATTTCGCTTTAATCGTCAAAAAAAGCTCATTCTAAAACTAAATTCATGTTAAATTTATATATTATTTATAGTGTTAATTAATAAATTATTAAGACTTTTAACAAGATACTATACTATTACTAAGTAAACAACTTCAATCAGGGCTCTTTATATTTAGGTAAAAAAGTAACGCTTGATGTTAAGAAAAAAATTCCTATCTTAAGACTAATAAAATCTTAATTTGGAAACAGAATTCAAAATCCTTAAACTTACATTGTTATTCTGGACATCGGCCAGACCCTTGATGCCCAGGGTCTCTGCAAGATTAAGCAGCATGGGAATCTGCTCCTCGTAGACGTTCACCTCTCCGGAGTACATGAAAGTGAGGAGGGCGGCAATGGCCCCGAAGCTGGCTCCGGGGATGATGATGACTGGGTGGTTGCTCGCTTCCAGGGCCCGGAAGATCTCCATGAAGAAGCTGCTGCAGGCACTTAGGACCACGCGGTGTGCCCGTAGTTGGCGGCCCTCGGCGGAAATGGTGACGTCCGTGAGATGGGACTGGTCCAACAGCACCGGCAGGGTGCTCAGCAGGCTGGCCTGGAAGGGATCGCCGGATCAGATGGACAAGAGAAGAGAGAGTCGCTTGTAACTGGGTCAACCGATCATAAAAATACACTTTGCCCGGGAAGGGAGACGCGCTCTGGGGTTGGATGCAGCTGCTCGCCAACTTTGGTACTTTGCGACTTTTGGGGCTCTCTGTGGAAATTCTTTGGATTTTGGCAAATGCATGACTTTTACAATTATTACCCAAGACCCCGGGCTCTAGTGCTGGGGGGAACCTAGGTGTCCACCAAAATATATTGCTATTTTGGACAGCCACTTCCCCTTCCCCTTCCTCACTTACCCTTTTGGGCAGCCGCCGTAGTAAACATCGAAAAACGAAAATTGTCACTATATGAAAATGCGGAAAACTATGTGTGAAT
The DNA here is from genome assembly GCA_035047325.1 of Drosophila vallismaia. Lineage (NCBI taxonomy): Eukaryota > Metazoa > Arthropoda > Insecta > Diptera > Drosophilidae > Drosophila > Drosophila vallismaia. The sequence goes on along the minus strand of JAWNPU010000055.1, from coordinate 22,823,369 downwards.
CTGTACGTATGGCTGGATGTGTTTGGATAGATGGATCCTATATATAGACGGGCGACATTTCGCTTGGCTCGCTCGCTTCAGTGAACGGTGACCAGTCCAGTTTGATGGCGAGTCAAAGCCCCTAGCCCCTAGCCCCCAAATTCTCCTCTGACAACACAGCACGGGATTGACGATCGGATGGGGATTATCTCGGGGGTGGATTATTATTGCTCACCTGATGATTGTGCCACCGGAGGCAGAACTGCTGTTGGCTCTCATTGTGCTGGTGCAGCTGCTCGAACTGATTCAACTGATGCAGCTGATTTGGATGACTTGGCTGCAGGGGCTGGTGCGGCTGTCTGGTATTGGTGCTATTTACATGTTCCATAATTCATCTGGGTTGGATCTCATGGACCAGCTGCAAGAGACGGGAAGTTCGATTAGTGGACCGCCGTTAATGTTTTCGTGTCGTGGTTTCGTGTCTTGCTGGATGTCAGTAAGGTAAACAGAATCTTTCCGCGAGAGCCCACTCAGTTTTGTTTTCGTTCATTATAATTTGTTTGTTTGCATTTTGGTTTGTTTGGCATTTGTTGGGTATTTTGTCACTCGCGAACACGCTTTTCGTCTCCTCTCTTCGATTAACTACAGAAATGTGTTTCGAGGAGCGTTGATATTTGGATTTTGGTTGAGCCCCAACGGGGCGTATACGTATTATTTGGTTATTACTCATGTGGCGAACGGAGAGGCGGGGCACGGCGTGGGGACCTCCCTGGGGGACAGGTCTTCTATAAGGTACCGGGGAGAATTCCTTGGACTTTGCTGCCTGTCAGCGATTCGTTAACCAAGTCAACATTCGCCCAGCAATCGGGCAGCTCGGACATCTCGGACATGTCGGACATCTGGGCCGAATCTAGATTGCGACTAAAACTCACACACCATTAAATAGAGAAGATTTGTGTGCTCTTGCTGGCAATTAAATTGAATTTATTTAAATAAAATAAGTTCTCCTTGGCTTGGTAGTGGCTGCTGTGGGTTTCTGGGTGCACTATAAATTTGGCAATTTCCATTGTTCGCATCTTTATAGTACGCGACCGGGATGCGGTCGGTGGTCACAATCATCACACTTTTGTCCGAGGGCTATTTTTAAGATGCCAGACCAAGAATCTCTGTAAAGCTGCCTCGGTCTATGCTGCACTGCCGCCCATTGGAGGCCCCCCGAAATACAAGCGAACCCAGCCAAGGCAACTGAATCCGAGTCCGAATCCGAGTCCGTGTCCGTGTCCGTACCCACTACCGTATTGGTGTCCGTGTACGTCTCCGTGTTTTTGTCTGATGCCCAAGGCATCTTAGCACCCAGGCTAGCCCAGCGTGTGATTGTTGTATTGCCTGAGTTGCCGTTTTAGACGGACGACGGAATTTTCTTCATTCCATTATGTATGCACATGCGGCAGAAATCGCATCTAAGCATTTCTCTATTGAGAGACGATGGATGGTGGAGGTTGGCTGATGTCTGTTGTCTGATGTCTGATGGGGTACAATGGATGCTGGCTATTGGCTGGGATGGACATGGGGATGGAGGACAGAGGGCCAAGAGGGGGCGGCGGTGCGGCCTTTTTGGCGCTCGTTCACACAAGAAAGTGTCGTGACAGTCAGGCAGGCAGAAGGCAGAAGGCAGAAGGCAGCCTTCTTTTCCGTAACTCTTTGGTATTTCGTTTAGTTTTTACTTGATTTTCCGAAATTAGTTTTTCAGCCATTGCTGTTTCTGTTGGTGTTGCTGTTGCGGCGTTTTAAATAGCCATCCAAAAAATAAAGATCTGTGCTAAACGCTCTCGCCAGGCTGTCTATTTTGATTTGTTGTCCAAGTGCCTGGCTCTTGTCAACCCAAGCAAATCATTCCATCGCCATTGCCATCGCCATAGCACTTCGTTCGCGGCCATTCTATTGATGCGTAATATTCCACACATAATCACTCATACGCCCCTTTGGTTCGATGCTTGATCATCCGACTATCCATCCCCGGTCCCTGGTCCACTAATAATAATACAAGATTCCTAAGCCATCGCCGCTGATCTTTCATTTGTTCCATGAAATGCTCTCGTGCCGTCATAAATTTTTGTTGTCAGTTTGTCGCCGTTTCTCGTTGAGTTTTGAATCTGAATCAGAATTTGTATTTGATTTAGATTTTCATCCGCCTGACCAACGACCAGTCCCCGTATACGTATGTCGCCGTGATTCACGCATAATCCAGTACCGACCGACCCAGGGAGTCTAATAATAGAGGCTGGGGCTAACCCTTATGGCCGAGGATGTTTATCCGCTACTTCAATATTAATAGAATAACCGTGCCCGTGCCGGCCATCAAATTATCTTTCCACCAACTAATGGTTTATGTAGTGCTTTTACGAGTCGCGGCTATTTCGGTTTCGGATTCGGTTTCGATATCGTTTTTAGGAGATAGGACTCCACGGATAGGACTCCTTCCACATAACACAATTAACTGGAAAACTGAAATCACTTGGCTCTGTTTGTCACTCGGTCTGTGGGTCCCTCTCAAAACATCCTTCACATTCTTGTTTTCGTACTGTGTTTTCTGTTTTCCGATCAATTATATATATGAATTGTGTTTCCCCTGGTGAAATGTGAACGCGCCCGTTACGAATATTCCGCTTCAAGATTTTGGCGGCGGGTCGAGCGCGCACCTTTGTTAACCGTTTGCTGCTCGCATCTGAAATGAAAAAATCCGAAAATGTTTCAATTCTTTCGGTTTAGTTGGAGATTTTCTATTTTTCGAATGTCCATCTCTTGACAATTTTCCTCTATCTGGTGCTCCTGTTGTTGCTATTGCTGTCTTCTGTGTGCTTCATGCTGTATTCTGTATGCTGCCATTTGTTTAGCTGATTCGAATTTGAATTTGGCTCTCGCAGCTTCTCGCCGACATTTGTCGCCCAATTCCATGTTCTTTAATTAATGAGCAGGCAGCAGCCTGAGGCAGGAGACTGAGGCAGCAGCAGAAGCAGAGGCAGCAGCAGCAGCAGAAGAGAAGAGAAATCTCGCCAGTTTTGTACTTGGCGTCCCGACTTTTGGTCGAATTAATTGGCCGCCCCGCAGCCAGTTAATCAAAACATTTGTTGGTGGCAAATCATCAGCAGGGCATCAGGAACCGCTCTAGACACAATTGACATGGCCAACACGCCAGCGGCCGTTGTTGCTGCTCGGTTGCTGTTGGTGCATTATTAATTTGCAATAAAATGTGGAAGCGGTGACAACCGCCGCCGCCACTCGAAAGTGTATGCCGAAAATAAATTCATACCTGCGCGTTGGATTTGAATTATGCCTGACAAATACAAATGGAACCGCCAGATGGAAACGGAACCAGCCGCCGAGGTGCTGGGCGGGAGGCCCATCGGGCACCCAGCACCTTCATTATGCACTTTTCAATTCATTAAAATGCCACAAATACTTATTTATTATTGTCATTCGTGTGCGCCTCTATTTGGGTTAGCAGTGCCGCTGCTTGGAGGATGCGAATGCCACAGACCAGCAGATGCCCACCGGGGTCATACCCATAGTCATGTTTATACTACGTAAATATTTCTAAAGAATTACAAACTAAAGCACTGGGCATCTGCCTTGGGCCGACACTGATCCGTGGGAGAGTCCCAGGCGTAGTTGAAGGGACACCGGACTATTGTTAGGAAGCCGCCCACGCATCGGTAGAAGTACTCGCAGCGTTGGGGATGAGGGTGGACGGAGTCCCTGGCGGAATCGCAGTGCGGCCGATTGGAAGGTCGACTGGAAGTCGGAGGAGCTGCAGTCGTGATAGCTTCTTCTGTGGTGGGAGAGGGAAGAGGAATCAATGGAGGCGTGGCGACATTCTCTGCTTCTGGCTGATCAGCCGCCTCCGCCTCGTCGATCTCCACTCCCTTGAGACACACTCCAGCATCGTCAAAGGCGCACTCCTGGGTCCTGTCATCGAAGTATGTCTGCTCCGGGCAACTATCCCTGAAGGAGTCCTCTCCGTTGCAGTAAATATACCCGGCGCAGTCGTCAATGGCCATCACAAAGGTGTCTGGATCCGCATTGGCACATTGAGGAAACTCCTCCGCTCTGCTGCAGATTGGCCAACTACAAAGAACCATGAGGCAGAGCACAGTTTGTCGTCTAAATGCCATCTTTACCGATTTTCTTTGGGGTTTGATTCTGCAACTCGCTTTTTATAGCAATTTTCAAGGCCATTAACGATCTCTTATCGGCATTCATGGCTGATATGCTTGGAAAAAAACACTGCTTGCCAATTTATTTCTCACCTTAAGCAAAATATTATGTCAAGGTCGGGCGTTGGCACATTTTTAAGATAAGATCATACCAGAAACTGCTCCATATGAAGAAGTCTACCCCGCCCATTGATGAGAAAGCAGACAGATCTTCTCGCTCCCTTGCAAAAGGGTCCATCTAAAGTCTAGAGTCTAAAAATGAAAAAATATATCTTTTAATAGTAAAAACATTCTTCAAAAACACACATTTATAAATTTTTATGTTTTTTTTGTATGTTAACAATGCTGTCAGAAGAAACAAGACAGGAAATATACCTTCTGGCGGAGTCGAAGTTAATATGTCCTTGCTGTCAAGTGGTGGTTTCAATTGGTAAAAGATATACCAAATAACAGAACAGGATCACATCCTGAGTGCATATAAGCATGTCCGTTCGTTTTTTCCTTTGCATGCAGTAAATAAATTGGAAAGGCCGGGATCGGTCGACTATATCCTATATACCAATATTAGCTATATGTATCTATTACAAATAATTGCAAACTCCGCCAAAGCCTGGACGTCTACTTTTTCACATTATTACTCATTTTTGTCGTCCCTGAAATTCCTGATAAACTTTATGAATCTGAAAAAGGTGGTACAGATAGGGACAGTTGGATATGTTTGCCGGATTAAGCAGTCAAAAACAGGAAAAATATTTCCAGAAAACGAACAATCACTTCTTGATTCAGAGGTATGTAGAAATCTATATCACATGAAGTTTAAGAAAAGGAATAGTTTGCGAAAGTTGGCAAATTGTACTATACAGTATTAGAACACAATGGTAAGACTTTTAGGTTTCTTTTTATGGAAAATTGTATGAATAAAGTTTGTTTTTAAACCGAACTCGTTGAAGTAACTTTTGAATTTTGTCTCCTCTTAACAGCGACAAAATTCAAAATGGAGGATGAAAAATGGCGGCTGAAAAATGGCGGCTTAAAAATGGCTTCCTTTTCTATGTCTTTTGACAAAATATGGTCTCCGAATTTAAAGGATTCAGCCTTTTTTAGTGAACCAATCAAAAAAAGTGTTTAGTTATTAATAACAATGTTAATTATTATTTTTATATATACAAATAATTGTATTTTAATATATACAAAAAAGACATGAGGTTGATCAAAAATTGACCATCATCGACAAAAAAATTTAGTTGTTGACTTACCATTGAAAAAAAATAAAAGTAAAATATTATTCTGGAAAATTTTAAGAATAAGCCATAATAATAATAGTACTTTTCAAAAGTACTTTAAATCAAGAAAATCACAAAAACAGATCAAGAGTTATGATCGAAAATTGACTTAAAAACATGTGTGGAAAAAACGCTTTCAAAGTTTTTAGAAAGAACAACATCGGGCTTTACTAGGTCTGATTAAAACGCTCTGATTAATAAACTTCGAGTGTGTAAAACCTTCCTTTAAATAAAATTTCATAAAATAAATACAAAACGTTGTGTATTTCCTGGTAATCTTTTTATTGAATATGTATTTTATTCTCGTAATATTTTGCATTCGGCGTTGGTAGTTGAATGCGCCTTTGATTTGTATTTTATCTTTGTTTGTTTCTTAAATATCCTCTAATGCTGTTTAATGCGATTACTGTTATTTTCTGTTATTTCTGTATTTGTTATTTCTAAATTGAGTTCTCGTTGCATTGGCTTGCTTTGCGGTCGCTAATGGTTTAAAGTACGGTCATTATAGCTTATAATTTATTGATCTCTTGAGCATATCACAGAACAAAAATGACAGTAGAAGAAGACATGTTGGGGTTTAGTGGAAAAGTGACTGGATTCTAGTTCAGAGCTTAGAAAGTGTAAATATTTGGTTTGGATTTGGAGCCTAAAATTAAATACTTGTGTATGCGTATATGTACGAGTATTCCTGATATATTATATAACTATGCCGTGTAAATGTCCATAAAAAATGTGATATTCTTTTAGAAAAATACTGAGCAAAAGTATTTGGCTTCGGGTATCCGCGATCCCTACTCAAGGTTCCTACTGCTTGGGTATTCCCGGAACCTAGACGAGAATCTTGTCGTAGGACGGGGGCGGCGACTCATCCAACGGTAGCTGTTTCCCCAACGCCGCCGACGTCTGCTCCGGCAGCAAAATGGCTATATGGTAGGGCGGCGGACCAGCCGCTGCCAATGTGGGGTCCCCGGCGGCCGTTTGACGCTCCTCCATGTACCGCACGTCGCTCATCTCCAACAAGCACCCGGCCGCTGGAGTCGCCTCTGCACCAGAGCCCCCTCCTGCCCCTGGAATGCCGCGAGTATGGCACACTGCCGCACGTCCCTCGGCGCGTCCCGAACTGGAGAGCAAGCCTTTGGGGATGCGGCACAGACTGACCAGGCAGGCGGCCAGGAAGAAGGTAGCCGAGAAGGCGCAAAAGATGATAACCTCCAGGCCGGTGCCCTGGTGGTCGAAGTAGAACTTTGTTCCCGCCACAAAAACCGAGGCCAGCACCAGCGAGGCACACATTCCGCACTTCAGGTGGCTGGGCAGCAGCTGGGAGTCGGCGTGCTGCAGAAGAGCATGGTGTTGCTGCTGCAACTGATTGCTGTGCGTTGCCTGCCCCACGTTCTGCGAAGTGGCTGTTGTCGATCCGCTCGTTCCCATCGGTGCAAGTGCCGGGGTGGGGGTCGGGGACACCGCCACTGTGGCAGGATGTCGCATGTTACTATTCGAGTTGTGACGACGGGGCGTGGCATACGCGTTTGATTGTCGGATGTTGCTGCTGGCGTTGCTCATGGAATTGCTGCTGTGTTGCTGGTGAGAGCTGGCGTGATGGTAGGCGCTGTAGGCATCGTCTCTGCAGATAATCATGAAAGTTAGTTAGTAATCTTTTCTTGAATGTGTGAACACTCACGCATAAACGTTGCCAGCATGTGGCTGCTGCTGCAGCAGCTGTTGCTGATGCCTCACCGGAACCGCCATGTTGCCAAACTGCGGGTGGTGGTAGCTGTAGTGCTGGTAAGGCTGTTGCTGTTGCTGCTGGTGCTGGTGCTGGTGCTGGTGGGGATGTTGCTGCAGCAATTGTTGCTGGGCTCTTGGCTGGTGGCGCGCACTGTGCGGGTGGTAGTGGGAGCCGCGTGCCACCAGGGGAATGATAGTTCCGCTGCCGGTGAGGACAGCGGCCGATGAAGCGGTTCCGCTGGCATTGTTATTGTTGTTGGCAGTTGGTGTTCCGGTGGTTGAGAGATGGTTGCTGCTCATGCTGGCATTATTGTTGTTGCTGGTGCTGGTGCTGGAATGTTGTTGCAACAGGTTCTGCTGCTGGCCGTGCAGCGAGTTGTTGTTGCCATATTGCTGCTGCGACTGGCGGCTCGTGCCCGGCTGGTGAAGATCGTAGGGAGTCTGTGGCAGGGATCGATGAACAGCGGGCTGGCTGCTGCAGGTGGTGGTCTTACTTCGCCTTGGCGGGTGAGCGTAGCTGAGGCCTCCGCCGGCGTGCGACAGGGAAGCCGCCACTCGGGAACGTCCAAACCCGCATTGCTGGGAGCGCTTGTCAATCCAGAAATGCATTGCAGAGTCCTACTGCAAAGACAAAACGATATTCGTTAATTTAATGAATTTAAACTAAATAGATTTAAGTTGTGTTAACCTCCCTAAGATTTAAATCATAAATACATATTTGTTATATTCAGCACCTGTTTCTCCAGGAATTAAGTTTTTCCGGTGCACTCACAATCAGACAGCAAACTTATTTGAAGTTCAAGCCGAGTGCGATGGTGGGTGGAGACACCCCTTGACTAGACAAAGCACATCTGAGTCATTCGGCTTTGTGTCTGCCAGACGGAAGAAGTCATCCAAACTCGCACTTCATTCCGTTTGTTTCCCGAACGGCTAAAACAGGAAGCGTTCGGATGCTGCCTGGTGTCGGTCGGCTTCCTTGTCTGGGAACAATCATTCTCGTCCTTGTGGTCTGGCTTTTCATCCCTCATTGTGCTTCCCCCTTTTAAAAGTGCAATAAGGGACAAAGGTTGTTTTGGCAACTGACTGCCTGGTCAAGGAACCCACCGAAAAAGTAAAAATATTCCTTGAACGCTTTCACTTCCCGTGTCAATGCCTCCACCAGGACCCAAAACACCAAATTTATTTCCAACCGCACACAAAGACTCCCTTAAGCCACACAGACGGGAAGGACTCCAACCCAGGAGAGAGTTTAATTGTGTTGTCATTTCACTTTTCTAAAATGTAGCCATCTCCTTGTATTCTTTATCTCCTTTGGAGATTTTCGGGAAACCGATATTTACGTTTCAAATATGTTTATGAAAGATAAATGCGATAGAGGATAAAAGAAAAAAAGAATATCCTCTCCTACATAGATCATATTTAAATATAATGCAATAAAACATACTTGAAATGTTTGCAAAAGTAAATGAGGGGACAAAGGACTTTGGGGGCAAGAACTATTCAAGGATTATGAAGAATATTTTGGTTACTTCGCAAACACCCTCCGATAAAAGTAAGTCTCCACCAAAACCACCGAACTGGCCCATTGTTCCAGTCGTTTGGTTCTCAACTGGCTTAGCTGAGCGTTGACCTCTTCCCCGCTAGTTGCTTTGTGGTCTCCGCGATGTTAACCAATCAATAGAAGTGTCAAAAATCGCTTTCGCTACCGATGGAAAATTATATTTTTAAATAATCAGCCAGACGATTAGAATTGTGGCAAAAACCAACAATCTTTGGAGAACTCTATCCACAAAATTACTCTTCACATTAATTTCGGGAACTTTCCGGATCTGCTTGGTGGCAGGTTCAAAGTTCAACGACTGTGTACGTTTTGGAGGAGAGCAGAGTTACACAACAGAATAAAGACACACAGAAAGAGCAACGACGTTGAGTGCAAATAAATACCTAAACACAAGTCGGGGCAATAAAAATATTTAAACGAGACATTTTGACAACCTCTTGATAGGTTCATTTCGTTTTCATTTCTCGCTTGGCGCCACCCCCTTTCCTAGGCTAGGTTCAATGAAAATCCTTTGTGCAATCCCGACCCTGTTGCTAGGACTCTTTCGTTTCCATTCGGAGCAAGGATCCCGATAGTGGTCAAGTTTCACGCCCAAGAACTGCCAATTAGAAGCAATCATGCAAACAGAGAACAATGGAAAATCATAAACAAGATACCAATTAAATAAACACTACTAGAAGGGGGCTATTTATTTTGGGCCCCCATCATGCAATAATAAATAATTCTTTTATCAGCCTCGCCCCGATAGGTACCTATAGACCAGCAACAACAATAAACTGCCCAATTACTTGGCCGCCTTGAAATAGTTGCTCTTTAAATAGACGGACGGAAGACTTTCAAATTTTATTCATTGAACCAGTTTATCAATATTTTTGGGCGGCGTCTTGGACTAGATGTGGCTTAACTTGCCTTCGGAGCGCCCTAGCTCTCAGCTGTTTCCGTGGTGTAGCGGTTATCACATCTGCCTAACACGCAGAAGGCCCCCGGTTCGATCCCGGGCGGAAACAGATGATATCTTTTTTATTAATTTTTATATTTTATTAATATAAACGCATAAACAAAATAAAGACGGGAACATCAACAATAAAACTTATACTTGTAATATTTATAAAATAAAAAACTTATAAAGGCAGCTTGTTTAATACACATATTTTAAATATTATATGATAAAATTTTATTCATTATTTAAAGTTTTTAATACTTCTAATAAAAATTAGAAAACCAACAGTTCAGCATTCGGAAGAATAATAATATGTATGAATAAATCCTTACTAAATGAAGCATTCAGTACTAAATTATCGATGATTTATTACATATTACATACATATTACATAATTTACCTTTATGACTAATAATAATCTAATAGATATCTTAATACCAAGGTGTTATCTCTCCAGTAAGAAATCCTAGTTTCACGTACAAAATATTTGTTTCCTTTGAGCTGGAGGGTAGAAAGGAGTTTCTGAAATTTTATTTAATCTTAGAATATAAGAAAATTTATAAAATTAAAATTATAATCAAAAAATTAAGCAAAAAGTATATCGTCCTGTTTCCGCCCGGGATCGAACCGGGGGCCTTCTGCGTGTTAGGCAGATGTGATAACCGCTACACCACGGAAACAACTGAAAGTAGTGCGCCCAAAATGCCTCTATTTTTTTAGACAAAATTCGCTGAGCTATAAACTATTTTAAAGTAAACAGATAAAGCTTATAATGATGGGATATTTATAAAAATACAGTGGAAAGGGAAATTTTGAGTATTGGTGATTAGATACTTTTGTTGGAATGACTATTTTCTTCTATCTATCAGGTCTACCAGATTTATTGGAACATTTATTATATATTTTATTTTATGGTCAAAATAAATGCTTTTCAAACTCTGCCTGAACAATTCGTAAATGTTTGTGTTTATCCCGCCATCAATCTATGCGTCATCGAAAAATGATGCCAAAACAAAACAGAAATTGTAAACTTTAAAGCGCGCACATCATCCCCCTTTTACTCTCACTTTGCTGCTTTCGCTGTTAACCTTTGTGCCGCTCCTGCTCTTTACCGTTCCTTTCAAGCTTTTCTGGTTGGCGGGAAGTCGCGAGATTTTGCATTGCAAGGGTGGCCGGGTTGGACGGGTTGGCCGGGTTGGACGGGTTGGCGATTAAATCCGACTAAAGGGTAGGGGCCTGACAGCAGAATGGAATGTCTGTCTGTGTCTCCTCGTGCCTCGTCCAAGCCACAAGAATGAAGAAAAAATCCCTGCCCACTTGATGGCGTACGCTGCGTATGAGCAATGCGATGCAATATAGGTATATATTATATGTATCCGATATATATATACAAGACGCCTGTACATATATACCACCCGTATGTAAATATGCATCCCCATACACACATTTGTTTCTGATGGCTTGTGGGCAGCTTTCAAGTGCATGTCAATTCGCCAACTGATTGTTGGCTTGCGTTTACCTGCAATATTTTCTTGGGATGTCGTTCGAATATTTTCCTGTCAGCCTTTCAGCTTTTCAATGCCTTCGTCTATTGGCACATTGCTGTCACGTTTTTTGTTATTGCACACATATTGTTACTGGCTGGTGTTGCTTTTGCAGCTCTGGCAGGAGTCCTTGAACGCTCAACCGACCCGACAGGACCAGCCAGCACACTTTTCAAGTAATGGAACTGCGCCGGAAGACAATATTTCGCGTCGAACTCTACGCGCGGATTCTAAAATTCGCATTAAATTGCAAAGAACTCGAACTGGTGTATCTGCTCAGCCTGGCGTGAAGAAACTAGCGGATGCAAGGGACAGGGATTCCGATTCCGATTCCGATTCCGGATCCGAATTCGATACGAATGTAGCAAGGACTCAAAGCCAACTGAATTTGTGAATGCAGCTGGCCAAGCACCGTGCTCGTTTTCACTTTCACGGATTTGCCAGAAACTCTTTTGCCCCCCTTCGTTCATCGTCTTTTCATCATTGCCAAACTGGAAAAAAATTCGGTATTATTACAATTTTAATTTTCAGGTAAATTGTAGAGTTAGCTGAAGGAATCGGAAGAACCTTATTCTACTCTTTACATACTAAATATTTGTATTGTAAATAATATTATTTAAGTTTACATTTTGTTATTTCTAAAAGTAAACTGTACAAATTGTAATTAACAATTTAAAAAATATAATTAATATCTGTACAATCTTTGTCTGAGATGAAGAACTTTACAAAATTTTCGTGCCGTGTAAAGTGGGCGAGGGAGGCAGGAGAACACGCTTTGTTTTTGTTTTCTGTATATGCGGCCGTGTACTTGTGTGGGCGAGCGGGTAATGGAAAGTGACAAGAGAATGTATGGGGTGTGCTTCCGCTCTCTTTCTCCAAATACTTTCTCACATTTTCTCCCCAAGCTCTCTCAAAACTTGCGGGACATGCGCGCCATTGTGAATAAATGAAATTCTTACTAAAAAAAAACCGTTGATACCATTGTGAATACATTACATTTTCTATAGCAACCATGGCGGGATATTTTTAAATTGAGACTTCCGTACCATTTCTAGGAATAAAATATTTAAATATTTTTCGATTAAAATTATTTATTAACATTTATTCAACAACATTTATTAGTCACATTTCATAAGAAGGTTATAGGAAAATGATTAATAATAATATACAGTACCTAAGTACTCAGCCTCAGTTGTTGTTTAATTGTATCTTAGAAATGAAATAAGGTGAAGAAGTTTAAGTCTGGCGAACAAATTCTTTGATTTAAGGTGGTCTGTTAAGTACAACTTATAAGAAGCGAGGATAAGAGCTTAACATTTTTAATTAACTTTTTCTAGCCTTTAATATTTATTAAGTTTTTCTTTTTAATACAAGGGCCTTGTTAAGTGCAACTTATGAGAATCGAGGAGGAGGGCACTGTTTTTTAAAATTAGAATTAAAGTTAACATTAGAATTAAAGTGAAATACTGTTCAGTGCGCTGTTATTTAACAGTTTAGAATTAAATTTTACGTTTTGTTAAGTGCAACTTATGAGAATCGAGGAGGAGGGCACTGTTGTTTAACATTAGAATTAAAGTTAACATTAGAATTAAAGTTAAATTCTGTTAAGTGCGCTGTTATTTAACAGTTTAGAATTAAATTTTACGTTTTGTTAAGTGCAACTTATGAGAATCGAGGAGGAGGGCACTGTTTTTAACATTAGGATTAAAGTTAACATTAAAATTAAAGTGAAATTCTGTTCAGTGCGCTGTTATTTAACAGTTTAGAATTAAATTTTACGTTTTGTTAAGTGCAACTTATGAGAATCGAGGAGGAGGGCACTGTTTTTAACATTAGAATTAAAGTTAATGTGAAATTCTGTTCAGTGCGCTGTTATTTAAGAGTTTAGAATTAAATTTTACGTTTTGTTAAGTGCAACTTATGAGAATCGAGGAGGAGGGCACTGTTTTTAACATTAGAATTAAAGTTAACATTAAAATTAATGTGAAATACTGTTCAGTGCGCTGTTATTTAACAGTTTAGAATTAAATTTTACGTTTTGTTAAGTGCAACTTATGAGAATCGAGGAGGAGGGCACTGTTGTTTAACATTAGAATTAAAGTTAACATTAGAATTAAAGTTAAATTCTGTTAAGTGCGCTGTTATTTAACAGTTTAGAATTAAATTTTACGTTTTGTTAAGTGCAACTTATGAGAATCGAGGAGGAGGGCACTGTTGTTTAACATTAGAATTAAAGTTAACATTAGAATTAAAGTTAAATTCTGTTAAGTGCGCTGTTATTTAACAGTTTAGAATTAAATTTTACGTTTTGTTAAGTGCAACTTATGAGAATCGAGGAGGAGGGCACTGTTGTTTAACATTAGAATTAAAGTTAACATTAGAATTAAAGTTAAATTCTGTTAAGTGCGCTGTTATTTAACAGTTTAGAATTAAATTTTACGTTTTGTTAAGTGCAACTTATGAGAATCGAGGAGGAGGGCACTGTTTTTAACATTAGGATTAAAGTTAACATTAAAATTAAAGTGAAATTCTGTTCAGTGCGCTGTTATTTAACAGTTTAGAATTAAATTTTACGTTTTGTTAAGTGCAACTTATGAGAATCGAGGAGGAGGGCACTGTTTTTAACATTAGAATTAAAGTTAATGTGAAATTCTGTTCAGTGCGCTGTTATTTAAGAGTTTAGAATTAAATTTTACGTTTTGTTAAGTGCAACTTATGAGAATCGAGGAGGAGGGCACTGTTTTTAACATTAGAATTAAAGTTAACATTAAAATTAATGTGAAATACTGTTCAGTGCGCTGTTATTTAACAGTTTAGAATTAAATTTTACGTTTTGTTAAGTGCAACTTATGAGAATCGAGGAGGAGGGCACTGTTGTTTAACATTAGAATTAAAGTTAACATTAGAATTAAAGTTAAATTCTGTTAAGTGCGCTGTTATTTAACAGTTTAGAATTAAATTTTATGTTTTGTTAAGTGCAACTTATGAGAATCGAGGAGGAGGGCACTGTTTTTAACATTAGGATTAAAGTTAACATTAAAATTAAAGTGAAATTCTGTTCAGTGCGCTGTTATTTAACAGTTTAGAATTAAATTTTACGTTTTGTTAAGTGCAACTTATGAGAATCGAGGAGGAGGGCACTGTTTTTAACATTAGAATTAAAGTTAACATTAAAATTAAAGTGAAATTCTGTTCAGTGCGCTGTTATTTAAGAGTTTAGAATTAAATTTTACGTTTTGTTAAGTGCAACTTATGAGAATCGAGGAGGAGAGCTCTACATTTTTAATTCATTTTTTCTAGCCTTTAATATTTATTATTTTTTTTGAAAAAGCTTGGCGAAGCTTTTACCGATTTCTGTTTTGGCGCCGTTGACAGACTTGTCCTCGTCTACGTCCACGTCCTCGTCCTCGGGCACGTCCTCTCCCTCGCCATCGTTCATGGCCAATAAAGATTCCTAATCGGATTCGGATCCGGATTCAGTTGCGGCTTCGCGAGGCAACCGGGATTCGATCCGGGTCCGGTTGCCTCGCGAAGCCGCCTCCTTCCCGGACCAGAAATTAATAATTAATAATTTTTCTAAAAACTTATTTGTGATAAGTTTTTCATTCAGGTTGATAGAAAATCGATTGAAAAATCGTTTAAGATATTCTGCTTGATAATCGGATGAGAATTGCCCATGATATAGTCTTCGCTTTGGGCCGTTTGTGCTTTCAAAGCACTTTTTCACTTTGTCATATTTCTCCCCAGAAAAATATGACAAAAAATCTAAAATTTGATTTGTGATCAGTTTTTGATTCACGTTGATAGAGAATTGATTCTGAAATCTTTTAAGATATTCCGCTTGATAATCGGATGAGAATTGCCCATGATATAGTCTTCGCTTTGGGCCGTTTGTGCTTTCAAAGCACTTTTTCACTTTGTCATATTTCTCCCCATTTCTCCCCAGAAAAATATGACAAAAAATCTAAAATTTGATTTATGATCAGTTTTTGATTCACGTTGATAGAGAATTGATTCTGAAATCTTTTAAGATATTCCGCTTGATAATCGGATGAGAATTGCCCATGATATAGTCTTCGCTTTGGGCCGTTTGTGCTTCCAAAGCACTTTTTCACTTTGTCATATTTCTCCCCATTTCTCCCCAGAAAAATATGACAAAAAATCTAAAATTTGATTTGTGATCGATTTTTGATTCAGGTTGATAGAGAATTTATTCTGAAATCTTTTAAGATATTCCGCTTGATAATCGGATGAGAATTGCCCATGATATAGTCTTCGCTTTGGGCCGTTTGTGCTTCCAAAGCACTTTTTCACTTTGTCATATTTCTCCCCAGAAAAATATGACAAAAAATCTAAAATTTGATTTGTGATCAGTTTTTGATTCAGGTTGATAGAGAATTGATTCTGAAATCTTTTAAGATATTCCGCTTGATAATCGGATGAGAATTGCCCATGATATAGTCTTCGCTTTGGGCCGTTTGTGCTTCCAAAGCACTTTTTCACTTTGTCGTATTTCTCCCCAGAAAAATATGACAAAAAATCTAAAATTTCATTTGTGATTAGTTTTTGATTCAGGTTGATAGAGAATTGATTCTGAAATCTTTTAAGATATTCCGCTTGATAATCGGATGAGAATTGCCCATGATATAGTCTTCGCTTTGGGCCGTTTGTGCTTTCAAAGCACTTTTTCACTTTGTCATATTTCTCCCCATTTCTCCCCATTTCTCCCCAGAAAAATATGACAAAAAATCTAAAATTTGATTTGTGATCAGTTTTTGATTCACGTTGATAGAGAATTATTTCTGAAATCTTTTAAGATATTCCGCTTGATAATCGGATGAGAATTGCCCATGATATAGTCTTCGCTTTGGGCCGTTTGTGCTTTCAAAGCACTTTTTCACTTTGTCATATTTCTCCCCATTTCTCCCCAGAAAAATATGACAAAAAATCTAAAATTTGATTTGTGATCGATTTTTGATTCAGGTTGATAGAGAATCGATTGAGGAATCTTTAAAGATATTCCGCTTGAGAATCGGATGAGAATTGCCCATGATATAGTCTTCGCTTTGGGCCGTTTGTGCTTTCAAAGCACTTTTTCACTTTGTCATATTTCTCCCCATTTCTACCCAGAAAGATATGACAAAAAATCTAAAATTTGATTTGTGATCAGTTTTTGATTCACGTTGATAGAGAATTGATTCTGAAATCTTTTAAGATATTCCGCTTGATAATCGGATGAGAATTGCCCATGATATAGTCTTCGCTTTGGGCCGTTTGTGCTTCCAAAGCACTTTTTCACTTTGTCATATTTCTCCCCATTTCTCCCCAGAAAAATATGACAAAAAATCTAAAATTTGATTTGTGATCGATTTTTGATTCAGGTTGATAGAAAATTGATTCTGAAATCTTTTAAGATATTCCGCTTGATAATCGGATGAGAATTGCCCATGATATAGTCTTCGCTTTGGGCCGTTTGTGCTTCCAAAGCACTTTTTCACTTTGTCATATTTCTCCCCAGAAAAATATGACAAAAAATCTAAAATTTGATTTGTGATCAGTTTTTGATTCACGTTGATAGAGAATTGATTCTGAAATCTTTTAAGATATTCCGCTTGATAATCGGATGAGAATTGCCCATGATATAGTCTGCGCTTTGTGCCGTTTGTGCTTTCAAAGCACTTTTTCACTTTGTCATATTTCTCCCCATTTCTCCCCAGAAAAATATGACAAAAAACTAAAATTTGATTTGTGATCAGTTTTTGATTCACGTTGATAGAGAATTGATTCTGAAATCTTTTAAGATATTCCGCTTGATAATCGGATGAGAATTGCCCATGATATAGTCTTCGCTTTGGGCCGTTTGTGCTTTCAAAGCACTTTTTCACTTTGTCATATTTCTCCCCAGAAAAATATGAAAAAAAATCTAAAATTTGATTTGTGATCAGTTTTTGATTCAGGTTGATAGAGAATTGATTCTGAAATCTTTTAAGATATTCCGCTTGATAATCGGATGAGAATTGCCCATGATATAGTCTTCGCTTTGGGCCGTTTGTGCTTCCAAAGCACTTTTTCACTTTGTCATATTTCTCCCCATTTCTCCCCAGAAAAATATGACAAAAAATCTAAAATTTCATTTGTGATTAGTTTTTGATTCAGGTTGATAGAGAATTGATTCTGAAATCTTTTAAGATATTCCGCTTGATAATCGGATGAGAATTGCCCATGATATAGTCTTCGCTTTGGGCCGTTTGTGCTTTCAAAGCACTTTTTCACTTTGTCATATTTCTCCCCATTTCTCCCCATTTCTCCCCAGAAAAATATGACAAAAAATCTAAAATTTGATTTGTGATCAGTTTTTGATTCAGGTTGATAGAGAATTGATTCTGAAATCTTTTAAGATATTCCGCTTGATAATCGGATGAGAATTGCCCATGATATAGTCTTCGCTTTGGGCCGTTTGTGCTTTCAAAGCACTTTTTCACTTTGTCATATTTCTCCCCATTTCTCCCCATTTCTCCCCATTTCTCCCCAGAAAAATATGACAAAAAATCTAAAGTTTGATTTGTGATCAGTTTTTGATTCACGTTGATAGAGAATTAATTCTGAAATCTTTTAAGATATTCCGCTTGATAATCGGATGAGAATTGCCCATGATATAGTCTTCGCTTTGGGCCGTTTGTGCTTTCAAAGCACTCTTTCACTTTGTCATATTTCTCCCCATTTCTCCCCAGAAAAATATGACAAAAAATCTAAAATTTGATTTGTGATCGATTTTTGATTCAGGTTGATAGAGAATCGATTGAGGAATCTTTAAAGATATTCCGCTTGAGAATCGGATGAGAATTGCCCATGATATAGTCTTCGCTTTGGGCCGTTTGTGCTTTCAAAGCACTTTTTCACTTTGTCATATTTCTCCCCAGAAAAATATGAAAAAAAATCTAAAATTTGATTTGTGATCAGTTTTTGATTCAGGTTGATAGAGAATTGATTCTGAAATCTTTTAAGATATTCCGCTTGATAATCGGATGAGAATTGCCCATGATATAGTCTTCGCTTTGGGCCGTTTGTGCTTCCAAAGCACTTTTTCACTTTGTCATATTTCTCCCCAGAAAAATATGACAAAAAATCTAAAATTTCATTTGTGATTAGTTTTTGATTCAGGTTGATAGAGAATTGATTCTGAAATCTTTTAAGATATTCCGCTTGATAATCGGATGAGAATTGCCCATGATATAGTCTTCGCTTTGGGCCGTTTGTGCTTTCAAAGCACTTTTTCACTTTGTCATATTTCTCCCCATTTCTCCCCAGAAAAATATGACAAAAAATCTAAAATTTGATTTGTGATCAGTTTTTGATTCAGGTTGATAGAGAATTGATTCTGAAATCTTTTAAGATATTCCGCTTGATAATCGGATGAGAATTGCCCATGATATAGTCTTCGCTTTGGGCCGTTTGTGCTTTCAAAGCACTTTTTCACTTTGTCATATTTCTCCCCATTTCTCCCCAGAAAAATATGACAAAAAATCTAAAATTTGATTTGTGATCAGTTTTTGATTCACGTTGATAGAGAATTAATTCTGAAATCTTTTAAGATATTCCGCTTGATAATCGGATGAGAATTGCCCATGATATAGTCTTCGCTTTGGGCCGTTTGTGCTTTCAAAGCACTTTTTCACTTTGTCATATTTCTCCCCATTTCTCCCCAGAAAGATATGACAAAAAATCTAAAATTTGATTTGTGATCAGTTTTTGATTCACGTTGATAGAGAATTGATTCTGAAATCTTTTAAGATATTCCGCTTGATAATCGGATGAGAATTGCCCATGATATAGTCTTCGCTTTGGGCCGTTTGTGCTTTCAAAGCACTTTTTCACTTTGTCATATTTCTCCCCATTTCTCCCCAGAAAAATATGACAAAAAATCTAAAATTTGATTTGTGATCAGTTTTTGATTCACGTTGATAGAGAATTAATTCTGAAATCTTTTAAGATATTCCGCTTGATAATCGGATGAGAATTGCCCATGATATAGTCTTCGCTTTGGGCCGTTTGTGCTTTCAAAGCACTTTTTCACTTTGTCATATTTCTCCCCATTTCTCCCCAGAAAAATATGACAAAAAATCTAAAATTTGATTTGTGATCAGTTTTTGATTCACGTTGATAGAGAATTGATTCTGAAATCTTTTAAGATATTCCGCTTGATAATCGGATGAGAATTGCCCATGATATAGTCTTCGCTTTGGGCCGTTTGTGCTTTCAAAGCACTTTTTCACTTTGTCATATATCTCCCCAGAAAAATATGACAAAAAATCTAAAATTTGATTTTTGATCAGTTTTTGATTCAGGTTGATAGAGAATTGATTCTGAAATCTTTTAAGATATTCCGCTTGATAATCGGATGAGAATTGCCCATGATATAGTCTTCGCTTTGGGCCGTTTGTGCTTCCAAAGCACTTTTTCACTTTGTCATATTTCTCCCCATTTCTCCCCAGAAAAATATGACAAAAAATCTAAAATTTGATTTGTGATCGATTTTTGATTCAGGTTGATAGAGAATCGATTGAGGAATCTTTAAAGATATTCCGCTTGATAATCGGATGAGAATTGCCCATGATATAGTCTTCGCTTTGGGCCGTTTGTGCTTTCAAAGCACTTTTTCACTTTGTCATATATCTCCCCAGAAAAATATGACAAAAAATCTAAAATTTGATTTTTGATCAGTTTTTGATTCAGGTTGATAGAGAATTGATTCTGAAATCTTTTAAGATATTCCGCTTGATAATCGGATGAGAATTGCCCATGATATAGTCTTCGCTTTGGGCCGTTTGTGCTTTCAAAGCACTTTTTCACTTTGTCATATTTCTCCCCATTTCTCCCCAGAAAAATATGACAAAAAATCTAAAATTTGATTTGTGATCAGTTTTTGATTCAGGTTGATAGAGAATTGATTCTGAAATCTTTTAAGATATTCCGCTTGATAATCGGATGAGAATTGCCCATGATATAGTCTTCGCTGTGGGCCGTTTGTGCTTCCAAAGCACTTTTTCACTTTGTCATATTTCTCCCCATTTCTCCCCAGAAAAATATGACAAAAAATCTAAAATTTGATTTGTGATCGATTTTTGATTCAGGTTGATAGAGAATCGATTGAGGAATCTTTAAAGATATTCCGTTTGAGAATCGGATGAGAATTGCCCATGATATAGTCTTCGCTTTGGGCCGTTTGTGCTTTCAAAGCACTTTTTCACTTTGTCATATTTCTCCCCATTTCTCCCCAGAAAAATATGACAAAAAATCTAAAATTTCATTTGTGATTAGTTTTTGATTCAGGTTGATAGAGAATTGATTCTGAAATCTTTTAAGATATTTCGCTTGATAATCGGATGAGAATTGCCCATGATATAGTCTTCGCTTTGGGCCGTTTGTGCTTCCAAAGCACTTTTTCACTTTGTCATATTTCTCCCCATTTCTCCCCAGAAAAATATGACAAAAAATCTAAAATTTGATTTGTGATCGATTTTTGATTCAGGTTGATAGAGAATCGATTGAGGAATCTTTAAAGATATTCCGCTTGATAATCGGATGAGAATTGCCCATGATATAGTCTTCGCTTTGGGCCGTTTGTGCTTTCAAAGCACTTTTTCACTTTGTCATATTTCTCCCCATTTCTCCCCAGAAAAATATGACCAAAAATCTAAAATTTGATTTGTGATCAGTTTTTGATTCACGTTGATAGAGAATTGATTCTGAAATCTTTTAAGATATTCCGCTTGATAATCGGATGAGAATTGCCCATGATATAGTCTTCGCTTTGGGCCGTTTGTGCTTCCAAAGCACTTTTTCACTTTGTCATACATCTCCCCAGAAAAATATGACAAAAAATCTAAAATTTGATTTGTGATCAGTTTTTGATTCAGGTTGATAGAGAATTGATTCTGAAATCTTTTAAGATATTCCGCTTGATAATCGGATGAGAATTGCCCATGATATAGTCTTCGCTTTGGGCCGTTTGTGCTTTCAAAGCACTTTTTCACTTTGTCATATTTCTCCCCATTTCTCCCCAGAAAAATATGACAAAAAATCTAAAATTTGATTTGTGATCAGTTTTTGATTCAGGTTGATAGAGAATTGATTCTGAAATCTTTTAAGATATTCCGCTTGATAATCGGATGAGAATTGCCCATGATATAGTCTTCGCTGTGGGCCGTTTGTGCTTCCAAAGCACTTTTTCACTTTGTCATATTTCTCCCCATTTCTCCCCAGAAAAATATGACAAAAAAATAAAATTTGATTTGTGATCAGTTTTTGATTCAGGTTGATAGAGAATTGATTCTGAAATCTTTTAAGATATTCCGCTTGATAATCGGATGAGAATTGCCCATGATATAGTCTTCGCTGTGGGCCGTTTGTGCTTCCAAAGCACTTTTTCACTTTGTCATATTTCTCCCCAGAAAAATATGACAAAAAATCTAAAATTTGATTTGTGATCAGTTTTTGATTCACGTTGATAGAGAATTGATTCTGAAATCTTTTAAGATATTCCGCTTGATAATCGGACGAGAATTGCCCATGATATAGTCTGCGCTTTGGGCCGTTTGTGCTTCCAAAGCACTTTTTCACTTTGTCATATTTCTCCCCATTTCTCCCCAGAAAAATATGACAAAAAACTAAAATTTGATTTGTGATCAGTTTTTGATTCACGTTGATAGAGAATTGATTCTGAAATCTTTTAAGATATTCCGCTTGATAATCGGATGAGAATTGCCCATGATATAGTCTTCGCTTTGGGCCGTTTGTGCTTTCAAAGCACTTTTTCACTTTGTCATATTTCTCCCCATTTCTCCCCAGAAAAATATGACAAAAAATCTAAAATTTGATTTGTGATCAGTTTTTGATTCAGGTTGATAGAGAATTGATTCTGAAATCTTTTAAGATATTCCGCTTGATAATCGGATGAGAATTGCCCATGATATAGTCTTCGCTTTGGGCCGCTTGTGCTTTCAAAGCACTTTTTCACTTTGTCATATTTCTCCCCATTTCTCCCCAGAAAAATATGACAAAAAATCTAAAATTTGATTTGTGATCGATTTTTGATTCAGGTTGATAGAGAATCGATTGAGGAATCTTTAAAGATATTCCGCTTGAGAATCGGATGAGAATTGCCCATGATATAGTCTTCGCTTTTGGGCCGTTTGTGCTTTCAAAGCACTTTTTCACTTTGTCATATTTCTCCCCATTTCTCCCCAGAAAGATATGACAAAAAATCTAAAATTTGATTTGTGATCAGTTTTTGATTCACGTTGATAGAGAATTGATTCTGCAATCGTTTAAGATATTCCGCTTGATAATCGGATGAGAATTGCCCATGATATAATCTTCGCTTTGGGCCGTTTGTGCTTCCAAAGCACTTTTTCACTTTGTCATATTTCTCCCCAGAAAAATATGACAAAAAATCTAAAATTTGATTTGTGATCAGTTTTTGATTCACGTTGATAGAGAATTGATTCTGAAATCTTTTAAGATATTCCGCTTGATAATCGGATGAGAATTGCCCATGATATAGTCTTCGCTTTGGGCCGTTTGTGCTTTCAAAGCACTTTTTCACTTTGTCATATTTCTCCCCATTTCTCCCCAGAAAAATATGACAAAAAATCTAAAATTTGATTTGTGATCAGTTTTTGATTCAGGTTGATAGAGAATTGATTCTGAAATCTTTTAAGATATTCCGCTTGATAATCGGATGAGAATTGCCCATGATATAGTCTTCGCTGTGGGCCGTTTGTGCTTCCAAAGCACTTTTTCACTTTGTCATATTTCTCCCCATTTCTCCCCAGAAAAATATGACAAAAAATCTAAAATTTGATTTGTGATCGATTTTTGATTCAGGTTGATAGAGAATCGATTGAGGAATCTTTAAAGATATTCCGTTTGAGAATCGGATGAGAATTGCCCATGATATAGTCTTCGCTTTGGGCCGTTTGTGCTTTCAAAGCACTTTTTCACTTTGTCATATTTCTCCCCATTTCTCCCCAGAAAAATATGACAAAAAATCTAAAATTTCATTTGTGATTAGTTTTTGATTCAGGTTGATAGAGAATTGATTCTGAAATCTTTTAAGATATTTCGCTTGATAATCGGATGAGAATTGCCCATGATATAGTCTTCGCTTTGGGCCGTTTGTGCTTCCAAAGCACTTTTTCACTTTGTCATATTTCTCCCCATTTCTCCCCAGAAAAATATGACAAAAAATCTAAAATTTGATTTGTGATCGATTTTTGATTCAGGTTGATAGAGAATCGATTGAGGAATCTTTAAAGATATTCCGCTTGATAATCGGATGAGAATTGCCCATGATATAGTCTTCGCTTTGGGCCGTTTGTGCTTTCAAAGCACTTTTTCACTTTGTCATATTTCTCCCCATTTCTCCCCAGAAAAATATGACCAAAAATCTAAAATTTGATTTGTGATCAGTTTTTGATTCACGTTGATAGAGAATTGATTCTGAAATCTTTTAAGATATTCCGCTTGATAATCGGATGAGAATTGCCCATGATATAGTCTTCGCTTTGGGCCGTTTGTGCTTCCAAAGCACTTTTTCACTTTGTCATACATCTCCCCAGAAAAATATGACAAAAAATCTAAAATTTGATTTGTGATCAGTTTTTGATTCAGGTTGATAGAGAATTGATTCTGAAATCTTTTAAGATATTCCGCTTGATAATCGGATGAGAATTGCCCATGATATAGTCTTCGCTTTGGGCCGTTTGTGCTTTCAAAGCACTTTTTCACTTTGTCATATTTCTCCCCATTTCTCCCCAGAAAAATATGACAAAAAATCTAAAATTTGATTTGTGATCAGTTTTTGATTCAGGTTGATAGAGAATTGATTCTGAAATCTTTTAAGATATTCCGCTTGATAATCGGATGAGAATTGCCCATGATATAGTCTTCGCTGTGGGCCGTTTGTGCTTCCAAAGCACTTTTTCACTTTGTCATATTTCTCCCCAGAAAAATATGACAAAAAATCTAAAATTTGATTTGTGATCAGTTTTTGATTCACGTTGATAGAGAATTGATTCTGAAATCTTTTAAGATATTCCGCTTGATAATCGGATGAGAATTGCCCATGATATAGTCTGCGCTTTGGGCCGTTTGTGCTTTCAAAGCACTTTTTCACTTTGTCATATTTCTCCCCATTTCTCCCCAGAAAAATATGACAAAAAACTAAAATTTGATTTGTGATCAGTTTTTGATTCACGTTGATAGAGAATTGATTCTGAAATCTTTTAAGATATTCCGCTTGATAATCGGATGAGAATTGCCCATGATATAGTCTTCGCTTTGGGCCGTTTGTGCTTTCAAAGCACTTTTTCACTTTGTCATATTTCTCCCCAGAAAAATATGAAAAAAAATCTAAAATTTGATTTGTGATCAGTTTTTGATTCAGGTTGATAGAGAATTGATTCTGAAATCTTTTAAGATATTCCGCTTGATAATCGGATGAGAATTGCCCATGATATAGTCTGCGCTTTGGGCCGTTTGTGCTTTCAAAGCACTTTTTCACTTTGTCATATTTCTCCCCATTTCTCCCCAGAAAAATATGACAAAAAAATAAAATTTGATTTGTGATCAGTTTTTGATTCAGGTTGATAGAGAATTGATTCTGAAATCTTTTAAGATATTCCGCTTGATAATCGGATGAGAATTGCCCATGATATAGTCTTCGCTGTGGGCCGTTTGTGCTTCCAAAGCACTTTTTCACTTTGTCATATTTCTCCCCAGAAAAATATGACAAAAAATCTAAAATTTGATTTGTGATCAGTTTTTGATTCACGTTGATAGAGAATTGATTCTGAAATCTTTTAAGATATTCCGCTTGATAATCGGACGAGAATTGCCCATGATATAGTCTGCGCTTTGGGCCGTTTGTGCTTCCAAAGCACTTTTTCACTTTGTCATATTTCTCCCCATTTCTCCCCAGAAAAATATGACAAAAAACTAAAATTTGATTTGTGATCAGTTTTTGATTCACGTTGATAGAGAATTGATTCTGAAATCTTTTAAGATATTCCGCTTGATAATCGGATGAGAATTGCCCATGATATAGTCTTCGCTTTGGGCCGTTTGTGCTTTCAAAGCACTTTTTCACTTTGTCATATTTCTCCCCATTTCTCCCCAGAAAAATATGACAAAAAATCTAAAATTTGATTTGTGATCAGTTTTTGATTCAGGTTGATAGAGAATTGATTCTGAAATCTTTTAAGATATTCCGCTTGATAATCGGATGAGAATTGCCCATGATATAGTCTTCGCTTTGGGCCGCTTGTGCTTTCAAAGCACTTTTTCACTTTGTCATATTTCTCCCCATTTCTCCCCAGAAAAATATGACAAAAAATCTAAAATTTGATTTGTGATCAGTTTTTGATTCAGGTTGATAGAGAATTGATTCTGAAATCTTTTAAGATATTCCGCTTGATAATCGGATGAGAATTGCCCATGATATAATCTTCGCTTTGGGCCGTTTGTGCTTCCAAAGCACTTTTTCACTTTGTCATATTTCTCCCCAGAAAAATATGACAAAAAATCTAAAATTGCATTTGTAATTAGTTTTTGATTCAGGTTGATAGAGAATTGATTCTGAAATCTTTTAAGATATTCCGCTTGATAATCGGATGAGAATTGCCCATGATATAGTCTTCGCTTTGGGCCGTTTGTGCTTTCAAAGCACTTTTTCACTTTGTCATATTTCTCCCCATTTCTCCCCAGAAAAATATGATAAAAAATCTAAAATTTGATTTGTGATCAGTTTTTGATTCACGTTGATAGAGAATTAATTCTGAAATCTTTTAAGATATTCCGCTTGATAATCGGATGAGAATTGCCCATGATATAGTCTTCGCTTTGGGCCGTTTGTGCTTTCAAAGCACTCTTTCACTTTGTCATATTTCTCCCCATTTCTCCCCAGAAAAATATGACAAAAAATCTAAAATTTGATTTGTGATCGATTTTTGATTCAGGTTGATAGAGAATCGATTGAGGAATCTTTAAAGATATTCCGCTTGAGAATCGGATGAGAATTGCCCATGATATAGTCTTCGCTTTTGGGCCGTTTGTGCTTTCAAAGCACTTTTTCACTTTGTCATATTTCTCCCCATTTCTCCCCAGAAAGATATGACAAAAAATCTAAAATTTGATTTGTGATCAGTTTTTGATTCACGTTGATAGAGAATTGATTCTGCAATCTTTTAAGATATTCCGCTTGATAATCGGATGAGAATTGCCCATGATATAATCTTCGCTTTGGGCCGTTTGTGCTTCCAAAGCACTTTTTCACTTTGTCATATTTCTCCCCAGAAAAATATGACAAAAAATCTAAAATTTGATTTGTGATCAGTTTTTGATTCACGTTGATAGAGAATTGATTCTGAAATCTTTTAAGATATTCCGCTTGATAATCGGATGAGAATTGCCCATGATATAGTCTTCGCTTTGGGCCGTTTGTGCTTTCAAAGCACTTTTTCACTTTGTCATATTTCTCCCCATTTCTCCCCAGAAAAATATGACAAAAAATCTAAAATTTGATTTGTGATCAGTTTTTGATTCACGTTGATAGAGAATTGATTCTGAAATCTTTTAAGATATTCCGCTTGATAATCGGATGAGAATTGCCCATGATATAGTCTTCGCTTTGGGCCGTTTGTGCTTTCAAAGCACTTTTTCACTTTGTCATATTTCTCCCCATTTCTCCCCAGAAAAATATGACAAAAAATCTAAAATTTGATTTGTGATCAGTTTTTGATTCAGGTTGATAGAGAATTGATTCTGAAATCTTTTAAGATATTCCGCTTGATAATCGGATGAGAATTGCCCATGATATAATCTTCGCTTTGGGCCGTTTGTGCTTCCAAAGCACTTTTTCACTTTGTCATATTTCTCCCCAGAAAAATATGACAAAAAATCTAAAATTTGATTTGTGATCAGTTTTTGATTCACGTTGATAGAGAATTGATTCTGAAATCTTTTAAGATATTCCGCTTGATAATCGGATGAGAATTGCCCATGATATAGTCTTCGCTTTGGGCCGTTTGTGCTTTCAAAGCACTTTTTCACTTTGTCATATTTCTCCCCATTTCTCCCCAGAAAAATATGACAAAAAATCTAAAATTTGATTTGTGATCAGTTTTTGATTCACGTTGATAGAGAATTAATTCTGAAATCTTTTAAGATATTCCGCTTGATAATCGGATGAGAATTGCCCATGATATAGTCTTCGCTTTGGGCCGTTTGTGCTTTCAAAGCACTCTTTCACTTTGTCATATTTCTCCCCATTTCTCCCCAGAAAAATATGACAAAAAATCTAAAATTTGATTTGTGATCGATTTTTGATTCAGGTTGATAGAGAATCGATTGAGGAATCTTTAAAGATATTCCGTTTGAGAATCGGATGAGAATTGCCCATGATATAGTCTTCGCTTTGGGCCGTTTGTGCTTTCAAAGCACTTTTTCACTTTGTCATATTTCTCCCCATTTCTCCCCAGAAAAATATGACAAAAAATCTAAAATTTGATTTGTGATCAGTTTTTGATTCAGGTTGATAGAGAATTGATTCTGAAATCTTTTAAGATATTCCGCTTGATAATCGGATGAGAATTGCCCATGATATAGTCTTCGCTTTGGGCCGTTTGTGCTTCCAAAGCACTTTTTCACTTTGTCATATTTCTCCCCAGAAAAATATGACAAAAAATCTAAAATTTGATTTGTGATCAGTTTTTGATTCACGTTGATAGAGAATTAATTCTGAAATCTTTTAAGATATTCCGCTTGATAATCGGATGAGAATTGCCCATGATATAATCTTCGCTTTGGGCCGTTTGTGCTTCCAAAGCACTTTTTCACTTTGTCATATTTCTCCCCAGAAAAATATGACAAAAAATCTAAAATTTGATTTGTGATCAGTTTTTGATTCACGTTGATAGAGAATTGATTCTGAAATCTTTTAAGATATTCCGCTTGATAATCGGATGAGAATTGCCCATGATATAGTCTTCGCTTTGGGCCGTTTGTGCTTTCAAAGCACTTTTTCACTTTGTCATATTTCTCCCCATTTCTCCCCAGAAAAATATGACAAAAAATCTAAAATTTGATTTGTGATCAGTTTTTGATTCACGTTGATAGAGAATTGATTCTGAAATCTTTTAAGGTATTCCGCTTGATAATCGGATGAGAATTGCCCATGATATAGTCTTCGCTTTGGGCCGTTTGTGCTTCCAAAGCACTTTTTCACTTTGTCATATTTCTCCCCAGAAAAATATGACAAAAAATCTAAAATTTGATTTGTGATCAGTTTTTGATTCACGTTGATAGAGAATTGATTCTGAAATCTTTTAAGATATTCCGCTTGATAATCGGATGAGAATTGCCCATGATATAGTCTTCGCTTTGGGCCGTTTGTGCTTTCAAAGCACTTTTTCACTTTGTCATATTTCTCCCCATTTCTCCCCAGAAAAATATGACAAAAAATCTAAAATTTGATTTGTGATCAGTTTTTGATTCACGTTGATAGAGAATTAATTCTGAAATCTTTTAAGATATTCCGCTTGATAATCGGATGAGAATTGCCCATGATATAGTCTTCGCTTTGGGCCGTTTGTGCTTTCAAAGCACTCTTTCACTTTGTCATATTTCTCCCCATTTCTCCCCAGAAAAATATGACAAAAAATCTAAAATTTGATTTGTGATCAGTTTTTGATTCACGTTGATAGAGAATTGATTCTGAAATCTTTTAAGATATTCCGCTTGATAATCGGATGAGAATTGCCCATGATATAGTCTTCGCTTTGGGCCGTTTGTGCTTCCAAAGCACTTTTTCACTTTGTCATATTTCTCCCCAGAAAAATATGACAAAAAATCTAAAATTTGATTTGTGATCAGTTTTTGATTCACGTTGATAGAGAATTGATTCTGAAATCTTTTAAGATATTCCGCTTGATAATCGGATGAGAATTGCCCATGATATAGTCTGCGCTTTGGGCCGTTTGTGCTTTCAAAGCACTTTTTCACTTTGTCATATTTCTCCCCATTTCTCCCCAGAAAAATATGACAAAAAACTAAAATTTGATTTGTGATCAGTTTTTGATTCACGTTGATAGAGAATTGATTCTGAAATCTTTTAAGATATTCCGCTTGATAATCGGATGAGAATTGCCCATGATATAGTCTTCGCTTTGGGCCGTTTGTGCTTTCAAAGCACTTTTTCACTTTGTCATATTTCTCCCCAGAAAAATATGACAAAAAATCTAAAATTTGATTTGTGATCGATTTTTGATTCAGGTTGATAGAGAATTGATTCTGAAATCTTTTAAGATATTCCGCTTGATAATCGGATGAGAATTGCCCATGATATAGTCTTCGCTTTGGGCCGTTTGTGCTTCCAAAGCACTTTTTCACTTTGTCATATTTCTCCCCAGAAAAATATGACAAAAAATCTAAAATTTGATTTGTGATCAGTTTTTGATTCACGTTGATAGAGAATTGATTCTGAAATCTTTTAAGATATTCCGCTTGATAATCGGATGAGAATTGCCCATGATATAGTCTGCGCTTTGGGCCGTTTGTGCTTTCAAAGCACTTTTTCACTTTGTCATATTTCTCCCCATTTCTCCCCAGAAAAATATGACAAAAAACTAAAATTTGATTTGTGATCAGTTTTTGATTCACGTTGATAGAGAATTTATTCTGAAATCTTTTAAGATATTCCGCTTGATAATCGGATGAGAATTGCCCATGATATAGTCTTCGCTTTGGGCCGTTTGTGCTTTCAAAGCACTTTTTCACTTTGTCATATTTCTCCCCAGAAAAATATGACAAAAAATCTAAAATTTGATTTGTGATCAGTTTTTGATTCACGTTGATAGAGAATTGATTCTGAAATCTTTTAAGATATTCCGCTTGATAATCGGATGAGAATTGCCCATGATATAGTCTTCACTTTGGGCCGTTTGTGCTTCCAAAGCACTATTTCACTTTGTCATATTTCTCCCCAGAAAAATATGACAAAAAATCTAAAATTTGATTTGTGATCAGTTTTTGATTCAGGTTGATAGAGAATTGATTCTGAAATCTTTTAAGATATTCCGCTTGATAATCGGATGAGAATTGCCCATGATATAGTCTTCGCTTTGGGCCGTTTGTGCTTCCAAAGCACTTTTTCACTTTGTCATATTTCTCCCCATTTCTCCCCAGAAAAATATGACAAAAAATCTAAAATTTCATTTGTGATTAGTTTTTGATTCAGGTTGATAGAGAATTGATTCTGAAATCTTTTAAGATATTCCGCTTGATAATCGGATGAGAATTGCCCATGATATAGTCTTCGCTTTGGGCCGTTTGTGCTTTCAAAGCACTTTTTCACTTTGTCATATTTCTCCCCATTTCTCCCCATTTCTCCCCAGAAAAATATGACAAAAAACTAAAATTTGATTTGTGATCAGTTTTTGATTCACGTTGATAGAGAATTTATTCTGAAATCTTTTAAGATATTCCGCTTGATAATCGGATGAGAATTGCCCATGATATAGTCTTCGCTTTGGGCCGTTTGTGCTTTCAAAGCACTTTTTCACTTTGTCATATTTCTCCCCATTTCTCCCCAGAAAAATATGACAAAAAATCTAAAATTTGATTTGTGATCAGTTTTTGATTCACGTTGATAGAGAATTGATTCTGAAATCTTTTAAGATATTCCGCTTGATAATCGGATGACAATTGCCCATGATATAGTCTTCACTTTGGGCCGTTTGTGCTTCCAAAGCACTTTTTCACTTTGTCATATTTCTCCCCATTTCTCCCCAGAAAAATATGACAAAAAATCTAAAATTTGATTTGTGATCAGTTTTTGATTCACGTTGATAGAGAATTGATTCTGAAATCTTTTAAGATATTCCGCTTGATAATCGGATGAGAATTGCCCATGATATAGTCTTCGCTTTGGGCCGTTTGTGCTTTCAAAGCACTTTTTCACTTTGTCATATTTCTCCCCATTTCTCCCCAGAAAAATATGACAAAAAATCTAAAATTTGATTTGTGATCAGTTTTTGATTCACGTTGATAGAGAATTGATTCTGAAATCTTTTAAGATATTCCGCTTGATAATCGGATGAGAATTGCCCATGATATAGTCTTCGCTTTGGGCCGTTTGTGCTTTCAAAGCACTTTTTCACTTTGTCATATTTCTCCCCATTTCTCCCCAGAAAAATATGACAAAAAATCTAAAATTTGATTTGTGATCAGTTTTTGATTCACGTTGATAGAGAATTGATTCTGAAATCTTTTAAGATATTCCGCTTGATAATCGGATGAGAATTGCCCATGATATAGTCTTCACTTTGGGCCGTTTGTGCTTCCAAAGCACTTTTTCACTTTGTCATATTTCTCTCCATAAAAATATGACAAAAAATCTAAAATTTGATTTGTGATCAGTTTTTGATTCACGTTGATAGAGAATTGATTCTGAAATCTTTTAAGATATTCCGCTTGATAATCGGATGAGAATTGCCCATGATATAGTCTTCGCTTTGGGCCGTTTGTGCTTTCAAAGCACTTTTTCACTTTGTCATATTTCTCCCCATTTCTCCTACATGCCTACATAAAACACACGCCTACTATATAAGTACCCTACACTACCCTACACTATTCAAATGTAATAAATACCCTACACTAATAAAACCAACACACCCTATGTTAGAACCAGACTGTCATACGAATCCTCCAGACAAGGCTAAATGGAAAAACCCCAAAATCTAACATAGGATGTAAATATCACGCCATTGTCACGTTCCACGATCAAAGCTCAGACTCGTAAAACTCGAAAACAAAAGTGTTAGATTACAAGATCGGAAGACCAAATCAAAGATCACTTGTATCCAAGAGCAAACGCACTTGAATCTTGAATCCAAGAGTAAATCAAAGTCAAGAACTCCAAAGCTTTCTCCAAATTCTCTTAATCCAAAGTCCATATTCAAAAAGCTCGAGACCGAGGCTTGATCGTAAATCAATCCAGATCAATAAGTTAAGTTCAGTTTGAGACCTAAATTAATTCGGTCGGTGTTCTTCAACAAAAATAACTTGTAATAATAAAATTCGGTGAAATAAAATTATATTTGTTTTTTTGGCGCAGTCGGTAGGATCAACTAATTAAAGAATACTTTAATACGGTACTGGTTAAGTGAAGGATACGCTATATGACTAGCTATCCTAAACCAGCGAATTCCAAGCAGTGATTCTAAATTGTGATCCGCAAAAGAATCTAAGTGCAAGTAGTATTCAAAATAAAAATCCCGTGCGGTCGGAAACAAAATTTAAATTGAATTTTTAATTCCGGAGATTTAACAAAATCCATTAACACTTAAATTAAATAATTACAAAATAATAATAACAATAATTACAAAAACGCAATAATGGCAACTCCGCAACTCTCTGAGATTCATTTGAACCAAGTATTGGCTCAAATAAAGGAACTACACTATTACGATGGCACACCTGGGAAACTATCGGGATTCATCAGTCAAGTTGAGCAACTTCTTAGCCTATACCCTACTGAGGACGCTCGACAAGCTCATGTTATCTATGGAGCAATAAGACGGGTACTAGTGGACTCAGCATTGGTAGCCGTTATCCAGGCTAACGCAACAACATGGATGGATATGAGAGCAGCACTAGCTACATCCTTCAAGGATCACAGGCCTTACATGACTCTGGTGAAGCAGCTGGAAGAAACACCATACCCTGGTAGCATAAGTAAGTTTATAGAAATTCTTGAAGTGCAATATAGGAACATTTACGACAAACTTGAATTAGAGGTTGACCCTGTCAGTAAATCTTACTATACAGAAATGCTAAAAACAACCATCAAAACAACAATTGATAGAAAATTGCCAGATAGAATGTACATGTCGTTAGCGCGTAAGGATATTGACACTATCCCAAAGTTGAAACAAGCTACAATGGAGCTTGGAATTTATGACGCTAATCCAGAAGATCAATATTTCAGAAAATCGGAAGGGCAGAAAAGAAATAATAGGGGTAGAGGAAATCAAAGAAACAACCAAAGATACTATAACAATAGACATCATAATTATAGTAATTATTATCCCTCGACAAACCAAAACTTTAACACTCCAACCCATCCGAACGCAAATACAAATCCGAACCCAAATACTAATCAAATCCAAAACTCGACTCGTCCTATTCCTGCTAATCAGAGGGGAAATTATCACACATTCAGAAATTATTTAAATCAAGGTAGGCAGAATAACCCCCTCAATAATCAGCCTTCAACTTCGAATAATGTGAATACTTCGAATAATGTGAATAGCAATAGACCAGTGCTAGAAGCAAAAAGAGCCATCATGAAGATATTCAATGACATGGGAAAACCCCAAGAGATAAAAGCAGACAAAGATTCAGCATTTATGGGCGTAGCCTTACAAAATTGGTTAAAATCTGTTACGACAAGTAAAAATGGCGTATCGGATACTAATACTGATATTGAGAGGTTTCACAAGACCGTAAATGAAAAATTGAGAATCATTGGTAGTGAACAAAACATTGAAGATAGATGCACAAGATTTGAAACAATCTTATACGTTTATAATAACAAAACAACACATAACACTACTAAACGATCTCCGGCAGATATCCTTTCTATATGCAGGAAGCCCAGATTTTAATGTTCAACAAAACAAAATCGACAAAAATTGAGCAGCTCAATAAGAAGAGACATGATTTTGAGGTTGACGTAAAATACAGGCAAGCCCCAGTTGTAAAAAGCAAAATTACCAATCCATTTAAGAAAACAGGCAGGATTGAAAAAGTGGATAATAAACACTTTGAAGAGACAAATCGAGGCAGGAAAATCGTATAAACATTCCAATAATGTTTATTTGTATGATCTCCCTTATCAACATGGTCCAATGTAGTAATATTGAAGTAAACCCACTCAGTGCGAAAAACGGATATCTTATATTCCAGACAGGAACAGTGGAAATCCCTACAACCTACGACTACCATTCCTTTATTATAAATGCAACAAAGACAATGTTAATATTCGAAAACCTAATAGAAGAAGCAAAGAATTTCTCCAGCGTACCAAAGGTTCAGTATTTAGTTGAAAAATTAAAACGAGAAATCAATGGTTTACGAATTGTTGGGAGACATAAAAGAGGTCTTTTAAATGTGGTAGGAACGGCATATAAGTATTTATTCGGCACTTTAGACCAAAATGATAAAGATGAGCTAGAAGAAAGAATTAGTAACCTGTCATAAAATACCGTACAGAAACATGATTTAGATATGGTAATAGACGTAATTAACAGCGGAATTGACGTTATTAATAAGCTCGGAGTAAAGAGAGAAAAGGATCAACAAATAGCAATACTAATTTTCAACTTACAACAATTCACGGAATATATAAAAGACATCGAACTAGGAATCTAGGAATGCAGTTAACTAGGTTGGGAATCTTAAACCCAAAGTTGTTAAAGCACGACTTCTTAAAACAAGTCAATTCGGAGAACATTTTGAGAGTAAAAACGTTAACATGGCTTAAGACAGACACAAAAGAAATCCTTATTATTTCTCATGTCCCTAGCGAGATTGCACAAATTCCGATTTTTCAAGTAGTACCTTAACCAGACGAGCATGGATACATTCTAACTGAGGATACATTCGACAAATTCTATATTCACAATAATCAAGTATATCAAAAAGATACAGAAAAGTTAATATTTGATAAATGTATAGTTGCAATTAATAAACAGGAACCAACTCAGTGTAAATATACAAAAACTCCAAAAAAATTTTAAAATAAATTACATAGAAGCAAATATTCTGATTGACTGGAATCTAACAGAGACAATAGTAAATCAAGATTGCACTAACAACAAGATTATAGTATCAGGCAACACCATTATAAAAATTAAAAATTGTACAACCCAGATTATTAAATTTATAATTTCAAACAGTTTAGCAGATTTCACACAGACAGTCACAAAATTAGAACCTATGGCATATTTGTAAACTAAAGAAATGATAAACTCACATGTACTACAGTATATTCCAAATTATAAGCATCATTACATTTGTCATTACAATTATTAGCTTGACCCTGTATTTAGCGTATAAATTTAAGAATATACCTAAGAAATTAATTGTAAAATATTCTAAGCAAAACAAAGAACACACCAACCAGAATATCAATGTAAACGAACAAATTTAATCAGCAAACAATATGATGTACCCAAATTTAGCTGCCTGGGGACAGGCATGGGGGAGTGACATATCCACAGTATCTAAGTATTTAACATAAAACACACGCCTACTATATAAGTACCCTACACTACCCTACACTATTCAAATGTAATAAATACCCTACACTAATAAAACCAACACACCCTATGTTGCCCTTTGCTATCCAGTCAATACCAGATAAGAATCAGACTGTCATACGAATCCTCAAGACAAAGCCAGATGGAAAAACCCCAAAGTCCAACACAGGATGTAAACATCACCCCATCGTCACGTTCCACGATCAAAGCTCGTAAAACTCGAAAACAAAAGTGTTAGATTACAAGATCGGACCCCCAAACCAAAGATCACTTGTATCCAAGAGCAAACGCACTTGAATCTTGAATCCAAGAGTAAATCAAAGTCAAGAACTCCAAAGCTTTCTCCAAATTCTCTTAATCCAAAGTCCATATTCAAAAAGTTCGAGACCGAGGCTTGATCGTAAATCAATCCAGATCAATAAGTTAAGTTCAGTTTGAGACCTAAATTAATTCGGTCGGTGTTCTTCAACAAAAATAACTTGTAATAATAAAATTCGGTAAAATAAAATTATATTTGTTTTTTACTTACGAATAAAGCAAGTATTTATATTGATTTTCTTAGAAAATGTGGTAGAATGTGCCTATAATAACGTTTTAGAATTGTCTGTTCTTTTTCGTTTTAAACTTATTTACATTCTGTCGGGATTCGAACAGATCAAATTCAGAAAATCCTAAAATATCATATAAAACTATATGTTTAATTTGAAAAAAACTGAATATTGAAGCTAAAAATGGATCTTACAGTCGTGACCAAAATGACATATTTTTAATCCCATAAATTGTTTATTTTCAGTATTAATATTTCAGTATTTCATTTACGAGATAACAATAATATTTATTTACGATAATAGTAGATACTAGCTATGGATGGAGCATTGGTGAGCTTCCCTTTTTGTTTCTGTATACAATATAAAAAAATGTATTTATATAAATAATAAAATTACGAATTTTAAGCAATATTTAACTTTATTTAACTTTTGTTTCAACGTTTCATTCCATTTAGAACCCAATGTTTCTAAGCTCGCGGCAATCCTGCACCTTCGGATCGTAGTATAGTCCTGGCGTGCAGTCTAAAGTAACTCCACGTCCATCAACACAGTAGTAGTAGGCATCTCTACGCGACTTATGGGGGAAGAAATGTACTCCTTCTTCTGGGCAAGTTATGTCTGCGCGGCGCAACGGGGAGCGGGAATAGGGCTTAATGTTCCTGACCTTTGCTTCGACCTGAGAGGCAAAATAATACTTAAAATACTGTACTAAAATGTCCTTATAGTTCGGAAGACTCACCTTGCAATCGACGTTCTTTTCGAAGTCGCAGTACTGGCGATCAGGATTGTAGGCCAAGCCTGGAGAGCACTCTTGTTCCCAGGGTCGGCCGTTGGAGCAGACGAAGTACTTGCTGCAGGAAGCCTTGCTGGCCGGGTAAGTTAT
Source organism: Drosophila vallismaia (assembly GCA_035047325.1). Taxonomy (NCBI): domain Eukaryota; kingdom Metazoa; phylum Arthropoda; class Insecta; order Diptera; family Drosophilidae; genus Drosophila; species Drosophila vallismaia. Next base: position 22,786,312 of record JAWNPU010000055.1, on the reverse strand, counting down.
ATTCATTGGCTGGTCGGTGGCCGAGCAGTCGTTGGCCACGCAGTCCACGTACTGGGGAAAGTCGCAACGATCCGTTGCGGTGTTGTACTGGAGGTCGTCGTGGCACTCCCGCAGCACCGGACGGCCGTAGTAGCAGAGAACGTATTTGGTACAGGTGTTATCGTAGCAGAAGCTGGTAAGCGCGAATTTCTCGCAGGTGGGTAAGCACTGGACAAGATCCATCCAGGTGCACACCTGAAACACAGGGTCGAAGCCCACATTGCACGGCTCTTCCGGATTAAGGCAAAGGCTCGGTGAGTTCACCTGATCGGTCACGCAACTGCCAATTTCATGAATGGCGCCGTCTAAATTGTAAATGGAATGGCTTATTTCATACATTTTACAACAATAAATGAAAACAGACACAGGATAAACAGATTTTCAGGATAGCCAGGATTAAAATTTTAAACTCACTCTGGCACTCGATATATTTCGAACAGTCTCCCACAAAGGGAAGATAGACACCATCGGCGATGTTGCGGCAGACGTTGATCTGGGTATTATTGTACATGTCGTAAACGTCATTTACAGAGTCATCTTCGAGATCATCGTCAGGATTAGGAGCCTCTGCCAGATCTTCGTCGCTCCTGGCCCGATGGACACTTAGCAAGGTCAGTAGCAAAACCAAGTTAATCGACCAATTCACTGCAAAATGGTTGAGATTTTAATAATCAGTAGGGGACACCTTTCTCCAGCGCTACTTACTCCTAGATAGTTCCAGACTAGCCAATCAACTGTTGGAATTAGCCTGGAAAAAAACCCCTTTATATGTGTTCTTTTAGGAGACACTTAATGAGTTCTTGCCTCTTTCTTATCAGGCAGGCTTCGGCACACGACTTTGCTGTGAAAACTACACGTTTAACATACACGCAGAAAAAATATCACGAGATTGTCTTTCATTTAGCAGGGGGCGGGAGGAGTGCCGGGTATCATACAGTCATACAGTCGTTTATATTGCAGTCTTCTCTTGTTCTAACAACAAAAGCGATATCTAGTATTCTTACTTTCAATTTGTTCGCGGCAAACATGGCGATAATGCGAGTACCTACTATATATAGTTCGTTTCCCAGAAGTCAGATCCATTAAATTGGGTTTGAGATGTTTGGTAATTAATTATTCTAGCAAGATACAATTTATAAAATCAAGATCTTTAGACACTGTAAATAATTTTGATTTGCTCTTTAGGAAAATATTAGAAAACTGGTTAGGAGTTTGTGGTTTGAATAATGGATATCTAATTGTTACATTGTACCAATTACAAAGAAACTTAAGCGACCCATCAGTAGTTCAACAATACACGTGTTTTCTAATGAGGCCCGAAGTTGGAGTTCTTAAAGATTCTCTCATTACGGACCACCTCAGATTGGCCCTTGTTCGTTGACACTATCGCTCCAACCAATTCAAATGAGATGAGTTTGAAGCAGTCTAATTACAGCCCGAAACACGCATCCTCATCTGATAAGATTCCCATTCTTAAAATCAATCTTCTGCGCCACAGGTAAGCTATAAATGGAATCATTTCGTGGCTCAGTCGATAGTTAGTGATTGTCGCTGAACTAAACAGTAAGTATTATGGTTCCAGCTGGGCGAAATCTAATCATCTATCCTGCAGTGATGCACCTTCGAATCCTCCCGGTCCTGGCTCTTGTCGGAATCGCTGCAGCCGCAGACATCAATATCTGCGAGAATGTGGTTAACAATCTGTTTTTGCCGCATCTGAGCAACTGCAGCCAGTACTACCTATGCATGGGTGAGTTTTTTCTTTAAATCCATCAAAGCTCCTAATCCTTTCTTTGTTTGCAGAGGGGGTGGCTGTGGTCCGATCGTGTCCTTCGGATTACTACTTTGACGCTCGCTCTCAGGAGTGCGTGCCCGTAATGGAGGCTAAATGCATCTCCTCGTGCGAGAACCGCGGTCTGTCCTCATTCGGTTACGCCCGCACCTGCAACAAGTACGTTCTCTGCTTTGACAACACCCCTGTTCTCCGGAAATGCGCTACAGGCCTCCAATACAATGAACAAACCGACCGCTGCGACTTCCCTCAGTTTGTGGACTGCGCCGATAACTTATGCATCCGCCAGAACAATCCGGAGGCAATCGTTTACACAGCTAGCAAGGCGCGCTGCGACAAGTACTACATATGCCTGAACGGTCTTCCATTCGCCCAGAACTGCACTTCGGGTCTGCAGTTCAACAATGAAACCAACAGTTGTGACTTCCCCTCAAGAGTCCAGTGCGAGGTAACTTTTCAAGTTGGTTATTACTCGAAAGAGGCAATACGGAATCATCTTCTCCCTTCAGGTTGAGTCCCTCCAGCGTAACATACTGCCTTTTGCCCGTGCTCCTCCACGTAGGGCCAACATCGAGTGTCCTGTAGAGGGGGCCCACTTCATAGCCCACGAAAAGCGACATGACGCCTACTACTACTGCCTGAATGGCCGCGGCATTACCTTGGACTGCACTCCTGGACTGGTCTTCGATGCCCAGATCGGGGAATGCCGCATGCCTTAACTTGGTCGTCCAGCTTTGCAAAAATCGACGTCTGTTTGTATCAATAAACATTTAAATCAGAATATGCTAGTAATGTTTTAATTGAGTTTTCCAAAGTGACGCCCAAAGTTGGGTGATGCCTCACCGGGGCGCCTAATTTTTATCAATAAATATCTGCTTATGCTTGCATGTTTGTTTGCATTTTAATGACACTCTTTTATCTCCGAAGGAGTAAACTTCTATCTTGTGTATTCTAGATTTAAAGGGTCATAAATATGAGAATATGAAACTAGTAGCCTTCTAATTCATGCTTCCAAACTGAGAACTAAACAATAAAAGCGCATCGTGACGAATACAAGTGTTGCGGAAAATCTGCAACCTATTTTGAATTGAGGTACGACATAGAATACCCTCTCCTTAAAAAGAGACTGAAAAGCTATAAAAATACTTAAGAACTACTAAGAAGTGGTAGGGAAACTATACTCTGGTACAATAACCCAAGTTTTGATTAAAAACAACGTAGAGATGAAGTGGTAGCCAAACTTTATTTCAAGTCTGAACTTAATTCACTTTAGAGACCTATGTTTTTAGGTTCGCGACACTCATTTACCATGGGATCGAACCACAATCCTTGCGAGCACTCCAGGAGCAGGGCGTGGCCTATCGCACAGTAATGGTAGGCGTCCGGACGTGTCTCGTGGGCATAAAAGTGGACACCCTCGGAAGGACAGATCACTCCAGACGGTTTGGGGGATGTTGGTTGAGAGGTAAGCCTCTGTTGAGGCGATATCTGTGGAATTTCAGGAAAATCATTACACCAAGTTGCCTCTACTAAGAGGACGGTTTTTCACCTGGCAGTTGGAGTTTGCAGGAATGTCGCAACAATTGCACTTTGTGTTAAATTGTAGGCCGGTGGCACAGGTCTGCTCCTTGGGAATACCGTTGCCGCAAAGGAAGTACTTGTCGCAGGACTTTTTGCTGGGCACGTAGCGTAGGTGGTAGGCATTGAAGTAGATGGAGCACTCGGACTCGACGCAGTCCACGATCTGAGGGAAGTCGCAGCGATCTGTTTTGGGGTTGTACTGAAGGTCGTCCTGACACTCTCTTAGTACAGGATGTCCGTAGTAGCAGAGCACATACTTGGTGCAAGTGCGTTGATAACTGAACGTGCTGAACTGGAAGGCTTGGCAAGTGGGCAGGCAGTTCGCCAGGCCAGGATTCACACAGCTCTGGGTAGCGGCATCGAACTCATAGGGCCACTCGCAACGCCGCTCGATGGCCTGTCCGGCTATAAAATTTCAAAAAATGTGTCACTGGATACTATTTGGTTAGATTTTTGGGGAAAGACTCACATCGACACAGATAGTACTTGTTGCAATCGCCCACATAGGGAAGGAACACATTGTCGACCACATTTTGGCATAGACTGAGGTTTCCCAGGATCAGTGGATTGTTATCCTCATCTTCTTCCTCGGATATAGTTAGGGTTGTAATTTCAGTATCATCAGCAGATGGGACAGCATTTATATTCTCTGGCCTTGCTGTCCACAGGACACATGTCAAGAAAACTAAAATTAATTGCCCTGTAATAGAAAGTTTTAATTTTTCCTTCTATTTGATCTTGGAAATCGACCCACATCTACTCATCATCACTTTCAACCAGTATTTGCTTTCTGGTTGCCAGAAAAAATATTTTAAGGTTTTTAAGGTTCCTTCATCCAACTGATTGCCTTATCTACATATCATTTTTGAAAACATTCAACATATTAGTTTTTCAGAGATAGTGGCTTCCTTTCTGAGAACATATTAAGGGAGCACCATGATCAACTTTAATCTAAATTTGGCATTTATCTAACTATAATTACGTTACTCCGTCTTAAAATTTGAAAACAAAATCAATTATTTGTTTTAATTTGTATAATTCCAAAATTTAATTGAGTCTATTCAAGGATATGCTCCCAAAATAACAATATAAAATGTAAATTTTTAAAAAAGAAGACATTCTAGTAAAGCGGAATCTTAAAACTGGAACTGGAACTTAAAATATGGACTTTAAGCTTTTTTTTAAACTATACCTGAAGTTGAGTTTTATACCAATCCCAAAAAATAAAGATTCTATGTGTTAGAAAGATTGAGATCTTTCTGTTTTAAGAGACACTTTGGTTGATAATAACACGTATTTTCGAGTGGTAACAAGATCGTAAATGAATAGATCGTGTGAATATTTTTTGACTTCCTCTTGTAGAGATTTAAAAACAAGTGAAATCTGCAAAATACATCTTTATGGTTTCTCGGAGGTTCATGCCTTATCGGATATTCTCGAAATAAGTCAAGTGACGTGACCACAACCTCCCACATCATCATTGAAAAGTTTGCCGCCTGCTCTTAACTCAAAAAATGTACATATAGACACGATCGTTTGAAAATATTTTTGTTTTCGGGGCAGCGTTTCAGTTGGAGCTTTGGCATCTTTCGGAAAACAGCCCTATTTTCCGCATAGAATATAAATATTTGTATTAAAAAGGAAATTTCTGAGGTAAAATATTTGTCATTTGCGTTGTGCCAGTTTCATAAGTTTTCCTTCGTTTTTAAGTGTTAAAACCCATCAGACTTCTATTCGTGTTTGACACAATTGCAACTGCAAAGTAAATTCAACAAAGACGGATTTATTTTTAGCCGATGTTTCACGCAATATAAATATATACATTTGTAAAGAAAAATATATTCTCTGTTCTCTGCAGGCCTTTGGAAGATGGTCAACGAGTTGAACAGACCTCCGACTGGGGATAATGCCGCGCTGAGCGAGGTAAGGGGGTTTCCTTACAAATAATGACAAATTCTTAAAAATTTTAAAAAAAAGTTGGATATAAAAAATGGTACTGCATTGAGGGATTCCTTTGGTTTCACAGGAAAGAAGATCTTTTTTCTATAATTTTTGTATTACAAAAAAATTATGATTTATTTCAAACTCAACACATTTAAGAAGGGTTTTCTGAAATTTTTGAAGACATTTCTGCGATATTGAAAGGCGCCTTTGCATTGACAGGCTAAATCCTAGTACGATCGTCATAAGTGTAAATAAAACAATACTAATTTAGTTAATAAACCAAATCTACTTTTAATTGAAACAGTTGAACAAGTTTTATCAACTTTTAGTGATAGTGTGTCTCGAATTTCATCGATATCAAGATTGCTTGAGTTGTTCTAGAGAAATCTCTATCACCTCATAAAGTAGCCTTCAAAAAATAATGTAATATTTAATAAAGCCAAAAACTTTATTTTTAAACCCATGTAAGGCCCTAATTTCTATAAAATTAATATTTTTTGCATACTTTTGATGACTCAACATAATAAACTCGAAAAAATATTAATTGCATTTATTCATCTTTCAAGCGCCTGGCAGCCTCCAATCGGCAGCTTCAGGAGATGCAGGAGGAGCATCGGCAGCTGCTTCAGGAGATGGAGACCCTGAGAACACGCGCTGCCGAGCTAACGCGCCTGAATGCGCAGCGTCATCCTCGAGCTTCTGCCAGTGAACCAGCGCCGCTCCAAGCACCGGTGGAAACCCGAGAGGAAGCCCAAACTCAGCCAGAAGCAACGCTTGATTCTCCTGCGGAGTCAGTTCCAGAGGAACCCCAAGAACCTACAGGAGAGAGCTCCACCAGCGATGAGGACAAGGAGGAGACGGCCAGTTACCTGCAGGAAAAGCTGAACGAGATTGCAAATCTGAAAGCACAGTTTAAGCGGGTCCAGCACATGGTGGATACCACCAAGCTGATCGAGCAGCATATTTCCACCCGGGAGACCTCGCAGAGCACTTCCTCCAGCCAGAGCAGTCGCCAAACCACAACCTCAGAGGTCCGAGTACCTGTTCCTGCGGAGGAGGCAGCTCCTAGTCAAAGCCAAGGCCCCAGTGCCGCAGGGGGAGCGCCTCCCGACAACGCCGAGTTACTCAATGCCATGTTGAATATGTTCACCGACTTCACAAGCGATCTCAGGGGTCAGGCGGAGAGCCTCCGAACTGAGAGAGATCGCATTAGGACACTAAAGGAAGAAATTATGCAGCGCAAGCAGGGAAAATAAGACACTTTTCCAAAAGGTTTTTTCAACTCAAATATAATGATCCTTTTCTTTATCGAGTGTTTCCTTTGTGAACATTTATCTATTATGTATGAAAGTTTTGTATATTAAAAACTAATTCCCGGAAAATAATTAAGGCTTATCATTTATCTTCTAATTCCATCTTTAAAATATTTAATATTAAAAAAAAACGGTGTTAAAAAAGGTTTAATGGAAAGGGGTTTAAACAATGCATTTAATTTGAATTTAGTAAACTATGGTTTCAACCATAACTTAACTACACATGTTTTTTTTTTTTAACGGAAAATAATTTGTGTTTTATTGAAATTGTCGATTTTTTTGTTTTTATGTGGCGAAAACACAAAAGTATTACTATTTAATTAAATTAATAAATAATAATAATAAATTTATCAAAATAATAGAAGATTTAAGAAAACATTAAAAACATAGTGGCTTTGAGATTAATATCGTTTTTAACGGTCGGTAAGTTTTAAACTTCGGCCCCGTACAGTGTGACCACATCAAAGAAGGCGAATCACTGTGCAGCCCTGGTTCAATCAGCTGTCATAGTGCGCAAAGCAAAAAAACACAGTGGGAGTATAACAAAAAATAAAGAAAAATTAAATAAAAGTACGTTTTGTTATGGCGCCGCCCATCAAAATAGCTGTGGACCAGGGCAGCGCCACCGCCCGCTCCAGCGGCAATGCCAATAACAATTCGGTCAACGGTGCCACCGGCGCAGTGCCCAAACAACAGCCACAACAACAGCGTCAGCTTTTGAATGGAGGAACACCTGCAGCCGGAAACACAGCGGCCACTCCCACGACCAGCCGGTCTTCCCGAATCCGTCGCCAGCAGGAGCACCTGGGCGAGCCGGACCTGGAGCTCGTCGAGCCCCTACAGCGAGAGACGCTGAAAACACTGAACGTAAGTTGTCCGTTGCCATGGCATCTGGCAAGATTCGTAGATGCCTCTCTGGCTCTGCGATTTATAAATACACTTTACACTCATCCCGGCCGCGAATATTCGACCGAATGGTTCAGTAGAGAAGAAAATCTCAATCCTGGCGGTCAAGGGATTCCGGTCGATCGCTGAACGCATTTTTTTATATATATATATTGTCAAAATTGGGGCCCTAATTGTGCTCGTACTCCTTGTAACCTTTCTTTGGTGTTGCTTTAAGGAACTTTTGCACCGATCCCGCATTACAAACGGCAAAATCAGGACTCCAGAGGAGCAGCAGCAGTCCACATCCTCTCGAGAGTCTGGTATCCCATCCCAAGAGCAACAAAAAGCACGACGAGAATCCACAGAGCAGAGCAGCTACGATTCAGCTGGTAAGTAGTCACCAGGTAGAGAAGTAACCTTTAGAAAAGTATTCATTGAACACTTCCACCAAAAGATCGGTGTGCTAGTTCATGTTCTAAAAATAAGCGGGAACGAAAATAAACGCCACCGTGTCTCCGTGTCTAGTTGGTCAGCAGCAGCCCACATTCTGACATAAATCGATGTATATAAAACAAAATATAAAGCAAAATTGAATTCTATTCCTTCTCAGAGCAACAGCAGCAACGCTATCGATTCCCCGTGCGTCCTGTGCAGCGCGTCCAGCACCAGCCGTCATCCTCGTCATCGGCCGTCACTTCCACATCCCTATCGCGTCTGCGTCAGACGACTCCGCCAAATGCCGCGGTGGGCGTTGTGATTCCAAACGCAACCACCAACGGAAACAGCAACGGCGGCGACGACAATCCCATTCCGTTGAGCGCTAATCTGCAGGCATTAGTCCAACGCTTTCTTAACCTTTCACCTTTGGGCCACCGCAACGAAGGTGGGCGATCACAGGTTGAGGTTCTGCGTTCCCTTCTGGAACTAGACGAAAACTTGAACAGCAGGGGTCACCAGTCAGCCGAAAACCTAGTGGAGGTGAGTCAATAGATTTTAAAAAATTTCAGGCAAAAAATTTCCACATTAAAAAGCATTCCGCTCCTCGAGAAGTCTTTTTCCTAATGAATTAAGTAAATATTCCATAAACTTATTCGCTCAAAACTGTTTAAAAAAGACCAAAAGATAATTGTCAAAAAGTACTTTTAGAAAGCAATTTAAAATATTTTACTGACTTTTTTTTAAAGCAACTTAACAACATGGTGCACGAAATCAATCCAAGTTCGGAGCAGGACGAGGGCATAGTGAACTCTGCAAGCCTGGAGGATGTTGCTATGAGCGAGGTAAACATTGTTAGGAAAAAAAGTTATAAGGCAAAAATTACCTCGTTTTCCTTTCCAGATGAGCGACAACCGTGCCCAGTCCATCCAGTCGCTACACAGCGTAGCGGAAACTCCCACGCCGGACACGGCACCCACCCTCGATGAGCTGCAGCAGAGGCTGGAGGCCTCCAACCGCAACATGCAGCACCTGCACGATGAGCAGGCCAAACTACTGCACATCCAGAACCTGGCCAAGTCGCATCTCAGCGAGATGGAGCAGCTGCGGCAGCAGGCCAGTCAGTTGCCCCATAATAGGGGTGGAGGAGACGCACCCAACTATGAGTCCGTGCAACAGGTTCAGGATGATATGGCCTCCTTGGTGGGGCGCATGAAGAACCTCACATCTTTCATCCACAACCAGAACGAACTGAGCAGCGTGCTCGGAGACGATGGTCCCGAAATCCTGGCTGAGCAACAGGCGCTGCAGCAAAAGTTAGAGTCGCTCCGAAGCCAGCGGGAGGACATGCGTAACCTGGTCGACGAGCTAAACAGCATCAATCGTGTGGCCAGGGAGACCTCCAACTCAATCAAGGAAGGTTCGACCACGCCAACACAAAAGGCAATACAGGCTCCGGAACCGAGCTCCGCTCCTGCAGCGCCTGCCAAGGAGCGAGTAGTGCCTGTGGAGTACCAGCGCAAGGTTCCCATCCTGCGTCAGGAGGCCGCTAACGCAGCCCAGCGGGCACTTCAAGCTCAAGCCATGATCAACCAGAAGACGGCGGACATTGATGCACTGAAGTCGCAGATGGCCAAGTTGAAGAGCATGCTCCACACAGTCACCCAAATTGAAGAAAGTACTCCCAGTGTGGGTGCCTCCCTTGAGCGTCGTAGCGAGGAGCGCCGTAGTGAGGAACGTCGTAGCGAGGAGCGAAGCACAGTGGAGCGAGCTTTACCCCAAGAGATAGCTCAGCGCGTTTTCGCCCTAAACGATGTCACCTCGGAGCTGCGTGCCGAGGCAGCCAGTCTGCAGAAGGAGCGCGATCGGATTCTGGCCCTTAAGGCAGAAATCGAACGTCGCAAGCAGCAAGCTGCCGCTGCAGTTCTGATGGGCGAGGAGGCCCTTAAGCGGAACAGTCTCACACCGACCCCCACGCCGGCCAGGCAGCACCGAGCTGTGGAGGAGGAGGAAGATAACGACGAGCCCTCCGAGATAGACACCTCCCTCCAGGCCACACCCACCAAGGAGCAATTGCGCGACGAACTGAGGCTCCAGTGCGAACGTTTGCGCAAGGAGTACGAACAGAAGCAACGCGAGCTGGAGCAGCGCTACGTGGCCAGCAACCAAACCACTTCGGAGGCCGACGATGAAGGCAACGACGACACCGACAGCGACCGGTATTTCGCCCACGTTCGCACTGCCTCTTCCGCCACGCTCAAAAGGGTGCCATCCGCCAGCACGGTGGTCGAGCAGCGGCGCGGACAGCAGCCAACACTCCCGCCGCCACCGCCGGCTCCGGCTCCGGCTCCACCTTCGGCTCACACTGAGGACGATCTGAACGCCACGATTGACACCCTGTCTCTGGGAAACGACAGCCTGCCCTCAAGCAGCAGGTCGCAGTACATGCCACCGCCCATGCCGCCCGTCAAGGGAATGTGGGGTAAGCTTCTAATTTATTTATTTTTATATTAATTTATGATATTCCTTGTCGAATTATTCACAAAAAAATGTGGTACCTTTACCTATAATTACTTTACCTTTTAATTTAGGATATATATAGCTGAAAATACTGATTTAATAATCTCAATATTTTTTTTATACCCAGTACTCGTAGTTTACAAGGGTATATTATATTCGTACAAAAGTATTTTCCACAGAAAAGAAAGCCTTTTCAAAAAGTATATATATTCTTGATCCTTATCAAGCCTCGAGTCGATGTCTTCCTGTCCAACTGTGCATCTGTCTGTTGGTATGAATGCGTCATGAATGCGTCGTATGAATCGCAGGGATTATAAATGATAGAGACATCTTTGGTATTTGCTCCTAAAAAAGTTTATATATTCTTTATCAGGATCAATGTTTCCGAAATCTTTAAAAGCTAGCCTTGGCACTTGGTGCGAGCGTGGGAGAGCAACAGTTCGTTTCAGATCTTCAGAAATCTATGTTCATATTTTGTTTTTTCCTCTTTTTTCAATTTTAATATGATTATTTTTAGGTATATCTTGCACAGAGTATTTAAGATGTGATTACAATTGACAAGAGACCTGACCTTATAAAGTATGTGTATTTCTGATCCTGATCACCTTCTGAGTCGATATACAAACTAGTCTCTCAGTTCTAAAGCTATCCACTTCTTACTTTGCACACATTCTTCTTTTATATACACACAGTATAAAAGGCGCAACAGGCAGGATCTGCCGACTATATCCTATAGCTGCTATACAACTGAACCATCGGGAATGCCATAACAATGGCTTGGGACTTGTTTAAAATTCCATTTTATATGGAACTGCTTCTTCAGAATCAGGAATATCTTTTAAGGATCGGTCACCTATATCCGATGTTTGGAATACATTTTATCGCCATTTAAATGCAACGGTATATAAACTTCGGATCCTTAGTTTAACTTTTTTGTTATAAATAAATTTTGCGATTGTCAGGAGATAGAACCCAAAGCACGTTAAACTTAGTAGTACAAATATTTATATAGGTTTTGTCCCCGGTCTTTAGCTTATTAACCTCCTTGTTACTTTTTTTAAACAAGCGAATCATTTAGTTACAAACATGGACTAAAAAATAACAATAAACCTATTCAAAAACATTCTCTTAATTTAGACTGAAATTTTCTAAAGAATGCAGTATCCGATATTATAAAATTTTCACATCTTAGGCTCGCAGAACTCCGGCAATGCCTGGCACAGTCAACAACCCGTCTACGGACAAGGCAATGCAGGTCCTGCAGCAGAGTTCAAGCCTCCGCCGGTAGCCCCGCAGGCCAACTCATCCAACACCTCCGGATCGAACGGTTCGCCCGATCCTGTCCTGCTGCAGCAGTTCATGCAAACCCAACAGATGCTCATCAACTCAGTGTGCCAGTGCAACCAGACTTTGTGGCACCAGCAACGAGAGATTGACAACCTTAACAGTCAGCTGCATGCGGTATGTCTATCCTCGAGAAACCAAGGACCCAGAAGGCTCATAAATCGGGACTTTTCATTTACAGCTCCAGGACCGCCTCAGTGTGGTGTCGTGTCAGGACCACGGCTTTGGCATACGGGCGGACTCCGTGCCTCCACCGAATCTCAACAACCTCTGCCTGGGCAGCGCACGCGCCCAATCAGAGCAGCTCTTCAGCTTTGGCGCCCATCAGAGCGCCTTTAGTAACTACCAGCGCAGTCACCGGTCAGGAGGCGACTCCCATCTACATCAGCAGCAGCAGCAGCAGCTGCAGCACCAACAGCAGCCGTTCCTAAACAACGCAGCTCCGCCACAAACTCATTTCAACAACGAAACGCCTCTGTCGCCGCCTTCTTACCGCAACAGCCCGGGACCCATCTTCATGAACCATCACAACAACACGATCCACCAGAACAACGCGAACTTGCGCACCCAGAACCAGCATGCAAACAATCTGCATTCTCTCTCCGAGGCAACCGGATCGGGGACTGGAGTAGCGGCCACGCTCAACAACCAAGTGCCGCCGGGCAACAGGGCCAACAATTACTGGGACAACTTCCGCAGGTAATGATGCAATTTGTATTTTTGGTGACGGTGTTTATTTCGTAATTTCGTAAGGGGAGAAAGGTCCCAAACAATAAAAATTAAACCAAACCCGTGTTCTGAGTTCATTTTCAATTCTGTGCTTCGGTAAGTCCAACTAGGCGTTGCAACATTGCAACATTGCAACATTGGGTATATTTAACAGAGTTGAAAGTGACTAACAGCTATTAATCCTTGTTTTTATATTTGTTACTTTTTCTGCCCCATTTCCATAATTAATTTAAACTTAATTTAAAGCTTGCTTGCTTGCAATAACCCATTAAAATGAATGCGCTTTTGCAGCCACTCCCGCCAGAATCTTCTGTCGAACAAGAGTAACGAGGAGCAGAACGTGGACTTCCAGCAGTACCGCCGCCAGCGGACCCGGCCAAGCTACTTCCAGACGCCGCCGCCCCTGGCCTCCCATGCTTCCCGCGGGTCGGGCAGTGGAGTATCCCTGCAGCAGCAGCAACCGCAACAACAGCAGCAGCAGCAGCCATCACAGCCGCAACGACGTCATTTTTTTGAGTCGCCACTAACAGCTTTGCATGGCAGCAGCAGCAGCAGCAATAACCTGAACAGTGCGATTAGGAAGCGAGACTGGCGCGAGGACCAGTGCCTCGACCACAACCGGGAAGACGAGGACTTGAACGATGTCGACGAGAACCACGACAACGTTGTCTTTGGTTCTGGCCGTCGTCGCAACCGTCGGCGCCCACAGCTGTCAACGCTGCGCGACGAAGAGCCCGAGCAGGCCAACTCATCCAATCTCAACATGAACGTCAACTTCGGCAACAGCCCCTTGTACCAGCGGAACAAGGTGCCAGCCAAGCCCAGCACCTCGGCGGTCTCGTTGACTCCCATCCAACAGCGTCACCTGCGGTTCGATTTTGAGCTGCCCGCTTATATGGACTACGGAGAGTTTCCTCATCCAACTTCAGAAGAGGCCAATGTGGCACAGGGTCACGACGCTTCGCCAGAGGATGAGTCCAACATTTTGGAGCGGGAGAGAGTCGAGGAGACTGCATCGGAGGAGCTTAACCGCAACCTACTGGTTAATGCGCTGAAGAATGACAAATTTACCACCAAGTTTTACGAGTCGATAAAGGAGGACGTCTACCGCCGGCTGGAGTCGTTCTTCGAGCAGCAGCAGCAACAACAGCAGCATCAATTCCCGCCACCGCAGGAGCCACAAAACTTGCGGAAGTCGCTAAACCAGGACGATAATGAGCCACGTCTGAATCCAGATGTAGAAGCAACGGAGAGCCGGAGCGACACACCGCTGGATACGGTGAGCCTGCAGTTGGATAATGACCGTCCAGAGGACGATAAGGCTTCCCCTAGTACCCTAGAGCAGGAGGACCTGGCAACAAACGGTTATGCGGCAGCTGCTGCTTCTCCTTCAAGGAACGACAACGAAGAGGTATATATTTCTTTTGAAGTTTAGAATTTTATAAAAAATTAATACTCTTTCTAGAAAAGAGACGAGGAAGTTGATGGAAACTCAGATGGCGCAGGAGAACAAGAGGCATCGAATTTGGCGTCTAACCTGGACCCCGATCATGAGCTGATCGAGTACATCATCAAGCGCATTCGCAACCAGACGCACAACAACACCGTAATCAACGACTCCCTTTTGGTGGAGGTCTCCAAGCTGACGGCCACGGCAGCCCAAAACTCGGCCTCTGCTAGTTCCCCTCTCATATCCCCCAAACGCATTTACGCAAAAATCAAGAAGATGGTCATGCCGCGACAGCGCGATAATTTTCTGTTGTGGTACCGCAACTATTTGGAGCAACTCTTTGTAGTGGTGCATCCCCCTGGAACCACGAAGGCTGAGACCAATAAGCCGCCAACTCGAGAACTATCCCAGCCCCACTTGCAAGACTCTCAAAACGACGCCGACCTTGCTGAGGCAGACCAAAAGAATGGCAACTCTTCCGCAAATGGTGAGCTGGAGTGTGAGAATGACGAGAATCCAGCCGAGGAGGCGGACGGTCCAGTTGCAGAAGAATCGACTGACCTGGAGCAGCGAGACCCGCCGAACCAGGACTAAACCAGGGTGTCAACCCTTCCCTAATTTATACATTCCTACTATCATAGCTTGCACTTAACCAGTCGAACACCCCACCACTCAGTCGCATCTTTCGGGGCGTTAAATTAACCTTGTTTCTAATTCGTTTGGTTTCGTAAAGACTTTAAAATTAAATTACATAACTACACACTGAATGTAGTGTCTCTCCTTTTTCATTTGTAACTTATTTCCCGTATTAATTTAGAATCCTTTTTTTATAGAATAAAAAGTTTATTTTTTAATAATCAATATATGGATGTTCATTCTTACAAAATTTCTTTATCTTTAATTTGAAACATAACAGTATTGTACAAAAATTCAACAAGTTTATATTTAGTATAATAAGGTCCTAGCTGTTCTTGCTGGTAAGTTCCTCCAACATGCGGAAGTAGCAGTACCGACTGTCGTAGTCGAGATCGTACCAAAAGTTAACAGCAATGCACTTGTGGCTTTGGCGCACGTGGTGGAACCAGTAGTTGGGCAGGTAAAGGATGTCCCCGGCATTGACTCGTACGTGCAGGGGCCTGGCACGGGAGTACTCCGGGAACTTCTCTAGGTCTGGGGCGAGTGGGTCTATGCTGACCCACTCGGTGAGCTGTTCGCAGCCGTCCTCGTCCCGAAACGGTTCTATATAGAACTGGCCATTGGCACCGGTGCGGTAAACGCCGGTGGGGTACAAGTTTCGGGGAACACAGCTAAGCTGGTGGGGAGGGATAAGGATGAAGTCCTTATGACCGGACACGACGCAGTAAAGGTTCTCGTATGGATCTTTGTGCATAGAGGTCACGGCGCGTTCATCGCCCAGCCAGAAATTCATCGCATCGGGTGGCTTGTTGAAGGACTGCTGGGCAAAGTCGAGATCGCCGATTTGCAAGTCCTTGGCCAGTTCGGGGAGGTCCTGGCTGAGGTTCGAGTTCTGTTTCTGGATGTAATGAACGGCGCCCTTGGGATCGTCCAGACGGCGGATCACCTCGGAGAGCTTCATCTTCGCCTCCATGGGCAGGACGAAGAACTGCCTGCCTTCCTGCACAGCCAGGCCATCAGCGTACCCGTTTGGGGTAATGGCTACGTCCACTACTTTGTCCTTCAGTGCCGAAACCAGGTACTTTGGCGTCCACTTTCCAATCGCCGGCCACGAGACCGCATTGCGAATGACCACCGGCTGATTCTTGCCGTAAAAGTCCCGGCAGAACTCCAGCGCAGTGGGCACCCGGTCGAGCTCCACCACACTAGTGCCAATGCACAACTCCTCTGCTTCCTGCAGGAGCACATCGATTGCCGCCTTAATCTCTGGCATGCCGGTATCCCATCACCAGAGGCACTGGAGCGAGTAAACTGGTACTTTGTGAGGACGTTCCCAGTTTCAGTACTTTTTGCGTTTTAAGGAGCTTTAAAAAGCTCGAAACCTATTACAAAAATGAATTGTTTGGATTTTACTGAATAATGAAAAAAAAAACAAATTTAATTAATTAAATGGAACTTAAAAGTTACATAAAACTTAATAAGTACCATAATGCTTTTGATATTTAAAAAGTAACAGAAGTAAAAGAAACCTTGTTCTGTTATTCGTAAAAGCTCATATATTCTGCCGCCATTTGTAGCTTTTTCCATCATGAAAGCTTTGATATTCAAATCGCCTATGAACTAGGTGGAAGTAGGAATGCCCCAAGCTTTTGGAATGTACTAACGCCAAAGGCAGCTGCTGTCACATATGGAGATTTGAAGACATGTTGCGCCTGTGAACAGGGAGAAAAATCACCTCGAACCGGACTCAATTGGAAGGCGAGCCAAAGCATTCCACGACGGGCCACTACGACCTGCAGAAAATGGACGAGCCGAGGGAAAACGCCGGGGAGTCCGGGGATGAGCAAGTGTTCAACTGCCTGGACGAAGCCAATGCCATCATCCAGGACGTGAAGGCCCACGTAGCCGAAATCTGCGTTTCCTCAAAGCTGGCCAGTGACGCCACACAGATCTACTTAAACATTCGCACCATCGAGAGCGCCACTTGCTGCGTGCGGGTGAGCAGTCGCGGCTTCAAGATCGTCTCCTCCCAGTACGACACCATCGACGAGGACCCGCGGGTGTCCGCCTTGCTTCGCAACGGAGAGTCCAACACTCAGGACGACGAAGAGGAGGAAGAGATCTTCGAGACGCCCTACGCACTGCTGGACAAGATCAGTCCCCGTTACGTGGAGTCGTTCGGCAACCAGCTCTGCCAGCAGCTCAGACAGTTGCAGCAAATGCGAACCGAGTTCAACGAGGAGGACGAGGAAGAGGAGGAGGAGGAGTAGGAGTAGGAGTAGGAGTAAGAGTGACCACCCGACTTCCACCCGAGGCTTAGAAAGATTTTAGAGTTAATTTAAATAATGTTTACTTGTAATGCTATCTCGTGTGTTCTCCGATGCACCAGCTCGGATTTCCTGCATATTTATGTGTTGTGAGTGTTTGCCACAGAAGTATTCCCCCCCGCCAACTGGCCCATTTTATGGCAGCTCCATCTCCAGACTAATTCCCGACTAGACCTTAAGGCGTTTTAAGAATAAAGATTGTGATTGCAGCTCCAAGTCAGTTAGTTTTCGCACAGTGGGCACCAGCTGCTCCACGTGATCAGCGTAGCCGCTGCCCGTGTTAAGGTTCTTCTGGCCATACACCACCTTGCCATCGAAGTCATTGACTGGGACCTCCATGGCGCGGTCTACTTGTTGGATTGTAATGTTAAGGTGGTCCTCCACTTCGGCCAACAGATTCGGTTCGTTGTACCAAATGCAGCAGCCTCGCATATCGGTCAGGTTGGTGTTGTTGCAGTTGCGGCCGCGAGACTTGCACCACTCTCCATGGTACCACACCTTCTCCGGCACGGAGGCCACAAGGCTGATGGCCAGGCCCATGCGCTCAGCCCTTCCCACACGTCCTATGCGGTGCACGTAGTTGGCCTTGTCGTCGGGCAGAGTCACGTTAATCACTGGGGAGACAATGGAATTCATTTGTTAATTTCATCATCCTGTCTTATTAAACAAATGTAATTATGTGCAAGGACAACCACTTACTGAAGGGTAATCCTGTAATGTCCAGTCCACGAGCTGCCACGTCCGTGCAGATAAGATACTTGACCTGCTGGCGCTTGAACGCTTCCAGATTCTGCTTGCGCTCCTGCGGCTTGCGGTCACCGTGAAGGCAGACGCAGGAGAAGCGATTACCGCCACGCTGCCTGAGATACTGCTCTAGATGGTCGCAATCCTGCTTTGTGCGGCAGAAGATGATGGCTCTGTCCATGCGGTGCTTCTCAATGGCTTGGACGCAGTACTCTCCCTTGAGCAGCTTCACCGCCTGGGAAAAGGTCTCCTGTGAGTGATTGCTGGGGTGCACGTTGTCCCTCTCGTGAACACCATCGGTACGAATGGCGTGGCGCAGGGATTGCCAACTGGTGTCCGCATGTGGGTCGACCATGCAGACGACGTGATGGACCGTCTCCGGCACGGCATCCTCCCCTTTCAAGTCCACCCATGTAGGAAAGTGCATCAGGCGCTCGGCCATCTTCTTTACATCAAAATCGTGCAGCGTGGCAGAACAAACGATCATTTGAAGCCGTCGCCCGTCCGCTGTGATCTTTGGGATCTGCTTGTGCAGGCGATTGATCAATTCGGTGTAGCCCTGTTTCAGTAGAGCATCCGCCTCATCCAGTACGAAGAAACGACAGTGGGTAAGCAGCACTAGGCCACTGTTAATCATCTCCTCCAGTCTTCCGGGAGTGCCCACCACAATATGAGTTCCCTTCAACAGTTCAGCCTTCTGCTCCTCCAACCGCACGCCACCAATTAGGAGCAAGGACCTTACTTCTGGATTGCTCAGGTGGTGCTTAAACCTTTCGATCTGGTTAAAGGTCTGCTCGGCCAACTCCCGACTGGGCTCGATTATGATCGCTTGGGGTGCGTTAGGCGCCGGCTTGGCATTCGCAGAACTCGCAGATGGACTAGCCAATGGATTGGAACGAATGTGGTCCGCTCCAGCCCGGCAGACAGCCACAAATCCGCCGCCTGGGGCGTACTTGAAGTCGGTTTTTCCAAAATTAAATTGCATTTCGGCGTTTTTTAGCACAACAGCCGGATAAAACGTTTCCTTGGCAAGATTCTCAGGCAGACGAAAAGCCACGCCTAGGCTCTGCCCGTTCTTGGTGAAGCTCACCTCCAGGCGTTGCAAGTTAAGCAAGCAGCCTATAACATCAGCCTTGCCGAAGCTCTCGCCGTAATCGTCGAACTGCCGGTTGTTCGACTTCTTACCAGTGCCTCCGAATCCGAAGCCAAAGCGGCAAGTACCTAGATCCAAATTCGCCTGCTGCGTGGACCAGCCGACACGGCAGAGACCCTCGTCAGTGACGGTGGTCTCGAAATAGAACTGACCCTTTCCGTGGACACCTGTGGTGGCGCGACAACCGTGCCATTCCTTGAACTCGCGTGACTGGCAGCGCAGCCCATCGGGGGTTACGGCAAGCGCATTTCCTCGGTCGAAGAAGGACATCGTCCACGGAGCTACCGCCCCTGCCGATCCTCCTGCACCGCCCTTGCCGGATTTTCCCTCCTCAAGATCCCGTAATGTTTCCCACACTATCTGGAGGATGGGCAAGCAGAAGGCTCCGGTCTTGCCCGAGCCAGTCTCGGCTGCCATCAGCACATCACCGCCTCCAAGGATCAGAGGAATGGCCTCCGCCTGGACATCGGTGGGCAGGCTGCACGCGGTGGGTGAAGCATAAATGGAATAAATGGATAATAGAATGGGTAATTTTATGCTTACGTCCAGTCTAACTCGTCCGTAGCCGCTCCCAGCTCCGGTAGGACACCAAACTCTGCGGGAAAAGTCGTTTAAGAAAAAGTTTACTTTTCATTGCATTTTACTCACCCTCGAATGCAGTCATTTTGATAGTAAACTAGAAACTCGACCGTGGTTAATGTGGGATTATTCGGTCACTCCTATAGAGAGAAAAATCCGCAGGCTTAATATATATTTGCCTTTTACAAAAGCCGGCTGCCAACGATTTTTTGACTCACTGCCAGTTGACAAATGTGAAATATTGCAGTTTTATCATTTTCCGCGCTTTCCAACACTAAAACAAGTTTATACTTTTAAATTCCAATTAATTTTAGTTCAAATATATGTAATAGGAGTCTTTTAAAGCTTGAAAGAGTTAAAAATCTTAAAAAGTTAAAGTTAAGTAGCTTTACTTAAATAGAATTTCGAGAATTTCGAAACAGAGTACTGTGTAAAAACACTGCTCCTTTAGCGGGATAAAAGCCAGCCTGTCAGCACTGAACATGCAAAACATCTGTGATTTCTGGGCGTTTTCCAACACACACTGTATACGCGTAAATCTCGCAGATTTTTTGTTGTGCTCCGGAATGTTTTTGAAAATTCCCAATTAAACCGAAGGAGATCATGTAAACTGGACGTCAACCGCAAAATGTAAATGTTCCCGCATCGGTGGCAAGTAAAATCCGCGCCCCGGACTCCTACCCCGCTTTTGGCTCTCCAGCTAATGCATTTTCTTCGCAGCGCAGTAATTTTTCACACGGAGGATGTACTTTCCTGTAGGCTGGCCCAAGCGGGTGAGCCTGGCGCTGCCCGGCGAAAGTGCTAGCATCAGGCACATCTGCTGCGATGCCGTCAAAATACTCGTGGCCGCCATGGGCGATGATTTCCTGGGCATCTGGTACGCCAGCCCTCTCATCCCAATCGCATACTTCCGGCGCTCGGCCGACTCTCTGCAGCAGTATGGCCCCAGCCAACTGGTCGTGTGGAAGCCGGACTCCCGTCAGCTAGTTCTGCTCACCGCCGCAGGGGCACTCCTGCTCTATCAGCTGGACTTTGACGCCAACGGAAGTGGAATCCTACAACAGGTGGATCCGCCTGCGGCCAGTCTGAAGCGGGACTCGGCAGAGCTGTTCATCAAGGAGAACATTCCACGGTTGAGCTTGCGCGAGGTCTGTAGCGTGACTCTCGGATCCGTTATCACTGCAGTGTGTTGCATCAGCCTCAGCGAGTTGCTCCTGGCCACCCAGTCCTGCGAGCTGATGCGTCTGCAGTGGGCACAGCTGGAGCAGCCGGATAGTGAGCTGGAGCAGCCTGCCCTGTCCGCCATCAAGTTGCGCGAGATTCCTTTTTACGTGCAGCAACAGCCGAACCAAGCCACTGCTCGTAATGTCCCGCCCATGGGAAGAGATTCGTATGTGGCTTCCCTGGAGTACTCCCCGTTTATTGGTGGATGTGCAGCCGTTTTCAGTGATCGCCGGGCTGCCTTTCTTGTCGCCAGCCATCTCCGTTTCGATACCACCCACATGCACGGATTCTGGGTGCCAGACGTGGAGGACGCGAGTGTCTGCAGCGTTAACCACAAGTTCCGGCTACTGGCCTACGGGCAGGAGAGCTCTGCCGTCCATGTGTACGCTATCGATGATGCCACTGGGGGCTTGGAATTCTCCCACCGTCTCATGCTCACGGAGAACGTCCTGCCCGACAGCCTTGGGGCTGTCAATGAGCTCAAGTGGAGTCCCGATGGCTGCGTCCTGGCAGTCAGTTGGAAGAACGGGGGCTTGTCGTTGTGGAGCACCTTCGGCGCGCTGTTGATGTCCACCCAGAGCTGGGACTTTGGGCTCAATGTGGATCTGGTGCGCCATAATCCGCTCAAGCTACGCCGCCTGGAATGGTCCACCGAGGGCTATCAACTTTTTATGCTCACTCAAAAGCCCGCCGAGGGGCAGGAAGAGACCGAAAAAGACCAGAGCAATGTCCTGCAGCTGCAGTTTGTGAAGAGCGCGCTTAGTATGAACCCGTGTATGACGGTGAATCCCCACATCCTGCTCCAGGGCGAGGATTGCTTGTACCTCAACCAGGGCAATAATCTGGAGCGAACGTACGCCGGCAGCCAGTCCACATTTCCATCGAGCGGTGCAGGAGCGGAACAAGCGTCGGACGATGACTGCTTGGAGCTGAAGCAAAGTCCCCACACTGGAAGCATTCTTACGGAGAGCAAGTACTGGACCGTGTTGCAGCTTCCGCTCAATTATGCAGGAACCAATTGGCCCATTCGGTACGCGGCAATCGACCAGGAAGGACTGCATCTGGCGGTGGCGGGGCGCACAGGACTCGCTCATTACTCGCTGGTGTCCCGTAGATGGAAACTGTTCGGAAACGAGTCGCAGGAGAAGGACTTTGTGGTGTCCGGCGGCCTCCTTTGGTGGCAAGGTTTTGTGGTCATGGGCTGTTACTCCCTTCTGGATCGCACGGATGAGCTGCGCTGCTACCCGGCGGAGTGCAAGTTGGACAATCAGTTCGGTCACAAGGTACAAGTTCGCGCTCCGGTCATTAGCCTCAACTCCTTCCGACACCAGCTGATTGTACTCACCGCAGACGGCATCGTTAGCCTCTTTAATATGACCAAAAAGTCGGCATACGCCCTGGACATCGAGTGTGCCTATGAGCTGGATGTAAAGAGCATCTGCATCCACCCCGCCTGCATTGTGAGTCTTACTGTGACGAATCTCAGGAACGAGTTCAAGCCGCAAGGCCAACTCCCGACAGGCGCGGAACAGGCCGAGACTATAATCGTGAATGTATGCGGTCGCATCCTGATGATCCAGCGAGACTCCAGCGAACAGGTAACAGGTCTAGTAAACTATAGCAAAGCTGATTTTATTTTCCATTATTATAAGGACGAGTATTAATACAGTCTCTCCCATTTAATGTATACATTTGATCTTCAAACTACCGCTGATAGAACTATAACCTTATCCATATTTAAATTGTTTTAATTTATAAATTAGGTCTGAGATGTAAATATCTAAAACTAAGATGCACAAACCAATGTACAATCTACAAATTCTTCATCAGTACTTTTGTAGAATTAATTTTGTTCTATATAATTTTAACAGGTTCCCAACACTCTTCTGGCCACCTGCTTAGCCAGTTGCGTGGAGGTATTTTGGCTTTCCCACTCCCTGGAGCGCTGTGCAATGCGGGACTGTCTGTGGCTTTACTCAGGAGCCCATGGAATGCGCGTATGGCTGCCTATTCTGCCGCCGGGAAGAGAGCGACGTGAGGGCGACCAGGTGGGAGGCCAGAGACTACACAGCTTCATGTCCAAGCGGATCATGTTGGGATTTCCGTTGAAGCTTTACCCTTTGGTCGTACTCTTCGACAACGTAATCGTGCTGGGCGTGGAGAACGAGAGCACCCTGTATGCTAGCGAGCAGGTCTCACACTTCTCGCTCCCCTTCGCCGTCATGGAACGCAAGTCGCAGATCTACCTTCACAAGGTTCTGCGGCAGTTAATCAAACGGAATCTCGGCTACTCCGCGTGGGAGATCGCGCAGTCGTGCCGATCGCTTCCCTACTTCCCCCACGCTCTAGAGCTGCTCCTGCACGAGGTGCTGGAAGAGGAGGCGACCAGCAAGCAGCCAATTCCTGACGCCCAGCTGCCCAGCGTCCTAGATTTTATACGGGAGTTCCCTGTCTATTTGGAGACCATTGTGCAGTGCGCCCGAAAAACCGAAATCGCCCTGTGGCCGTATCTCTTTTCGATGGCCGGCAAGCCCAAGGAGCTGTTCCAGCTTTGCCTGCAGTCTGAACAGCTGGACACGGCTGCCAGCTACCTGATAATCCTGCAGAACCTTGAACCCTCCGTGGTTAGCAAGCAGTATGCCACCATGCTGCTGGACATCGCTTTGCAGCAGCGCAAATGGGAGCTGGCCAAGGATCTGATCCGTTTTCTGAAGGCCATCGATCCCAACGAGATCGACTCGCCGCGCTCCTCGATGGTGGTGAACGTTAAGATTGCTCCTCCGCCGCAAGTAAGCCAACAGCAGCAGGTGAACCAGAACGCGGACGCATTCAATATGGTTTTAGGGCCCATTGCGAGGGAGCGCAGCTTCTCCACCACAGTGACTAGCAACTTGCCGAAGGACAAACAGGCGCCGGTTTCGGGAGCTGCTGCAGCGACAGAAACTGGCAGTTCGGGCGCACCCACGGTGGTGCGGCGTCGGTCCACGAAGCAAAGGGAAATCTTTTGCATCGACCTGATCCTTCAGAGACATGCTCGGCAGCTGCTTCAGAACCACAAGCTGATGGACCTAGGCCACATGTGCGCGTACCTGGACTTTCACCTGGTTACCTGGCTTTCGCAAGAGGTGGAGCGAGCGGCCAAGCTAGACGACTTCGCCCGCGCCCTGCAAACGCTACACGAAGAACTGCAGCTACCAACTCCCTTTCCACCTCCGGCCAAGGACGACTTCGCCCAGCTGCGGGACAGCCGACAGGCCGGCGGAATGGGATCGTCTCAGACCTCAGAGTCCGGATACTTTAGTCTGGCCACTCCCAACGGGGCGGCCACTCAGTCGCCGCAGCTGCAGCCAAGTATTAAGGAGGAGGAGGAGGATCTCCAGCAGCCCAGCTCGCTGCCCGTCCTGAAGACGCGATCCAGTTCCCAGCTCTCCTTCGATAATTTCCGCTACCGACGACTCTATTCGTTGCCTGCCTCCGAGGATGACCTTGCGGTGGATCCGCTGCCCGAGAAGCTGTCCATTAAGCTGCGCTACTTGCTGCAGCTCTTTATCGAGGCAAACTGCACGGACTATGCTCTGGTGCTTTCGATCTTGCTCCAGGATGCCGCTTCCATCTCCCGCATCGTCAATGGCATCATCCGGAGCGAGTCAGTGCTCACCTGCCGGCGAATGGAAGCCGCCCTGAAGCAGCTGAGCCAGAGCACTTTCGAGCACAGTGGTTCGCTCTACCGAGGATTTGTGCTCACCCTCCAGCCGCACATCTACCTTCTGGAGCAGTACATCCAGTCCCTGGGCGACTCCTCCGGCGCCCCCCTTCGTGAGACCAGTACGAGTACTGACCAGGGCGCTGATTCTGGCACCGGACTCAACGAAGATGAAGTCGATGATTTTGTGCCAAACCGGGCGGCGCAGCAAGGAAACGCCAGCCAGTGGACGGTGTCGGACTTGCGGCCAAATCACCAGAGACTGACGCGCCACGCCAGCCTGGAGTCCAACGGAAACGTACCGGCGTCCGGCGGCGGAACTGCCCAGTCCACCCCAACCCAGCGGCAGCTGCCCCGCCAGAACAGCCGGGAGCGGGAGGGCTGTCGCGTCATGTAAGAAGCCTCCATACTCAGTCTAGGACGTAATACGCAATACGTACTTTATGTGCATGTCTTTTGTAATTTGTAAATCCGTGATGAAAAGCGTTATGTTGCTGTAACTTGTTGAAATTTTCCGTTAATTGTAAGTGAACGTAATCATTGTCGCTGGGGCGGAGGTACAGCCGGACTGCGAACGGAGGAATCCTCGTATCCAAACAACGAAGCATCGCCGGCAGACAGAAAATATAAATAGAAAAAAAAACTAATCCGTAATACTGTATGATGCATACGTAACGTAATCCATTATTTAGTAGATGAAATTTGCTGCAATATTTGTTAATTAAAATTATACAAACAATATACTTAAATATACAAATCAAATGCAATTATATTTTTACTAATAAATGAACTATTTAACAATAAGCTCCACGACTGTTTTGTTAGCTTCAGCTTTTCAGGTTTGGGTCATTCCTATTGATTGCCCATCGGCCTTGTGAGTGTCATCGGATGAAGGGTTTCATTTTGGCTTCCCAAGTTCGCAGTTTTGTGGTTACAAATCGTGATTATTTGTAAAATGTATTACTGTTTTCTGGTTCTATAAATTTGTCCAAAAAAATGTTACCTTTAAAGTTTACATTTTGTTTTTGTCAGAAATCCAATCCAGTTTGAAGTTAATTTTTCTAATTCATGTATTGTGTATCAGTTTAAGATTTAAGATGAAGAACTTTATAACCCAATAGAAGGTGCGGCTTCCGACTTGTAGGGTTTTAAAATTGTTGCCTCGTGTTTTGCTAGAGATACAAATTCCGCATTCCTTTGTCCTTCAGAGACCGTCAGTGGAATCCCTTCCAGAGTCGCTTGTAATTCGCTTGCACACGGCTGCTGTTAAAGTTAATCGCTGTGACTGATTCATTACGTGCTCTGCTTGATTTGGTAATGCCACTTGTGATCGGGATAGTTCTGCTGCCCCGCAGAGTTTCTGTTTTGCGAGCTGCGCTTTCCAAGTTTACCGCCAAGTCCTCGCGAAGGCAATTTACAAAAGTTCGTCACCCACTCTGTGTTATTGCTTGCACTCGGAGAAATAATTGGTTCCTAAAAATGGGATACTCCTTTTGATTTATGTTGCGAAAGAATCAGAGAAGAATATCATTTACTTAAAGGGTAATTCCCAAAAACTATCCCATTTACTATAATAATAAGGATGAGGTTGTTAGTTATTTTTTTGTGTTTTTTTAGTGAGCTTTCACTAGATAGCGACCAAATTATTAAGTCAAGTATTTATAAACTTATTAGGTCTTAAAAATTATTTAAAATATGGTATAAAAGTGCTATAGAACAAACATTAAATACGTATTCCAAATTTAATGTCAATGTGTAAAGATTATATAGTATTTTGTGTAGTAAAAAGAAAATATATTTATTCTTTAAAATGACAATAAGTTATCGAACAACACGCCGCATATTTGAAATCGGATCATTCTAACTATGGTAATTAAAGTTTTCTACTCGTATATCAAATATGATATCCTTAGATTATGATATAAATTATTTTCGGAGTATCCCCCGAGTTGCTAAACTTTCTTTAGAATGATAAATAAGTCTATGATAAGAATTTGGAAATAATGATATCCTTCGTATTTATTATACATTATAATAAATTTTATAGTTATTGTGGAAAAGTATATTAAAGTGGAGGAAATATAATAATTACCATGATATAATAGATACATAAATTTAACTATTTTTTTTGTAGAGTGTAGAGTCCTGAATCCGCGAATGCCGTACCAGGGAACTTACAATAAAACCGTAAGTTTTACCGAGCGTAATCACTGTAATGTTGCGATGCGACAGCCGGCCGGTCGGTCGCAGAACTTGTGAGTTTCGTCTCCAATCTGGGGGCCCCTGGGGGGCAATATTCAAGTGGGAAGGCATGGAATCGTGAACCTCGCATCCTTCCGGACCTGACGAGCAGGGCCCGGCTATTGGCGCGGCTTCTGCCAGGACTCGGCCGTAAGTTGCGGTGGAGGCGGGAGCGATGGCAAATAAATAAAAGCATCAGCACCAGACACATTGCAAGTTGCAGCGGAAGTCGTCGCCGTCAAGTACGCAGAAATTTTTTGAGAAACTTTTACGTATCCTCTCCTTCAGCGGCCAGAAGCTGCCAGGAGCAAGCCACCAATAACAACTGTAATAACGTCTCAGACAACAAAACATTCCGCAAAACCAGTAACGATACCCACTACAATGTAATCAACATGGCCACAAGCAACCAGGACAATCCTCTCCAGATGGGGAGTCGGGGCGAGTCACGTCATTTCCCAATCACTTCAGGGTTAAGGATGGGATCGGATTATGGGATATACATTATTATATCATTCCACCTCTCGCCTGAAATTTATTATTACAAAATATGGTTTTAAAAACAAATTAAAGCCTTTGTCCATGTCAATTAATTCCTGGAAACCTGAAGAACAAACCACAAATGGAGCTCTAAAAATTAAATAGCCTGCCAAGCAAAGTTGCGATACATTTTTGTTTATTAATTTAAATGGATAGCTTTTTATACTTTCAAGTAACATAAGCTGTGAAAAAATGCCAGGTATTTGTTTATTTATCATTGCAGGAATCGCTTTTGTTATTTGTAGAATAGTTGCTGTTGTGGGAGAAGTTTTTCCGGAGTGGCTTCGTAGTTACCCGTTCCCTTACCCGTAAAATTTGTTTTAAAAACCCGAAACCAAAAACAATTTCATTAGCATAGATTACGAGCAATTCAGACAAAACAACGGCTTGCATTTGAAATGAACCCCGAAAACAGACTGACGGCTTCAGTTACCCTTCTGGGCTGACCCTTCTTGTCCTTTCCTGCCCCAATCTGGTGTGCAGCTCAATGGATCTGAACATAACCCCGAACAGGGGCTGCCAAGGCAAGTTCCGGGCTCACCCCCGCCCATCTGCGATGTCGGTTCCATCGAGTCTACCATTTTTTGGTGTAAAAATTTCTAAATTGTACATTCATTGCATTTGCATTTTACAAGTAAATCCCCAACTGCCAATCTAATGCATGTTGCAAGAGCTCCGCAAACTCGATTCCTTGTATCAGTCTGTCCGCCAGTCGGTTGGTCCGCCAGTCGGTTTGTCTATTTGTTTGTAGCCAGCCAAGCGTCTAACCATTCGTCCAGGCACCCGATACCCTAGCCCCGAATCAACGCCCTGGTAGAGACGCCCTATCTGATCCCCGGACCCCGATCAGCGACCATGCCGGCGCTTTTGTGCTCAACATAGAAAAGTCTACACTTTTCTTCTTTTTTCCAGCCATCCAACCAGCCAGCCAGCCAGTCAGCCAGCATCCAGGAGCAACTCCCAACTCCGCTGCAGCAGCTCCTTTGAACCACCACGAGGCGGATGGTTGCCCCAAAAACATAATAAAAGCTCAAAATGCAGCAGCGACCGGCAGGGCGAGTGCCAGAGCGAGACCCCGGAAAACTTTTCCCCCAAAAATCACGGAATCAACTTGCACTACAGTCCATTGCCGGGAACTCGGCTCCATCTCCATCTCCATCTCCATCTGCATCTGCAGTCCTGTTTCTGGTTTTGTCCCTACATCGTTAGCCGCATTGAAGGCGCCCTCTGCCCCTCCCGGGTATTCGAATTACTTTTTGTGAGCTAGAATAGATAAATACGCTGCGAAGTAGCACCAACTGGTAGGTGTTGGCTCTCTGCCCGTCCTGGTCCCGCCCAGCCTACTGTGCTCCCAGGACTGCTGCGTCTGCCTGAAATTTGAAAGCCACAGTGCGACCTTTTCACTGAAAAATATTTTTTCCTCAATAATAGTTAAGCTGAAAATCCCTCAATACTGCAGCAGGGATGAAATAAGCTTCATTTTAATTTTTATAGCTTTTCAAAAGCAACATTAAACACAAAATGAAAACTAGCTAGGTCTTTGGGGTAAATTTTTGTGAATATTTTTCAAATCAATTGAAATTTCGGTTGCTGGAAGAAGAAATCATTTAATAATTGGAAATAAATTTAAATGAACATATTAGATTACCATGCTTAAAATGGTATTGACGATCGTTCTTTGCATACTAAATTGCTTATTAATTTTTGTTAATATTTAATGTGATTGGGACTTGGATTATCAACATTTAGAAGCCAATAAATTCTACAAATATGGATACACATTTGTATCTGGTTGAATAATATTTTTTTTATGCACTATTTTGCTTTAAAAGTATTGATAGAATTATACGTAATACAATAAGTCAGGACTCCCATAAAGGGAACTTCCATTTTAATCTATTTCAAAGCGACTTTCTTTAAAGAATATCTCTAAAAATGCAATAGATACAGAATTAACAATTGTTATTATTAACAAGAAGTATTATTATTCTTTTTTATATTAAATTACTTTTAGTTTTATTCTAATACCTATTAAATTTTTTGATCATGAATTTAAATGTGTTTCTTTCTATTTTTTATATAAATGTTCTATTATATTGTATATACCACTAGTACTTTTCCGATGCTATAATAAAATTAATACAATTTATTGACTATATAAATATATTTTAAACTTTAGAATTAAAGAAAGCGATAAAGATAATGCTATTAAAACAGGGTTTTTTTTAATTCTTAACGTATTAATGGCATACATTTTGTATTTTTTATTTTGAGCAATATTATTCAAATAGTTAAAATCGTCAAAACAATTTGTGGATGTATATAAAAATATCATGTTCTGGATAGTTTTGAAATAATATATGCTTAGTATACTTAATTTACGATTATTTTGTTGAGTGCATCAGTTTTCACTTGGGCAAGTTAGGGATTGGGGACTTTGTGTGGAGGTGTCTGAAGATGTCCGTCGCAACTGTCGAATTTTATTTATTTCACTGGGGCCAAGAGCTCACAATAGAAACGTTAATGGCAACGTCCGACCCCAGGCCGAGATCCAGGAGCGTCGGTAACAGAGTTTCCGTTTGGTTCCTTGAGGCGGTACCGCCCGTCCCTTCCTCCCACGCAGCTGGACCGCACATTACCACCTCGTGAATGGATGGATGAATGTGTGAGGATGCATGTGTGGGATGGCATAAGCGGGGTGGGATTGGGTGTGCGAACGCCCTCTTCTCGTCACAAAAGCAGTGCCAAAGTTTTGGTCTTTGTTTCTCAACAGACCAACATCCAACATCCAACAGGCCCCCCTCCGGCTGGCTTCACCTGGACGAGGGTGTGCGTGCGCCATGTAAATGTTAATGCCTTGTGCCCTGTTCACCTACAAGGTACCGCCTGCCACCGGAGCTGGGGGATGATGGGGAGGACGTTTTGGGAGCCGGAGCAGCGTTTTATCACGTGTCAGCAGCAGCAGAACCATTGACGTTGACTCGCCCCAGGAACAGGAGCCGCAGCTGCAGATGGAGCCGTAGCCGGAGCCGGATGTAGACCGAGAACGAGATGGAGATGGAGATGGACACGTGAGGAATGAGCCAGCTCATGTAAATCACAGTGCGAAATGCCACGATTTTTCGTCAGCCCGGTGACAAACGGGTTTTTGCAAATCATGTGGCATTTTCGTGTATTTTTTCTTATGGCGGCAAATATTTTTGCAAGTGAAAAGGCCAATTGTGTGTTAAACTAAACAAATCTCTCTCTATTGTGTGACTTAAAAGGTGATATAAATATTCTCTATTCGATGTGGGAGTCTGTAAGATTTCAATACACGGTACTTTTCATCGTAAGAGGAACTAGTAAGATGATAGTTTGCAAATCCTGTGGAGAATATGTATTATGTATAGTAAAGAAAATAGATTCTCTTTTCTATCCCATATTCTTTAAAAATTATTTCTGTTAATTCTCAAATATTTGAATCGGAAAGTGCTCGAAATCTTTCCTAAAACTTCATTAAAAGACTTGAAATGATGGGAATATTATCGCTTTAAAGATAAGTGATCTTAGTCCATTAAAAAGTCCAATTTTTTTATTCCATACCAGATGTAAATGATATATTAAAGGAGTAGATTTTATGTAGTATGGATTTCTGCCTGGTTATTGTTGTTCGTTACTTCTAAAACAAATCAAAACATTATACAGTATTTTTGTGAATTTTGAAGAAATAAATCTTGTCACGACCTCTTCCAATGTCTGTGGCTTTCTCTTTGGCTTCTTAAATAATTCAGTAACTGAATAATAAGTAAAAAGAAAATTTGTTGATTACTGTGTCACTTGTTTCGACCTTCCCACCGAATCGGTGCAAACTGTCGCCATCAGACTATGTTTTCATGGCCTTTCCCTTAACCGCAAAAGTTTCCCCTAGGCCGTGGGGCGGATTCCAGATTGCCGATGGCGGATGACTCGCATCGTCCTGTTATTCCTGCCACCCCTGACTGACCTCTTGAACCTGCACATTAGCAAGCCAAACCACTGCCGATTTCGGGCCAGAATAACGAGCGTTCCGCCGAAGGAGGCCTGACGTGACGGAGGCATTAAAAGCAGGAATACCTGGAGCGGCATAAGGGGACCCCCTCCGGTGCCGCCATTTCTGTCATTGAGGTGCAAAGTTTACCTCATTAATTCATTAATCAATGTGTCTGCGCCCTGGCCTTTGCATTTGTGTTTGTTTTTGTGTTTGTGTCTCTGTCTGTGACTGTGTGGGTGTGGGTGTGGGTGCGTGGGTGTTGTGTGGGTGTGCGTGTGTGAGGTAGAGCTTTTGCTTTGTTTTGGCACTTTTGGACGAGCAGCACCTGTACATAATGGCCTTTGTTCTACGCCTCGGATCTCCAGGAGGCGGGGCTCCAGCTTACGTTCCATTGCACAAAAACCCCAAAAAAGTGATGTGGGAAAGCGACTGGGATAGGACGGGACTTCGGCATGACTGGGCCACTTCTGCTTGCCACTTCTGCGCCTTGGCCCTGCGAGGAACTCCAATGAAGATTTATGCTTTGCTCCAGTTACCATTTGTAGCCAGCTCTCCTATAACCCACACCCCGCTTTTCGTCAATCATTTCTGTTTGCTAGTTTCGATTTCGATTTCATGGCTTTTACACGCGCTTTCGGGCCAAAGAAGGAGCCAAAAACCAGAAACTAGAGCGAAATTTATGCAACTCACTTCCGTGGGAACTGGAAAGCCATTTACGCAACACAACAGCAAAAACTTAATTTCC
This sequence comes from Drosophila vallismaia, assembly GCA_035047325.1. NCBI lineage: Eukaryota > Metazoa > Arthropoda > Insecta > Diptera > Drosophilidae > Drosophila > Drosophila vallismaia. The sequence goes on along the minus strand of JAWNPU010000055.1, from coordinate 22,754,373 downwards.
TGACCGTTCGGACGGTTCGGACCGTTCCGGGGTGGTTGGTCCTGTGCCACACCCTACAGCACGACCTAAGGCCATCTCCTTCAGGACCCGTAACATATGCCAGAGATCATTAAGAATTCGCCCCGAAGGGAGTGGCAGGGGCGAAACTATCCCCGGCCAGATAAACTGCAATTTTGCTGCAACACCTGTGAACTGCTTAAGTTTTAACCAAAAGCTGCGCCATTTATGGCCGAGGCAATAAGCTCCATCCGCCCGCCACTTGCTCCCCAGGACCTGCGAGAATGTAATCCGAAAGATTTCACCCTTTATGGTCCTGCATCAGTGGGAGGCGAGTCAGTGGGAGTGTGGCAAGTGCATAATACTGAAGCAACATAGCAGCAGGCGAGGAGACATAAAAGTCCATCCGACAAAGTAAACCAAAGTGCCGAGCTAGGATCATCAGGACTGATTTCGAGAGTTTTTAAAAATTGGTAGTTATTTTTTTAATGTGATTTCTCCTGAAAGAGTTCCGGAACCTTTCCCTTAAAAACTGTAAGATTATTAGTTTTATTTTGTAAGAAAAATAAAAGGTAAATCAACATAAAACGGAACAAAAACTCTAAAAGATCACATCTTTGGTACTTGTTTTTTAAGAATCAGACTGTTTTTATCCAAGAACTTTTAATGCCAAACTAATGCCAAAACATATTTGTTACTTAACTCGCTTATCTCTACAAGCTCCTTGAAATCAAAACCGTATTTGGACACCTTTAGTCGCCTGTCTTGAAAAACAAGACTAGTGGCTAAGGAGCTAAGTTTCGGAGTATGTGTTTTGCTTAAGATCATTTATGGCAGAATTATGCATATTTTTATTACTCCAGACTTGCATTAATTCAAGCATTATTGCACTTTACGACCAGCTGCTGTCCCTTTGGCTCGATACACCCGAACCCACCCACTCGGAATCCTGGCGAGCCATGTCGGAGCCAAACAGCACAGACAGGTCAAAGGGAATCAGGTGGAAGGGCGTAGGATGAGCATAGATTTTTGCATGCCTTGATAGGTCTGTCACTGAGGTGTCCTTGCTGCACCTGCACCAGTCCTGGCTGCACTTAAACGCCGCTCCTGCCGGTCCTGCCGCCTTTGTCCTTGGGCCTGCCGGGAACACATGACTTGTGTCGAAAATTTCTGTCATTCGCAATGCTCGCCTTCCAATGCCTACTTACCTGCCAATGACGTTTGGCAGGTTGCTTTGAAATTTAGATTTTTATGACTGCGGCGAGGGGCAGGGACAGTAGTAGCTGCGGGGGATGCTGCTGATGAGAGTCCTGGAATTGGCACCGCCTATTAGAAATGCACCGTTCGGCATTATTTCCCAAATAAATTGTGCAAATATGCTAAAATTTGGTCAGGTAAATGCGATGAGGTAACTTCCATAAAAAGGGTTACGGGCCGTAGAAATGCGAAACTTGTCAGCAGGAATTGCTGGGGAAATTATTGAAATTCTTTTAGGTGTTATTTGCTCTCGGTTGGGTCGACCTGGCCGCTTGATATAGCCACTTGAATCGGATGTGACAGCATTTTACTTTTATTTCTATTCTTTCTGCATAATTTTCCCTTTTCCACCCCCCGGCGAGTGTCGGTTTACATTCCAGGGTGGCCTGCCGGGGTGGCACACCCAAATGTGGCACGCTTTTAGGCTCGCATTATTTCAAGTGTTCGAGTGAGTTTCGAGTGTTGAATTCGGATATCCTTAAACACCTTTGCCCGCACATACGCCAGGACCTACAGGCAGCCAGAATCCAAATAACATGCAAAGGTGGATCCAATAGTCTAAGGCAGTTCTCCTGGCACTCCCATCAAATATAAACGGATCTGACTTTTTTATTGACTCCCATTTAATGATGGCTTCAACCAGTTTTCCCTGGGATTGCGGCTTTAATTGTTGTGAGCCAACACATAATTCCATATCCCACCGCCTGCTCCATCCAATCGGATTTTGTTGTTTTGTCACCATAATTCCCATTGATTTTCAGGCAACTGAATATTGCTTTCGATACAAAAACATCAATGGAGAGGGGAAATTGGCAAACGATTGCAGATTATATATCACATATAATGACACACCCGGCACCCGCTGCTTAAATCGCTGGCAAATTAAATGTTTTTACACATTAATTCGATTTTTTCACCATTTTATTCGGTCGTCTGCCGTTGTTTGTTTGCGTCTTTGAGGCTATTTTGTTATTGGTCAGGTTCTGGCTGGCAATAACTGGTATAGCTGGAAATCATTGTCGTGCTATTGAAAATAATTTAATATGCAAATTATTATAAATGCACATCACTTTGTAAAGCAATTTTAATAACTACCAACATGGCGGACAGGGCAAAAAGTCCTTAAACTGATTTCACGCAGGAGCAAAACCAACCGCAGCCCAACTAAAAGGACAGGCTGAATAAATGAATAAATAAATGTGCAAGCCGAGTGTTGAGCTCTCAAATTTTTGAGCTGTTTATAGAACTACCACAAATCCTCATATATATTGATATATATTGATAAATAATGTTTTTATTTGGGGTCTTGTATAATTGTTTCAGGGCCTGGTCGAAAAGTTGACAAACTCTCTCTGTGGCTCTTTGTTTGTTGACACAGTTTAAGTGGCCACGGCAAATGCAAAAACTGAGTATTTTAACATTTAAATGGTTAATTAATAAAATAGTTTATGGATTGAAAAGCAAGTTTGCCCGCCAGCCCCGGGCGTTTGGCCGAAATGATGAAGTGCGACAGGCTCTGATAGCTAAAACGATACGGAAAATATATAATGGCTATCTCGACAAGACACTTGTCATAAATTTCAATAATTCTTATTTTAAGAAGTTGACCCAGTTGCAAGGCTCATAAAACATGAATTTTTTAGAGTTTTTTTTTAAGGAAATAGCAAACATTAAATATTTAATTTAATTTTAATTTATTGGCTATTTTCGTAGCTTTTTTCAAGCAGAATATCCACTTTTATAGATAATTTGTTAATCTATCTTTAAAAATAAGAGAGCTTTGGGTTGTTCCCCATTTTGGCGGCTTAAAATATTCTTTGTATTGAATTCAAAAAATAAAAAATTGCATTAAAAATCAAACAGTTTTGTAATTGCTTTAAAATAATAGTTAAATACAGTAATGAACGGAATAATAAAAGTAATCATTTAATCAATATCACATAAATTATAAAAATATATATAGTTTTGAATATAGTTATAGTTTAGTTAAAAGGTAGAAGTTAAAGCTTTTATCGAAATTTATTGAAATTTTTTAAAAAAGAAATTTATAGATTTTAAAAATGAAAATCCTTTTTTTTAATAGCTTAGGAATATATCTAAGAAATCGAGAATATCGGCTTTTAAAATACCATTTTTATTGTTTTTTACCCTGAAAGTTTTAAATAAAGATTAAAAGTAGCTGAAAATACCGTTAGAAAATAGGATATATTAGTAAAAATATGTATCAGATTGGGTTAGAAATATAAGAGAAAATTCTTAAATTTATTTATAAGGAAACTCTGAAGATCTCTTTGAAACAAAAATATTTTTGAACTTTTTAAAATTCTCAGTGTATTTATCCCCTAAGCCGAATTTAAGTTTTACTTTGGTAAAGTTTTTTGTTTTCTTTATTGTTTCGGTTTTCCTCGTCATATTATATTTTGGCCTGGCGTATGTTTTTCCAGTGCCACGCCCACCGTCGGCCGGCGCCCACGGAGCTCCGCATGGCGCTGCTACTCCCCTGGCAATGTGTTTGCGCTTTAATTGAATATAAATGTAAATTAATGATGCAAAAATAATTTTTGCTTCGAGGCTTACCCCGCCTACCCGGTTCGACTGTTTCGTCCGCTCAGCCCGGCTTACCCGTTTTTCTCGCGTGGGAATTGCTTATTTATATTAAAGGATCTGCGTACGTGTGTGCGTTGCGGCCGCTATTGTTGGAGCTGCAGTTTGTAAACATTTTCATTTCGCGGCGTATCCAGCTTTTATAGGCAGTTATGTAATTAATTTGCATTTAACTAAATTTGCATAAATAAATACGCAAGATTTTAAGTGCTTATAATCCACCCATACATACATATGTATTTCCGTGTTTACCAACACCATGCAAGCTAGGGTTAGGGCGCTCTAGGCCTTTGATTTCTGAATCCCCTACAGAGGGAGGAGAGAGTAAAAACACAGGTTGGCTTCTATATATATATTTAATATATATTTATTTTATTTATTTTTATTTTCTTTTTCAGTTTTCGTCTTTTGTTTTTGTTATTGTAAAAGTTGCTTAGCTTGCGGTTTAGTATATTACAAAATGATTTTAGTAAGTAACTTAAACACATTCATAGAGAGTAGTTGTTGTTGTAGTTGGAACTTAGCTCACAATCAAACAATGCAGTTCACAACGAATAAATGATGATGCTGCTTCCTGTTCTCGTTATCCTTTACTTCTGTATCAAAAATGTCATGTATGGCGACCTGTAAGTGTTGATTTGGCTGTGTGTGTGTGTGTGTGAGAGTGTGTGGAAGGTGTATGCATGCATGGTATGTGTGGAGGCAACCGCTTGCATTTTATCCTTAGACAGATTGAGGTTAGGTTGAGCTCGGTTTGAGGTTAGGCTGAACTGAAAGTGTGATTAGGCCGGGCTGCCATCGATTTGGGCGCAGGTGGCCCTCCTCGACTAGGAGGTGTTTACTGCGGTTCCTACTTCGAGTACAGTTGCCTCCGTTCACGCAGAGCTCATTACTGTTACTTATGATCGAATGGTGTTTTGCTTTTAGTTGACTTTACGTTTAGTTTGTTCTTTGGGTGATTTCGATTCTGGGTTTCCTACGCTTCCTGGGGGGGCCTGATGGGGTGGGGCTTTAGCTAATAGCTATATATATCTGTACGTTACACTCTATATAGGTATATTTGTATGCATATGTATGCGTATCTATGTATGTGGGTCTGTATATAATCCGTTCCATGCAGGACTTATACACAAACACTGAAGATGCTTCTATGATGTCGGCTATGTTAGAACTCTTTGATTGATGTACGAGTATGTACGGTATGTACGGTATGTACGGTATGTACGGTATGTACGGTATGTATGGTATGTATGCTTCTTCGCCTTCTTCAATATGTAACTTTGCTACTATGGCTAACGACAATGCAACTACAATTTTTGTGGGTTTCTAACGACACATTTAAATACTTTTTGCAAACTGCTCTACTTTAAAATAGTTTTGTTTTTTTCTGTTTTTTTTTTTTTGTTAAATTTTACTCATATGCAATTCGATTTCCTCCTCTCGATTTCCGAATCTCTCTCAACTCTTTGCCCTGTTCGTGTTCCCATATGCGTTTCCGCTTCCGTGTTCCGCGTTCCACGTTCCACGTTCGTTTCCGTTCCGCACCCTTTGTCACTTTTCGTTTCCTTGCCGTTGCCAATAGGCTGCCCAAAAAAGTATGCTACACTTCCTACTCGCCCACGATCGCCAACTACGTCCGCGTTCTGCGACCCTACTCCGGGTTTCTGCCTAAAACTAGAGTATTTGTTTAGCCTACTATCTCGCTTCTCCTATTGATAGCTATGCGGTTTCTTATTATTGCTTTTGCTTTTACGTTTCATCTCATATATGTATGTATGTATATTTTTAATATATATAGTTCTCCCGGGGATTTCACGCTGCTCCTCTCAACGCAGTTCCTTTCACGTTTGAAAAAATCAAGGTACACACTAAAAATAGTTAGGTTCTGTTTTATCGCTTTAGGTAGGTTGTGTTTTGTTTTGGTTTTCTTTTTTCCTTTTTTACTTTTCCTATTTTCTATTCCTCTCCTGAATCTCTTCCATTTTTTTCTTTCCGCAAAATAAAAACTTCGAATAGAGGGCCTAAGGACATATACAAATATCTTGATACTACTAACATGCTACTATGTGTTCTCTGTGTCGGTGTGAGTCTCTTTTTATCTAGGACCTGCCATCCAATCTGGATCCAGATCCAGATCCAGATCCCAGAGGATTTCTTTGCCAGGTCCTCGAGATGCCGTTGAGTGGCTGAACAAAAGGTGTCTTTCAGGCGGCTGTGAAGGCAAAGTGAAGGGACGAAAAGTTAAACTGGCTAATTGGGTCAGTTTTAAAAACTTATTAGTTGTCTGAATAGAGTTGGCCGCCTGGGCTTGCTCTGCGCCAACAAAGGACCAAAATGGGAAAAGGACATGCCGCAGTGTCGTCGGAAAACAAGTCGTCCAGACAAATGGACTTGAAACCGACTTGGAAGCCACGCCATGCATTTTAAATGGCGCGCCTGATCTGAAAACTTTGGCCGGAAACTCCGATTCATTGGTTTGATATTTTAGGACTTTATTTCCAGGCTTTCCATCAGCCCATCAAGACACCTCTTCTCTGACATCCTTGTCTGGATTCCTTTGACTTTTCACAACACACACTCTTTTTGGATGCATTTCAATGGGATTTTCAGTTTGCTTTTTGTGTTTTTTTTTTTAGATTTAGTTAGATTATTTTAGTTTAGCATTCTTTTTATTTTTCTCTTCTATGCTTTGTATATGTAGTTTTTGAAACTATTTTCCGACTTTTTATCGTTTCTATCGCAAGTACATTTTCCAAAACCGTTTTTGTTGTTTGCTTTTAATTAAATAATATGAATACATTACTTTCTGTCCTGTGTGAGTGTTTTGTGTGGGTTTTTTTTTTTTGGGTGTTTTGTGTCTGTTTGCCAGTTGCCGAAACTAATTTCCAATTGGCGAGCCAAAGAAGAAATGTTTTACGTTTCGGTTTCCTTCCGCCGGCCTTTGTAATTGAGCGCCCTGTTTTTGCTTTTTGCTCGGTTTTTGCCTTTCCACAGTCACGGGCAAGAAGTTTAATTAATGTTCCAAACAAAGGTAGCAGCTAAGAGGTAAAAAAGTGCTGGGAAATGGAAAAAAAAGGCCAGGTTGCTATGACAAAGGACAAAGCGGGCGAATCGAAAGCCAAAACTATGAGGACGATGTCGGTTGCTCATCGCTCCTAATTAGACCTAGTTGGGGCTGCCAACTCGGCTGAAAGCGCCGCCATCCACCGGGAGCCGGGGTGGGCAGGCCATTAAAAAGTTGGCCGACAAGTGGGAAAACCTCAAAAACAGGATGGCCCATATAAAAAGGCTGTGCCTCTGGCTGCACCAAAGTTTCACTTTTTTTCCCTTCTAAAAGGACGAAAGTTTTGTGTGTGTGTGTGTGTTTGCGGGTGTGTCTGTGTGCGTGAGGCAAACTTTTAATAGTTTAGCGCAAAACAGTATTTTTTTGTTTGGTTGCTTGTTTAAATGTTATTTTGATTGTTTCAACTTTGAATTTGCATTCTGCTTACTCGTCACCAACTCGTCACTAATCGTAGTTATAGCAGTTATCCTAAAATATATGATTTGTATATATAGCTTGGGATCACTTTCGATCGCTTCAATGGGGTTTCTTCGCTCGTTCGCTCGCTACTTGGTATAAAAATTGTATGTTTTTCATCGCTTCATGCTTTGCTTTGTTTTTATTTTGTTTTTTTTTTTGTTTGTTTTTTGTATAAAATACTCACATTCACATTTACAACTACGAACCACATAACTACTTATAGACGTATGGTATTGTATATATATATATATATATAGACTTTATAGTTATAGTTATCGTATCGTGTATATATATAAATTTACTTTACTTTTATATCGTATGTATATGGTATATTTTTACTACTTCGAGCAGATCTTGGCGGCTCCTCCACACATTGCTAAGAGTCCTTCACCGTCCGTCCTTTCGCAAGTGTTTGTAGATTCTAGTGAGACATTTAATCCTACGCCTAGAGCTGCTAGAGCTGATCGAGAGCTAAATCACACACCCTGTTTAGTGCTCCTCCACGATCCACCATACATCTTCTATCATCTGTCATGGCTAACAATTCCACAGTTAGTTACCAGTTTCCGGTTTCCGGTTTCCCCATTTCCGTTTCCCTTTCCCAATTCCAACGTTCCTTCCACTGAAGAGTATTTACAGCTTAGATCTAGAAAATAGTTATAGCCTAGGGTGTGTGTGTAACTTAGAGAGTTTAGTAGAACGAAGCGAGTTAGAAGGACAGGAGTCGACACTTTGAGTGCGGAGAGTATTTTGCTTGCGATCCTTAAAAAAACAGGTAGATTTACGATAGGTAACTTAATGGAAATTAGGAATAGAAAGCGAGGATGCCAGTTGGCAGTTGTGATGGAAACTATACAAAGCCCGAAAGGAAAGTTGGTTCTTCTGCCGCCTGCTAACTTCTCTCACCTGTAATTCCCCATGCTAAGTCTTTTGCGAAACAAAGTAAAGTCCTTCAAGTCTTTTGCTGAAATGTCCTTTTACCATAAGTGACTGAACCACCTGCCTCGCCTCTCTCGTATTCGCTTTTAAATGGACGTATAAGTTGTGTATGTGTGTGGATGATCTACATAGTTGCACTTAGTAGCTCGACACTAAACTTAACCGGGTAGGGATAGTGGTAGTGGGTTGGGCCTGAACCACGCTCCTCTTGCCACCACCTGCCACTGGATGCCGTTCCTTCTACGATTGTTTCTTGCAATGCCCAACAAAACCCACCAGACGCTCAAGCCTTACATAAGTCAGACCCTACTATGATGTATACATAGATATCTAAATATAGGTGTATGCTATATATCAGTTATCCGTTATCCGTTATGGTAGAAGGAGTGACTGCATCATATATATATAATGTGTAGTCGGGATGTATATCTATAATATCCGTATCTTTTACAATTTCGCGTTTTTTGTATATTCTATAACGACAACAACAACTAATTATTGCTTTTCGGTTTTTCTCGACATTGTTTTTGCTTTTTAATTTAATGCTTTTGTTTTTTTTTTTGTCAGCTTAGACTAATCTTAAAAAAATCTTTAATAATTTACTAAAACTCTAGAACAAAATCAACAAAACCGTGGAGGGAGGAGCTTAAATCAAAGGGACGGGCTGTGGGTGGTGCCCAGCAGGTGTAGGTAGGAGTTAGGGACTTGGGGGCTATGGGGAAAGCTTTTAAATGCTAGCTTATTATGAATTTTTAATGTCCTCCTCGTGCCGCGTATCCTTCGACGGCGTCTGTTTGTATCTGTAGTAGGATTAAGAGATGTCATTTATAGTTTGAGAGCTTTAGTTGAGTTGCTTTTCCAGTTTCCACTTTTCCAGATTCCTGTTGGCCATTTTGCCTTCTACTGTGTATGAGTTTGTGGGTGTGTGGTTAGTTTTCAGTGTGTTAGTGTTGACGGTGGTGCCTGTGCGTCCTGCTGCTGCTGCTGCTGCTGCTGCTTCTGATCTCCGTATCCGCTTAGACGGAGTCCCCTCACGTCCTGAGCATCAGCAGAAGCCACCAGGAGGAGGCCCCCAGCCAGAGGAGCCGGCTGGTGAACTGCCCGGCCCGCCCGGTGCCCTGGCTCAGGCCCAGGACGTCGGTGGCCGAGCTCCGGCTGCTCCGCGCCGCCCCCTCAATGATGTTGTTGTTGTCCAGCTCGTGCAGGACCGGCAGCTCGCTCAGATCGGACCCGTCCGGCTGCGCGGGGGCGGTCCGCTCGGTGGGTGGGGCGAAGAGCCGCTTCGGCTTGCAGCGGCGGTGCTTCTTGTAGGTCTTGGTCACATTTATGCTGTAGCCCTCGAGGAACTCGGAACCCTGTGGGCGATAGACGGAAAGGAAATAAAGGACATTAGCGACTGTGGTTCTGGATCGGGATCTGTGTATAATAAATTACGACATTAATTAAATTTCTCCATTTTCTCTCCGCTTTTTCGGCGGCCAGCAAGGAAATTGAAAAGCTTATTTATGTCACAGACAATGCAACAAAGTAGAGAAAGATGCTCCTCACTTTAAGATTCAGGAAATTAAAACATTAAACGAGCTCTTCAATTAGCAGATTTTTCGGATTTCAAAGCAAAGGAAATGAATGTAAAGATTGATAAATCCATACATGGCTGCACAAAAAAGTAGGAATCCCAGTCACCGACTCCCAAATAAATTCCAGATCCAATTGCAAAACAATGAAGCCCCAAAAGAGGAGGTATCCTCCCTCAGGGACCCGCAAATAAAGACCCCCCGTTACTCCAGGGTGTCCCCCGTGAATTCCCTGGGAAAATTTTGTGTTTTAATTACGCTGAATAAATTTGTGTTTATAAATAGGTTGGATCCTGGGACTTGGGCTGCGGTCAAATATTTTATGCCCAGTCGAAAATCTAAATCTAGCAAATGTCTGCATTTGCAGAGACAAACAGGGTACAGGCGGCAGGAGGCAGGAGGCAGGGCGTTCCCGACTTCATAACGATTGTTTACTAATAATATTATGCAAATCTCGCGACGGCTAGGACGTCGTTTGTTGTTGAATTTTTGACAAGGCACTTCATGAACCGTTTTGGGGGCGAGCACAAAAACGGAAAAACAAAACAAAAAATGGGGAGAATATAAAATCGAGGGGTTCGAGGGCGACAGACACCACATCCAGGTGGTCCCCGTGTTGCCACTGACAGATATTTTAATTGAAAAGAGAGAAGCCGCCTTGGACGTTGTCAGTGACAGTGGCAGTGGCAGTGCCTATGCCGGTTACCGGTTGCCATGGCCATTGAGGTTGGGCGGTATAAAATGTGCAATTCTGTGTTATGCATAAATTGTGGACTTTAATGGCGCCACCCACGCCACCCACGCCTCCAACCACTCAACCCACCCAGCAATCGTAAGGTCGTAGATTTTGTGTGTGGGCGTGCAGAGATTGACATGCTAATTAGGTGGGTCTGCTTTGGCCTTTTTGTATTATTTTGTTTGGCATTTTTTTGGGCCGTGAAGCAGGCCACATATTTTATATTGTGCTAATTAATGCGACCTATGCAAAACAGGGTTAACACAAAAGGTGACTCCTCCTGGAGGTTGGAAACTTAAACTTTAATCATAATGCCGTATCAATCAATCGGCGTTCCGTGCCATTTCCCAGTTGGTTAGGCATCCGGAATTCATTCGGTTTTATCTTCAACGCCGCTGCCCATCGGGGTCCTTTAGCTCGAAACTTTTTGCCGCCGGATTCCGGGCCTTCCGACTCACTGGAGCTCGGAGAGCCAAAGCCATAGCTAGAGTACCAGAGGCTTTGTGAAAATTAATCAGAAACTTCTTGCGCTTTCCTGTCACCTTTTTGTCCAAGTCTGGGAGTCTGGGAGTCTGAGAGTCCGGGTATATTTTTCGCTACATTTAACTGCCATTCACCTTTGGCCCGAAACCTCTAGTTCCTCCCCAGCTAATTTGTGCGTTTTAGGGTTTTTTTTTTACAAATTCAATGGGCCTGTCCGTCAAAGGCGGGGAGGATGCTGTCGCTTAGAGCTTCAATGAATTATTGACCAACCGACAGCTGCAAAAAAGCAAAAAAGAAGGCAAAAACTCAACCGAACTAGGCTGAACATTCAAGGCAATAGCACGGAAAATCGATGACAATTCAAGCGTTGATAATTTCGCTTGAGAGCCAGGCCAGGCCAAGTCGGTCGGTGGCAACAATTTCCACATTTCCTCAGTGTAAAGTGTAAAGTATTAAAGGATGCGGCGCCCGAGAAATATATGGTGGCCAAGAAGAAGGCGGCAGAATCATGCTCATATGGGAGCATTCAGTCAGTTGGTTTAAGCCATTTTGGACGTGAATTAGAGGCAGCTGGCCTGGTTGTGGGCCTGGGTCTGGGCCTGGTGCAGTGTGTGACCCATTAGAATGATCGTTGTCGAAGTCGTACGTGTGGCGGGCCAGTCGGGCCTCCACTATCCACTATACAGTATCCTGTATCTACTATCCACTCCAGACTGCCGTAAAGTGGCGCCTAACAAACTCGAACGAACCAACCAACGCCGCCCATGGCCGCAATGCAATTGATTGCACTTTATAACGTGCGGTTTCCGGTAGACATTACCCGCATTTTGCCCCAACCGACGCTACCAGGATGTGGCCCTGCCGACAGATGGGGGAATAGTGAAGGGGGGCGGGCTTGGGTCCTAATGTCTTTTCTGCTTTAACTCTCCTGCATTGCTGCACCAGCCCGCCCAATGAATAAATGAGCACTTGCCCGGGACACAGGACACGGGACACGGGCTGGGTGTGTGGGCTGGCCATCAAATGGCAGAAAGAAAAATTATCCCAGATATTGTCTAGCAATTTAGCTGATTAAGCTGATGGATGTAAAGCAGCAGGACGAGTAGGGGGCGGGACCAGGACCAGGAGCTAGAGCTGGAGCTTGGAAATGTTCCCGGCGATTAGGGTGAACGAGCGAAGTAAGAAAAACGAGATTGAGATGCCCAGATAGATAAAAAGGGTTAATGCGATTTCGACTGTGACAGAGCTGCCAGGAAGGTTGTTTCCTACTCCACTGTAAGAAAAGAATACTCAATCTTGGCAGAAAGTTTGGCGCTTATCTACGGGCATAAATCGAAAAGTCGGTGGAAAGTCAACTTACCGGCACCACATGGTTTTTGGCTCCCCAGCAGATGGGCTTGAAGCTGCCCTTGCGAGTGGCCTCCTGAAATTCGCCAAATTGATTTTCCCAATCGTAGGATATCAGACGTGCCTCCAGAGTCATTCCGGCCAATTCGGGTGGCGATGATATAAGCACGGGATTCGAGTCGCTGCAAGATAAGATGGTAGACGATGAGAGACGATGAGAGGAGGGCTAAATAACATTATTAACTTTATTATTATTGTCAACTTTGATTAGGACTTGAAATTTATTACACTCGCAAACCAGGCAAACCATAGCCATCCCCTGTAAAAGCCCGAAAAGTCGCTTTGCCAGCAGATTTTCAACTTTTTTTCCCCCCAAAATCCAAACTCCAGAGGGTGGGTGGCTCTGATCCCCCGGCCGGTGGATTCCTAAGTCCTGGCAGATTTGCGCTGGGATTTTCGTTTCGAGGATGGCGCGCCGCTCGCTGAACAAAAACTTGAGCTAATTAATCTTTTAGATTTTCATTTGTGACGCGTCAAATACGCTGTTACATTTTCGGTCTGCCAGAGTCAGAGTCAGAGCCAAATCTAGAGCCAAAGCGAAATAAAAACCGCACACGGACTGACTTGGGACGGGGACCGAGACCCCGAGGGGTAGAAAAACCCAACAAATGGGCCAAAAGTGTAAAACCTCAATGCTGCCCAATCAGTGGCGTAGTCCTGAGGGGGCCCAACCGGCGAACCTCGGCCGGAAGAACCGGAGTCAAGGGAGATGACTAATGGATTGGGCCCAGGGTATGAGACTCTGTTTGTTTGCTGATTATTCAATTGTGTCAACCCCGATTCTAAAACCGAAAGGTCTTTCGCCTCAAACAAATATGTATAATTTGGCTGCTTAATTTGATTTCCATTTTTATCCAGGATTAGCCATTAATCACGAGTTCCAGCCAGGATTTGCAGATGGATCGCTGTAGGTGATTTTGTATTTAAAAGTAAACTGATTTATTGCCCTCATTCGATGGTTGACGTCTTTAAATGAATGTATTTTAAACTATTCCAGCCAATCCTGTTTGGCAATCCCTTCTGAATAGACATCCCACCCAGAGCTAATCCCTCCTCTCTGCGCCACTGCACTGGATGTTGTGCAATAAAAATTCCGTCTATATATTCATTTCATCTCATTCATTCCCTCCATTCATTCATTTCGCCTCGTTTCGTCCTGTATCGTCCTGTCTCGTCCTGTTTCGCTTGGTTTCGGCCTTTATCCACCTACCCTTCTGCGCCCCCCGACATCTCCGCCCTTACAATTAGGCTAATTAATTTTGTTCTTTGCCGGGCATTACGAAAAATGTTGCTTTAATTTCATAGAACACCATCTCGTTGGCAAGAGGGGCGAGTTGCGAGTTGGGGGGGAGGGGCACGCACATTTTCTTTGTGCTCTCCATCGAGTTGTTTTTGTCGGCCTGCAGAATCCTTTGGAAGCCGCAAACAAATCTCTTTTAATTAATTTATGATTCCACTCAATCCGCATCGAGGGTTGCGTCTGCGATAGTCCTCTTGAAGCCGGATAAGGTGCCGGGCGAGGGGGTTGACTCTTGTGGCAAGCACATCGCAGGGGGCTGGTCACGATGGTGGGGGGCGGTCGGAGTGCCGCTGCAACAGCCGCAACAATTTGCGGTTGGAAACACGAAAAATATTAATGTCTGCGGATTGATTGCAAAACCCCGACTCCTCTACCCCTCTAATGGCCCGGCCACTTGTGCGAGTCCTGCCCGCATGTCCGTGCGGTCCGGAGCCATGTCCCTGTTCCCGGTCTCCGCAACAATGATAATATAAAATAATATATGGCCGCCCTTCTCCGGGCATCTGTTTTGCGGCCTTGCAGGGCACTGGAAACAAACTGTTCAGTTTCCAAAACTTTGTTTCCCAAAAGGAGGAGGTCTATTTCGAGGGTTTTTCTCCGTGCAGTTGCAGTTCATCCCAGCAGGAGCTGGGGGCGGAGCACAAGGATCGCCGGCTAATATATCCGGTCGGCATGACCGTAACCGAGGCCGCCGTAACCGTGACCTCCCACCTTCATATAATAAATATAAATGCAGTCGGAACTCACACAGATGTTGGTAATGTAAAAACGGGATAACATCCTGGATTCTGTATTCTGGATACTGGATCCTGGAGTGAAGTGGAGTGTGTGCTGCCCCGCCCTCTTCCGCCCTCGAGGACCACTCGAAAGCGGGCCCCGCCCCGCGGACTGGCATCAATCGTCGGCGTTTTAGCCTTATCGCCATTGACTCCATTGGCACTCAGTATAATTAAAATGATGGCCCGGCAGCAACAGGATCAGCCAACTTGCCGGGAACAGGACAAAGGCACGGAGCACGGAGCACGGATTTGGATTCGGAGTGAGAATGGGAGAGTCACTGGTTTGGCATTGTTGATTATAAAACCCAATGGCACATCACAATGCCAGCCCCGAAATGCATTTCGAGCGGAACCAGCTCTAGGCCATACACCAGCTTCTCCAGCTCCTGTTCCTGCTTATGTTGCAGCTCCTGCGCCTGCCCCAGCTCCTATTCCTGCCCCATCTCCCGACCCTACAGTTGCATTTGCACTGCCAATCCGCATCCACAAACATTCCCATTCACATTTCCATTCCCATTGCCATTCCGAGCTGCTACAGCAACTGCAATGCGCTGGCAATGGGTTTATTTATGTGGCGTTATGACGACGGGGCTGGGGCGTCAAGGGGCGTGGCAAAGTAGCACAGTAGCTGAAGGATCCCCTTCTATCATAGTGTGTGTTTTTGTGTGTGTTTTCGTGCAGCATTTATGACCTCCTGTTCGCATTTGGCATTCGGGCAGAATTCAATTTTGAACTCAAGCGAAATTGCAATTGGCAGAATGGCCAGAAGTCCGTTCCCGATGACAAATGAAAGTTAAAGTGGCAGAGCGGAATGGCTATATCTGATCGGGCCATCTATTAAGGGTTCCAAAATATCCTTGCCAAGTTGATAAAAAAAAAAAAAACAAAAAAAAGTTAACAAGGAGACGGTAAGACAGGGAGTTTCCATATCCGCGCATAATTGCGAAAGGTATCGATGACAAAGGAATTCGAGGAAATCCATCCGATATGTAAGACCAAAGAAAAGGAGCCGTCATAAAGTAATAAAGGATATCATGAGCCTTAATGAGGCTCCCTTTTGGGAAGCGAATCGCGGCACAAAGAGGATATCTATATCGCCCGACTCCAGCCCCGAACAATTAACGGGAGCCGCGGCAAGGACTATAAAATGAAGCCAATTTGCGTTGCCCGACAAACAGAAAACGCCAATGAAAACAACCAAAGAGGTCAAAGGTCGGGGGACAGTGGCACAGTGAAACAGTAGAGCATAAAGCAGGACTGCCAACGCACACAACTTGAATAATTACTTTGATTTTAATGCCGGACCGGACCGGACCGGACCAGAAGCAGGCCAGTGGCAAGCCAGACTCAAACGCACGTACAATTAAAATTAATTTCGGCGGCCATGGCAAGTGCGTAAATTGTAAAAACCACTATCACATTATTTTTTCTGGGTTTCCCCTTTATTTCCCTACACTTCACGTTGTCCGAAATGGTCATCGGTCGATGCAAAAATCAGGCAACAAAACCCGAAAACGTAAAACGTAAATTAAGCCAATAACGGGGCAATCGGGTCGGGGGTCCTCGGTTCTTGGTCCTGGGTCCTTGCCAAAGGACTCTCTGCCGTGTGCGTGGATGCGGTGAGCAGAGGGTGGACACGGACTTGGTCTTGGCCCTGGACATGGACATCGACAGGGACTGGGCGCTTGATCGATGAACCTCAGCGATTCCCAGAGTGCACAGGAAGAACCAGTTTCGTATTTTAAATCAGTTTCAATCAAAGTTTATTAGGCCTGGTACTGTCAAGAATTAAATATGCTTTTTCGCAAACTAGTTTTCATCGATTTTAGCTTCCAAATATTCCATTTACTTTTATTTTCATCAAAAATCATGGCTTACTTAACAGGCTTACTTTATCACAAACTGGCAGAGGTCCTGTTCTGTTTTCTTTCGTATTTTTCACAGAAATGTAAATACTACATGAATCGAAAGCAACATTTTGAAATAAATGCAACTTCTGGTTTTCTCAGAACGTTGCTGGACCAATTAATTTTAAAAATTTAGATTGATGAAAATGTTTGGAAAAGATTCAACTCGAAGAGGAAACTGAATTTAAAACAAAATTTCAAGTTAACATAAAAGTGAACATCGAAGGAGAGCATAGCTTGGTTTTTATCCAATTCTTTTTTAATGAATAGCCAACATATCTTTGCAATCTGTGAAACACATAAAGTTCCCTTTAAGCAGGATATTTCTGTGAATTACTGCAGAGATACGCACATAGACGATGGTCTGGTCTGAGTAGGAACTTCTTCAAATTCCCACAATGCAATCCACAAATTGCAAATTGCCAAGTTGCAAACTTAATCTCGAGCAGCGTTTCTCACTGTGCTGCATTCCGTTGTGTTGTGCGTCGATGTCCTGATGTCCTACCCGTCGGGGCCCACCTCCACCTCCATTCAGTACTCCACCCATTCAGTCCACCACCAGGCAATGCATTGTGTGCTTTATGTCCTTGGGCCCCGACGCACGCTAACGACTTCAATGAGTTTTGCATGATGACGATGACGACAACGGTCCCGACAACGACGTGGCCGTAGATGGGCGCCCATCCCGCCCATAATTCCCCGCCAGTGCCAGTACCATTGCCAGGACCTCCTCCTGCTGCCCTCCCTAATGGATGACGGAGAGCGTATCTGTGTGTGTTGGTCAATTGAGCCGCAGTTGAACTGCAAACAATTTTGGAAGCCCCTTGCCTTGTACACTCGCCGAAAATCAGTGCGTATCAAATTAAATTGAATTTCGACCACAACAAGCAGCCCGGCTCCTAGTGTCTGGAGGAGGGTGGAGTCCGGGAATCTGGTTTGGCATTTGCAAGTGGCTTATAATTACATTAGTTGCAGACCAATTGAGCCTCAATTTGCTCGCCGATGCTGCAGGCCTCTACCTACTACTACCTACTACCTGTGTGCATCATTAGCTTATCATTCAACGTGGCATTCCGGATCGGAGAGGCCACTCTATGGCCACTGTTGTGTGAACTGTCAGATAAAAACAATCAGCTTCACAGCCCCGAACTAAGTAGATGAAAACATTTCATTTAATTTGAACATCAACTGTATAGTAGCAGGTATTTTAAGAGCATTATTTTGAAATATAATAAGTCTGTTCCGGAATGCATACATAGTTTCGAGTGCATGGGCTGGCTGGGCTCTATTATTGAACCATAGACGGTCTTTCGGTCCCCTTTCGGTCGGAAAACAATGTTATTGCTTCGACGGTGTTCGTTTTCCATCATTGTTTAATTAAACCTGAAGCGTACAACATGCGGTACCTGCGGGCGATCTCGACATAGAACAAATAGTAGCCGCATATATGACCGCCGCCCACTGACCGCCGACTACTGACCACTGACCACTGACCTCTGACCCCCTCATAGCTACAGTCACTCCTCGAACTCGTTCGTTTGTTGTCGTTCGGTTTTCATTATGAATTTTAATCCTCATATCGCATTCGCACTTTCGGTTGCAGGAGCCCGTTTTCCGGATCCGCATCCGGATCTGGACAGTGGAGTATGGAGTATGGAGTGTGGAGTGTGGAGTGTGAGGCGGGAGCGTGGGCCCGTAGCCGGACATTAAGCGCTACAAAATTGCAGTGCCCGTAATAACTGACTGGCAACAATGCCAAGGACTGGCCAGGGAGGAGTTGGGCCGAATAGGGGCCATTGTATTAAACAAACAACAACAAGCGCGTGAAAGAACAACGCCAAAAATAACAAGAGTCGGAACGAGGCCTGGAACCCGGGTGCTCCGGGTGGAGCCGCTCCATAACGACAGACAATTGCAAATGACTTTATCAATTCATGTCGATTTCGGGAGCACGCAGTTCAAGGGAGGAGGCCTTGTCCGTTGTGTTTGTGTGTTGTATGTTGGGAGTCCATGGGTCCATGAAGTGGACATTGTCTGGACAAAAAGCCAGTGCACGGCTCCTCCCATCACTTGCAACAGAAAGCTGTAGCCAGACAATGCCATCGATGATGGGTGTGGGTTCGATGATTCGAACATGAAATGCGACATTATGGCGAAGGGTATATTAAATTTGAGGCAGCTTTCCCGGCTTTAACCCTTTGCCAAATACTTAATCGATCCTCATTACCGGGCCCGTGGAAAACCAATCAGGCATCTAACAATTTGAACAGACGCTTTTCATCTTATCGTCCGGGTAACTCATTTACGTGGCTATATTTTCCGCTCCTTAGCTTCTACCATTCCAGTCGTAATCCATTTATGCCGTTTGCTTTGATTTGCGGTGATGGAGAGGACCAAGGACGAAGGACGACGGACGACCATAGAAAATTATCTTTGATTCGATTGCAGCCTCGCCCGTGTCAATAGGAAGTGATTAATAGGACGGGCTCCGGGCCCCGAACCCCAACGCCCACTCTGGTTTAATTTCGACTAATTTTCAGCGCACGCTTTAATACAATATTTATGAGTCCGAGCTGGTCTGTCCCAGACCATCCATCGAGGGGTCAAGTGCTGCGGAGAATGGACCCTGAATGACGGCTGACTGATGACTGGATGGCTTGGTGGATTCTCCTCGTTGTTTATTTAGCACTTGTCGGTAATAGAAATCAATATTTTCTAAATAAAAGCAAGAGCTTCCAGGCGAGGTCGTTGATGGTAGTGCTTCGTCCTTTACTGTCTCGTAATTTATTTTTCCACATTCACAATTCTCAATTAGAGCCGAGCTGGCTGCCAGGGTGCACTCAGTTCATTTTCCGATTGTTTGTTAGGCAAATACTTCAGAAGAGAAAACCCGACGAGGAAGACCTCTTGACTCCTTCCCAGTCCTCGTTCCCGTTCCCGTTCCCGTCCCCAAGCCCTTCCGGCTGCCACTGCGAGTTCGTTAGGTGATTTGGTTATGCAACAACATCATTAAATCACCAATTACTTTAGTCAACAGAGGAACAAACCGAATTTCCTTACACACAATTCAAGTTGAATCTCGGAACGAGGACTCCGGACTCCGACCTACGGACCCCGGAGCCCGGACTCGGGTCTAGTGATGCTACAATGGATCCAAATTGAATGTGAATAGGGAGCAAATTGTTTCGGGACATTGTGCTAGTTCCCAGGGTTTAAGCTGCACCAATTTGTCGATTAATTAGTTAAAAGTCGATGGCATACATTTCTGAATAGGCGATGCCAGGCCCGATTCCGATATCCCGAGATGTGTCACTTTTCATTGGTGACGGAGCCGGAGCCGGAGCCGGAGCCGGAGCCGGAGCCGGAGCCCGGTAGCCGGAACCCTGCCAGTCGGAGGCAGTCGGGCACACGCATGCAATTTTGATAAGGAGGAAGGTAAATAAAGTACTTACGTTGCCAGTTGCTCGATGCCGAGCGAGTGCAGCACCGTGGGCAGGCTGGGGAGCGAGTGGCAGGTTGTCAGCTTCTTCTGGCGCGGATAGTAGAGTGTCAGCACCGTGCAGCTCTCTTCCTTCATGGTAAGCCCACCTGGTGGAAACGAAAGGAGAATCAGATGAAATGCATAAGAAATGCAGTTGCGAAAAACAAAGGCGAGGCATCCTGCTTGCCTCCCTGCCTCTCCAGCCGCGCAGAATGCAAAGAATTTACCGAGAGTCCTGCACAATTTCCTGCCTGGCTGGTCAGGTAAGCCCCACCCTCCCAGGATGTCCACCCACCCCACCCTCCGGCTGGCTTGCAACAAAGGAGAAAATTAAGCGGCTGTTGCAGTTGGCGGAGCCGTAAAACAGCCAAGACGCCATCATAATAATATTGCAAAACGAAGACAACGCCGATGCTGATGGCTCGGAATGGAGCTCCCATTTGCTGGCTGGGTGGGAATTGCTTTATTTGAGTTGTACTTGTACTTGGGCAGTGCTTTATTTCCCAGCCACACGCCTCACTGCCACTGCGTCCTGTCTGTGGATCCTGTTCCTTTCTTTTCTGCTCAGTTCGGCGAAACATCGTTACGTTTGTCTATTTGCAACTCGGTGTGTCTCCATTGAGAGTTGTCACCCGTCACCCGTCCACCCATCCACCCGATTCCCCGGTCTCTGGTCTCCGGATTCCACCAAAACACTTCAGGACCATCTGCAATTCGCATTTGCCCGCTGAATTGTGTAGATTGTTTGAATTTGTGCAAGCAAGCAAGAAAGTCAAACTTTCGTTATATGCTTTTTATGTCACCACACGGCACTCTTCCCTGGAATCCACTTAATGGGGATGTACTGGAGACATACGTTAGTCACGCCTCGAAAGGGGATCTTGGGAGTTTCAGTTACTATCTACTTTAAAATTGTCTATGAATTTGACTATGTAATACCTGGTACTCTTTGAGTTTCGTAAAAGCCCCCGCTTTTATATATCAAAGCTTAGACTCCAGAAAGTATAGGAGTCCTTCTGTTCAATCTGGTATTCATATTGCCTTTCAATGCATTTCTGTATCCCTCGAAATCAGAACTTTCCATTATCGTTGTCTGTTGTGTCAGCTTCACATTTTTCCATCTTCCACTATTCCAATCTCATTAATAACAACAACATCCCCCTGGCGTTCCGGCCGATGTGCCGCGTTGTCCATTTCGCTAGAGTCCTGAGCAGCTGTCACAACGGCAGTAGGAGGACCAGAACCAAGACCAGGAGGAGCAGAAGCAGTACACCTGCCACAGCACCCGCTTTAACACCTGCCAGATATCTCTCCCTGTGCTAAGTGAAATGTTTCACTGTCTTGGTTTATGTATTTTACAATGACGTGGCTCCAACTCCTCCTCCACCCAGATCCCTGTTCCTCCTTTCAGCCTTTATTGTCGCCGCCTTTGTCTTGGGCTTTCGTGTGCAACGATCCGCTCCGGTCTCCGTCTCCGTCTCCGTCTCCGTCTCCGGTCTCCGTCGACAACCGTCTCCTGTCGCATATCGTTTGGCTGATTTAAATGTGTCATAACGACGATTGCTCACCGTTGCCACTGCCTGTTTACACAACCAGGACACCCAGACCACCCAGCCTACCTCAAACCCAATCCAATCCCTACTCAGGTTTACGCCCCAGCGCCATCAGCAATTTCGTAGAACATTTTCGTTCACGACAATGTTTTGGACTCCCACACACTACCCACTACCCGACTACTTACTATGATTTTATTTTTGCAATCTTTATGGCTTGGCGCGTCAGTGTGCGCTTTCCTTCGCTTATACTTATACAATATACCATACTGTACTGCACTGTACTGTACTGCACTGTACTTACCTAGGGTAATTGCCTTTCGTGACGAACTGTCATAAATGCACTCCGCGATGAGTCTATCCCCGGGCAGGGAATGCACCGATTGGGGCAGACGGCGAAAGTCCTGATAGGCAACATCTATATTGCTGTCGTGTGCAATGGGTGCCAGCTCCTCGGTTTGTCGTATCTGGGAAGCGGAGTTAGAAGTTTGCTCATTAGCATTTGCATTTCGTATATAATATATGGATGTTAGTCAAAGTATGGTATTCGCCACATGCAACGAATAGGTACGAGTACATTGCAATTGCAATCAAGGACATCGAGGAGACACTCACCTGGCGCAGCTTAACCTCCTTGCCGATCTGATGGGTGCGCATCATCACCGCGAATATGTTGATGCCCTGCGGGGGGAAGGCGTACCCGGTGCAGTCCTCGATGCACTGTCCCTCCGACACGACCCGCTTCTGGCCCGGCGGGATAATGTGCCGCCAGTTGGGGTCCATTCCTGTAGCGAGCGTAGAGAGCGAATTCGTTTTCAGAAAGGTTTCAACGCTTTTAATTAACGGTTCGATGGGGAGCTTACCTAAAAGCTTCCCCATCCCCATCCCCATTCCCATCCCCACTGCCTGTCGGGATGGAATGTGTGTGGCAT
Source organism: Drosophila vallismaia (assembly GCA_035047325.1). Lineage (NCBI taxonomy): Eukaryota > Metazoa > Arthropoda > Insecta > Diptera > Drosophilidae > Drosophila > Drosophila vallismaia. The sequence goes on along the minus strand of JAWNPU010000055.1, from coordinate 22,731,901 downwards.
GTGGCATGTGGCAGCCTCAGACCCAACCTCGTTATCATCGCTCATCAGTGCCCCGCGCACTCGCCACTCTATTTAACTTTGAACGTTGATTTTTTAATTCGATTTGTCGCAGAAAGTGTAATTACGTTTTAATTGCTGCTTTTGATGTTTTAACAACTTTGTCAATGCGCTGATGCTGCCATGAGCTGGGTGGATCACATCATCCCAAGCTCCCATCCCAGCTCCACCCATCCTCACACCCACATATCAATTAAGGACTATGCTTCTTTTCAAGAAATTGTACGCTAATCAAATTTTTGCATTTTTGAATTTTTTGGCCACCCCACACACTTTGTTAGCTGTTTGCTCCTCGTTGGCCCAATTAGTTAAATGTTGTGGAATATTGTTCAAACACAGGACCCCGCATATTGTGCCTCCTTGTGCCTCTGGCTCGATTCCACACACCCTATTAGAGACGCGTGTCGCCTGGCCTGGCATGTTGAAAAAAAATATTTGAAATTCATGTGCCATGTGCTCCTCCGCTGTTTGGCATTTCAATTGTTGTGCGTGGGTGTAGGGACTCAGTAGGCCAATCAAAATACTTGGAGCCTCTTCTGAGTTCATAGCCACTCACTTATGGCATAAATTAGGACCCTTTTCTCCCTTGATCTCCTATTTAATTACAAAAAATTCTACTTAAAAAACATATCTTGCTCTTTTTATAGTATTCAAGTATTTGCAAAAGCTTAAACCCTTTACAATATTTCCACTCCAGTGGCACATTAGTTTGGCAATTGCATTAAATTCTTTGTTTGTTTGGCCTTTTTGGGCTTATTTGGCCAACGTTTTTATAGCCGTGACCTATTTTATGTTTTTTTTCTGCCCCGATCGGGCTTATCCTTAATAATCCCATTGAACCTGCGTAAAAATATTAACTTTAATATCGTTTGCATAAAATATCCATTTGGCGGCTGTGTTTTTTCCTATTTTTTTTGAACTGGAAAAGTGTTACGCAATGAATTGAATTTTTCCCGCCTCTGAATAGCAGCTCGCAACTATTTCTCTCCAATATTGGAATATATGTAAATTTGCTTTTGCATATTTGTTGCCAGGATTATTTCTATTAATTTTCATACTCGTCGGTCGCTCCTGAATGCGTTTTTGGCTTTGTCATGTCCGAGTGGATGGGAATCAATTTTCAATTACCAAAAAAAAAATTGTTTAACTAAGCCCCGGCTGTGTGTTGGCTTTAAAAAGTTTCCACATTGCCGCTTCGAACTCCCACTCTTACTCTCACTCCCGTACCCGTAGTATTTTTTGGTCATTTTATAGAATGTCACGCGAACAAAATCAATCAATCTAGTTGAAGGGCGGGCAGGGTGTCGGACTTTATGATACCAAAAATTCTCTATCATCAATTTAATTGAAAATTACAATTCATGCGAGTCGAAAGAGGGCAAAGTTTTGCGGAAGATCTTCCTCTCTGGGACAGAAAGTTTCGACTTGAAAAGTTTCGTGGTATCCTTTAATTGATTTCTATTAAATTTCAATTCGATCAAGTCCATTTGAATATTATCAGAGACGACCATCACAGTTCTGAATTTCCATTTTTGTCTCTATATTTCTCTCATTGCGTTCGCCGAATTTCCATTCATTAAATCAAAATTCAATATTGGTCATGCGGACCATGACGATATTCCCTGGCATGGAGTCACGGGGGGTGATTGGCTCTATTTCTATTTGATTTGGCCCAAAACGCGGCGGGGACAAACGCAGGAGCTGGCGCTCCCTGCCTCCCACGACTCCCCCCGTTTGCAATTCATAACTACACATATTTTTCAAATCGATATTTAACGCTGGCTTCGGGTTTAGGGTTTCGGGGTATGAGGCATGGGGCATATGGCAGTTGCATGATGACAGCCAGCACACGGCAATGGCATTGCCAAAAATGCAAAAACGTCCGATTGCAACTTTTCTAATTATTTTAAATGGCAATTTGTGTCAAAGCGTCATCTGACTCACTTTGTGCCCCAAAAACGGGGAGGCTCGCCGGGCGGACTGGCGGTTGAAACAATTTGATTAGCGTTCATGGGAGGAATAGATATTCGACTCGTATTTGCATACTGAGGTCGCCCAATTGTTAACTGAGACTCTGATGAAATCATTTCTGGCCAGCCAATATTGTGGTTTCGAATTGGAAACTGACAATTTTAGTTGGAGAAGTACCTTTGATTATATTGAGAGGGGTTTGACTGCGGATTACAATCCCCAGGCAGGCTTAACATGCCCCAACCTCATTTGTCTCGCCCCCAGTCCCGAGCTCCACCATCTCCAAGGCGCCATAAAAATTCGCCAAGCCGCAACATTAATCACAGATTCGTTGCATACACCAGGGCGCTATATCAATAACCAATTAAATTGAAATTAAATGTTGCCACGACACAAGGGGGAGCCCAAGAGCTTTGGCTTCCCCTTCGTAATTCAATTTATAACAAACCAGGAGAAAATTGTAGCCAACATTTTATTTTTTTCGCAATGATTTTCCTCATTTTTTATTTATTGACTCGCGTCCCCGTACTCGTATGTCTGTCGGTTGTGTGCGTTAAATTCCAATTAAATATTTCAATGGCAAATACCGACTGACGCTCCTTAAGCCCGCCCAATCGGATCTGGGCCTCCCCGCAGGACCCAGGACTTCAGGACTCGCTGCGGAATTATACGAACAACCTCCCCAGTTTCGACTTTTCCAAATTGTATTTTTCTATCAAGATGTATTAATCCACTTCTCGTTCTGTTCTGTTCCGTTCTGTTCGCTTCTGTTTTTTTCCTATGTTCTCCTGGCTCAGTTCTACTCCGGAAGTTTTGGCAACACCTACTCAAAAAAATACGAAAAAAAAAAAAAAATGTAGAAATAAAGGAAGAAAATGTGGACGAAGTTCTTCCAAGCGTCGGCGGCCATCCCCGCCTACTGGCCATGTCCCTCTGTGCGGTTGGGGAAAAGTTATATTGGTTTGCGTGACTCTCAACAAAAGTGAAATAACAATTGCAACACTCTGACCATCCACAGTAAACCACCCACAAAGACCACCCAGAAATGCCAAAAACAAACAACCGAGCAGGGCAATAGCAAGTACAGCTCCAAAGTATTGTAGAAATAAATTGTAAAGTGAAATTAGTATTTTAGTTATCCTGCCGGTGCCTGCTCACGAGCCACAAAATGAATAACAAAAAATGAGTATCTGAGGAAATTTCAGGTGGCTTCCTGGCTCCCTTACTCCGGTAAAGTACTCAAAAAGCGCTTTACCCGACCAGGAGGTGAAGACTTCATGGCCAGGTGCCTGTGAATTGCTGTTTTTGCAATCGAGAATTTGTTGGTGAGCCGAGTGAATAGGCCACAAAGTATGATAATTGGAGGTGAGTTCTGTTTGAGAACCACGAAGGAGGAGGCCCTTCAAGAATTCCTTTAACCACCCTCGCGCAGCTGCAACCATCGACCTTTTGAATTATTTAGTTTCTTAGCCCGAAAGCTTCAGTTTCTGCCTGGCACATGCCAAGTATTTCCAATTGTTTGATTTGGATGCGTGCCTGTCCGAGTCCGAGTCCGGGGCACGCCGAATTTTAAATGAAAATCTATTTGTGAGGCAATCGGTAGCAGCTAAAAAACTGGTACCGGTAGCCCTTCCACGCCCGACAGCCATATTAAAAATTGTGACGATATAAACTAGATGGCATGGAGTGGCGTGGTGGTGGGTAAAAGGTAGTTAAACTGCTGTCTGGGTGGCTGCAGTGCGCCTCCTGCCCCCGGATCCGTGCCTTTTGTTTGTTGTTGTTTCGCCTGTTGTTGCAGACAATCCAGCCCCAGTGGCAAACACCCCACTAAACCGCATTTGGACAAGCCGGGCAAAGTCATAAGCTTTTGTTTTACTAGCCCCACCGATGTGGTTAGTCCTTCCATGGCATCATTGCACCATCTACGGGGTAGATACCCCATCTAGTCCACTCGGCAATCTCATAAATTGCATGACATGAGTTGCATATGTATGTATATCATATACATACATATATAGAAAGTCCTTCCTCATCGCTCTATTGCATAAAATATACAAAAGGGCAGCAGCTGCTCCCCCACATTCTGAACCACACACACTAGCCATTTATATACATGTGTCGGCTTTATATATATCTGGATATATTCCCCGTAGAATCTAGGCAGAGAGGGGAGGGTACTTACCGATTGACAATATGCCGGCATCGTTGGGTCGCAGGACGTGCGTAAAGTAGATTTTCAAACCCGAATTATCCGCCATTTGTCTGGCGTGCAATTGGGCAAAGTCGGGCTTCAAATTGTTGTAATGGGTCTCCATTAAATAATATTTGGCCTGTCGTGACTCGATCGGGTAGCCGGCCTCGTGGGGATACGTGAATCCCTGCGAAAACGGAGACAAAAAACCAAAATTACAACGGACTCCATCGAAAAAAACTGAAAAGGCAACAAAGGAGGCTCCATGCGAGGATGTCAGGATGGGAAAATATGTTGAGTGTTTGTTTTTGTGCCCCGGCCCTGAGTGGAAGTTGCTGCTGCCATGGCCATGTGCATGGTGCAATTTAAATGCAGGTCCTCGTCCTCCTTGTCCTCTTCGTCTTCTCCTCCTTCATGGCGTCCTTGCACATCTCTTCCATTGGCATTCAATTGCACTGCGGGGTGCCCCTTGGCGGGCAGAAGCTATAACATGCTACTGCATTATGGCGCTCATCTGATGAAATTATGAAAATCCTTCCCCTGTCTTTCGGTCCTGCCGAAAGGAGCATCCGCAAAAACAAAAACATGAGCCAGGGCCGAGAGTTCAGGGGCCAATAGGGCCAAGGTATTTATTTTTTCGGGCGATACCCTGACGATATTGGGCTAACCGAAAGGGAAATAAACTCAACTCTGACCTTCGTTTCTTTTTTGATAAAGTAAGTAGCAATCTTTGTGAATGTTTTTTAAAACTTCCAATAAGGATAAATATATTTTTAAGCTGCGTTTTATGTCTGCAAATGTTTTTCTCCCGGGCCTGAAAGTATGCTAGGATAATTTTTTTTTGAAGAGTATCTTCGGGTGAGCTCCTCAGTCTTTTATGCCTTTCTTCGTGCCGAAAGAAAGCATTTGCGAACGATAAATTAAAATTGCATGCTTATGGTTATGAATGCTACGAGAATGGCAGGGGACTGGACGAGGGGGTATCCCCTTCCGGATGCTTACCTCGCTGCCCCGCGACCATGAGGCCACGATGGCGTTGCATGCCAGCGGTATGGACCGGGCACCCAGGCACTGGCGGCCCTGCTCGCGTGCCATCTCCTCCAGCTCGGCGTGTGCTCCCTGGCACTCGTGGAGCGTTATGTGCTGCAAGTAGTGCACGCTGGACGATGAATCATAAATCGGCTCGTACTGCCAGCCATGAAAAGAAAATGAACCAGAATACGGGTGAGTTTTGGGGTGGCAACATCATGGAATGGGATTGGGCTTCGGATGGTGATGGGGATTGGGTGGGGTTACGCGAGACGGGGATAAATTTTTAATATTTCAATTTGGTTATGCCGAGGCCAAGAGACAACGACAACGACAACGACAACAACGGCAGCTACAGCGACAGCGAAGAATGCAGAATGCACAATTCTGAATGCAAAAGCGAAACCAGAGACACCAGCGACAGTTCCTGGCAGACAATAGCAGAATGCCAGGATGCGGACGCAGCCGAGGATGCGACTCTCTGAAGAACTGCGCTTGGCCTTAATTATGCATTGTATTTAATATCGTTTAGTCCTGTCCGAGTGCCGATGTCGATGCTCCGACCGTCGCATACCCGTCTACTATTATCCGTTTTGGTTTCTTTTTAAATTCCACAAGATTTTAGTTTTAATGAAAAATGAAATTTTAATTGAAATCGAATCAGGAATATTAAATATAAAACAAATTAATTGAAATAGTTACTTGGGATTATTTATTTATTTATTTTTCTATAAAAAGAAGCATAAAAAGAGATGCTATTGAAGGATCCAGTCATAGCTTACCCGGATCAGGTGATGTTTCCGATTAATATCCTCCAGCTTGAACATCTTGCACCAGAAGAGCGGCATGTCGCCGGCGGGCAGCTCCACGTCCTCGTTGCGCAGCTCCAGGACGCGGACGCGCTCGTCGTGGGTGGGCGAGGGCAGGGGCATCTGGGCGCGCTGCATCAGGACCATGGGCCGGTAGGGACGGAAGGCGCCGGCCGGGTCCGGGAGGGTGCCAGGACGAACCGAGCCGTGCGGCGGATCGTGGGCGTGGTACATGTACAGCAGGCGCATCGTGTCGTTCTGCAACGAAGAGCGGATAATGGCGGGTTGAAAATGAGAAATGTGTAAAAAATTAGTAGCCAAAAGGTGGTCGAGTCAAGGTGGGTTGTCGAGGGGGCAGAGTTCGCGATGTGGCAGAGTGGCAGAGTGGCGGAATGACGTTATAATGGCGTTGCAACAACCCAGAAACAGCAGCAATAATGTCGCTGCTGACGTGTACACGGATGCACTGTCTGGCCAGGAACCCGTTTCCCCACCGGAAATCTCCTTCCTCTGGTCGGACTCTGGTCGGGCCAAGGTTCGCCTGCTAAATGAAGTACACACAAAAAAAGGGAAAAGCTCGCGCCGGCGAGCAACAACAAAAGCGACAGGAAGGAAGCAAGGATGTTTGCCTGTGGGCAGAGCCAGGTGGATGTTTGGTCAGCTGCTCCCGGAGGCTGGAGTGGTGCATTGTCGATGGTGGGTTAATGGTGCAAATTGCACCACTGGTAGTTGTGTGGCAGCCACGTTGCCGCACTTCGGATCCCGGCGCCGAATAAAGGATGAGAGTGGCATGTTCCTTGAAGGACTTGCCCCGAAATGACCGCGTTTCATTTATTTAATTCCCCTTTAACGAATTAATTTGCTCGGAGCTTGCCACGTTGCCAAACTTCTGTGGCAGACAGTCCTTGAAGGGTCCGAGCTCCGCTGCTAACTAGACTCGGGTAATTTGCACTCACTCTTGAGTCCCGCAATTGCATCTTTGGGCAACCAATTTACACTAGAGGTGGCTGCCCGTCTGGCCCCGAACCCCAAGCATCTTGTGTATTTTTCATTCCGCATGTAGTTTTAATTGGTAAACCCGAAAAATTAAAGCAGTCATTAAAGAATCACAGCCCAGTCTATGGTCTATGGTCTATGGTGGATGGTCTCTGGGGGTTCCCCCGACTGGGCCGTGGCCCGGGGGCTTTTGGAAGTCAACAGTCAGCTGTCATTGTGTGCCCGTCATGTCCACGTGTGTGTGCAGCGACACAGCAAGAACAACAATAACAACACATGTAGCAAGGACTCTGGGAGGCTGCACTGCAGTGTGGCAGGAGCTAAAAAAAAAAAGGATGAGGGGAAAAGGAAAAAACCAACGTCGGGCATCCATTTGAATTCATTGTGGCAAAGTGCCCATTGTAGCTGTTAAGTGGAACTGTAGAGTACCATGTTCGACAATTGACGGCCGAGCAGGAGCAGCTCCAAGGATCCGAGGGGGCCAGGTCCATGCCAGGGTCCTTGTGTCTACTTGTTCATTTTGCCAGCAACGAGGAGACAATACTTTAATTAACAATTCCCTTTTCTCTTACCCCGCTCGGCGCGCCAAAAGCCAGCCATGGGGGTGGAGTGTGTAAAAAACCTGTACAAATGAGTCGGTTGTCCTGGTTGTCCTGGTTGTCCTGGCAAACACTGCGGGCGGTGGCAAACGCGCGCACTAACCGCCCGGCAATCGCCAGTAACAACAACCCACAATAACAGCAGGAGCTGCCCGAGTGGCAGTGGCCGAAACAAAAACTGCTGGCCAGTTTTAAAACATTTGGCCAGGCGAGGCCAGGACAGGCCAGGACAGGCCAGGCGACAGGGAGAGCCGGAGAAGGATCCGGCACAAAAGTCATTAACGCTGAGGCTACCGAAGCTGACTGGGCCTGGACATGGCCCAGATGTAAAAACACGACCACTGTGGCAAAAAACTCAACGCCCCTGCCGTCGCCGGATCGCCGGATCGCAGGACCTCGGACTTTGAACTACGGACTCTGGAGTGACCTGTAAATTGGTTCATTTTCGATATAAAAGTCGTCCAGGACAATGGCAGCCGATGGGAGTTCATCAAAGTGCCACCTATGGTTGAATGATCAAAGCCAAAAGCAGGAGGAGGACATTGCAAAAAAGGATATTATTTGAATTGAAATAGTCAGGATAGGTGTGTCCTCTAACCAGGGATTATAATCAGGAAATAAACACACTATACCCTGAAAAAGTATCATTTCTAGGAAAGTGTTTTTTTGGGACGTTCGAATCCCATAACCCAAAACCCATTAACCCCCCAAGGCCAGGGCATTCTTAGTACGTGGGAACCAAGTGTGAAAAAGTGTGCTCCGAACTATGCACACGCACGACCAGGATGACGGGCAGGACGAGGAGTCCGGAAGGACCAGAGAAACAACAACTGCGAGGCGGGGCCGAGGCAAGGCGAGCGAAAACTAAAATGAAATGAAAAGCTTCAGCAAGGATTACAACCAAAAATTAATGAAAGCAAACTGGCTGCGGTCATTTGCCGTGGTCAACGGTCGGCCAAGGCTTAATTGCCAAAGACGATGACGATGTTGTGGCAAGGAGGTATGGAGCGTGGAGCGAGCAGGGAAGAGGCAAGGGGTTGTGGTCAGGAGCACAGGTCACACTTTAGTGACTGCCGCAGGGCCAGAAGGACTCGACTCGAGGCTAATTGTGACTGCGGCGGTTTCGGGCTTCGATTCCGAATCGTACTCATCAGAGTCAGAGTCAGAGTCAGAGACCGAGTAGGACCCAAAATCCTGCAAGGGTTGCACGACATAAAACCGAAATGCCGGTACAGCCTCGAACGGAGGGAAACGCTCGAGTGAGTCCTGCCGCCTGGTTAAGTGCACTCCAAAGGTCATTTAACCTCCGGTTGGATATGGGTGGGTTTTCAATGCTCCTTGCGGATTTGGGGGTGGCTTCGTCCTCGTGGCACTCCTTTGCCCATTGCCATTGCGATTTTTTGGCTCAGTTCGCATTCATTAAGCCTGGTTAAGGTGTGTGTCCTTGATGCATTTGATGGAGATGCATCGGGTTTGAAAGGGAACTTTTATTGGACTTCGTTTTTGCCACAAATGCATCACGAAATTTGACAAGGACTCCTAATGAGTCACTCAAGCCTAAAATCCTAGTTTAACTTTAAAGAAGTATTAAAACCCATGTTTAAAAACAAGGATACAAGGATACTTGCATGTCCTTTACAAAAATCCTATTAATAAATGCCATAAACAACTTCAAACAACAATCTAGAGCACCATTCATCACTACTTTGTATACTCTTGGGTTTTGTTTCTTCTTTTTTAGCGCCGAGAGCAAACTCTTGGCATTCGTTCACACATTGCACCTTTAAGAGCCATTTGCAGTAGTTGTTAATGGCATTGTTATCCTGGATGCGTCCTTTCTGCAAGGCTCCTCTCCCTTGCTCTCTTTGTTCTTATTTTTTTGCCCACTTTCGTTTTGCCGTTTCAACGCGTTGCCATAATGGGCCAATTGTCCTTAAATGCGGAGCGTGTTCCGCTCGCTAAGTTGGCTCCAGACTCCGCAAAGGCCCTGGCCAGTAATGGCCCTGGCCGAGGTCCTGCCCCAAGCCAGCTCAGTGGTCAAGCCAAGGCAGGATCCAGGGCTCTGGCTCTGGCACCGAAAACTTTGTCTGTGCTGGCCCCTGTTTAATGTGAACGTAATTGAAATGCATTTACAATTGAATTATAAACAGGACAAACAAATGCTGCGCAGGACTCGTCTCGCACACATTTACATGAATTCACACTTCAGGGGGGAAGCCAAGTTGCATTGTGAAAAGTTTCAGGAGCAGCTGAGCTCGGAGGTCCTTCTTTCTCCTGGACTGGCTGGCTGGCTGGCTGGCAATCAAATCAACCGTTCCCCAGAAACCAATGTCCTTTGCATGTCCTGTGCGTGTGTGCTAGAGTGAGCCTTAGTCTCTGCTTTTTAAGGGTTTCGAAGCATTTAAAGCGCAAAGACTCGGGTTAGCATCGCTCATACGCCGTGTGGTCCTTAATCCTTTAATAAATTCCTCAAAATGACTTGAGCAGGGATAGTTTCTTAGCCAAATAGCTCAGCCCAGGTTTCCATGTGTTTAGAAGTTGTTAGCCCAGTCACGTCGACCAATTTTTGTGAGTGCCTGTCGTGGGATCTGGCATCCTGGCCTCCATTTGCACTTCCCAAAAAAACCCTTCGATATCCATTGACGAAAACTCAATACGTTGTTATAGGATTCCCTTGTTTCTCCCAGTGTGGCAGTCGCTTTCGGTTTAGAGCTTCTGTGCATTTATGCCACTCCAGTCGTCATGGGGGACTTGTGAAATGTTTTCGGAACTTTCTGACAGATGATTTCAATAACTAATAGGCAGAAGTGGTGGTCATCAGCTGGATGCTGGGGCGGGAAGTCCTTCTCATCCAAGCCGTAACCCCTTCAGGTTGCAGTCTAATTGCCGTGTCAGAATCTGTGATTGCCCCGACCAGAGAGAAATCATCGGGCATTGTTGACAGCCACCTGGTGAGGTTATGCTAGGTGAGGTCTGGTGCCTGGCCAAGGGACGAGCCAATCAGAGCCAAGTATTTGCATCTCTGTAATCGTTTTCGGTTCTCTGCTAAGTGGCTTAATGATTTTTGTTTCATTAAATTGAGTCTTCTATCCGAAATGCTCTAAGATTGCCGAATATTTGGACACATTTGTCTGGGACACGTTTCTGCATTTGTTGGTCGTGCAATTGACATTAATTTGATTTATTTATGGAAGGCAAAGGCCATTCAGCTCAAGGCGCAACTGCTTTTGGCAATTGCATTTAAATTAACAAATCTAATGAGGTTTCCTCGTCAGCACGGCAGGACGGCAGCACGGCAGCACGGCAGGACTTTCTCGCCATCCATTTAGTTTTGTGTGTAAATGAGAATGTTGTTTAAACTGAGAGGAAAATTAATGTTGCTGCCCGTAAATTATTGCAGCAAATACGTCAGGATATCCCAGTCCTGGCATGTGTGTGTATGAAACTGAAATTACTTAGCGCAGGATACACTTCTAAGGAGATTAAGTCGAACGTGTAAACAAGATTTCGAGTCAAAAGGAAAGTGCCTAGTCAGGCATATTTCCCCAAATTGCAATGGCAATAGAAAAGGTGGCCCATCTAATCCCATAAAGGATATCTTGGACTCTTGGGCTGCATTTCGGTTTTCATATCGACGAGCATTTGTCATGGTTACGTCCAGGACTTGACTTGTTTTTGTTTTCTATTCTAATAAATTGGAAAAACTCCTTTTTATATTACTGACACATTTGTAGCTTAACCTTCCTCGATCCTCTCTCAATTCATATTCATTTATTGAGCAAGTCTGTGTGCATGTCCTGAAAGGAGCGTGGAAGGAGTGCTGGGTCAGAGCAAACGGGCATATCCGTTGCTTTATTACATTTCGTTTAGTTTTGGCCAACTGACCACTTTTTTGCGGTTACTTTGTGTGTGTGTGTCTGTGTCGGTATCTGTGTCTCCCGAATGGCAGGACTGTATCCTGTATCCTGGCTGGTCCTGGTGTGTATGAATGTATCTTAGTTGCTCGGACTTTGCGGTTGCTTTGGTCACTAGCGCGGTATTTGGCTTACATCAAAATACGAGCGGAAAAAAAAAACGCGGACTATGGGGTCCCTGTCCTCCATGTCCTCCCTGTCCTCCATGTCCTGGCTCAAAATGAATTTACTAACCGAGTTTGTTTTGAGAGTTTACCAAATGAAAAGCTGAAAAGCAGGGTGAAAAAAATGCAAGTTTACTTCGCCATTTGACCATAAATAATATAATAAAATAACTACACCGGTCGGGAAACTATTGCATACTTTATGGCAGGGTCCTGCAGGGTGCAGAGTGGCCCAAAAGTGGCCCAGGACCTTTCCCTCGCCTCGCAATATGTGGTCTAATATTTTTATAAACAAATTGGATTTGCACAGCTCAGGGGGCAGGAAAGGAGAGAGAGAGGGCGTGGCATGAGCTGCGGTTTTCTATATATTGTAATTTTTTGCCGGTTTTTTGTTGAGTGGCGCCCTCTGGCTGTCAGCGTTTGCCACTTTAATTACTTTGGTTCCAAGGATGCGCAGCTTTTGCACCTTTTTTGTTTTGGTCCTCGTCCCGTTTTGGCCCAACCCTGTTGCTTTTGACATGGCCGGGATGCCCTGCCCCTGCCCGCTGGTCGTCCTGTGTCCTGCATCCTGCCGCCCTGAATGGCAACTCAACTGGGCTCGTTATTTATGACCCCCCCTCGAAACCCTCGAACCCAGCCCGTGCTCGGCCGTTGAAATGGCCAAAAAATATCCCACCTCCCACCGCCAAAAACGGGTTGGGAAAAAAATACAAACTGAAATCTCTCTTTGCCGGCTGCTTTGTTTGTCATTGCATTACTTTGGCTGTTAAATCCTCTGCTGGAGTTTAGTGTTGCAGTCCCAGAGCCAGGCACCTGCCCAGGACTACGACTAGGACTAGCTCCTCCTCCTGCTCGTTCGCGCTCTTTCAATATTTGTCGCTTTAGGGCATTAAAACAAACGTTTCCCCATTGCGTTGTGTTGGGTTTGCCTTTTGCTTTGCTTTGGCGTGCACGTTTCCCATGGAGTCCTGCTGCCACAATACCATCAAAATGAGTCCTGCTGCTGGTCCTAGTCCTGGTCCTGGCTCTGGTCCTGGTTCTCCGCCATCAGTTGCCCTCCAAAAACAACACACACCACATTCGCAAACGGCAAACTTCTGGATGCGAAACGCGAAAATCACAGTCCGAAAATAAGCGCAACAAGAGGATTTTTTTTCGGCAAGTCCTTGAATGGAGTCGTTTGTGGAATACTCTAGTTTTGGAATCAGGAAAATATATAAAAAAAATAAGGAATAGGCACAGAACACGATTTGAAACTCAAATTAACGAATTTATTAAACTCAATAATTTGTTTCGCAAGAAGGTCCAACTTTCTCAACCAAGTCATGATGTCCTGATTGCCCTAAAACCCTTTTTTCTGGTATAATAACTCTTGGTAAGGGAGATGTCTCACCCTCGGTGGTCCTTCGTCCTGCGAATGTGCAATCGCTCGTGGATTCGTTCACTCATTCGAGGCTCGTCAACTCGCAAACTCGTGTGTAAAAAGGGACAATGCTGGGTTTTAACTTTAATAAACCGACTAGTCGGGCCCAGCAGTCCATTCCAGCTCGCCAGGACCCCCACTCCCACTCTCACATCGCCATCGCTCAAAGACCACTTTTCGGAACCAGGCAACATCAAAATCCACATTTGACGCCGCCACCACCCATCGGTGGCTCGGTTTGGTGGCTCGGCTCGGCTGCTTCTGGGCTGGTTTTGGATGTGTACTTGATTTTTGGGCAAAGCGGCAAATAACATTTTTGTTTGGCTTTGACGTTGTAGCAATTGCAACGGTTATTCCATTTACTTGACAAATATACAAGGACTACCGAGCTCGAGCTCGGGAATCGTTTAAAAACTTGGTGGGGTGGTGAGGCAACTTCAGCCGCGGGAGTGATGGATCGGAGGAGGACTCGAAACTTTCCGAAAGCCGGAATTATGCGCAATTTTTGTTTGGCTGCTCGGCCAGTTTAAAGTGGTCTGGCTTAGACGAGTGTGTTTGTGTTGGAAAGAGGCTTTCGCAGGGCAGGACTAAAAGCGGTGCCGTATCCTGACCTTTTTTCCATTTTCAGTTCAGTTTTTCAGTTGCATTGTGAGCTTCAAAGCAATCAGCATAAAACGACTCGCCAAAAATGGCAGAAATGGGAAAAACATTGCGAGGCGTAATGAGCGGCAGGGCTCCCCACGAGATGTGAAAATATTTTTGCGATTTTTTTCAGCTTCTCTCCGGTGAAGGTTAATTTCGTCATATTTTGGCGACCACTTGAACTTTGCTCCAGCATTAATGGCTTTTTTTGTCGAGTGGCTGGGGAGCTATGGAAGCTGACCACCTTGTGCACTTAATTCGGCTTTTAGTGGGCGTTTATTTTTTGGGCCAAAAGGCTAAAAATGTTCGGTTCTGGTCTTGTGCTCTCTTGTGAGCTTGCCACTAACAAAGTGCCAAAGGATTTCCAGTTGGCTGCCTGCTGCACCGAAAACCTGAAGGACCTAAAAAATTAAATCAATTTGATTCTCGTAGCACACTCTTTTTTTTTTCGTTGAGCTGGATTCTTGGCCCCCTGGACGTTGTATTTTGTTGCAGGACCTATTAAATTTTTAAGTGCCGAGCTGCAACCGCAAGACCCGCAAACACCACACGAGCCCCGACCACTCCACTAATAATTCATTATAAAAGTCAGTGCTTTGGTTTTGGTTTTTGCGTTCTGTTGCGACGCGAATCCATAGCCATCGCCATCGCCATCGCTTTGGCAGGACCCCTCAAGGACCCTCTTTTCCCGACCCAGTCTTCAAGTCTCGAGCTTATGTCGTGACAAACTGCTCACATATGTGGCCCGTAGGGGCGATGTCGGGGTGTTGGTGTTCATGTTTGTGGCACGAATTTGCCTGGAAGGAAGGCCTGAGTGCCGCGCGGGGGGGCAACGGGGCAAGTGTCTGTTCCCCGAAACGTTTTCTCAGCGGAATCGCAGGACTTTCCCTCGCAGGATTAAGCGCTCGGTTGAGCTCGTTTTGAGGAATTCGCTTCTTTGATATAAAAATTGCATCGGCCATTGGGGTGCGAGGTGGAGTCCTGGGCTCCTCGGGTCCTTAGCTCGCTAGTAAGTGTTGAAAATTACTGTCGACTTGACTTGTTGCCTTTTTGTTTCTGCCGTTGTTATTGCTCTCGTATGTTCATGTGTGTGTGTGTGTGCAGGCCAGGACCCTAGCAGGACCCCATTAATGGGCAAAAATTACTGTTTACAATTGGGGAAACTCCCTGCCTCCGTGCACCCTTTGGCTTGAGTGCAAGTTTCGTGTTAAAATAATAAACACATAGCAAAAATTGTAGCGCCATGTGCGGATGCAAGCTGGGAAGGAGAAGTTGGAGGAGGAAGTGGAAACCAGGACATAATTCCATTACACAACTACTTCAAGTTGGAGCTGGGAGCTGGGAGCCAGAGGGCATAAATTATATTAAAAACAATATTTTTAGCGAGCTTCGAACTCATTTGAACTTCACACGGCAAAGTTTTTTTGCCAAACTCGTCCTCGTCCTCGTCCTCATCCTCGTCCTCGTAGTCGGCATTTAAAATTACCGGACAACAGAATGCCGTGGCCAGCTTAAACAATTATGCAAGAACCGCAGGAAAACAATATGAAATTATTATAATGACAATTAGTGTTAATTGTCACTTTCGGTGCGGAATGTTGCTTTCGTCTCTGAATTATAATTTGCCCAGTTTAGCGAATATTTGCATTTTAAATGAGTTTCTTTTGGCCTAAACAAACAACAATAATGGCCAAACATGAAAGTCAATGCAAATTAAAGTGTCTAATTACTCAATTATTTTGCACAAATCAAAATAAAAGCTCTCTATCTATCCTCTGGAGGACCCTTCAGAGTGGGTACCTTCTCCTTCGGCTTCTCAATGACAATTTTTGGAATTGAGGCGTTTTTATGATCGGGGAGGGACGCGGACTATAAAGATTTTAATGTTTTCGAGTGGGCGTCGGGCAATTAAGCGAGTTTGAGAAATTTAATTAAAGCTGCGAGCCGTATCTATTATTGGTTCTAATAAATTGAAACCCATTCATTATCAATCCAGAAAAGGGCTGGGCCGGGCCGGGCCGGGGAAATTGGGAGGAATAATTAAGCCAACTGGCAGCGTTCTAAAAAGCCAAAGCCAAGGAGTAGAGGCGCAAAATTGAGTGATAAATGTATCTGAATCTTTGGATAGCAAATCCTGCTCCTGCCATTCGTCCTTTAATCCTTTTGTCATTCCATCTGTAATTCAGGGTTTGGGAATAAAGTTTGAGGATAACGCAGGAAATCATTAAAAACATTTTCAATAAATAGGAATTGACCAAAAAAGGAATAAAAGCTCGAAGACTTCTTTTCCGTCTTCGTCCTTTTAAGAAGGGAAATAAAAAATCAGAGTTCTTGAAATCAAATTGAAACGACGCACTTAATGGCATTTGATGGTTTTATGCGCAGTTTTATTCTTCTACCTAATGTTGGATTCCCTTTCCCATCCTTGCCATAGATTTTCCAACCAAATTTCGAGTCGAAGTCCTGCGAGTCCTGGTAATTCCGTTATTAGTCACGCTCTTCGCGCTTCATTAATGTTCATTACACATAAATGAACCCACATCGATTGATATTTTTCCCGACGAACTCCGACGTCGCCATCGTTGGCGGTTTTTAGTGGCCATAATTTTTGTATTGTGGTTGACGTTTTTGCGGTTTGTCTGGCCAAAGGCCATCACCAATACGTGCGTGCATTTCCTTCCTTACTTCCTACTTCCTACCTCATCCTGCTAGTCCTTTATTTATTTATGAACCCAAAAAAAAAGTGAAAAAGGGGTTGCTCGCTTGGCCAATTTCCTCCGACTGATACAATTAATTATATAAATAAACATTTTTATTTATATTTATAGGAAAATTTGTCGAGACAAACTTTGAACCTTTGCCCAGATAATGCCCTCCACATATGCTCTTGGATAGGGGTTGCCTTCTGCCTCGGCCCGTGGGCAGGGAATTTATTGAACACGCTTAATTGAACACTGTTGAGCAGCTGATTGACTCCGCCTCCGCTCCAGTCTCTGGCTCCAGTCTATGGCTTTCCCTTGAACCATTTTTTATTCAACGCTTTTTTATGACCTTTCGCTGGAGGGTTGCTCGCCGGACGAGGGGAGGCTCTCGAATTCTTGGAATCGTTGCAAGTTATTTAAAATAGGATTTTTTTATTATGCGCTTAAACAGCTGGAAACTTTGTTTTGTATATTAAAAATTCAGGTCCTCCGTGCTGTGAGCTGCCTCCTCCTAGGCGGGGTTAATTTTGGGCAACCTTTTTGGGCCAGAGATTATGCCACTTGAGCGGCTTATACCGATAATTCCATATGGGCTGGCTCAGATGCTCAGATGCGCTTTGAAGTGGCAGGGAATCGAGAAACTGATATGATTAGATTGTGAAAATGCGTAAAGGGTTCACAAATTGAATTATTTTGAAGAGGAACTCCTGAAAATCGAGGTGAATCTTGCTGGAAGACCTTAAGGTTTTCATTAATTTCCAAAAGATAGTAGATGGGAGTAGAAGGTTGGGCCAGCTGTTGGAGAAACGCAAACAATTAATAAATTTTTAAGTGCATGGCAAATCATGCCCCCAACGCTGACCTCAACTCAAACCTTGCAAATGGCTCTGCACATAATAAATTATTAATTTCCACCCAACCCGCCCTTTGCCACTGCATTCCCTTCCCGGTTGCACAACAAACAGCGCTTAATTTGCCAAATGGTTGCTTCTGCTTCTGCTTCTGTTGCTGCCTCTCCCCCATCGCTCTGTTGCACTTAATGCAAAAAACTGCAAGTTGTAGTTTACTTTTTATTCATGAAATAGTGGGGGAGGGTCGTGAGAGGACAGTGAATATTCAACGCGCGAACGGGCAAAAGATGCAAAATACCTTCCCAGAAATTGCACAGCAACGGAAATCGGTGGAGAAGTTAAGTGAAAGCAAAGCCAAAATAGTAGAAGCTTTTTATAAAGGAAAGGCTTTAGACAAGACTAAGTTATATCCTATTATTATATATAAACATAGAATACTCTGCCTCGAAAAGTTCCAATAGGGACTCCCCATCATAGGGTATCTCTAGTGCTCTGGAAAGTAACAAAACTCCCCTCCAAAAGCAGATATTTGCTAGCAGGACCCCTACTTCGGGGGTGAATTGTAGCAGGAACTTAAACGAAATGCGAGGAGCGGGGTCAGCTAAATAGAAATTCATTAAAAGTTTGCATTGTGCTCGAAAATTGCCCCGCAACAACATTTGGAAGCTCCGAAGAAGCTCTCCGGCTTATTGCAAACTAATTTGTCGGGGAACGATTTGGCCAAAACGATTTTTGTGGGAGAGCTTCCTTGCTGGTGACGCGACAAAATCCAATTAATACGCTAGACAAATAAAGTCTTGCCTCTAAGGGAAGGGTCCTTGGTCCTTGAGCGTTTAGATAAAGCAATAACCAAATGTGTCTCGAAACAAACACGCACTTTCCCTCCTCCTCCGTCTTTTTCGGGTTATTCAAACTTGAGGCCCACTATATCTCAATATGCAGGGTTCGTCCTTTGTCGCCATGTCTGGCATATGTATCCTTTCCTGTTTCTGCCACCACCACGCGCTTTTGTTTACTTAACTTAACCAGAAAGTTTTCTTTAAGATTTACGCTCAAGTTATACGTGATAAAACTTTTATCACTCTGCCCGACCCATCCCCTACCCTATATCCTTGATATTTGCGGCTTTGATGGAGTGCTTAGAGGTGGCTGGCGATGAAGAGATTTCGATTTGCCGGCTAATTGCGCCACCAATATTGCGGATTGGAGCAGCTAATCTGGAGTGCAGCTAATAAGCAGCTGCCGGGATTGATCCCACTCGAGTGCAACCCCTAATCCGGAGCCGGAGTCCTTAATCTTTATTATTTTGCTCCCATTTGGATCAAGCAAACGTTTTGCTCATTTTCAGTTGTTGTCCATTACACACAGAGAAATCCTGTAACCTCTGACCCAAGGATACCCCTTACCTTCAAGTCTGAAAACGAGAAAAATATGTAGCTTATATCATTTCATTTCAGGAGGCGACGCACTTGCTTAGAAACTTTTTTTATTAACAAAATCTATGAGGAGGCGGGCATAAATTTCACTTGGTCCTGCGCCAAACTTTCGGCACTACATCCATTAAGTAAAGGACTCTCTGAGAGAAGGGAAGAAAGGACTCACCGTTATGGCGATGTCGTGACTGGCGTCGCATGTGTCCAGCTTGCGGCGGAACCGGAGGACGGTGTGGGTTGCGTTCTCATAGCCCAGCATCAGCATATAATCCTGCGAGGGATCCACCACCGGCTCGGGGTTTCCATTCCGTGTGACGTGTCGATCCTGTAATGAAATGCAGCGAAAACGAACGGAGATTAATGAGTGGAAAATGCGAGAAAAATGCTTAATTTACGTTGAAACTCCGGAGCTTTCGTGTGACGAAACATTAAGGAGATTTCGGGTTTCGTTTTGGTGTGATTGCGGAAGTATACTTGTGTCATTAAGAAAGTAAGTTGCCCAGGACACGTGCTGATTCCTGCTCCTGATTCTCTCCTGATTCATATGGAGACTACTTTACGCTTTAGTGAAATAATTTGAATATCCTTGCTGCCACACAAAAAAAAAAAAGGACTTGGCTTTCTCAGCTTCTCAGTTGGCCTTTCCAAGTGTTTTGACAGAGCTGCCAAGTTAAAGGTTGTTTGGAGGAGTCCTGCCCAGGATCCTGTGCAGGGAGGAGCAACCCTTTTTCTGTTTAAAAATACAAAACTTACTCCTCTCGGTATATAGCCTCCTTCAGGCCGCTCCATTGGACTCTTTCTTTTTGTTGGCCATGTTGGCCAGATATCCCTGCGAGGAGGAGGAGGCCTGCCTGGGAGGAGGAGGAGTCCTGCCTGCCTGGGTGTATGTATAAGAATTTACATACACCCACACGACCCCTGCCTGGCAGCACAATATTTGGGAAATGTTCTCAGAGTTTGTTGTGGCTGAGTGGCGGGGAAGTCAGGATACAAGGGGCATGATAGGTGGCTGGTAAAAGGATTCGGCTTTTCATATTGGCAGCTGACTGCAAATGGGCGTTATGCTTGCCGTCTTCCCCTGTCAGCCCCAGCCTCAGTCTCTGCGTCTTTTGTTGTTTGGCAAAAATTTTGATGATGTTGCCAAAGTCAAAAGTGAAGTGGTTGGGGTTGGGGTTGGAAAATTGAAGCTGATGGAAGTGGGTCGGGTGGGTTGGGTCGGCTTTTTCCATAAAGATATTTTTCCAAAATTTATTGATTTAATTATTTGCCGTTTTATGGAAAACTTTTTAAAGGGACACGGATACGGACACGAAACACTCAAGGATCTCGTTTATTACGATTGTATCCGCAGCAGCTGGTGGTCAGTTTTCTCGGGACATCCTCCACCTGAGCATTTGATTTATTTCCGTTAATGCTCCGTCTTTTATCACACTTGGCAGGATGTGCACTTTCCCAAGCTGTTTTATCCATAGAAAAAAGTTGTCTATTCGTCTTCCTTTTGTTTCTAGGACCTGCTACATCCTCCGACCGCGTTGAATGTTCAAATGAGCGTTTTCCATCATCTAATTACGGCGAAAAGTTCCCATCCCATCTCATACTCACACCTGATCCTGGTGCAATTAATTTGCCCTAATTTATATCATCTGTATCCCTGCTCCTTCTACTCGTCCTGCGTGATGTTGCCGCCCGAATTACATGCCAGCATTTCATTAATCATATCACAGGCCCTGCACCATTTGCCATTTTAGTTGGCTAATTAAAAGTTTTTTTTTTCCTACTTCGCAGTCGGTGTCTCTGTTGAGGCTTTTACAATAAATTTTGTAGAAATATTTCCCATCTATGGACTCCCTCGAATCCTGTACATGTGTAGGTCTTTTTTTTTTTTGGGTAATCTGGGAAAACATAATTCAAGATCGCAGGCGCGCAGTTCCTCTTCCCGGAATGCCTGTTTTGCACAGTTTCCCTTTTAATTTAACATTATCTGGGCAAACAGACTCCACATAGTCATACCTTGACATGTTCCCGCTTATCTAGGAAAAAGAAACAGAACGACAGAACGACAGAAAGCGAGAGAGACAGAACGACACAGGGCGAGAGAGACAGAACGACACAAGGCAAAAGAGACAGAACGACAGAGACAGCCCCGAACTGACGGAAATTAAAAATACGCGCTGCAATGTTGCAAGCCGGCAAACACGGAGCGACGTTATCAGGATCTGCGTGTGCGTGGGCGTGGCTGTTGGAGAAGGGGCAGGGACCGGGTCGTTTTGGGGGGTAATTATGCAAAAAGGGAAGGCGCATAAATTTGCAATATTCTTGGAGCTGCTCTCAAATGCCAACAACGCGTCGTTTAAACTCCTAGCAACTTTTTTTCCTTTTTTTTTATAGGTGTGTGTAAGCCCAAGGAGCAAGGATGTCGCCAATGTCGACTGGAGGTCCCTTCCTAGAAGGGTAACCCGAAATTTTCAATGGTTTCGCAACAATTCAGATATTTTGCTACGAAAAATTATTAAAAAATATCCTTTCCAAGAAGTAGACTTCAAATTTCAAAGATAGAGTATCTGAATTGGAACTTTTCTCTATCAAGAATCTGGCACTTTCTTCTTAAGTTGCATGCCACGTTGACTCGACCCTACTGTTGTACTTGTCGCGGCTCCTCAACTCCATGCTCCTTGACGTCCTCCGCAATCCCCATTTCCCATTCCCCATTCCGTTGTCAACGCACACGTTTTTTTAATTGCTGAAATTTTATCACACCTTCATGGTTCGCAGGAGCCGTAAATTGTAATCCTTGCGTCGTCCCGACTACTTCTGCCTGAGCAGAGTGCCTGAGTCTCTCGCTCTCTGGCCTGGCCCGCTTTGGCCTTTTTGCGATGTTGTCATTAACGTCGCTGCCTCTTAAGCATTTAATAGCCTTGTCAAGACTTTAATGCCTTTTAGCCAAGACTGCTCCTCTAATACTTGTGTGTCCTGGCGGGCTGCTTGGAGAGCCGGGTCGGATGGTGGGGGAGGGAGAAATCAATAAAAGCAGCGCACAAATTAAGCACCTTTTGAGCTCGTTCCTCGTTCCCCGGTTTACTTTGCTTTTTCAGGCCGCAACGTAAATTTAATAGGATTATGCAGCAAGGATGTAAAGGGAGGTGGAGAAGAGTCCTTCGAGTGCAACCCTTCTTGGCCTCGCAAAACACAATTGTAATTGCTCTGATTTTCGCTTGATGGAAACTTTTCACACCCATCCCCATCACGATGGCAGGCAAGCATCCGCCCAAGTTTTGTTATGCCAAAAACAAACTTTGGCAATTTATGATAATTCAACGTCAGCTGGGACAGTTCTGGGAAGTACATTGTCCCGTGGAGTGGGACTAGGAGTGGGAGTGGGGAATC
Organism: Drosophila vallismaia; assembly: GCA_035047325.1. Lineage (NCBI taxonomy): Eukaryota > Metazoa > Arthropoda > Insecta > Diptera > Drosophilidae > Drosophila > Drosophila vallismaia. Next base: position 22,709,736 of record JAWNPU010000055.1, on the reverse strand, counting down.
GTCATCGCAGCTCCATCCGAACTGACAGCTGGCTAGCAAGGAGGCTTTGCTCTGAAAGCCTTGCTCCGAGCACACATTAAACTTATTGTCAGATCCTGCCACTCGCCCACGAATGCCCATCTCCGTGTACAGATTTTCTCTACATAGAAAGGGTTCCCCCAGCCAATGCTTCGTCCTGCCACACAAATATCCTATATGTACCCACCTACTTATGTACAAAGACGCAGAGTGCCTTCGGAGAGAGAGTTGCCTGGAAAGTTCTGACCCGTTTTGATAGAAAATCTTACCTTTGATTTAGATGAAAAAATGAGAATAATGAACTATTGAGTTCTCGATTTTAATTTTTGTTTTTGATCCTTTCATGTGGCAACTGTTGGATCCCCCCTCTGCGGCACGCCTCTTCCGGCTGCCAACTGAGACTATATCTATTGCCATTTGCCAGTGCCAAAACTGCATGCAGATTTTAGCCCAAACCAAACCAGGACTCCACTCCGCATCCTGTTAAGTTGGTGGCATTGTAAATTGTTTTCCTGTGCACTGCTTGTCCTTCCTTTCCTGCCAGGCATCCTTCCTAGCGTGCACTTGATGTATGCCAGTGCCTCCACCCCCCCAAGTCATCCGCCTCCGCGCTTGTTTTGGCTTAGGAATTGATGGCGTCACCGCCGTCGTCGTCGTCGTCGTCGCTTAATGCCTTATGTACATTTGATTACGTATACGCCGTGTTGCCTGCCTATTTGCCTGAAGGAGTGCACAAAGTACAGAATCCTCTGTGTCTCTATCTATATCTATCTACTATATATACCTCTGTGTACTGTTCTCCCTTATGTCAGCGCCAAAAAGAGAACCGCCTCTGGGCAAAGTCATCATCAAGACCAAGACCGAGACTGAGAATCTCCGCCCCGAATCAGGAACCAAACCAATTCCGTTTCAAGCCCGATGACGCTGATGAGCTGATGAGAAAGGGACTGGGGACTGAGGCTGAGGCTGAGCTGATGATATTGGCATTGGCAGACGACTTCAGTTGGCTTAAATTACCGCTCCGAGCAAGTATATCAATTAATATAGTTAAAGTGCGTTCGGGATTGGCCCGAAAATGCTTGTATCCTGCCAGTCGAGTGCTCTCCTAACCAGAACTCTGGCAAATTAAATCGTCCTCTGTCTAGCTGTCTGGCTATCTGGCTATCCGTTCATCACTCAACTAGAAACTCATCTTGAAGAGAGCTGCGTGTGTTTGCCTAACCCTAGACTTGGCCAGGCTTGCTGCGTAATCAACAAATATATGCAGACTCGGCAAATTGCTAGTTAATATTTTATGAAATCAAACAGCAACAAATTGTGCAATGCAATTCAATGCAACTTGGCTACTGGATATTGCCACCCATTCGCCATTCCTTTCTCCATCTCCATCGAAACTGAGAAATGTATTTTATTAAAATTGAAATTGCCCAACGGAGCTTTGGCTTTTATTTTAGATTAAATATCAATCACTTTGTCTTGCTCAGTCACTCTGGCAATTTGCAAATCGCGATCTGAATGAATGTGTAATATAGAAATAAGTGTCTGCCATTTGTCAGAGCCATCCAGCCATTGATTTTTCATCGGACAACTGTCCGATGCACAAAAAGCCATATTATGATGATTAAAATGAAGCATGATGGAGGAATGGAAATCGCAATGAATGGGGATGGGAATCGCTTTTAGGATGGCGGAATTAAATGCATCTGCAAACAATCAAAATCAAAGTGGAACACATCGGAATGCATAAAAAGCCACATCCGGGTTAATGCAACCGAAACAGTGAGGACTCTGAAAGCTAATGGAACTTCCTTTGGTAAACTTTCTAAATTTCTGGCAAATTTTTCATCTATTAGTCGACTGGGTGGGTGGGTAATGCCAGATAATGCCATTGTTTTTCTACCCCTAATTGGTGCATCAAAGAGATTCTTTAATTTGAAAAGTCAACGCTTGTTTAAATTACCACTTTTGGGGCATTGTTTTTTTGGCAATCTCAGTGATTGTCCTCCCGGGGGCGACTTCACTCTCGTCCATTTGCATTAAATTATTTCTCAAGCCTCGCAACCCACTTAAAGGGTGGCTCTTGGGTGGTGATGTAATAACAAGCAACCCTTTTAACTAGTCCTCTCAATTAATGTCATGTACACAACCCACTTAGCTAGTCCCCACTGTACTCTGCGGCGTCATCATCAATGTGACGTACATATCAAAAAGGCAAATTCAATTAACAAACTTTGCACGTCACTCAAAATTAACTCCAGGGGCCTCCGACACCCTCTCTTCTGTTCTGTTGACAAATTCAACAAAAAATAGCATAAAAAAAGTAAAGAATTATTAAAAGAAACAATCGGACAAAGGGAATCGGGGTATATTTTTTTATATATCGCTTTCAATTGTCCGCGAGTGCCGCCCAAACGCTGTTAGCTCTCAGACACGCCCTCGCAGCTGCGAATCCGGATACGGATGCGGATGCTGATGCTGATGCGGATATTCCGGCTGGCGATGATGACACTCGGGTTTATGGAGGGGATGGTCTGGGATGGTCGCATTATATAATAATGCGTTTTTATAATAAAATGAAATTATAAAGACGAAAAATTGTATTTGTCATATTGTTAAGCTGACGACTGTCGCTTTTTGTGGTTGTATCTCCCTGCTGGGTGGCGGGTTGATAATGTTAAGGATTTTAAGGATATCTATAGAATAAAAAAAAATTAAATATTGTTAAAGTTAAGAGTTTTTTTTTTTAACATTTCTAACTTCCTTATTGATGGGTAATCCCTTTGCCCATCACGCAACCCTCCCAAGATACATGGAAACCACTTTTGAAAAGCGATCCGTTACGGCTGCCATCGAAATCTGTTGAATGTATCTTCCACTCAGCACAGACAGCCAAACAGCCGGACCCGAAAAACTAAAAGCAAATTCAAATAAATTTCCAATCCCCTTGTGCATTTTTAGCTGCGCAGCCTCTATGTTGTGGGTTGTGGGTGTCCTTTTTGGGAGTGGGAGTGGGAGTGCCTGTCTACGTGTCGTTTACCATAAAGGGGAGAGAGCGGTAGACCATGAGCGGTAGACGGGGGCGGATGCCCTTAAGGGCTGCATTTATGACACTCCATTTGTCAAGCGAATGAACGACGGCTGAAACACCACGGAATGAAAGCGAGAATTGAGGGATTGGCATCGAGATGTGTGTCCTGGCGCCTTTCTCCTGACACTGCGAATTCAATTGCGTTTTGGTTTCCAATCTCGAAATCCTCGAAATCTATCTCAGCCCTCGCCTGACAGCACCACCAGCACCCTGTTCGTCTGTTTTGTTTGAAAAATTTTGCATTTCGACGCTGACTTCAAATCGCCTGACATTGACGTTTATTAAGCGTTTTTGACACTTTCTCCGCCACCAGAGAGTTATCTCAGAAAAATGAACTTCCCAGGGTCCTGCGGCCCGGGTCCTGTCCCCCTCCACCACTTAACCACTCAATGTCACTGGCAGATTGAGGATTGCCCCTGACATTTGGATTATATTCCCCGCCAGCAAATGTTCGGCTATTTAATATTTTTGTGCAAAATTTTATTTTAATGAGCAAATGCCGCAAATGGTGTCTGTGCTGACACTTCCTCCCGCATATTTTCAGCGTATGTGAGGGGGCAACCTTTTGTGGCAGCTGCTCCTTTTATTTGTATTTTTTTTTGGATTCTGTTGTTGTCTGTGTTGTCTGTGTTGTCTGTGACTTTATTTCAGAGTTTGACAAACTGTCACTCCTAAATTGCAGTTAACAAAAATTAATAACAAGCCAGGATACGAGTTCGAGTTCCAACTGCTCATTAAATGTCTCCGAGTCTTCACCCTTTTCCTCACGTACTCGAAAAAATTGCTCATTTCCCGAGCAAATTCTCGTCTAAATCCTTTCCCTAATTACTTGTCCAGTTGCGTGCTCCCTTTTTTGGTCCAATTTAGTCACTCGTAGTCGTAGTCCCATCCGCCTTGGCATCCTTTTTCCGTTTCGTCCTATTATTAAGGCCATAAATCCATGATCGCTTTGATATGAGGCAGCTCATCTTCCTGTGCCAGGGATTCGTTTTTATTTCGCTTCTCGCCCCAAAAAATGCCCCAAAACGTGCCGAGATGTCGAGAGCCCTTCGGCCAGTTTCCAGTTTCAGAGTCGCGGTGAGGGTGGGTGCGAGTCCTTCCCCGACTCCATCCCTGAGTCCTTCCCCCATTGAAGATAAAAAATGTAAATATCATTGTTTGCGTCATAGTCGAGGGGGCGGGGCTAATGGGTGGCTGACGGCCAAAAGGCGAATTCTGGAAAAAAAGGTTAACAACGACATTGGCATTGTTTTCACTGCCGGCGAGCGAGCGACTCGGAAAACACGTTTTCGCATCCTCCCCAGTCTCGTCGCAGGACCTCTTTCCATTTCTTTTCTCTGATTTTTGACAAGTTTGCAAAAGGTTTCCCCCCTGCAGGCCCCAGGGGAACGAACACCTTATCACCAACTTATTGCATCCGCCGGCAACAATTTCAAGAGCCTCGTCCTTGTTTGGATGCCAGAGTGTGTGGGTTTCCCCTTTCTGGACCCAGAGCTCCGAGTTTCCCCAAAACACTTTGTGTTGTTGGTTTTTGTGCCCGGAGGCGGCTACGTAAAACGTTTTAATTACATTTGTATGTTAAAACTTCAATTGACGCAGGCAGCGCCCCAAGCCAGGAGTCCTGCCTTATCCTTTCCACCCCCCAGGTTGCCGTGCCGCCCAAAACATTTCGTTTGCCTCAAACGCTTTTGAACTTTAAACGGGGTTGCGAGTGTGCTTAGATGGGTGTGTCTGGAGTGGACGATTAGGATATAACTAGATTCCATTTGCCGCCGCCGAGTTTTTGATGGAGGTAAATGGCAATCTAGGAATCAAGGAATCTAGGACTAGAAGGCTTCCCTGTAGCTAATCCACGATAAGGGTGTATATGTCTGGCAGAACATTAAGATTACAATTCGAACTGTTAATTTCCTAGGGTATCCTGCAAGACGCAAGGTCCTTGTTTGCTTGTTTTTATTTCCTCTAACCCCCAATTTAATTTAACTAAATTCAAATCAAAAGCTCAAGCCAAAAACAAACAGCCAGAAAGAGTGGGAGATGGCAGAATTAACCAAGTCCTTAGAGCGACCTCTTGGCTTTCGGCCCGAGGACCTCCCGAAGGATGTGGAGGGAAAGCTGTCAACCTAAGCGGCTGACACTTGTGTGTGTCAATTTTATTTGATGAAAATACAAACACAAACAGAGCCAAGATAGGGCTGGGGGCTGGGCTGGGAAGCTGGCTTGTTGCTATTTGTAGAGCGTTCTGATTGCTGTAGCAGCTAGCAGTTCCTGCCAGGACATGGCCAGGACACTCCGGGCCAGCTGCCATCCACACACAGAGCCCCCTTTTAGGGCCAAGTGTTATCGGTAAACAAATAAAAAAACACATTCGAAAGAACGGAAAGACCAGCCAGGCCCATGGGCTTTATCCTTAGCCTCTCCTTCCTTTGTGTACTTAAGGGATAATTTTCCACCCACACACAGCCCACTCGCATGTGGCATGCGGCATGCGGCATGCGAGATGCGGCATGTGGCAACACTCGCCTATCCACTTATTTCATTGTTCGAGAGCAATTCCCCAATCTTAATTCACTCAAATTCGATTATTGCTTCGTGCACTTTTCCAGCTCCAGCTCCGATGTTAAAATAAACTTTTTCAGCTCTGCCCAGCTTTTTCAGCCAAGAAGTCATTTATTTCTACGCTTAAATGGCGAAAGCAACAGCTCAGGGGGGAGTACGAAATGGTTGAATAAAAAGCAAAAACTCAAACGGGGACCTTGGGCTGTTTGTCGAGTAAAAGACCAGAAACACACAAAAAACAAAACAAACCATCATAATGTCGGACAAGAAATCGAATTTTCAGAGAGTTAAAGATCGAAAAATAATTGGAATTAACATTTTTAGTGTTTTTTGAGTTTGAGTTTCCGAGAATCTTGCAGGATTAGCTTTCATCTGACTTCTGGCTGACTACACTTTCAATATCCGGACATCCAATTACGTCGTTTTTTTTCCACCGGAATTATTGTTATTTATCAGCAATTATTTAGGCACATCTGCTATCTGAGGCCACCACACTCCCAGATACTTCAGATACTCCAGTTGCTTCAGATTTCACACATCCCCAATTACTTTACCTGCCAACTCATTGCTAGATTAACCGAATTGCCTGGAACGGGGGCTGCGAGGACAACGTGGCTTGGTGGCTGCCACCCCGGGAATACGAATAGAGCTCTGCCAGCCAACCCCCAGTCTGGGCTCAGACAGGGGTTCCGAGTTGTATCTGTTTGAAAATTTTACTTTTGTGCATTTGCGCTTTGTGCTTTGTCTCTGAAAGCGTTTCTGTTATCCTTGTTCTGGTAGCAAGGCTTCCCTGCCAGTCGCTTGAGTCACTCCCCCGTAAAATGTTCGAGTTCGCCACGGTTTGCTTTGGCTAGATTCGGGTTTATTGGACTGGGCTGGGTGCTTCAGTGCTTCAGTGCTTCAGTGCTTCAGTGCTTTGGTGCTCACCTTTCCTTTCCACAGAAACACCAATTCTGGCGAGCCAGGCACACCCTCGGCTCTGGTACACGCTTGCCTGCGAGGAGCAATAAAATAAAAATTGAAAACACAAAGGATTTATAGCTCCAATAGGTTTTCAAGGAGCCTTTAAAAGCTCGGTACAATTGCTATGAGGGCTGAAAAAACCAGGACTCTCTGTTCTCGGCTTTCAGGCCGAATCGAATTTTTGGGTTGGCAATGTTTTGGGTGAAACGACTAAAGGATACTCCATGAGAGATCCTGATTGGAAAGTTTCGATTAATTGGATTAGCTCTTTGTTTTGGGGTTTTTATCGGGAATCGAATTATTATCTAAAAATATCGATTTTATCGATAAATTACGACTCTTCCGATTAATCGATTCTGAAATAAAATATCAAACAATCAATCAATGCTTTATTCCTAATTAAAACTTAAACAAAAAAGCAATTATGAAAGATTACTTTTGTTATCCTTTTCCAGGATTTGCAACCTGTATATCCTCCAAAGGACCTTTGGCTCATCTACAGGGTAGACATATATAAAAGGAGATATATTTTAGCAGCCATTTCATTGTTTATGTGTCTGGTTCAGGGTGTGGGGCACCCCACCGCCTCGTCGGCCCATCTTGGGGCATATGGCGCCCACAGATTTAACTTCTCTGATTATTTTTCCACTTCCGGCTGCTCACCGCCCAATCTTGCCACCCGTTTCATTGCCACAAACCTGGTGGCTCTACCTTTTCTGCCCAATTTTTACATTGATTGAAGTATTTTCCGTTTTGTCGGCTTTCGCACGCCTTGGGCCATGTGGCTTTCGGATTTGGATTTGGCTTTGTCTGCCTTTTAGACACATGCAAAACAAACAGGAGTGGCAGGAGGAAAGGCAGAACAGGGACTTTTTATCCTTCGGCAAAAGGTGTAAATAAATATTCTGGAAAACTTTTGTTTTTCCACCCACACGACTTTAATGAGACGGAAGCGGCTTTGAATGCCTCAAAGTCCTTTTACTTTTCTTCGCCAACGCTTGAGGTCGACCTCAAGAACAATATAAAAAGCCGAAGCTGTTGGTGGAATAAAAATAAAATTACTTAAAATTTGTCACAATAAGCTGACGTCTTTTTTCCCAAAGCTAGCTTTCCCGATGTTTGACTTTCTGGTTTTTCCTTTTCGTCTACTTTTTCTACAGGATATTTTTTTTTCCTCGTTTCTTTCTGTATTATTAAAATTGTTTTAAATTGCGAGGGACGAACCTCTCTCTAATAGCCACTCTAATGGACCATATTGTGCGTTTGGTTTTTCATTTTTATTGCGAATTTAGGCATCATTAGTTACGGTTTTTTAATAAAAGACCAACGGCAGTCCTGGCCGAATGTCCTGGCCAAGTTTGATTTGTGTGCATTTTGACCGCCTTAAGTGCGCCTTAGGGTGCCATTGTCCGGCTCCGGCTCCGGCTTCGGCTCGATGTGGTCAGGCTTTGTTTGACTTGAAAACTTTTGACGGAAAGTTGAAGAATAAAAAGTTTTACGGCCAAAAATGGACAAGTCTCGTATTAGCCAAAGCTGTTGTCGCTCCTCCTCCGAATGTGACCGCTCCTCTGTCCGGATTTCTAATTAATTCTCCATCTCGAATAACCCGAATGCCTTCCGAATGCCATTACGGGCTTACACCAGAAATACTTATGCAAATAACTCAGCGGCTTTGCCAGCGAAAGAAACTCGGGCCTCTTTTCAGTTCCCAATCCGGGCTTAGGGCTCAGAAGCTGCACTTGTCTGGGGCATGGTCTGGGACAGGGCCCTCCCGATACAGAGTCCACAATCTGTGGCACTTTAACACCTACCTAAGCGGCCAGACCGACTGATGACTGGGCCGGCAATCATTTTTCATGCTAAGCTCCAACGTCAGCCATTTGGTTTATGGCCTTAATCCTTTTCTACATAAATGAGACCTCGCACCCTTACCCAACCCAGCTCAGCGAATGCCACGCATTTCATCATTAGTCAGCGCTGATGCCCAGTTCCCGGTTCCAATTGCTCGACTCTGGCTACTGGGCACCCAAGGAGGGATTTATGCCACAGAAAATGCGACAGCGGACAGGGAACGGACAGGGACTGGGCCTACGCATTTACTTTTGAATGTATTTATATACGAGTACGAGTACATATGGATATCAGAGTGAGTGCGGTCTCTGCCCCATGAAATAATCAAGCGGCGGAGTGGCGGAGTGGCGGAGCGTTGACTAAGTACCCAGGAAGTGCCAAGGTTGTTGCACTCACTCCCCGCCGCTTCTAATCGCCCAACCTCGTACCACCCCTTGTGCCAGAGTCCAGTGGCTTTTAATTAACACGCTGCCTGGTTAGAGTCCGGAATCCTCTGCAACATCCACAGCATCCACAGCCTCATCATCATAATCATTCTTTCCATCATCTTTATGACTTTCGGCGTTTGCTGCTATTTCTAAATCAATTCCATGCACTTTTTATTACGAGTATGTGGATGCAGAGAGAAAAATCTCATATATTTGAGTACTTCTAGTTAGAGTCTAGCTCCAGATTTCCTTTCAGTGTAATCTCTGAAATGCATATGAGCCCAGCATGCCACGGCCGCGGCGGAAAGCCCCTCTGATGCTCCTCACAGCGGGCGTCTGTTTAGAGCTTAATTAATGATGAATATAAAAATTGCCGCCGCCGAGTGATGGTAATAACCGAAGCCAGAGAAGGGTCGGAAAAAGAAATATTCATAAATAGAAAGAGGCAAGATATTGGTCCTCCTAGGGGGCTAGTTGGCCAATTTCGATGTCATTGCTTTTGCGAGGCCTTTCAAAAGAATCCAAACATAAATATGCTTTCACGCAGCTGCAAATGCCGTTAGTGGCAGATATTAGAAAGATACAGACAAACCTGGCTATGGTAAAAGGTTACCATCGCTATCTGCATCTTTTAAGACGGGGCCCGGGCCGGGTGTGACTTTTCTTTGGGCTCCGACAATCAAAAAGTGATTAGCAAGGCACTCGACGACATCACCGGCAATGTCAACAGCCCGGGAATGTCATGTTGCAAGGCCTGGGAATCGCGACCTGGCCAGATGCTTAACATACAAACACACTTAACGTGTAAACATGGCCAAAAGATCGTTGACCATATTGGCAGAGCCCCAGACCAGTCTTTTTTTTTTTACGCACAACGAACAGGTACAAACAACGACAACAACGGCAACGGGACACGCTAATATGACTTGAGAAGAAGTCTCCACCGGTCCACAGAAGAACCGGTCGGAACTGGTTTCTCCTCCTGCTGCTGACATTATCAACATAATCGAGGGGCAACCTCTTGGATCCCAGATCCCAGCTCCCATCTCTAAGCCTTCTAAGCCTTTTCAACGCTCATAAATTGCGAGGCCAAGACACCACAAAATATTTTGCAAACGCAATGAAAATTGTTGGGGCAGTGGTAGGGGCAGTGGCAGAAGAATCTTTCGCATATGGGCAACGGTACTTTCTGCAATTATCCGTTGAACGTTCAACATTCAACGTTGCACGGGTCCAGGCCCCTTTGTCGAAGATGCGGCCTCCCGCCAAAAGCAAATACGAGTCGCCGAAAACAACGCACTAATGGCCCGAAGGGGAGCTCTTCCCCCGGGGCACAAATCCCAGCCTGTTTTGCGGTTTTTGAGGTTTGCGTTATGTGTAATAGATTATCAAAATGGTTAGAGGATCCAGAGACTGGCTGAGGCATCCAGGCAACGGTTTATGTCACATGCTTGTAATGAAATTAAATTTCCTCGCACACAAACCCGAGCCCAGGCCTCGCTCCTTCTTGCAATTTTGATGTGTGCGATAATTTTAAAAGTCAACCAAGTTGCCAGCCAACGAAGCCAACGAAGCCAACGAAGTCAAGGCAGCCATGGCAGCCAAGGCATCAGAGGCTGGAAAGTTGGCCAAGACCAAGACCCTGGCCGAGACTCTGGCCAAGACTCTGGCATGGCCTGGTCCATCCTTAATCTACGCAACATTCTGCAATCAAGTGTGCATATTTACTTCCTGTAATTGAGCATTTATGGCTTTTATGGCCTAACGGATTAATCCCTTCCCTTCCGTCTGTCTTAGCCTTTTCCATAATTGTTACGGCTTTGGCTTTAAAACTGACAGCCTGAACTCTGTCTGGCCGCTTAAGTCTATTGATTATAAACTTTGTGCATAAATTGTAAATTGATTTGGCAGTTAATTGATTTGCCTGAGAACCGATGTCTTTGCCCCAAAATGTATATATTTTGATCCGTTTAGCCCGATTTGATTCGCTTCGATTAGATAAGTACTTTTGCGGCAGCAGCAGATCCCTTCCGAAACTTTTGCATACATAGTTTATGTTGCGAGTCCTCTTGGGAAGGAAGTAACGATGAAACGATGAAAACGATGAAAGTTGGCCACCTAATTGGGAGGATACTCTGAATGCCATCATCTGTATATATCCCACTAAGCTCTCCTACAGAAATATCACAAGTTGGAGCAAATCGCTCGAACAATTGAAGCAATTTGGCGGCGGAGCCCGAGGCGACAGGCAAGCGTAAATATCACAAAATTGAATAACAAAATATTTATGCGCGTCGAGGAGACAAAAAAAAAAGAAATAATAGACCGAATTTAACTATTATTTATTTGGTTTTGTGCTCTCGAAAGAACATAATTCTGGGGCTGGTCTTTTCATCTATATATTCTCGTATAATTTGCCAGCATGTATTTATGATTTATGGAGTCGAGGCGAGGCGAGTGTTGTTGTGCGTAGGCGAGTGTGTGTGAGGAACAATGGTGAGTCGGTGAGTGGGAATCCAGAATGGATGAATGGACGAGAATGCTCAGCACGCGAATCGCTTCGGCTATGGATACTCGAAACACGCACCAAAACTATCCAGAGACCAGAACTCGACAAGAGACCCCTGGACGAGGGGCGCACATCCAACAAATTGGATAATGTCTATAAAAACTAATTGAATTCTAACCGCTGAAGCGCTGAGCACGCCACAGCTGTGAGAAAGTAATGAAAGTACCAGCGAACCAATCAAATCAACCAAAAACTTCAACTCCCTGGCCTCAAGTGATGACATGCAAGCTGCTGGAGGAGATCTTGTGTGGGCAGCAGTGGAGTTCTGGAGGGGAACTAACAACAATTTCACACACAAATTGTACAAAGAGAAGAATTACTCAAAAACACTCCAAGATGTTCGCATGTCATGCCGCCACAGAACTGAAAAAAAATAGAAAACAAAAAGCTCATTACTCATATGCCAATCAAAGGGACTGGACCCCAAAAACAAGCCACAGATGTCCCGATGCCAGACCTGGACCGAACTGCCATAATTAATCATTCGCCGATAATTAACAAAGCACTACGTCCAAATAGAACAACGTGATAATGCTAATGCTAATGTATCCGCCAGATACACTTGAAGCTAGATAATGCATCATGCTGGCCGGTTTGGAGATCAAAAGGTTGCCAAAACCCCAGAAACAGAAAAAACTCTTGTTTCAATTTTGTTCCAACTTTAATGAGATTGTAATGGAGCTTCGGAGGGGTTTGCTTTATTTTTGTGCAGCGTAACCACTCGAACAGAGTCCAGAAAGATACGATACATCCCGGGCTGTCAATTTCATAAGTAACCTTCGGTTTGAGTGATGTACTACGATGGCCACATCGCCATCGATGGATGGTCATTAGCGAAAGATGACGACGACGACGACTGTGATGTTGATGGCGCTCCGCTGATGTTGTGTACTCGTAATTCTTCTATAATGGATCTGTTATCTCTGCGCTTAATGGGTTAAGACCCCCAGTCCCTGGACCAGCCCCTGGCCCTGCCAGAATGACTGACAGACTTGAAGCATGCTTAAAACTTGAAATTAAATAATTAGTCGCTGGAGAACTTGGCTTTTATTTTCTGTATTTTTTTTTTTTGTTAGCCGCATATTTAGATGGGGCCAGAGTAATGACCTTTTAAGTACTTTTAAGATACTAATCGCCTCTTGGTTTCTGTTTTTGTTGTCCGCTCTAAACAGCTAATGGCCTGTGGTGGTGGTGGTGCTGGCTGGTGGCTGGTGGCTTGTTTGTTGTAGTTCACTTGGCCCAACCACTGCAACAAAGTCACAGACTAAGCAGCCACTTTGGATGGCACTAATTAACGTCAAAAGAAGAAGCTTTTGGCTTTAGGCCCGCTGCCGTTGAAACCATTTTCACGAAAAACTTTTCTCAGATGCGTATTAATTAAAATTTTGATAAGACTCCAGCCCGTCCGTCCGCCTCGGGGCTCTTGTAATAAAAGTTCAAAATAAATTACACGGAATTTGTATTTCTCCCAAGGTGTGGCATCGCTTCAACGTTTTCGGCGGCTTATCGCAAAGGTATCTACAAATAATGGACGACTAATAGGCCCCAACCCTAGACCCTGCTCTGCGTGATTATGTCAGCTTTTCAAGTGGATTCCCGACTTGCCGTTGCTCTGGTGCTCCTCCGTCGGCGAAAGTGTGCAAAGTTTCTGAACCGCAGGGGGTCCCAGCCCGGCCCGGCCCGGCCTGGCCCGGCTTATAGAGTTACACTTGTTGTCGTCGCCGGCGGCGCTGTGGGAAATGTCAGACCCAGAAGCTGACCAGCTGAGCAGCTGGCCAATAAATGAAATCCGACTCTGCTCCAACTTATCAAATATTTGTCTCACCCTGAGTGATATCCCTAAAAAAGGATATTTACTCGAGATACATTGATAGCTTTAGCTTTGTTTGTTTCCATTCTGAATGCATTTTTCGTACTTAATTAAGAAGTTTCTGTCAGAATCAGAATCAGAATTAAAGACTTACTTTCGCTTGAATAGAGCTTCAAGAGTTAGAGCTAAAGTATCCATAATCGCGGCAGAATCGAGAAAACTGTGCCAGCCAAAGGCATTCCAAGTATGCCAAAAAACTGAGCCAAATTGAATGCGAAAATTCCCACACATTGTTCAATCTAATGAGAACTATGTCAATGCCTGCCTTTTGGGAGAAATTCTTGGGCTTATGCTTATATTTTTGCCCTTGGGCTGGCGCACTCGAGATAAAAACTCTTGGCCCATTCTGGGTTCTGGGTTCTGGTTTCTCCTTAAAGTCAAGAATCGAACAAAAAGTCGATAGGAAAAATATATTTGATGGGGAAATGCGTTTCTCACTCCCCCTGGCAGTGCTTCTTGAATTTTAAATAAAAATTCCATAAATGCCGAGCAACAAAAAAAAAATACACAACCAACTCGGAAATATTTCAACCTTCACCCCCGCAATCGGTTCGATTGAGACAATTTTATTGGAAATTCAAAAAATTAGCCAATTATTGCCCCATAAAGCTGCTACGAAATGCCATAAATATATTTTTTGAATGTGAAAAAACAGGAATAATTGAACAATTTGTTTTAATTACTAACCTGTGACCAGGATGAATCCTGAAAGGATAAACAATCACGTTTTCCTTTGACTTTTTCCCTCACTGCACTTACACTATTAGCACTCAATTAATATATCAAACAAGGATATCAGTTTCAGCTCTAATTAACCTTTGAACCTCTTCACAAATCAGCGCCTACACAAAAAGGCACAACAACAGGCCGGTGGGGTGGCACATAGCGGTGGTGGCAGTGCCACATAGCGGTTGCAAGGTGACAGTCACGAGTCCCATTATACGATATTGTATGTACAATTTGAAGCAACTCGCAATTACCAACGACACGTCAAGATGTGAAATTAACACCGTCACACAGCCAGACAGAAAGACAGACAGACAGTTGGACCCAGGAGTTAAGAGGCGGGGGAGTGGCCGGCAGACAGACATATAAATGTATCTGGCTCTCTGGTATTTAACATTCAACAACAATAACAATCCGAATGTGTGTCGGTGTCGTTGGCTGCCTCGAAAATCATTAAATCACACAGCAACAAAAACCGTCGAGAGGGAGAAAGCTTTTCCTGTTTGTGTCAGCCGAACAATTGCAGGGAGGAGGAGGAAAAGGACCTGCCCCACGCATATCCTGGAAAGTACACACACAAAAAAAAGCGAAGAGCTACGCAACCACAGCACGCAATTCTCGCATTTCATTAGACACTTGGCAGCGACGACTCCTATTACTCTTCCCGGGGACGCCACAAAGCCACTTCCTCCTGGACAGGAACTATTGCCAAATGACGTCGTTCCCTGGCCAGGGTCAAGCTCTGGCAATTATTGCCCTAAACTCTATTACCTTTAAAAATAAACCCTAATTTTGAGGCAAAGCTAACAAAACACGCCAACAAATCGGCAATAAATATTTGACAGTATTAGCTCACAGCACCGCCAGATAAAGTGGCATAATCAAGGACCAACTACAAAACTAACTATTCCATTATCTAACCGAGGCAACTCGGCAAAAGTGCAAATAAAAAACTTTGTGTCCAGTTCGGAGTTTGTAGTTCCCTGTGCCACTGCCACAAATGAGTTTGTCATTATTCAAGCCCTGGCCTTGTTTTTTGTTTCTGCCACAAATTAATTACAATCCACGGCATCCACGAGTGCCAAAATGTTTTTCTTGTGTATTTTTCATACAACATATTTATCAACACGGTTAGAGCGCTGAATGTTTGCCTTGGGAAGACGACTTTGTGGAGAATAAATTGAATGATATTAGGGCGACAACTTTTCATTTAGTTGGCCAGCGACTACTACCAGGGACTGCCAGGGACTACCAGGGACTGCCCTTAATTTCCGGCCACACGCATCGGGAAAATGAAAATGTTTTGCCTTAGTCCGAGGGAATGAAAAATCGTTAAGGCCTCTGGCGTTGTTTTTTTTTTATTTTTGCGCTTCACTTACCTGAAAATAGGTTTGACCCTTGTCCACCCAGCCGATGGCCATATCAGCCCCGGCCAGATTGCCATCGGGCGAGAACCCGAAGCCGACGTATCCGAGAGTACGTGCCTGTATTTCAAACGTAATATCCTGATTAATGATTTGCCATAGTATGCGAAAATCCTCATTCAAATCGATGGCATGATCCCAAATGGGTGTTCCGGACTCGGCACCGGCTACTTCTGGTGTAGAAGCTGCTGCGGCTCCACCCGATACCGAACCCGATGTCTTGTTGCTCCGAGTGGCCGACTTCCCAGCAGCCCGAGCTCCATGCGCCAGGCAACCCAACAAAAGGAGGAGCAGCAGGAGCAAGCTGAACGTGTGGCAGGATATAAAACATGTGATTAACGATGACCGCCTTGAACTTGAATGCGTTCCTGCCACCACGCCTGCTTTTCTTGTTGGCTGCCACATTGTGCTGTTCGGCCTGTTAGCCGGTTAGCCGGTTAGCCGGTTAGCCGGGTGCTTGGGTTTAGCAAATAGTTGTGATTACTTTTCTTGTTGCCGGCTGGCTACAGCAGCCACGTTGACATTTATTACTCTCAAAGCACTGCCGAGTCTTGGTAATTACGCAACTGTTTTTGCCTTTTCGTTTGCTTTCTTTGGTCTTATCACAGTTTCACGACGATTACGATTATTTATTTAAGCAATTTGACTTTCGGCTCTGCTTCCGGTTTCCGTTCTCATTAGTTTCGCTTGTCACCCGGACAATGCCTCGTCGATGGCGAGTCCAAGACAGCAGCAGCAGACGACGGATGCAACCTGAAAAAAAGTAGCAAAAGCAAAAGAAACAAAAATGTTATATAATTGCTATAATTTGTTGTCGGTTATAATGGCTGCAAGAAAGAACTCGATTTCTGGCCCGTCTTTCGTGTTGCAATGCTTAAACGCATATAATTACATAAATTATGAACCGGTACCGGTATCTATGAGATACCTACCGAACCCTAGTCTCAAGACCAACCATCCACACATCACAACAAAGTTGACGCTTTGATGGAAGCTCCTCAGCATTTTCCTTGCAGCGTTAATTAGCCTCGACACGCAGTTTTCACAGAAATGTACTCTTGAAAGACTCCACTCCACTGAGCTGGGAATGGAAAGCTTTAGCTCACTGACAGGAAGATGACAAATACCTCTAGAATAAGTAAGCTTTACTTTTTTTATAATAAGCTGGAAGCTGGAAGCTGGAAAGTCAAAGATATTCTACAGTCCTGTCTTTATATTTTCGAGTATTCGAATGACTAATTCCGGGTTACCCGCCGCCGCTCTCCGATATCAAAAGTCCTCTGACTCACACGCAATTAGTGCGGGGTGGCCTCCTTGGAGCAAATCGAAGATAATTACAGCTTGTCATAATTTTAATGAAGAAGGTCGCTCCGAGCTGAACCCAAAGTCGAGTCGGACGTCTAAGTGGAGGCGGGGGACTCGACCCATTCCGGGAAAAGGGATTTATTGTATTAAATCGTCGCGGCTTACCCGGAGGAACCGCAAGCGCATTGACGACGGCGTCTATGGCTTCCCACCCACTCCTTCATCGCAGCTCCATCGCAGCTGTCTGCGCATATTTGGTGTGCGGTTACATTTGATTACGTGCCAAAAGTGCCCGCCCATCGTGCCCCATCCTGGCCCCTTGGCGACGCCACACTGCCTTCGAATCTTTAATTTGACGTCGGTGTCGGCGTTTTGGGTAAATGTCAAATGGTTGGTAATTTGTTATAAATAGCCAACTTCCGCTGCCGCGGAACACAACTCATAGATACATCCCGGGCCGGGGCGGATACTGTAATGTATTTGCGCTAATTCCAAGTGCTTAGTCGCGTGTTCCAAAGTTGACAAAGGTCAACAAACGCCAAGCCGAACAGCAAGAAATTGAAATGAATTAAGAGACTACACTAAGCCGACTCTGGGATGCCCTTTGTAGGAAATCACTTCCCAAAACATCTCAATAGTTGCGCCCCCCACAAAAATCTCTGCCAATAAAAGATAATTTTAGGAAGTTCCTGCCAACACGAACGAAATGATTCGAGGAATGTATCTATAAGATACTGGGGCAGCGGCGAGGCAGTATCTAGCAGATTTCTATGGCACATTTAGGTGACTTTTATGTTTCACATCCTTCCTAATGACAAAGTTATTGAGGCCTTGCTCGGCACGACGCCTGTTATCAAAAATGTATCCAAAAGATACACAATGGACTCTGAACATTGTTGATGTTTTTTTTTTCTCCTTGCCACAAGACTCTTGCTGGTGGATGGCTGGTGGATGGCGCTGAGTGACGGCCGGGAACGTTAAATGACGTTGATTATAATTATGCGGACTTGTACTTTGTACAACACAGGGCTACAGGGCTATGTTTTCTTCTCTTCTGTTTGTTATTATTATTGCTGTCGTCATCATCATCATCATCGCAGTCATCATCATCATCCTGTCCTGTCCTGGCTGGCTGGCTTCGACTGCCTTCGACTGCGTTCGACTGCCTTCGACTGCCGTTGATGGGGCGGTCAGATGAATGATGTCTCTTAAATACAGACCGAGTACTGCTGCTGCTGCCGTAAAATTCAAGCCAATTTAGCCTGGAGGGAGGCGGGTTCCTCCTCATCTTCCCATGCTGCCCAGCATGTTGTCCAAGACGACATTCATAAGTACAAGTGCTCCTCGACGGCCTCTGGCGCTGGCAGCGTGACTCCGCGTGCTCCTTTGGCCAAGGCTTCCACCTCGAGGCATCCCAGTATCGATCATTTTGGGGCAACATCTCTGAACCAGCTCGTACTCGTATAATATTATTACTTGGCGAATTAACTGCGCCGAAAAGAAAACAAACACAAACTCGAAGATTGCTCTGACAGGCAACTGGTTCTAAAAGGCACGAAATAGCTTCCGTAGACACATTAGTCGCTTTTACACAAAAACCAGCAGAGACGGGAGTGGCGAGCAAAAAAGATGCAACTGAATGAGGCACATAAAGGCCTTCCCAAGCGCCGCAGCAACATGGAAAAAAACAGCAAAAAAAAGCTGGGGCAAGTAAGAAAGAAAGAAAGATAGAATGAAAAGGGGCCAGGAGAAAGAAAAGCAAGAAAAATGAATACAAGTCAAAGACTTTGTCCAATGGTTTTCATCGTTGCACGATTTGTGGACGGAACTGGCGGGTACTTCCACCCAGGAGGGAGGCAGGGGCAGGTGGCAGCTTCTGTGTGTCGGTCGGACCGATGGACAGATGGACAGCGACATTGATGAGGATGTTTAGCTCGAGTCACAGTGGAGCAAGTGACAAGGCCAGCTCGAATTTCAAGACGCAAGACAACTTATCAAATAGTTGACCTCCTTTGGGGACGAAGGATTCTCTGAAGGATTCTCAAAACTCATCCAGTTAATTAACTGAAAACAAAGATAGACTCTCGCCTAAAGGTAAGTGCTTTCCAACCCAAAACAAGGATCTACATATTGGATATAATTTATCTTCGTTACACAACTAATTAGAAGTCTCAAGAAAGAAACCACAAGTCGGCTTTCCTTTCCCCAAAATTGATTCCATTCTAATTACAATATTTAGCCAACTCATTGACCTAATCACTGGCTTCTCCCCCTCTTTGGGTTCACACATCATTAATAATTTAGCCAAAAGTGTTTGCGAAATGTGTTCCTTTCACCTTCGAATCTTGTAGATGCTTTCACATTTTAATGCCACAGCCACAATTCAATATAAAATATACTTTCTAATCCCATCCCAGTGTGCGATTCTTTCGCTTAGCCCCCGCGTATCGCCCCCGCGTATGTTTTCCATTTAGCAGATACAAGCTGCAAGTTGCAAGAAGTACCCGGGGCCTGCGTCATCATCGAAGATGCAGCATCATGAGGTAGCTTGATTATAAATGTACGAGCCAACTTGTGTGACATGTAAGTTGTTGTACTTGCATCCGCGACTGTCTCTCGGTGTGTCGTCTCTCGGTGTGTATCTGTGAGAACGTGTATCTGAGGAGCTTGCTTGTGCGGTTGTCACTGCACCTGTCATCCTTTCTGCATTGCTGCCTCTTGCCAGAAGAAGAAGAAGAACAAAAATTATTATTTATCATCGGCGGGGCAAGGTCTCCGAGACAAGTCAAACTGGAAATTATATGCATATATATACGAGATGCGTCGGGGTCCACTAATTACTGCACATCATTTGCTTACTCGACTCCGCGACTCCCCGACTCCGCGACTCTGCGACTCCCCGACTCCGCGACTCCTCGACTCTTCGACTCCGAGTAGCCTTGCAGATTTAATTGAGTAAAAAAATTGACTAATTAGAGTGAGTCCAAAGCACTTGGCTCCAGGCAGAAGAGGCCGAGGCCCAAAATGGAGAAAAAAAAAAACACAAGACCCAACCCGACTACCTGTTCTCATTTATTAAGGCCTGGTCAGGAGTGGCCTCCGAGGCTCCGGTGTCGTCTTCGTATTTAATGATCATTAAACAAGCTTGCAGCCAATTGCTCTAAAAGCCGCAAGCTAGTAGTAGTAGCCCAGTTCCGCCACAGTGGGGCAGGAATACCATCAAGGCGGCTTCGTTTAAGGCATCTCGATCCGTTCCACTGTAACCGTGGACCCTCGGACGCTGATGGAGCTGCCAAGTGGCTGCCTTTTGTAAATTGCACCGACATTCCAGAAGCTCCTCCTCCTTCCCGTCCTCCCCGTCATCCCCGTCCCAGCGTAATTTAAATAATCATAAAAAATAATAATTCCTTCTATCGGATGGGAGGATGGGTGGATCGGTGGATGGTGGATGGTGGATGGCGATGCCTGTTGATTATTATAGCCCTTGTAATATCTTTTGCTCGTTAGCAATTTTCGTTTCAAATAAATAGTAATTAGTGTGGAGTCCAAAGGAGTGGAGTCCTTCGATGCCTCCGACATTCCTCCACCACCTGGAAAATGGAAACTATTGCGCCAAGTTTTTTGCGCTCTGTTTTGGGCACTTTTATTTGACATTTTTCATTAAACACGAAATGAAAAAAGGCTTGCCTGTTGGCAGGATGGCAGGACGATGAGGAGGGGCTGTCGGCCTCAGAGCTGCGTTGACATAACATTTTTATACAAAAACCCTGCCCCAGTCCCTGTACCGAACCCATCTGAAAGTTTGGAGGCATCTGGGGAAATATGTCAGCGTTGTTTAAGTTTTTAACATTTTAAACAGGGGTAAAGAGGGTGGGTACTGTAGGTTGCACGTTGCAGGGGCAGAGATTGCTATTTACTCTGGCATAATTGGCTTGTCGGCATAGTTATAAAAAGTTGGTGCCTCCTGCAATTGGATTAAATGCAAGGATACATAAGCACACAGAGCTGGAAAGTTGTCTTTGGAGTTGGATCTAACGAGAGGCAAACAGAGAGCCTGGCTAAAGGATATCCATCTTATCATTGGGCGGATGACCCCATCCCCAGGTTGATGGATTACTTTAGGAGGTTGACAACCTGGGTTGTGGTGCCCTTCCCGATTTCCGAACCCAACTTAAATACCGAATCCAGACTTGGTTTACCGTTAGCTTGGAATGGAGACTTAAGTAGTTCAAGAGAAAGCTGCTAGCTGTGTGTCATCTTTTTTGGCTTATCAGCTGCGCCTCATAAAATTTGCCTCTTCTTCTGCAATTGGAAGCTCCGCTCACTTTTCTACTGCCATCTTCCCATCCTCCTCCCATCTCTCCAAAAAACTTTCTTTTGTTTCTGTCTATTGCTAAAAGTCGGGACCTCGCAACTACTCCACCCCCTCTACCCACTCTACCGCCTAACTATTTGCAGTTATGTTTCCCAACCAGGCAAGTGAATTTTCTCTTTTTGCACTTGATATTGTTGCCGTTTTTGCTGCTCGCCGCCTGCCGGCTTCATGGGAAATTCTTTTCTCTTTTACTTTTTCCTCTACTACTCTTCTCCGTTGTTTTTCATCTTTTTCTTTTTTTTTTCGGGCAGAGTGAAACTTTCAACGCTTCACCCTACATCCCTGGGATGCTGCCTTTTGCATTTTCGTTAGGTATGAAGGTAGGAAATTTAATCTCAAAGTCGTCATCGTCAACGCCGTCGTGCTCCTTGTACTTTCTTGTTTTGCTTCTTGCTTGTTGTCGACGACGTCACACAAAATATTTAATTAATTTTTCGAATTTTAATTAAAAAGTTTCCTTCCCGTTACGTCATTGGCACTGCAGAATCCTCAGTCCGGAGACCCAAATATTGGGTGCGAAATCCGTGTCTGCTAGGCCTACCTCCCCGGCTACTTGTATTTTGTGGCTCTTTTTATAGCTCTTCAAGTAGCAAATATTTGATGCCAGGTGGGGCCGTGGACCGCCGTAAGAGAAATCCGATCCAACTCTTCCTACCCAGCGCCATCAATCAATTCGCTAAGGAGCGAGCGAGGCGGATACGGAGACGGAGACGGAGGCCAAAGTCTCCAAAGTCCATTCCAATAAACATAAAGCAAACACTTAATTGTCTGTCAGCGTTAACAAACCGACAACACAAATATCATATGACCAGGGGGTGGTAGTGGGGGTAAAGCATATTGGCCGTATGTTGTTTTTGTTGTTTCTGACACACACATACTCGTACATCACCTGCTGGGCACTGGGCACTGGAATGTTTTTTCCACAAAACTTGTAAGAGATGCCAGGCGACTGATAGGCGAAGAGAACTCCCAACCGAACTAAACTCTCTTGCATGCATTTCCTTATCTGTGACAAAGATCTCCTGGCCATTAAATTAACACTTAATGACTCGTATGTGTGTGTCAGTGTGTGTGTGTGCGTGTAGGTGCAGACGACAATGATGACTGAAGAAAAAAAAAGGAAAAAAAAAGGGCAAAGAGAATAAAAGATCTCTGCAGCAGCCACAGCCACACATCATTAAGAGACAGCGGGGAGGCGTTGCCGGGCTTTCGTCCAACCCGGACGGTCTTTAGATACCCTACAATAGGGCCAGTCCGGCCTGATGACTTTGTTAGCCCGGCTGAAAGGAGCTGCCGGCGCATAAAGGGACAAAGGACAGCCTCTCCGACAAAAGACATAGTCCCTGCGATGTCTAATCTTTTGTTTGCCAGCCCTAAGGTTGTGAAAAATGGAATTATGCCACACAGGCAAATGGATTAAAGAAAGAAGATCTCATTGCTCTTTTGGGTTTACAAAACGAAAAAGATTGAAACATGCAGGTGGAAAAAAAACTGTGAAAAATAATTGAAAAAAATCTAATAATAGGAGATTATTTTTGGACTCCTTCCATGCCATTGAAATTTATATTTAGAAATGATCACTGTACTCTGTTTAACGAATAAATTTTAATCGCATCATCCTGTTTCATGTCTTTTAAGAGCTGCATAGAGTCTCCACTCCAGTGTAGAGCATTTAACGGTCGTTGTAGAGTTGGGGGGGGAAAATATCTCTTCGATTCCATCTCATTTGTATCTACATCTACGGTGGAGTATCTTGTTTGCAGCCATAAGTTTTCAAATTGTTTTTAGACTGACAAAATAAATGATGACAGGCGAGGCGGCATGGCGAGGCGGCGGCTTTATCGTCTCCCCTCGCCTTGCCTTGCCCCATGTTGCCGAGTTGTTCTAATTTTTTCTGTTCCCCACGGAATCGACTTTACATGCTCGCTATATCTGTTGGATGTTCAAATTTTAGATGAATAGATAAATCTGGATGGAAGATACGTGGAAACTGCGTTTCATGGAAGAATCTTTGGGTGGAGGATCGCGTGGGCCGGAGTGGGACACAATTTGATGTTTCTCACTTAATTTGTTATGGCGAGTGGCAACAAATTTCGATTTGTTTTTGTTTTTTCTTAAATAGTTTTCATAGTTTTATGATAATTCAAATGTGTTTCCGGCCCTAATTGCTGGAATGCAAACGTTTTGCTGACCGACTCGGAGGATCGGAGGAATGCGGCATGAAGTGGCATGAATATTTCAAATCGGAAGAGACTAACCGCAAGGGCAAAGGCGGGGGGGTTGGCAAGTGTCGGTGATGAATTTATTGCATAATTGAACAGGACGAAATCCTCTCTCTCTCTCTCGAAGGCTTTAAAATGCATCCTTTCGGTTAGGACACCGTCTCGGTCTCCCGTTTGTTATTTATGAGCTTGCGGTGAACCGAGCAGCCTGTTAGGGTCTCTCTCCCCTCCCAAAGGGGGTGGCAGGCGTTTTGTTTAATTAAGTAGCATAACTGTAAACAAATTAATTTCAATATTAACAAAGAAGATTATTGAAAATCTCTCGCATTATTTACAATGTCGAATGACAAAACAAATAAATTATTAATTTTCCGAGAGCTCCGAGAGCTTCGAGAGCTTCGAGACATTCGAGCTCAATGACAATGCATAATATTTTCCTTTGAGGAGTCCTGCAGGAGGGGGAGAGGGTCCTGGCGCTTGGAATGTGCACAAAACACAAAGCAGCCATTTGAGTGTAAACATTCTGTACGATTACAACTTGGGTTACCGTTTTAATTGTCCTTGCCACAAGCCGAGACGCAACCACCCAAGCAATTTGCCACCAACCTCCCCCCTTGTCGGCCATCCTTTTAAGGACCTCAATGTCATGCTCAGCGGGAGGAGCTCTCAATGGGGCAAATGTAGCTTGAAAACGGTGGCCTTTGTATGGTAGAGGGAGGCGCCTCCCTGGGGCAAGTTTAACTTCGAGATGGAAAAGCAAGTCACTTGTTGAGAGGGTTGGGCGAATAATAAAAACAATTGGGGGAGTCCAAAATAATTGGAGGGGATGTCCTTTTGAACCCCGAGCTTTCCTTCCGACAGGATTAAACCTTTCTAATTCTTTTCATTACAGGAAGGACATCAAAATTTGCAATGACCTCGACCTCATGGGTGAAAAATGTATGGTAGGGAGAAGCAATTAATAAAGCTCAGTGAGTCCTTGCAAGTCCTTGCCATAAAGCAAAACCTTAAGCTAGACAATTAAAGCACAAAGCCCCCGAATCGCTTCGAAATGCCATGCGGATGAGGGCTGTCAAAGGCAGTGACAGGATATTGACTATCTCCTGCTGCTACTCCTGCCACAAAGCCTTGCCAGGACATAAATATAGTCCGATATGGGGGAAATCTTTTGCTCATTTAAAAAATTAACTTCGAGTACCTTGCCAGAGGCACACACAGGACACAGAACACGGGACCCTGGATCGGGGGATACAAAAGCGATTTATTGGCTACGCAAGATAAATGGCAAAATGTTTACAGTTTCCCAGGATTTCCCAGGACTTCCCCAGCACATTGAAAACGAAACGTAAGCATTTTCCATTTTCCGCAAAAGGTTTTTTGTTGCCGCTTGTCGAAAAACTTTCGCCAGGTTTTCGCTTATTTTTTTCGCCTTTTTTTAGCCAGCTTTTTTTTGGCCAGCTCTTTTTTTTGGCCAGCTTTTTGTTGTTGCTACACATGCGATAAAAATGGCTCAAATAAACTGGCAAAAAGGGGCGACACGAGCCGGCTGGGGGCGGGCGGCGGGCGACTGTTGCAAAAACATCATTAGCATTACCAAATAAATCACATCCGTTTTTCAGACACAGTCCGAAAATGTAAGAAAAAAAAAAGGTTAAAGAAAGGGAACAGGCAAGGGAGTCCTTCCAACTAAAAGATACTCTACAAAACAAAAATCCCCCCCTTAAAGAGAAAAAGTACCTCAAAGCCTGACTAACAGATTTAATATTTACAAATTGTGGAAATTATTTCGATTCATATCCGATGCAGTTTCGGTTAAAAGTTCGCCTCGGTATTCCCTTAGGTGGCCAGGACACGCCAGGACCTCGGATACCCTTGTCATATATGGCTGGCCGTGGTATATGAAAAGGATAAAAGCTCTGAACACCGGAGTGCAATAAATTTCTCTCGTGACGAGCATAAAACTTTTTAAACACAGTGGAGAGTGGGGGAGAGGGAGATGGCAACAAAAATAACAATACCACAGCAGCAGCAGCAACAGCAACAACAACACAAACGCATAGCGAAGCGGCAAGTTCCGTTTAAATTCCTTTGCCTGCCACCCACTCTCCAGTCTCTCCACTCTCTCTCTCTCTGTGATCTCCTCTTCCCACACCACAGTAATGCACACAAATGGGGAGGCTTTAACTGTGTGCAATCGTTCTGCCCACTTTGCTCTCCACTCTCCACGCTCCACTCACCCGTTCTCCCGTTTTCCCGTTATCCTCCGCCATGTTTTCCTTTTTTATTTGTGTGCATCAGTTTGGATTTTGCGGTTTGATCCTGTAGCCCAGTTCCCACTCTCCACTCTCCACTTCCTACTTTCTACTTCAGTCATCCCTCAGCGTCGTCTCCAATGATAAAGTATGCCAACTGTCAGCCTGCTCCTGCTCTTGCTCCCGCGTGCCACGCCCACTGCAGCCCATACATCAGCTCAGCAACTTTGCTCAATAAATTTCCTAGCGGAGCGCTCAAAAAGCGGCGCCCCCCGCTGTATGCTATGATTTTTACGGATGTGCAAATGTGTGTCCTGGTAGTGGAAGGATGCAGGGCCTAAACAAGTTGCTTACCAAAGGCTACCTGCAGGGCAGCACTCAAAAACTCAAAAGTTCAATTTATTGGAATGCAAAGTTAAAAAAATTCCTCAAAGTCCGCCGGAATTTATCGTTTTTTTTTGGGGGGAAATATTCACAGAAAGTTTCCAAAAGATGAAGGTTATTGAATTTCGCATGTCCTGGCTGCAAGGATACCAAAGGGTATGAAATTATAACTAGTTTTGTAACAACATGAAGCGTTTACATTGTCCAGAGCCCACTGGGACTGGGACTTTGGCGTGTTTAACAGAGAGTCCTTCCCCCTTGTCCCGACAGCCTGGGTATCCTGCGTCCTGTTTGGGTGCCGTCACAGTGGCAAATTTTATTGTTGGCCATGAGAATGGGGATGGCGACCGTGCCTGTGGAAATATCTGCATCGGACATAAATGTCAACACCCGAGGGGAGTCAGGACGAAAAGGAGTTGGCAGGACGAGCAGGCGGTTTTGGTGTGCGTGTTGGTTCCTGTCTAAGCCAATCTGCAATCAGCTGCAACTGCCTGGTTGTCCTGGCCAGGTCTCGTATCTTAATTTTTGTGCCAGTAGCAGTAGCAGTAGCAGTGGCAGGACGAAAAGATGCATTCGAGGAACGTTGCAGACATTTTCGGCCAATTGGCAAAATGGGTCAACCGAAATAAGCACCCGATCCTTGCCACCCACCCACACCAATCCTGGCAGTCGTTGCAATTGATTGAATACGTGATGTCCATGCAAAAAACAAACTTAAAATCCTCCGAAAACCCGACGGACGAAAGTGGTTTTAAAAACGAAATTGCCGCAAAAGCTTTGGCCGTTTGCACACTTTTAATCAATAATAAAACTGGGCTAATACGCGCACTCGGATGGGTATTGACCAGTTGGCGTGTCTAGGCCAGGCAGGACACGGAGGCGAAACAAGGCCAGCGAGGAAGTGCTAGGTTTCCGGCTGCATATTCAATTAAGCCATTGAGCAATTATCATAATTCCTCGAAAAAGTTATGTCTGAATGAAATTTTGGAGCCCGCGAAGCGATTCGCCAAAAACCCGACATGGCGGGGGTCGCTTAACCCACAGGATCCACCTCCAATGCCCGCGATGATTGGTTTCTTTTTTTTGGAATAGTAATTATAAGGAGACACCTTGATATAGATTCGAAATATCGTCGGGTAATTGTTAATTAAAATTTTCGATCGAAATGAGAAAGTCGGGTTGACCGTCGGCCATCGAAGCGCTGATTAATTAATTTTATTTTCAAAATGAGAACCGAAAGGGGGTCCTGGACACTGCAGCTTAATGCGCAAAAAAAAAAGTAAATTTATTATTTAAAAATATTTCTTTATAGAGTGCTCAGGCGGGGGGGCAATGCGTAAATTGAATAAATTTTCGTTAATTGTTCCTGCGCATCTGTGTGTGGGTGCACATCCTTGGTGTCCTTTTCGTGCGGTCGATTTGTGGCATATGAAAAAATATTAAGTGGCACCTCCACAGTCCGGAGTCCGGAGTCCGGAGCCACCCCTTAGGCTCATAGTCTGCCCTTTGACATGCAATACATAATTTTTACGCTATGGAAGCGTGTACCCTGTCCTGCTGGAGTCGGGCTCATCCTGGTGGCTCCTGGCAATTTGTTGCCTTTTTTTTTCGAGCACGGCCACCGAGTTTAATTAATTTACATGGAATTTACAACAACAGAAGCAACAAGAAGAGAGGTCGAGGGGCATCTACAACGGACATGTGAAAGTTTAAACGGGAAAGGTGAAAAATGAAAAATAATCGAATTGACCGACCGACCACGAAGCGATACAAAAATGGCCATCGATCCGTGTGTGCGAGGCCTAACGGTGATTCACATGACATCCGACATTTTCCACAACCGTGGCAGACAGTGTGGCAAGTGGCACGGGCCACGGGGCACGGGGCGTGTGTTGCATAAAATTTTAATTAATGTGACTACAAAATGTGACTAGTGTGGCACGGAGGAAGGCACGGAGGGGCAGGTGATATTTCACGCCACTGATCCAGCGACAGATTAAAGGATACAGACCGTCATAGAAGGAAATCAGGATCAGGACTAATCCTTGGCTCTCAATCATTAGACCGATTTATATATATGCTGCATGCCCCATTGTGTGGCACAACAATAGAGGCAGAAAAAGCATTTAGTTAGAGCCACAAAACATTTTCATTTTCCAGCAAGCAGAGCTGCAAAATATTTTCCCAAAAAAATAAAACAAATCCGTAATCTAAATACGAATTCCTGGCCAGAGCCAGAGCTAGAAAGGATATTTGGCCAAGCATAAAACGTAAGATTTATCTGGTAGGTGCCCTTAACCAGGCCTACCATTCCATTTCATGGCTAAAAGGACGCACACACAAGGACACTCCTGCATACATATGTTAATGGGAAAACATTTCTCTCTCCTATGTCCTTTCTGGTCCTGGCACCGTCCGTATTCATTTATCAAAAATAATATATTAAATTGCCAGCATTGAATGATATTTTAATTTGCATCTTCGTCGTCTCTGAATGTTTCCTTTTGAATAAAACATTAAAATGTGAACATTTACTCTATGTCTATGTCAATGTACGTAATGTTCCCGCTATCTCTGTCTGTGGCAGACTCTATCTCTTTCGCACTCGCACTCTGACAATGTGTGGGTGGGTGGGTGTTTGCCTCTTATCTTTATTTATTCAAAAGATAATTTTATGTGTTCCGCAGTCGAAGCATAAAATTACTATGTCGAATATTGTTTGAGCAAATAAAAACGGAACTGAATAAGAGTCGCATGCAAAGCGGGCGGGGAGGGGAGGCTGTGTGGCACGAGAATCATGCATCACCAAAAAATGGCTGCCTAACTGTATGTGTGTGTGTGACAGGAAATGCTATGCAGGACTAGAAGAGAAAGCGGAAACGGCATCAGGACAAAGTTCATTTACATTTATATGGTCTGCTTACAATGTTAACGCTCCTGTTTGAGTATGTTGAGAAGCTCCCCTACCTTATCCTTATCCAGGACACCCCCGGCATACTGTTTGAAGAGACAGTGAGTCGTCGTCGTCGTCGGTGTCGTATTTGTCTATTTGCTTTATCATTGCTGGCTTTTGCCAACTGATAATCTTTATGGCAGTGAAATATTTAATTTAATAAAAGCTTTCCAATTTATTTAATTTATAGACTTTTGTTGTCTGTCTGGCTCTGTTTGTCTGGCAAAAAATCGACTCAAAAAAGCGCATAAATGATAAACATATATAAAATATGCCAAAATAACAATTGAATTGGAAGAGAGAGGGGTATCCTAGGGATCCTGCTGCTGTCCTGGAAGCCAATAAGCCAGACTTTGCCCTTGTTGTTTTTTTAAAAAAAAACAATACAGAAAGGATACAACATTTCTATTTGGCTAATTGAATACGAAGCCGACACCATTGTCACTCGAAACTTTGCAAAAAATAACAATAATTCCTAACCTTTTACATTTATAAATCCTTTTTTTTTTTTTTTAAATCCTTACCACATTTCAGCGTTTCAATCGTTTTTTATGCGATTTCATGTGAAAATTATTCAGAGCATGAAATTTATATTTTTGTATGAAATGTCGAGTTAGAAAATGTGTCGCGTTATAGAGAGAGGGGAAGGATATTTTTTGGTTTTTGGGTTTTCGGTTTTTGGCAGCCAACTCGGCGCCTTTTGTTATGGCCGCTGATAAATTGTGGCTGATACGCAAAATGCAAAAATAAAACAGAAAATAACAACAGCGAGAACAGAAGTGTGCAACATATTTACAGGACTACATAGAGGGGGGTCCTAGATCCTCGACAGAGCTAACAGTAAATAAATAATGTGGTTAAAAATTTGCCTTCACGCATGTGTGAGTGTGAGTGCGAATGAAGTTTGACTTTGAATAATGTTTGGATTGTCTCTGTCTCTGTCAGAGGCGAGAGACGCGGCAAGGATATGGGGACAACAAGGATAAAACAGAGGCTGTCGCTGCTGCGAAAATAAATCGAGAAATTATAGAACTGTGACTAGTATAAGAAATGGTCTAAGACTCGTGGCTCAGAGAGCGTGGCAAGATATATGGCTGTCAGTTGGGAGGAGAAGCCCCGAGAAGCCACAAACCCATCCCCGGCCTCCTTCTAGAGGTGCCACATGCTTCAAAGACTGGCAACTGCACCATCTGCCGTCTCCAAAGTCAGCAAATGAAAGGCCAAAAGTTGCTCAGCAAACACAAAAAACCAGGAGCAACAAATGGATTAGACCCTGGCAATGACCTAGGAAAACAATGCCAGGATATACAGGACAATCCTGCTTAATAGAGCAGCAGCAGCTCGCCCCTGGCCATGTTTGTTTTGATAATCTATCCAAATTTGTATTCCCAAAACGATGAAAGAAAGGCAACTCCCGGAGAGAAGAGGGTATCCCTCTTCGCCATCATAAAAATTGTTTTCTTTCGTGTGAGTTTTTTATATGCCGATGCCGAAAGTCCTTACTGATGGCCGGCAGGACATAAAAATTGTTTATTAACAAATCAACAGAAATAACAAAACAACAACACAGCCCTGCGGATGCAAAGGCCTGCGACATTGACAAAACATTAAAATCAGCAAAAATTTGTTATTTGTTATTTGTTTTTTTGTTGATTTTGTTGCTTTTGATGCCCGTGGCATTTTTCAAATCGCTCGACTTACGAAAATGCAATAAATTGCAGACGTAGTAGGGATTTTTTCGCATAAATTTTATAAAAAAAAAAAAAACGAAAGAACTCACCGCCCGACCGATGATGATGATGATGATGATAAAAACCGATATATAATATATATATATACTGTACAGTTCCAAAGTAAATAAGAAAAAAATATAAAAGAGTGTGTGTGTCATGGGGCAAGGAGGACCAAGAAGTCGTCCAACATCTTGGAGTTCACAATCACAAGAAAGGAAAGGAATATTTATGAAGAAAAAAAATGCCAAGGCAGCTTGAAGATTGGAGAAGGGTGCTGGGGTTAGGTTGTAGGGCTTCAATATTTATGCATTATGGATATTAGTTTGAACCACAGGAAAAATACCATTAAAAGCAAAAGCATGAAGTCGATTACGCGCCAAAAGCAAAAATTGCAAAAGCTGCAGGATGGGGCAGGAACCGATTGGAAGGACGACGACGAAGCGTTTTGAAACTGACAGCCTTGGAGGCGGATGGATGGAGGTGAGGATGGCATAGAAAAAAATCAATTTACTTGAATTTCTTTCCCCCCGCACACGCACCTCCTTGGGGCTTGAATGGGACAAAGCCTTGAGGACCTGCAGGGGAGGCGGATAGTGGGAGTGGCTGAGCGACAGCAGCATCTGCTCGAGTCCTTCTTACTTCTAGATTGCCAGCGACATTTCGACTGAGTTGCAGGATTATTGTGTGGAGGAGGACTCTCGCAGGAGACAATTTGTTTGACGTGCAACGTGTGGCGAGCGGAACCACCAGCCAAATCTTAAGTCAGCATCCTCGTTAAGGGGAAAAAAGTGTCAAGGCATTTCAAACGTCATAAGTCAGAGTCGAGAACAATATCCGAGATCCGAGATAATAATCGAACCCTTCCAAAAAAAAAAAACGAGAAAGATAAGAACATAAAAAACTCCCTCGACAAAAAAAAAAAAACACTTGGCTTGATCCTTTTAAACCTTGCGCTGTGACGCATAATTAGCCCGAACTAACCCCCAAGTCCCTTTTTATCGGTGGCGACTCGAATCAATCGACCCACACCCCCCGTGGCACTTTCGCCTAATTTATGCCGGGGTAGGGGCTCTCCTTTACACTCTACCGCTTCCGTCCTGGCCGCACATAAATATTCATCATTAATACGCTTTACGCTTTCGCCAGAGCGAGTGTCCGTCCGGCTATTGACAGAGTGGCCTACCCTCTGGCCAATAACCATTTAATTAAAAGAGTTGGAAAAAAGGAAAGCAACTCCCCTTCCCTCCATTGACTCAAATTAAGCGAAATTCTATTACAAAAAAGGGCACAACCCAGCGACCATCGACCAGCCAAACAAAACAAAACAATGAAAGCAAAAACAAACATTTCCCAGTCCAAGTTTCGACTTCAACTTCGACTACGACCACGACCCCACGCACCCATCGTTAATTTTTACGATATGACTTTCAAGTCGTGGAATTTTATGACTTTAAAAGCTATTTTAGAGGCCTCTAGTTTTATTTGACAATGTTTTTCCGGCTTCATGCATAAAAATTGGCGCAGGCTCTGAGCCGGGGCTCCATTTAATGGGTATTTATATGGCCTGCAGGTCGCGCAAGGGTTAAATGTAAAGCCACACACATCGTGGCGGGACTTGTGATAAGGGAAATTGATACAATAAAAAAAAATGGTTAAAGAGCAACCATTAGCCAAGTTAGTTTATCGAAAAGTAAATGCATTCCTCCTCAGTTCCTGGCTCCTTTCGGCTGAGTCATCGATAAGAACTCCCGGTTTTCCATATCAGCCGCTGATGGAATATTAATGAAAAGTCTGGAACCCAGAACCCAGTACCCAGAACCTGGTTTAAGGGTCAGAAATGGTAGCAAATGGAATTAGTAAATGGCCTAAAGACCCAGATAGGGCTGCTCTGATAAAAACCTGTCATAAATGCATTAGCGCGGCTTTTTTAACCAAAAACTTACTCATTAAATTTTGAATCGATTCGAGGCAGGGTCTAGTCGAGTGATTTACGAACCTGTAATGAAAAGAATTTAACAAATTAGTGACATGACTCGACAGGGATATCCTATCATTATTATTCCCCTCAAAAAGTGTTTCGCAATACTTATTTTTTGAATGGTGTGCAAACATTTGCGAAATGCAAAAAGTCAACTTCCGGCTGTAAAAATATGTTTGCACAAGCAGCAGCAGCCAAGGCAAATATTGTCATAATCATCCCGAGCAGGGCCTGGGGGGCATCGAGTATTTGGCTTTGTTTGTTGCATAAATACGAGTGCATTATCTGGGAGAGGGGAGTTGTCATTACAGGAGCTGCTGTGGGAAATGTCACCCCGACAATCCATGTGTTCCACACAATTTCCCGAGTTGAGAGATAGTTTCGAGGGAATCTAACAAATTCCAGTCTTGGCAGGTCTTGGAAGGTCTTGGAAGGTCTCGGCAGGTAAAGGGAAATGCAACAAAAACCTGTATACTTGCATCTTGCATACAACTTTCCACAAGAATGAGTCGCAACCCCTGCCTTTGTTGCCCTTTCAGACAGGTGAGGCAAGAAAATGTTGGATTTTTTTTCTATTTTTTTCTACCATTGATTCAGATTTCATTCGAATTTCTCTGCAAATGAATCGCTGGATAGAAACCTCTAATCAGCAAATGATGCCATCAAAGAGATGCGAAATAACAATGTCATCCAATATCTCGATATTCACATTCGGAATCGCAAATAAATTCGACATCATTATTTTGTAAATCTCCTCCTGACTTTTGTACTTTGCTGGCACTAAGAGTGGCAAATAAAAAACAAACAAAACAAGCCAGGACGAGAAGAAGGAGCAGAAGGATACTCCACTCCACTTCAGCTCCAGCTCTTCCAACTCCAACTCTAAAGTTGGCAAAAGTTTTTCCTTTCCAGCTTCAGTTTTTGGTCCTGCGAGCAACTTTGTTTTGCTTTTTAGTACTTTTGATGACTTTCTGCCGAACAGATGTCGATATAATGCTAAATGTAGTTATACTATATATGCCATATACAGAGAACCAAGCACCAAGTGCAACTACACTTGAAGAAAAATTAGAAAGTTTAGAAAAAGAAAATTAAAATTATGATGCATTTAAAGGTTAGTTATGGCCAAGTTTTAGCCTTTAAACTTAGCATTTTTGGTACTAATTGTATCCAATAGTTTTTTCCAGTGATGTTGCTTTAAAAAGAGAATCCTGGGGCCACTTACATGCAGGCAGTCGCAGCTGGAGTGGCCCAGGACCCAACCGCAGGACCAAAGAGCAACGCGGCAAAAGAGAAAACTTCAATGAGCGACAGGAGCAGGAGCAGGAGCAGAAGCAGGAACAGGAGCTGCTGACTTTACTCTGTTTTGTCCTGGCTCGATGCTACTGCCACTGCCACTGCCTGCACACACACTCATTTGATTTGAAAAGATGCAGGCAGCAGCAAGGACCAAAGACCAAGGACGCAGGACGAATCCAAACAGCCATTAAAGTCGCGTTGAGTCGCAGCAACGTTTTTATTATAAACGACATAACTACGTCAAACCGAGTTAACCAGGAAACCAGGCACTGAGAAAAAAAATGGGTTCTCTCCCTGGGCCACCTTTGTGCATTTTACGTCATTTATTGCAACTTTGTTTCCCGATGAAACGCACTTAGTTGCACCTCCCCCTGGGCAGAGCCACCCGGCGTAGAACAAAGGCGTCCTCCGCCAGACGTTTTTAACAAAATGAACAAGCCCGCCGAAGAAAAGAAGCTACAATGCTACTCCATACTTAATTAGCTGTTTGCCAGTTAAAAATAATCAGCCCCAGCCCCAGCTCCGGTCCAAGCCAACTCAAGCCAAGCTAGAAAGCAAATGAAAGTCAGTAATGAAGAGGAGCAGGAGCAGGAGCAGGAGCAGTAAAGGATGTCCAAGGATGGCAACAAAGTTGCTGTTATTGCTCGGGCTTTGCCTGCATTTTGTTTGTTATATAAAACGTTGTAACAAATTTTTCATTAAAAGAAATCTAGAGATGCAAGAAACGCAAACGAACGAGGGCCATAAAAAATGGCTGTGGCCGGCAAGGAGTCGGAATAAAAATGAAGGAAAGGATAAGGCAGCCGCACTCGAAGGAGTGGATGGAGGCAAATTGAAACCAACTGCGCCTGCAACAAAGATCCCGAGGATAAGTCCTCGGACTTCTTTAAGAAATTTAAGCCAGCGAGAGACGGAAATCAGAGCAGAAAGATCTTAAGTAGGAAACTTTCTAGGCGCAAAGATGAATGGGTTGATTTCTTTCTTAGGAAGATGAAACACATTCATAGAACGGATCTTACTCCAACCACAATGTTGTGACTTTGGGGAACATCTCTTTGTAGAGGCTTTATTAATAGATCACCATAAAAGTCCGATTTCAATGCCTCATGAGTTCTTCATTCAAATGCTAATATCCATCGGGAATGGGGAGTTCCCTTATAGATCCCTCATATTACCAGCTGCGTTACCAGAACTATTAACTAAAGAGCTGGCATAATTAAATGGCGTGATGGGGCCATCGCTACCACCACTCCATGGGGGGATCCATGGGGAAGTGCTCCCATTTCATCATATCTTGACGTCTCGATTTTCTCAATCCCATTCCCAGAGCCATGCCCATTGCTAATGCCATAAATAAAAATCAGTTTATGTGAAGACTCTAAAAAACTTTTCTTTATGCGCTTTACATAAAAATAAACCACACATAGAGTCGGGGTGGAATGGAGATGGGGTCTGGAATGGAAAAGAATCTCCACCTTCTCCAACCACCACCAGCAAAAGATGCGAGATGGTCTTTGATGAGGAGGAAAAAATCCGCTTGAACGAACGTGATATCAAGTTTCGAACATAAATCAAGCTCACGCCCCCGAATTCATATGGTTTGGAACCGCAAAGAGTTCCCTAGACTTTTGCCTGAAACCGAAAACACTAAAAACAACTAATTTATGACACCAAACGACGTCGGAGCACATAGTAAATATTTTTATTAAATATTTTATGGTTTTCATTACACATTGCCACCAATTCCGGCTTGTGCTTTATTAAAGCCTCTGCTTAAGGAACACATGATGCATAAATAAGAAAGCTGATGGGGCAAGGAGGAGGTCTTGGCGACACTTTTGCCGAAAAACCAAAAGCCAAGTCAGCAGAAATCCCCGCAGACTGCAAAAAGTCTCGAATCAGGCCACAAATAAACAAAGTAACTTAGGGGGAGCGAGGCTGGAATCGAATATTAGACGGGTCCTGTACCCTGTCCCAGGCTAATCGATTGGGAGAGTCCTCATCCATGTCCTCACCTTTCCTCTGAAAAAGCAAGAAAAACTTTTATTCAAACAAAAAACAAAAAACAAAATATAATAATATAAAAATAATAAAATGTGCGAAATGCTTTTGACAATTTCATTCAATTTCCAACTTATTTCAACAAATTGTTTGACTTTGTCAACGAGACGAGACGAGACGAGACGAGGAGGAGCTCCTGGAGAAGAACCAGTTTCCAGTCGCGATTTGTCACCGCAGACAAAAAGTGAAAAAGCAATCACATGTGAGCCGAGGAGGAGAGATCCAGAGGGTCGTACACCCGGAATATCAAAAGTACACCCAGAACAACAACAAACAACAAACAACAAATAAACAGCCGACACACAATCGTCTAATTTTAGAATCTTTAAGATACACTCAAAAAGATATCAAGAGTGGAGAACGGAGAGCGGAGAGCAGGACTGCCAGACAGACTGACTCGAGGCCTTGTCATCGTATTAGATGTAATATAAAAGTCATTTAATGACATTGACTGACATTTTGATGTTTCATAAAAAGCAACTCGAGCAGACGAGCAGACGAGCCCGGGACTAGACATGGGACAAGGCGAGGGTGGCAGCCTACCCAGGACCCAGGCACAGGCACAGGCACAGGCACAATAGTTTGACAATAGCAATAAAAGGCCTACCCTGAGCTTCGTCGTGTCCTCGTCGTACTTGTCCTATCGCTGTGGCATCTTCATTGTTGGGGCCAGTCCCTCCCTCCCTTCTGGCAGACAGTTCTGGCATTTCCTGGTGCGGTGCCGCACATCGGCGTGCGAGATTTTCCACATATTCAAAATTAATACGTTGCCTTATTCATATCCTAGACACATTTGTACACCGCCGAGGGAGCCACGTGCTCCCGCCCGCAGCAAAAAGAATCTCTGCCTCAAAACATCCTTCGACTTTAAGGAGTCGCCTCGAAAAAAATGATAAACGCAACGAAGCGCGCCCAGGAATTTTGATGTATGCCGAAAAGGACTCTAAAAGGCACCGAAAGAGGTTCCCTCCGCCATTGTCTCAACACGTTTGTGGCATTCAAAACGACTCCAAGGGTTACTTTAAGGACAAAACTGAAACTCAAGAACTTCTTTTCAACTTCAAGTAGGTAAGAAAAAGTTAATCAAATAAAAAGTTCAACCTTTTCAGGCTTCGTCTTTCTTTTATTAAGATTCTTGTATTAAGATTACCTTCATTATTATTATTTCTTGATATTTCTCAATGAATTTCCAATCGATTGGATTTCTTCCCAGATTAGTTTTCAAGCTACCGAGATTGCAGCTCAAAAGGAGCGCTCCGGTTACGTACTCAAAACCCTTCTTATATTTCCATACAACGCGGCTATTGATGTCCAGGATGGGACAGGCTAGTCCCGTCCCTCCTCCGACTCCCCATGCGATTCAATTAAACTTTTGCCATGTTGCACCGTTGCAAGGCTCCTCCTTTAAGCCGTCTTGGTGGCTAAGCCGCGTTTAAATACCACGCCCCGCTAATCTGCATCGGGAAGCGTCATGCGGAAGGCGGGAAAAACCTTTTAGCGTGCATTAACTGTAGCCCAGGAACTGTGCCAAAAACGAGGAGGAGGTGGTCTGAAATTTTTCTTAAATGCTCGCCGGTTCGCCGGCTTCTTGTGAATTTAATTTCAGCCGCGTAATTACTTTGTAAACACATGAGCAGCGACAAGGGGCTGGAGACTGTGGCAGGGGCAGGTTGCACATAAAAAAAGACTCTTTTTAAGACTCAAAGATAGCCTCGAAATGGGGCAAGAAAAACATCTTTTTGAGGCTAAAAAACGTTTAAATATTTTAATTTTTTTGGAAAAAAAAAGAAATTTCTTTTTGTGTAGAAACCCATAAAAGCTGCAGACGCGGCCGAAGAAAAACTTCCCCCTGCTCTGGGGAATTGGCCAAGTGCTTGAGCCACCAACGGCTACTCGACTGCATCCTGCGGTGGCCTCTGGGTTCCTCCTGGTCAGCGGGTCTGAGTCTCTGTCTCGGTTCTCGGTTCTGGGTTTTCGGTTTTCTGGGGTTCTTGTGCAACGAACCAACCTAAAAAGTTATGAGTGTCTTGTGAGTTTTGTGGCAAAGTGCGGTTGCAAGTTTCCCCTTCCCCTTCTGCAACTTCTGGCTTTTACCTTGGCCATCGCCTCCTTGCTGCTTCGGCTGCTACTTGTTTAAAATTTATGCGGTAAATTCTTAGCGCGCACTTTATGTTCGAAGCAAAAGTTAGGGCTACGTGTAGGACTACTCCTGCTCCTCCTGCGCCTCCTGCTCCTCCTCCAGGCTGGCCACAAAACTATGCCAAGTGTCTGAGGACTCTACGGCGAGGCCCTTTTTCTGGCCAGGTGATAAATTCCTGGCAGGGACTTACCAGATCCAAGGTGTTTGGAGTTGACTTTTTGAGGCCGTCGAAATATTCAATTAAATGTATTGGTTGCTAGCCAATATCCTTTAAGAGGTCCTTCCCAGGACCCAGTTAAGTGCCGCGGCGCAAATATTATTAAAGTTTTTGGTGCGTTTCAGCGTGAAATTGATTTTCATACGCCTGCCCGGCCACAATCAAATTGCCGAAGCATGCACACGTTAAATAGCGCGGGTTGAAAAAAAAAAGGATATATCTGCTCGACACACACACACATCCTGCCCCTCCTCCTGCGTGGTAGCGGCGTGTGTGTGTTTTTAATTTAATAAGTGCGGCATCCATCCACCCACGATATCCAAATACCCATTCCGGTGGCTTTGTTTCGATCGAGCGATGCTCCAGCGAGCGATGCGACGCTGCCATGCAAGTCATGGCATGCAAGTCACATTCTCGATTGCCAATCAGCGTACAATTGAAGCAGCATTAATATAAAACCCGATCTGGGAATGGAAGGGCTTCTGCTACCCAAATGCCATGCAGAAAAAAGATTTTCGTTGACATTTCACAAAAAACAAAAAAAAAGCAATAGTGCAAAGGGGAAATAGTGAGCAACGAGTTGCAAATAACAAACACAGAGATTTGGTTTTGGTTTTCATGCACGTGTAGGTCGGTCGGGGATGCGGTTGAGTGGCAGAGCAGAGATATTTGCCAAAAGGTAAAAATTGGGTAATACTTTTCAGAAACAACTTGCCATCGAAGAGTTAACGAAGGAAATCATTAATGACAGTCCTTAGCGTCTTCCGAAGGCCATAACCAACCATGAAGTAGGAACTCTTGTGCTCTCTGAAACTCCATCGATTTGAAATGGAAAATTACTTTTTTCTCTCTAACCCAAACGAGTCCTGGCATTCCCATTCCCCTCTACTAATCAAAACTAAATGCACAAAACTAATGCCATTAATTCCAGTAGACAAAATCTGAATAGAGAGCCAGAGCTGTGTGCGCTTTTGGCAGCCATAATTGACCCACATCATTAGCCCAAAAGGAAATGAGCTGCCGCTGCTGCTGCTGCTGCTGCTGCTTCTGTGCTGTGCTTTCCAAAAAAAAAAAGGGGCAACAAGGACTCCGCAGCTTTGCCGGACGATGGACCAAAACTTGAGAGAGCTGCAAAAAAAAATTTTATGAAATAAAATTATCTACGCTTTGAAAGGGGATTGCAGATGTTGAAAGAAGGGGGTCCTGCTATTGCATCCCCAATGCTTTATGTGTTGTCCTTGCTCCTCGGCTGCTCCTTGCCAAGCAAATTACTTTGCATAACCATGCAGCATCAATGGACGGAGGGTGGCCCTGAGTGTGTGGCACGTGTATGTGTTTTTTTTTTCTCTAAAGTAAAACAATCCTGGCGCAAACGAGAAACTTGGGACTTCATGATGGGGCACTTAAACTAGTTCAAAAATTTTGCTCCTGCTTTCATCAACGAAAGCCTTTCTTTCGCCGCTCGCCGACGCTGCTGCCATCCTGTCAACCGACGACACACAACATCCTATATACCAGGGGTCGGTTTTTAGGTAAATAAAAACACACACACTACACTTTTTGGGGGCTAAGGACGAAGGACCAAGGGTGGTGTCCTCCATGCGGGTCATAAGAGTCTCTGCTGGCTGTGTTTTGTTTATGGTCTGGGTTTGTGTGAATATTTTATACTCCAGGACGCTCGGCGAACTATACTTTGCTTTATGGCACCCCAAAGTACACAGTGTCTGCTGCAACTATACGCCAGGACTCCCGAACTATCCTGCTGCGAGTGCAGCAGGCGTGTGCCTTGGATTCGATTTTTGTTGACCTTACTCTTGAGGCTTGAAGCCTTAGTATGTGCCGGCTGGGGGCGATGATCTCGCAGCTGGAACCAGCCAGGACTCAGGGATCTCTGAACTCAACCCCGTCCCAGGACAATAAATCCCTCACTCTAGTCAGGCAACCACCCAACCAATTATAAGTAAAAAAAACTTTCCGCTAGCATAATTTTGTCCAGTTCGCTGGATATTTTCACTTGGCTGCTCCTGCCAACACCTTTGCTCGAGCTGGAGGTCGGGAGGGTTAGGAACCCTAGTTTTTCTCCAGCCATTTGTATGCAAACCCTGGAGTTGTCGAGGAGGAAGAACCAACCCATCTCCAGGACTGCTCCGGCTTCCCTCGGCACAAAATATATACTCCTGAAGATGCTGGAGTTGGAACTAAAGCTCGTCCTTGTGATGCTGCTTCGCCTCCTAAATTTACCTTAAATGTCATTTTGTTGAATTTTTATTTATTTAGACTCCCTCAGGGCTTACCGGGCCTCGTCTTGCGCAGACGCTGCAGCTGCACCTTGGCAGCTCCGAAGCCCGGGATGCAGTGCCTCCTCCCCAGACTCGTCGCACAGGTACTTTGTTTGGCAATTTATTTATATTTAAATTTCCACCTCAAAGAGTGTTTAGTTTTTGCCTTGAGCTCGACTTACTTTCCTTCGGTTGGGAAAGTTTCTCTTTTTTTTTCTTTTTTTCGCCTGCGGCCGAGAAATAGTGTCCTGCCGGGCGAGATAACTTGTTGTCGCCACATCCTCCGAGTCCTTCACCTGCCATCTGCCTTCTTTCGGCTTCCTTTTGTTACCGGCAGCCAGGAGCTGGGAGCTGGGAGCAGGCTCATCCCATCCAAGTTTTCGGCGCCACTTCCTGTTCGATATTCAAAAAGATTCCCGTTCTAGGCAAGTTTTGGGAAACTTTTAATCAACTCCAGTCGAGATCCAGATTCGGAAAGAGACCCCAATCCCAATCCCAATCCCAATCTATTCGCAAATACTAATTTCTGACCAAGCGGGATCCATTGTCATTGTCACCGGAGGTGCCTCACTCTGAGGTTGCCGTTTCATAAACTTTAATCGAAATGTTTTGCCTCGCCGAGAAGCAGCAAAACTTTCGCCACTTGCCACAACCTGGGAGTGGAGTGTCTGTCATCCCTGCCATCTCCCTGCCATCCTCCTCCTCCTATCCTTCATTTCCCACAACCCCTAGACAGAGTCTCCTGGAGCTCGGAGCTCGGAGCTCGGAGCTCGCCTGGAGCTTTTTTCACTATTTATCATTGTCAACTTGAGTGCGACGTTTGGCGCTGCTGCTGATGCTGCCTGAACTAGTAGCTGATGCAAGCGACGTTGCCTCCGTTGATTTATCTTTCCGCTAAGCAGATGTAACATTATACGCCACAAATACATCCGCCGCCGCTGCCGCTGCCGCCGCCGCTTTCTGGCTGGGATGGAACGTCGCAGAGCCTCTGGGGTGCTATATTTCGTGTATTGTCAAATGGGTGAGAAGGGAGAAGACCCCAAAAAATACCCAGAACTCAGGCTCAGACCCAGACTCAGACCCAATGGTCAAAGTTTTTTGTGGTGCGGATGTGGCTACCTGACGGCTTCGTCAAGGAGGCGCCCCTGAGAGCCAGGAACCTCTTACCCCCAGAAGCCAAAACATTCTACTTACCTCTCGCTGGTGTTTGAATTTTTTCAACAATTGCCGCCAGCAGAAATGTCGATTCAAACCGAAAACCGAAAAAGAAACTAAAAATATATAAAGACGCGATAAATTCCCAGCCATGAGCTGGCGGCGGGTCAAAACCTGGGCTCGGCCCGGCCAGAAAGACCAGAAAAAGATTCCATTCGCAGACCGTAGACAGGCCAGAGACTCCCCCAGCATCCCCCGGTTGTTGCTATTATATTTATTATTATTTTGCGATTCAAACGAAGTGATATAAATGTGTCACGTTTTGCGAGTTCACACATACTCCAGGCCCCATTCCAAAGCTAAAGCCATACAGGTACGTACTAGCAGCCACAACAATCGGCCAACACCAACAGGCAACACCAACACCAACGCCTCCTTTTGTTTTCCAGGCCAGCCCCTCACGCTTTACTCTGATTTTTACTCTACCAAGCGAGGGGTATGAGTCTTGTAGTCGGAAACCCTGACTTGGTTAGGAAAATACCTTCCCAAATGACTCACTAACTCTGGCCAGTTAGGGTATCCGAGACATTCCATATAGCCTTTTGTTTCGCTTCGCCTTTTCGACTGCTGCTGCTGCTGCTTTGGGGGGTTTTATTTTCTGTTTCAGTTTCTTTTGAAAGTTTGCGCAACAATTTCGTGAGCGCTGGAAGATGATTTGTGTTTCGAACTGAACTCGACTGGTCGGGAGTATCCAGTGAATCCGAGGAGGAGTCCCCATCAGATACACGTCCAGCGGGCAGGTCTCCTGCCTGCCCCTCGACAAGCCATGCAGCATTGTTCTCCTCTTCTCAGACTCAGACTCGGACTCGGACCTACTCCTGTTCTTTCCTTGGCTTTGCTTTGGCATTGCCAGCCTGATTGGCTTCTTTGCATTATTCCTGGGCCTCGTATCAGTTACTGCTGATCAGCATTAGCACCTCTGGTGGAGGGCCTCTGGTGGAGGGCCTCGGCCTCGCCTTGTGAATTGCCGGTACGTGTTGGTTATGAGGAAGAGGAACCATCGCATTCGCCATCGCATTGTGCATCTGCAAGATACTCGATGGTGGCTGGTGGTGGAGTAAAAATATTCAGCATCTGGCACGTGGAGTGGGGGCGGAATGGATGCATCTTCGAGTCGAGTTTCGAAACTTAATTCGAGGCAGGCAAGTGGCCGATTGATCCATGTGTGCCGGAGCCCGATGTGAACTGCATCTAATTTGTGATAATCTGTGGGAAAGACAGCGCGAAGAATTGCTTTCTGGACTAGAGCAGTTGTGGGAAGAATTCCCCGAAGAAGTCTTTGATTGCCAAATAAATATACGAATACCTATCGAATCCATTGTGCCACCTGCCACCTTGCAGCCTTTATAATTGAGCTTAACCCTGCTTAAACCTTTTGGGTTGCCTTGGCAAGCAGACAAACCGCAACCCAATCAACTTTCCTTTCCTTTCCTTTCCCCAAGCAACCCCATCACACTAATTGTATGTCCTGGGTTTGACTTTGTCGGGTCTTATCCCACCCACAATCCTTTTTTTTTCTCCAAGACCAACCCCCCCAAGACCTACCTGTCGTTTGTTTTGTAATGCAAATCTTTTGCTTTCATCTGCTTGTTATAAATCGAAAGCTATTAACCAACAAAATAAAGGGGAAAGAATTCGCATTTCTATGCCAACAAGAGGCATGCGGCATGTGGCATGTGGCATGTGTGTGGGGGGGATTGTGTGTGTGTGTGTTATTTGCATTTGAATCATTCGTTTGTGCGAAATCAGATTAAATCGTATAATCGAATCTGATGCTTTATGTACCAACCCGATGACAAAAGACCCAATGCAGGCGCTGGAGCAGCCAATCAGATGGACATCGTGCCAGAAATTTATATATAAAAATCAATAGCATTGAAAATCCTATGCACATAAGCCTCGGCACGTACAAAACGTTTCTGGTTCTGGAAAAAAAAAACGTAAAAAAAAGCGACCCCGAAAAAGCAACCACGGGAGCTACCAGAAACTTTCGCCAGACACATGCGGCGGGAAATACTTTTCAAAGTGAATCAACAAAGTCGGAAAAAGGGTTTGGGTTTGCGTTTGCGACTCTCCTGTTGAATCCTTTGCCGGAAATCGCAGAAATCTTTTTGTCTCAGCTGATCAAAAAACAGCAACAAAGCAAGGCTTCTTTGGGTTGAAAATTCAAATTAACTCGATCATAAAAGCCTAGATGAGACTCCTCGACTTGGGTCCCAATCCCATCCTGTTTGCCTTACACTTTGCGCTACATTTTAACTTGAAATTAAGTTTGTGTTCACGTAGCAAACAGAACAACGAAAACAACAACAGCCCAGGACGGGATTTGTGGGGAAACCTTTTTCTTTTCTGCCTTTTTGGCCTGGCTTGCACTTTTTTTTGCCGCCTCAAGTGGCCTCAAACGGCATTCGAGTTCGTCTTCGCTGTGAAAATAGTTCGTTAGCCTTTCCAAAAGCCCGAAAAAAAACCCGAAAAAAAACCAAAAAAGAAGCAAAACTAAATTTTGTTTTTACCCTCAGACTCCCTCTCAGATTCCCCCTCAAGAAAGGGCAAAAGACTTTGTGTGGGTGATTGGTTTTGAGGCGAAACCAAATTATTGGCATTTATTTCTCGGTTTTGACTTTGTGTTTGTGCTGCAGAAACGTCACAACTGAAGCATCTAATAAGCTTACAGGGGGAGCCAGGAGAGCCGCCTAATTAGCAGCCTGAATGCGCTAAGACTACAAAAGCAGCAGGAGCCGGCAGACGGCAGGACGAAGCCCTCTGGGGAGAAGGAATCG
Organism: Drosophila vallismaia; assembly: GCA_035047325.1. Lineage (NCBI taxonomy): Eukaryota > Metazoa > Arthropoda > Insecta > Diptera > Drosophilidae > Drosophila > Drosophila vallismaia. Next base: position 22,665,047 of record JAWNPU010000055.1, on the reverse strand, counting down.
CAAAGTTTTGGCAAATTGAAAATGCGCAAAACGACTTTGACCAAATCTCCAGAGCCCATTGGCGAGTTCCAAAGCTGACTAAGCGATCCATGTCCTGAGTCCTGAGTCTCTAAGCTAATCCAAAATTCCATTAAACCGAGAAACACAGAAATGAGCAAAGCTGACGATGATCTACATTTTGTAGCATTTCAGTTTTTAGTTTCTTTCAATGATTTGCCAGCTCGCAGGATAACCCGAGCAGAACAAAAGGACTTGTCAAACCTATGTCAGAGGCAGCTAGGTATCCGAAAATGTGCCAAATCCGATCCCAAAACCAAAACTGAGGCCATCCCCTGAGAACACACATCACCCCTAACCCCAGAGTCCTGTGTCCTGCCAGAGATCCTCAGCTGTTGCTGCTGTCTGGCTGGCTGTTGTTTTCTTCTTTTTTTTTTATTCGTTTTTGTTCAATTTGAATGATTTAACATAAAGCGAAAAGGTAAAGCCAGGAACACCCCTCGCGTAGATCTCTTTTCTGTTGCCATTGTTGCCTCTTTGGCTTCTTCGGCCTTATAAGTGCGAATCTCTTCTTGCAACACGCGGCCAACGAATTTCAATCGTCGTGAATCATGAATAATTCAAAATCATCATTACCAACACCTTTTGAGCCGGGCCTGGGAAACGAAACCAGGGCCAGGAGACTGGCGGCTGGAGACTGCAGACTGGAGGCGGGGCAGACGGCACGCGGAGTGTTGCCCAAAATGTTCACACTTCTCAGAGGCAGCCAAACAACACAACTTTTGCTCAATCTGCAGTCCGGGCTTTTGGAGTGGACAATGTGGCGAGGGTGCGCGATGGTGGCAAGCATAGAGGGCAGGCGGCATGCCACGGACGGCGGCGGAGAGATGCCGCTCAAGTGCTAAAGTGAGGCGGATTACTAAACCAGCATAAGCAAAAGCTGTAGCTGAAGCTGTAGCTGTAGCCGAATCTGTGTAGCAACCACCACGAGCGTAGACTACTTGTGCAGCATCCAAAAAAAAACAAGGGAACTCGAGAAAAACTTCCACAGAAAGGTGACTCTCCAGACCGACTTCAAAAGTGCCCTAAAAAGAGGTAGAGTACCTAAAAAATATACAGAATTTCGATTAATATTTAATCATTATTAATCATTATCAATATTAATATAGTTTAAGAGTTTAATAATCCATAAATACCTTAAGTAAGCAAGCGAAATAATGGATGGTAGTCACTTTTAGCCAAAAACTTGGTTACTTTTCTAGATCTAGAAGGAATATTCTAAATATTCTGTTTATTTTGGTTAGAAAACTGATTTCCTACAAAGTTTTGTGTCCAAAAAAAACACTTAATCTTGTCTCTAAATGAATTTTGAATTGAATTCTGAAAGAATTTTTAAATGCTTTTCAATTCCCCGAAAATCAAAGCTTAGGCATTCATGAATCATTCGATTTATTCAAAATAAATAAGCTACTGAGCATTTTTCAGCGGCTTAAATGTGTCTCCGATCTCGGTTGAGTCTTTCCCGGAACCACAATAACCTCTCCTTAGGGTATCGAAGAAAAAGACTAAAAAATCGACTAAAAAGACCTCCGCCCCCTGGCACTCCCTGGCCAGAGGAAGCTGGTTGTTGTTTCAACGTCTATTGTATTCCATCGTCGAAATATGAGGCACGACTCTGGCATTAAACTTCAAACTAAATAAAAAAAAGACTAAAAAACGGGCGCTGAAAAATGCCAAAATGCAGCCGTGGCTGTGGCTAGGACCCTGGTGTTGGCCAGGCCAAGAAGAACAATAAAATGTGAAGCCAGGAGGAGCGAAAAGATAAGCAGACGAACGATGGATGCTGGCGAGGATTGGACTCCAAGACAGGGCCACTTCAGACTACGCGATGTGCAAGTGTTGGCAAAGAAATAAAAGTTGCTGACCTTAAGCCAAGCCTGGGGTCTCCGTCTCCGTCTTTGTCTATGCAGCCGCAGTAAAGTTTTTATTTTTTTTTTTTTTTTTTGCTCTTCCTGCAAGGATATGAGGGATAAAAAGTTACTGCTGCAGTTTGCAGTTTCCACCAAGCGACGGTGGCAGCTGTTTAATAAGTTCAAGCAATTAAAAGTGTTTCCAAAGGTTGCCAAAGAGGAGGACCAAGAGGTGGAACTCCTTCTAGTCGTAGACATTAATAGGCTGCCAGGAGGTAACATTCAGAGGCAGAACCTGATTATGGCGTTGGCTTAACGATGTGAGGATCATAAATGCATCTTAATGATCAGAACCTGGACGAGGACGTGTCTTCAAGGTCCTTTAACTCAAAGAATATAAATTGCAGAAACAATCTCCTCTTCTGCGTATCAAAAGCAGACTTTCTGCTCTGCACCAATTTGGGTCATTAAAGTTCCCGAGAGAAACACCAACAGAGAAAACTTTGCCGCCAAATGCAGCCATTAAAAGTGCCAAAAACAAAATAATTTCCACCAACCATCAACCAGCAACAACAATCAACTATTAAAAAAGGTAGCCTTGCCATAAAAAGCATAAAAATAATGCACACACAAAATCAAACATAAAATTAAATTAATGGCCTAAGCACCATCGGGGGCGGACACACCCCACCCAAAAAAAGGTTCAAAAATGATGGAAAAAAGTAAAAGAAAAGACTGCCCGACTCTCTCTCGGCGATAAATTGGATGTTTGCGAGGATATATACGAGTATTTCTCCGATATTTGTTTACGAGCGGACTTTTATATAGCCAGCTGTTGGGGTCGAGTCGAGAGTCCACCCATACCCCAATCCCGTCGAAAGATAAACGTTTCCTCCGCTAATTCGAGTCTTTGTCACGTCTTACCATATGGAAATATTATTTGTAAATACTTTTATGTTCCGTACGTGACCAGGATCCGGGACCAGATCCGGGAAGGGGGAGGACACATGTGGGGGCCTGGGGGTCACTTCATAGAGTGCGTAAAAAGCTGCCAGAGTTCAACTTTGTTTTTTTTTTATTGTGGCGACGAAATCAAATAAAGCGTTTCTCCTCCTTCCTCGTCCTTTGGCTCGCAGCAAATTTGGCAAACGCAAATCCCTCGAAGAGGCAGAAATGTCATCATAAAATTGCCAGACGGCTTAGCGACGGAAGCGAACGAATAAATAAAAATTATTTCCAGATGACATATCAACGCCTCGACTCGCTCCGATGCTGACACCTTGAAACCTTAAAACCCAAAATGCGCTTACAAATACAAAAAATGTTGCGTGTTCGCCCCCGAAGGAGCCAAGCGAAATCCTCTCTAAAAAAAAAGGAAACCGAAAAAATAAGCAGAGCCCAAATCCAGGACCGGTACAAATTGAAACGTTGAAGAAATTACAAAACTGTGCAGTATCGCAGACTCGAGAGGATGGAGGCAGACTCGACTGTCAGTTGCCTGGGCTTGCCGTCTTCCCGTCTTCCCGTCTCAGACGTCAACTTAACGTGAATAATTGTCTAAATCCCAACGACAAACACTTATTGTCCTGGATTAGCAAGGAGCCAGAGAAGAGGAGACAGAAGAGAAGAACCGAACGCAAACTTTTCAACATTTTTTTTTTTTCCATCTCCTCCATTGTTCCTTCGAGCCGCGCACTACTTTAGGCCACTGCCACCGTCGTGGTATATATGGTATGAGTTTCGGGATTTATTCAAAGCTCAGACTAGAAACTAGACTAAATTCGGTTCTCGGCTTTTGTTTGTCCAAGGACTCTCATCTTTAATTGCCAACGCAGGAGTATCCTTTTTACCCTCTGAGCTCGTCTATTTGCCTGACCTGAAGGCTTTTCCCAGGTGGCGCTATAGTCCAGGTCCAGGTCGGTTTGGTAAGCGTTTTAAATTTAACAAGCTTCCAGGTACGTAGCTCTCCTCCTTGGTCCTTCCTTCTGTTTACCTTCTGCATTTCTTTGCGTTCAATTAATTTGCTCGCAATTTGGTTGGCAAAGAATCCAGGAAGACGACGCAGTGCCTCCGTATAGATGGTGTATATCTTGTTACTCAAAGACAAAAAGCAAACTTTAAGTAGCATAAGTAGCAGACTCAGGAGAAGAACTCAATATGTAAAAAAAAGGAAAAATTCTCCAGGAGCTTTAGTAGCTCCCTGGTTCCCTGGGGGAGGCAAAAACTTGCTCCAAACTATTCCGGGAAAAACCCCTTTCACGCGGCATGGAAAGTTTTCCAAGCAGCCAGGAACCAGCAGGTGAGCATCGGGAACTTTTCGATTTCATTGCCAGCCTCAGAATGCAGTGTCCTGGCAGCCATTGCAGCGATTCGAACTTTTGCGAAACATTTATGGTTAGCAAAGAATGTGTTGTGTATAATATCCAAGCTATCGGCTCTACGAACCCGAACCATTAGGGTTATTGATGCTGGATGCTCTCTGCGTTGATACAGGATCTGTGTTAATATATGGAAATATGGTTGGTTGCCAGGACCCTACACAAAACTCTATTCATGCTTCATTAACTCTTTACCCGAAATTTCTTAATTAAAAACGAGTCCTAGCCTCGACCGGGGAGTGCATTCAATTCCCAAAATCCAAAACAAGGCAAACAATCCACATTCGTTTACAATTGCCAGTTGGCTGCGAAGGATTAGTTTCAGATTTGTTTGCCTCGCTAACAAGGAGGGAGCAGCCAGTAACCCTAAATCCGAAACCGGTTATCGGCAGGACTGGCAGGACTGCCTGCCTGATACATACAAGGACTCGCAAGTCTATGCAAATCTATGGCAGAGAGCGGAGAACAAAGTTTTTAACACGCCGTGCAAATGCTGACTCGGACCAAAAAGGATATAGGAGATGATATATATATATATGCAAATGGCATTTGAGAGGGTCGTCGCCTGCTGCCGGTAATGTCCTTCAAGCAGGCCTACGCCTGCTACTGCTACTGCTACTGCTACTGCTCCTGCCGAGCTTTTAAAAACTTTCAGCTCTGTTAAGAAGAAGCCAGCTTCAAGCACAACGAATTTCAATTAATAGCCAGCGACAGACCAACAGACCAACAGACAGACCGAGAGCCATTTCCTGCCAGTGTCCTTTCACTTCCTGCCGCCTGCCGCCTGCCGCCTGCCGTCGGCTGACACTAAGCCCAAAGGCTACAATCAGCTCAGCTCTGCTGTGTTGGACCACCAAGTTCACTAGACAATTTATTTTTGCTTTCGATTTTCCAAGCTGTCAGTTCACGCTTAAATGCGCACAGTTCAATTTAAAATGGGTAGCCCAGGACATGCACAAGGATACACGGATACGCCCCTTGCTCTGCTCTCTACACTTTTTTTTTTGCTGCCACCTCCTCGTATCTGTTTCCCTGCTGCCTGCAGTCGCATTCACAAACTGGGTTAAGAGGTTGTTATCCTTATGCCGTGTTTTTGAAAATAGGCAACCAACTTCGAGGCTTCTGCCACCGCTCCTGCTCCTCGTCCTCGTATCCCTTTGGTGGCCTGTTTGTGATGCCTTTGCCTCATATCCGCTGCAGACACACGAAACGTCCTGGCAGCCAAACCGCAGAGGGAGCCGAAACCCAGAACCAAACCCAGAACCCAGAGCCAAAAGCAAAGAGAGAGTCCTAGATGATCACAAGGATTCCATCATCATCATCATCATCAGGATAGTGATGATGAAATTATGAGCGCAAAAGCATTTGCATTCATTATGTATCACATTTTTTTCCAGCTCCTCCACTGGAATCCTGCTCGGCTGCTCTAGAAATTAAACTAACGCCGCTCGTTAGTCTCAGTCGCATCTCCGGAAGGGGTTCTGTGTGTTCCGAGTCCCTGGAGTGCTTATACGCCGGGGCTTTAAGGATACTGCGCGAATCGACTTGCAAAGCGTTAATGGATTTTTTTTCGCCATCTCTCCCGCCGGTTTTCCTTTATTATTTACACTTTGTAATGCGGCACGTATGCTGCCAGTTGGGTTGCAGTTGCATTCAATTTATTATTTGAATTACTAATTAGTATTTAAGGATAAAGGATAAAGAATAAAAGGATAAAGTATGAGGGATTTAATAAAGAAAAGACAAACCTGCATTCCATTTACCAAGTATCCTTCTTCTAAGACTCTAAAAAGGCTCCTTTAGAGGTGCTTTTGCATTCAATAAACAAGTTTTAGACGATTTCTTTATCCTTTAACAAAAGGACCTCTTTTTACAGGACCTATTTCTTAAAACATTTATAACTTGATTATCGCTTGATAACTTATTTTTTTTGTTGTGCGTTAAATGCATTCAAAATCGAATTTATCCTTTAGCCAGGCTCGGCAGAGATGAGATGCAGAGATCCTGGTAGCAGAGCAGGGCCACTTTTTCGTCTTCTTTCGTCCTAAATGATTACACTTAACTAGATTTGCATATATTTAAAAACATTTCCTTGTGCGCACGCAGGACCTCAACTCACCGACTCCGACTCCGACTGTGTTCTGTGCACAAAAGGATTATTAAGGAGCTTCATATGTAAATGAAAAGCAAATGCACAGGACAACGACGACAGAAGTGAGACAGATAACCTGGAAGCCACAGTTTGGCAAACACGGGCAGCCAGGCTGCCAGGCAGCCAGGAGGAGGAACCAGACAATGTTTGGCCTGGGATCCTGCAGGAGGCAGGGTGGCTACCCTGGAAAGTAGGTGAAAGCCAGAGGCAGAGACGGAGACGGAGACGGAAAGCCAACTGAATCCTCGCTCTCAGCCGGCACCCGTTCGTTGGCCCGTAATTTATGCTTAAGATAAAGTCCTTGAATAAATACATGGAAAATCCTTTGAAATTGAAATTAAATACGAATATCATCTTTTTTTTTTTATCCTCGTACGAGGACGAAATGCAGACAAAAGAAAAGGCAAACGGGAAATGAAATTAACATTTGAGTGCGCTTTCCCCAAAATTAAACGAGACTCCTACATAAGCAGGATCAGAATGGGTGTCCTGTCCCCACACACACACACACGTCCTTGTATTTATTTATTGAAGCTTCTTGTTTGGGGTTTTTAGATATGTGAGCCATCTTATTTAGCATTTTTGGTATTTTTGGTATTTTTGGTCCTGAAAATCCTCATAGATTGTGTGGCAAAACATTTTTCTTAGCCATTTGCCATATGAAATTAATTTTACAGTCAGGCAGGCAGGCAGGCAGATGCAGGCAGCTTTTTGTGGCAAATAAACAGAGAGGCAGATGCGGCAAGGGAGTTGGAGTTGCGGTTACCTCCGGAAAATAACTGAGAAAATTGGAATTGGAATATATCTAAAGAAACTTTATTTAAATCGGTCTTGAAAAGTAATAAAATACTGAGTAAGTTTTCGCTTAGTCTGTACAATCCTTTGATATCCTGGACTAGAGTCTAGACTCTGGATAGTTTTAGAAAATTAAGCTGTTTTTATCGTTGACTTGCGTGGCAAGTTGCTTTCTTCAGAGTCAGTTCTGTTCCTGAATCGGTTTTTTTTTGATTTCCAACAAAATTAATAGAAAACTATAGATTTTTGTTCAATAATTTTCTACTCATAGAATATAAATTTGTTTTCGGTTTTCCATTCGCCCCTTTGGCAAAAGTTTTGTTATTGGAAAAGCAAACATATTTCCATTGAATTTTTAATTTGCGGCTGGGCGAGGATATGTGGCTAGTGGAAAGGACCCTCCCAGGCATGCCTACCGGGCTTGGGCATAGAAAAGCAAAGCACAAAAAATTAATTATGAAACATTGTTGGAAAACATTGCATAAATATCAATGCAAAATGCAATAAACAAACAAAAGGATTCTCTTCTCTTCACCTGTAAATGGGTTTTGAAAGTGATTTTCAAATCAATGCAAATAGTTTACAAACATTTTCGGAAACAGGACGAAACCAGGAAAATAATATCCCCAAGCATCACGAATAGTATTTGAAGTTTTTATCAATTTTTCGGCAGTCAATCGCGAATTTCCAACTCGATTTTGTTACCTCATCGATTCAAATGGCAACTAAACCCTTCAGCTCATCTAAAATGGGGAGAATAGAGGTCGGGACGAGGGCCCATAGGCCATATAAATTTCAATCTATCATTTATTTAAGTCCTAGGCTAGTCCTGGCGTTCGTACCGTCCCTCTCATTGCCATAAATCCCCATCAGAGATACGCGTATATTTATTTACTGCAACTCGCACAGATATTTTCGTACAAATACAAGCCACTCCCACAGCCACCCACGCGGCAAGGACCTCGCTGGGTGACAAAAATTGTAGCCAAAAAATAAAATAGATCTTCCTGCCCCGCCCCACGGCACTGCCACAGCACTGCCGCCTTATTTCATATTTTATTTGCGACTTTTTATTTCTAGTTTTTTCCTGCTGTTCATTTTTCCTGTGTAAATATTTTGGAAAATGCGTTTTTTTTTCTTTATTCCCGAATGGCGACTGTCGAATGGCGACCATTGTTGTATCCTTTCCGTGCACCTCCGTAAAAGGATTTTTTTTCGCCCGTTTGGGCTGCCAATTTTTATGGTTAAAATATTTGTGTTGCTCTTGTTGGGGCATGTGGCAAGAGGCAAGGGGAGAACTGCTAAAATATTTATGACAGACGCCGGGCCTACGATATTTCAATATTCAGCTACAGATAGGAAGGGATCGTAATGTTTGGTTTGTAATTAAACAAAAAGTTTCATTGAAAATGTAAGAAATCGAAATGAATTTTGATTGCCCTTCATTAGGAATAAAATGTCAATCAATGAGATCTTATAGGGGTTACCCTTCGATTTCCATATCTCAAACTCTATATTATACATTTTTGTTTCAAATTCAATTCAAGGCCATGGGGGATACCGACTTTTTCCCCGAAAACTTTTAATTACCCATCTGGATGCTCTTGTGTTTCCACACCGTGTTTTGCCTTGTCTCGAAAACTTTTCCCCAAAAACTAAACTTTACGTTCAATTTCTGACTCTTTTGGGGAGTACAACGGGTAGAGTCCTACAAGTTAGCAATTTAAACTTTTCATATCCTTCGATAATTAACTCTTAATAATCCTTGAAAGCTGCTTCTACTTTCTACGTTTTTTTCGTTTTTTTCCTTTCTAGGATTCAGAATGCAAAACTGCAACAGAAAGGAAACAGAAATACTGATTGAATGGCATTCCATTGAAGTTGATGGATGCATTAAGAGAGGTTCGTCCTTTTCCTTCTTCTCCTCCCAGGACCAGGATAGGGTTTTGCGGTAACCGAAAACCCACACACAAGACAAGCCCAGAGAAAGGACTGTAAAGACAGAGACGGAAAGCTGGATGTGCAAGGCACACATATATCTGTATAATGGATTGCACTTAACATGCCACACACAGCAACCGCAAGTGCCGCCGCAGGTTCCCTGCCTCCCGCCCTCTCGCTATCCATCATTTACACGAAACTCACCTGGAGTCTGGAGTCTGGATTCTGGAATCTCCGAGTCAGAGCTATTGGAAAAACTTTGACTATCTATCTATCGTAATCCCGGCAGCGTAACGTAACGTAACGTTGTCTAATCCTTTTGTTTACGTTTATGGTAATCCACAGTGCAAGAGCGCACACCCACCTACGTTTCACCCGCGCACAGTCAGACACGAATTTGCATTTGAAGTGGAATTTAAATTTCGGCACACATTACGTGGGAGGCATGTCCTATGTCCTGTGTCCTAGTCCTTGGCAAGCGGAAGCGTAACGGTAGCGCGGTTAACTGTTAACTGCTCGCATCGCGTAACGTGAAACGCGTTACGCTCAGTGCTTAGCCAAGCGTCCCTTTAATGTCCTGGAATTATTGTTGCCAGGATTTGCCGGCTCCTGTCTGTTTTGATTTGATTCGCAAACGCTAAGAATATTGCACTGTGAAACCGCTTTTGATACTTTAACAAATATTCTATTTACACAATCCTATTCACGCACTTCGAATCTCCGCAAGATCCGTCTTCGTCTTTCGTGTTTTATTTAAAAGATTTGCTTCTCGTGTCCGGCGCTGTGAAAATCGCAGAAAATCATCCGCCCCGTGTACCGTTCGCTCAGAAATTTCGAAACTAACTGAAAAACTGGATTTGAAGTTACTTGGCCCGTACGGGCCACCTGGCCAGCCTATTCACGAGATATCACGAGAGTAACAAGAGTGACACGAGGGAGCGAGAAGAGAGTGAAAGTGCTGCGGGAGAGCAAAAATACACTGAAAACAATTACCTTATCTTGCGTTACTAGTTAAGTGAATTATTATTTTGTTAAAATTGCAGCACTTTTAAATTAAAAATTAATAAGATATGATACCATACATATTTTCTAAATATCAGTTCTTACATTTTATATCTTTGAATTGCCAAAGAAATTTGAAACAAACCAAATCACAATGTGGAAAAATTGCTATTTAAATGGAGTACTGTATAACTTACTTAATAATTTATATTTTAACCAAATTAAGTGATCAATTCATATTCCCAGAAAAATCATAGAGCAACACAGAGTGAAGCATAATTTTTTCCAGTGCAAAATGAGAGCAGAATGTTATTGCGCAGAAAGAGAGGACCCACTCCCGCCTCTAGTTAACAGCAAACACGCTCTCGTTAACAGGGCTTTCCCAACAGCGGCAGGTGCATCTGTTACGGAAATTGAAATGCCAGACGAGAAGCAATTGAAAAGGTTCAGATGCCATGCACGTAGGCTAATTACCGCAATGTAAACAACATTTTTGAGCGGCACAATGCAAATGAACATTAGACAAAAAGCAATTGTTTTCGGCCCGGAAGGGGGGCGGCACTCTCAGGCTGAGCTTTTATTAATTCTTTTTTTTTTTTTTGGAGCCTATTTAACATGCCAGATATGAAGAGTCATTCAGGAAATGGGGCTTGGCTCGGGAATATTTAAATGGCTAATGGAATAGCCAACAGGTTATGGTTTCAAAGCCTAGATTGGCTTTTCTTTCAAAAACTTCTTTAAGCGATTCGTGAAAAGTTTCATCAATCATTTTGAATAAAAAAGGAAGTTAATAATAAAGTTTTTCATTCCCGAATTTTTATCTTCGGTTTGCAAATTCTGAACTACTTACCTTTTACCCGCCAAAGCAGTTATTTCAGCCATATCCATGGCGTTATCCAGAGCCCACCCAGAGCATTAATGTTCAGTTTTGAGCCACATGGGAACGGATTTGGCTCATAAACTTGGCCCACACTTAGCGTTTTCAATCATACACACACTAACAGCAGTTAACCGCACCCATAACAGGGCTATAAAGTGCACGGCTGGCTTTTAGCAGAGTGTTAGCGGCGTCATTAACATTAACATTTCGAATTCATGGCACAGCATACAGAGCGCAAAAACGGGCCATTAACAGCAGAGCGGCTCTTAAATTGATGGCTCTCAGTTGGACCGTTAACATGGCGCAATTGAGATGTTAATGTTGTCGTAGGTTAACATGTAAACAATGACGCAGTTGGAAGCTCTGTTAAATGGTTGAAAGCCATATTGCCGGCATAACAGTCTCACGCCATTAATATTTAATGTGTTTATCTGCCTTAAATATGACTGAAGAACAATCTTAAAATCAAGTTTTGCTTATTTCATAATCGAGATGATGCTACCTACCCGTTTTCCTTTGGCTGAGCTCAGTAATAAGCAGTTCACCTTATTAAGGGAAGCCCCAGAAATTCCTTAACAGCATTCCACCGCCAACCGCAAAACAATGTTAGCTCTGTTCAACTCTGTTAATGATAAGATGTTTCAATTTCAACCGGCTTCTGTTGTTCAATCACAGAGAACCCTTCAAACCGGTTTTGGTCCTGAAATTATTTAAATATTTTATATTGGATTTTATTTTAGGATCTAACTGATAATGATTTTAATAATACTTAGTTTCTAATAGTTTAAATTAAAAAATAAGTAATTTTCAAATGATTTTTAAGGTGAAATTTGGAATTTCAAAATATTAGCAAAAGGACAATTGCTAATCCGACAACGTTTTGTTTATGTGAAATTTTGCGTGTCCTTACCATTGTAACAGTTGAAGAACTCTCCGTTAGCAGTCTCCACAGGACTTTGTCCTCAATTCTGTTGACAGACAGGATTTCAATGTCACTGTTACTGAGAGCGAGGTGAGAGACAGCGCTGTTAACGGGTTGTTTGAGAGAAAGTTACTGTTGAGAGCGGGAGAGTCTCGCTCTCGAGTTGTTGTATCCTTTCAGGATGTTTTTTACTTCTGTAACGAATCGTTTCCGAACCTATAAAGTAGACATATTCTTGATGAGGACTTTAAGCCAAGTCAATGGGGTGATGTCCTTCTCTATCCTTAAAGACAATGTAAAGACCGTGTAAGGGCATGAGAGGGTCGGCCATCGGATGTGAAAATTCCTGAGCTCTCAGGACACTCTGCCTGTATCTCTCCATCGCTCTTTATCGTGCTGAAATGGTACATTAATAAATGAGTGTTATATGCTTTGTCCTAGTTGACTTCATGACATTCATTCATTCATGGGATCCTCAAGGACTCGCAACCGCCCCCTCCTCCGCCTCCGCCTTCGCCGTCGCTCGGAAATGGCCTTTTAAATGGCTTTTTCGTTTTCGGCATCTTCCTTGCCGGGTCCTTGCTGCGTTAATTGGCTTTTTTATTAACTAAATTGTGTATATTTAAAATTATTCATTATTTATCTGCGCTTTATTTCAAATTAATATTGCTCTAATTTATTTATGCCACTTTTTTTTTTGTTACATTTTTTAGCCAACCATCTCGCTTGAGCATTTAAATTTTTAATTATATTCCGTTATTTATTTGTATACATTTTTTGTTTACCTTACAACCACCCACCCCTCGGTGCCGACCCATCCTGGATATTGATTTTGCAGTCATTAGTTTCCCGTTGTTTGTTTTGCTTTTTATGTGCATTTTTAATTAGCTGACAGCTTTGGATTTTTGCAACTCGCAGCTCTGACAGTTGTTTTTGTTGCTGCTGCTGCTGCTGTTGTCCGCTGACCTTTGACATAGTCGTAGAAAAACGATGACAGTTTATGGCTGGCTTTAATTGCTTCCATCGCCCGCTCGTCAAAGTTAATGTAAATGGCTTGTCAATCAATCAATTGATTGCCGCAGGTCCCTGGATATAGATTTAAAGCCCCCATTTTTTTTGGACTCTGTCCATCCGGGGTATTAGCTCTGCACATGGCGAGATGCCCCATGGACACGCCGAAAGCCGGCAAAGGGAATAAGTTAATAAAAACTAAATATTAAAGCTAAAGGCGCGTTACGGAAACCAAAATACGAAATAATATTGAGGTTTTTTTTAATAAACAAATAGAGGTGTGTTTGTGGCATTATAAAAAGAAGAAAATATATATTATTTTAATAAAAACCCGGCTAAAATCAGTTTAGTATATTTGAGTAACTTTTAAATGAAAAAGGGGTCTCTTTTTTCGGTCAATAAGCTAATAATATTATTTTACAATTGATGTAAAAAACAAAATTAATGAAGCAATTAAAATAAAGCAAATCCATTAAAAAAATTATCTTTTTTTCATAGTTGAACCTATTTTTTTATGGATTATTTGACGCTATTGCAATATTCTTCAATTAAAGCTCAAAAGAACTTTGATCTTTGCTAAAAATATGCAAAAAAAAAACACAGAATGTTTAAGGGTTTCCTAAAATTTTAATGCTTATTATAAAGAAGTTATGAACCCTTATGAAAAGTTGTTCTTTATTATGATGTTTACTTTATTCAATGAACAAAGTCAAATTTTACCAAGTAGCACTTTTTGTGATGACTTTACTTTATCTTTTGTGTTCGATTTCATAAGAGGGGACCGCTTTGTGGCATTATGTCCGTGTTATTCTTTGAACCCTAGTGGTCATCCATCAGGAATGGAATCCATGAATGAACCTAGCTCAGGCCCTTGTCAAGCCACTCTTCCTCTCTTTTCAACCAAAAAGGGCAGGGCAGGGCAGGGCAGGGCTCCGGTTTCGAGCTACGATCTACCTGTTGCAGGCGGGAATCGCACCAATCGCCGCGGGTTTGGTTGCAAAGTAATAGGTCGTGTGTGCCCCAGAAACAGGTTGCCCTCCGATCATTGGTGGAAAGTTAAGATACTGGATACGGAAACAAACTTAACTTACGTAGTAGAGCAAAATAGTCCAGATAACTTTTTTGTATAAGAGGAAAAAAACAGATATTTCTATCTATATTTTGTTTGAATATTTTTTTTTAAATATGCGGCGATTACGGATGCAGTTCGTCACCTACTTTGACGCCCATTCATAGTGATTCATTCACTCATTCATTCATAGACTTTAAAGCTAACAAATATAATCAAATAAACCTCTAAATTTCTGATAAAATTTCAAAATTTAAACTTAAATATACAGATCAAAGTAAATATTTTATACGAGTGCGGTTCATCACCTACTTGGACGCCCCTTCATAGGAATTAAGCTTTAAAATTAAAAATAGTCATTAATTTTTCTTTAAAATTTCTGATAAAATCTTAAATTCATTTAACAATTTGTTCAAAATTAAATCAATTTATCGCTAGAACAAAGTAAATATTTTATTCTGTTGCAATTCGTCACCTTCTTAAACCCCCATTCATAGTGATTAATCTTTAAAATTGAAAAAACAATCATTAAGCCTTCCAAAAAAACACCTCTTAAAACTTAAAAAGAATTTAATTCTATATACAATTTGTTCAAAATTGAATTATAATCCTCAGATCAAAGGTAATATTTTATATGATACTTTTATACTAAATCACGTTCAAAAAATTATGTTTTTTATTATAGGTATTACCAACTAACAATATTATTATAAACAACTAGAAAAATGGAAAAAAAACTCAAAATTAAATGTGCTCTAAAATATTCCAAAAATAAGCTAACATGTCTTTAAATATTGATTTCCCAATCATAAGAAGAATTAGGCAGCCCTCTTGAGGCATCTTGTTTCTCAATTTTAAATGCAATATAAATATATTGACCCCGAAGTGGGAGTATAAATTTCGAAAATATAAACATTGAAGAAAATAAATACAAACAAAAGAATTTAAAAAAACTAGTTCTTGAAAACTATTAGCCTGCCATGGTGGAAGCTTTAATGGGGAAGTGGCATGCAAATATAAATTCGATTTGAAGCACAAACGCAAATATACAAAAATATAATACACATTTTTGCCGAGTTCATACTTTCCGCTACTCTCCGGGGATGATAAGTTGAGGAACTTTTGCACTTAAATTTCATTTGGCGATTGTCCAATTTCCATGATGCGTTTCCATTAATTTATATAAATTTATGCAATTACTTTTGTTTATTTACTTGACCAGAGTTGCCATTCCTTTCTCTGTCGCTGTCGCTGTCTCTCTCGTTGTCTCTGTCTCTATCTCTGTCTGTCCATTCTGCGGTCTGTTGTACGTCCTGTTCTGGTCTCGCTTCATATCTCCAATCCCCCCACACCTCCTGCCGCCACCACGCTTGATCCTTGTTTGCATTGTGTTCCAGTGCATTGTCCTTGCAAAATATTTGGGTCACTTTTGTTGTCGCTGCTCAGTTTCGGTTGAGCAGTGGCTAGCGCGGAGAATGGCGAGGGGTAGCGAGAGGTGGCTGGGTGGGGGCTCAATTTTTTATTGACTTGACAGGACTCCATAGGACTCTCCAGGACTCTCTCTGTCTCTGCCGCTTCACTCTATGCGGAGCTCCATTTAAGGTCGCATTGTTGCCGACACATGTT
The DNA here is from genome assembly GCA_035047325.1 of Drosophila vallismaia. Classification (NCBI taxonomy): domain Eukaryota; kingdom Metazoa; phylum Arthropoda; class Insecta; order Diptera; family Drosophilidae; genus Drosophila; species Drosophila vallismaia. Next base: position 22,649,364 of record JAWNPU010000055.1, on the reverse strand, counting down.
TGACGTGTACAAATTTAATTTAATTTATTAAAATCATTATGTGCACAAAAGCAAAACAGGCGACTGAAATTACCCATGGAATGTCCGTCTGGGCCAGGACGAACCTGGCCACGACCAGGACGAAGGAGTGTGCCATTGAAAAAGTTTTAATGATGATTGCAGCGGCGTGCAGCAAACCGACGAAAAATAACAAAGGCGATGGAATCACAGAAATTTGAATGGTCTAGCCAGGAGGAAAAGTCGCACATTTGCTATCCATTATGGTTTAAAATCGATCTAAGGACTTTTACAATGAATAAAAGCTTTAAAGTAAAGTTTGGCAGGTTGACATCCCGCAGTTTAAGGATAATTTATGCATTTTAGGAGAAACTAAAATAGAAACTCTAAGTTACTTAATCTCATTTAATATTTAATTTGAAAGTCTAAATAACATTAGTTACTTAGTGTTTCTTTAATTAAATTAATAATCGATTTATTTATCCTTTTTGTTGTTGTTATAACATCTTGCGTGTTGGCCTAATTACCTCTCTGGCAGGAGTTGATGTAACTGGCTCCGAACCCCGAACCATCTGCACAGGATACCGGACTGGAGGCCTTTGACGAGGACAAATTCGAAGAGTTTCCGCTCACTCTGTAGTACCCGAACCACTAAGAAACCGCAAATTTAAATTTGTCGCAATTGCGTCAGTAGGAAATACCTGCACCGCAGGTCCTGCGTTCCAAGGACCTCCACCAGAACGGGGCCAGCGACGCCGGTTACCGGCGACTCGATGGTCACTCGGGCAAGACGGGCCGACGGGCAAGTCGGGGAAACTGGAAGCCATGTTGCTCGATAGACAGACGTTTGTTGTTGAATGTCAAGAGAGTTGGCCTCCGACAACCTACGCAGATAGTCGACCCCATCCTTCCTCTTTTCCTCCTGTCCCCATCCCTGGACTGCCACTGCCACTGCCTCTGCTACTAGCATTGTCCCCTTCGATCCTGCATCCCCTCAGCTGTGTCCGTCAGTCGGTGCGTCAATGACAGTCAAATAATTGACAGTAGTTGCGTGTTTGTGTGGCCAATCATACGCCACAAACACGAGGAACCATCCACACAGCTGCTACCTAAGCCCCATCCTTGCCACACTTGCCACAGCGCCTTCCTCTGCCTCGCAATCGGACACTGCACTTGCCTTCTTCTCTGAGCCATTATGCTGACACTACACTGCAACAATTTGTTGTACTTTATTACTTAAGTGATTTATTGATGGATGAGATCTTTTAAAATATTACTAAAAAGGTTTCCAAGATCAGAATATAATGGCAAACATTCATGTATTTAATTGTAACTTGTAGGTGATTCAGTAATTTACAAAACTAAGCATCTGTTGTCTGGATTGATTTAAGTACAATAATAGAAATTATATAAAATAAATCTTAAATTTTGTTATTAATTTTGTTATCCATAATTTTATCAAGGCAAGTCAAAATATTTTATATAAGATTCTTTAAAAAGGTAAATGTTGTACTTCTCATTTTAAGGCAATTAAAATTTCGTTTTTTATGTTTCTGAAAATATTTCTTTGAACTATAGTATGGGGATCAATAAAATTTCGTATCGCTGTTCTAAAATAACTATACAAGTATAAAACAAATTTTTATTGAATAAAAATGCAGTTAAGAATGTAATGAAAAGATTGAAATAGTTCACAGCGAAGAATAAAGGATCATTATTAAAGGATAACGTTTCAGGGACAAATAATGAATATATTTTAAAAAATATACAAGTATATAAGTATATGTATAATATATGACTTTTGGGAAAAATTATTGCAAATTATGCCAACTGGACTACACTTTTCTGCGAGTGCACTCTACTCCAGGGAGGCGACAGCGTTTTATTATGGCAGACATGACACTCAGCTGCAGAAGGATATGAATGTTGGCAGAAGAAGCGGCAGAGGGGGAGAAAACGAGTTATGTCTTTGGCCTGGGCATGGATTTTAATTTTTATTGCACACCCGACCGTCCCCTCTGCCCGACCAGTCTCCGCGTCCTCTCGACCCCTTCCGGCCTTGGTAATGGGCGAAATTGGTTAAGAAATTAGGGAAAATTAGGGGTTGGCAATATCTGTTATTAGAGTCTCCCGGCCAGAGCCGGAGCGAGGGTCCTTGTCCCTGTCCGCAGGCTCGATGAAGAGCCCGAAAGCATTCTGGATGTGTTATGTACAGTGGGAATGAGCTGCGACATTGCGACAACTCGGGGGGTGGGGAGGTGTACCATATATGCTGCCCCTGCCACATGACCATGCCCATGCCCATGCCCATGTGTGATACATTTTTTTGGCAGTGCCGCAGATCGGGGATCGTTCTGAGGGTAGCTCAGGCGACTCCCTGACTTTCCAACTTCCAGGGTTGTGCCGAATAATTAATGGTAGTTCGCGGGGCGGAAAGTGTTTGACTAATCGATTGTCAATGAATTGCATTTGGATTGCTATGGAAAGTCGTGACTCAGTCACTTAACCGTTGCAATTGCTCTGCTAATTAATTCGACGCGCGATTATCAGAAGTCGAGGAACTCCAGGAGCGTATCCTTTAGTCCAAATACTATCCAAAAATCCTTGCCAACTGTCTCACCAACCACCTTTTGCCGATGACCAAGCAAAGTGTGGGAAAAAGGCGGTCAACTTGATTTGGCAATGATTTACTTTTTAGCCATAACTGGTTTTAAAACCAATCCACTTGTTTGGTTTTACCCGAATTTTGGGATTCGAGAAGGTTTTAGGTTTCATTGTAGTATCACTCAGTATCAGTATCTAGTTTCTTTCAAATTAAAACAGATTTTAGCATCTCTTCCATGGGTTCCATCGGTAGTCAAGTGCTGGTTTCTATTGTTAAAGAGAACGATTTTCATTAACATGTAAAGATGTAATCAAACAATATTTATAAGCAGCATTTTTAAGAAAAAACAAATGTTAAGAACTAATTAAGAAATATGTGGGTTTATAAAGTGGCCTCATGAAATCTGGAAAATGTGCTTTACCTCTTGTGTCTTGAGGCTTCTTTTCCCTGAGAGGCCTTTTTGGAACTTTCCCTTTTCATTATCCAAACTCAAAAAATTATTTTCAATATACATAGAAAGATCTCTGTGGTTTTTAATGATGGTCCAGAAGCTTAACCCCTGTCGATTATAAACTAAAGAGATCTTACTGCAAAAGCAAGGGACATCTTCGCCGTTCACCTTTATTTTTGTCTGCCAGAAATTCCACCTCTTTTAGTTTATAATTTCTGAGTCCAAGTTATTTTTAATACCCCTGCAGAGGGTATTATAATTTTGGTCACAAGTATCCAACGTAGTAAAAGAGGCATCTCCGTCCTATAAAGTATATATATTCATGATCAGGATAAGCTCCGTAGTCGACACAAACCCGTCTGTCTGTCTGTTTCTACGCAAATTAGTTTCTTAATTCTGAATCTATCGATTTCAAACATTGCATTCACCTTTCTCTTCTTTGCACACAGTATTTAAGTCAAAACGGCTGGGATCGGTCGACTTTATCATATAGCTGCCATATGGCTGAACCATCGGAAATGCTACTTCTTTCATTTTTTTTACTGATAAAAGAGAGGGCTTCTTTTCTGAGGATCTGGAACAATCTAGAAAATTTTATACGAATCAAACGACGAAATCCTATAGCTGCCATAACTTTGGAGTTTTTGGGTGTAGAAGTTTTGTACATTTTCCAAACTTAATCCATTTTATAAGGAACTGGCCTGATGTTCCTATATTTTTCTAAAGATCACACAACTGCATCGGATATTTGGTATATTTTTTGTCAATAAAAGCTGACATTTGACTGTAAGGGTAATAAGCTCTCGTTTCTTCTTTCATTTATATTTATAATCATGAAATTTTATGAAGATGTGGAATTTTTTTAAACTAATATTATTCCTGTTATTAATGTCCCATTAATAGTCATGGCTTATAGTAATTTTTTCAATCGCTTTAAATTGTTTTGGGATTTTTTGGCTATTAAAACTATGCATTTAATGGGAGACTATTAAATAAAATATTATATGTTTGGGCGCCACTGCCCTGGGCATTTGTCGTCTGGCCCTCTAACAGAGTCCTGGCCTGACCCAGATGGCAGGGGCGACTTGTCCAGGCCATGACCAGAGCAGAGGGCGTAGCCTTCGCCAGCCATCAATTTATTAATTTAGAGCTGAATTTTTGTGAAACCAGCACTCGTTGCTCCGGTGCTGGACCTTTGCCTGTTGCATATAATTAGGGGCGTTGTGGGGTAAATTGGTGGCCAGGTTCCGGAGCAGCAGGCTCGTATCCAGATCCAGATTTTGTGCCCCATGGCCATGCCCGTCGACTTCGGGGCGTTGACGTTGCTTGCGACACAAATTGCTGCAATCGGCGAAAGCTAATCAAGGCAGAACATGTCTCGCCAAATTGCTCCCCGAGCACTGAATGGGAAAAATACGAAATCGCATGCAAATGCGACAAAATATTTAATTTAATTTACCCCACCCGAAGGGGGAATCCTCTCACCTTCCCGTTCTTGTGGTGCCACACGGGGGCGTTCGACATTTCGCATTTGACGTGGTGTAGGTGGGTGGGATATATCTTTGTATCTGTGTATGGGTAATAGCAGGGCAATATCAATTTATTTTATGAATTGCAATGGCAATAACTTGGAGTTCTTTCCATCACCCAGCAAACAGGCAAATAGATGAAGAACGAAGAGCGGCGGGGACACAATACATTTTGCACATTTCTTCCGCTTCATTTCCTGTAAAGGAGCGTACATTTCATAGTGATTGGATTTTATCAGTGTGGCCTCATCTTTGACACTCCGCACCGATTCCCGGGGTAGGATTCCTGGGGTAGGACACACGAATCGATTGGTTACGCAAGTGAAAAATTATTATTACACCAGCACCAGGACTTAAGGGGTAGCCAGGGTATATTGGAATTATGGGAAGTGTCCGGGGGAGCTTATTGGTAGAAAATATTTATTAATTGTAATTTTAAATCAAACTATAAGCTTTCTAGAATTCGAGAATTCTGGAAACATCAAAAATATTTTAATATAATTTAAACGTACAAAATTTAAACCTTAGAACGGAAAAGCCATTTTCCCCTAAGATATTTATTAAAATTCATATACAATTCAATACATACTTAATATTATATCCTGAAAATACGAGGAAAACAAAAATTAAGTTATTTAATAATGTACTGATTATTTTCGAACTATCTAAAACCCTTGTAATAGCAGATATTCCAATAATTAAATGTATCCTCAAGTTTTGTATTAAATTTAACTCCATGGTTTTAGAAGATCTTTTGATAATTTTAATCCTTATTATCCTAAAAATATGGTGCATTGAAATTTGTATAAATTATTTTATTTTATACATTAAATTATCCATCCAGACATAAAAGCAAACACGTTCATACATCCACCATTCCTAAAAACAGGGTATCCTTTTATTCATCATCCCTGAATCCAAATCCGCATTCTGCACTTGTTTTCGTTGCGAATTTTTTATGTCTGGTCATTACTGCAAAAATTGTTAGAGATATTTTTATGATTTGGGGGTTAGAAGGAGCAAGGATCGACGAAGGAAGGACGAAAACGGGGCTCGCTTTTGCCTTTTGTCAACTCTGGGCAATGCAGCATCAAATTGCCGGCTCGTGTGCGCGTGTAGCAAATGTGTTTTGATTTAGTGTAGCATTTACATAAAAAAGTTTCATCAATTTCCTTTCCACGCCCCTCCTTGGGCACGCGTCCTTGGCAAAAAGGGGGTAATCGGCCGAGGGATGAGGACTATCTTGGTTGGCTCATCTCCGTGGCCTGTGTCCTGTGACTTTGATGCATAACTCTCGACTTTTGTCGATCGGTTACGCTGATAAATGCCTCGATTGGATTAGAATATTTTCCACTCTTGTCGTTCCTCCTAAGCTGGGGGGCGTGGCTGGGCCGCGGCATGTGCTTTACCAAATTGAAATTGCGAACGAGGAAGGCGGTCGGTCATGGAAATTGAAAGTTGTCCTGGCCTCAAATCGAGAAAAAACGGGGATCGGGGAACCGGAATAAAAAAAATGGAAATAACGCAGCTGTTGAACACATCTAACATATCTAAGTCCTAAGCCCCGGGCTTAGCCGGGGCACTTCCAAACTTTGAGGGTCCAACAGCCAAAGGGGCTGTCGAGCGTTCATGACAGCTGGGGTCCTGCCAAGATTTGTCACAGTCTCGTATCTGTTTTGGTCGAAGGATTTGCACGCCTGATAAGCCGTCCACTTATGTCACAATTTGCATTTCCCTTGATTGGGGGAACACTGTAGACGGAATTTCCACTCACCTTTCCACTGACTTTTGTTTGTGATTTGTTTATGGTTTCCAAAAAGCGTTACGCTTTGTTGAGCTAAAAGACTCTGTGCGCATTAATTTCTTTTATTTCTAATTCAATATAACCTATCTATCTTATCTATCTATCTAACACTAACATAATGGGATTGATTTTCCTTACCTTTCACTGAAATCACAACCAAAGAAGGATTGAACAAGAGGGCGCTTTCGTGTAACGTACGGCTTGGAATAAGGGATGCATTTAGAGAAATTGATACAATAGGAAATATAGAAAACTCTCACAAATTTTTTTGCACAATGCAGTTATAAAAACGATCCAAAGTTTATAAGAAACTGGAAGGAAGAGTTATTTGTTGGCTCCAACGAAGGGACATCACTCTAACCAAAAAAAAACGAATCCATCCTCTTTCCTTTCGATCTGCCCTCTTGCCATCCTCAATCCCGGGCCCGCACATCCCAGAAACTTTAATTTAAATTTGATTACTTGCCCACATCCTGAGCAGGCCGGCACCGCAAATGTAGAGTCCTCGTGGAAAGGACCAGATCTACGCAAAACATTACATGTGTAGCCAACGGAGCAAGGGCAGAAAAATAATCTCGCAGTGGCCAAAACCGACAACCGTCATTAACCACAAATCCTTTACTTAACAGTACGTAAATTTTTGGCACGGCCTGGCTCGAAGATAAGCCGCACTCCCCCTGGGCGGAAGGACCATTTGGGGCGGTCGGGTGTTATTTATAAGCACATATCATTCGACCTTGAGGAAAGCGGGCCCAACCTCAAAACCAAAACCCGTACTCTCCGAGTCGTAAAAGCCACCAACTGTCGCTGCGTGGGATTGGGATTCGGATAGGAAGTTGGGGTTGGGGAGGAGCTCTCTAATTAAACACTCCACATGAAGAAATAAATTTGGGTCACATCGTTAAATAAATATAAGTGGGTCGTTCCTCGTCTGGCTGCCAGGGCTTTGGCTTTACATTTCACGATTTACATAAAATCACCAAAAAAGTTAATTTATTTCCAGCCTTTTGGTATTTTGGCCTGGCTTTTTGCCCTTTGCCAGGGAGTGTGTGTTGGCCTGGCTTTATGTCTGAGCCCATCTTTGCTTTTGGCTTCCGCCCCACCAGGCCGACATCCTTAAAGCGTCAACCTCAATTAAGTTATTAAAGGGTTCCCACAGTCTAAGAAGGAGATAAGCTGGCAGAAGGACCACTCCATAATTTAAATCTTCAACAACGCTGAAAAGTAAATAATTTAATAAGTCAAGGGAAACTTGGTTGATTCTATTTATTTAGCAGGCCTTGATGACAAAGAGGCTTTTGATTTTTATTAACAACTTAACTTTTTATGGTTACTTAAACCCCTGAAAAGAAGAAATGTGTTGCTCGATCAGCTTTATGAGACAAGTCCACATAGACTCGGGTTACCATCTGTTTGTCTGCAAATATTGTTTTTGGCCATGAAACCGGAGCCAGAATTTATTTTCCAGCTTTCATACGAGTGTGCATGTCAATTGGGGAGTCGAAAGCGATTCACCTACACATGTTGCACATTGCGACTAGAAAACTTGCCCCACACGTGCCCCAGTCTCGCACCTGCCTGCCCCCTACCTACCTGTGTACCTCGTACTACATTCTGTCTGTCCCGAGTCCGGGCCTCGTAAGCGGCCTCGTAAGCCGCATTCGCAGTTGTTGTTGCTCTAATGTCGAGTGCGGGGGGAAAACGTTATATAATTACACTTTGCGCATTTTCACAATGAAGTAACAATGTTTTAATTAAACCATTTGAGGGCCAAATAACTCTTGTTTGCTCTGGAGCTGTGGCACTGTGGCAACAACAGGAATGGCTAAAAAGCAGCGACAAGGAGACTGGGAAGGAGCAGGAGCAGGAGCAGGAGTATGAGCGAAGCTCGATAAAGGAAAATTCTTGTGGGCGCTGTTTTTTTTTTGTACATTTTGCGAGTTCTTAATTAAAATATAATTTTATCAAACCTGTTTATGCTTTTTAATTATAACAATGTTAAGTTTTAGGCAAGGTTGGGTGACGAAAAAAGAATATCCATTTTGGTGACGAAAGAAATCGTTATTATGTATAACCGGGTTATTGTTTGTAACTTAAGAAAATACTCCTTAAATTGATAAAAGACTAGTGGTTAACAATTAAAAAAACTCAAAATAGAAATTTCATTAGAACTTTTAGGATTTCGAGACATTCTCAAAAGTTAAACGACTTCAAATAATTGCTTTTCAAAAACTTTGCTTAATTACGTAAATAATTAATGTCAAGAACATTATATAGTTGTTTTTGAAAGCAAAAAAATTGTCCACTAATTACTTTAAGTTCCTTTAAGGCCAAAAATGTATTTAAACATCGCGTTAACTTTTTTTTTGGAACAATCTGGTTAACAATATGTTGGAAATACTTTCAGCGATACATAAAAGCAAGTGGGGAAAAATAAATGAGGCAGTTTTACAATTACCACCAAGCTCGAAAAACGCACACGCACTCGCCAGGATGTGCTTTTTGGGGGCGGTGGTGGGAGTGGGGGCGGGGCACTGGGGTTCCGCAACGCGGGGAAGGTCCCGGGTCCCAGGTCCCAGGTCTCAGGGCTGCGTAATGTTCGGGGCCAAGCTGTCTGTTGTGTGAATCAACCCGTAGTCAAGTCACTTGCACTCACGCCCATAGACCATACGCTGCCACACCCCTTGGCCTGTTGCCCCCTTTGCCATGTTGCCATGTTGCCCCTTTGCCACGCTGCCTCTCGCATTGCGCAATTTGCGCAAGAATCTAAAATTGAATTGTTGAGCTGCTTTCGCAGCTGCTGCCCCACAATATCCACACATCCTCCTGCTCCGCCCTGGACCACGCATACTTCAAGTTGCAGCAGCAGCAGCAGCAGCTTCCCTTCCTCGGTCCGTCAAGTGAGATTCTGCCACAAAATAAATACAACCAACAACAATTTGGCCATTTCTGGCCATGAATCTCCAGGAAAAATCTTTACTTTGCTGAAACAAATAAGCAAAAGTGCCAAAAAGTAATAAACCTTTCTCTGTTATGGTTAATAGATAAAATAAAATAATTAAATTAAAATAATTAATTGTTCTCATACATTCTAAAATAATTCATTTGTATACAAAATTTTATCTCTTCGATCTTATGGTATAATTAATTACAATTAAATATTTTAACCATCAGTAAGTTTTCTAAAATGTTAAATATTCAAGTTTGTAAAGGAAAAAGTTACCAATTTCTTTGAGAGAACGAGGTCAAAGGGTAAGCCAGGCTCATAAAACTCATAAAATGTAATATCTGAAACACTTGCTTGTTGAATTTTAGTTTATTTTCAGTAGAAAATCCTGCCATTTGCGAAGATCCTTACAGTGGTCCTTTGGCCTGAACTCCACCATATTTGAGATGTTTTCAACTTTTGCTGCGGTTTCCAAGCAAAATTCCATTGCCTTTGTCAGCATTGCGTTTGTTTTGTCTAATTGCTACCCCCCTCCTGCGGCAGCACCCCCTTTTGGGTGCAACTCTGCACAAACACACGCACAGATACACATGTTTTGTATGTACTCGTGTACATTAAGTGTATGTACATCTAAATTTCCACACGTCTAATGCCAGACATTAGATAAAGTATCTTCTTAGGCGGATGTGCGTGTGTGTGTGTGTGTGTGTGTGTATCTGTGTGTGCTGCACACACACAGTCGTGTATGTAGGACAACGCATAGTTTATCTTCTTGTCGAGTCTCAGCTGCGAGCTCGAGTGTGCTGGTCAAGAGCTTTTTACAAATTAGCCAGCTAACGGAAATGCAAACCTGTGGGTGAGCGGTCCATGGGGGTGTGTTTATATATGTATATGTGTGTGTTTTGGCCCGTTCATGCTGACTTGGAACTTCCGGCGTATTTATAATTTATTTCCGTTCCGCCCAAAGCCCACTGCTCCCTGCTCCCTGCTGCCAGCCGCCAGCTGCTGGCCAACCCCAAAAGTTATCCCAAGTGTCCGCCCTCGCCTTGGCCCTTGGCGGGTTTATGTAGTATGTGCTCGGACGGCTTCTGGTCGGACCAATTTATTATCCGCAGTTTAATTGGAAAATTCTGATTTCCATTTTAACGAATTAGCACCTGCGACAAGGGCTCTTAATGAGTTATACGGCCACTCGCTTGAGATGACATGCCAAAAGCGCCAAAGAGTTTCACGGTCTGGGATCGTTGCAAATTCCCGACACCTACTACAAGATTATTTCGATATGTTTGAGGTTAGTACAGGGAAATGCTGAAATGTATACTACAATTTTTGATTATCTTAACAAAAAATCATTTCGATATAAAAACCTCCGTACAATTCTATCGACTATATCCTACGACTATACTAAACTATACGAAAATTCAGGAGAACATAGTAAAAATATCTTTATATATCCTTAATAGTCATATTTAGGTGTATAGTCCTTCATTTTGTCCCATATCCTAACTGAGAAATAGTACCATATGCCAATTTTTTCAAAAATTCAAAGGCAATTTCAGGTCTCCAAGGATTCAAAAATATTAAAAAAAAAGTGATTAATAAATTCTAGATTCAAGAAACTACGAAAAAAAGAGTAAAAGTTATATAAGAATTGTGGAATAGGAATAGGAATTGTTACAAAAAAATATTGCGTTGTTTAATTTTTTTGTAACCTTTTTGAGGTTTTTAAAATAGTAAACAAACAGCAAGTTCGGGCTTGTATGCAAAATATTGTATGTGATGATTAAAAAACATTTATGTTTTCCAATGTTTCATATTTTTTTTGGTAAATCCCGGCATACCCTTTGTAACCCATTCGTACTTACTTACCAACGCTTTGGGTCCGTAAATTACATTTTTCGGGCTTCTGCAGGCCACACACAAACAAACACGAGAGCAAACATATAAATTGCAAGATTTATATGACAAATTTTATTTAATGCATTTTTATTTGGCCCGTCCGTGTGCGGCCTTGTATCTGTGTAGCTGGGAGGGAGCCAGAAAGAGACCCAAGGGACCCAGGAGGTCCTGGCGGTGGTTCTAGTGGTCCTGGCGGTCCTGCCTGTCCTGTTTTATCCAGCAGCCAGCGTCCAGCAGCCTGAGCCCGTATTTATTTTCCCCGCTGCGGCCGCTTTTTTGTTGACCGCACCAGGCTTAAGCTTTTGCCCTTTTTAAGTGCTTTGCAATGTGGAAATTGCTAAAAAATGAAAAGAAACAAAGGTGGAGCCGCAAAATTATAGCCGCGCGAAGAGGCTCGTAAAATGACGTTCCTCTAGTACCCAGTATCCGTGGATGGCATTCGATTACAATTCTGCATAAAGAGACGCGGCAACAGGATTAGGATCGTCCTGGAAATCCCAACCCGAACGGGGATTGAGCAAAGGGATGGGGCGTAAAGCGGATTTCCGGGCTTTACTGCATTGTGATGGAGTCGCAGGACAAAGTCGCAACTTGGTCTATCTGGGAAATAGATTCGATGTAATTATTATTGCCGGTTGGGGGCTGCCCCTGCCACAGCAACTTGCAGTTTGCAACTTGCAACTCCCATGCCCCATTCGTGCCGTGCTATTGTTTTCAACAAGCTTGTTTGCCTTGTTCGGGCTCTTGTTTTATTTTCCAGCCGTACCATACACTGGGGCCACATTTAGTTTCAATTAAAACATTTCAATTTTGTGGTTGAAAGGAACACACCCACGGTACGAATAAAACATGGAACAAAAAACAACGCGGCACAAAATATATCATGGAAAACATCAAATTAGTTTTCGTGTAATAATCTGACACTTGCACTTCAGGGAAGGACGCTCCTGCCAAAACTCCCTCTGAAAGTCATTCAGTCGGAAATGAAATATATTTTGAAAAAACGTTGACAGCAATTTAATTTAAAACCTTAAAAAAATGTCAACGCCTACATATATTATATAAAGCAATTCAATTAGTACCCGCATGTTTAAATGCTATATTGTGTACATTTTTTAATTCTCGTATATGTATAAATAATTCTGTTTCTCCACTTACATCCTGTATAGAAAAACCCCTTCATTTATAAAAAATTAATACATCTTTTTCTAAAATAAATAAAACATGTTATGAAATGGCTTTGGCCTAATTCCTTTTTTTACAAATTATGAAAGGAGCCCGTATGAATGCTTTTTCAAATCTAGGTCTAATATGTACATGATAATTAATAAAAAGTTATGACTTTTTATACGATTTATCCATTTCAATTTTAATTAGTAGGTCACATAATTTTTTGGTCTTTAGTGTCAGTAGAAAAGGATTTATGAAGTGAGAAGCTAATAAAGGATTCTAAAGAGGAGATAAGCTGGTGACAAAAGTTCTTGATTAAAACTTTCATCAATAAAATAATTATATTTGACATACTTAAACATTGTATAGAAATTGCTAATAAAAACTAAGTAATAGAAAATGGCTAATAGAAATACTAGAAACTATAATAACTAAACTTTTTATTTGAAACAGCTTTTGTTTTAAATCCAAAAAAAAAGAAATGGATTGAACCAAATTAAATTTTAAAACATAGTTGACTAAAGGATAAAGTGCAGAGGGGATAAATCTAATATTTATTCTTCAAATATTTACAAAAATCCCATTCCCTGAACTTGTATTTGCCTTTGTAGACCTGCAACATAAATTATAGATTTACTAGAAAATTTGTGTTTGTTTTTTATTTTGATATATTTACAATTCTTGAAAGCCAAAATGTAGACAACTCTACGTTATATATATCATCAAAAAATATACGAAAATGATTGTAGTTTTCACTGGCATTTAATGTAAGGTTGTGGGAAAAGAAATCAAAGTGGCTAAAACATCATTAATTAAAGACATTACCCTCCATTACCGATTGAGGCATTAAGTTGTGAAACTCGACGAAACACACACTGAATGCTTTGTTCTGATTGCTCATACTTTTAGAGCCACTTTTGGTAATACAATTCAAACAAAAGCCAAGCTTATCTTGGCCATTCAGTCGCTCAGAGCCTTTGGGACGCAGACAACTCCTTCTGCAGACATCAACAATGTCCCAAACCGATTTCTGATACTTGACCCCAGACTCCCCCGTCTCCAAAGGACCCTGGGGTGGAGCCAGTCTTAGTTACTCTTCTGGGGATCTTTTATCATTACCACCATTGAAGTGCCAGGGAGCCAGCTAGAGTCGGAGTCATAAAAACAAGTAAGCAAACTGCTTCAGTTTCAGTTATGTTTCAACCGAATGTTGCACACACAAGGTGCAGGGACTCCGAGTCGGGGGACCATCCATCTTAGGAACTCATTATCTTTGGCAAGTTTTTAAACAAGTTAACTCTGCTTTGTTGCGCAAACCCTCATGTATTTATTTCATATCAACTCGTCGTCCCCTCAACTCGCACAAAGTTCAACTTCATATCAGAGCTATCAACACACCCATTTGCCCATCCCTCGTCCTTTTTACAGCTCCTGGCTGCCAACATTGTTTCCATTTCCATTGTTGCTGCTCGCCTCTGCCGACTCTCTTTTGGGGATAAGAAGCCGCAATTAGAACCGAGTAACAAATTTAAGTGGCCACCCATCCACCCAACCAGTCGGCTTGCCACTGCCACTGCCACTGCTACTGCCCCTTCCACTCCACATGGAGGCACTCTTAACTAGTTGTCGTAAAAATAATTGCCGACTACTTAGCAGTCCGAAATGGCCAGCACCAACGATCCTTTTGCTCCTTCCTTAAGTCTGTCTCTCCCAGGGCTTGTCTGCCAAATGGGGCACTTTTTTCAGGACCCAAAGGTGCTTCGAGGGAAGGAAACTCCCTGTATGGGGTCTTGAGATTGCTTGGAACGTCCGATGTTTGGATTAGAATTTATTAACGAATATCCTGTAGTTTGTATGTAAATGCTTACCTCTTCCTTTTTAAAACGGCTTTTAGTTTTTATGATTCTTAACTAGTCCCTAAGGGAAGGAAGATAAAAAAAATTGTGTGAAATTGTTACAACCATTGGTCCTTTAATTTAACTTTTATTGTAAATGTCATATGAGTTTTTTTGATGTTTAAATTTACAGGATATGAAAATCACAGAGTCAAAATGATGGTTATGGTTAAATCAGATTGAAAAATAACTATGTAAAAACTAAAATTTTGTAACATATTTTTATGGTTTTTAATTCCAGTTTCTGATAACTTTCATGCTAAATATTATTGTCACAAAATGGTTTCAAAAAACTAAAAAAACAATCACTTCCAATTGGTTTTAAAACATGAAAGAATCTTTATTTAAAATTAATTATGGTACATATTTGAAATGTTTAACGCCATAGATTTTAAACACTGAATGTTTGGGAAGATATCTTTTGTAAGTATCTTATATAACTATTATTTTTGAATATACGATATATTATATTATGTTTTATATACCTTTTTTATACATTACACATTACAAAATGCATTATAAAATTTATTGCAAATGAGTTTACTTTACTGATACGTGTTTTTTAGGAAATTCTCCTTCCCTCAGAATAGTAATAACTTCCGATATCATAAAATATTTGAGAGTTCCCCCCATTTCATGAAAAATTTGGTACAAAAATCCCGTTGATGCCCTTTATCAGATCTTATATCAAAATAAGAAATTACTCGGAACTTGGTTGGGAAATAGAGCAATTTTTCCACATCACTCAGGGCAGGGGGTTGGGAAGTTGAAAGTCCGCCCTGTCATCGAGGAAAATCTTTGATATGGATTTGTTTACCAATTTGATCGAACAACACTCGCACTCGCATCATCGACAAGTTATTACGCCCGCAGGGATAACGAGTGTACCGAACCCAAGGTGGTTTCCTTGGCTTTGCCTTTGGGTTTATAAATAAGAACGCCATCGCAGCATAAAACGGAAAACTGGGAACCTTTCTGGCTGGTCGGTTTTGGGGATGCTCGATGGCTGATGGGGAGATGGAGGTGGAGATGGAGGTGGAAGTGGCAACCTTTTGAGCCGTCCAAACAGTTGGATGGGTCGTAGTTCATTTCGCTCTCTTTGCCTTTCCGCTTTGCTAGTAAATTCAAACACTTTGGCCTCTTGGCCAACGGGGAGCTGGGCAAGAGAAGACAATGGTTCCACAATTTGCAGAAAAGTCGCATGTAATAAAAGTGCTGGCTGGAATGGCTGCTGCAAGCGAAGGCAAAAGATACAGAGACCCTCGGCCGAGAAGGCTACCAGCATTTATATTGTATTTACCTACTTGTTTTTTACTATCTTCAAATGCTCTTAGCCACCTAGTAGCATCCACCCACCTCATCCTTATCCTCATCCTCCCACTGGCAGTCGTATCTAGTTCTATACGCTCAACGAAGCTGAAAAAACAAGTCGAGCGTCGCCTGCAGTGCGCTCGAGGTATAAATATTTATCTTTTCCAACTCCCTACTCCTTTCTCCTTACTCCTTACTCCTTACTGCTAACACAAGTCCTGTCATTTATATTTTCTATTTGTACTACGATTTCTTCCACGATTTTTTCGCATTGTTCGGTCTTTGTTTTAGAGCAATCGGAACCGAAAACAAAATCGCTGGCTGGAGCGAAAGGAGGCAAAATATTGTCTATTGATTGATTGTTTGTTCTACTGCACGGTGCGCATTATTAGATACAATTTATTGTGCAGCTATGTGGAATGGCAGGCGCTGCCTCGGATTATTGTTTATTTTATGACACGTGCCACTGCCTCGCCCCCAGGTTCTTCATTCGTTTCAAAGGAGCTCATGCCAAGGGCCTGACACGCGCAATTGCCTAAGCCTTTTGCTAATAATGCCAATATCTTGGACCACACGGGGAGACAAAGGACGTCTGACCGACGACATGGTCCAGAAACAGAAACACATATCGACATAACAATGCTCCCTGGAAACCCCTCAAATAAATTGGATTGAAATTATAGTAGAATTTTATAGATAAAGTACTTGAATTACATTTTTGTATCCTTAATTGTGGACTCTATCCAACCGAGCATCTAATCAATATACCCCTCACAATATTTTCCACACACAAATTCTTCAACTAAATAAAATATGTAAGTAGGTGGCTGACTGGGCAGGGTCATAAGCTGACCAAGTCCAAGGGTCCTGGACTCTACCCCCCATATCCTTATCCTTTTTCCATCTCCATCTCTGCTATGCAAATAAAACAAAAAGTTTCCCTGCAAGACGATTGTAATTGTTGTTGCATGTTTGCCTTGACAAAGACCAAAAGTTCCTTTCAACAGTTGGCATGGACATGGACATGGGCGTGGGTGGTGGCTGGGAGGGGAATGTAGCGTGTGGCATGCGGCATGTGGCATATGGCATGGAGGGAGCCAGCAGGATCAGCAGAAGCAACACAAGTAGTTTTACGGAATAGTCTCGGTTCACTCCAGTCCCTTTGTTGCCAATGTCAGTTAGTTTAGTTACTTAATTGAATAGTTTGTTTTTGACATAATCTTTATGGGTCTTTTGTTTTTAATGCCAATACACGCATACAGCCAGAAGCCTGCGAAGAATGCGCCACCACCGAAGCACTTTCTGGAGGAGCCAGGACCAAGTCAGAACCAAACAAAGAAGTCACACGAGGGCTGACATATCCTTGGGCACATGGGACATTGATTACAATCTGAAAGGACCCGATAGCCAGTGTTCCAGATAAGGTAGGTGGCTTCAAAAGTTTAAATATAAAAGTCTTATTACCTAAATAGAAATCACTATAGATTATGAAATAAAGGAATGAATAAACAATCTATTGAAAAGAATAGAGTTTTTAGAGATAGAAACTTGAAGAATTGTGAATAGCAATTTAAAACAAATACAATAAAATATAGGCAACACCTCTGCTGTTTAAAGAACTTCACGATCCACCCTCTAAATACCTTATTTTCCTCCCATAAAGACCCCAATCCACATGTCCTGCCTCGTCATCGTCACCGCTCCCATCGTCCTTCTGCTGATGACCGGCACAAAAATCTTAGCCCACACGGACGAATGCTTCCATAGAAAAGGCATTCGAAGCCTTCACATTGTTAGGATAGCCCGGTTAGTCAATGAGGTCAGAGAACAAAAGGTCCTGCCCCGCCAGAAGCTCCAGAAGCTGCGAGAAAGCGCCTATCGCCTTTGAACTAAAACTGGACGCAGCAAATTACAGTTCTGGGGCTTCATCATCCCGATCATCGCCATCTCGACAGCCTCATCATCCTCAATAGAATCGTTGTCCTGGTCCTCGTTCTCGTCCCGCTTTGTGTGAGTGAGGGAGTGTGTGTTCTTGGCACTTTTGGCGCCGGCGATGGCAGCTTATTGAGTGGCTTGTAATGTGTTGATGAGATGTGTTCGGGAGGTGTGGTCATTGGCTCGGACTCGGGATGGCCGAGCCTCTGTTATTGTTTTATTGTATGGCCAGTTGGGGCCTCGACTGGTCAGTCGGCCGAGCCATTGAAGCCATGGCCAGTGTGTTCCTGGTTAATTAATTTCTGAGCTGACCGACAAAGGACTCCAACGAGAAGGAGTCCTGTCGCTGTACCACCTCCACCTCCCGATTAGGACGCAGCGATGAAGTGGCGCTTTCGAGAGCTTACACGCAGCTTAGCTGCTCATCTCCGACTCCGATTTAGTTACAAATTGGCCATAGAAGGTAAACACTCGGCCTTTCGCTCCGAAAGGGCTCGAGTGGTCTCTCCCACATATTTAATCAAGCTCGAGTTCGAGCACAGGTCCTGGGAATTAATAAGACTTCCCCTTCATTTGATTTCGTTGCCTCAAGTTTTCCTTGGGCTCCTTTATTGAGTTGCCTTCGCCCCGGAGCCATGGGTTTTTATTCGAGTCCTTGCCGGAGCACCTTCCTGGGCACAAAACAAACACCCAAGGCTAAGAGGGGCATGCGGCATGGGGCGAGGACCAGGGGCCAGGGGCGGGGCACAAAAGCGCATAAAGTCTAATAAAAAGTGTGCAACAAGGGAAGACAACAAGAACTATCTTTCTATGGCCAGCAACTCTCGTTATCTGTTTTCGGGCCTTTTTTCCTTGCTCCTCTTATTTTTTGCTGCTGCACTACTAATCCAGGCCATGAGCCCTGGCCAGGACATCAGAGGGGGCGGGGGAGAGGGAAGAGTTTGGATACGGAATCCAGGAGCCTGGATCCTGGATCCTGGCAAAACCATCCTTGTTTGCTTTTGGCTTGTTACATTTTGATTAAAAAACGCCCACGCGCATAAGTCGAACAGGACACTGTGGCAAAAAGAGATGGACAGATTGGTAAAGTGATAGAAGGAGAGAGGGACACAATGACCAAAGAAAAGAGACGGCAACTCTAGCAATCGAGTCAAAGGTTTGACCCCCGAAAAGAAAAAAATTGAAACAAAAAGCAAAATGTCACAATAGTGCACTCAAAGACAAAAGAAAATGTTAAGTCTGCCGGGGGGAGGACAGCTTACAGTTTTAATTGAACATTTATCAAGTCGATTGGGTATATGTTTTTCACATCCTTATAGAGTCCTGGTGGAGGAAGGGGGCTTCAGAATAGAGATCCTTCTTCTGGCAGCCGCCTTTCAAGGCAAATCAAATCAAGTAACGAATGTTTGTTGAGTTTTTTTATTCTTGAAATTAGTTCAAAAGAGGTCCTATATTATAGGACGTTTAAAACGAACCAAAATTTGCAAATAAACAAAGTTAGGGATCCAGAATTGAGAAAGAACATCCTTAAAGGATGAAGGATTCATTTACTTTTCGTAGATTAAAGATTTCTCAATAAATTCCTTATAAACTAAAGGTTTTCATTCTGATATCTTTTTAAAAAACTGAAGAATGTCTTCTATCAATGTTCTTAATACAACCCATAGGCTTTATGTATCTACAATACAATTTCTTATAAATTTTCCTTCGTCACTTGTTATTATTTTCATTTATATTCCAACTAAAAAAAAATAAAAATATCTGAAAAAAAGCCAATATAAATTTGGTTTACCAAGAATGAAATTAATTTCCTTTACTTCAAAGAATCCTGTTTAGAATTTAATAAAACAAGAACAAATCCAATGCGTAAACAAATGTGAATCGAGCCCCAGACACTTGTTTCTCCAATCTTACAGATTTGGCTTAGAAAAGTGCCCCAGACTAGGATGTGTTCAGTGACTTTTTCGACGGGGCACGAAGGCCGGCTCATGTTTGAGTTGGAAGTCCTGGAAACCGCCAGAGCCGAGCTCCCAATAACTGTGATTGTGTTAATTTAAATGTCAGTCAAGTAATATTTTTCCACACCAGCAAGGACGATGGGATCACTAGCTAGTCTGACCCCGCCCCCGGCCGCCTCTCCAGGTCCTGGGTATGTGGTACGTGCCTTTTGTGCATTGTGCGGCATTGAGGCGTACCAGGACGTAGGCGTGGCCCGGTCTAAAAGCGGATAATCTACCAAAAAAAAATTTAAAATTCCTAACAGGTTCAAAGGAAGTGAAAATGTGTTACTTGTTTATTAAGTGGTGGGTGCCGGGAGGGGAAGGGCCGCCCGCAGCTGGTGTTGGGGGGATGGCCCGGAGTTAAGCTGAGCAGGGGGTCCCCCGGTCCCTGATTCACGGTAGCCCGGTCGCCGTCCAAGGGCAAACGCATGTGCAAACGCATGAAATTTCATTGCTTGATTGTCCCACAAACACCCACACAGAAGGACATTGTCGTGTGCGTGTGTATCTGTGTGTGGCTACATAATTTTGCGCTTGAATTCATCCGTGAGCTGTGCCACGCTTAGAACAATCCGCCCGGAAAGCAGCGGGATGGAGCGGTTTAGGAGCCACCTCCGTCTCGGGGGAGCAGCGAGCCTCCTGGATTCGTTAGTGAAAGCAAATACCAGGACCCAGTCCCCATACCACAGCCCCGGGGGCTTGGGGAAGTCCCTGCCACCTTCCATAAGCCAAGGAGCTTGCATTTACAATATTTTTTGTTCAGCTTGGCCAAGCAATTACGGCTGATTTCGGGAGTTTGACATATTTGAAAGAGTCTGGATTAAAATGCGATTGCCCCACACTGCCATACCCGATACTCATGGAACCTCTTTTAAAGTTGCACTTAATAAAGGAAATAATCTTAATAAGTTACAACCACTCACGAAAAGGGCATTAAAAAGCCAACCAAGGCTCCAACTTGAAGACCTCTTCATAAATGTTTTCGCACTTCCCAATGTTGAGGGCAATTGTAGGACAACAATGGAGCGGCAGAGACAGTTCAGAGGAAGTCACCGCAGCAGTGAGGCAGTGTGGCCCATATCCCGGGGGAACATCCCCAGGACTCGCCCCGGCCGGTGGCGTATGCGTGATTTTTTTGTGCACCCGCCTGGTATGCTAATTCAATTTTGTTTGCCTTGTCTACACGCCATGTAATGAGGAGCACAAACAGCGGCGAGCACAGCGGCAAAAAGATAATGATGGCGATGATGATGTGTTCCCAATTCCCACCCTGGAGCGTCCGCCTCTTGGCCTGGATGGATCGGTGGGCCACGTGGCCATTACTCCGCGCACCCCACCAGCTCGTCCTGAGAGTCAC
The DNA here is from genome assembly GCA_035047325.1 of Drosophila vallismaia. Lineage (NCBI taxonomy): Eukaryota > Metazoa > Arthropoda > Insecta > Diptera > Drosophilidae > Drosophila > Drosophila vallismaia. The sequence continues at coordinate 22,628,464 of JAWNPU010000055.1, read as the reverse complement.
GTGCTCCGGGTCGGACGTCCTGCGCTCGGGCATCTGGCGCTCATCATTTTTTACACGCAAATGCATATTTATTTTTAATTAAAAACTTATTAAAAACTAGTTAAGCATCAACTGCAGCATTTTTAATTACTTTCGACAAAAGCTCGCTCCCCACACCATTCACCCCTCCCCATCTGCCGTGGTCCTTTATTTCATTCTCATCAATGCAAAAGACGTTTGCATAAAGCTCTTCAAAAGGCGGAGGAATCCTGCCACAGCGAAGTTACCCTTTGGCGCCAATCAGCACAGTGGAAAGGGGGTTTATGGAAAATTCCAGATACTATTTTATCTTTTCCTGGAGATTCAGGTAAGCCAGTCCGGGCAAAACGAAAGCCTTAACCACTTTGTAGATTTATTGAATCCCCTAAGCACTTTTCAAGATTATCATAAACGACTTTTTCCGAGTATACTTGCCGCAGGACATGTTTTGTATGTTAGAAAATAATTTATTAACCGGATAAGGCCTGGAAAAATTCATCAAAAATTATCTCTAATGAAAGTCCGAATTTTTTGCCCCAAATATACGAAAAACCCACAATCTAATTACTTGTATTGCACTAGGTTTATCTAAAGCCTAAATTGAAGATTTTTAACCTCACCGGAACGTGATTCAGATTCAACATTTATCTTTAATGTTAGTTCTTTTTCATATTTTCAGACAACCAAAGGCATTCTCCTCCAAAAAAATCACCTTCCGATTTATGTTTATTAATTTTATAATGAATGTGCTTATGGTATAGCTGAGTACTATATATTCAATCGAACCTTTATATAGCTAAAATAGACATATTGTATATATTTGCTCTATTTTATTAGAGTTCACATTTATAAAGAATCTGAAATATATCTAAATATAAAGATCTGGATTCCTTCTTATAAATTCATATAATTTTTACAATAGCAATTCACTTTTCTAATATTTCAAAAAATCATTTATCAAAGGTTAATACTAGGCCCTGTAATCCAGGACCTGGACCTGGCCTGGATCTGCAATCAACCCTAAACATCTAAGGGGCTCATTCTTTTTTCGAGTTGTCGTCATCTGATGGAACTATTTATGATTATATTTTACTGTAGATACCTAATCTATTCCTTGAATCTACAAACCTAAAGCCCCATTTAGGATATCTTTTAAAGATTCCCTATAACTTTGGTCCACTGTGACCCGCGGGTGCTGGACGGACCCTATTGACTCATCGTTGATGGCTCGCCTGGCGGCTTCTGTTCGTCTATTGCATGGATTTCAATGGTTCAACATTTGCTTTTGGGGTGCGTTGCGTCATCAGTTCCCTGGCCCTTGTCCCTCTATCGACCCTCCTTCTTTGCATCCCCCGCTGGACGGACATCACCCTACGGCCAACTAAATTTGCATTGCTGATATTGAAAGTTTTTTGGGTGCTGGCCGCACATTTCCCCTTCCCCATCCCTCTCATTCCATTTTTTGTTGTCTATGATTTATGTTGGTTCGTTTTGTGGGCGTGGCACGTCTGTGCATGTTCTGCGGTTGCGTTTTTAAGGCTGACGAGCAGCATCCCTGACCCCCATCCATACCATACCACCAGCCATACTTCCGAACTTTGCAATTGGAATTCAAAGTCCTTTTTGGTTTGGCAATTTTGTAAGCGAAATTGCCGCTGTCTCGTTTTTCTGCGTTTTCATTTTCATCGCTGGCGTTTTTTTCTGCTGCGCAGTTATTAGAAGAAAATGTTTTCCACTTGCCCACTTTTCCCCCAGTTCTCGGGGTCACAGTTGGCAGAGGTTTTTCTCTGCCCTCTGTGATGAGGGTTCCTCCATTGGCCTCCTCTGGCCTCCTCGGCTTCTTTCAATTTTCGTTGGAGTTTTTTGCGAAGGGTTAACAGGGTTGACATCTTGTGCTGGGAATTCCGGTTTCCGTTGCACTTTTCTTTGAGCTGCCGCGAATTCCCATCCCCCATCCCTCGCTTTTTTTGTTTCTTTTTTTTTTGGCCAACTCTTGTTGCATTTGGGACATATTTCGATCTGGCTTTGTGAGCATATTGCCTAAAAAGGATATCAAAGGCAGCTACAAAATTGCAACTGAACATTCAGATGAGGACACATTTAGGTCCAACACTAATATGCCTTGATGAGAATCCTTGTTTTGAAGTCAATTTTAATGGTTTTTACTAAATAGGGAATACTATTGGAATTCGAATTAGTAGGCAATGATTGGAACTAAAACTCTCTATAATTCGAGATAATGTCTCTGGCATTATGGCTCTTTTTGGAATAAAATAATTCTTTTCGATGGGCTAAATAGATTTATCACATTAGAAGGCTTAAACCAGTAAATACTTGAAAAATTCTTCGACCTTTTTAATTTTCATGTTTTTAATCCTTATTAATTATTAATTAAATGAAAATATAACACTAGCTTTACAAAAGAATCCAAATATACATGTAAAGGGCTTCCAATCCTCTAAAAGTGACAGTTGGCAAAACCCAGAAAGGAAGTTGGCAACGCTGAATGCAGGAAGTTGACAACACCGAAATTAGTAGAAATAGGAAGAGCCACAGCCAAATTTGCAGTTGAAATAAGTTACTTGTATTAGCATTTATAACATTATTAGCAAAAATAAAAATCTTACTATACAATAATAAATGTAATAAAATGTTACATACTTTTGAATAAATTTAAAAAGAATCTAGTTATCTATTTTTGAAAGCTTGTGTTGTTTCGTATATATATAATTCATAGAAGTATTTGTTTCTTTAAAAAGCTTTTATCATTATTCACTATAATCTTTAATTATGAAGTATTTTCAACTTAATTCCATAGATTCTCTATTGGAATCATTATTAAATCCGCCTGCAGGAGTCTCCGAAGGTCGGAGTCCGAACGACATCCAATACCTTGGTTGGTGATTCAATGATAAAATGTATTTGGAATCCTTCTCTGAGATGGAGATGTTTCATTTCTGTTATCAGTTAAAGTTTTTACTTTGCTTAAAGTCTTTAAAAGTTATTATTTTTATGTGACATACAGAAACCTTAAACCGAAAATAACTTCAGATTCAAATATAATATTTTTTTGTGTCGTGACATGTCGCACCCATTCCAGTTTGTTTTTTTTTGTATATTTGTGGCCACAATTCATCTATTAATCCCCCCAGTGTCTCCTCTAATAATCGCCCCCTGCCTGTTCCTTCTCTACATTCATGTGCTAATTCCATTTGTCAGAGCTATAATATTTATGTATCTGGCAATTGAAAGAGCCATAAATCAAAGGCTCTGCCCAGATCCCTCCCATCCCTCGAAGGGATGTATTTTTGTCTATAAGAAATTATTCAGTTTCTTGAATGGAACAGCTGAATTGAATACAATTTCCGCATAATATCGCACTAGAGTCGAGTCCTTGGCATAAAGTTTTCCTTATATCTGCACATATGCATTTCCAACTTTATGCTTAAATATGTGACATATACTCTGGATGGCACTTGCTGATTGTGCTGCCAAAAATCCAGCTGAAATTAAATGACAAAGTCAAAGGCGAAGGGCCGAAATAAAAACTTTCTCCGCACTGTCACACATACTCGTACGAGAGTATTTTGGCCAACAAACACAGCTGACTGTGACACCCCCTGCCGTCCTGCCGTCGTCCTTATTTCGTCCTTCGGGTGGTCCAGTTTCTCTTGTTATTTTTTATGTGCCAATCCAGCGCAGTGGAAGAGCCAAGCCAGCAACAAAAAGCGAAAGCTCGCACATAACTCGTCCTTTTTTGCCCGCCAAGTGTGTGTGTGTGTGTCCTGTCTGACGGTCTGTCTGTGTTATAAAAAGGTTTGTGCTACATTTACATTATGGTGCTACAGCGACAATAACAAAAACAAACGGCATAATCTGCGAGAATAATTGAAGAGTCTGGCCCGGAATAAGGAATAATGAATACCCTTAATTGAGCGGCACGTTAACCCAAAGGACATGGCCATTAGAACGAAGAGAGTCCCATGGAAGCCAACTGGATTGCCAAGTTGAAACACCCCGAATCCGGGGCAGTGTGGCAACAACAAATAGTTGCCTTTGGCGTGGCACAGTGTGGTGCAACACCCTTCACACCTTTTCGAGCCCTTCTCCTTGGGCCTTTATTTTTTTTCGGAGGGCGTACCAAAACTTTTGCCTCGTGTGAGCAGGAGTGTGCTTGTGGCAGGCTCAGGAATCGCAGACATACATAATTGAATGCTCGAAAAAGGCAGGCCGACAACGGCAACAGCAACAAAAGCAACGGCAACGGCAGGACTTCTAACATCCTGGCCATGTGTCTGGCTGTGTTTTGGCCTCCATTCTATGGCCTGGCTCTGGCCGGGCTCCGGCCTGCCTCTGACTCTGACTCTTACTGTGGTGGGGATGGTGGTGCATTGCTTTGGGCCAAAACAAGGAATGTTACAATTATGTTCTCTTCACACTTTTCAGCAATTTATGTTTGGTATGTGAATGTAGCCTTCGTCCTTCTGCCCACTCCCATTCCCACTCCCACTGCCACTGCCACTGCCACTCCGCCGCTTAGCCACAGCTTGACACTTGAAAACGGGCCCACAATAATAATAATAAGGACAACAGCAACATTTAGGATGAGGATAGGCTGGGGGTCCTGCTTAGTTGGCCTTCTGGGGACTGTGGCCTTTTGGGCCGCTCGCAATTATATTTTTCCCTCTGGTTAGTTATTGTATTTATGTCGCTTAAAAAACCTTGCAACTTTTGGCCATGATTTATGCCTTTGGAATTGGATTTTCTCTCCGCCTAAGCTTTTTCTCCTACGGCTCCCTTTTGTTTCGCCGGCTTTATTCTTCTGACCGAATTTTCTTCGGCATGGGCATGGGCATGGGCGGCCTCATTTTCGTTTTTGAGGGGTGGATGGGGCTGCGTCAACAATAATTCATGACAAGAACACAAGTGGCAACAGTTTGTCAGCCAGACTGAGCGCCGTGTGCGGCTTTAAGCCAACTTTCCCAGCTAAGTTGGCCCTTTAAGGGACAAGAACCTCAAAGGCATCAAAGGACATCAGCGAAATACTAACTTTCTCATCATTTTCACCTCCGCATAAAACACATGATATTATTTTGCGGAGTAAGCAGCTTTAGGTGGCATGCAACTACATATATTTCAAAACGGCAAGGACATTGGGAGCAGTCTCTTTGTGGACCTGGGGAAAAGGATACAGCCCTGCTCCGGTAACTTAACGTTACGATATTTCAACGTTTTCGGCTTCCATTGCTTTTCCAGTTGTCTCCGTTTTTGGGCAGCCCATGGGAGGAGCTGGGTGGGTCTGGGTAGGACTGGGTGGGTCTGGGTGGTTTCGCTGATGCTCGCCCGACTGCACTGAAACACACAATGGAGTTATTCCAACGGAAAAACACATGCACTTCCGCCGATGTTGACAACGCGACGGCGGGCGTAACTTGATGGGTGGTGGATGGTGGATGGTGGGTGGTGGGTACTGGGTGATACGTGGCAGGAGTCCTGCAGCAAGGAGCAAAGCCATCGGCATCAGCAGCAGCAGCAGCAGGCTTCCATCACCCCTCAAAGCGAGAAGCCATCAAGTGCAGCGGATGGAGCACCTACAGCCAGGCGATAATTGAAGCATATGCCGTGGCAGGCGAAAGTCGCACCCAGGGCGTTACTTTAATATATAATCCAGCGAATGGTCTATTTAAAGTGGGTAGAAAACTGAATTTGGTTTAGGATATTGCCGGAATTTAATCAAAGAAAACTTTTTCGTTCTCTCCTCTTTCAAAAGTCTTTTACATAAAGGCGAGTTTTAGACAATAAATCACTGAATCTTTATCAAAAAATTTACGTACTTGTTTACAAGAAGAAATGCTTTTCAGTAGCAAGTTTTTACATTGAAAAATATTTATCTACCAAATCGCAATATATTAAATGAACTCAATTTCTTATAAATTGCAGAATATAGATATTTTTTTTGGTATATGAAGCTTTCGTCACCAAACTGTAATACTCTCAGTAAAACCAAAGGAAAAAGGAATAATATTTTTCACTTAAAAAAGAAAAGACACTAGTGTCTTAATTCTAGACCGAAGAGGGAGTACCGGGTATCTTATATAAATCATACTTAGTTTTCTTTTTAAAAAGCATTTTAGGAAAAACTATTCACTTTTTGTTTATTTTTGGCGCAATGTTTTTCATAAGTTAGAAAAAAAATTTAAAGAACTTTACCTAAGCGGTCCTTAATAATTCATATAAACTATATCCTAAAACTTAATATTAAAGCCAGGCGAGAAAAAAATTTAACAAAATATACTGAAAATTTTGGAAATTATATAAATAAATTTATAAGTAAAGTAAAAGTTTAAGAAATTAACCAATCAGGCTTTTCTTTTAACCAATCAGCTACTTAGAAAGTAACTAGATATTTGAAGTGATTTATTTTCAGGATATTAGGTAGGGATCAGAAGACTACAAATGATATATAGCTGGGGGGCTACTTAGTCGCTAATATAATCTATTCCTTCCCGATAAGACAATTTATTTGAAGTTCCGTTCGTTACCTTGCACCTTTTCATCACTTGCCCCCTTTTGGCATCCGTAAGAGCGTGGCAACCTTCCAACCTTCCCATTGCAAGGCGACTCGTAAAATGCAAATAATGCAACCGATGTTGGGTTAGGAATCAGGACCAGGACGGACCGGGGAGGAGCACCCGGGGGCGGAGTGCTCTGCATGTCGGTATCGGGATGTTGGGACTGTATGACGTCGCCCAGACTATCGCAAGCGATGCTAACTGACGACGGCAACTGGCAGTGACTGCCACAGCTTTTCTTTTCCACCTCGACCCGGCTCTATCCCCCGGCTCTGCCCCTGCCCCTGCCGCTGCCTCTGCTCCTGCCCCGATATCCTTCTCCGCCTTTTACCATTTCCAGTGTAAGTAGAACATTTTTCATACTTTCTGGCTGCTGCCGTTGCTTCTGCATTTCAGCTCCAAAAATGAAACCGAGCATGCAAAACGGGGCGACGAATATGCAGTCCCAGAGATCGGATGGAGGGGACGGAGCTCCATGGTTCCTAGGACCCAGGACCGGGGGCACTGCGAGTGTGAGTGCAGATTAATGGATGTTGATTTTACAAATTCAAATGGCAAAAATATGCAAGAAAGTGTAAGAGATGCCAGGAAACACTGAGACAATCCAAAGTAATATGCTAATTGGGATTGCTTTATTTAAAACACACGGGACTTCCTTTTTTTTTGGTATCTAGGATATTTATAATGAAGAGAAACTTTCACTTCCTTGGGTTGGAGGTGCATACATCAACTATAGTTTTAAACATCTTTACAATATCAGTGATTACCAATCACAAAAGGATACTACTTTCAATAAAAATTATGTTTTTTCTATTATTTTTTTTACAACACTGTTCATATATTTATGATTTGTGAACTTTTCTGATGGAATTTCAAGAAAGTCAAAGAACATTTTTCCAAAATCTTTATAAATCAAGTATATTTTTAACATTTCTAAAAACATCTTTTCGAAAAAGAATCGTGAAGAAACGCAAACTTTATAACAGAAATTACTTATATCCCATCTTAAATGACGTCTTTCAATGTCCCTTTTATATCGAAAGGAATTTATATTATTCTTCAAAGCTTTAGAGTAAATCTTGCAATATACTTCTTTTTTCCTAACCATATATTTCTCTCAGTGCTCAGATGCCAGTAACTCCCACAGATGCATCTGCAACTCCCACACTAGCTCCTTCTCCGGCTCCCCTGCTGGAGTGGAGCATTCAATTCCGATTCCGATTCCGTTGCCGATTCGGTATCCCGAATCCGAGCCCGACTCCCGGGTCCCACAGCTCCATCGCAGATCTCTCTGCCGAGCTTGGCATTGTCGTCGCAAATGCGATAACTTAGCTACCAATATGCGTTGACTGCCAGTGGGGCGAGTGGTAGGACTTCGAGGCGCTTCTAGCTCTGTGTGGGGCATGTGTGGGCGGATGGGTGGGGATGAACTGGATGGATGGGCTAGTGGGTGCGCCGTAGCATATGCACGGCTGCATTTGTCAGCGGAGCACAAAAATGAGACAAAGTGACGCAGCCTGCAAGGTTCCCGTCTCTTTCGCCTCGCCCACAGCCATCTCTCCAGCTCCACCCGCCATCGCCAGTAACTTGAGCATAGAAATAAATGCGCATTTATGGCTGGCAATCCAAAAGTCTTTAAGATTTTCACATTCCATGCATTGTGTGTCTGCCAAGGACAGAAATCGGACAGGACTAGAGTCATTTTTTTATTCGCTATACCCTGGGAATGTTTTTTTTGATGAGGATGTCCATTTCGCTAGAATAAAATAAGGATATATCACGAACTAAGATGTTTTTAAAATTCGTTATCTATTTTGAATAAAGCTTTTCGAAAATTTAAATTAAATGCTGTTCTTAACAAGAAAAAAACTCTTTATAAAAAACAATTTTGAAACCAATTAAAAAAGATTTACGTGAAGCCGAAATTCTAAAGTAAAATTTAATACAATTTCAAAAACCAGATTTAAAATATAAAAGAAAACAGATAAAAAGGAAAGAACCATAAACATTTAAAACAAAAAGTTTAAATTTGTAAAAAATTAATAAATCAGGAGAGAAGACTTATAATATCACAACCTTTCTTAAAATGTAACATTTTTAAAAAGGTTTCCAAGACATCACCTCTTATTAGGTTAAACCAAATAAGAAAGGGTAAACGTAATTCGATACCACCAAGTCAACCTCCTCCTTAACTGGGACTGCGTGCAGTGCACATAAATCGAGATCCGCACCTTCCTTGCCATTTTCAGGATACGAGAGGATGGCTTTTCTTGCCGTCGCCACCGTCACCGCCATTGTGCGCCGTTGCCTGGATGCTGGAAGCTGGGAGCTGGGTGGACCGCCTTGGCCTCGGCCTGCCTGGGATGCCGCGTCTTGGCCGGGTTAGATAGCGATGGGTGAGCAAGTGCCAGGACTGTGGCTGCGGCTGTGACTATGACTGGGAGCGACTTTGTGCGATATGATAGCGTGAGCGGGACGCGCGTTTTATTGTCCTTGTAAATCGTTGCCGTACGTTTCGGCATTAATAAAAGTTAGCAAATAACTTGACAGACCGAGATAGAGCATGGAGCAAGCGAGACGGCCTGATGGCTTGATAGCCGCAAGTGAGGCGGACTGCGGACTGCAAGCTCCGGGTTTCGGTTTCCATTTTTATTGTGCTCGTCATCAAGTTGATTGTTGATGACTGCCTCCAGCTGCAGAGCGGAGCTGCGTCCTTTGGGATCCATCCTTGGGTCTGCACGCAGATAAATACGTTTCAAAAATGTCCAGGCATGGCCAGCTAACTATACAAAATATATCATAAAAACCATTACATTTATACACACCTTTTTTCCAGTGCATGCATGAGTCTAGGGCTGGGATGTATTCATGCCAGGCACAAAGATATTGAGTAATTTGTTGGGTCAGGCGGTCAGCGTTGTGGTTTGCATAGCCAAGCAGGTTTCCTTTTTATTCTCCTATCCTGGCATTCTGTGGGGAATCCCCCAGATCCCTTCCCGTCCTTGCAGGGCTTTACCTGCCCCAGACCTGTAGCTTTAAAAAAAAAAACACCAATCATATATTTTACGGAAACGAAAAATAAATTACTTGTCTTTCTGTATTCTTTTTACGGTTTTAATAATCTTAATTCGTGATTTTTCATTCTTAGATAATCATTTTTCACGATTTAAAATATTTATTTCAAGCTTTTGAATCAAGGATCCCCGATAATACATTTGCCACGAAACGATATATTAATTCCTAAAACTAAAATGTACAAAGCTAAGATATTAGGTATCATTTAAAGTAAAACTTAATAAAAATATAAGAAAATAAATGAAGTAAAGAAATATCTTCACCAATTACAAGAATTATTTGAATTAATTTGAATTATTTGAGCTGAACGATTAAACAATTTATTGTAGGGACTAAAAGTAGTAGGATTACAAAACAATTAACTTGGTTTAAAACGTATTAAAAAGACTAAAATTTAAAGAGCAGTCTTGTAGTTTATTGGTCTCCTTTGAGCACATGTCAGTGCGGTTCCAGTTTCTGATCTACATATTCGCCACAATGACGCCTTCCGTTGGCAGCAGGGGGGCACCAAATTGCACAAACAATCCTTTTTAGAGTCAGGATACGAGAACAAGAGGACGAAGACGAAGTGGAGGTGGGTTCTCTGGAGCTACCAGGTGGAGTCAGCAGCAAATAGATTAGGCAATGAATTGATGCATACCTGCCAACAAAGAGGGACGAAGTTGGGAGGCAGGACAAGCGAGTTGAGAGGCAAGAGAGTTGAAGGTTGCAAGTTGTGATAACCAAAAACCGCAGGACGAGACAGGACGAAGTTGGCCCAAGAAGGAAAAGTCAGAACCAGAGCTGCATATTGAGCAGAGCTTGATAAAGGGCTTTGGCCTCGCCCTGAAATTGGTTATTTTAACTCTTCTGGCACTTTTTGTTGGTATCGTTGGGTTTGCGAGCTGAACAGAGAATTTCCTGTGGCAAGCCAGGCCAAGATTAATGGAAAACGAGCAAGACAACGGATTCGGGCTAAAAAATAACTTGAATCTTTAATGAGGAAAGGGAGAGCTGCTGCTATTAAGCTTAATCCCGGACTCCGGCTTCTCAAATGGCATCTCGTTAGCGCTCAAGTGATTCAACAGAATGCCTAACATGCCTAATGTCATCTGACGCGGCGCTCAAATTAATAGCCAGCCACTTTTCACCTGACCACCTCCTACTCCTCCACGGGTGGTGCTGGGAATGAAAACGTAACGTTTTTCCTGCGACATTGCGATGTTCTTTCAGCTAATCCGCAGCACAAACAGCAACAGCAACAGCGACTAGGAAAGACGAAGGACGAAGGACTCTCAAGTGCGGAGCGTTTATAACAGAGCCTTAACAATTCCACAAAATAAATGGCCACGACTTGGTTCAGGAGCTCTTCTCTCCTCCTCCGATTTTTATGCGTTTTTCTTCTATATAGTACTTGGCAATAAAATGTGAAATGCGAATGCCAAATGTAAGCAGCACCCAAATGCACTGAGAGAAAAGCTGACCAACTTTTATGATACCAAGTGGAGTTCAAGGAGAGCTTTTAGTTGATTTTTCTTCCAGTGTATTGGTCCACACACTTACATGTGAAGGAGAACTGGCCATTATGACTAATGGTTGACATTTAACTTAATCTGCTTAAGATGATTATTGAAAATGAGTGCCACTTATGCCAAATGTTGCGTCATAAATATTCATGCACTCTCCACAAGGAGGCGGCTAACCAAGAAGTAGGCGTGGCTTAGCAACAGAATCGGGAGCAGGGGCAGGTTTTGGATATAAAACCAGAAGGGAGAACACTCGCATTTATCGGAGACGCCTTCGCTAATAGAAAGTCTCCTTTTCAACCAAAGGCATAAAAACTTGGCAACTTGATTTATACATAAACATACTCGTATATATATATGCCCCCACCCTGATCAGCCCGCCATATCCAACATAATGCATATGTATGCCTGATATTTATGTATTTTTATGCCCCACTCTTAGGCCGGAAAAAATAAAACTCATTTCGAGTTTTGGTTCATTCTGTGCGTCTGTTCCTATGGCTGGTGATGGAGAGTATGAGTCCGCAATTTGATTTATTACAATTCCCTGTATATTTTACAATTTAGCGGCCATAATTCATTTTGTCGGTTTTGGCGATGCGCTCCCTCTGAGTGGAGCATTAAGATATGCACATGCACTTTGACACTTACTATATATGTGTCCTGATACATAAAGGGGATTATATCACACATTTGCGGTTGCTGCAGGATTGCAAGATTACATCGAATACCTGGAGTTGAGACACGATGCTTTGATACTTTGAGGTTGGTACTTTAAGAAGATCTATTTATATCTATCAATATAAGATATATAGATACAGATATCCATACAGATATAGATAGAGTTAGAATCACTATTTTTAGCGGCTTTCCATCTGACCAGACTTCATTAAATTATTGGATATGTTCTATAGGTTTAAGCATTTGTTTAAGGTTGAATAGATTGTCTTTAATTAAGGTGTTAAATGAATTGTAAATTGTAAATAAAAGGATTAAATCAGTAATTTCCTCATAAAATGAAACCACCATCATAACTTGAAAGCGTCATTTCAAACTAGATTAAATTTTCACCGAAACACTTTCGCGGGAGCCCATTGGCTTTGAATTCCGAAACCCTCCTGCCGTCCCAGCCTCCGTCTCTCTCTGATGCGTGGAATCGCATCTCTTTCGCACCGACGCCCAGCCGGCAGCCGGAGGCCGTTCCCGGGTCCTGGGTCCTGGGTCCTGCTTCCCGGGTTCCGGGGTCTCCCGGCCATATTGCAGCTAGCTGGGCCACGCTAGAGGGCGTAGATTTGGGCCCGGCCTGCGGTTATGTTAATGAGCTTGCACACAATTAGCAGCTGCTGCTGATTCTGACGCCGCCGCCACTGCAGCAAAGGTCGAGGGGCGGTTGTCCCGAGGATGAGGAGGACACTCCAAACCATTTCCATGTAGTGGCATTTGCGCTTGTCACTTCAATTATAGTAAATATTTAATGCCATAGCGGGACGACGCTGGAGAAGGTGGAAAAGGACCCGAGACAGGAATGGGGAATGAGGAATGCGGAAAGCGGAGGCCACAGGGCGTGACTATATAATAATCAACGCACAATCAGTTGGGCATTCTAATAAATAAATAAATAATCCTGGTCCTTGCTTTAATTACACAACGCAAAATTAAATTGAAAATAAAATGCCGCAGATTGTGTTGCGGATCGGTAGAGGGATAAAGGATACCAAAGGACATTTCGGGGCTATTGACACTGTTTCGCAACGGTACGCATATGTTTTAAGAACAAAATGTTCAATTAACTTTGATGCCGGAATTAGTAATGGATTGAGCTTTGCCAAGTGTTTAATCAATATTAAATTAATTACCCAGTTTGTTTACATTGCAATGCTAATGACCAATATGACCAAATTGCGGTTGAGTAATTACAATATTGTTTTATGACTTCCGAATTTGATATTCTTGAGAATTGATGCAAAGTTTATTGAATACTTAAGTGGTCAAGAGGTCGTTGTCGGAGTTTAGTTAGATTCCAGGGCATTAGAATGTCGAGTATGGATTCCATTTCATTTTTAATTTTTTCTCCCAGCGATACTCCAATGAAATGCATTTGCAATTTTGCGTTTGAATATTTCAAACACGAATCTAAAAACCGCCAACCAGCCAGTCAGTCAACCAGCCAGCCATCCAGCCAGCAATCCAAGTTGCTAGTCAGTCAGCCATGGCCTGGCATCATTTGAGCTATCGAACTGAAAAATGTCCTTTTAAATTACAAAATTGCAAATTAAACTGCAGAAGCTGGGGCGGGCGAAAGTCCCAACAATCAGTTGGCAGTCTTTGTCTGCACCGAAGCACAATTCGCTCCTCCGGTTCTCTCGGTCACATAATTCAATTCCAGACGAAATACATGCAATTTCTTTTGCCAGAAGAGAGCTGAGCAATACATAAGTAAAACATAATTGAATTCAAATTTGTGCAATCGTAAGTAACTAAGATACAATTATGTACGTGGCTGGTCTGCTCCATTCTGTGTGTCTCTGTGTCTCGGTCTCTGTGACTCGGTCTCTGTGACTTTCTCCGCTGCCGGTCCCAATCCCCGTGCCAGAAGACTGTCAAGTCTCGTCATGACTACATTTTGACACACAATTGAAAGGCGCCGAGGACACACGCACATGCAGCACTGGCACTAACTCGCAGCAGGACTCGGGACTCAGGACTAGGGAGTCCTGGGAGGGGCTCAGGCAGACAATGAAACGTAATCACACTAATGGCTCCAGGAGCAATGAAGCGCACGTAATTGGTAAAGAGCTCTTCAGGATGCGACGCAGGAGTGTTGAACACCGGTGACTGTAGTGTTGTGTAGGGATATTCTAGTTTTGTGCAGGATCCGATGACTGGATCCTCAAGGATTACTTAATTATCAATCCATAGTTGCTAGTTTTCCATCTTTCGTAATCCTTTCAAGATATTGTATAACACCGCATACATTATTGACTGCCAATCAATAATAAAATCTAAAAGGCGTTGTTTTGTGTCACCGATTTGCCACTATTCGATAATTGCAATCTCCAATCAGCGATATTTCCTGGAAAATCACATGCACCGTTTTGTGGCATGCAGCCACCCACAAACCCACACACCTGCAGCACTCCTGCCGAATCTATTCTGTAGAACAAGCTTTTGTGTCGCTATATTGGTTAGCTTGGTGGCTGGCGGTCCTAAAGAGTTTTTGGGGTCCTGCTGGGCTGGCAGAGCAATGCATTTTCGTATAGCACAGTTTTTAGGGCGTAAGCAAAAGTCGTCGACGTTCGTTACCAATACCGCAGTAGCATACTCAGAGAACATTGGGAGAAAGTATTTACAAAATAAATGTTAGAAAAATAAATATTTTTCTAATTTGAAATAAATTCAAACTATTTTCTTTATATATTTTGAGATACTTAAGGTACTCTTTAGGGTATTTATGTTTGGTAGACTGGAAATGCCTTCTCTACGATGTGCATCCCAAAGTTGGACTTATTTCTTCCTGTTCAATGCCACACAGAGACCCCCTACAGTCGCACAAATCATGACATGTGATGTGATGTGAAGAAACCTGCGCGCCAAAGAAATGCAATTACATGTTACCGTTGCTTTCTCCTGGCTGGCGTGTGTGTGTGTTAATGCATCCTCGACCGTGTGTGGGTGTGTGCTTTATTAATGAGTTGAGTTTCAGTTTGAGTTTGAGTTGGGGCCCCCGATTCGTGCCCCGCCCCTGTCGCAGAGCTCCGTGAAGTTATGTCCCGAGCAAGTTGCAACTTTGGCAACGGCATATTGAAAAATGATGCAAGTGTCTCCATTCTTGTGCCGCCTCCTCTTCCATTTTAATGCGAAAATGAGCGACTGTCACTGGGATAGATGGAAAGATGGATGGGGGAGAACTTTGAATTTGGGAAAGTAATGGGAAAGTGGGCGAGTAATGAAAACTTTTTCTCCTGCTCCAGCTCCTGCTCCTGCTCCTGCTCCTGCAGCTCCTGATGAATCTCGAGTAATGTCGTGTGTGGTAAATTAAAAATCAATAACTCATTTGCCAAACGTCGTCGGGCGAAGTAACACAAAAGTTGTCACAACCAACAACGGAAATGATCATCAGCCCACGGATGGTTATCCTGATGGAGAGATACGGCTTAAGGTGTACGCTTTTGTAATTTGCGTGGCTTCAGAAAGAGTTATGAAGATTATTAAAAAGGGTTGTGGGGGTTGTCCTGGCTAATAGGAATCACTGAAAGTTCTTGCATGTTCTGCAGCATCCCTGAAAGTTTCATAATCAGACTTTGGGTGATTCAAATCCGATTTTATGAATGACAAAAATCTGATGATATTAGGACAAGAGTTTGCAAATTTGATTATCTGAAGCTCTGATAGTAGAGTCAATCCCCACAAAATGAAACGTTCTCTTTGACAACAAAACGTTTGAATGGCCGTCTAATCCATATAATTGATGCAGTTAGCAGTTAACCTACATTCTAAATACGCCAGCAGCTCTCCGGCATTCAATCCAATTTCCTTGCCCAAATCTGCCTCTTCAGCCCCCAAGGACTGGCCCCATATCAGGACCCGATCCGATGGTTTCATTCACTTTAGTCACTTTGCCAGTGAAGTGGGCCGAAAAACCACACAACTGACAAATAATGCTAATGAGCGTACAAAAACTGCCATTTGCTAACCAATGAACTTCCGTCAATTGTCGGCGAGTGGGTCGCTGCTGGCGGGTGGCGGAAAATCGGATGCAATGGCTGCAGAAATGGCGGCACTTTGCCAAGAGCCTCCGCCCAGACAGGCAACCGAAATTTCGCTACAATAATAGTTAGTGGGGCAACCGCAGGGCTCGAATCTCGATTCAGGCAGGACGAAGCCAGAAGGATACTGCTGCAAGTAGCTAGGCGTTGATTGGACCTTCTGCCTTCCGCCGGTCTCATCCAGGTCGGTGTCTTCAGTGGAGCAACTGCGCCTGCCCGACTGCCGACGGGCATTTATGTCAGTTTGTCACGATAGGCGATGGAAGCGCACAGATTACCTTGGTTCAAGTTAACAACGGATCCAAGCCACGCCAGACACCAGGATCCCCACTCCAGCCTTTAGACTCCCAGCCCACCCAAGCCACAGCCACGTCCAGGACCGACCTCGTTCTCGTCCTCGTCCTCGTCCTCGTCCTGGTACTCATCCTCATTCACATCCAGATCCACGTCATCAAAATTCAGCGCCAGCCAGTGCCTAAGCCCACAGGCTAGCCGGAAAAACGGTCGACCCAATGAGGCACACTGTGTCGGTGTCGAGCTGAAAAAAAAATTTTATTATCCAAAAATATATTTTAAATATGTTACGATACGGTAACAGATCTTCTCTTTTGAAGAATTTCTGACTTAACACAGAATCTGGATTATATGGTAAATAGTAATTATCCTGTGATTTCCATTAATATCCTTCTAGTTAATTTATTTATCAGAACCACAGCAATAAGAGCAATATTTCCAATTTCTGGTAATCCTTTCTACTCTTTATTCTCTCGGATCTATTCCCGAAGAATTAATTTAAACCTGTTCTATAAGGACATCCGCCCACTGTGCCATGAACTCTGTAAGGCTTCGGAGTTTGAAAACTGGCAAAACGTTTTGTGCTCGCGTGCAAAGCTGTTGAATCGCATTAAAATCAGTTTGCTGCATCTTCACTGACTGCAATTTTCGGGGCAAGGACAACACCGGCATGCCATTGCCATTGGAGCTGTGGAGAGCGGACCCGGACCCGGTCCCGGTCCCGGCCCGAACCCAGTGGCGGAACCGAAGCCGTAGCGGGAGGGGCGGGAAGGTCCTTGCTCCTCGCCTGCTCGCTCGATTGGCTGCTGTCAGCAGCATTTTATGTTAATTTTCATTAGAACTGCCGGCGTGGCTCTCCGGCTGCCCAATTTGTATGGAAAGTGAATTTGAAACTTGGCTGCCCACGCCTATCCCCGCCCTCCGGCTATTGCAAAAAAGTGTGCCAATTCCTGGTCCTTCAATGTGTGGGTGTGCGGGTGTGTGTGTGGGGGTGTTCGAGTAGGCGGCAATAATATTGGACAACAAAGTATTTTTCAATTAGCCATGAAGCGGGAGTTGCCATGCAATGTGGATGTGGGTGGAGGGGTCGAGATGAGCTCGTAAAAACAATAACTGTAAACCTGTATGCCCCTCCGGTCCATTCCAAGAGGCTGCAGGAATTTGTATGGGAAAATTGCTGCAATTGTGACACTGGAACCGTCGGCAGAAAACATAAATTGTTTTATGGGGCTTCTCGTTGTTTTAATATTGGAGATTTTCCTGCCTTTTCGACAGCTTCATAAAAAAAATAACACCCATGCACAGCAAAAAAATGTTTAAGTTTTTGATTAGAAGATTAGCCAATCATTATTTTAATCCAAAAAAAAAGGACCTCTTACTCACCCTTTTCCGGTTTGTATTAATTTTCTATCATTTCTATGAAAGAATATTAGGAAATAAATAAATTAAATCATTGTTAGGTATCCTAATATGAAAAAGCAAAAATATTAATGTCGATATTCGTTATCCTTCTTCGCATTACATTAAGGATAATATCGGGAATTAGGAACCCCAAATTAAGTGCAGAACTTACCACATACTGGGTTTTGGGTTTTTTGATTCATTCGTTGATTCGGTTAGAAAATTAGGAAATCATCAGCGCGTCATCATCTTAATGAATTTCCATAAATTTTGGCGATAATAATTAAACGATAGCGATTCCCCGGGCCCGTCATAGTTCATTAGTGCAGTGCCTCCTCCATAGCACCCTACTGCCACCCACACCCACACCCACACCCAGAACCACCCCCAACCCACCCCCTGCATCAATCGTTTGCTGTTTATGGCTGCCTAATTACAGCAATCAGGGATCGGAACGAATCGAAATGAAATGAATGGTTAGCAAAGGCAGTAGCTGCGCGATTTTCCCACAGTCTCACATACGCGGAGCTCGAACGTAGTTGAAAAAATAATTTCCACTTAATACTAATTAGTGGACATCGAGTGGTCGGGGGCGGAGTGGTTCCGGCGGCGACATAGAAGAGCTCCCAAATCGCGTAAGCAAGTCAGTGCAGTTTGTGGGTTTTATAGGCCTCTGCGCCGCTTGCTTCATTAAGCTGCATTTTCAGGCCAGTCAGCTACAGCGTCGTCAGAATTGAGAACATTCATTATGCGCCCCCATACATACACGGATACAGTGTACACGGTACAGTGTTCATTAGCTAATGGGGTTTCCTTACATTGATAAATAACTTGAGCCTTGACCGTAGACGCTTAAGCAAAACATGGATAAAAATATTAGCAGAATCTACAGAATTTATACATTAGAGAATGCTGTTATTCCACTTTTCAAATATTTATTAGTTTTTTAATAAGGGAGGAGATACCTTAATAGAAAGCAGAGCATCTTATTCTGGAATTTGTATCTTTTTCAACAGATAAACTTAATTTTTTTATAAAGATAAAGAATTTAAAAGGGGTTTGAAAGGTGTTCGTGTTAAAATGCACAGTTTTGAGAGGAATATGACCTTTGGCCATAACAAAATTTAAAATTCTTAGCATACATTTTCGCGAAAGCATCGTATTTTAGGTCAATTGGTATAAAAGATTTACATCACTAATTTACATCACTAATTTACATCACTAATTTACATCACTAATATTAAATACAACATCACTTTCCGCTATCCAGTCAATATAAATTTAAAATTCAATAATTAAATCTTAAGTTAAATATTTAGTTCTATAAATGAACAGCATCTACTGCGGAATATCATATGGGATATTCCGCCATGGCATAGATGGGATATATGATTACTTCGCATAAGATTCTTGGCCCACCTCTCACTCTACCGACGGAGGGACGCTGCCGTTTATAGTACGTCTCGAATCGCGAGATAGATCTGAGAGAATAAAGTGTAGAAAGGTTTACGATAAAGTAAAAGAGTACATTTGTAGTTTTGAAAGATTCTATAGAAGAGGAAGTAAAATGTGAAGTAATGTCATAGTGGTCGTTATGGTACGAATACAGTACCCCAAAAGACTCATACCGGGTATATAGTTTACTAAAAGAGTTTAGGAATAGAGGACTTGCTTAAAAATGCTTAATTTGAGGCGTGTTAGTAGAAACTGGGTGTCAACATTACCATTAAAAAGGGTTATGTAGGAAAACGACACCCAGAATCTTAGAGATGGTGAGTTAGTTAGTAAGAATCTCCTTAGATAAGAAGGAAGATGATGATTTGCATCCCATTTGATCCCCCTAAGATTGCATATCATTCCCGTTCAAGCTTCCTGATCGATGATGAGGAGGCCTTACTGTACCACATACCTTGCATACATATTACACACATCCATACATCAGCACACACAGGCATACATATGTAAGTGGCACTTGACTTGTTCGACATAAACATGAAAATGATGATGTCACATTTGCACAATTGTGCGTACAGCATCGCCTCCGGCAGCAACAACAACGACAAATTGAAGGGGCCAGTAATTGTTATTGTTGTAGGGTCTTTGCAAATGCAGGTTTCCCTATGTATGTAGGTATATGTAGTATATATTTACTCCCGAAAACACCCCCCGATGCACCGCAGAGTGTAGTTAATGTGCGTAGTAGATCGGGCAAGCGTAAATCTGTTGATATGGCGATTAAAAATCGAACCGCCGAATGTATAAAAAACAGCGTGTATGTGTGTGTAAAAATGGCGGACACTATTGGAAAGGATTTTATTATTTTGAATCCATTTCCCGGTTTCAGGACGATTGCCATTGTTTTTTGTATGTTCTGCAGTGGACAGGACAGGCAGCAGCGATAAAACAAAAGCCGCTTTTCAGTTGAAAAGTTTAATTGAACAATGATAATGTTGGGGGTGCAAGGGGCGGTGATTTTTTACTCGCAACATCCAAATGCCGCCGTATAAAAAATAAGCCTATAAAAATATACAGATTTATCCTGTAAAAATGGTCGGGCACTTTGCCATCACAACACAGGGAATTTGTTAAAGGCCGAGCCAATATTGTGATAGGTTAGAGATCGAAAAGCGTTACGTGTTCAATGGTCGACCCATTATCGCCGCTAATCAACCCCCTGCCATCAATTTCTGGACCTCCAACCCCCTGACACTTAGCATTCTGTCGTTATTTTCCCGGCACTCGCAACTAATTTGGCCCCGAGGCGCGCTCTAACTCCTCTTAAACTTATAGTCAAAGTTTGGCATCGCAAAAAGTGACGAGAAATCTCGAAAATCAATTCATTGCACTTCCATTTGCAGAAGGATGTCCGAGTGGAAACCTTATGGCAGCATAATTTCATCAAAATGGAAACTAGAGTGCACTGGAAATAGTTTTTACTTCAATTGTCTCACAAAATGTCTGACAATTGGTATTTTTTGGTATTTTTAGGTATTTGAAAGCTTTAGGAACTGCAACATAACCTAACAACTTTCAAAAAGCGGGAAAAATTCGCAAAAAACCTATTAAATTTTTGTATTAAAAAAACATATTACAAATACAAGAAACTGTTAAATAATAGTGATCTATTATTATTATTTAATATCTTCCAAATGATGCGACACTTTTTAATAATGCGCATCTTTTCATGCCAGAAGGCAAGCCTCATATTCATCCTGGACAAAATCCTGGATAAAAATATCACTAGATATATATCTAGACACCTTGCCACAATAAATTCACAACTTTATTGCAAATAGAAGAAAGAACATAGCTATTTTTGGAAGTGCATTTTCCGCAATGAACTGAAATATGCCTCGGGGACATTCTTGCCACTCCCTGCTACTGTTAAAAGTTTCTCCAGCGGCTGGGAAAGAAAGTCCCCCGGCAAGACCCCTTTCCTTTCAGACTCAGCCAGCGGGGGGGCTGCCGCTCAGCTCATTTGTTTGCCTTTGTTGATGCCACAACAATTGGCGACGCATTTGTAATCTGAAATCTGAGTCTCAGCAAAGAACCAGCGCCCACTCCCCTACTTTCTGCGATTAAATAAAATCTATTACGCTGTGGCGCCTCACCGTCTATACATATACATATATTTATACATTAATTAAGACTTTACAGTGCGGATGACACATGCGAGATGCGAGAAGGGGCAAGGCAAATATGACAAAACAATAATGAAAGCTTTGACACGACTAATTGCCTGCGGCGTTTGCTGTCTGCTCGAGTTTCGCTCTCCGAAACTCTCTGTTCCGCTGCCACTTTCCACTCTCCACTTTCCACTCGGCGAATTTGTAATTGAAATAATGCAATTTCCGTTACTCGTTTCGAATACATTTCGCAGGAAATCTCAAAGGGCTCGTCGACACTGGCCTGGCCTGCCCTCTGCGTTACCCTCGACCTCGCTGAAAACTTAAACCAAAATTCATTAAAACTTTGCATTGTTTCCCCATCAAATTCAGTTGTGCGTCTCCTTCTGGCCCGCTGTCTAACTATGTACATATCTCCCTCTGCTCGAGACTCCAGACTCGAGTGTATGTGTGGGTGTGCCAGAGCGAGCTAGCGATTCTTATTTGAATAGGTATCCATTTTATTGTTTATTCTAGACTTTTGGTATAAGCATGTCGCGACTAATTCCAATTAATTCAGCAGACAAATATCCTCGAACGACGGAAGCGCAAAACTTGCAAACTTCCTATCAGGCACTGCTTTCTGCTTTCTGCCTCCTGCCACCCCCTCGAGCACTTCCAACGAAATGCTGAGCATGCAAGCTTCTTCACTCACCAGAGCCCAGAGCCTCCCAGCGGGGGGCCCAAAGGGGTGGCGGAGGTCTGTAGCTAAAGAGAAGCCTAGTGGGGGGCGGGGCGGGGGCTATGAGCTTTTGGCTTCGGATTTGGCTAGTTGTTTGCCATTGATTGTGCTCGTTGTTGTTGCTGTTCTTGCCGCTGCCCATGATGTTCTTGTTGTTATTGTTGTTGCTGGTTTTGTTATTGTTTTTGTTGCCAAGGTCGTTCTCCGTTGCAAGATGGAACAAACAACCTGAGAGTGACGTACATTGGTCAGCAACCTACAATCATAACCTCAAATGTTTACAATCGGAAGCTCTATTATCGAAACTAAACGATATTAAATACCAAAAGTTTTGCTACTGATATTTATGTTTTTAAATACTAAAAATAATGCTATTGATATTTTGGAAACTGAATAACTAAGTTTTTATAAAAAGTTTCACTTATTTTTCAACATATCATGGTGAACCTATTTCCATTAATATTTTCTAAAGTAATTTAAAAAATAGTTCAGCTTAGGTTTAGCTTTAGGATTTTCCACTTACAGAAAAACAAAAAAGTAAATTAGTTTTCTAAATAAATTAAATAATTATATTAGAAAAAAAACTAGGAAGGTAACCAAAGTTTTGAGAAAAAAGAGAAAGTGTTATAATTATAGAGGAACCATTATTTCACCTATTAGATCTCCAACCTTGATGGTGCCTCTATTTTTATTTAACACATCCTTCCAATTTTTGAGTTTTAGAGTGCTTGTTTGATCCATATTTTAAACTTTAAATATTGAAGCAGTAGCCTTAAATATTTGGCCATTAACAAAGATTTCAATTTTTTGCATTTCAGTTTTGAGAGTAATTCGTTTAATAGGTATTATAACTCGAATTCAAAATAAAATACTGTACTATTTACCTCATTTACGAGGAGATATACCATATATACCAAATATCTCGTATACATCATATCATAATATAATCGCATATTTCATATCATATCATATAAACGATCCTACACTTTATATTCATCTTTTAATGGTACATCCAGATATTTATATTAAATACTATATCCAAGAGTTAGATTTATTCCACCAAGTAATATTATATATATCCTAATTTCAGATGTTTTTATGCATTAATTTTCTGAAACCATTCAGAGATCTAAGAAAACTGAAACTAAGAAATATTTCAATTGAATGATTTCGGATAGTTTGCTTACAGATTTCGTGTGGGGTGGGTGTGCATAAAATATTAATTGATTCTGTTATAAATCTTCATTATATACAATATGATTAAGAAACCTAAATCCGACATAGTTAGCAAATAACCTCCCGAAACCAAACACCACTGTGCCGCATAATCAAATTGCCGAAAATGCGAGCGGAGCAGAGGGTAAATCGGAAACATTCAGAATCAGAATCGGAGTCCTGAAGTTCTCGGAGTCCTGGCCCCGGCATGTGTGCATGTGTAAAAGCAGCTTAAGTCGCCGCCCATACCCGAGCCCACGCCCCCGCCCCTGTGCCCCGCTCGGGGTTTATTTAAGCAAGTTGAAAGTTTCGGCTTGGAAGATTTACCTCTGCCAGTGGAAGACAGCTGAAAACTTCTTTTTGCAGCACCATTGACTTTTGTATTTGTTACCATTTTCTTCGGGTAATTCAGATTTTAGCAATCTGCAACGTGCAACCTGCCGCAGTCACCATCGTCTCATCCCCTGGAGTCTGTCTGTCTCAAGGATTTCTCCTTTTTGCTGTGCTGGTGTAATTTGTTTGTGCTCGAAATGCTGAAACGAACAAACCGGATTCGAAGGACTACGGCGGAATGATATAGGGCTTACTAATAGAATCCTGTTTTCATTGTATCCTGGTTCGAGTCAGCAACCTTGCTAAAACTTCAAAAAACAAATACCTTAAGAAAATAAATTCCGCTGACTTTTCAATCCAAAGAACAACCCTTTGCTAAGTATTTCATTAAGTCATATCCCTGCTCATTAGATGATCAAATACTCGTAAGTATCCTCCAGGAACTTTCTGAACAAACATAACCGAAAAGTTCTCAGCCAGATTGGAAACATGGCATGGGGTTAATTGGCGCCAAAAACGAAATGAAATGGATGCGACGTATATCTGGTTGGATGTTAATCATGTTATTACTCGGCAAGGCAATTAATTAATGTGAGCTATTCATATATTATGCATCAACCAGATCCGAATGTGTTTGTATCCTGCTATCAGCACTCCGACACACAGGACCTTAGAGGTCGAAATCGGGAGTTGGGCGTTGAGAGTTGAGAGCTGGGAGGGAAATGTGCTGAGCCAAGCTGTCAGAGGCTTTGGAAATATTTGTTTTTATTATTATATGCATATGTTGACATTTACAAAGCCAACTGAGTAGGACAGGAGCAGGGGACAAGTCTCCGCTTGTGCAAATAACTTTTGTATCTATGATCCATCAGCAAATGCAATGGACGACAAAGTTTTACCGAGCAAAAACAAGATTTTTCGGTCTGAACCCTCAACCCTAGGACCATGGAAGCCCCACACCAACCCACACTAACCCACACCATCTCACACCCCACGCCAAAACCATAAACCAAACACAGTAAAGACATTTAAACAAATCAAGCAATGAAGCAAAAAGTCCCTCAACCGTATCACACATGAGACCCCTTGCCGCCCAGGACACACAAAGTGGAATGCTTCATTTGGCCCAAAAAAGGCAAAAAGCATCGAAAGGGTTAACAACTCTGAGGGATGGATCGGTGGCGGGGACGGGCTACTGACTGGTTTCTGACTGTCTTAAGTGATGAATATCTGGAGAGAATTTTTGGATGCGCTTTAATGGATAGATTGCGTTAGCCCAACGAGACCTCTGGGACCGGGAACTAAAATAGGCTTCAAGGGGCTACAACGATCCGGTATACATAAGGGTTACTTTTCCACTGCTAATTCGAAAAACAGATGTTTCGTTACTTTACTTAATTGACCGCCAAGTGGAATCAATCGAATTAGGGAACAAAATATGTAGTCATTATGTCATCTTTTGCTTGATTGAATAAACTTTTACTAGACTCCCCTAATAGGTCCTAAGACTGTTAAAAGAAAATCGACTTCTATAAAACTTCTACTTTCCTAATTCACTTATTTATTATTTAATCCAATTTATCAAATCCTTTTAATTTTTATTCTATTAAAGAAAGAATTAGAATTCGCTAATATAATTGTATTTCTATGATAGAAGTCTTAAAAAAGTATTATATCTACATTGTTTCATGAAGTTCTTAAGTTTCTATAAGTAGTTCTCATGGAGAATCTTTAAGACCTCGGGTATAGGTGTAGATATAGATAGGAAGTGCCTGAAAGCTACAGATATATCCAAGGATCTCAAACTGCGATAGTGCAGAATATTATCCTCAAAGGTTTTGTAGTAACACCGCTTGCGGTAAAACTTGTTTCCCATTTCAGTGAGACAAAATTTAATTTTACACATTAATTTGTGTAAGTGGAAACATTTTACATGACATTTAAACTTGCGTTGGCTGTGCCCGTGCCCGTGCCTGTCTTGGCTGGTGTCTGCTCCTTAGTCCTTGCTGCTTGAGGTTGTCTCGTGGTTTGTGCAGCTCCAGCTGCAACCGCTCGAAAGATACACCGCACACATGCAAGGATATTGTAGCGGGGCGTGGGCGGGAGACGCTTTGCACTTTTGCCTTTTGGGGCGGAATACACTGCCTTTAGTTCTCAGTTCTGGGTTCTCACTTTGAGCTTATTTTTTGGACTCCCCTGCCCCGCCGCCAGGGTCTCGTAGAACCATCAAACTTTCCACGAAGCTGCAGTGGTGTAAGTGGTCCCAGGAGGTACACCCGCCGGGTGGTGTGATGACGAAGGTACTCCCTCAATGCGGTCGTGTAGTCAACTTCAACTTCACTTAAAATCCTTTTTGCTATTACGTTTCGATGCATATGAGGTTTTGTTTCGGAGGCAAGTGCTCTAACTCCCCCAGCCAGGACCCAGCGCCTGTCCCGCCCAGCTTATTTATAATTTAAATTTGGCAAAAAGTTTTGCCAGGTTGCACTCCCAGCCATCGCAGCCGAGTGGGTGAACTTTACTTTTATGCAAATGCCATACACAGCTCTGGGTTCGATGTCATTCGGAAAGTTTCCAAGCCTTACCTGGGTTACCAGGCAGTCATTATGGCCTATGATTATGGCTATTAGAGTGCAGCTCAGTCGGACTTAAGTCCTGACCGCTGGTTGCCCGTCGGATTTGCGCAATCCCCTTGCACGCCGGTTCATTCGAAGGACTTTAAGCGGCGACACGGCAGCGGGGCTCAGCTCACGAAAATAAATACACTTTTTACAGCTTTATCACAGCCGAAAGGATGGCTCAGGACCCCCAAAACCCACAACCCGAGATCCGAGATCCGAGACCCAAAGACAGTTGGTAAACTCCGACCAATAAAAATTAAAATATTTAAGCAAAGCGTAAAGATGCAAAGCTCCGCCGTAAAGAAAGACTCATGACCCGGGGAATTTCAGACAAACTACACGGAGAGAATTTTGGATTACATTTCTTCATAAATTCATTTTATTTACCACCGACGCTAATTTTGTTTACATTATCATTGGAGTCTTGGGCCATGGCTGCTCCCAAAACAACCAAAATAACCAAAGCTAGTTTTAGATACTTCATCGTAGTTTGCGATAGGTGGGTGATTGGATAATATGGAAAGTAATCTGGAGGAGCTCCTTTTATAGGTCTGGCTTTAATACTGCCTCCACCTAATAAGCTGAACTAATTGCCAGTAATTGAGGCAACACCACGTATCCATAACAATTTATTACCCTTGACATTTTACAAAAGTTTAATTCTAAGAAAATTTAATCAAAATAACTAGCATTGGATTTTTTTGCTGTGTAAGATCGGAGCAGAACTCGAAGCGCGTCGTTGGGTTCTATAGAAGATTAAAAATTCCACACAACCTGGGTGGTTTCCGAGGGGGACTGAAAGTATCATTGCAAAAGTTTCATTCGCTCTTCGGCAAGAGATTTGAAAGCTGCGGTGGAAATGCCTGCAAGTCGGTGGCAGGGGCAGGGGCAGGAGCTGGGGCGAAGGTCCTTGCCCCTCCAATCACCCCCTCCATCTGCATGTGCTAAGTATTTTCTCAGTTAATTATGCAAAGATATACGCTTAAAATTTTGCAATATTACGTGCATATTTCAAATACTCGACGTGAAAATTCCCGCAACCAGCGTAAAAACGGAGAGCCGTAAAAATGCCCCCAAGGAACAAAAGCAGCCGAAGGATCTGAACTCACACAGAAATACACACCCACACACACTCACACTGGAGCATAGCGACAGATGTGTCAAGGAGGGGCCAAAGGTTATACCTCGTACGTGGCAGAGCACTGGAGCTGCTCCCCTTTCGAAGGATGCTCTACGGCTGCAGGATGTGGGTTATTGGATAGGAAGGCGTGGGATGGATGGGCGGGTCGGTGCTGTGTGGGTGGGTGGGATACTCCCCAGGCGCACGACTTTTTAATTGCTCGTTTGCCTTGCAATCATCGCTCGTCGTAACGGCTTTTGTCGTTTATTGTTGCCGTTAGAGCCGCCGTTACCGTTACCACTGGCCTAAAAAGCGCCATGTTCTGGAGGTGTACCTCTCGTACATCTCTCAGTCGTTTTTAGAGCAGCTAAAAGATTTTAATTCCCGGGTTTTTTGGGGCTAACAGGGTCTTGCGTATTTGTTCGAGAGTAAGCGGTTTCAGGTGTCAACGAATGCTGATTTCTATATCTGTTTGAGAAACAAAGAACTGTAACTTAATTAGAAAGGAACATATAGAGAGAATCTTCATACATTCTGTGTGGTTTTCCTTAAAACGCTCATGGGTTTTGTCATCCCAGTTTATATATTCTTTTACATATTGCTCATTTAATGTAAGACTCTCCAAAGTCGACAATTTCCGGCATCATTTTTTAGATAATTATGCAGATATAATAAGAATATTGTATATTATTTCATTACTTCATCATTTTTTCCAACGAAAAAAAAGGTTATGCGGTAAGAATTGAACATGTAATACAAAATTATTTATGGAATTTGAAAACTTGACTCGTAATGACATTTTTCGACCTAGGACCGTCTTTTAGTAAATTGTCGGAAAGTTCTATTAAAATGTTGCTTGAAAAAGATTGAAAATTCAAATTTTTTTACTTCACAAGTACCGGGTATCAAGACGGAAAGTATGTATTATCTTACACTATAAGCTAATAGCTAAATTGTAAATTGAATTCCGACTTCGGGGGAACTTTTTTATGGCAACCCATTGAGGGAACTAATTCTGGGAATAAGCGCCTATATTCATGGCAATTGAGTACAGGCTCCTGTTTTTGGATGGCAAAGGCCCAACACGAAAGGGGTGTTGGGGGCGGACCCTTCAGTGGGTGGGGCCATGGGCGGTGGTTGGACCTGCAACTGCGTGCCGTTGACTGTGATTTATGTGGGGCAGGCCCAATTTCGGGCTACCTCAGCTCGAGCCAAAGCTAGAGCCGGTGGCGCTGCCAGTGCCGTTGTTGGCAACTCAAAACATATGCATAGATAAATTATACGCGGTAAGCGCCCACAAAGCATCCACTCCTGCCACTCCCGCAACTCCTGCAACTCCTGCCACCCTTCCACGACAACAACAATGGCAACATCAGCAAATAGCGCGAAGAGCAAACATTTTGATGTGACGAGACTAAATTGAGCATGTTGTGCGGTGGGGGCGTGGCCAGGTGCTGCCTTTTGGTCCCTCCCCTGCCCGGCATTCCGCTCTAAACAATCCGTTGAATGTTTTCAGATTTTTGTTACATTTTTTCTGGCTTCCCCTTTCTGTGTTTCTTGCCACATCCAACCCCCAACCCTTGACAGTTTCCCAAAAAAGTATTTGTATTGCACGTCAGTCAGTTGGAAAATAGATTTCTGTTTCAGTTATCATCGCCGATCCAGCCAGCAGATGCTAACAAAAGTTGTTCCCTTCAGAGGAGCAAGATTATCCAAGGCCCATCTCAAAAAACTGAAAAGCTGAGTTCAAAATTAAATTGAAAATCAGTCAATAAGAATCGTATTTTTCTTAAACTTTTAATGATTTTTTTTTTGGGGAGGACGGTCCTTGATATGTGAAAATAAAGAAAAACAAAAATTTATCAAAAAATAACCCGTGTGTATTTATTTTTTAGGCATTCCTGAATTTGATTTTCAATCAGAAAAATGTCAGAAAAATGTAGTTTTTTTTAGAAAACTTTATTAGAAAAACAAAGATTGTAACTAGAAATAAATATTAACCTTAAATATTAGATTTTTATATCATTATATTCATTAGACAATGTTTAAGGCAATTACCCCATATTCTAGTTTTTTTTTCAATACCGTCTGGATGTTCAGAAACATTTTTTAAAAATGAAATATGGGTAAAAACATAAGAAATAATATTATATGACTCCCGATTCGAAAACTCAAAAAGAACTAATATATCTAAAATTTCATATGCCAGGATATTGCAATCTTCGATGAAACAGAATTTAGATGAAAGAATATTTCAGAGACTCTAGAAACGGAAGTAATTGAAAAAATTTGACACCTACTACATGGAAAATCCTTTACTCGTCCTCTTCCAGTTCAAGTGTCACTCGAAGCAGCCTGGTAGGGTTACTCTGTGCAAAAAAGGAAAAATTAAAGTCATCCCGCAAGAATAAAACCGGTTCGCTCCAAATCTTTTGGCCAAACAAATCACAGCTGAGCACACACGCGCCCAGGGGGAACATGCATATGGTATCGGGATCAGGGGCAGCAGAAGCATCGTTATATCGATGGCATTCACATGTTTAGCACACAAACGAAATGCCAAAGCAAAAATATGCATACAAATCTATCTGTGCACATGGAATGGCCAAAATCGAGTCCAGTTTCGAGGGTTTTTCGACCGGAGGAGGTGAAGGATGCTGGGGGTATGCTAAAGTAGAGTCCTGAACTCGAATCTGAATCTGAATCCAAATCCGAATCTGTCGACTGCTCCACATTTTGTTGTGCATGGCAAACATTGCTATGGAGTGTGTGATGTGATGTGCGGTGGTGGTATACATATATCCTACATTGTCTATATGGGTCTTCAACCACCACCCACTACCTCTCCCCATTTTCGCCACACGGACGCTGTCCAAATCAATTGTCCAAATGTCCAAACTTCATTTGTTATGCGCATCACAAAAATTGAAGCAAATCATTTTGCCAATCGCATTTTGATTTCCAATGTCGCTAGCTACTGATTGAGTGCCCAAGCGATGGATGGTTACCGGGGTGGACGATGTCCTGGCTCCCGGCTCCCGGCTCCTGGCTCCAAACGGGGATGCTGCTGACCCCCACACAGCCGCCCCACAGTTTATGTTAATTCCCGTGTATATTTGTCGCCGGTGGCGCCTGAAATTATGCAACGTCTTTATTAATTTATCCCAAAACCAAATGGGATCCTTTAGAGATGACAACGGGGCGATTGACTAAGAACAGAATAATTTTTTCTCATCAATGACCAACAACTTGTTTAGTTTTTTGTGCGATTTGACAATAGTTCAACATTTCTGAAAAATGTTATTTGGGATTTTAGTAAAAGGAAGTCATTTTGGTTAGTGGGTAAAAGCGAGTTATCCTCATCCGAGTTAATCCATGAAATGAGGGGCAGATTGAAATCCCCCATAACTAGAATAAGATCAGGATCATTTAGCAGAGACAAAACTGATTTAATGGCAGTTAAGTGGTGCATATAAATGACTGCATCACTCAGAAGGACTCAGAATGAATTTTAACGGCTAAAAATTCAATTCCGAAAGGATTAGTAATAGTAATACGTTCAACTGTGTAGGTGTTGTTTACGGCAATCAAAACGCCACCGCCGAAGGTTGGGCGATCTTCCCGAAAGACAGTGTACTTCGATACCAAAATTTCATTATCTATGACAGTGGAGTAGAGCCAGCAATAGCATCGAAGTCAAAGGAAGAACTGTTAGTATAAAGTAAGTTCAGTTTTCCAAGAATACTGCGAACGTTTTGATAGCAACAAGAAAAATTCTTGCTGCTTAGTTTTTTTGGATCTGGACTGGAACCTTGAGAATCTCTGGTCAAGAATTCGTAGACAATACTGTGATCAGGCCAGGATCTAAAGATTTGGCAAGGGAAGCTTCTGGTAATGTTATTTTGAATGAGGATATGCTACGTTTATGCTTAAAATTATATTTGGTCACAAAAAGTTCTGAGGGAGCTATATTTAGATTGTTTGCTAGGTGAGACCTAACATCATCTGCAGAGGCATCAGGCATGAGCCGCTATACAAAGATGGATTTGCGGGGAGCCACAGCTCTCAGCGTAAGTCCAGAAGATCGCGATTCAGTTGGAACACCCGTCAATGGCTTTGGTGATTTGACAGCGGATAGGCGGGTAGGTGCGGCGGTAGGCAGGCGTAGTGATGCAGCAGCAGGCTGACTTGGTGATATGACCATCGAGGATTTTTCGAGCGTGGGACCAGATGGAGGATTCCTACTGGCAGGTTCCGGCGAATCAACTTTTGCCGTGGGAATACCAGGTTTCTGAATAGCTAGGATGGGTGGCTTTTCGCCAGGGGCATCAACCATACCATTGCTTACTGGCAAATAACGAAGAATATGCGTTTTTAAGTGGTTCTCCAGTTTGTGAATCACTTCGCGATTAAACAGGTTGATGAAATCAGTACAGAGCTGATAAAAGGTTTCTGGCTCTTTCGGGAAACGTTAAAAATTACGGAGCGATAATAGGCCGACGTGCATAAAGTGCAACGTTCACTTATAGATGATAGGATAGGATATTTTTTATTATTTTTCTGCAGTAAAAAATTACACAAAATTGTAACCATTGCGATAGTTTGGTTATAGTTTTCTAAATATGTCCTCCCATTTAATACAATATATAAATCAAGCCTTAAATTTTACAAAGCATTGTCCTTAAACGAATTTAAAACGATAATTTCCTTCGAAGATTTTAACTAAGAATTTGGTGTCAATTTTAGGATCATAAGTAGAGTCCATTCAGTGCACAATACAAGTCCTAAAACAGGAGACTATAACAC
This sequence comes from Drosophila vallismaia, assembly GCA_035047325.1. NCBI lineage: Eukaryota > Metazoa > Arthropoda > Insecta > Diptera > Drosophilidae > Drosophila > Drosophila vallismaia. The sequence goes on along the minus strand of JAWNPU010000055.1, from coordinate 22,596,391 downwards.
TCTGCTACTCATAATTTGTACATAAGGATATTATGAATTTTCCCTCACGAGTCCTTCTCCAAGTGTAGTAAGATTCTCAAAGATTTATTTTTACCATGGCCTAACAATTTGAGCCTGGCTATTTATGCAGTGTTTAACTTGGCCTTCGGCGCACTTCGCCTGTTTCCTCCCTCCTTCCAGGAGGCGACACGTTGACGCAAGGGCGTGGCACTTTCACGCCCCAGTCGCGTAACTCATTTTCGCCCGGGTAACGAGAAAGAAAAGCGCAGGGAAGTGGAAAAAGGGAGAGAAAGTTTCTTTTGCCCGCCACTTGGCACATTCTTAATTTCTTGCGTATTTTGTCAAGACAAATTGAATTTTTATGAGCGTCGCCGTCGTCGTCGTCGTTGTCGTAGTCGTCGTTGCGTTTGTGAGTCGCAAAAGAAATCGCAAAAGTCGCCGACGACGGCAGCAGAAACTTTAAACTTTCCTCATCTTGCGAAATTCATTTTATCACAAGTAATTACTTTGTAAATATCCCGAAAGCAAGAAAGCAGGAGCAGCTGCCAGCTGCCAACTGCCAACTGCCAGTCGGCACCTGCTGTCCGGTGGGTCCTTAAAGGCAACTAAAATGGGTTTAAAACATGGTTAAACGGAAATAAAAAGGCTAGAGGTTTTAGCTTTCAAACAGTTTATTAAATGTTCAATACAACTTGCCATTGGGTCCGTCAAACCGCGACAATTATTTGCACAGAGAAAACATAATCAAAGATGTTAATGATGAGCTGTTGAAAGCAGATGCGATGGGCTACAGGAGCAGCATTGGCCAAGACGCTAGGGAACTTTGGAACGAGCTTAGTCGAAGAGACCGAAGCCCATGTCATCGTCCTCCTCCTCTGACTCGGACTCGGCCTTCTTGGCCTCCTCCTTCTTCTCGGCGGCACCACCAGCAGCTGGGGCAGCAGCGGTCGAGGCGGCAGCAGCGAACTTGCTGGGGTCCTTGATGTACTCCTTGATGGTGGTGGCCTCCTTGAACTCCACGTCGGTGGTGGCGGCAATGGCCAGCAGGTTCTTGAAACCGTTGGCAATGCTGTGCGGGGCCGAGGCGATGGTTGGGTAACCCACGGACAAACACACGGCAGCCAGGTTGGCCACTCCCTGTTGGAACTTGGCGCGCAGATCCTCTGGCTTGATGTCGAGGATCTCGGGCGAGAAGATGGAGCCAGAGTCGTAGACCTGGTTGACGATCAGGCCGTACGAGAAGGGCGAGATGTTCAACATGTTGAGCAGCGTCGCCTCGGAGGCGCCCACCTTGTCGCCGGGCTTCAGGATGGGCACATCGTTGATGATTTCAATTGTTCCCTTGGAAATCTTGGTGGGGATGGACAGAGCCTGGAAGAAACTGGTCTTCTCGGGACCCAGACCGGTGTTCTGGGCTGGGATGATGACGTTGAGGGGAGCAATGGCGCCGGGACGGGCCGGGGCGCGCACCTTCGACTCCAGCAGCTTGTCACGCACCTCAGCGAGATCGCCCTTGGTGAACACGAAGCCCACGTTGCCCTTGATGTGAGGGAGGAGCTTCTCCAGCTGGGGGTTGTTCTCCAGATGCCCGCGGATAGCCTTACGCATCATGGTGTTCTTGCCCATCAGCACGACGGCCAGGCCACGCAGGCTGGTACGGATGTTCTGCATCTGCTTGGAGCCCACATTGTCGGCGCCGACAATAAAGCACTTTGGGAACTCGTCGAACAGTTCCTTTAAGAGAATTGGCAAACGTTAGCTCAAAACAGGGACACTGGGAGAAGGGAATTCAGATACTTACCACGACCTTGATGAAGTACTGAGCCTTCCATGCTGCTTTGTTCTCCCTAACCATTTTGAATAAGTATCAGGGACTCGTTTGCTGAATTTAAGAACTGAAAGATAAAATTATATTAGCGGATGTTTTTAGCCGGATCTTGCGATTGTTTTTATTTGGAAAGGACTCAGGATGACTCATTAGTCGCATTTTTTCGGTAACTCACCAAAGCACAGACTTTTCGGTTTCGCTCACAGAACGGAAAGACGTTAAGTTGGTGCCGGAAATGGCGACCAAGGATGCCAGACATGCGGTCGTTTTTTCGACGGTGACAATTTGTTAGAGATGACACTTTTGGTTAAGGTGATATTTTTTTAACAAAGGGGCAACGACTGCGAAAGTGTTACCGGATAACAAACACGTGAATAATAAATACTTTTTTCTATTATATTTCTGTTTTCTGTATATTAGCTTTTAGAGTTAATGGAATAATATGAAATAAAATAGTACAATAATCGCAAAAATTAATTAATTAAAAATCTACCTATTTTTTTCGATGGTCTGCATTGCTATAATTGTCGACCGATAGTTGGCAGCGCTGCAGAATCTCAATAACAAACGAATTTCATAGTCTATTAAGTAGACTCTAATTAGGACATACATATTGTACATAAACTCGGTCAACGAAGAAGTACACACTCGTTTATCAACATGGGAAAAGATTACTACAAAATTCTGGGCATTGAACGGAACGCCAGCAGCGAGGAGATAAAGAAGGGATACCGCCGGATGGCCCTGCGGTATCATCCAGACAAGAACGACCATCCGCAGGCGGAGGAGCAGTTCAAGGAGGTGGTGGCTGCCTTCGAGGTTCTCTCAGACAAGGAGAAACGCGAAATCTACGATCAGTATGGAGAGGAGGGTCTAAAGTGTGGAGATGAGCAAGATTCAGCGACCTTCGGCCAGCCCACGTCAGACATGGTTCCCTTTATGTGCGCTGTCGGGGGAACCGTGCTCTTTGCTTTTGCAGCATATAAAACGTTCCAGTTTTTCACTCGCAAAAAGGAACCAGCACGTAACAGCGATGGATCATCTTCCGAGTAAAAAATTAGACAATATTTTTGTACATAAAGTAAATCGGACTTTGATTATTTTGTTTCCCCGCTTTTTTACATTCAATCATTTTCCTTGTTTTTATAACTAAATAATTGTGTAAAGTTTAAATATCTTTAGGTCCTTTTATCAAGAATGAATCATATTTCTAAGGATATCGAAATGGCATCCGTAAATTTTCTTTAATTGAATAATACTGAATTGTATGTGATATTCGATTCATTTTTTGATATATTAATATATAAACAAAATTAGCCTAAGAATATAGTAGAATACAGATGTTATAAAATACAGACAAAATGCAATGTTTATAAAACAGATGAAAATGTACTTTGAAACTAGAAAGTCAATTAAATTAGTCAATGTGTATATATTTAACGTTATCTGATCATTCAGATTATTTATTCTTAATATTTAGCTTAAAAATATGTCCTCTTTTTGATAAGGCTAATTGACTATTTATTATATTGGTACAAAGTATTTTGGCTAAATGAAGTTAAAGTTAGTGAAATTTAACGATGAAATTATTAATTATTAGACTGTTTTGTGTAAACATATTTGAATATATATGTTGTTGAATATAAACCTTTTATAATAACCCATTGTTATTACTATTATTGTGATGAAAAGGTTAAAAGGTAAATTAAAGGATCGTAGAAATGAGATTGGAATGTACTTGCTGATAAGTTTTAAATAGAAAATGTGACTAACAAGAAATTATTTCTGACTTTTGATCTTAGTTGATCGTCGCTTGATAATGTTTGAATGTATATGGATTTTTATAATTTACATAAATTGTGAAATAGCAATTTTTAAAATGTGTCGGATACTTAAGATTTAAACTGTAAATGACGATTTAATTGTAGAAATAAGAAGTTTTGCCAGAGTTACTTGTATATTCATACTTTTCTGATAAAAAATTGGGAATGTTAATGTTGGCTTGCGTTTCAGGCAGTGTCCTGGTTCCATCTACAAGTTGGTGCGGTCATCCCCTCCATTATTGTTTGAAAAATCCAGCAATGCTTGAAAATGGACAGCAATGGAGTCGAGCCACTTTTTAGATTCCCCTTCAAAAAATTTTATTAAGGCAGAAATGGTTCTTAAGTGCAGTGCCACTTTAAAAGGAGCCTCGAAGATGAAGAGTATTTTTGCCAGTATCCAGAGTATGTAGATTCCGCCTCAAGCAATGCAATAAAAACTGTCTTTAGTACCTCTTATAATGCGATTAATTATATCGTCATAGCTTAATAGGCAGGTTAGACAAAATCGAAAAATATAGGTAGAACCATTTACTCTAAGTCGCATGTAATATCGAGTTGTATGATTTATTATCCTGGTTCTTTTGCGACAAAGTATAGTTTTAATCTACTTATGCTTACAACTTTTTCAGGACTTGGAAACGTGCCACATTGTGGCATTCTCCGTGAACTGAAGTCTTTTAACTGCGCCAATGAAAGCCGCACTCCTTTATACTTTTGTTGGTTGATTTGGGCGATCTAATGCAGCAGAATAAAAAAAAAAGTATTACAGGATACACTCCCAAATATTAGTCCGGACGTTTTTTTTTATTATGATATGAAGCTGAAATTTTAATACGCTTAGAAAAAGTAGCATATTGAATCCGACAAAACAATATTTTTATTACCTGCCAATTAAATTGTCTGCATTGTTTCTAATTATTCGTTTTGATTTAAAAACGACACATCAAAATTTGAGTACATTTAAAATTGGCGGTTCGATTTCGATGACATGTGTAAACTGTTTTCGATTTTAAAGCGAACGTTTCGATTGGTTTTTTCTATTCGATTATTCGAATACATTTCATCAAAATTAATTTGCGATAAACGAAAAATCATGCAGAAGAGTCATTATTTCTTTCTTTATAAAAGACCAAATTAAACGAAAAGACTGCTGAGATAAAGAAGTTGAAATATTTATTTATTGTCAATTCATCACAACCAAGAGAGTGCAGCCCTGGTAAGAAAAATATTACACTTTCTAAATATGTCTAAAAAGCAACACGAAAATCCAAAGCTACCCATAACTTCACAAAAAAAGGTATTTAAACAACATAAAGTTAAGGATTGTAAAATATTGTGAAAATAAAAAACATTCTACGTTTGTTGTGCTTTCAAGCAGTGGGAATAAATACACGAAAAAATTTAGCTTGAAATATTCTGTACGGGCACCACTGATGCTAGATGCGATGCACAGCAAACTCGCGGATTCAGATGTTCAGATGCTTTGCGCGCCCTCGAAATAAACAAAAACCTCAAAGCCTGGGAGTCGAAAGAGCCTTGTAGAGTAGAGTGCACGTGGCGGCCGGAAGGGAGCACCCAGCAAACACAGCGATACAGTGGTTTCTTCATCGAGTGGATCGAGTTTCTTCCGACATTGGTAAGTGCGATAAGAGCGGATAAGGTCCAAATCTGCCCATTACTGCGCATTACGTTTGTCACAACCAGCTCTAACTCTCAGTAATCCAGCCTCAGAGCTTCAATTCACCACCCAGAGAGCAGCAGCAGCAGCAGCAGCACGGATTCAAGCGCGATGTCGACGCCGCGCAATTCCACCGATCCAGCAGGTCTGGCCGTTTTGCTGACCAATGCAAATATCAACGATAACAACAATAGCAACAGCAGCAGCAATAAAAACGGACGCAGCCGAAGCAGCAGCGCCAGCAAGAACAACCTCACTCCGAGAAAATACATGGCTCCTGGCGCATCCAGTTCCTTCAAAATGTGCCCCGCCAGCAATGCGGGAGGCCCCGCCAATAACAAACAACTAAACTCGATCTGCCAGCGGGCTCAGTCGGGTCAGAAGATCATGATTATAATGCGGGGACCGCCGGGTAGTGGCAAGTCCACCCTGGCCGAGAGTATACTCCGTCAGAGCCGCCTCCTTGAGCGCCACGCTGCCACGGAGTTCGTCTTCAGCTCAGACGACTTCTTCAAGACGAGCCGCGGTTACACATTTAATCCCACACTCCTGCCGGCAGCCCACGACTGGAACCACGAAAGGGTGCGCGAGAAGGCTGTTCGCGGCTGGAGTCCCATCTTCGTGGACAATACCAACACCATGACCTGGGAGATGCTGACCTACGTGAAGATCGCTGTCCAGTACGGCTACATTGTGGAGCTGCTGGAGCCCCAGACCAGCTGGAACAAATCGGCCAGCAAACTGGCCCAGAAGAACATTCACCAAGTACCCCGTGCGAATATTCAGCGGATGTTGGAACGCTTTGAGCGAACCACCGCGGAAGATCTTATCCAGGTGGGGTATGGGAACGGGAATATTTTACTCTAAAAACTAACAAATTACTTTTTCTTTTTTTTAGGTAATTAATAATGTTGGGAAAACCTTTTTTCCCTAGGAAATCCATTTGTGGTTGTAAGTTGCGTGTGATTGGATGATTGGATCTCATGATTGGATTTTTTTTTATCGGAAAAAGCCTATATTTATACTTCAAGCTCTAATATTTAACTATTAAAAAAAGATATTTCATTATTCATGTCATTTCAAAGATACTTAAAGCTATTTTGTATAAAGATCAACAAATGTATAGTTCTTTCCCTTATAACTCTTAAATTATACTACATAATTCTTCATTAATATTTTAAAAAAATGTATATGGTACTCGCAGATGCTTAAGGAAACCAAGTATACGGTGCCACTACCACAGCTCCGTCAATGCCCGCCGCTTCCTTCCGTTCCCGTAGTGTGTGCTTTGGATGAAGGCGCTGCACCAGAACAAGAAGCGCCCTCCCTTCAGAACGAACCAAAAAGCTTCAAGCTAAACGCCAATGCTCAGAGCTGGGTGCCCTATGAGCAGGATGCGCCTTCCTACTGGTCCCAGGCATCCGATATCAGGGAAACAGTTCCCCCAGAGACTCCTGCTGTTGCTGCGAGCGAAAAATCATTGATCGAATTGCTGAGGGACGAGGGCAGCACAGAGGAGGCGTCGCCGGTGCCAGAGGAACCAGAGCTAAAACCCTTCCAGCGCCATTGCCTCAACTGTCCGAATGAGCCAGTCGGCTTCGCCCTGCTGCGCCAAATGTATCCAAACAAACAGCTAAGCGGCCTTTGGGACCTGTTTGTGAAGTGCAAGGCGGACGTGGACTGGGCCGTGGATATCCTTCTCAAAGAAGACGAACTGAACGACCAGATGGAGTCGGATCCCTTTGGTATGGAAGCGACTCTAAGCCCAGAGGAGGCTGCCCAGTTTCAGTGCGACTGCAGTGGCTCGCCAGTGCCAGTTCCACAAAATATCGAGCAGATCCCACACTCTCCATCAAACACTAAGCTCGCCCCAAAGCCGCAGCGACAGGCGCGCGGCAAACGCAACGCGGCGTCCAACAAGAAGGAGCTGCAAATACAAATCGAGAACTGTTTTGTTTTAGGTGAAGACTTGAAAGAACAATGTTTAAACAAAATTAATCTGTTCGAATTTTGTTTATAAATTTATCATTAAAAAAACTCCCATTTTTGTTTGAACTTTTAGCCGACGAGCAATATTCGGATCACACTCGCAAGATTCGCGCCATTCGCAACGGAGTTCTTGATCAGCCAATTTTGCCTCAAGAGGCGCCCGAGGAAATAGAACCCGAGGAGGATGAGGGCGAAGACAATACCTTGCTGGAAATGGAATTGGATCCAAAACTAATCGAGCAGCTGCGCGCCCGGTTCCACACGGAAGACGAGATGCTGCCGTCGGAGCAGGAAGCTCCCACTGCCACTAAGGTTTTTGTGCCCCGCCAGTTGGCCAACCAACTCTACATGCTATGGCGGGAGGCGGTCTACAACCAGCTGGAGGAGCAGCGGCAGCAGACTCTGCGGGACGACGAGCAGTTCGCTCGCCTCCTGAAGCATCCGGACTATGCCGAGTGCAGCGAGTCGCCGAGCAACGTCGGCGAGCTACTGGACATGGAGCTGGCCTGGAGCATCTACAATAGTGAACAGTTGGCCGCAAAGCAGGCAGCAGAGCTTGCGGAACGCCAGAAACCTCCCAACGACATCGCTACCCACTTGACCAAGATGAAGCTTTGCGAGAAGTTCCCCGAAATCCCAAGCGACACCGTGCTGGAGATTTTCGCAGCCACGGGCAGCAATTATGGCCAAACGGTCGAAGTGTTGGACAGCAACGTTCATAGCTCTCTCAGCGAGGCCGAGCTCTACGAGCAAGCTGTTCGTGAGGGTGAAAAGGTAGGGTTATAATTATATTAATTTAATACAAATATATTAAATAAAAACATTATTTATTTGGTCAACCAATAGCTGAGTGCCCAGGTGGCGCTTGAGAAACAGAAACAGCAGGAGGAACAGCAACAGCTTCAGAATTCCGCCGGTCAGGTTAGTTCGAGTTCATCGGCCAACCGGTCACCGGTGCTCCACGAGGAAGCCAAGTGCGCTGCTCTACGGGATTTCGAGGAGACGCGCAACTTGGCCGCCCACCATTCGCAGCTAAAGGCAGAATGCTATCTGAAGGCCAAGCAGGCGGTGCAGCGCGGCAATGGAAGCGTTGCGCTCTACTACTCGGAGATAGCCAAGCTGCATAAGCAGAAGATCGACGTGTTCAACCAGCGGGCGGCCAACTGCATTATGGAGGTGCACCGCCACACGCAGAACAACCCAGATCTCCTGGACCTGCACTACCTACATGCCGTGGAGGCGGTTAGCTGCCTGGACCTCTTTATTGACCGCCACATCACTGTCCTGCGCAACTGTACGAGGGTCTACAAGCACGTCTTTATTATCACTGGCCGCGGCTTGCACAGCGCCAACGGCGTGTCCACAATCAAGAACAGAGTGAAGGCTAGGCTTGGAGAGCGTCGATTACGGTGAGGCTGGTGGAATATTTCTTAAGTTTCATTTTTAATTTCTAAACCTTATTGATTCACTTAGGTGGCAGGAGGTGAATCCTGGACTGCTGCGCGTCAAAGTATTCTCGGCGTCGCGACACTCAAAGAACTTCTGATGGGGCTTTCCTAAATTTCCAATGGTCGTATAGAAAGAACAGAAGTATGGACAATGATCATAGAAGCTACGTTGCTACCTCATCCATTATTCAATTTTGTATCAAAGCTTACAAAATTTGTAGTTGAATAATTTCTTCTTTTCTATCCATCCTATCAGGTGTATTATTTGTAAATGTTTTTTTCAAATCTACGAACAACATTCCCGCATGTATCAGATTTTCAACCCAAAATTCTCTTGGTAATTTAAATTTGTTGTACTCATTTAAGGATTTTTCTAGCTTTCCAATATGGATTCACGTGAAACGAGAATTCGACAAGCAATTATTAACGTGGTGCTTTAAGTGAAACTCGATTATTTACCACAAGGATATCAATAATTTCATAGAATATGTATTTTTGTACTCAGTTTTACTCAAAAAACAACCACCACCACTTAGGCTTAATCTTAATCTTAATCTGAATAGAACCATTAAAGCTTAGTTTTAGTAATAAACATTATTTTTGTTATTCCTTGTGTTTGGATCTTTGATGGAATTTTCCAAATCATTTCGCTGTTGGTTTCTGCGAAAGGAGGTTTTATGACCCAAAAAGGGCTTTTTCATCTGGACGAAAAGTCTGACCCCGGATATTTCCGTCTAAGAGGGTTTTATTATGACTAGCTGCACCTTCTAGGTACTGCGGATTAGCGAAACCCCTGGAACACCACATACCTCTCCCGGCTGTATGGCTACCTGCTGAGGCTTAGCGTAAATTTTAGAAAATCTGCTTTGTTAATGTTTGTAACATGGAAAGACAATCTTTATTTAACCACTACAAAAAGTTGTAGAACGATATCGGAGGGGTACATCTAAGGATACACATGCATGTGTACAGGAAATCATAGCTTAGTCTAAGAATCGATGGCAGTCTGAGCGAGCGCTCTATGGCTTTGGTTGTGGTTGACTGTCTAGGTGGGGTCCTTTGTCGGCGACGGTCCCGGCGACTGTGTTGAGCGAGTGCCTGGAGATTGGTTTTCCTTTCCACCGTTTAGACGGTTTCCGATGGCCACCAGCTCCATGAGATTGGCCCGGCTGCGCTTCGGTGTAAAACGCGTGGAGCCGGGGCTTCCGGCGTCGTTTGGCTTCTCCCTCGGCGGGGTATGGAGGAAAACGCCTTCGAAGATGGTCTCTAGGTTGTTGCTGGTCTTGGAGGAGTCCGCGTCACTAGGCGGGCTGATCTGGGCGTTGATGTCGTGGAGAGCCACGAATTCCGGGTTATTGTGGCGTAGCTCCTCCGATGGATGATGCTGTTGTTGCTTGGGGGTCTCGATGTCCGAGAGGTTTAGGTCGTCTATGGGTGAGGGCGTCCTTCCATGTGGGCAGAAGGCGCGGATCTCGAAAGCAGGTAGTTCGTCGCAGTTGGCTCCTGTCTGGGCTCCTTCTTCGTCCCTCTCGAAGGCCAGAGACAGGTCGCTTTCTGTCTCCATTTCCATGTCGTTCTCCAAGTCCACGGAGGAAAGCGAGCAGTGCAGGCGAAGGGAGCCGTTCAGCGGCTCGTCCGCACACGTATTTACCGAGTTGTCCATTTATTCTGGCGTGTCTCGGTCGCGCGTCGATTACTTATATTTATTCGCGCCGACAGCATTACAGGGGTTGTTTTGCCTATTCGCGCCCAGGTTCGCGGAAATCTGCGACCGCAGGTAGCTTAAATCGAGTCCTTTTCCTCCGTGCGGATCCCTAATTTTCCGGGAAAATAATTTGAAAATGCAACAAAAACAGCTTGACTGACAGGGGTTTACCAGCACTGCAAAAATGTTTACCCGGTAGTGATAGAAAACGAGAAAGTTGACAGGCCAGGGCTGGAGAAGCATTTAGAGACCCCCATTTACTTTAACACTCTCTCGATAGTACCATCTCTAACAAAAATATCACCCAACGAATTTAAATTTTGATTTGAAAATTAAAATATAAAATAGGAAAATTTTTAAAAAATTAAATGTCTCTGGGATATGAAAATAAATTAAGTATGGATAACTGCTTGCTCCGATTTTATAAAGAAAATTGGGCCAATGGATTTCTAAATTTTTATACAAAATGTTTATTTTAAAAATTAATTTCTATGAATGAATGTTTTTGCATTTTATGCCCTTAAACATTATCCATTTCAGGATAATTAAGATTATAAAACATTGTAAATGCAAAGTTTTTCCATCCCAAAGAATCTGAAAACAAAAACGTTGACCATTTTTCTTCGTAACTTTTATTCGAATCTGTCTTTTATTTGTTTCGTTAATGCTCAGCTTGCACATGCCCGTTAAACACGTTAATTATTGAAAATATCGTACATCGTTAAAATTCATACATTGGGGTATATACGATATAGCATGTATTTTACTTAAGTTTATACATCGATTTATAGTTCTCCGATTTGCTAACTTGTTTGCATTCTGCAAAGTGCAATTAAACTTTTACTATCTTAAGAAAGGTTCGATGCGCCAGCTTTTAGCTGCCCACTCAACACATTTGTTTGTTTCTGTCATAAAAACAATTAACGATAAATTATTTAACAAATAGTTTAAAGCGTATTAAAAGTATACATTAGGTTTAGTTCTTTTTTCATTTTTACCTACAATTAAGTTACGTTTAAATACAAATCTTTAAAGTAATGTCTAGAAAACATATTTTATTTTTTGGAAGTTTGTATTTCGCTTAATTCTTTAAAATATTTTGAGCGCAGATTTTGTTTAACTACATTTTTGTTTTATTTTTTTATACGCATAGAGTGAAACACGTAAGTTTTGCCACAATATTTGTGCCTAAATATTTAATTTAATATTATTAAATTCAATTTGATGCATTTCTCGTTTGGGTGTCGCTTAATTTGTGTTTAACATAAGTATATTATGTATTATATTTAATATGTATGACTATGAACTTTTTTTTAAATCGGGTATTTTGATGTTCTCTTCATTGGGCGCGCATTTTCTTAGAGATTTCCCATTGAACCGCAACAGCTTTTTAGTTTTGAGTATTAAACAGCCTAACAATCCAACAAAAAAAAAGGATAAAACAATTTAATAAGTGAAAAAGAATCTTAAAGATGATTTAAACTTGCTTAGAAATAAAATCAATTCATTGAAATTGATAGATTTCAGATTAATAATAACATTTAATAGATCTGGGTTCAAAAACTTAAGAAACTTTATACCCATTCTGCAAGTAAACCATAGTTTATAGCTGAGATCTCTACTGATCGGATTCCGTCATATGGCCACCTCTTTAAGTTTGGCACAAACTTTGAGTAATGCTCTCCCTCTCAGTCCTTCTTTGTCGGCGCCCAAGGACTTCTCCAGCACCACCCCACTCCCCCAGTCGGTCTCAGTTCAGGCCCAGCAGACGCTTGAAGGCCCGGCGGTAGTCCAGGTTGAATATCGTGTAGATGACGGGATTCAGGCCGGAGTTGATGTAGCCCAGCCAGGTGATGAAGTTCTTGAACTTGTTCGTGGGGCAGCAGCTCTGGCAGAACGGCAGGATGACGTACATGAGGAAGAAGGGCAGCCAGCAGATGACGAACACGCCCATGATGATGCCGAGGGTGCGCGCTGCCCGCCGCTCCTTGGACAGCGAGATCTTCTGCTTCTCCTCGATGAACTGGTTCACGCCACTGGCCTTCTTCTGCAGGGGCGTGGCGGATGCGGCGGCAGCTCCCGTTGAGGATTGGGGCGGGGTCAGCTTCAGCGAGGTCTGCTCGTCAGTCTGTGTTACACAGACCTGTAATGGAAAGAATATTCCATAATTAGTTTTTAATTCTTGGAATAAGATTAAAGGATTCCCCACCTGGATGCATCCTTTGGGGTCGCTGCCGCTCTCCGTGCTGATCTCGGCGTCGGACTTCCCGCCGGCGGACTGGCCACCTCCACCGGCTGGCAGGAGCTGCTGCTCCCCGTGTGGCTCACAGGTGGACGAGGACTGCGACTTCCGGACACCTCTGGCCTTGCCGTGCTTAATCGAGTCCTTGATCTTGGAGCGGCGCGACTTCTTGACCAGCACGACTACGTGCTGCTGCTGATCGCTGGTGGCCTGCGAACCCGCTCCTGTCCTGGAGGCGTCCTGTGCCGGCTGGTGGGTCTCACTGCTGATGCTCTCTTGGTCGTTTTGGATCATGGGCGCGGCGAAGGGGGCTCGGTCTCTCCCGCAGCACAGCCAGCTGGCCAGTAGGCGTGACTTTGACCCGGAGGCGGAGGCAGAGGCGCCTGCCGGAGAGGAGTTGGTGATGGGCTCCAGTTCCGTGGACTTCAGGGCGATGGTGTTCAGCTTGTTTGCCCGAGCTCGCTCCCGGAGACGTCGGCGTGTGGCCACGAATATCTCGATGTAGACCAGGGTCATGATCGCCAGCGGAATGAAAAAGGAGCCCAGGGACGAGTAGATGACATAGCCGCGCTGCGATGTCAGCTCACAGGGGGTGGCGCTGGTGAATTCGTCGGGCCAGTCGTTCCAGCCGATCAGGGGCGGACTGCTGATCAGGAGCGATAGCAGCCAGACGCCGGAGATGAGCAGCAGGACCCGGCCCACTGTCCGCTTCTGGGCGTAATTGATGGGGTCCGTGATGGCCCAGTAGCGGTCCAGGGCGATGGCGCACAGGTTGAGAATGGAGCTCGTGCAGCAGAGGACGTCGCAGGTGAGCCAGAGCTTGCAGAGATGGATGCCGAACTCCCAGCGGCCAAGGATCGAGTAGGCCACGTTAAAGGGCAGCACCAGGAGGGCCACTGTAAGGTCGGCCACCGCCAGGGACACGATAAAGAAGTTCTGGACGATGCGCAGCGGCTTGTAGGTGAACACGCTCAGGATCACCAGAATGTTGCCGATGATGGTCAGAACGATGATCACGGACAGCACCAGGGCGGTCAGCAAGGCCTCCCACTCGGGCACCGCCAGCTGGATGCCCAGGATGCTGGCGTGTAGCTCTTCTACAGTCGCACCGCACTCCCCGGACTCTCCATCCGGCTGGCCGGTGCCCAGACCTGCCGCCACAGTGGTCAGACCCTCGACCAGTGACGCGGACACGTTGCCGGACGTCGGAGAGGTGTCTTCCGGGCCAGTTTCATTGCTTCCGGCGGATTTGGCGGTGCCTACGGAGGCCGCCGCTGTCAGGGCCGCAGCCGCCACCGTGGTGGTGACATTTATGAGCAGAATCTGATCTGCCGAGGGCATGGTCCGCCTCCACAACCGCAACCGCCTTCGTCCTACGTCCTTTGGGCTGCGGCTGCCCTCACATGTGCGGTGTCCCCGACTCGATTTCCGGAGTTTAATTCCTTCTTCCGATTCAGCTATTGGATGACTGTGGAAACGAGTTGAAGGGAAAATGGTGTTAGATACGATATTAATTTAAATAAGGATGGAATAACAGGAATAACATCATATGCAGAAATATGTATAAAAAATGAGAATTTTAACTCTGACATTTTTAATGCGGATTTCGATTACCTTAGACCCTCAAAAATCTGTAAGAAAAACCTAAGAAAAAGGTTAAGTAACATTTTTGGTTAAGCTTAAAATAAGAATTTACAGGGACATAAAGGGCAAACTCTTGACAAAAAGAGACTTAAATCCTTGAAAATTAATTGCAAATCTAAGCCTATTCAAACCTCAAATTCTAATTGTCATAATGAATAAACAAGGACAAATTGCCAGAAACAAAGTCTGGACGGTGATTTAACATTTATGTGACAAATCGTGTCGCATTGTTTCTCCGAAGGATGAAATATTAAAGTGGAATTAAAAATTCCAACCATCGGCATTCCAGGATTCTAGGAAGTAACCTGCATCAATACCCCTGTCGCCTTTCGATAATCTTCGCGTAATTGTTGCTATGCTTTTCCCCTTTTTTTGCCCGACACTCGCGTACTTGCTAAGCTCTTGGTAAGTTTTCTCTATTGGCCCCGCAATCCATGTCCTTGTCATCCTTGCTCCCGTCCCTTCCCGTCCCGTCCCTCTCCTCCCAAGCCTATGCCCGGTGTCAGTTGAAAGAACATTAATCAAAATAACCTGCTCATAAACTGAAACCCCCAGCAGAACCCGCCAAATGGAAGGGAAGGAAGGAACAACTTTGAAGCAAACATTTTCATTCGGGCCGAAAAATTGTTTTGCGTTTTTTGGCCACCCGTGAACCGCCTGGGGAAGAGATGTGGATGCAGTGGGTGGTTCTGGCGGATTGCTAATACCCCTGAATCCCACCTTGATTTCTGGCAGCAAATGTAAAGCTTTTAGTCGGGGAGTAAAAGGAGTATTTTTGCGATTTTTTGCTTCTACAAATAGATTGTGGAAAAAGTTTTAAGCGATTTTTAGTTGGTTTGGCAACCAGACTCGAATGCGATTTCAGTTCAAGGGTGCTTCAAAGCGATCCTTAAATGGCTACTCCTTCAGTTGGTTCTCTTAACGAGACAATCTGTTTCCGCTTTAAACTGGAGACCGGAAGCCCGAAAAAGGGAACCTATCCAGAAAACCTGGTACTAAGGGTCACTATTTTTGAAATTAAAACTTTGTCATTGTAGCTTAAAATTTTATATTTGATAAACTTTTTGATTTGCTTTCTAAATCTTTAAAGAATACTTCTGATAATGGAATAAATCGTGAACGCAGAAAACTTGAGAATTCCTTCGTAAAAAAAAGGAACCTTCCCATTTTGCTTTTGAGCCTGGCCGCCGGGTGATAAGCTTATTACAAAGCTCCTGATTACAGAGCCCCAAGAGCCGGCAAGGGACTAACTCTGGGCCTGTGCTCCTGGATGCCCAATTGCTGGGCGGAATGAACAGCTTAGGATAGTTTGGGCCTGGCTCCTTGGCGCCTGGACTCGCTCGTAGGGATGAGGAAAAGTTTTTGAACTTGTTATGCAGTCGCCCGCAAAGGAAGCGACCTTGACTGGGCGGGTTTTTCCCACACATATAGCCGAGGGTGTGTATACTTTTCCCCTTTCGACAAACTTGTCATTAGCATTTGCGTGTTCGAATAGGCAAGGATATGGGCAAGGATACTATACGCTGCTACGTCGAGGCACTCCTTTAAAATAATTTAATTAGGAATTATTGTCCAGCCAGGAGAGAGTATCCAATCTTCGGAGTCCCGCATCCAGCCCGTGTTTGGCTCATTAAATATGCAAGAGTTTCGGCATATCTGCAAAATACACGCATCCTTGTCGTCAGACCACCCACGCCGCTTTATTTATAGGCCACATTAGCCACTTGGCCGGCTAAAAATATAAGGCCAGAAGGCCTTTGATGCTGATCAACTTTGCCTCACGGAACGAAAGAGACACGGCCACATGCAACTTGGGGGAATTTCTGATAATTGGCATTGATGGGTGTGATGTGGCAGGCCACGCCCCTTGACGCATAGAACGCCTAGGACCCGGCCTCTTCTTGTTTCATTTCATTCATTTGCATGATTAATGTGGCGTACAAAAATTATGGTACACATTCTGGCTAACAAAATTTGGGGCCAAAGGAAAATTACGAAATTTATAACAAACAATTTGAAAAGTCGAGGAAAATGAGTTTTCTTTGATTGCGGGACGGGCTCTTTGAGCTCTGGGAATTTTAAATATTTGACGCTTAATTAAAACGAAGGCAATCGATTGGAAATTATGAAATATTTCTGTGCCCCAGTAAACAATTTTTGGGGCATCAAAGAAGCGTTGCCCTTCCATGTTAACTTGGATTTCGTTTTGTGGCAATTAAATAGCCTCCCTCGATCCTGCAGCCCGTTGACACCGTTGACCAAAGTCCTGTTTGCAATTTCCAGCCATCACCTGCGTTCCTTTCCTGTTTTGGCAGTCCAGTCTCCCATTACAGGACTAGACAAGGTCCACAAAATGAAGCTCCACCGAAGCTCAATAAAATGCAATCCGAGTCGAGTCGATTCCATTCCATTCGATTCCATTCGAGTCGAGTTGAGCCCAGTTCTGTGTTCTGTGAATGGAAAATTGGTTTGGTGCTAGAGGTATAGAGGGAGGTCTTTATCTGGGCAATGCAGAGGCAATGCGAAGCACTTACGCACTTCGTCCACCCAGCTAGTGACCACACCCATGCAATTTCGCGCTTTTATTACAAAGTGCGACGACTTTCGAAACAGTTTTGGGCTAGAAATTGGATTAAGCGTTACGGAAACGGAACGTCAGCGCTTCCGCCCGGGGTGCACAAAAAATTAAACAACTTTCGGGCATCTCGTCCTTTCACTATATCCCTCCACACTTTGCGGGTTTAATGCATTTTTAAGGAGCAATGACGGAGCCATACATCAGCACGAGGACAGGTTGCAAATTTGTTTACGTGTTGCTTACGTCGTGGATTCCGGAATCCGGATTCTTGGGTGTCCTCTCCGGTTTGTCGATCTCTCTTGTTGGCTCTGCCATGTGGGAAATTTCCTCGCCCGATTCCATCCTTTTTCCTTTCCGTTTGCCACTGACAATGTGTCTGAGAAGGCGGGTTGTCCGGGTGTGTCCGGGTCTCTGGGTGTCTCCGGGTGTGCCCGGGTAGAGAGCCGTAAGATAATGCATGTGTGAAATCGGAGGCTGCTTGCCAAATGAGCAGCAGATTGATGAAGTAGAAAATATTCGTTGGAAAGTAATGAACGCCTCTGATTGAACGGAGATGAAACAGTGCAGTCGGAATCAGATTGCTTTTTCCCATTCATTTTCTTATTAAATTTAAATCCCATTTATGTTCTCATGTTCTTCTTTTTTAATTGTGTGCTCATTAATTTCGTATTTCAATTTTTTCCTACAAATTTCTAATTTTATGGAAGATTTTTGCTGAAATTCTGGCACTGTCGATGTCAGTGTTGAAATGTCACCAATTTGTGAGCTCTTCAGAATTCCTGTCCTGGGGGACCTGAGTCCTGACACGTTTCTGGTAGTTAATGCGGGCCAAGCTATTCGAAAATTGATGCGTCCCATTGAACAATCGCAGCGACATTGACAGGAAAAGGGAAGAAGTGCCAGTCAATCGGACAGGAGGACCGACAGATTGATGGACACTGAAGGTTGGAATGGTTTGCAAGGAACGGAGCGGATGGCATATCTGCCTCTGATAAACATGAATATCATCCTCATTGGTGGCTGCACTAAAGGTATTTAAGTATCCACAAGGAAACGCCCAAGAAATAATATATAAACAATCCTTTATAATACGACATCGTCTATTCTATAATTATTAAAGCTATTTCAGTGCTTTTGAATAAAAAGAACTGCATTAATAAAGCAATTTAAATGCAAAGGTCTGGGCAATCCCAACCTATTTGTACATTTAAAGTTAAAGACAAATTTGTCTGTACTTAAGCATATTTGCAGGGCATTGCTGCCTACATATCCAGCTGTCAGTCAGTCAAAAGTGCACTCGAATGCACATTTTGTGCAAGTGGCAGTGCCAAACGAATCGAACCCTGGCCCAAGACTCAACACCCAAGAACCAACACCCAAGACCCAACACCCATGGAGCAGGCAAACATCCGAGAATCGAAGTCTGAGGACAAGGGGTCGCCCAAAAGGATGCGATGGCCTGACAGCTCGCCGAAAGTTGCAAATGGAAATGCATTTTCCGCTGGCACACGTCCAATGTGGGCGCTTTCATTGCAGATTGCTCCTCCAAGTGCTTTTCGGCGATTGGGAATGGAATGCTGGCAGCTAGCTAGTATGGGAATATTTGTACATCACTTGCATATTTAAGCCTGATGAGCATGTGCTTAGCATGTTTCGGATATACGAGTTGGAGTATGTACTCTTTATGCATTTTCCATTATTTTTAAAATACAAAGTTGACTTATTTCACAAAAGTGTAAAAGTAAGACAACATATTTCATGGCCCAATCATTTAAACTCCTTGAATGCTGCTTTAAGTGATTTCCATTTACAATTCCCTCGCCCTTTGATGTGTTTCACACTTTTTAATCGACTTAACATGTGTTTGCTTTTCAAGAGGAGGGACTGGCGTGGGTGGCTTCCTGTTTCCATTAACGCCCAGTTAGCTGACCCTGAAAGTTTTGTTTTTGTTTCGGCTTACGCCAAAATGTTGAACTATTCATGAATCGACTTCCCCGTCGGTGCTAACCATGGGATGGGTAGCAGAATCAATTTGTAAAACTAATTAAGGATATCATCTCTCTGGTCGAGCTGTGTAAGCCAGTTTTCGCCTTCAATTAGCTAAGAGTGTGTCCAGTCCAGGGGCTTTAGCCTGGCCAGTCCAATTAATGTGACCGAAGGCGCATATGAATCAAACGGAATGCCAAATCCTCGGGCATGTCTATGCCTGTATGGCTTCAGTTGAATTGAATTGATTTGATTGATTTGCATTTCCCCTTCACTCACTGTTTGATTTTTCCGCATTTCACAATTTGCCACTTTTGATTTTTTTGCCCAAACAAACCCGACGACTGTCCAGCACTGGCAATTTTTTGCTTTAGTTCTTAAATTGATATGCAATTGGTTTTGTTTTCTGTGTTTTTGTTTTTTGTTTTTAGCTTTTTGTGTCTGCCGATTGTACTCTGAGTGGTCATGGAATTTTAAATTGCGATCGAGTGGGTTGCTTGAAAACTTTTTGATTGCAATTTAGCCGAGATTTGATTTGTTGGGCAATCCAAGTGGCAGCTTTTGTTGTATCGAGTATATAGTTTGGTGTCATATTCCCAGCTTTCTTCGTACTATAACTACTCGTACTATAAACTTGTTTCATTTACTTCTTGTGTACTGTCCAACTAGCCAATAGAAAAATAAGTATATGTGCTGTTTAGTGGAGGTGCCATTATTAAGGTTTAATAAAGTTTGCGACCCAGAAACAATGAGGTCGCAACCCAAATAGAATAAGCCTTCTTATGGCCAACTTTCTGCTCAGCGATATGCGAAAAATGGTGTCTGGAAAAGTTGTAGTAACCCAGACTACCTACGTGTCGAGAGGTTTGATTGAAAAGGAATGCCCGATCCTTGGAGTCGTAAAAACTAAAAGGACATCGGCATCCCACAACACAAAAGCTCGTTTGTAGGGAAAGTGCTCACACACTGGGTCAATGTGGCGACACTCAGTCTACACTGATAAAAGTTAATTATTAGTTATATTATAATTTTTATAAAGTATACTCGTAGATGTAGGTATGAGTCAAAGTTCCTGGTTCAAAAGTTCAAAAGCCTCTGTCGATTTTTTTAATGACAATAAAGTTCCCCAAAAATACCTTGTAGATGGCATTGATTTAAGCAGAAAATTAAATATTTTTGAAGAGTGTTTCATATGTAGTCGTACATTGGGGAGAAAAACACAAAGACCCCCCATTTCTATAAAAGCTTCTGCGGGGCCCCATAAACGGGGACTGTTTATGGACTTTGGCATTGATTGGCGGACATGTCGGGGCATTTGGCAATCGAAATCCTAATGCGACTTGATTCGTTTCGATTACATTTTTTACTTCTCTGATTGCGATTCGATGGCTGAAAATGTGGCGTAAAAAGTAACAGAATTAACGAATGGGTGTCCTTCCACTTAGCCAGCTCATCATTTCTCGATTTGGTCCAGACGGTTGGATCCTTCCACCACTCAAAGCTTGAATGGATGCATCAAAATCAGGATTCAGTGGCAGCATTTTGTTTTCCGAATTTTCCTTACACCCTGCTTGGGGATGCTTTAAAATTCATTGCATTGCTCTGCAATCCAGTCTATAGTTGATGACGTCTCATCAATATGGGTCTGGGGTCTGGGGTCTGGGGTCTGGGGCCAGAAAGCAGAAAGCTGCTGCTTTTCCCCGGATCCTGTTTCCGATCCGGAGCAACCCGAGACATCCCCGCAGTGCCAGCTTTGACATTGAGCGTATTTGTCAGGCACCCAGACTCCTCCCCTAGCCGCTCCTCTAACAATTCCCCAATTGATAGTCGACTTTCTTGGTCGGTAAGGATGGAGTTCTTCTTCGAGGAGCAGGAGGCAGAGTCCTGCCAGAATACGTGCCTGGCAGAGCAATCGCTTTGCCTTTGCCTTTGCCGTCGCCTTTGCCTTTGACTCTGACTTTGGCTCTGACTCTGCCTCTGACTCTGCCTCTGACTCTGACTCTGAGTCTGACTACATGCGACAGAATTTACTTGTTCGCATTTATTACATGCAATTTGGAGACCCATTGGTGTTGCTTTATGTTGTTTACCAAACTAACTGCCATTCCTCAATTCCTCAGGCTAAAATCCTGGCAAGGATGGTCTGGTAGATAGAAAATGTCTGCACCTTTAAAGGTTCCAATAATTCAATTGCTTTTCTTTATTGCGGTTTAGAAAAATTACACCAAACTATTTTCGAAATGTAAACATAATTTTTTATTGGACATCCAAGTATTTGGTGACATAAATCCAGTATCAGATATAGTACAAAATTAAATCTTTAAGGTTTTATTTTGGGTTCAAAATGGAAACTGATATGGAAAAGTCCTACCTCTTTTTCGTTAAAAGACTGTTGGTTATATTTCACAATCGAGCTTCTGTATCTTTCCAGAACCGAGTTAAAGACCTTACCAGTACTTTTTTAATAACCAAAAATGCTGAGTCAAAGTTCCAGCTAAAAGCGAACCGATTGGATTAATTTGAATCTGCAATAATCGAACTCCCTTTGACAGCTGTCGGATATATGATGGATTAAGTATATTCGCTTTCCCCTTTGGAGATAATAAAGCCGACAGATAATGACTAAATTCCGGCGGTATTTGCCATAATTTCCTGGTATCGGAGATAATCAGCTTGAATCATTTCATAGGAAACCATCGGAGATCGCGCAACCCAAGTACTCGTATTTGGACATAAATGTCACAAAAATGTAACGATTTGTGATAAATCTGTATGTCAGTTCTGTCTGAGGTTTTCTTTTCCCATAAATTTTCCCCCGATTTCGTCCGATTAACGAAAAAGCAACAATTGCCATGCCCTGCTGTATTTTTAGTGACATATTTTGTACTTTCGCCAGTCGTGGCACGGACATGCCGTATAAATCATATTTGGCAGCCCATTGGCGCCGCCCCCACACTTCTCTGCTGTTGCAACTTTATTGATAGAAATGTTTGCATACCATCCATGCTCTCACGAAACACTTGAAATCTAATAGTGACTCGAAAAATTTGTAAGCACCAAGAGAAAAATAAACACCGATATATGGTCTAGTCGGGTACTATATGGTAGGTACATCGTATAAATTAAACAATCATGCCGCCTGAATTGATGTTTATTGTGTGTTTGCCTGACAGTTCCTCCTTCTACCTCACCCACCGCCTATGCACCTGAACAACTTATTTTTTATTTCGAAAACATTTCCCCCAGATACCTAGATGCCGAGCAGCTGCAGGTGTCGTCCAAATTGAACATCAAGGGGCCAAGGGCAGCCCCCTTTCCGCTGTTTTCGTTGTTTCCGTTGCCAAAATATAAATACAGAGAGCCAGGGAATAATAGAAAATCTACCAGAAGTATCTCGTATTTCATGGAATGTACAATATTAAGTTTCCTTCATTTTCAATGCATACTTTTATGAATAATCTGGAAAATCTGGGAGAGTGTCATCCAAAAGAGATTTATTTTGTTGCAAATCAAAACCTAAGCAGAGAAGTTGCGAAAACCTACAATTTTTAAGCTTACAAAATTTTTAAAAAATGGATTACAAGTTGTTAATTTTGTGTCAAACCAAAACCTAAACGGATAAGTTGTCAAAACCGACAATTTTTAAGTTTAAAAATGTTTAAAAAAATTTTTTAAACCGGATTACAAGTTGTCCATCAGGATCAAAGAATTTCTCTTAAATTACTATATATTTTCTATATAATCTAAGAAAACATTTACCATTAGATTTATAGATTTTTATAAATAACTAAAAACATTAAGATCATTCCCAATATTCAAGTAAAAATAAAGCACTTTGAAAATGATTGTCAGTATGCATTGTTATTCTAGATTTATTTTTTCTAGGTTTTTATAAATAAATAAAAATATGTGCCAATTAAAATAATTCTCTATACTCTTTTCTATTCTCTATAAAGCTATTATTATTTTTGAGGTATATTTCCGTTTTTAAATAGAATAAAATTCATTTGGCGCTTCCCCTCTTTGGTATTACCAACTCTATAGAAATACACAAAAATTGATCAATAAAATTTGATGTTCCCGATGCATTAAGAGATAAAATATGAAGCTGTTTTGTTTACTTTAAAGTTCACTTTCGGGGGTGTAAAAATGGCATTTTTCATAACTCAATCGGTGTCTATTTTCCGGCAATTGCCTAAACTTTCCTTAGATAACTAACGCTGCCGTTAGCCGCAGAGCACTGATTTCCCAAAAGAACCAAGAAGTGGAAATAAAAAACGATTTGGCATGAAAAAAAAAAAAAACATTCTGCCTCATCATTTTGGGGCCGAAACAATTGTCTGTATACTTAGCGCAATGTTTTGTCGAATTTTTTTTTTTTTTTTGTATTTTTTTCCTCCCGGCTGACTGGGTCGGAGAACAAAAAGAACCAGAACCAGAGACATCCATAAATAACAGATTCGATTTTTTTAGGTATCGCCAATGCCTCAAGTAGTGTGTCGACAACTTTACGACGCCCCCAAAATGGGGTCTGCAAGGGGGGGAGGGCGTTGGCGGAGACGGAGGCGGAGGCAAGTGCTAGGTGCCTGGGAAACTTTCGGTTTTCGGCCTTTATTTTCCTGATGGATTCAACAAATATTGACAACGTGCGTGCCAAACACAAAATAAATCATAGTCGATTTTCGCTTTTATTTCCATTTCTTCTCGTCTCTGGCTCTGGGTCTCGGTATTTATTTACATGCCGGAAGAAGAACGACGAGAACGCCGACCGGCACCGAAGACGACGAAGCGGCCCCGACGCACGTCATTAACAGTTCGTTTTCCCCCGTTATGGGGCGGCAGTGGGTGTCGTCGAGGTGGGTGGTTGGGTGGTGAGTGGGCGTATGCCTTAGGCGCACATCTCAGTGTCATATTCGGTTTGCCCCTTGGGGCCTTATACGAATAGGAAATAGCTTTTCACATTGGCTTCGAAACTATTTTGTACTTCGGTTTTGGGAAATTATTTCCAATTTTGATTTGGTTTTGGTTTTTGTTTCTTTGTGAGCCAATGAGGCCATTATTTTAATCGTTTCAATAACCGTTAAAAGGATATTCCAGCCTGTCCCTTCTAGGTTCGAAATCTGTCTAGCTCGCACTTTTCCACACTTTGTTGGTCGAAACGTACAGTTCTATATCCTGTCGACTGTATCCTATAATATAGTATACTACTTTTCATTCCCAAGGATGTTACTGGGGTGGGTTGAACTACCTAGTAATATATGGTAACAAAAATCTTCATAGCTTCCGTGAATTTTAGACCAAATGCAGAGAAACTTTCTTCAAAACTACCTCAAAGGCTTCGAAATTCGAGCACTACTAAGGCCTTTTAAAGAAAGATTCTAGATTATCCGATAAAGATATTGATAAAGATAAAGCCTTTGTTTAATAAAAATATACTCGTATACCTCATGGGATTTGATTGGGTGTCCTATTCATTAAAAATATATCCTCGACCAAAAATAGTTTTCGCTTTTCGTCAACTATTTTGTATCCTTAATGGGAAATCAATAGTTGGGGTGGCGCGTCCTCGGAACTGATTGATTTTATCTAATATTGAAAATAATGACATTTTAATCAAATAAAGTCTATCACGAATCATAATCGAATATTTTTTCACTTTGCATAAAGCTTGGATCGTATTTTTTGATTAAAGTTAGTCAAAGAAATTTTGTTATAGTCGTATAAATTCTTGAATTAATGTCCTCTTAACCTCTTTCGCTTGCCTTACCCTCAATATTTGCGAATGGGAGAAGTTTTCGCATAAAAATTAACCGAATTGTCCAACCAATTATCGCAACTCGATGGCAATTAGTTTTTGTGGCCGTTATCCTGGGGAAGAACCAGCCCCAGGAGACGACTTGGCGTTTGATTCACTTTTATTCTGTTGCGGAAACTCTTTGCATAACATTTGTGTCTGGCTTTTGGG
Source organism: Drosophila vallismaia (assembly GCA_035047325.1). NCBI lineage: Eukaryota > Metazoa > Arthropoda > Insecta > Diptera > Drosophilidae > Drosophila > Drosophila vallismaia. The sequence continues at coordinate 22,571,505 of JAWNPU010000055.1, read as the reverse complement.
AGGCAATGAGCCTTGAATGTTGCCAAATTATTGATAGCCTGCCGATGTGTAAACTCTAAATGGGAGCCACTTCTGCCTCCTTTCGATCGGATCCCAAATGCGTCGCGTAGACTGTGGAGCGTGGAGCACACAAAACAAATTAGTTACGCCTAATTTGCAATTCATTGCAGGCAACAATTGACTTTGCCAATGATACAATTTGAATAGGCACGCCTCCAAGGACCTTCAAGTCCCCATCCCATTCCACATATCGATGGTTCCTCGGGTGTCTATGAGCAGCTCACTTTCCACTCCAACGCCTCGAGACTCGTCTAAGATGATTGATTTTGTGAGCTTAGAAGGAGCCGGGAGCAAGGAATCAAATTAAAAAGGCTCTCACCAAACCCAAACTGTCAAAGAAAGGACTAAGCGAAATCCTTGGTGATACATTAATAATCAAAAAGGTGGAAAGTGAGAAACTCAAGCAAATTTTGGAGCTTCTTGGAGGTTCAATGGAAGCATTGAAGTATGCATAATTATTTAATTATGTTTATTATATTTATAAATTTTTATACATTTTTAACTCTATTAAGATCGGATGAGATGTTCTTAGCATGTAGTAAAGGTGTAAACTATCTTCTTGGGGTTAAGATAGCTGAAGGATATTTATGCTATGCTTTCCTTTAAAACTCAATCTTCTTGATGTTCATTTAGAACTTTTTAAAGAGTAACACGGTTTTAAAAGATGGATTTTATCTATGAAAGAGAGTATTAAGTACCACAACATCTCTGAAATATTGTCCTTTCCGAATAATTATTTCGGAGACACAGCCAATAGAAGTTGTGCATCTCAGGCTGATCGAGATCGTTCCATAAATTTGATGCATAGAATGGTGCACATAGAAAAGTTTAGACAAAATAATCAAATTCTTTGTCTTACCCTTAACATTTGAGGAAAAGAATCTATGATATTTATACATTGTAAATTATTTCAAAATGTTTTCAATAAACTAAAAGCAAAATCCCCATCGAAACGCATCTGAACCCAAGTCGCAAATGGCATTTGTATACAATATATTGTAGCTTTTGTAATGAATGCAAGTTGTAAACCTTCGGTTAATGCAAAACTGCATCCAGTATTCAGCATCCAGGATCCAGGATCCAAAAGGGCAAAAGGAAAGTAGTGAACAATGGACTATAAATTATATTGGCTGAATTAATTTAGTTTGAGAGCATAGCTTGCAATTTTATCACCTGCTTGAACTGGAACTGCAAGGACGACACAGTCTTTGGGGCGCCACTACTTGGCTTCAATGGAACTCCGCAGATGCACATCCTATACTATATATAAAGGGTCGTGTATCCATTTAGCAAATGCAACTCTCGCCGGGGTAGTTGCAAATATTTAGCTAAAATATGCCACACTTTAACATCCTCAGACAGAATGGGGAAAGGGAGTCCTCCTCCTCCTAGCCCTATCCCTGAGGCTCCTTTTGTTGCCGACTTGGTTGTATAATTTAATAAGGTCTCGTAAAAGGTATTGGTCCGGGCACCAGGCTAAAAGGAAGCACACCCACACACGCTGCTAACGCTTTCTGTTATTGTTGCACATTTTGTAGTTTTCGACAGGTGGGAGGTGGGCGATGGGTGGTGGCTGGTCTGAAAACTGAAACTGGAAGGACAGATGGTGGATGGCGTAGTGGGCTGGGGAATTCATAATTTCATTATACCAACGAACAAAAGCGACGAGGCTTTCCCATGCACAGATGCAGGCAAATGGGTTAAATATATGACGACAATAATGCAATTAAGAAAAAAATTATTTCAAACATTTATAGATATTTTCAAGTCCTCAGATTCTTTTTTATTTCCAAATGGTTAATGGTTTTGTTTACTTTTTAATGACATTTTTATATTAATATTATTATTAAGTATTCTATGTATAGTTTAAGAATCAAAAACATCTAAGGACATCATTTAATCAGTATCTGAAGACGACAGATTGTCTTTTGTATTGTTTTTGTTGCGACTCTTGGCCTGACAATCTGGTGTCCTTGCTTGACTATCCCTGACTTCCTAGATGCTTCATAAATTTCAATTTATCTTTTAGGACCTCCTGTTCCGCCCTGGACCACCCATATTTATTTGCCGCAGTTGACAAGCAACATTAGGCTTGAAGCCGAGTGTGTGGCGTTGTCCTTTACAAAGTGCTCCTAATGGCTAGTGCTCCTCGGATAGTGTGTCCTGGCCAAGAGGCCAGTGAAAGGATCAACTGGAGCAACGATGGTGATGGAGGAAGCCCGGTGGCTATCGTTTTTTACGACAGGCCATTAAGTTTATTTTCCTTTTACTCGAAAGCCAGGTGAGAATAATAAATTACATAACTTTCTTTGGGCTTTCTATCCATCTTAAGGCTTTAACCGACTTAATCGATTCCGCAAATATTTCTGAGTTTAATTGGGCAAACAAAAGTTTTCATAATCGAATCAGGGAAATGGAAATACAACTTGTTATTTTGTAATTCCCCCTTAAAATGGAATGCGAAATGTATTGATTAATACCGAAAAGTCTGAAACTTAATCAGTTTTCGTTTCTCTGCTGAAGTTTTTCATTAAAGTTTGATCCAGTTTCTCCACCTGCAGGAAAGTTGAGCTCTTGAAGGGGAAAAAATGGCAACTGGTAAGATGGGGGCGAAACTGGTTCTCATTAGCATGCGGTCCGGGGTCCTGCCGAGGATGTCAGCTTCTGCTTATGCGTGAGCAACTTTCAACAGCTGACAACAGTTTTTGGCTGCTCGAGGGTTAAGGAGTGGGTGTGCCAGTGGCAGAGGTCCCCAAGGCTCCCCAGAGCCTAACCCTTCTGCCTGGCTAAAGTCCAGAGACAAAAGTGAAACAACACGCAAGCAAAAAAGTTGTTCTACGCTAGTTGTCGTTTTGTGGCTGCCTCAGTTCCAGCCTCTCGACCACAGCCCCTCCAATCTCTGAGTGTGTGCATCTGATGTCCTGACAAAACTGTCTGCAGCAATGAAAACGAAAACTGATGCCGTACACTTGGAGAACGGGATGTGTCGGTTTATCTCACGCAAAGTCTATTATTTATTTGTAACAAGCAATCCGAGGTTTTCCTGGGCTAATCCTTCCTCAGGACCCTCCCGGCAGTAGAATTTTCTTCCAGTGTTCCTTGCCACTTTCGCTCGCCTCCACACGTTCACTTGGCAGACAAGTTGAAAGCAATCCACATGCATAGTTTTTCGAGTGCAATTAAGTGAAATTCGTATTAGTTAGTGGCGGTGGAGGGTGCTGGCGGTTGGCAGGACATGTGGCAAGCAGCAAAGGGTCTTGGCCCGAGGAGGAGGCGACACACCCGAGAGCCAAACTTGGACACGTTGCCACGGGTAGCTCAACGATGAGCCACAGAGCCGGCAAAGGATTTGCGCAGAAATTCCGTGTAGCTCCTTGCTGGTAGATGGTAGATGGAAGCTGGAGAAAAGTTGTCACTGCTGCTTCCTGTTTGATAATGTGAGTTACATCCACCACGCACTCGCATACAAAGCATGTCATTAAAAGTTACTCCGCTCCCAGTCCCAGTCTCAGACCCAGTCGCGGCTCGTCCTTTCACTTCCAGGCTTCTTCGCATCTTTATTGGTTGATTTCGGTCTACTTTCCCGTAAGCCAAAATTACATCAATTATTGCCCTTGTCTTGGTTCAAAAACTGCGGTTCCTTCAATTTTGGATCTTTTGTGGCAAGCGTTTGAGCTGCTTACATTTTGATTCAGGTTTCAGCGTGTTTTGGAAGTGAAAAAGGATTATCATTCAAATCATACTTCAAGTATAGAAAATTGTTAACAAAATCACAAGCTTAACATTTCTAGCTTTTTAATGAGAATAAAGGTGATAATAATTAAAGATGTTATTATCTTTTACAGTATTATAATATTAAAATATTGACTATGGATTCTAAGTTCTCATACTCTCTTGGGTCTCTCTGATGTTGTCAGTTTCCTGCATGTAGCGCTGCCAACTTCCTCTTTGAGTCTTGCCAACTACTTCTCTTTAGGGGTTGGCAGCCCATCAGTGCGATGCTATCCTACATATTTCTTCAATGCTTTACTATTTTTGAATAGGTATGACTGGAAGTAGACTTTTCTAAATTCCAAATTTATTTTCGAAGATATCCATACATTTCCGGATCGATTTGAAAGCTAAACTTTGGACGCGTTTCTAAAAAACCTTTTTTCAAAGCGAGTAACAAACACAATATTTTAATTTCTACTAAGCCGATTTATGTGTTTTAGAACCATCTTCTTTATAGAAGTTACTCAGCTCGAAAGTACAAATCATTTTTAATCTTTTAGTAAACTAAAATAAAAATAAGACATTCATTTGAAAATTAAAGTTTTGTGCTTTTAGAATACCGTCGAAAATTATCTTCTCGTCTGCATCTGAAGATAACAAGTTTTATGCAGAATTAAGAAAACATATAACTTTCATTTGGCTGTTTAAAACCCCCCTAAAAAATATGGTGCAAGTTGAGTTTTTGAGCAAAATTTTTGGCCCATAAAAAGTTAGTGCATCTTTTATGCTTCTTTCATTAGGAAAGAGCTGTTAAACAATTCTAATAATGCAAAATATTCCAATGAGTTTGTTAATCAAGAAGCCAAAAATTTCAACTCATTCGACTTTGACTAACGAAATGCAGAAATTTCTGTAGTATACCCTAAAACCTACTTTTTTAATGGCCGAAATTAGTCATATCCAGTTTCAGGACAAGTTCATTATTTTCCGAATTCGATCCAAGGAATGCCCTATGTTGAAGTTACGGTAAACTTTTTAATGGGGCTTCATCACTGCCTGTTTAGCTCTAAAAGCTTTCATAACAAGAGCCAGGACAGGACAGGACAGGATGGGACAAGATGGAACAGGATGGGACAGGATAGGATAGGCCAGGACAGGAAAAACAACAACAGAAACTGAAAAATTGACCAACTGACGAACTGACCAACTGACCGACCGTCCGACCGTCCCCACCCATCATACAAAAAGTAAACGAGCCAAGACAAAATTACATGAAAATATGTTTGCACAACTGGGTCGGGGTGTGTCCAATAAGTTTGTCGCCGGGTTTTCTGCAGCTTTTGTCACCGGCGACCAGGCATGTGCCTGCGTGTGGCATGTAACCGCGTATTTTTGTGTCCCGGTGTCCCAGTGTCGAAAGTCTAGGAGCCGCACATCCCAGCCGGACCGGACCCGGTGTATCCAATTCCATTAAAATCAATTTGTCTATTTATTTAACCGATAATCTGGTGAAGCTTTGACGGCCGGCACTGTAAAGTTTCCGCCTCCATGCCGAGTGGGTGGAACTGAAACTCGAACAGGACGATAGGACGATGGGGTGTTGTGTCGTTGGTAAATTGTAGATGTATTGAAAGGATACGACAGGTGACAGGAGCAAAGGGGTCAGTGGTGAAGGGGTAGCCGGAGAGCAACCACTACACACTGCCCTGGGAAGGCTCTAATTTGTCAACATCAGGCCAGGTGAAATGTTTTAATTTTCTGCTCACACTTTGGCGACCAAACGTCGATTTATTATAGACCAGCCACCAGCTCCCAGTGGGGGTCGTTGGGGTCACCTCTGTGTAGTCAATATTTGCGTCAAAGTTGAGCATCATCTGGGCCAGGTGGAAGAGGTGAGATGCCTGGACGGAGGTGCTTTGTCGTAGTTTTTACGACACTATTAACATCATTGTGTATGTAGGATAGGATGTGCCCCATCACCCATCCATCACCAGGACCATCACGAGCCCCATCCTCTAATGAAATCGTGCCTCACTTGAACTTTGATGGCATTGCTTCCTCTGTTCTGTTCTGTTCCGCTGAGCTCTGGCTCATAAAAATCGACTTGGCGCCCAGAAAAGTAGGCAACATTAAAAGCATTAGGCCAGAGGAAACACAAAGGACGAAGGAGCAGCGAGAGCAGCGAGAGCAGCTGCCGGCGCAGATTTTGACATATGAGAAGCATTTCGCTTTTATATCTACAACTTAATTATGTTTTAGGACTCGAGAGCCGCCTCTACTTACCCTCGAGGTTATTTGATGATTTTTGCTTGGCATTTTTTCGGGTTATCGCTGATCTAATGAGATGAGTTTCGATGGCTTTCGATTACATATTGATTTCGAGGAGGGTCATTTAAGGCCATCAACTGTGTATTTGTAAGTGGAAGGGAGCCACCAAACTAAAGAGTCCTTAAAGTGCCCATCATAAAAATGCGTTTAAAACTGTTCATTTTAAAGACCAAGACAAGATATGGCTTTAGAGCCATAAAAAAATGGAAATACTTGGCCATCCTTGAGAGAAAAGTGGAAATGGGAGAGGGCGGCGGTCATGGCTTCCACATCAGCGCCTCCGTTGACAGATTTTTCCTTAGTTCAGCGGCTCTGGTTCTGGCCACTTGAAGCGCAAATAATTGAAATTAATAAATTGAATTTAATTGAAAAGCATTTGGAGCCGACTTGGAAAGCCAGCTCTTCAACGTGGGGGAGGCGGCACCCGGCCCTGGAGTCGAGTCAATGAGTTGTGCACTTTCCAGTTCCATTTTCGTTTTACTTTCCTCAGCTGTGACTTGGCTTTCCCCCCGATTCTAGGCTGCTCTCAGGGCTCGTCCTGACTCGTCCTGGCTTTCAATTTCCGCTGCATAAATCTTTTATCGCCGAGGACTTTGCACGTCGAACGCAGAGAAGGCGAGGCTAATCGTCAGTGAATATTTCGTTTAGGTTCCCAACTTTGCTTTTCTTGCCGCTGAGTATTTGGTTTTTGGTCTGGTTTGGCTTTGAACTTCCCTCTTTCTCATTTCGGTGCATTTTTGGTATATTTCTGTTGTTGGAAGGATTTCTGGCAAATTGACCAACAGGGCATTAGCAAACACGGGATGCCGAGACCCTGAGCTTTGTTTATGCGGCTTTCTAAGTGCAACATTTGCACAAAACCGACTCGGAATGAAGAGGCGCCTCGAAGGTCCTTCGAAAATTTATTAAACCTTAAAGTAAAAACTGGGTTTTGCAGTAAAAGGTTGAGGTTGAGGTTTCTTTGAGCATCTGAGGCCTGAGGCGAGATTATTGATTCCCGCAAAGGCCAGTAAACTCAATTAGTTGGCTGTCATTGATGGTGGGAAACAATCAATCACGGGGCCTAATTCGCGAACTTCGTATTTGAGGAAGAAAAATGGCCAACAACATCTTCTCTCTGATATATGAAAGGGGCGGGGCGATTAGGTTAATTTGTAAACTTTCTCCTAAAATGCGCCAAAGTTGTTCTTAACTCCAACACTCTTCCTGAGTTTATCCTATTAGCTGCTGTAAATAAACACAGTCCTGGAGAGAACATAATCTGAACACACACATGCTGGCCCCGAAATCCTGTTTAGACGGTTAGGCAAGCTGGTGACTTGAATGTCCTGATGATTGCCTGGCTTGACGTCACTCTGTCGACATTTTGATGGCTTAATTATAACCTTTTTGGCAAGCGCTCCGGCCTGGCCTGCCGGCTCTGTATTAATTGTGGCAGCGCCTCAAATATCCTGCCGCCTCTGTTGATTTATCTGAAAGCATGTTTGATTAATCGTGCGGGCCGGGTGCGTCGGTGAATTATTGGTCCGCACATCGCACATTCACGCTCGACAGGTGGAGCAATTGATGGCCCCAAAACAGCATCATAATGTACATAAACTCCCGCAGAGATTCCTCCTCCTACGCTCCTACGCTCCGGCTTGCCAGGAAATTTGGCAGACAGGCAAAGTTTTCTTCAAGGTTCGCCAAAGAGACAAAAACTTGAGCCTCGGTCCTTGGTCCTTGGAATTGCTGCAGCGGCATACTGAGGCTCTGAGCCCCTTATTTTTAGATAAGACCCTGCCGGGACTTTCATTCACACTCCTCGGGAGCTTATGGCGGGCCAAGACTTTGCCAAGTCCTCAAATTAAAATTTCTCTAATTTTGCCAAAACTTGGTAAGAGAATGGCATGTCGGGCCACAGACATCTTTCAGTTATTTAATTCTTTCGAATATTTTATAAGGCAATGCTTTTATTTCTGTTTAAGGCTTATTATTCGGTTTGTGATAATTTAAATTGAAGTCAAACGGATGGAAAATCTATATTTATTGTTTTAAACTCTCTGCCATTTTGATCTCAAATCGAATTACCTTTATGGTTTGCTAAATTTGGTTAAATTAAGATCAAACGCATGAAAAATTCCTGCAAAGTGTGTGATTGATGAGCAGGGAGAGAGTTGCCTTTGATTCAATCGCGGCTGATGTGCAAATCATTTTCTTATTTGCCTTCGCTTTTGGCCAAAGTCATTCAGCAGACGCCAACCTTCTCATGGAAATTCTTTTCTTCTGCGACTTGCCATCATCTTCATCAGCATCATCAGTTGTGTGACATCAGTTTTGATGGAGCCAGAAATAGGGTTCCTTTTTGGGGGTCCTGTGGTGGCATCTTGCCTCCCCCCACGTATGCCAGTCAAAAGTGCAGTCATGCGTACCTCAATTTCTTTCACTTACCCTCGCGACAGTCAAAACGCGACAGCTCCCAGGAAACTTAATTGCAAAAATAAACAGTTGAGGAAACTGCACCTTTAAAGGCGGAAGGAAGTCGCTTATTTACGGTGATCAGGACGAAAATGAAATACATTAAAACTCCTCATTTCGCATTCTTCGACTCGCATGGCCAATTGCTGCAAATGAACCGCCTGATTGTCTTCGCCATCGAACTCGCAGCACATCCTGCCGCGGAAAGGTGGCAAAGTGCTCCATCCTCGTCCTCGTTCGATAATCAGCTACATTTATATGCGGCAGCCAGCACAGCAGCGAGAAGCAGCGAGGAGCTCTGCCAGATGCCGACATTTAAAATGAACATAAATTAAATCATAAATTGCAACAATTTCCGGTGAAAACATTTACTGGAGCGGAGCGTGAAGCGACGGTATCGAAAAGGAAATGATTTTTCAATGGCTGGTAAATAATTATTGTTCTGCAAGGCTACGACTCTTGGGACCTGCCACTGTCCTGTTTTTCAAAATCCAATTAAACGCCCGACTAAAAGTGTCGATGGGCGGGATGGCTGGTTGTGACAGCTTGTTTTGGCTGAGGATTGAGGATGAGGATTGGCCTGGATGGCAGTCAGCCAGGCCAACAGGCCAACAGGCCAACAGGCCATTGTCTGGCCCACTCAAAGAGGTGTCGTCCTTGTCATCGCGTCGTCGAACAAAACACTAAAAAAACAACATCAGCTTGACTAGATAAATTCCCAGCGGGATGGTCTTTTTTGTTGCGCGATATTTCCAGGGTATCATTGAGGGATATTTGTCTGGAAACTATATCTTGGTTTTCGGTCTCCTTAATCAGCTAATGAAAGGACTTTAAGGACTTGGTTTCTAGAAAGGAAATGCCATTTGTGGCCTATTCATTGGCTGAGTGCCTAAATCCATGGCAACCATCGCCGTGTTACAAAACAGAGGCCTTCACACTGAAGTCTCTCATCAACAGCCAAAGGATTGACCTTGTCCTTACCCTTTCGGCCTTTCCCCTCCTCAGTGGCATCTTGGGCGTATCCGAGGCACTCGCGCTTTGTGCTTTGGCTTGGTAAGCGGGTCTCCGATTCCGGAAATTAGCTGCCTTCCAGTCCCCATCCAGTGTGTGCCGCGTTTGTTTCCTTTCCATCTGATGAATATGCATGTCAGTCTGGCACTCTGGCAGTCTGGCACTCTGGCAGTCTGGTGGTGCAACTGTTTCACCTTGGCGGAAGCCAGATGGCGGCTGCCGGAGTTTTGTTTGGTTTGCAGCCCAATCTGGGGAGGCGGACTGCGGTTGACTGGCAAAGGGGTGGCGGCATTTGCGGGCTTGCGGTTATTAAAAGTGTCAAAAGCGTGCAAATAACGATGACAGCGACCAGAGCAATTTCAGTTAATGTCTTTCTGGTGCGGGTGAGTAATGTCAGCCAGGTGTCAATCCTGTGGCTGTGGCTGGGTGGCTGGATGGCTGGATGGCTGGGTGGCGGTCCTTGATTTCCCTTTAAGGTCGAGCATCGGATTTAATTGCCTCTAAACATTTTTGTCGGAGTGTTTTTACACTCTTTTTTTTTTGTTGATTAAAGATTAAAGAGTTTTCTGGCGAATTCTTGGGTAATTCTAAGGAAATTATAAAGGAGACTGTTTAGCAGAATTTCCACAGGATTTCCCGAAATAGTTTCTTTTTAAGCTTCGTTTAAAAATTTAAAATGGGAAAAACGCTTTAAGCCCCAAAAATATGTTTAATAATTAGAATTGAATTAAATTAGCGAAAAATAAACTCCCAATAAAAAGCCAATTATTAAAAAGGCAATATTATGCCATTCTGTGACAATTTCCGCTGGAATCTTCTTCCCTTCTAAGCTTTCGTAATTGTCCCCAAAAATATGAAAACGTGTTTTAATTCTCTCTCTCTAATTTTTATTAAAGTCAAAGCTTTAATTAGTCGATAATAATGCTTGTGAAATCCTTAAAAAAATATTCTAAAACCAGTTGAAAATGTGAAAGAGGTCCAATAGGAATCGGTTATGAGCAAAAGTCAAGGCTTTTGGAGCTTATTTCGCGTTTGGCTGGCGCCGTGTGTGTTTTATACTCAGAATAGGCCCAAAAATGTGAATAGACCTGGGACCTGAAAGGGCAGAAGGTCGTTGAAATTGGGGGCAGGAAGCGTCGCGTTTTTGCATTTACATTTCAATTTCAATTCTGTTCTCATATTCGCAACAAAAATTAAAGTGCTTCCCGGTGTAAAAACTTGTGAAGAGGTTAAAGCCGTAAAGCCGAGATCCTGGAAAGTATGGAATTAAAATTAAAGTTCCTCAAAAAGTCATAAATCGCTAACCAATATCAAAGGGAGCACGGATACCTTATTGACCTTATGAACTTTTTCCTTTGTCTATTCTTTCGGTGGGGGCAAATATTTTAGAGGATGCTGCTGATGAGATGCCTTTGACTGCAGGATGATAAGTTTTCCCAGCCCCCCAAGCATCCTTTCAACGTCATCCCTTTGCCGGGGGAAAATCCAAAAGAAAAGCGCTGAAAAGCAGCTGCCTCGTCGCGATCAAGCTGAGTGAGTGATGTGGCAACAATTTTTTATGCACGTCCAGCGAACAGCAGCAACTACAGTGCACTCTGGCTAAGTTGAGCAGCGCCAATGAGGCGTAAATAATCCGATCAACTAGGGAAACTAATGGAAATTAGAGGCGGGAGAGAGCTCTGTTTTTCTGTTGCGGGAAACCTTATAAGAGACAAATTTATTCTAAACATTGAGTATTTTTCTGATTAAAGTAGAGACACTGTAAAAGTTGTATGCATCATCTTCAGTCTGGCGTGCGAGAAATTAAAATCTTAGTACAGCAAATTGTGCGCATTGAGGCGAGAGAAGGGCCATAAGCGGCTAAAGCGGGGTAAGCCGGGCTAAGACCGGGGACCGAGGTCCTGGGACTAATTGAAGAGCCCGCACATGAATTGGACTGGCCCGAGGGTTGGCTGATGATTAATGAATGATTTATGCGCTAGAAATTGTGTCGTAATTATCATATTATGCAAATTAAGGAAACCAGCAGAAAAACTGTCCTCGACTGGAAAAACTTTTCATTTTAGCCAAAAAATGGAAGGGAGGCAGGGCATTCAGATTGGGGCTTGTCAGTCAGCTTGTATTTTCAATTAAAATGCGGAACGCTCCATTTGGCCAAAACCATAGAAGCCGGGGCCTGATAAGCGGCAAGTTGCTGTCTTAGCCCTCATAAGTATGCAAGGCCATTGGCCTACTTTGTTTTCCCGCCTTAAGCTCTAAAGCAGCCAATGTTTAATAATTGCATTGTTGTAATTAAAAGTTTATGGTAAATATTGAGGAAAGAGCGGTAAGCTTTAGGGTAAATATTTATAGCTTTTGGTAGCCTTTGACAGGGATTGAGGATCTCGATACTTTAGAAAAAGGGGAACCGCTTTTGAAAGAAATGTGTCTTTAGAATTGATTGATGAAAGACACACCTCAAATAATCCTAACTATTAATACCTGATACTCTTGAAAAACTTAATAAATATTCAAATAGAATCGATAAAAACTAGCAATAGAGTGTCAGAGTGAAAAGGGTTTTTCTTGCTAATTTGTATCCGCATTGTGGTTGAGTGCATATTGAGAAAGCCAAACCAGGCCAGGATTGAATCCTAGGAGCTGGTTCCATCTCGGTGACTGCGGCACGTACTGTTGGCCGAAAAGAAGTGAGCCGGGAACTTGGAGCTCAGCTCCGGATAAGGCCTTGTCGAATCGCATTATTATGCAAACCGCAGCCCGCAGACTTTCTCTACTTTTATTTTACTTTCCACGGCTCTCTCGTTTTCTGTGAATGTTTTTTTGTGGCTCTTAAAATAATTTTCATCACGCCCGCTGATTGATTGATTGATTGGTAGATGGATGTCCTCAGTCCATTGGGGGCATTCAATTAACTGAATGCATTAAAAACGATGCGAATCGAGGCGAGGAATAAAGAAATGTGTTTTTCCCTCGATTGAATTTATTTTAATTGCGAGTCCGAAGCTAATCCAACGGGGCATACGTGGCGTATGCGTGATGTGGAAAAAATTTATTTAATGTTCTGCCATCAATGGGCTTTTCGGAGCAAATGAGCAGCTCGAAATCTACTCCCGATAATCGAAAAAAACAATTGCTTGTTTAGTTTCTTGTATGACTTTCAAAACAATCGAATGGACTGGCTGCGGTATACGCGATTTTAAATAGAAATTCCATGGATTTATTTGGAATATTTATGGATGGAATGAATGAAGCGCTGCGGGAGGTGTTTAATTTCCCAACAGAATACACAGAACAGAATTCATTCATTAATTCACCGAGGAGCGAGGACTGTAATGCAGATGATCCCCAACAACTTGCAACTTAATTTGTATATTTAATTATTTTTCAATTACCATTTTAATTGATTTATACGACAACATCATTTACCATTCCCCAGTCTCCAGTCCCAGGCCAATGTGTCATTAATTTCGGTTCGCAAACATCTTCGGGGCGCCAGTGTAAATCATTGTCAATTTAATTGAAAAGATTAAACATTAAAAATATCAATATTTCATTGATTGCACAGCGGACTTAACTGCATTAATTTTGATGTCCCAATACAGGACTCGCTGTTTCTGTTTTGTGTGTCCTTTTTTTTTTATTAAATCTCTGTCAAAAGGTAAACAAAATGTCACCGCAAATGTTTGCCTCGAATGTAAATTCAAATAAAATCGGATGGTCCAGATAATAAATGATGCTGTGTGGACCTTTAAGATAAATTTATTATTGGGATCGATTTTTCTCCAGCTCTCTAGGCAGGAATCTCTTATTAAGGCTTAACCAAACAAGGAACATTGAAACAAAAGCTTAAAGAGTTGTCAGCCGCCGTGACAGACAGACAGCCAACAAAATGCCAGCTTGTAAATTATTAAAAATGCTTTTAGAGTTCATCGCAAAATGCTGCAAAACCTTCGTTGACTTCCTTAGTACATACTTCCATAAATACGAGTCCTTGTGCCATATATATATGGGCCATATGTTTAGGGTAAATAAACGAGGATGCACGTGGATTGGCGTCTCTCTGTGTCAAAGTCTTATTGAAATTTTCATGAGACGGCGGTCCGAGCGGATAATGTGGCATGCCTTTTGATTAGATTTTATGTAAATACTTTCTGGGCAGCAGTCGGAAGGAGAACAACCGCAGGAAGGAGGTCGGCAGAATCAAATAAATATATAATCATGCGGTTGGCGCGAAAGTAAGCCGCGTTTTCCAAATTGGTATAAATGCGGCACGCACTGGGACAGTCGCCTTGCCACCTCCCCTTGCCCCAACGGGGTGCCTGGCCCAAGGCGGGTTTCCGGGATTTTCACTTTGATTCTGCCAGGACTAGGACTACCAGGACCAGGACTGCTGCTTAAAAGCCACAACATGAAGTCGCGTGAAACTCTCCCCCAACCTTGGTCTAAGAAGTTCTTAGGTGGCCCGCACTTGGGGAGCTGTGCCGTTTAATTAATTAAAGGTGTTTAAATAAAATACGGAGCAGCACCTGGGAAATTTGCCTTTTCCCTCAACGCACACACGTGTACTCCTTTTTTTTTTAACAAAAAAAAAAAGGAAAAACAAAGCCTTAAGGTGAGACTTTCTCTGTGAAATGTTCCTTTGAAGATTTTTGATTGATACATAATTATATTGTAAACATTGATTGAAAGGAATAAACATTTTCCAAAATAATTATAATTGTTCACCGAAGGATAAATAATTACAGAAAAGTTTCTTTTCATTTTAATTGCTTACCTGAGAAGCTCAAATAAATGCTTTTCCGACTTCCTTTGACTTTGCAACTTGCCACTACACGTGCCACTAGTATGTTCGGTGGCTTTCAACGAGAGTTGCCACAAATATTATGCTTGGCATTTCATTTGATTATTTGATTATGCTTGAGTGGTATTTGCAAGTCATAATTGTTGCCAATTTATTTATTACACAAGAATAAGTTCGGCTAATTGGTTTATTTCTGGTTTGCGAAAACTCATTGAAACAGTTTTCGGTTAACTTTTGCCGGAGTAACTTTTCTTTTTTTTCTTTATTTTCACTAAAAACTTTGCGGTTTCTTATTCCTGCGGGTAATGAATCGATGAAGATCGAGAGACAATCGATTCGAATTCAATTTGCGTTGACGTTGTCGGCAAATTTCTTATTGGCTGGGAAATTGTCACTTGAACTTTTGCGGGAAATTTCTCGACTTGCAGCCTGCTGAATGGTGCCTGGTGGCTGGTGCTTGGTCCTGATGCCTAATGCCGCATCGTCATTATCGTCCTCGCCGTTGCCGTTGCCGTTGACGTTGTCATAGCCAGAGCCGCGCTAGCTTCCGACGTTCGCGTCCGCGTCGATTCGTTAGTCAAACAATTTTGAATTTCGCGCGCGGGCCGCTTCCCTACCGAACCGAAAACATGTTGCTCGCTTTGCGACATGTTGGAAGATGGACCCGAGAGAGAAGTCCATCCAACATGTTGCATCAAGCCTCCTATGATGTATATAAGCAGGAAAGAAAGATCCGATTTCCATCCCGTTTCTGTCATACTGCCAACTTTTCAACATGCTCGAAGCAACCCGAAGGCGCGAGAGGATTTATGAATGTTCTAAGGGTCAGAAGAGCGTCCCGTTTCGCCGGTAAAGCAGTGCTATGACTCTCTTAGGACTCGCCTTCTTTGTTGCCAAACTGTTGATTCTTCTCGCAGGTCAAAGCGTCAAAAAAAGGGTTTCACGGTTTCTTCCAGGATATCAGGATATCATCGCCATGTTTGATTTTGCTGCCAGATCGGTGCTCAATAATTTTGTGGAAATCTCGTAGGATTCCGCACTTAACCATGGTTAAAATGTACCACGAATCAGTAGACTCGCTTCAAGTCCTTTTTTTGGAGCTTTATTTGGAACAAAAGAATCAATAAGCGTCTTTACCGACTCGACCTCAGTTTTCAAATGTGATATAGACAAACTTAGCTCTTAAAATTGTTATAATTGATCAATACTTACCATATTGTCCTTTTTATCGCTAAACTATTGCAAATTCCATCTAAACAGTACTTGTTGTTCTTTAAGTTCATTTTTCTTAACGCTGTGACCATTTCAGCTCGAATGAGGCAAAGGTCACATCCGGTATCCACCAAGGCGTTAACAGGGACTCCTTCAAATGTGATTTAGTTTAAAAATACATATTCCACTGTTACTTGCTTTATCTACAATTGCATTAGCTTCCGACTTGATAATCTTTAACAGCATTAAAGCATTTAACATTTTACGTCTAACATTTTTATTCTTTTTTTGTTTTTGATAATCCATTTTTTTGAATTGTTTATTAAATAATTAATAGATTATTCAGTTTGTTTAGGTTTTAATAAAATTTAAAAGTACTTTAATTACAATGAAAAAATGTAGAGATATACAGAAATTGTTTTTAATTTTCAAAATAATAGATTAATATACATGATAGTTTTATTATATATTTCTAAATATGCTAAAAGAATATATATTGCAAATTAAAAAAATCAAACGAACATTTCTTATCTAAGAAATTAAATTATTCCTCTTATCCATAACTGAATAAGAAAGTTTTGTCCATATTTTTATGCAACTGTAAGTTTCATTTATTCGAATGTATTCATTTATTCATATTCTGTAAATGTTTACGCAGTTGAATTTGAATCCAAGCAAAACCAGAAGTTCCAAAAAGCCAGTAATTATTTCCATAAATTATTGTGCAACTTAACAGCCTTAAATTTCTAGTCAAAAACAAATATTTCTGCACAAAAACCTCCTCAACTTTATTGTTTTTGTGTGATTTTCTTGCTTTGGTTCACAAATTCATTCGGCTTGGGTGGTAAAGAGCTCTTATGTCAAGGAAAGCTGCCAAAGTGACAATTCACATCAGACATTCATAGTCACTGGACCTGCATTCAGATGTTGCATTTTATTTGCATCTGTGTGGTTTACGACAATCATTTTTTGTTGGGGCTGCTGCACAAATTATTGCCTTGCTTCTGAAAACTCAACTATCCTGGGGAGTGAGCCTGAAAAAGATGAAAAGTTGAAGGGCCACCTTGTTTTTCCAAGTCCCAGGGTTATGGCTCTTGCCTTTCCCCAGTGGTTGTCAATTAAAGTTTCAGCAGATGCATGCCACATCAAATTATCCTACACACACATCGGCTACACTGACAAGAAGAAAATGACTCAGGAAGTCCTTTCTGTAATTCTAAAACTGGACTTGAAAATTGCGCTTATTAGGGGAAAGGGATACCCCACATGACGGGCTTTCTTCATATCCTGTGGTTCCTTCAAACTGTCATAACATGCCCGTCTAACGACCATTAAGGTCCTGATTCACATGAGGCATGACAGGCAAGGCACCTCGAAGGTGCTTACTTTCCATATTTGAATTATATAAGATATCAACATTGATATTATTCCTCTATGAATCTTTCCATAACAAAATCTCAATTACCGAACTAAATTGATTGAAACACTTTCCTTAATTTCATCCAATGGAACATGAATAAATTATTTGACTTCCCCACAAATATGATTTATATTCGAGTTGAAAAAATAGAAAACGGAATAGTAACAAATTACAACGGACTGGATCGATAGTTGGCCAATACACAGCGTTTTTCTGTGCATATATGTATGCATCCTTTATCCTCATCCGAATGGATATATTCGGTATCTTGTGTCTGTTTTATTGTTGTTTGTTTATGGTACAAATGAATTGGCATCTTTCGAATACTTTCGTTGTGCCAGCCCTGCGGAGGATTTCCCCCATACCGTTCCGCCCCATTCCCCATCCCGATGTCCTTTTGTCCCATTTACCCTACAGGATGCTCTTTTTCACTGCATAATCGCCGCAGAGATGGTTTGGCATTTTGTTTGCTGTTTTGGTCTGCCTCGGTGCTTCGCTTTCAACCCGCTTCCAGCTGCAATGTGCCTGCGAGGGTCCTGGCAATGCATTGAACCAGAAATATGTAGATATGCCAATGAGTTCCTTTCACTTTTCCCTTTGTGCTCCGCTCCGCTGTGTGTTTGCTTTGAGCCTAAAAGTGTGCCACACAACTGCCTGTCGGCAGCTCTAAGCCCGTAACTTTCTCCGCCCGAGGGATATTGGGCCAAAGTCGTGATGGCAAATGGTAAACCGAAATGTTGGCCTATTCCATTATTTAACTTCTTCCTAACGGAAGCTTGGTAAGCTTACCAGCTAAAAAATTACCCCGTTTGGCTTTGCTTTACCCACCATAATCAATGTTCTGCCATTTATTGATTTGCCGACTCGAAGCCGGCCACAACTTACTAACCTTTCCCAACAATTTGACCCGAACTCGGTGTCAGGTCCAGTCCAGGACCTGGACGTACAAAGGGCAACTCTGTCTATTAAAAGGTCAGCTGTCAAGTGCCAACCTGCGGGCGGGAATTTTAAATTATCCCAGAAATTAATTACTTTAACAATGCTGATGGATATTGTTTTCAATGAATTTTTAAACAGACCTGCCAAGCCAGAACCTGCCAAGCCAGAACCTGGCAAGCGATGCTGTCAATAGTCATATCCCTTTCCCTTTTAAAGGAATATCTTCAAGCCTGATACAAACAAATGACGGAATTCCATTGCAAACAAATCCCGCTCAGTTTGATAAGTAAGCCAAGGAGCCAAGGGGCCGGGGAATTCGCTTTCGTGGATACGGAATCTCATAAAAGATTAGCCACAAAAATGTTGACCTCCCAGTGGCGGCTCCTTTTAATTATGCCGACAGGGATTTCTTTCTTTTGGCTTCTTTGTTCGACTTGGGCCGGATCTGAGATGCTGGATTTGATGGCAGTTGGCCAAAGGAATTCCATTTGGCCTCGATGCAATAAAACAATTTAATTAAATTTTATGTGAGCCAAGCGAAAGTAAATGAAAGCAAATAAACCACAATAAACTCGCAGCAGATGGCACATATTCCGGGTGCCGGGTATTCGAATCCAGCTCCGTATCTCCATGTGGCAATTATGAGCTTAATAGTGTGTCCAAGTCCGTCTTCGTAGTGCTGCCTGCCTTTTCAATTTGCCACAAACTGTCACACATCATCTGAGCAAGGAAAGTGGAAGCAGCTCCCAGCCTCGATCCGTTCTCGACCTGTTCATTTGGCCATTTAAAACTTTGGCTTTAAGCAACTGTTTGCCAAATATTTCACTCTACTTCCTCAGTTCCTGTGTGTTTGTGATTTATGCATGTGTTTAAAATGCTTAGCCTGTGCATAAATCGTTGGCAAAGTTCCGGCTTCGTTCAGAGCTCCCTGCCCCAGCTAGTCTCACCCAGTTTGCCTAGGTCATCCATCCGGTGCTCTTTCCATTTCGGGCTCATTGACCATTTTTGTGTTTGTGTTTATGTTCTGGCCTAGAAAATTCCATTGTTTGCTGATTGAAATTGACTTTCAAGAGGCGCCTGGGCGACGACCCCCCGAAAGGCCAATAAGAAATGAGGGTAGAACTGAGTTTTGTGGGATATTGAATAGATCGGAATAAGGCCATGTTCAGCTCTCCCACCATGTCTTAGAGTTTCGACAAAGAAAGCTCAGTCGGCACTCATTTACATAGATGAATATGACAATGTCCCAACGACCCAAATATCTCTTTCATAGCCTCATTTGTTCATTAAGATTCCCGATTATTACTTGGGGCAATTAATCTCGAATTAAATCGATCCAGAGGATATCCATCTGTCCAGTGACCGGAAATAGTCCTATGCAAATGTTTGACTTCGACCTCAATTAGTTGTAAATACAAGGACACTTGACCAATGCTCCTCCAATGAATATTGCAGAATAACAAGTATACGCCAGGTGTGCCTGGAATGGCTGGAATGGATGTATCTGGCTAACATTCTCAAGACGTTTTTGTATCAAGGGTCCTTCGGACTTGTTCGTACACAAAGCCAATTAGCAAAGCCAGTGGCAACAACAGACACATGTCGGAAGGACTTTGCTTCCGTCTCCTGGCGACTAATCTGAGGGTTCGATGAAAGCCAGCTCCACCATCACGTAGCGGGGCAGTCGGATGAACTTTTAATGAAAGCGAAAACTACATTGTTTGTTTGTTCAGTTTAATGGAAGTGGTAAATTTAGATCATATAAAAATAGAATAGAATACCGGCCTTTTAGTCCATGTAATCCCTCCATGTTTGTAAGAAATTAGACAAAATTTTTTGGGGCTCAGAATGATTCATAATCAAGCATTACCATAAAATGCACAAACATGTAGCGTGAAATGTCAATGGCCTAACGCTATTGGCTACAGTGTTGCAATTTTTAATATAAAGAATACTACGTGTTCTTGCCAACCTCCATTTATAATTCTCTGACCCGCAGAGCTATGAAGATCTTCCTGGTGAGCTTGTGCATCCTCGCAGTATTGCTGTTGCTCTGCAGTTACTCAGTCGAAGCTGGGGCTGCGGCTGGGGCGAAGAAGTGCAAGCCACCGTTGAAATTTAACCCGAAGCTGAAGAAATGCGCTAAAGGCAAGCCGGCCGGCGGTAAGACGCCTGCTGCTGGTGAGACCACAGCGGCAGGAGGGGAGGCCACGCCGGCGGCGGGCGATGCAACCACGGCGGCTCCAGCTTAGGATGCTGATGATGGTTTTGATAAAGTTTTGGAGGCCCAATAAAGACGGGGAAGAGTTTTCTTTTAAAACGGGGATTGGGGGTTTCATTTCGGGGTGTTTACCTTAGGTTGTGTCTTGGACTCCATCTCTGATGGCTAAAAGGAGGAATCTCCTTTCCTTTTCATTTCGAAATTGAATGATTTGATGCGAGGGAAGCATCAAAGGTGCCGGAGAAATGCATCTTCTTCTGCCTCGTGTGTGAGGAAGGTGAGAAATCAACGCATTCCCATCTCGACTCCTAAAAGCAAAAGGATCCGGATTACGCTCCTCTGCTGGCACTCAAAGGTGGCTCAGGGCCACCTTTGTAATGATTGAATTTGAATTGCCAGGCCACCGAATCTAGCAGAATCCCCACATAGAAATTCCCAGCAACTCGAGGCTTCTTTGGCCAGCATTCCAGGCTCCAAGCAGTTTCTCTGGTCCGGCATCCCTCCTGCTTCCTGCCGGGCTTAGACTTTTTGGCTCAATGCTTCTCGGGGAAAAACATTTTATTTGGCAGAGCTCAAAGTCCTTTGAAGTAAATAAAAACACATGAAATAGTGCACTTTAAGGGACATGATAAAATTTGTACACACATTTTTAGAGGATACCATATCTTACATACAGAAACCTTTACTGTCATCCACAGAAGTTTAGGAAAAACAATAATTTGGAAGGGTCCTTTGGTTTTTTTTGCGAAATAATTTAAATAAAATTACTAAGTTTCCTTATCTTTTTCTGGTCCCTATTTCTTAGAGACATCTTTCATAAAAAAATATTTTTCTCTTCCAGGTTCTGTTGTCAAAATTAAATAAAATCCTTAAAAAGTAAATAAAATCCTTATAAATTCACTAAAGTCCTTTAAAATTAAATAAAGTCCTTTAAAATGTTGCCCATCGATGTCAACAATGAGACGGCCCATTCCGTTGTGGTCTTTGGAGCCTCTGGGAGATTGGCTAAGGAGCAGGTGTTCCCGGCGCTGTGGAGTCTATACCGTGACAACCGGCTTCCGCAGACCACCAGGATCTACACCTTCAGCCGGACGGCTCTGCAACCAAAGTCCTACCGCCTGCAGGTGATACCGTACATGAACCTGGACAAGGACCGCGACCCCAAAAAGTACAACAGTTTTTGGACGACCGTTCACTGTGTCCAGGGGGAGTACGACAAGCCGGAGCACTACGAGGTCCTGGCTCGATTGATGGCCACTCACGAGGCGAAGCACAACCAGACAGTGGCGAATCGGATCTTCTATCTGGCCGTGCCGCCGATCGTCTTCGACCTCGTGACCTTCAACTCCAGCCGGAAGTGCAGCTCCTCTACCGGCTGGAACCGGATCGTGGTGGAAAAGCCCTTCGCCCGCGACGACGTCTCCTACAAGCCCTTTCAGGCGTCGCTGTGCAACACCTTCAAGGAGCCGCAGATCTTCCTGATGGAACGCCTGCTGAGCAAGCCGGTGATGCAGAACTTCTTCGCCCTCCGCTTCTCGAACCACCTGTGGGGCGAGACCCTCAACAACCGCCACGTGGCGGCCGTCATGATCACGGTTAAGTCCACGGATCCGGTTCCGGCCAGCCGGTCGGACTACTTCAACCAAGTAGGCATCATCCGCGACGTCATAGCCAACCACATGGTGATGATGATGGCCATGCTGGCGATGGACCAGCCTTACTCCAACACCCCCGAGGATCTGCGCGTCGAGCGCCTGAAAATCATTCGCGACATCCTGACCCCCAATATGGGCGACGTGATCCTGGCCCAGTACCGCAACAGCGGACGCGAGGCTGACCCGGCCAAGTGCGGCTACACGGAGCACTTCTACATTCCCAAGGACTCCTTCACGCCCACCTTCGCCCTGGTCGTGCTGCAGTTGAAGACTCAACGCTGGGCGGGAGTGCCCTTCATTCTGCGCGCCGGCCGGGCCCTAAACGACAACAAGGTCGAGGTAAGGATCCAGTACAAGCCCTCCGAGTGCGACACCTTCCACAGCGGCGGCGAGGACGTGCGCAACGAGCTGGTCCTGCGTATGCTGCCTACCGAGGAGGTCTTCATGCGGATACGTCTCAAGCGGGCCGGCGATGACATCTGCCTGCGGGAGACTGAGTTGAACCTGCGAGTGGACGAGCGGGGACCCCGGGGTCCGGAGCGCTTGCCCAGCCTGTTGCTCGACGTCTTCGCAGGCGACCAGACCCTCTTCATGCGCACCGACGAGCAGTGCGAGATCTGGCGCATCTTTTCGCCCATCCTTTCCATCATCGACAATGATCGGCCTCGGCCGCTTTTCTACCCGTTCGGGACCCGGGGACCCATCGCCGCTTACCACAAAGCAGAACGTGCCGGCTTCCGCTTCTTCGCCTCGCACGAGTGGCACGAGGACGTGGAGACCCTGGACTACACGGTCAAGAATAGCAAGCTCCTCATCGGGCCGCACACAGCCTTGAAGCCGGTGCGGGAACTCAACCCCAGGAAGCCGTCGAGGCGAAGCTCCTAGTTCCCTTGGCTGGGAGGTCTAATAAAGTCAACAATGAAAGTTTTTTAATTAAACTGGAGAAAGTCCCTGCTGCTCCAGTTTGCAACAAGGTACTCCTGCCTCCAGCCTCATGTCGATTCTTTAGTCGATTCCATCAACATGTTTTAATTGTTGTTGTGAACTGCACTTTGTTGCCGGATTGAATGTTGCCCGGTCGGGTATAAATAATACGCATGATTTGGCCATTGTCCCTCGGCTGCACTGAAGGCCCCAAAATCTGATCCTTCGATGGAAGCTGGCGAATACTCTGACGAATTCTTGGAGAATTAATAAAATATGTGTATCTTTGTTCGTGTAATTTGATTGGATATGGTGTCAAGGATTTCTTTTAAAGATGAGAAGCCTCTTCTATCCTTTGAGATACGCCTTTTCAATTAAAGATTTCATTTTTCCAAAGTTCGGCAAGGAAAAACTATTCCAGCTATTTCGGCGTGCCTTAAAATTCGATATGCCAGGCTCAACTTACCATCAACTTAGTGTATTAACTAGTCCTCCTGGTCGGTGGGGTAGTTTTGTTGTTTATTTCTGTTCAACTGGCAAGTTTCCTGCTCCAGCAAAACTTTCCAATAACTGAATAGCAGTTGATGAAAAAAGTACACATATAGATATCCCGCCCGGGGAAAGTTACTTTGATTTCTTAAGCGCAACTTTGGCCAAGAAACTTTGAACTGCTCAATCACCAGTCTTTGACTCCTTGTTTACCCGTAAACTTTGCTGTGGTCACTCGGTCCATCCGAAGATGATTCCGTCCTGATTTAGTTCCCTAAATAAATGTTAACCCATAACGATCGACAAGATATCGGCGATGATTTGAAAATTCCAATTCTGGTCTTTCTTCTGGTCTTTAAGATTCCAATTTCCAATACTCGAAAGGAATACAATCTAATTACCTAATGCACAAAATGGCCATGAACACTGCATTGTTATCCCGTGCTTGCGTTTGCTCAAAAGACTTCCATGGCACGCAATCCGGAAAATATTCCGAGACCACTTCCCCATCTTGAATTTCCCTTTTCCTTGTTGATTTTCCATGGCCTTTGTAGCGCTCTGTAGCTGTAGCTGGATGCCTGGCACCACCAATGCCCCACCACCCACGCATATGCTTTGTGTTGTTTTCTTTCCCTGCCGCTTGTTTTCCTGCTCGACTTCTGCCGGCTCTGCCCCTTCGGCAGCCAAAAAGCCAAATAAAAAGATTTTCCGCCCCCAAAAGAATCCAGCACTCTGTGTCTGGGCTATGAAAATCATTAAAAACAATATTGTCGCTTTCAATTGAGATTGCCTTCGGAGTTTATTTATTTTATTTGCCATTCTCATGCCTCTGGCGTTTCTTTCATATGGGGAGAGGACTGCCTCGGGCTGTTGTTCCCAGAGGATGTATATGATTGCCTATTTAATTCTCAATAAACATGATTGGTTTATGTGCGAACCGATTAAATCATTTTCAAGGTATTCTTGAATCAATCAAAATATCATGGAAGTCAATAATCTCCCTCAAATAGGATTAAGAAGGATTTTAAAGTGTTTCGCAGGACGGTATTAATCTTTTCATTTACTTCTGGGGCAATCGTAACCTGGTTAGTTCGACTTAGGTAACCGTAGCGTAGCCCAAGCTGTACCTAATCGACCCTAACCGAATATCGGGCCGAGACCAATCTTGGTGAATCTCAGTCCAAATCCCAGATCTGTAGCCTTCAGCTCCCTCTACCGCTCACTCGCCGTTCCCGTGTACACACATATGACTTGCATCCTTCCATGTCCCTTTCGGGTTTTGGATTCTACCATTTCACTTTTTAATACCCCACAAACAGGGGACCAAACAAACACGTCGGAGGGAGAGAACGGGGACGAGGACAAGGACGAGGACGAGGGCGAGCTGGGCAATAAAAAACGAGTCCTGGCTACACACCTAGTGGCAAAAAGGATTTCGTGTTTGGAAACCGTAAAGTGAAATTAAAATGGTTGGGCCAGGGCTGAGCTGGTCAAAGCTCTCCTTCGCAACAGGGCGTACTTTTGGGTTGGCTGCGATGGAGAATCAAATGGCCAGCGCGCTTACAAAACACGGGCAATCAAAAAATTGTAGTTAGTTGGCCATCGACTCATCCTTCGACACGATTCATAGTGCTCTACCAGTGTGCTGTCCCTTGTCCCTAGTACCTGTCTTCCGTATGTCGGTTACGCTATCTTTACGGCTATTGCCAGTGGTTCCAGTGTTCCTAACCAAGTTACAGCCACCTACAACGACCGATTACAACCCGTGACACTCTATGCTCTACGCTCTACACAAGTTGTGGGCCAGCATTTTGTGGTTTGGACTCCAAGCGAAGGAAAGGAAAGATTCCCTGGTCAACATTTCAAATTGCTTAATTTAAAAGTGACTGGCAAAAAAGGAGCAGCACTCGCTGGAGTAGATATATGCGATGGGATAACCAGTCTTGCCAGGAGGGTCGGTGGAGTCGGTGAAGCCGGGGAGTGTGAAAAAATAGTTAGCTAAATGCTGGCCAGTTCGGTAGTTGAGGTCTGTGGTTTTGGAGGTGTTTCTGGCCATGGTGCGGACTTGGTTCCTGGCAGCACCATTACCCGGTCCTGGCATCAACAGCAACAAGCTCGTAATCAAAGCAAACGAATTGGGCAGATTTTCAACGCCTGCTCCTGCGAGGACGGATCGGGGGAACTCCGGCTCGAAATATGTTTCCCCAACACGAAATGGAAAGAGTTTACTCGGAAGCGGTCTGGGGGGTGTGAAAAATGGGATTAGTGACGTGGGATTGAGTGAAGTGATGTGGCAGTTTGGATTTGGATTGGGTCTGAGAATGGTATGAAAAGTAACAAGAAATGAGGCGAGTTTTTGTGGAAAAACAAGTTTGGCAGCTTGGCTGGACTTGGTCAAAGTAGAATGAATTAGAAAAACACTCATTGTATGTTTAACTTGGTTGTGGTTTATACTAGGACATTCAGTAGGATACTAAGGATACTTTATAGTAACCAGAGAGCAACGTTTTTATCTGTCAGTACTTCTTGTACTCCTTATAGCAGGACTCAAGAAAAACATGAAATATAGCAAAACTATTACAAGTGCTGGGTAATAATAATAAGATTCTTTTCCCTTTAGACCTAAAATTAGAAGGTGTGAAGGGTACACATATATGTAGGTCAAGTATCGGGTATAAATACTAGTAGATTTTCTCCTATTTACCAAATAAGAAATAATTTTTCCAAGTGATATGTATTCTAAATTAAGTTTAAGTCTTGAATAGGCTACCCCCTTGTGTTCGTCAATTACCGTGTATTGATATTCTTCATAAAAAATATTTATGGAAAGAGATATTCCTGCTAAACTAGAAGGAGTACCGGTTATAAACATTCTTTCTCCCTTTTACCAATAAATTATAAGTAGTGGGGCTTTGGGAATATTGGATTTTGCAGAGGCCAAGTAATTGCTTGTTTGTGTTGGGCATTTTTGTTTTGGACATTTTCGGTTTCCCATTTCTACAAGGCTTCAGATTAAAGACGTTAAAAAATAGTTTAAAGTTTGGCTCAGTTCTCAGTGCTCCCTTCTAGTGGTCCTTTTTCCTGTGGCACGTAAAAATGCGGTTTATAGTCCATGTGCACTCGCTGCGGCATCTTGGCTCCTCGTTCCACTCTCATCGGCGTGGTGGAAATTGCAATGGAAGGATCTGTTGATGTGTCTGTGAAGCACAGGGAAAAAGTGGAAAATGTGAATACTCCTGTGCGAGAAATGGCACATTTTATATTTAAGTTACAGGCGACATTGTCAAGCTTGTTGTCTGCTTATGGGGTTTCCTTCTAAATGAATCTAAATGAATGCTGCCAGGATTAGGAGTGGATGACCTTCTGCATTTTTCAGTGCATCACCCAATGGACCAATGCACGTCTCCGGCTTCTGACACTGCCGTGGTCATGGTGGATGCCTCTATGAAAGTCAGTCCTCCGTATCCTTCGTAGTTTTGTTGGTGTTAAAACGTGTCATTTGATGCGTAGGGATGTTGTAATATGAGCTAGGTGCTTCCATTTTCCCTCCTATCTCAGTTGACTTTTATGAGCTCCGAAATGTGAAAAATGGGAAAAAGAACTAGAGAAACTTTCCCCTCAGTGCATCAGCATGCAAATGGCCTGTGCTTTACGATGGGTTTCTCTTTTATGAATATTTATATCCGAAATGCTTTTCGGGTTGTTTTGATAATTTAATAATTTCGTTTAATGGGAAGCACCTAGAAAAGGGCACGGAAGCTATAAGAAGTAGGGAAGTTTAAAATAATTTCAATAATTAATTTAGTTTTAATTTAAGACGGAGTTTGCGTTTTTGGGGAAACCCTATTAAAGACACATTATCCCTACTACTTCAATTAAAAGGCCATAAAGCCAAACAAAAATAATCAGAAAACAAAATACAATTTTAATGACTGTGAAAATGTGGAGTCCCGCCCTCTTTAGATTTTATTTTTTCTCCTCATTCATGCATTTTATGGCTCATTTTTATCGCCACATTAACGTCATCTACCACGGACCCCATCTCCAGAATCTAAATCCTACGCTGACCTATTAAGAGTGACGCCAGAGAAATCTCGATTGCCGAGTCATCCCGATTTGGCGTGGGTCCTTGGTGCGGCCCAATTTGATTATCCGTTTTCGCAAACAAGTATTATGCGGCAATTCGTCATTTATTTCCGGATCGTAAAAACGCTTTTATGTTGCACATTGAGGATATTTATTTGTTATGCGCCTTCGGTTTGCGTAAACAGGATCTTGGATCGCAGCTGCCTCGCAGCAGCTTCTATTTTTATTGGCACTGCATGAGTGGGTTGAGTTATGGCCAAAGTGCGCGGTTTATTTCGGGTCCGATGCTCCACCTCGAGGGAGTATTATAATTTCGAAATAGTTCTTCACGCCACAGTTCGTTGAGCATTTTCATAATGGCAATTTGGCTGTGCAAATCCCAGAGTGGCTCTTCTAAGGGTTCCAAGGAAGATTGCGCGGTTAACCCGACTTTAGTTATGGCTGCATTATAAATTTCAAATGCAAACCGAGACACTTGGTTGCTGAACCTGCCCAGTAACCGAGCCCATTTGTCAGTGTTATGTGCTCCTCGCGCTCCTTGGCATACGTTGCGGTTTATGGACAAGGCAATCTCCTTTGCGCGCTCTCGAGGTCCTCCGGCGCGACAATCGCCTGCGATGCATTACGCTAATAACCAAACCCGTGTGAGTTATATGGCGCTAACTGGATACATTCCTTCTGGCTGCACTGTTTTCGACTAGACTGGGGTAGCGATTAGGGAATGCGAGAATAAAATTTGTTCTTCCTGAAGGAAATCTTAGATTAAATAGCTGGCATTTATAAACAAGATGATTATAGGACGAACTTTAAGGCTTAAACAGGTGATGATGGGAGAGCAAGTTACACCCCTGTCAGCTCTGCACCCTTGACCTCATATCCTGAGTCCTGTATCCTGTATCCTTCCAACTATCCGTTAGCTAACAGTGTTCAGCGTTGACTTTTTGGCACACTTCCGCTCACCCTGAAGCGGAAGTTGACCAAACGCTCCAAGATTCCCCTACCCATGTGTGGGGGTGTGTGTGACAGGAACTTCCGTGGCATGTCCTGGGCCAAGGGTCCTCATTGTCGGCTCATGACCCACTCCCTGCTTACTCTGCTTACCCTGCTTAGCATATTTGCGTTTGACAGTTTGTGAGCTTATCAATGACCTTCCCGGGTGGTGACTCCAAATCTTCACGCACATGAAGGTGCATCGTGTAGGGCACGTCCGTGCACATATCCCTTAAATTTGATGGCCTCGATTTCGGGAATTTCGCATCCATTCGAGCTGAAGCGAAGCGGCCATAAAAGACGATGATGACCACATCACTTTGGTCTCCCCACTTTCCACCCCACTTAATTAGTGGTCGGGAGGGTTTATTTTTTTTGTCCTTTCGTGGGTGGAAGCTTAATAGCGAACATTTTTTGCATGCTGGTGGCGAACGTCCTTGTAAACTCTGATTCGATACTCGGTATAATTTTTAATACCCTCCACAAAACGACTATTACACACCCTTTAATCTGAATTATTTCCGCAGCTTCGAACGCAAGCCAGCTTTAGGATCTTTAGAAGGTCCTGTAG
Organism: Drosophila vallismaia; assembly: GCA_035047325.1. Taxonomy (NCBI): domain Eukaryota; kingdom Metazoa; phylum Arthropoda; class Insecta; order Diptera; family Drosophilidae; genus Drosophila; species Drosophila vallismaia. The sequence goes on along the minus strand of JAWNPU010000055.1, from coordinate 22,542,627 downwards.
CCCTGGGATTTTTAATTTCAGCTTAACAATCACTCTGGGGACTAGGTCTATCAAGTATTTCGGTAATTTTGCTAAGCTCTCATATTCCACAAAATAAGCCTCATGATTACCAAGCATACTTTGGGATTATTAACACATTTTCCAGCTAAACTCAGCAGCTCATGGGTAGCTGCTGGGTAACTTTATTTAATCTTGGACAAAGTTGCGAAATTTATCATCTCGTTGGGCTTAAATAAGTTTGCATAAATCAGAACTAAAATTGCTATATATGATCCGCACATATTAACATGTCTCAGTCGTAAATTCTCTGGACAAAGAAAAATATATAAAAATCCTGGCCATGTTCGCCGGTGGCCCGGGGCCAAAAGTCGAATGGAAAAGCCCCCGAAAGTCCAGACGGTCTGGCAGAAGGACCCAAGTACCCAAGGACGCTAGAGTTGCTGGGTTTGTTGGCCCTGGCGCCGGGAGGTTTTTACGAAAGGAAAATTATTTCAGATTTGGACTGTCCTGGCTAAAAGAGCCGTTCCCGTCTAAGCCTGACAATTTGGTTTATTGTGTGAGAGAAAAGTTTAGTCCGATTTGCGGTCTTTTGTTTCGTGTTGCATTGCTGCAGGACTCGCTAAGGACAGATAATTCGGCAGCAGGTGCATCCTCTATTTAATTACATTTGCTGCCGCAGGATCTGCTGCATTCTGGAATTCTTTTACGCGTTATTATTTAACTAACAAGTAACTAGAAAAGTTTTAATACTTGGCCTAACTTTCGTCCTTAAATTGTTTGAACCGCGCAACGAGCCACGAGCAAAGGACAAAGCTCCGACGATGTCAGCCGCAGGACGAAAGCGAACGGGAGCAGGAGCAGGAGTAGACAAAAAGTATGTTTAAATTAAATAAGATAAAATCTCATAAAAATGAAAATAGTTTGCCATCGTATGGTGGCTTCCTCCAAGGCTCCAAACTCACTTTGTCCTAAATCAAAAATTTATTTCATTAAATCCGCGCCTCTTTGGAACATTTCACCGCTTTTTCAGCCTTTCTAGCTTCTTTGACATTTGCTTAATATGAACAAATAATTTTCTCAACTCATTTCCATTTCACAATCAGTGTGACTTGAATTCGCGATTCAAAGAAAGCTAACACAAGCATTTTCTTAACTTTTCCTCCGACTTATGCTCGTTTCCTCCTCTGTTAGACTTTGTGAAAATTTCTTAATTCAGTTTCGGCATTTACTCGAAAAAGAAACATGTTAAGGTGTATTTAATGTTTTCTAGTACTTTATGCCATGCTGGAATAAAGGCAGGACCTGTTCTTTCACATTTCTGCCACAAAAGCTTTCATCTGCGCTTGGCTGCGTTTCAATTAATTCAACATTCGCCTGCAAATCGCATTAGCAGCTACAAAAGCAATGGCAGTGGCAATGCCAAACGATTTTCCCGCATTCAAATAGGCAGCTAAAAACAAATTGGCCAACATTTTGCCGCTCGCTCATTCATTTCACCCGCGAAGAGATTTGCCGGCAGGATAAGCCCTCTGGAGCCTGGCTGGAGGAGCTACCTCCAAATGTTCGAAGCTAAATGGAAAAGTGCAGGATATGTGACAATTTGCATTTTTATGCAAACTATTTCAGCTCAATTATGGGCCGACCTGGGGGTACGGGTCCTCCACTTACCCCGTAGCATAACCCAAAGCCTTCCCCTGGAAAGGATGTCTTTTGCAGCTGCATTTACAATTTACTTGGAGACGAGTTCGTGAGGACTAATTTATACGTGAGTAGTTGGGCTTATTTGGTTTTAGTTCACTATAATAAAGATTACCGAGGGATTGTTGGGCGAAGAGTATTACTACCTATCAGATCTGTTGTATCCAAGTTAACTGAATTCTAAAATATTAAAATACGAAGTTTCATAAATTCAAGATTATCTTATTTTTTTAGTTTTCATATTAATTTGCTTAAACATCAAAGAAAATTGTAATTTTTTTCCAAACTTTTCGTGGTCTTTTCGAAAATATGGCCATTACAAAAAATGTATTAAAAAAGACTACTTAATTTAAAATAACATACATATTACCATCTTGAGGTCTATAGTTTGGTCTACAACAAATGGAAATACGTAAAAATGCTATTAAATATTATATAAATACTAAAAGGGAATTTATACACTTGTACAAGTAGATATGTTAATGATATTCTATATATATGCATTTTCACTCTTGACAAACTTTATAATAATATAATGTATAATATATTTTGTATAAGTTTGAAAGGATAGTTGCATCGATTAAACTGAATTTTAAATTAATGTCTTCCCTCGTTGTATTAAGGTTTAAAGTTGGCCTTGATTGTGGGATCACCACAATATTATATAAAAATTTTGCATAAAAATCTTAAACTTGGCATTCGACACTCACGATCACAGGATCTTCTCACGGATTCAGCTCTAATTCTTGTCAGAGGAAAGGCGAATGCGAGCTGGCCAGGCATGCGAGAAACACATTTTGTTTTGGAATATAAAACACGCGCGACTGCTCATGCAATTCCAGAGGGGGTGGAGGCACAGTAGGGGGGCATAGTAAGGTACAGTGGGCACCTGAGGGTACAGTGAAGCACAAAGCCCCGCACATAGGCTTGCACATAACTTTGCATACTTTGTGTGTGTGTGTTTGAGGCAAAGTGTGTCTGTGTGCTCTGCATAATCTATATGTTTATAGAGAATTTATGCATTAGCCACGCCCCCCGCTCCTTGCCACCAGCTCAACCGCCCACAGCTCAAACGGGCGGCGCAGTCGTGCGCAGCTTTATGGCCATCAGACATGTAAATTAACATAATAACCATGAGCCCTAACCTGAGGCTGAGCCTGTGGCTTTTCTCCAGTCAAATCTAGACAGTGCTCGGAGGTAAGCTCCGAGGATGATGTCCTGGGGGAGGAGCACTTCGGAGGCTTCCGGAGCAACCAGCAGCCCGGAGACAGGAGCCAGGAGCCAGGTGGGGCTGCTTAAAATGCGCTTACGGCAGCGGCTTGATGAGGCGACGCCGCAAATTATGCAATGTTTTCCGTCTCTAACTGGCTCTGCTTCCATTTTGCTCAGAATTTAGAATGAAAGTGAATCAAATTATGCTAAACTATGCCATGTCTGATGGATGCTCATCCACGGATTTAGTTTTCACAGAGCCTGTTTTGTAATTTTCAAGGAAAAATAGAAGCTTTTCTGTTAAATAGTGTGAAAATAGTGTGATAACTTTTAGCAATTTCGTTACAAATTTTTATATATTAGTATCATTAATTAGATTGATAACAAAATTCTATTAAATATTTATCAAATCTAAATTGAATTTGTCACCTAAATGTCACACCAATAAAAGTTTATGCTATTTTTATGTTTAAAAAGAATATTATTTAAGTTGCCTTTTGATGAATCATTTTGCTTTGGAATGTTTGTTTAATATAGCAACCAAAAATAAAGAAACTTTAGTGAACTTTTAATGTTTTTCAATTAAATCATGATAACCATTCTTTTGATACCCATGATTTTATAACTCCATTTAACTTTATCCTATAAACTTACTTCCCACATTAAGAATAACACTTTGAAGTTCTCAATGAGTTCGGATTTGATTTCATTTATTTCCCATGACACTGAAGTTCTTCCTGGAAGCCATAATTGAATGGCATCTGGCCATTCGGCACTCAAGTGAGGTCCTTCATTAAACTTAGTGGATAGAGCTTTCCCCATCTCTGTTCCCCACTATTGGCCTCTCACTTTCTCGGACTCGGACTCGGACTCGGACTCGGACTCGGAGTAGCACTCGGGAACGAGCTCACCCTTTTGTATCACTTTATTAATCTGCGTGCTTGGCATGTGTAAAAAAGCAAACAATCGCTATCCCTTGTTAATTAATAGCCATTGCATTGAGTGTGAGAATAACGCAAAAAACGCGGAAAACGAGGAAAACACCAGAGGTTGGGATTTTAAAATCCCTCTTTACGAGCAGAGGAAACATCATAATAAGCGTCCCGGTAAGCGCTCCATATCCGCAGCATCACGGACGGCCAGGACCAGCAGGACAGCCAGGACTGGCAGGACAGCAGATTACAAATAATGTTGAAAAACTTTAAAATCAGCAAAGATCAGGCCACGGGGAAAACGGAAAAAAGTGAAGGCTTAAAGCTGCTGGGCCATTTAAGCTGCTGTGAGCTCTTTAATAAACGGTTCGACATTTTGCCGGATCGGGTGTTGCTTGTTGTGTTGTTGCAGCCACTGTTGCTGCCTCTGCTGCATGCAGCTTAAATATTTTTAATTGCATTTCGCGTAATCACCGACACCTACACAACACAAACGCCATCAGCAGCAGTGAAGCCCCCAACGCCACCTCCGACCTGCGACCTCCGATTCTACGCCCACATCGCGCTCCGTGTCTCTACAAGGACAGGGGGCTGGAGCTGGGATCGGAAGCAGGAGTCGAAGCCAAAGTCGGGGCAAGCGATGCGAACATTTTTCCAATAGTTAATGGCAATTTGCTGTTTTGCTATTTACGCCAATTATCCAGTATTTCCCAGCAACAACATGAAAGCCAAGCCAAGTCAAGGCACCGGCGCTGAACAACACGGAACCAGGACCCACCAGAAGCATACAAGCCACGCCCACGCTCTTGTGGAAGTCTCCCCGCCCGCCATCCCCCATCCTGCCAACCGAGAACCGAGTCGTGGCAAAGTGCAAGTAGAGCTGCGGTCGGTTTGTGCCTGTGCAGATACCAGAGGCTTAAGCAAAAGGGTACTAAGTCCGCCCTCAAGATTGGTTCAGATCGGTTAACAATTCAAATAACTATCTGGAAATTTGTTGAAGAGCTGGATTCATATTCGAATAGTTATAGCAGGTACTTTCTGTTTAAGAGAGCTAAAAGTTGTCAGAAGGGCACCCTCTATGAGGCTGTTATCAACATTATAGTTTAATAATTTGAAGGTAACTCCCGATCTCCTTGAAAAACTCCCCCCTTAAAAAGCTCCCAATCGACAGCCCTGCACTTTCCGCACCAATACACGAATGTTATATAAAATCATCATAATTGGAGCCTTCAACAAGTTTCACAAACAATTACGGACACCTTTTGCAGGTCCTGCGACACACAGAACAGTAGAGTCCGGAAGTGGAAGGGCTGCAAGGACGAGCGCCATTGTTGAGCGGTATGTCCCAGACGCATTGGGTCCTTTGTCATTTTATCAAACCGGCAACGGGTCAATTGCATTACCGATAAGTGTTTCTGCCTATTCAGGGGTTACGGAATCAAAACAGCATACAAGTCAGCGAAGAACTGGCAGGAATTAACCTTTAGCAAAGGGCTTACGCGTAATTAGTTAACCTTTAACCTTTGTTAATACCATTTAGTCAGTCATGCAGAATATTAAGCCGGGAAGCGGGAAGACGCATTCATTTTAATCCACTCATAATCCCCATGGATTTTATGCTAATTGACTATTTTTGCCGCACTGGCAGAACTATAAGGACTGGAAGGACTCCCAGGACTGGCATGAATTTCGACAAAGTGCAACTTCTGCCGCCACTTTCGCTTTGGCAGTAATCTAATTAAAGCATTCAAGTTTTGTCTAATTTGTTGCGCACAGTTAGTTCTTGTTGTTGAGCTTAGTGATTTTATTAGCATTCAACACACAGCGCCAATTAATTCCATTAGTGGTGACACAGGCAATGTCCTTGCCAGGACTTTGTGGGAGATAAATGGAGCGGCCACTGGAGGAGCCCCTCCTTGCCCGGGGGTTGATCAAATCGGCTAAAACAAATTCCCTCCCCACAAATCATTTCAACTTTTTAATTGCCATAATTATTTGTTCCCAGCCTGGTGGGTGGCCCGGCCAGGTCACCTTTTCTTCCTTCTTTTGTAATTAGCAGCCTTGGGGATTCGAAGGAAAGACTTTGCCAGAAGCCGCTTATCAAAGCGAATGTCGTTTTATTTCTCTAATTTATGCAGTCAAATGGCAGTGAAAAATAATATTGTTTCAATCGATCGTAGGACTGTTGGAGGCACATCTACGAGGGAAACGGAAGTACCGGGTATTCATATACTCTTTTATGACATTTCTTAAAAGCTTCAGAGACTGAACAAATCGAGTCTAATTTAAGTTGGCAAAGCCTCTATCTTTATTGCGCACTTGCCTTGAAATCCTCACGCTAGTTCATGTTTTGATAAAATTATTTTCAAATTATATTGCTCGTTATTTTCGCCACCTAGCCCGGGGCCCCACCTTCTCGTTCTGTGTGTCAGAGAGGATTTATTGCCATTTGATTGGTTTTATTTATTTACTCTAGCCACAAATGACAACTGTCGGGGACGGGCGGCCAGCAATCACATGTGACAGCCTGTGACTAAATACTTTTGGTTGAATATTCGTGTCGGGCATTTGCATGAATAATTCATTGGCCTGGACGGAGGACTGTAAGCCAAAATAAACATGCTGCAATTACCCAAGGCTTTGGCAGTGGCACGGGTCGCCACTTTGTTTATGAAATTGTAAAATTCAATTTTGATGGTTTTCTGGCACAATTTAACACGATCGACGTCGGGAAGGATGCATGTCCTACCAGAAGGGTTGACAAATGCCTGCCGTTAGCAGAATCTCATCGCAAATGCCGGGTGACATCAATTTGTGAGATTAATTCATATGCATATATTTGTCCATAAAATCGAACACACTTAGACGTATATGCTCCATCCAGAGTCCAAATATGTGCGTATCTCCAGTGTCCTTACAGCCAACAATGGAATCCCTATTGACACTCCACTCCACTTGGCCTGGTCGTGTAATTTATGGCATTTGTTGTTAATTTGTCTTGCCAATTGTGCCGCCTCTATCTGGCCATCTCTGTCTGTCTAATACTTTTCGGCCAGCACAAAGCCAAAGTCAAATAGTCGGCCAACCGTGCGTATACTTGATATATGGCAATGGTTATTTAGAGCTTAGAGCCTCGCCTATTTAACCGGGCCATAAGTTATTGCCATCAAGCGTTAACCATAACACGAATGGCTTATTTAACTCTCCTCCCTCTCTCTCCTCTTGGACTAAACTAAACAGTTTAGTGCTTTAATTTATTTGTAATAGAATTATCCTCTTTGGCACCAAAGTTGGCACCTAATTGGCCTCGTTTGTCGAACCTGGCCGAATGACGTTAAGACTGATTACATAAGAATGCTTCGTCTCTCTGTCTCTTGTTAACTTTAACCTTCACTACCTGTTCTTCGAGACTCAGAGACCACAAGTAATTGCATTTAAGCTTTGTCCATGCACTTTGTAAGGTTCGGGGCAGAGAATATTGGAGAATCGACTGGAAATTGATTTTCAGCTGCAGGTGCAGGTGCAGGTGCAGGTGCAGTTGTAGTTGCAGGAAAAACTGAAGATGATAGCAAAAGAAAATTAATTAAAGAACTATATTAGCTTAAATCCTGAGTATGTAATTAGCGGGTCGAGAGCAGAGTGCGTGGGTGGAGTGGAACCTGCTTCAAACTTTTGTTGCACCCCGGGGACTAGTTTTATTTTGTTCGGCACTTGTTTTCATCAGAGAGCTTTCCGTGTTGTTCTTGTTGAGAGGCTGCAAAGTTGCACATACATACAAAGAGGTTGAAGGGGCGCCTCGAGAATGCTTGGGGAATTGTTTCTCGCATCGTGTTTGCAACACTCTTCGTTGACTCGTTGAGTCGCTGAGTAAGATATGCAGATGTTCATTGGACCGTAGCCGGAGAGGTGCTTCAGACCAAACTAATCCGAACTGAATGCACAGGGGATGCGGCAGGATATAGGTGAATGCATCCTTTGGGACAAGACTTTGACCGCCTCAACCCAGTTCCCAGATGGCATGTTCGGAGAACTTTTATTGGACAGTTTACCCGACAAGACTGGACCAACACGCATTTCCATACGAATTGCATTCTACATATTTGCAATGAAAAATATTCACCTTTTTTTGAGACAAAAGTTATGACCAGTGTGCGGGTTCTGTGGTGTCCGGAATCCGAGGTCTCTCTTCCATATATCATATGCAAGATGCAATTAAAACGTTGTCAATGCTGCACTTTGTGCGACCATGCCACAGCTCGCATGCCACAATTTTCCAATATATATATTCTTTTGTGGCGGCTTGGAAGCAACACACAGCAAAATCCATTCACAGAACAAGTTACTTGGGAGATGGCCAAAACGAAAGCGCCAACCCAACAGCCAAAGAGCCAAAAACCCGGAACCCTGTTTACACAAGTTCGCACAGCTCAGTTGGCTGTTTGTGTTTGCGTTTGCTGTTGATCTTCAAGCTTGATTTTAGTTTATCCCCAACCCCAGCCCCAAGCTCACTCGCATCCTTTTGTGTCCTTTCCCCCAAAAAGATGCGCGCAATTGTATGCTACGCTTTCCGCATGGCAATGGCCGCCCCAGGAAGGGGAGACTGTTTATATTGCTGATGTTAATGCCATCGCCAGTTGAGCAAAACTCCTGGAACGGCGAATGCATTTCGCTCATAATTGGATGGGATTTACTAGAACCGCATTCAGCTCCGGCTTTGGGGTTTTACGATTTAATATTAAGTTAACATTTGCTTTTAGCCCCAGAGCTCTAGAGCTGCAGAGCTTCAGAGCTGCAAAGCTGCAGACTTTTGTCAACGACCACCTTTTCATTTGAAATAAAGAGTTATTTAAGCTGGCATCTTCTAAAATTCCACAAATGGTAATTGCACAACAAGCAGGCAGCACCAGGAGGGCGGAGCACAATGCGAGTGACAATTTAATTAACACATTTCGCACACACACAAAAAACCAAAAGGGAGAAACTCCATTTTGTGGCAGCAACAATTGGTTTCCTTTTGGCATTTTAATTATGCATTTGTTGGGCCTCTTCCCTTCCTTCCTTTGACCCTCCGAACTTCTGACCCTCTGACTCTCTGACATTTTTGTGATTGCATGTTTAGTTAAACAATTTAATGGGCCAACCGATATGTGGTCGGGGGCCAAGTAATTTATGGCCATCGGACTGTGAGAGCCCATAATTTAACACGCAAACGAACGCTTAAATAACATTTTGCTGAAAAATGTTTTTATTTTCTGTATTTTTCGTATTTTTTATTTCTGCTCTTAATGCACTTCCATTGCAAATGAAATGTGCTCATCTGCGGAGCCATTTACCCTTCAGCTGCAAACATTTAACATGTTTTAAAACATTTAGGTTGTGCCAGCTTATGATTGCATTTTCAAATCACATCAGATATGATTGTTGTATAACGAGCCTTTTAGACATTTATTTTTATATGTTTTCATTTTCTATATTACGTAGAAAATAAATAACACAATCGAACACGAAACAGGACTTTTCATTTAAAGAACCAAACTACAAATACAAATAAATTAGAGAAATTATTTGGACTCCTTAACAAAAAACTATTGAGTTTGTGATTTGAATTTCATGAAATTTCGAATGCATTAAATATAAAATACATGTTATAATATTAATATAATTTTTACTTTTATGTACTATTCATGTTAATTAGAAAATTAATTTGACTCACTAAATGTTTTCTCATAATCATCGTCAAAAATCGTGTTCATCCTTGTTGCTTTCCGACTCCATGTTTATCAACTTTTACCTTTATTTTTTTTAAATATTTTAACACTTAAAATTGTCACCTAAAATGACACTGAATTCTCGAACTTTTTTGTCCATTCCATGAATTTTCCCTCGCATAAACGAACAGACTATTTTTTGTTTCTAAAGTCACAAATCTCTACTTATATTTCTCCCGTTCCAGTTGCTTTTATATTTTTGACGTTGTGTGTAGGTCATTGATGTTGACGACAGCCAACAAGGATTGCACGTCATTTGCAGAATGTTATGTTGAAGTTGTAACTAATGTTTAGGACCACAACAGGATTCAAAATGTTGAGCAATTGCTGAGCAAACCCAATGGGTTCTGGGAAACCAAGGATAAGCTGGATTAGACAACGAAATGCACATTATTCCTGTCATCTGTACTCCGGGGAATATCCGTATTGATGATTGATTACTCCAGAGAAGCATTTGTCTCCAGATACCTTTCGAGTGGTTGCCAGAAGTCACATTTTAGCTTCATATTGACAGCCAATTAGGCTTCCTAGATGTGATTGATGAATCTCAGCAAAACTTTCGCAACTTTCTAATAATTGCATCTTGGCACTACGCTCCGATGTGATAATACACTTTGGCTGCCGAGGATTGAACCGAAAAACTAAGCAAGTGATACAAGAAGTTTGCATATCCAAGGCACGTCCTGCGATTTAATTGCAAAATTGCTAGGAGAATTTGTCGACGCGCAATCATAAAACAAACTGTCTGCCCGCCCAGTGGTGCGCCTCCTCCCCTGGCATCGTCGGCATCCTCGAGTCCGGATTCCGGATCCAGGAAATGGCAGCCAGTTGAGTCAACAATAAACGACGATAGGATTTTAGCGGAAAGTTTCTCTGCAACTCGGCAAGGGGGCCGCAAGTGCGACAGGACGACAGCGGGATGGCAGGACGGCGGGACGCTGGCAGGACGACGACGAAGGAGGACGGCATCCGTTGGCAACATTTCATGGCATATTTAGTTGGCGGGCTCAGTGACTTTAATTTGCCTGGCCAGCCACCTGGGGAAATGCGAAACGCGACTTGCCACTCCGACGACATGCAGCCTGCCGCCTGCAGCCTGAAACCCCTAGCTCCCAGTCCACGGGCTACGGGCCACGGCTCACGTCCCAAGGCCCATTGTTTGTTGGCCAACTCAGTTCTGCTTGTTTTATGGTCGCAATGCCGCCAAGTCGGCAATTAGGAGGCGAGTCTGACAAGCACATGGGGCGTATGCGGAATTTAAAAGGAAGCGGCCAGGAAGCCACTAAATTGAATCAAAAGAATCCTGCAATTGTAAATTAATTTGTCTGGTTCTTTGTTGAAAGCCTTTAGTTGTCATTTGTAAGTCATGGAATTATACATTTTAGCTTTTGCCGAGTCGGTTCTTTAATGGCAAAAAAAAAATTGTGAGGATTAATGATTTGATAAAATAGGTAGTGCAAAGTGTAGTAATGCCATAGAGTTTTTTTAACTATAGTTTATATTATTTTGTGACTTTTAATACGATTTTAGGCTATTAGGCTTGTCCTATGAAATTTCAGATTCGAAAACTCAAAGAATTCTTCATTTATTAGTTAATTGACGATCGTTTCTATGGCAGCTAGAGGACTGGGGTTTAACTTCATTCCAAATCGCGCTACTAGGGATATCAATCCGAGCGTATCCAATCAAGTCACCACCCACGCTCAACGCTCTACAGAAGTATGTGAATCCACCACGCCCCCTCACGCCTCTGCCCCAAGCCTGCCCTGCCCTCCTCCCAGCTCCGTGTCCATCTCCAGCTGGCTTTTATCACATTTTGTTTGCCATGTTGCCACACACTCATTTAGCGCCGAGTTTGTTTTGTAATTGCTTTCCATTGTTGGACTGAAAATTGCAGAATGTTTGCACTACACTCGCAGGATGAGAACGGAGGAGAGGAGGCGGGTTGCCACCCGGGAGGGAGCAGCAAGTCCTCCACCCAAGGGGTGGAGGTGGAGTGCCAAGGCAGACTCCCTCATTTGACTGCCGGGACACATAATTGTAGACTTGTAGACTTGGCAACGCTAAACGGCAGTTGTCGACGACCCGACGGAGCGTTTGCCGGGAATCAACTTTAAAATAAGCAGAAACGCCACCCCAGCAACGCCTCCATGCCAGCCCTGCCACCTGCCACTGCCACCCACCCACTCCCATCAAAGGTCGCCGTCGAAGACGTTATTAATAAATTCACCGACAGCTGGGGCCAGGACAAAGGAGTAGCCTTTCAAATTATGCACAAAAGACGGTTTATTATTAATAAATTTAGCTGAGGAAGCCGGCGATGGATGTTCCCCAAATTCAAACGAACCGCAACTGTCGATGACACTTGCCAATTGTTTTCGGCTCGGCTTGGGCTTGGGCGGACGACCTTTCAGGCCACCAGGTCAGAGGAGACCAGGCCAAGTTCAATAGACCAGAAGGCCAATGTCGAAGGTTGTCCAGCCGCTTAATGGGATTTCCTGTCATTTATTGTACATAGAGCACTGAGCACCTAACCAAGCCATTAATTAATCCTTGATGGTGCACCTCGTTAGGCATCCAACACAATAAGAATCAGTTAATGGCGCCTCCGAAAGCGGAGGCTTTCTCTGGCCAAATGGAATAAAGTTATTGAGCAATTAACGGGAGAAAGTTGTGGCAGAAAGCAATAAATTAAGGTCTTAAGATAATGAGTCGACAGCACTTTCTATTTAAACTGATTTACGATAAACACAAAAGGTACATATTTCTGTATCTTAAAGTTTGACATTGAATCAGAATCAGTTTGAAAGCCAAATGCATATTTAATGAATGCCAAAATAAGTAATCAAATATATTTATCGCAGACGTTGCAAGCACTCGGAGTCGCATGTTGAAGCCACAACCACATCAAACTAGCCGATCCATTTCATTCGGACTAATTTCAGAATTGAAATTCACATTGTGATTCATTTCTAAATAAACTAACAACATGGAAGCGACGCGCGACAAAGCAATAAAAATTAACACATGCCCCATGTGCCACGCCTCCTATGCCTCAATTCCCTTGCGTCATTTTCCAGCCAGCATTTATTTCCCAGCCTGACAATGTATGTTTTCTCGTGTAAATAAACAATATGATGCACATTCACAATAAAAGGCCAATAAATAATGCAGGTCCGCTATTAGACGCGGAGAGAGTGCTGTTGAATTTCTAATATTTAAATGTTGAGTGTTAATTTTTAAATGCTAAATGGAAAATGGTGTGAAATGGAATTTCAATTGCTATGTATTTCATGTTTGCAAAGGCCAAACAATGAAATATAAACTAAAAACCTGTAAAGGGGTTCCAGTGCTATTCAAGTCGATGATATAATACCCTTAAAGAATTTTATAAAATAATATTTTTGAGTATTGAATGTAAATCTAAGGGTCCTTTTCTTTTATGTTATGTTTTTTAGAGGCTTTTCCACTAAATGCTAATAAATAAATAAGTACTCCTCAGATTCACTCATTTATTTAATGTTCATAGTTTTTCATCGAAGTTTACATTTTTAGTTTTTATCAACAATTTAGGACAAATTTATTCTTACAAAAACCATAATTTAAGAATCAATTTTATTTTCATTGATTAGGGAGAAAATAAACTCATTAACTTACAGAATCAGTTTGAAGTTATTATTTCCAAAGATTGTATCGCAAGTAAGAGGAGGACACCATCTAAAAATTTTGTTTATACTTTGTAGATCGTGTATAAAATATCTTTGGGATATACAATATTTAGATATTCATCCTGCTTTGTTAAATAGTTTAGCTGCCCTTTCCAAGGGTATACAACTAAATAAAATCAAACAATTTGAAACTGAATGGGTAGCAATGTGTAAACAAACTGCTGTTGTGCATTTAAAATGGAAATTATAATCAAAAACTGAAATCGAAAAGTGAAGGAAACGTGAAATTGAGATTTCCCGCTATTTTCAAATAACCTCCAGGGTTAGGAGCCGAGAAGTTTTGATTACACCCTCTTGTCCAACTCGATAAGGAGTTCATTAGGAATAATGGCTGGATCTGGCCACGTGGAGGACCACGTGCTGGATGGCAAACTTCAGCTCCAGACAAACCCACTCGACTGATAACATGTTTGCCATTTCGCGTCCCATCACTCATTTTCTGATGCAATCAATCTTCACCGACTCCCTGTCTATTTGGCTCCAGCTTTGGCTTTGGCTTTCCATTCATTTGCATGCGAACGCCGCTTGTTTTCTCATTTATAATGGTCAAGGGAACTGGCCTTGATACTCTCAGCTGACCCAAACAAATCCAGAGCCATTTGTAAATATTGTGTCAAATTTTTGCATTGCTGCAGAATATTTATAAATATTTTCTATGCTCGCCTCGCCTATATATCATATTTTTGATATTTGTGGGCCCTGCCTGCCGCGGTAGCCTGGTTCCTCTGTGTCTCGGTTGATATTTATAATCTGAATGACAGTTTTTTTTCTATTCTTGCCGGCCGACACATGTACGCTGTTGACTTTTGATATAGGTCAAGGAAGGACGGAAAAGTTTTCTTAGACCAGCCTTTCCGGTCGCCTCTGTCCGGAGACTAATGTGCCCTACACGTGCTGGCAATTAGTCCGCAATGGGCTCTTCCAACGTGACTGGGACTGGTACTTGGACCGGGAATGGGAATTGTTTGCGATTAGACCGAAATGAATTCGAACTTTGTGAATTAATTTGCCCCTCAGGCATTCGTTTGTAATTAGTTTGATTAATTCACACGAAGAATTTTGCATTCCTTATCCGATTCCGATTGTGACAAAATCGCACAAGACTCGTCTTATCACGCATACGCCCCGTGCGCCACGTACCTTTCCCCGGTTTGATGGTCTTTTGAGAGCGCTCTGCAAATATTTGCGGAACATAAACATTTACGCTTCATTCGGCTTGAAAGCCAGCAATGTTGCTGTTGAAATATTTGCTCAGTTTTCGAGTAATCGGGGATGCCGCTTAGAAATGAAATTTATGAGCTGCAGCTTAACTTTCAACCATCCGCAAGCAAGCCGCACAAAAATTTCGCTACTTAAGGCTGCCACAAAATAAAAAAAGACTGCGACCAAGCAAAACAAGGGCCAAAATAAAACTTCCACTTGCCTTCAGGGGAGGCTAATTTTAGAAGCAGCAGCAGCTGCCACTTGAGAGCAAAGCACTCGGACTTGCTGCACACTTTTCATGTTTTTTTCCGATGCAGTTCCTGGGCCTGTCCTGGGGATATTTTTGGGTTGGCTAAGCTGGAGGTCGGGGTTGGCTAAGCTGACCAGGGCTTTCGGGTCACCCCAGTACCAGGGTATTAAGCTGTTTAACCTCCGAACCCACAAAGGAGCTCGCCCTTTTCAGTTCGCATGGCGCTTGACCTAATGCCTCGGCTAAGTTTAATTAGTTGGCCAATAAGCCAACTATTCACCAGATTAAATTGCCTGAAACTGTTGGCAGCTCTTTTTGGTAGCCCATTAGAATTTCAAATTCAATTTTAATAAACTTTTGGTTAAAATTAGTGCAATCCAATAAATAAACACCTATCTAATTTAATTTAAATTTCGCAGCATTTGCATCAATGGAAATATAATTTTATGCATTTTTTTATCCAATACTAAAGGCATATACAAGTTTGTGAACCCTTTGACTGGAAGCCCTTATCGGAGTAGCAACTGAAAATATTTTAATTAGTAAAGTATATTCAGCGAAAAGAACCCTTTTTTTCTTCCAAGCAGCCAGTCATAGGAAAAGATGAAAAATGGGAGTTAAGTAGCGTAAAGTATTTGCCTTAAATTTATAGTATGGGTTGGTTTGGTAAGAGACAAGAGAGACGAAGGAGCCAACATCGGACTTGGTCTTCCTTGAAACTGAGGAATTTTAATTGGGTTAGCTGGCCGTGCTGGAAGTAGTCTCGGCCTTCTTAGTGGAAGACAATGGAAAGGCCTTCTTGGCTAGGAAACTGCGGAGAGCAGACCGCATAGGAAATTGAAATCCAAGACATACTTTATTGTTGGTTTTCCATTTGGCCCATAAACCTAGTCTTAGGCCAGAGACTTATCGGCCCACTCTCCAGGATAATATGGCTATCGGCCAAGAGGGCTAACGCATTTGGCAGGACAAATGGCTAGATGGACAGGGAAATGTTTGAGCACGGCCTGCCATAATTTGTACTGCCAAAAACAAACAAACAACCAGTCCGAAAGAACTCTGGCGGAGACCAGGGCGAGATCTCTAATAAGGCTCTCGTCCTGGGCTTTTGATTGATTAAGTGCCTGCATTTGACGCGGCCCTTGACGATTCTGAGGGCTTTGCCGGGCCGAGGGCTGGAGACGGCCTGCACTGGATAAAGTTGTACAAATCTATAAAAGCTGCCCTTGCTCGGACATTCGAGCCTAAACACATTGTAAACATTCGCGTTTTACGAGCGCGCCGGCCGTGTGGACACTTTCACGGGCATTACATTTATTACTAATACGCCACGTAAACACTCAAAGCACAGCGGCGCGGCAAAGCCGGGCAAACAAGCAACTTCCGTGCCATCAAAATGAGCCACATGAACACAAACAGACAAACAATCCAGCCAGGAGGCCAGGATACCCGGATACCCGGATACCAGAAGACGGGGTAGGCAAAAGGCGGAGAAAGCTCCGGAAGTCGCACAAAGCCAGGCTCATAACACGGCAGTGGCCCGATGTTGGCTCTTTATTTAGATTGTGTTCAGCCACTGTGCCTCTTAGCTGCCTCCTGCTTTTGCCTCCTGCCTTCTGGCATGTGGCTGGGGCACATGCCGTCACAGAATCATCTGCAACACGTGTATTTGGTGGAAGGCATAATTATCCGGCCTGTTCCAGTTTTCACTTTCACGGAAATTGTGCTACCACTGCCATTTAGACGACTTTAAAATCCAAACTAATGTCTTGATGAAGTCACTTTTCACATTTAAATTCATGTTTGTTCACCCACATTAGTATTTTCTTGGCGGCATATCATCTGGTTGTGGCTTGTTTGTTATATTCATCCCAAATTTATATGAACGCAGCACTCGACCGCAACGTGACATTGTCAACTGTGTCTGTCTCGGAATCGCATCCTCCTCCGAGGAGGATACGGGGGAGGTTGGTCATGTGTCAGTGACAAGACCGAAGTTAGCATTTCCGGGATCACCGGTGTCACACACACGCCACGCCACGGCAATCCAACCCATCCCATCCCAGCCAAACCCAACCCGAAGCCAAGCCAGTCAAGCGTCGTTTCCGAAAGAAGGAAAACCATAAACTGCGACGGCGACCTGCTGGGCTCGTTATTATGCAACAAAAAATAATATAACTTGGAAACCGTTGGGGTCTGGGGAACAGGGTGGGGGCCTGACAAATAGCAGCAGGTGTTGCCAAAACACGAGAAGAGCAGAATCAACATGAAAGGATTCTAGTCCTGCCTTGCCGGCTTGCCGGTTTGCCGGTCCCTTCCTTCCTGGCCAGGGAAGAGCCAAGCAGGCAAAGAAAATTTCTTTGACATGATGCCTGTCTGGGCCAAGTTGGTGGCGTGCAATGATTTCCAGGCAAGGGCGTTTGCAAGAAATCCAAAAATAGGGGCAACAACTGTTTGCTTTCAGTTTATTTAAATCCTCTTAGATATTTACACTCGTAAGTAGTCTATCACAAAGTTTGAGATATTAAAAGATGATTGATTTTGATTTCTGTCCATAAATAATATCACACATTGAAATTAGAAATTCCTCAGAAACTAAATACATTCAGGTATTTATTTATTTCCAAAGTAAACAATAATTTAGACAAACTATTTATTAGTTTTACTTTTCATGATAATGAAAATACATTTTTTGGAAACTTATCGAAATGGAATCGAAATCTGGCAGATTTAAAACCCTTAAATTTCCTTTTGTAGAATCTTTTTTAGTTTCAGAAATTTTGTATTTTAAAAATATATTTATATCATTTCAGAAAGGATTTAAAGGATTTTAAAAATTCTAATATTTTAAACCTGATAATAATTTAAATAAACTTTGATAGTCAATGTTGTAATCTGTACAATTTTGTTTTCTATCCAAAAGCTGAAAAGTAAGTACGAAATTCTCTGGGTTTGTCTTAGCCGCCCCACCGAAGGACGGCCTAGTCCTGGTCCTAGTCGTATCCGGAATCGTTCTGTTACCCGGACACGTTTCCGGCTCGTCCGTCCATCTGTTTGTTTGTGTAGGTCTGTCGACTGGTGGTGTTTGCCGAAGGCAGTACATCAGCCTGATGCAGACAGAGGCAGATGAGGATGGGTCCTGGAGGAGTGACGGGGCAGGAGCCTCATCGGCATCGGTAGCAGAACCATCCGGCGTTTGCATTTTTGCCGGCACTTATCTTTGGGATTCTGGTAGGAGGAGGTGGACTCTGGGAGGATTCTGGTGGGATTCCGGGAGGACTCTGGGAGGATTCTGGAAAAGAGCCTGCCAAATGTTTGTTGCCCCAAGTGAAAGTTGTGGGGAAAGCGTTTCGGGGAACGACCGATTTCCGAGGCCGAATTTCCATTTCTCGGCCATTTGCTGCATGTCTAAGCTGTTGCTGCTGTCAGAGGACACTCTATTCTCCGCTGCCCTCCCCTTCCCTCTTGGGATAAGTGTGTGTTAATTTTACGCCTGCGTGACGAGAAGAGAGGAGGGTTAGCGGCTCTAGGTTAGTGGCACATGTTGAGGTTAAGTTTTTGCCATTTGAATTAAGTGCCAGCGCCCCGGCCAAGAGTCACCCACCCACTCGGCGGCGGCGGTAATAAGTCCCCGCATCTGGCTTGCCTCTGTGATGTTTTTATTGTGGCTAATTGCTCATTTACAGACGCTGTCAGCTGAATTAAAGCCCTGACTTTTGGCCGTAATTATTGAATCCGGTGTAGATTTGTGTTGGTGGCCAGGAGGATGGCCAAGGAGGCGACTATCAAATGACCACACGTGGTCGACTCTTGATAGCAGGCAGCGGAATTTAATGCGTTTTTAATTTGCAGCGTTTTTATGGCCCAACTTCCCGCAGAGCCTGGAGCAGCCCGGCGGGGAAAATAAAACAAAATGCGATTCCGCTGACTCGGCGTGGAGCTCTTAGTGTGTAATATGCAGGTCGTCCTTAAATAGGCCAGACGGATCACAGGCGTGGCTACCCACAAAAAAGGGGGAGGGGTACTAGAGAGAATGTAAAACCCTTTATCAATTAATTGGAAAAGTAAAGTATTTCAACCTGAACCGATTGGTCATCCCCCTTCAGGGCGCCCCTGGGCCAGTGTCCTGCGCCGACTCCTGTTTACAGATGTACATTTTTCGGACAACTACGGCGGCAACAAAAACAAGGACAACAAATTTGCACACAACGTTTATGTAAAATAGGCAACATTTGTTTTATTGTCATGGACCCAGGCACGGGCACGGGCACGGTCCTGGCCAGCCACCCGACCCACTGCTACCACTGCGGCAACCAACAACCGTGGACCAAACGTTGGAGAGCAACGAGCACGCTTTTATTTTAATTGCACACATGCTTATCATTTCAACAACAGCGCAGACCCGACATCGGACAACAGTTATTCGTTGTACATATAGAAAGCTCTCTCCCGCAAGCGCACCATCCTTCACCCACCACCCATCACCCATCACCCATCCTCTTCATAACAGCTCGTTAGCTCTTGAAGGGAGTGCAAAAGCCAAAAAAATGTTACCAGGCTATTTCTGCTATCTAATTCACTTGTTTTTCACCGCTCTCCTTTCGCTGTCCCCACAGCCCTGCCCCACCTCGGCTAACGTGCCTCTGCCAAAATTTGCAAACGGCAACACTGAGAACAAGAGCCAACAACAACTGTTGAGCATACGTTTGTATAAAGAAATAACGGGTGCTGTCAGGTATCGAATCTGGCAATATCCTAGAAAAAATACCCCCAATTTATGATAATTAACCTGACTTTAATCTATATAGCAACAATTTAAAAAATACGTAAAATACAAAGATTATAAAGGTATAACCGGTTGAAATTGCATCATTGGTATGCAAATCAGATCATTATTAACTCTTTGCAAACGGAGCTTTCTGATATGAATATGTTTGAAAAATATATTGAAATAAGTTAATAAGTACATAATCTATATAGCAACAATTTCAAAAATACGTAAAATACAAAGATTATAAAGGTACAACCGGTTGAAATTGCATTATTGGTATGCAAATGAGATCATTATTAACTCTTTCCAAGCGAAGCTTTCTGATATGAATATGTTTGAAAAACGAATTAAAATAAGTTTTATTTTTAGTGGACTTTTCAATTTTATTCAATTTTGATTCAATTTTAATTTGCATATTAAAACCACTTTGAGATAAATAAGATTATTTGGAACCATTTTTCGGAAACCGGCTTAGTTTACCTCTCATGAAAAGCCAAAATAAATGAATATTTAACTTATCGTAAACGAATATTATTCGACAATACCTGTTAATATAATTTCATCTAATAAACAAAAAAAATAATATAGTTTCTTCACTTTTTCAGAGATTTAAATGCATGTTAAGAAAGGTTAAAGGACAAAATTCTCTGTTTAATGTTTTTGGAATTATAATCAAGAATCAGGAATTAGAATCAGTTTTGGTAGACTCTTAAATTGGATAACTTAAAAAAAATGTATCCCATTATTTACAAGCGATTGTTATAAAATAGCCAAAAGGCACAGATGTTTTGAGCTTTGAAAGTGGGTGCTCATCAAATAAAGATTCCCCAACATACCCTGTAAAGACACAAGTATGTACAAATATATAAACAGACAGAAAAGACTGCAGGCAAAACCATAAAAGTCAGCTACTTAAACGCAATTGAGCTTTAATATGGAAGCGGAGCGGGCAGGAATCAAGGAGCAAGGAGGAGCTAGAGCGAGGAGCGATTCTAGGGCCATCAGCAAATAAACACCCGGCACGGACAGATTCTTTGGGGGGGCGGAGAGAACCCGCTGGACTATAAAAAAGATTTACTGTCTACAAATTTATGACCTTGCCGGCAAAGCCCTCCTGCAATAGAAACAAGGTTAAGCTGAAGCCGAAACAAAACGCGCTTTGGCCTGTCCTGGCATTTTAACTGGCATTGTAAATCTCAATTAAAGTTATCCCCTTCCGCCCCTGCTTTACCATTGTCGTTGTCATTGCGGTGGAATCTGCGGCTGCTGGAGAATGTTTTGGCATGCGATGGCCACTCAATATAATTGAAATCTAAGCGCTTTACGCACAAACCAAGGCAAACAATGTCCTGTCGATGAGCCACGTCACTCCCGATCGCTCCTGACAAGAGCAGCCTTGCTTAAGGTCCTGTAATGAACGGGACGGGGGATGGCATCGAGAGAATGCAATTCAATCGCAATGAATTCCTGTCCAAGCTGTGGAATGTCTGGGATTCTATTGAGTGCGGAATTGGGGTGAAAATAAGGTATTTTCGAGCAACTAAAGGAAATTAATTAGCGCTTACTTTTCTTTTCTTAGAGGAATCACTCTCTACCCCTTTGTCTGCCAGTTTCCAAGTTAAAATATACATTACTTTAATCACAAAATCAGGAGAATAAAAAAATTAAAAATGTATTTCCTTTGTTTCATTTCAAAAGTGAAAGTTTCTTTGTAAAGCATAAAGTGAACTACCCGGTCAAGTACCGGGTATGCATATAGACCCCCGGCTTGTACCTTACTGACTTGTTTCTTATTACCAATACCGCATTTTTTCCTCTTGGTATATATTTACTTAACCCTTCTACTTATCACATTCTTTGGTTGCCAATAGGGAACTCGGCTAACCTCAGAGCTAAGTAGAAAGTACTGTCTTAGCTCGACCGACTTGAAGAGTTATTTGCATAGAAGGACACTTAGCGGGGAGAAATTTATACAGGACTTTTGCCCAGCCCAGCCCCGGCAGAGGCAGAGGCGGAGTCGGAGGCAGAGAGTCGCAGCTTCCATTGTCCGGTAATGGGAAGACTCCATCTCCGTCTCGCGTTAAACATTCTTTGAAAGGAGCTCAAATTGCGTATTCCATTTCCAGATTTCTCATCCACTTCCTTTCCTCCTTCTGGCCGTATCCTTGTCCGAGTTTATATTATCCACCTCGTCCTGCGTCCTCAGTCCTCCGTACTCCGTCCTCCCTCATTTCTCCACCCTTTACCGAAGCCTCTTGGCGTAAATCGTTTTAATTTCTTGCACATTTTACGCGCTACTCATTTTACCAGCTCACTCGCTCTCACACAAAAGAGGTGTCTTGTGGTCCTCTTGAAAAAAAGTGTGTACCTGGGAGGAGGCGGAACGGTGCAAGCGGGTGCTGTGAGTCCTGTAAGTCCTGCGAGAGGCAATGGGCGATGGACTGTGACTCGAGGGCAGGCCAAAAGTGTTTGGTTCTTTGGTACTTGGCGGCGCGGTGTCCGTGTCAACGTAACTTTTATTTCCCCTGACGACTGCACGGAAAAGCCAACTGAAGCACCCTCACCTGCCAACGTCCTGCGATCCTGCCACCATCCAGCCACCCACCGCCCCCCCATTGTTGTCGGTTTTTTATGGCAAAGAGGCGCAGGCGGCACGGCCCATCGTGAAAACTGAAACAGTCAAATGGCGTGGGCTCCCCCATCTGGGCCCGGGCGGGAACAAAAAACGGTCAACAAAAAACTGTTTGCTAAAACGGAACTAGCCTCCCGCGGTGGCCAATGCCTGCATATGTGGGGGTAATGGCTGGGCGGCTTCCACAGCAGAGATATGCACTGCAGGGTGGAGTAGGGTCTGGGGTTCAGAGCCCACGTAACCAAATTTATGATGTCGTTATTTACATGGCATAAACTTTTGCCGTCCTGCTTCGCTAGTTGCAAATAGATTTTATGCTTTGTTTCTCTTTTTCAGCTTGACACCCAATTCTTCTCTATTCCAACAGCCGGCATTTCGGTATTGTGGCATTACCAAAGCCCATAAAGGTGATACCGAATCATTGAAGCCACAGATATCTGTGGAAAGGCACTTTCTCTCTGGGAAACCGGGTAACTCCTTTTGCAGATAGTGTGCCTTTCGTTTAAAGAGCATTTAGGAGTCCCCTTCCTTCAGCTAGTCATCACCTAGTTCGCTTTTTTATACAAACTCCTCGCTATTTTAATTGGATTTTATCTTCCCGCTGCCAGTTCAGCACCATGGTGTCCTGTTGTCGTTTTCATGCAACGTTGATTTAAGCTTGGGGCAAATTGGCAAATGAAATGCTTCGTGCAAATAACTGGCTCCGGGGGTAGTCGTTCCCTCGAAGAAGGGGACTCACAGCTTTGACATGTCAAGGGTCAACCGCTGAATGGCTGCCACCAAGCCACAAACATGCGTGGGTACGCAGGCACCAAGACCCTCCAGAGTTGGCCCAATCAATTGGCCAAATTTCAGATATTTCGAGATTCCCCCTTATCCAGCCTGAACCGTCTTCTTTTCATTTGACAAATATTTCGATAATGCGGCAAATAAGTTATGTGCCAAAAGTGATGATTTATCTCTCCGGTCCAACTTTTATTCCTGGCATAGCTGGCTTTAACCACTCCGGTTCGACGCACTTTCCTGGTATTGGCTGCCAAGCAATTAACCCATTTGGGGAGTGGCTGACCCCACAAAACCGCAACAAACGCGCTGGGGGAAATACATTTTTCATTTAAAGTGTCGCACCAGAATAGTCCTGGCCAAATGACAATTCGATTGAGGCACATAATAGATGAGAAATGATAACTACAGTCATTTGCAAGGACTCAGGACTGGGGACTGCGGACTGGGGAAAGTTCCCTCGCATTCATACAATTTGTTTTATTTCGACAAGAGAGAAAAATTGTTCAAAGCAAGACAAATGCCCCTTTGTGCGTCGGAGGCATGTCGGAAATGAAAATGAAAACGAAAATGATAATGACAATACCAATGCCAATGCCGATGAAGATGACTTTGGAGGGAGGACATTCTCCTGCTTCTGCTCCTGCCGCTTCAAGGATAAAGCATTGGACGGAACTGTGAGAAAATGTGTTTTGCTAATGTTTCAACACAATGTCTTAGGCTTCTCGGGGCTTCCCTAATGGACAAACAACAGGAATTTAAGTGCTCACATCTCTGGGGGGGTGACGACCTGAAACACAACGTCTGGACTGTCCACTGACCATCAGTCAGTCACGCGGTTGCCAGGACACCCTCGAGCTCTCCTTCCCAGCTAACCTTGACTGTTTATTGTGACGGAGAATTACTCCTCCGAGGACACAGACATGGATTTTATTATTTTGTTACAAAAAGTGTGTGTGCTCGTACATATTGGTTTACAAAAAAAACTGGGTCAACGTTTTTTTATTAATTATTTATTGTCAGAAATCTTCAATTTCTTTTCAATTATTTCTTTTCAATACGAAGCACTTACAATACCTAATGAAATATGGACGTCCTTGATCAGGATAACAATCTTTGGTAATTCCGCCTAATTTTTTGAGTGCTTTAAGTTTCCAAGAAGTCATTAAATTAGAAGTTTGAAATTATTGATGTTATACCTGCGAAGTATATGATCTATTTAAAAAGTTTATTAAAGATTGGTATCTTCAAATAAAAGTGCTTCTCAGTCATCCCACTTCTGATTTTAAAGTCAAGCCACCAGCATCCAATTGAACTCTGGCTGGCTCAATGGCTGGCTGGCTTTTGTCCTTATGACTCTCTCCATCCAACTTAAGCCTTTCCGCTTCCTTCTCAGCAGAACTGGGCTGGACAGTTCAATACAATTTAATGGCTGAGTGCGATTGAGTCCTGAGGCCTCCGTAATTTTTTCTCATTTCCTTTGGCCTTAAATTCACTGCAGCTGCTGCCAACATTGCGTATACGCCACGTTTGCATTTCATTAAAGGTTTTCAGTGGCCCGCTGTATTTTTAAGCCTTAAAGCTTTTCGACTTTCGATAAAAGGCGCAACAATGAGAGACCCAGGACTGTAAAGGATTCTGTTGTTCCTTTGGAGTGCACTTTTTTATTGGTTCAAATATCATCGGATCTCTTGGTATCTTGACAGCCGCAGGCTCTTCTCTAATGGAGCTCATTACCCGACGAGTTCATCCAGTCATGCAACATTAAACATTTGTCTTCTGCCCTGCACTCCGCGTTTCATCGGCCTCCTTGTCCTCCTTCTCCTCCTCCGTTATTGCATTTTAATCTGCCAGGACCACCGCATCCTGGCAGGAGAACTCAGATGAAAAACACTCACGCATAAATTTGTATGATTTTTCGCGGCATACTCGTTCATACTTAATGCTACTATTAATTTATTGTTTCACAGCACAGAGGGTCGCCACATGAGTTTCTTTCATATAATGGGGCACTATTTTCCAACCGATATTGGAATAATCTATTGCAATCATTATTTTGGTTTTATATTCATGGAATTAACTTCTTTAATGAAGTTCATTTGCACTGTTTTGGAGTCTGAATTTAAAAATAATTGAATAGTAGTAAGAGACACTTAAAAAACAACTATTTTGAGATTATTCCATACTGTCTTGAAGAAACTAAAAGATCCCAATATTAGATAGTCTTGTGGTATTTAATATCATTTGTTAGGAGTTTAGAATTAAATTGGAATAATGATGCTCAAATAATTACTTTTTATTGTTTTCAGGGTGCGCGAAGGAAAGTTTTTAAACTTCTCTTGTTGGAAACTTGAGTACACATCTGTTTATAATTCATATACACAATGGTCTGGTGGGTGGTTGGGCGAGTCGGTGAGTGGGCGTACTCCTTGCAACGCCCCTCGTGTCCCGTCATTCTGCTCACGCATGTAATGCGAATGATTAAACTGCTATGGCAAACAAAGTGCGAGCCAAGACAATGACGAAATGAGCCGAGTGGTGCACAACTGGGTGGAGACGAATGGGAGAACGAGAAACCTGGATGCAAGGATGCCGGCAAGGACATGGGGATGCAGAGTCCCCAAGTCCCCGCAGGTCTTGTGAGTTAATGCTGAAATTTCTGGCAATCACACTCCTTGGCAGAGTGTCATGAAATATGCAAAGCAACTTTTCATGGCCTGCATCAGCATCTGGATGGCGCGGCAGTTACAGCTACAGCTGTAGATACAAGCATTGAGATACAAACACTGAGACACAAATACTGAGATACAGATACAGATGCAGTTACTCTGAGGGACTGGCTCTTTATCATCAATCCGGACAAGTTTATTTGGTGTTTGCTTTGAGAGAGACTTCCTCAAAGGAAAGTATTTACGCACCAGAACGGAAGAATCAAGATAATTGTATCAAATGGAAAAAGGACACTTCCTTCCTCCGTTTGCTTGGATTTACGAGTGTAAAGAGTTTTTTTCGGCCTTTCTGTTCGTTAGCTGGCTGCAAAAGTTATTATTTAGTGAGCTCTCCGTTTCGTCTTTCGCGAATCGCGATGTTTGTCCGTCTGTCCCCAGGACATCCTGAGAGCTGCAGTTTTGTCGCCTCCGCAGTCCGCAGTCCGCAGTCCTTGCTGTTACTGTAACTGTTACTGTTGCTGTTTTTCTCCATCCACTTGAATGAAATTTCCGGCGACAGCACTAAACAATCATAATAACAAATACTTTTTCCTTTGCACACAATACTTTGCTTTCTGTCAGTCTTCCTTCCTCCCAAACGCCACTATTTTTTCCCCTCCAGGAGAAACCAAGAAACTGAGAAACCGGGAAACGGCGTGGGACTTCAATGTCAGTCTGGGCGTTCACGGGCGGACAGACAGCTGTCTGAGGATGTTCTATTCCTCAATCCCAAAGAAAATGCACACGAATGTGTGCCAGCGGGAAAAACATGTGCAATTAGTGTGAGAAAAATAAACCAGGAAATCCAACGAAATTTTGGCAGTATGGTTAACAACAGCTACAGAAATGCAGTCGGGATGGATTCCCAAGAAAACAAGGAAGCTTTTCATACTTTCACGACGAGGATGGAAGTGTCCTGATAGTGTTACTGTTCCTAATCAAGAGTTTTTGGCATATTTTCTAAATAATTCTTATTGATTTTGGTGGCAAAAATATAATATCCGGAATATCCACCATTGGCTGATAAATTTATGTAAATACAGAATCACCTCAGGGAATTAACCTCAGAGAATTGAAAAATGAAATAGCTTTTAATGTTAAAATAATATTATGAAGAGCTCTTAGCTTCAGGTTTCTTTATTTTTAGAATAGAATATAAATTTTTTATCAGATTTACAATAATGGAAACGTGAAACGTGCTGTCAATTCTATAGGAGGAGCATCAGGGAATTAAATTACCTTTTAATAAAAAAAAAACAATATAGAATCGAATTTTTTAACATGGAAATCACGAGACAATGGTAATTAATCTTATAACTTATTTATTTAATTGTTTAAATAACCATTTTTATTTTTAGGTTTAAGTTATGCAGCTTCTTAATAAAATGCATTTTTAGGAAAACAGATACAGATCGATTATTCGAATAATTATTTTAACCTAGAAGGTGTTTACATTAACCTTTAGTTGAAGTCAGTGGTTTGGTGGTTTCCATCTGTAACAATAAATTATGGAAACTATAAAAGCAGCAAAATAGAAGAAATAAAAATCAACTTTCTGTTAAGAATGGAGATAAAAACACAAAATAGTTTTAAGCAAATTTCAAATCGTTATATTTTAACTTGATTTTCAAACCAAATCTTGATTTAGTTCCGGATCGCGCGGTTTTTTCCTTACCGGGTCCCCTCCCAAGAGTTGATGTCCTTCGAAAGGACCAAAGAGGAAACCGTTGGTTTCATTCTTAAATCGGGCAATGAGTAAAAGAGAGGCAGCTAAGAGCGACGAAGCTGCCAAAGAGAAATGCGCCGTCGGTAAAGCAGGGCGCAGGAAAAGATGACGAAAGTCTGGCATTTGAGATTACAGACTTTGTACCGCGATGCGTCAGACTAATAATAATTGTTATTTCCAATAAAATATTTAATGGCTGATATTACCCAACTAATGGCCGAGCACTCAATCGTCGAGCTGTCATGTATTGCACTTTGGCGGGCAGCCAGTCCAACCAGGCGTATACTTTATATTACGCATACGCCTCGTCTGCTCCGAAACTTTTAGCTGGGGAATTTTTACCAATTTAATGCAACAATTAAAAGCCATTAGGAGGCAACAAAAAGCAGCGTGGCAGCAGCATCTTCGGCACACCTCCCTCCATCTACCCTCTTCGGTTGCAGCTGTTTTTGTTGCTGCGTTTTGAGGTAATGGTGTGTCATTTGCATTTTGCATGATGGTAGCAAAACAACAACTACTTTGTATGGGCTTGTGGCCAAATGATTCCACTGTTATGTCCTGGTGCACGGTGGAGAATGCGAATGCTGAAGCGAATGCGAGCACGAATGAGAAAGATGTGAATGTTGGTCCGAATAGCTCAGAAGGGGTAAAGTTGAAATGATGATGATGATGATTCTGGTTTTGATGAGATGTTGGTTGCACTCCGTCCAGGGATATGATGTGCTAATGCCACAATGTTTCTAGTATGAGCGAAAAAATAACCGGAGAAGTGCTTGGAGAATCCATATTGCAGCACCAGCTGCGGCATATGTCATATTTTTCATTCTCTGCCACTGCAAATCTCATTAAATCTTTATTATTCGCGCTCATTTGGCTTTTGACGGGATAAAAAGAAATTTTTAACCTGGCCCGGGAGTAAATCAAACATCGAGTGTCCTTTGCTGTCGGCAACAAATATTTACCAGCGTCGTTAATTCGCTAACAAGGGGGAGGAGAACCCTTTATTAACCCACATGAAGTGCAATTAATTTTCCAGTAAACAATTTGATTTGAACTTTTATACCCATTGGCTATTAATCAAACTTTTCAACCGCCTCCTGACTCGTTCAATTTAATCCGCACCACAGACGAGCAAAAAAGTCAACAGGGAATCGAATGCCATGGCTGGGCAACTTTTTCACTTGAAATTAGATTGTGGTTTCCGCATTTTATTGTCATGATATTCAGCGTCAATAACAAAGTGGCAGCCGATTGTCGTTATTTCCATGTTTTGCACGTTTTTAATATTGAAACTGTGTTTTTCTTCTGCCACAAATGGCAGCGCCAGTTGTTTTTGAAGCCTCCTCTTTTTGCGGCCAGGATAATACAATTTTCAAATTTCAATTTTAAATTTTCAATGCCCCCTAGTGGAGCGCACAACACACAACGATATTTATTTATTTATCATCGACATTTCGAATGGCCATCAATGGCGAATTATTTAAATTCGAGGGGAATCAAGTGGCATTGGTCAAATAATTTGGTTAGAGATTTGATGCTAGCAAGTGATTAAATAGAAATAGGAAATTCGATATTGAGAGCCACCTGAAAATAACATTCAAATGATTTAATCAGTTGCCTTGGCAACTTCTGGGGAGTCGGAAGCCTCAGAAATACATTTCTTTGAATGTTCCATATCAATTTTCATCCATCTGACCACTCTGACTGACCATTTTAATATCCTGGCTTGGAGTTGACTTCAAGCTGCCATCACCCACCTATCGCCGCCTCCTGACCACATTCGGGACCCATAAATTACGGCCACAACTCGCCGGCATTACCAACTCGTTTAGCTAAACTCGCACAATAACTGCAAAAGCCACTGTAGCAGTTGCCAGTTGCCATATTCCCGTCGACCTTTTCACTTTTCTTTCTTTTCACTTCTTCAACAGCCCCGCCCCTTTCGTCCTCCGCCTTAAGGCGGCCACTCCTCCACCTTGTGCATATTGTGTGCAATATTAAAAGAAAGAAGGCCAGAGCCAGAGCCAATGGCAACAACAATGGGACTGCAAACAAGCCCCATCCTGGACTAGGTCTGGGTCTGGGTCTGGGTCTGGAATTTCAATATCCGAAGCTCGGGTAATATGAAAATATTGAATTTAAAATTCAGCCATTTTGTTATTATTATTATAAAATGTAAGTGAAGCCACAGAATCCAGCCTGGCGGTTGCCATTTAAGGCCAACCTAATGCACATTTATTAAATTACGGCCCGAATAAAAACTCGCACAAAAGGAAAACATTAACAAAAGATTTCGATGGCTTTTCTCGTGATTTTCCCTTTTCCCAACTTTTCCCCCTGCCAACCGCAATTAGGCAATGAAGTGAAAAGTCCGCAAGGATCTGGTGGTGTGAACACTCAGAAAGAGTTTTCCCTTTTTCTGCAATTAAATTCCGCTAAGAGGGAGGCACGAACTGCAATTGTTTCAACTTGGGTCGAAACCGAAATTCGCTTTTAAATAGTTTTTCAGGCAGTATTTGTTTCGATCTCCCGACGGTCTCGCCGTTCTCGACGGTCCGCGATCTCGCCTTTTCCAATTCAATTGAATTTGATTCGGTCAATATTCATAAAATGAAGGGAAAACTTTTCAACTTTTCTGCGGTTTTAAGCCCGAAAGTTTTTATTGGCATTGGCCTGGGCCCTTCTAACTGGTTGTGGTTTTGCTCGACTGGCAAATGAAAATAGTTTGTTGCCTGCGAATGCATCCCAAGAACTGAGCAGTGTTCAGGGTCAAATATTTGGCCTGTTGTTAAACTAAATTAAGGTCAGAAAATAAAGACCTCGAACGGATTCTGATTTCTCCCAAACAACCATTTTAGTTCTGTTCACTCCCTTTTAATGACAAAATTAAAATACATTTTGGGGGAATAGTGTAGAAAGAACCTGAAACAGAATAACCCTCCTAATTAAAACTAGGAACTGAAAATCAATTCAGAAGTCGAAATTTAAACTTTAAGGAGCCCTTTAGTTATTTTATCACATCTTAAAATTTATCCTCTGCCATTCCAGTTTACCGAGTTTTTATCGCGAGACATTTCTTTCCGGGAAGAACGTTTGTCTCCCCACTGAATAACAATCCCATAAATAGCAGCTGCTTAATAAAAAATCCCTCTCGATTGGGCGGCCACCTGTCCCACCTGCATGTGGGACCCACTTCATCGACAAAATGGATGAAAAAGTCACCCCACAGCTCCAGGCGCCTGCTCCCGTATGCAAATTGTTTTTAAGCTCAAGTCGGGACAAGCTCTAGAGAAAGTCCTTCCTTTGAGGGGTTTCGCGCATCTTGAACCTCCTGTCTCTTGCATGCCTAAAATGCAGAATTTATGGTAATTAATGTCAGAGTCTAGAACTAAGGAGCCGCCGCGAACCTCCCGCCTCGCACATCTAATTCAGTTTGTCCCATTTAGCCACGTCCTGCAGTCTGGTAATTATGTATGCTCAAGCACTTGGATTGCACTCATCACATCATCACATCATCGCATGAGCTTCGGAGCCATACCAGCGGGATTCCAGCAATCGGCATTAAGCTGATGCGTCCTGATGGGCATTAAAAAGCAGTTCGCTTTCACTCCCACCAACTTTCACCCGTTCGCTTTCCCATACTCGTGTCATTGCCTTTGAGTTTGCTTTGAGTCTGCTTTCTGTATCCCCTATTAAAGGGTACCAATTTCCCATTATAATGATTTAAATAAATTTCCAAACAAAAAATATTATTAAAGGGGGAGTCTTAAATTGGGTCGGTGCTTTCCGGATACAAAAAAGATCGAGTATTTCGAAAAAACGACACCCAGAAATGCTAAAAGTTACTTATTAATGTAATGTGTGTGAGGAACGCGTATAAACATTTAAGTGAACGGATATAATTTAATACCCTTTGAATTGTTTCTATTACTAAAGGGCATCCCAAAATCGTGTTAATATCCGATTCTGGAATCTACAGAGTAGTCCCTGCCACCCATCGGATTCCAATTTATTGTAATGCCTTCGCTTTCCTCTTTTTCAATAATCACTGCGCTTAATTGCGAGCTATTAATTGAATTAGAAGAGCGCACTTGCACATGGACCAGCGGAGGATATCCGGGTAAAGGACTTTCATTTTCAAGTTTCCAGGCAACTGGGGGACGACGACTGGGACATCAGCCGAGGGCATTCCCAAGAATGTTTATGAAACCCTTGCGTATTTGTATGTCCTTCTGTCTGAGCCTGGCAGGACTCAGGCAATACCTGACAAACGACAAACGAAGGATGCTCCCTCCGGCTTGTTTTCGCAGCCTGACGTCTTACGTTGTCGAGACAGGACTTCCAGGACAGGGCCGTGTTGCTACCCCAATTGCTGATGCTGATGCTGCTGCTGACAAAGACGCGATAATCGCTTCATTCATGGGTCTTAAGCCCGGAATCAACCCACGCGGAAGGCATAAAAGGAGTTGGGTTGAAGTGTTGGACGTGTGTGTTTATCCTTGGGCGAGTGGAAAGTAAAATCTGTCAATAATTTTCCAGGACTGGGTGAATGCCGCCAAAGTAGGTGGCTTTAAACCTACCAAAAGACCTCCGATGGAGCGCGGCGTGAAGAGCTCTGATTGAAGGCCAAATACCAATGCAGGGTAGAACTATTCCTGCTGTGACCAACATGTATATAAATCTATAATTGTCCAATATCAATATATAATCGCACCCTTTGAAAGCTAGCAATGCATCAATGTCCTCCTGGTTCCTGGCAATCCCTCAACTTTGACATTTTGCCCACTGTTTTCCATTAATTCTTGCATTTCAATGCCCAGGGAGAAAGGTGTAAGCCCCTCCTGCTTGGCATTAATTGAATTTAAGTTGAAATTACTGCGAACAAAGCTGGGAGTGAGAGCCTCATGTGTGAGACCAAAGTTTGCCTCACTTTTATTTCGGGTAAATGTCCGTTTCAGACTATGTCGGTTGGCACATAAATTTAAATTTGCGGCAGCCTGGGGAAACTCATGGCGATGATGGCCAAGATGCTGATGGAGTCGCCCCAATCACAAAGTCTGTTGCGGTCATTTAAACTTAGGGAATTGAATGGGAGAGATGATACGAGGAGTGGGATGGCCAGCTTGAAGGACAGCCGCCCAGACTGACGAAGATGGAGGGTTCCGGTATCATGGAGGAGCCCTTTTCTTTATTAATTTCCTGCCCGCATGTGGTGTGCACCTCCAGCCAGGGAAAACAATTTGTTAGCTTGTCAAAACCATCGACCATCAAGTCCAAGTCCAAGTTTTTGTTAAAGTTTCGGCACTTCCGGAGCAGCAAGATAACTCGTTAACTTTGGCCTTTAATGCCAGCCTGTTTGTTTTGCGCTTGGCCAAATCTGCATAATGAAAATGGCAAATAGGTTGAAGTATTTGCCTTCGGAATTAACACCAAATTATAATGGTATCGCAGGGCTGGCTGGCTGCAAGGGGGAGTGCATTAAATTAGCATAAAATAAACAAGCCGCACCCACACACTTGCTGCCACTTGGTGTTGCAACAACAGCGACAGCAAATCCTGCAAATTTCTGCTAACTGAAAGCGATAGGCAAACAAACAATCAATGGGCTAAACCGGCAGGATATGGAGTGGGCGGAGTATGGAGATGTTTGCAGGACACATCCAGTTCTCCTCTCGGCCTGCAATTAAATTCAATTTGATGTGCAGACAAGGACTGCCAAATAATAGAAGCGTTATGTGTTTCGTTCTGTGGGGCAAAATATGCGATTTTTCAATACTCTATGTAGGGGGAAAAAAGGATAAAGGGCTTAAATCAAGTGTTTCGAAGGATACTGAGAAAAATGCAATAAGGAATTTTCTTTCAAAATCCTTTTCCCTTAGATCTTTTGCGGGCATAAATGTATTTCTATTTCCTCACTCAGCCTACTTCTCTGAGAATTGAAACATTTGCCGGAAATTTGGGTAAAACTCGGTCTATCTGTTGTCCTCTCAGTTGGGCGCTTTTGGTGGCCAGGCTGTGTCCATGGATTGATTGAGTGGCGAATCCCACACAGAGTCCTGTCCGCCAAACATTTCGACATTCGGGACTAATTTCCCTGTGCTCCGGCTTCACACTGGGTGGCGGATAATGAACCGCACTTAGAGCAATGGACCCGAGAGAATTGGTCTTGGAAATGGGGCCTAAAAGTGTAATTATGGCAGTCAAAGTGGGTCGAGTGGTCCGTGTGACGATTGTGGGCCCACGATGTGATTGCATCGAATATTGTTAAAGAGTTATCGAAGCCAGAGTGGCCGTTTGCACGAGTTGTTGCCAAATTTACGGGGTCCTGGTACTCGTTCTTGTCGTAACAAGCATTAAGCCAATAAACTCGGCAAGACTCCTCTGCGAGGACGACCAAAACTTTCTCCCCAACTAATTAAGCAACAGTTTTTGACACCTGGTTTGTGCATAGTTTCCCGAATGCCAAATCCCGAAAACCTGAAAAGTTTGGAGCCAAAAGTTGAACATAAACATTTATGTTGGCCAGCAGCGAAAGTTCTCCAAGTCGGAGTCGAGTTGAGACTGTCATCTCGTTCTGCAGAGGAATCCATCCTGGTGAGCAAACGGAATGTGACTGACAATCCGAGAAACAGATACTGTGATTGCCTGCCAATCTGGCCAACAATAAGCCATAAGTTTTTGCTGGCCAAGAGCTTGATTGACATTCGGTCAAGTCAAGGTCTAATTAGAAAAGTTTCCCCCATCACGGACTGTGTTCGATTCACATGGGTTATTGGTTTTTATTGCACGTTACAACCGATTGTTTCGAGACTTTTTATCCTTCGACTCCGGGAAGCGAATCAGGCAATGGGAATTCCGAGTCAAATCAAATAAAAATATCATTGGTAATAAAAAAGAAGGCGTTGCCCGCTCGTTTCTGGTCTTTCTTGTTCTCTTTTCTCTTGTTTTCTCTATACGTATGTTTTAAAAACTTCTCCATCAACTAAATGTAATTTTAAAGATACTTTTCACTGCACTGCGTCCTCGTCCTCTTCCTCGTCCATGGGGGCTGTGCTTGGACGAATATCTCTCTGGGAGAGATAAACACCAGGCATGCCGTCGAGGAGATGATGGTGATTATGGCCAGGATGGTTAAGTGCTTAGAAGCACTTGCGGTGGACGATGCCGGGGCCGGACTCGTCGTACTCCTGCTTGGAGATCCACATCTGCTGGAAGGTGGACAGCGAGGCCAGGATAGAGCCGCCGATCCAGACGGAGTACTTGCGCTCAGGTGGGGCAATGATCTTGATCTTGATGGTCGATGGGGCCAGGGCGGTGATCTCCTTCTGCATACGATCAGCGATACCTTAAATAGAGAATATAAATTAACATAATTATAATTTAGAGGGAGGGCAAGACAAGAGAATAAACGAATTGGCTCTTGCTAATAAATATTATTTTATTTTAAACCTATTTATAGTCGATACACCATACACCCCATGAAATATTTCGTCAGAGGAAAACCTATTTATACATCAAAGAAACATTATCCGATTTCTAATTTTCACTTTTGATCTAATTCCTAAATCACTATGAATGAAAAAGGACTTCGGCAACCATCTGAATCTAATTCTTATTTAATACCTGAATCTGAATCTATTTCTTATTTAATCCCCCAAATAATATCAATTTACATCTGTGCTTTTGCATCAAATTATTTTTAGCAATCCCACAAGACAAATACCATTCCCATTTCAAAAAAAACTTTCCTATTCAAATGCAATTCTGAAATCCAATCCTAAACTGCTTTAGTTTTATCATTATTTAAGGAAATCATTATATTAATCTATACCTATATCCTATACCTATAGAAATCCCTATAAGAAACCTATCCACCCACTTAATTAATCTCGTGACCCACCTGGATACATGGTGGTACCGCCGGACAGCACATTGTTGGCATAGAGATCCTTGCGGATGTCGACGTCGCACTTCATGATCGACTGGTAGACGGTCTCGTGGATGCCGCAGGACTCCATTCCCAGGAAAGAGGGCTGGAAGAGAGCCTCCGGGGTACGGAAACGCTCGTTGCCGATGGTAATCACCTGGCCATCGGGAAGCTCATAGGACTTCTCCAGGGAGGTGGAGGCGGCAGCGGTGGCCATCTCCTGCTCAAAGTCCAGGGCCACGTAGCAGAGCTTCTCCTTGATGTCGCGCACGATCTCGCGCTCGGCGGTGGTGGTGAAGGAGTAGCCACGCTCGGTGAGGATCTTCATGAGGTAGTCGGTCAGATCGCGACCAGCCAGATCCAGACGCAGGATGGCATGGGGCAGGGCGTAGCCTTCATAGATGGGCACGGTGTGGGAGACACCGTCGCCGGAGTCAAGCACGATACCGGTGGTACGGCCGGAGGCGTACAGGGAGAGCACGGCCTGGATGGCGACATACATGGCCGGGGAGTTGAAGGTCTCGAACATGATCTGGGTCATCTTCTCGCGGTTAGCCTTGGGGTTGAGGGGGGCCTCGGTCAGCAGGACGGGGTGCTCCTCAGGGGCCACACGCAACTCATTGTAGAAGGTGTGATGCCAGACCTTTTCCATGTCATCCCAGTTGGTGATGATTCCGTGCTCGATGGGGTACTTCAGGGAGAGGATACCACGCTTGCTCTGGGCCTCATCACCCACGTAGCAGTCCTTCTGACCCATGCCCACCATGACACCCTGGTGACGGGGACGGCCCACGATCGAGGGGAAGACGGCACGAGGAGCATCATCTCCAGCAAATCCGGCCTTGCACATTCCGGATCCGTTGTCCACCACCAGGGCTGATGCTTCTTCGTCACACATTTTGTTTGGGTTTGGTTCGGCGGTACGGAG
The DNA here is from genome assembly GCA_035047325.1 of Drosophila vallismaia. Lineage (NCBI taxonomy): Eukaryota > Metazoa > Arthropoda > Insecta > Diptera > Drosophilidae > Drosophila > Drosophila vallismaia. Next base: position 22,506,361 of record JAWNPU010000055.1, on the reverse strand, counting down.
CAATCACTACAAGGATACAGACAGATCGGATCCAGTTATCCTACGGATTCGGTTACGGTTACGGATTGGTGGACAGGCGGCACTCACGACGTATAAATCCAACAGCGACAGCAATCAGAGTGATTCGTTCTGCGCTGTGTCCACCGCATTTAAATAAGTTCTGTCCGACTCCTCCCATCTTCACCCCCAATCTTTACCCCATGGGGATAAGGCCCATTCCTAAACCCCATCCCAACCCCCATTGCCCATCCCCAGATCCCTATTCGTCTCCCTGCTCCTGTCCCGGCTCCTGCCCTGTCCCTGTCCCTGTCATGTTGAACAATTGTTCTGCTAGTAACATGTTGATGAATTTCGCGATATGCTACGCTGGCTGGGGATCAGGCGTACTCGAGGGGGCGACCGAGGCCCCCGGGGGTCGGATACACATCATTTCGATTGCACCAAAGTGTCTTGATTCCGGGCATTGTGGCTTGGCCAAGTGGTTTGATAGCGATCTATATCATGGGGTTCTATGACTTATCAGTTGCATATCCATTTAAATCCGATTTTTATTTGTCATCTAATTAATGGGATCATTTTTCAAGATTTTAAGATTTAATATGCCATTTGCCTCTTAGGGCTTACTACAATCAGCCATAGAAACCTTCTTTCATTAAATACCTCAGTATCATTACATTTTTAATTGGATTAATTGGATATTTTTCAGAACTCATTTAACCTTATAGACTAAATATTGATTATTGGAATTTTGGCTTACTTACAAAAAGAACACTTTACTTTTAAAGCTTCTGAAGAAACAACCTCTAATTAACATTCAAGTTAACTAAAATAAATGCTTATTTAACAAAACCCTATCGAATCCATTAATCTTTTCCCTTTTTCCAACCATTTTCGACCTTCTATTAATGGAATTTAACTTATCAGCTACACCATTATCCTACACTTGCCAATTAATTAACAATTTGGCCAAAAGCTTTTAGGGTATTCATTTTTCTCCATTCGGATGGGCCATTTATCATTTAGTTTCATTTAGTTTTCGCTAAATTATGTCTAGCTGCCAAGATTGCTATGACTTCGACACAGAACTGAGAGAGGAAAATAGAGGGAAATATGCGCCAGGACTTGTATAGGCATCTGTTGATGTATTTTAAGTTTTTATATAAATAAACCCCCGCGAAAAGCGAAAAGCTGCAGTAGCAGCAACAAGAACAAGCCGCGAACAATGCAACGCAGAATGCAACTTGTTCCTCCAAGCACCGATCCCCCAACCCCCCGAATGGGGCATCCCATGGGCAGAAATTTGTGCCAATGCTCTTCGAGCCCACTCTCAGCCCATAGATGGTGTGGCCCAAATGTGCTGTCACACTCAAAAATGCAGCCAAAGCATTTAGAATGATATAAAAGTTGACGACGTCGTGTGGATTTCATTGAAATCAAATTGAAATAAAATGAAATTATTTTGTAGCTAGCATGTGCCCAAGGCGAGCTCGGGGTCCGCCAGCGGACGCAGTGCAGCGGACGTGGCAGTAGGAGGTGGGCAAGGCGGAGAAGCATTCGGCCCATGGCAATTTTGCGCCTGTCCACTGATATCTTTCGATCTCAACGTAGCATTAGCCACGAGATTAATGCCCACAATCTAAATTCTAATTAAGTGCGCCCCAATCGAGGAGCGACTACCACGAGTGGCTTCCACGGGTGCAAATGGCCAAACTTTGCAACTCCTCTTGAGTTTGGCCCCGAAACTTTGCCGATTGCCTGCCAGCACCGCGCTACGGGCAGTACGTGACTCTCGCCAGGATCAGGTACGGACAACATTCACGTATCATTGTCCGCACGCGTCCCGAGCAGTTGAAAGAGGTAAAAATGATGTTCCCTCCCCCAGCAGCAGAATGTGTTGCAGTCTCTTCCGCGCTGCGGATGTATGCATCTTGCAACTCAAAGAGTGGCTAAAACAGTTTTGGCCAAAAAATATCCACATCTTAAGTGAATATCCATTGGTATCTTCATAAAAAAGACTTCTTCAACAAAGGGGAAGGGTATCAGAATATATGCAACACGGAGAAACATGGTAAAGTGTGTGAAATGAATTAAAAAGTAATACAAGCATTTAAGCATCGCAAGTAATAATACAAGAAGTAAATTTTATTAAAATAGAAATTTTAGTATATAATAAACAGTGTTTAAGTGATATTGTTAATGAATTTTAAGCAATCCATAAGATGTAACATCGCAACAAATATATATTTCCTGGAGCCTATTATTGAATTATAATTTCATCAAAATTCTTAGATAATGCTATTAAAATTGTTTACAATACAGAGTTTAATATGATATATATTATATTTATATATTTAAAGCCAGACGAATATTGATAGCTAATATATATAATATAATATAGGTATTATAAAATATTATATAGAATAGTATTACATAAATTATTGAGTATTATATTCCATTATAATTGTAAAAATTATTGTAATTATTGTAAATAAGAACAATAAAAGCATATTTCCCATATTCCAGGGATTTACATGTGAATTGTGCAATATATCAGTCTATTTGTATCAAAAATATCAATCGTAAAGGTATGATTCCATGTATGCTCTTTTTACACTTTTTAGTACAAAAAGTTTAAGAAATACGTCATGAACTCTAAAAAATAATTACCTAAATGAGATTTCTTAAGATAGTTAATGCCCCTAATCATTTTCAAGGGTTATTTTAAATTTTGTAGCATGAAATTAAATAAGACAAAAGTAAATTTAATTAAATTTAATTGTATATTAAACAAGTTTTCAAGATATACATTGTCTCTTGTTACTTTTGAGTCGCCCCAGGTACAAATTTGACTTGAAGTTGCTGGGGGGAATGGTTCCGAAAAAAGTTAGAGCGTTGACAGAACGAAGCACCTTGGGTACCAGGACCAGGACGAAGCTCCGGTCGTCCCGCTGCTCCAGCGAGTCCTTTTTTCATTTTTCCTATGCGGCCAACACGCAGAACGCAGAAACTTTCGCCAAAGTGAAGGAGAGCCCAGCCGTGGGCCACGGGAGAAAGTTGCCACGGTGTGCATAAAAATTAAAATACTTGCCACGCGGTTGCATACCAAGTTCGAGATGTTGAACTTTGGCGGAGAGAGGTAGAGGTCAAAGGGCGGAGGTAACACAGGGCAGCGGCTATTCTTAGCTGCACTTCACGTCTCTCCGCTAATTTATGATTTGTTATAGAAATGTGCGCACATTTATAATACTCGAAAAAGATTGAAACTTTAAGCGGAATTCTTTGCGCATTTTCCAGTTTATTTTACTTTACCAGCTCGCTGCTCCGCGAAACTTTTTAAGCCCAAGACAAGGGCTGACAGTTTTAACTACACGCCCGCTCTCCTACCTCACTTTATTAATTACACAAGTTGTCTCGCCAAATATTTTTCACTCAAATTAATTTCTCTCATGCAGCTGTCATCAGCGGGGTCCGTGCTGTCATCGCACCCACTCCCGGCGCGTCCCGATCCCTTTTTAATTACCCTTCGCTCAAAATGCACACACAGAATCACGTAATGTGAAGGACCGGAGACCGGGGAAATTGTATTTGGAACACGGGGATTCGGGATACTACAACTAACAAGTGGAGGAGGGACTTATACTAGGAGCCAGTCCAGGAGCTAGTCCAGGGGCAGGGTCTCGTGCAGCCACGTGCGGCTCCCGCCCTCGGCGAAGTCGGCGGCGGCATGGTCCTCCCCGTTCAGTATCCATTTGGTGGTCAGCAAACCCTCCACGCCCACCGGGCCGCGTGCGTGGATGCGGGCGGTCGAAATGCCCACCTCGGCGCCAAGGCCGAACCGGAAGCCGTCCGCGAACCGGGAGCTCGCGTTGTGGAACACACAGGCGCTGTCCACGCTGCCCAGGAATTGCTTGGCCACCGCATCTGGAAGAGGAAATGCAGAAAGTGTACAAGTTGTTGGATTGTAGAATTGTGGAAAATGCGGGCAAATGTGCAAATGCAAACACGAGCGGGCAAAAGTGTTGAATAAAATTAATTTCCCAAATGATTTAAACTTGTTGTGGCAAGGCAAGGGGTGGAGGCGCCTCGGCTTCCATGCATGCAAAAGTTGCACGCTAAACTTGCCCGACTTGAATTAGGATTCGGGTTTTGGTTTTTGGCTGCAAGCTGGAATTACTGAAGAACTGCATGGTGGCATGGCATTGAGAGCTAAATTGAATTACACGTGGAGGAATGGGACAGCCCCAGCCATGCCATTTGCGGCACGGAATTCAAATGTGAATGCAAAGGAACTTGTGGATATTAAATGTTATGCCACAAATAATGGATGTTGGTTTTTTTAAAGCATCCTGAGTATAACTTTTTAAGGCAGGGTCATTATTTCTAAGAACACATCGAAATTAGTAGGTTCAACCCTCAGTTCTTTAAGGTCCTTAAAAAGTTTCTACATCAAAAGTATCACTTTAATTAAAATATAATTATCTTGGAGTCTCTTCGTTTGTTTATTTTCAGTGAAAAGCGATTAGTGACCAGTGGTCACGCTATTCTCTGATTAATTACCTCCAAGATGAAAAGGACAGTTTGCAAATAAAAGAAACTATCCCTTTTAATTGCTGGTGACACTCTCCTTTCATCGCAGCAAACCCCTTTCAAATTCCATTGATTTATGCCCCCAAACCGGCAGCACATTGCAATTCTCATTACTAACGAAAACCAGAAACCAGAAACCAAAACCAAATCAATGGGAATGAGAATGGGAATCCGAAGGGGTGACCCTACAATTTTTCAACTTCGATGGCAGAAATCGAAATTAATTTTCAATTTTCGAGCATTTCGTTACCGTTTTCCGTAACAATGACATCCGTGTGGCCACTGCCGTACGTATGGATGTGATTAATGGCCTCCTCCAGGCTGGGCACAACCTCGATGCAGCACTCCAAGGCACCGTACTCGTGCTTCAGGCTCTTGGCCGCCGGAGGGCCGAAGGTCAGCTGCTGGTTTAGATGGGGTCCGGCATAGATTTTGACACCCTCACGTTTCAGCATATTGCAGACATCATTGAAGATTTCGCCGCTCATCAGGTCCTCGTGAATCAGCAGGGTCTCCATAGCGTTGCAGGCTGTAAACGGAACTCAATTCTAATTATGGTCAGTCCAGAGGATTTACGACATACCCGCCGGATAGTCACACTTGGCGTCCCGGGCGATGCGCAGCGCCTTCTTCAGGTCCGCGTCTCGGTCGATGTACACGTGGCAGACGCCCTCGGCGTGCCCCAGGACGGGAATGTGCAGCGACTGCTGCTGAATGTTGCGGACCAGCTCGGAGGAGCCGCGGGGGATGATCAGGTCGATGTGGTTCTCCATGGAAAGCAGGTCGCTGATCTCCTCCCGGGTGGAAACCTAAAGATAAAAAAATAATATTAGCAAATACGAAACATTAATTAAACCAAATAAGCTGCATTTAAAATGTTTTTTTTTTTATATGGTTTAACGGTAATTAAATCAAAATAGAAAAAATTAAAATAAATAAATATGCATATTCTATAATATTCTATTTCATCATATAATAATATTAAAGTGATGAAAATTAATTACAAATTTCTGTTGACTGCAGTTCTTGTTGTGTTGCTTTTTCCTTGTTTTTGTTCTTAAATAAATTTTAGGCTGAAGCCTTTATTTAAATAAAATACTAAGTTAAAGAGCCCCATTTTCAATGTGAAATATGATTAAATTTTAGAGGAATTTAATTGATTCTTAGTTAAAGGAATTAACTTTAAGTTTAGGCAAAAGTATCAATGATAAAACTTTATAAACTGTTTTGCTTATTTCACGTTTTAGTTACTTAAATATATGTTGATAAAAATGTAGACTGCTTATTGTTTCTATTTACTAAATTTATCTTTTTGCAATAAATTACTTTTTTAACCATAATTCTAGCAAGAGATTTTCGTAAGAAGGTTTCGAACTTACCAAGGATACGGCGTGCTCGGCGCCCACGGTGGTCAGTGCCTCCTTGACCAGCTCCATGAGGGCTTTGTTGCTGTGGGCCGCCTCCTTGCCGCCCTTGAGGAGCAGTCCGTTGGCGGAGGCCATCGCCAAGGCGGCCACCTGGGGCAGGGAGTCGGGACGGGACTCGAAAATGACCAGCAGGACGCCGATTGGGACGGTGACCTGCTTGAGCTCGAGATGATCGGCCAGCCGGGTACGTCGCAGGACACGACCCACATTCTAAAGAAAACAGGAAATATTCCCAGATGGCAGATAAGGAACAGGGTTGAAAAGGATAAAGAATAATAACAGTCGCCAAGTCAATTCACAAGTCAGCATAAATCGCATAACGCATACGCCATGTGGGACAGGGCTATAAAATAACTCGGTATTTATGCGACATTTCCACCAGCAACCAGGACCAGGACCTTCCTCTCCGCCCACTCGCACAGTTCGATTCCCTGGCGTCCATTTTGAGGCGTTACATAAATCAAGTCTCTCGTCGCGTCGTAATCTTTATTTATTTTTAATGGCCTGCCGTTCAACGTCCCCGTACTTGGATATGCCACTCCCTCTATCCCTGTTCCTGTGAGAAATCCGTAGAAAATTGGCTGCAGATAACATAAAGAAATTGCGGGCGGACAACCGTTGACTGGCCTTGTTTGCATAAAAGGACCTCCAGCCAGTCGAAGGAGTCCTCAGCCATAAAACCCAGCTTGGACTTGGGCATTGGCTTGGACAAAATTTGGTTATATGGTCATTACTATTGACTCTGGAATTGTGGAACGTCAAACTTTAAATTATATTTGGATAAGTCGGGAGCAAGGAGTCCTTAGTCCAGACTCCGCTCCGAGTAATGAAATATGTAAGAAATACGAAACTTTATGAAGGTCCGAAGCGGAAATTGAGAAACCGTATGGGGCTCCATGGGGACTGCGTAGTTTCCATTATCTGGACACCGAAATCGAGGTATATAGCGGCTCACTAAATAGCCTACTTATTTTGCAATAAAACTTTTTATACAGGCTGTGAGCTGTAAATAGTCGGGGTAATTGAAAACTGAAACACTAACATGACTGCTGACCCTCGACACCCTCACCTACTGAACTTTCGAGCGATTCAGTGACCCCCAGGACCTCGGAATTTGTTTGTCGCTTAAAAAAAAAAGGCTGAGATACAAAAACAGAAACACTTTCCGCCATCGCAGCGACAGTTATTGAGTGCGTTATGGTTTTTCTGGATTCCCAGCCTGGTTCCGGAGTGGGTTTGCGTTTTTTTTCACGCTGCCGCCATTTTGTGTCACAATTTCGTTTGCCATTTTTACAATAAACTCATGTCCCGTCCCGTGCCGTCGTCTCGGAGCAAAAAGTTTGGCTGCCCTACCATGGAAGGAAACTTTTTGCGTTTCCGCACAATCACATCCAATAAAACGGTTGGCTTGGAAGGGAGGTGGCCCAGCTGGAGCCCTTCCCGCCGATATTCGATCAACTCTGTCTGGGGCCTGGGACTGGGTGAGGGCAAAGGACGAGGGACCAAGCACTGAGGACCAAGGACGACAAGACAAGAATGCGAGCTTATGTCACTGGCAAGACAGCGAACGAGAGCGCATACAAGGAGCTCGTCTTTTATCTTCCACTTGCTTAGCTGACTCGCACCCGGACATCCTGCAGGATCCTTTCCATCGGGCATATTAGACTCCAAGAACAACAGGTTCACCGGATAGTTACTTAGGTCACAGGTCAGTCGAGAAAAGGACCTTCCGGCCGGTGCAGCTGGGACGCCCCCCCTCGACTGGGGTGTCAATTTTTGTTGAAGTGTAAAATTGCTTGGAGATTTTATAATGCTGTTAAAGCTTTGGAAACTGCACCCAGCCAGTCTCTGTTGGAGCTCATGAAATGGCCACTTTGCCGGACCAGACAAATCCCAACGCCGGTCCCCGGGCTAACTCAATTTGGGGCTGACTTTTCGACACTGCAACAAATGCAATTTGCCGAACCTTTCAGGAGGTCAGTCCAGCAGGAGAGACTTCTCAGGCTGGACAGAACAGGACCCTCCGCAAAGTGGCCGGTAATTAAGTTCGCTTACCTTGTGACTGTCCTCGGCGATTTGCTTGAGGCCGATGGAAAGGTTCTTCAGCTTGGCAGCATTGAGAGAGAGCCGCGACAGCAGCGGCTTGGCCAGTCCATTCTTCTGGGCCTCGGCCAGGTCCTTGGCGTTGGCCTCCAGAATGAACTTTTCGCGACTCACCAGCAGGTCAGCCAAAGTGTTCACGGCGCTGGCCCTCTGGGCTGGGGTCAGGGCCTGCATCTGGCGGCTTCCGGTTCTGGCTGTGGATTGGAGAGAGACAGAGGGTTTCGGGGGATTAGTCGCGTCCAAAACAAGTTGCATCTGGCTAATTAACATGGCACTTTCGCCAGCTGCTGCAAGTTGGTCTCAACAACAATTAAATTACTTGAAACTACTGCCCGACTAAAAATAACCGCCCTCCCACACAGCTTGAGTTCTTTAACCCGTTTAAGGTGTTTGGCCAAAAATCCTGCTAAAGGTTCTTGGAAATGTTTTGTGGTAATTCGAGATGATAACCTTATCACAGAGCTTAGAAAATATCAAATGTTATATTTTGTACCTCCATTTTAAATAAGTAAGTTTTTGGAAGTTAAGAACTAGAATCATTTAGTTCTGAATAGTTCGGTAATATATTGAAAACAATTACAACCCTTTACATGTTATCGAGGAACTTCAATCAACAGAATTCTACCAGAAGCAGAAGAAAATTATGAAGTTTCATCCCAAGCCTTATTTTTATGCAGAAAAGACTTGTAACCCAACCCCTTAACCTAATTTGGAACCTTCGAAGCTAGTTAGACATCCTGTTAAAACCCCTGTCTGAGATGGGTTAAGCCCCAGCAGATAGTCCGGAATGACCCAGTTTCCCGGCCCAGTCGCTACCTCCTCCCTGTTTTGGTGGAACAAGCCATAATGGCCATTAGTCTGCTCCGGCTACTTGTCATTCGCTGTTAACATCTCGGAACTTTCTCGCCAATGACGAGGATGAAAAACAGCAACACTATGCCGGATGGACATGGGAAAGGACGAGGACGACGGCTGGCTTACGGCTTTGTCCCGGATGATTGGCAATCAATGCGGTTGGACATGGCCTGAGAGATGCCCGTCACCGAAACCGCTAATTATGCTTCCCAGTGAAGACCCCACTGATGCTATCTAAGCCCGTTTCAGCCACATCATTCTCCTTTCTAGTTATCCTTTAAGCCGCTCCTTGCGGTCCACTCACCGTTCTCGGCCATCACCTCGACGGGCACGGCGTTGGAGCTCTCGGTCCCCTCCGTGAAGAAGGTGCCGACCTTCCTGCCGCCAATTATGGTCTTGATGGCCTTCTCCTGCATGCCGTTGCAGATGACCACGCTGACGCCCCGGTCCAGTGCCCAGGTTGCCGCCTTCACCTTCGAGTCCATACCGCCGGTGCCCACCTGGGGAGGAATAAGTTAGTTAGCTGAGAGGATCGAGGAGGAGGAGAATCAAGGGATTGCCTTTGACTTTTTGCCAAACTCGATGCTGTTGATGTCGTCGCTGGTGTAGGTGTGCATCAGCTTGGCGCCGTCCTCCCAGGGCGGCTTATTGTAGATACCATCGACATCGGACATGAGGATTAGCAGGTCCGCTTGGACCTCGGCGGCCAGCATGGCCGATAAGCTGTCGTTGTCCTTAATGGGAATGCCCTGTGGGGAAAGGAGACTCAGTGGCTGTGTCAACTGGTCACCTGGTCACGTGCATCCCACTTACCCGCCTGGCTCCGCCTGCCGGCTCATCGTCACGTATGAACATCGGCGGTGAAACGGCGTCGTTGGTATTTATGATGGGCACAATATTCAGGCTAATTAATTCGGAGAGCGTGCAGAAGAGGTTGTTGCGTGTCTCTTCGTTGTAGAAGTCCGGCTTGGTCACCAGCACCTGAAAGCCAACCACCAATCAGTGTCTCCCAATTAGGCTAGTTTAGGATAGAGATTTGGCCCACCTGTGCAATCTTGACGCCATACTGGGCGAACATGGCATCGTAGAGGGACATCAGACCTGACTGACCCACCGCAGCCGCCGCTCGCGGTTCCAGAGTGGCGCCGTCGAACTAATTTCGGGAATGGAAAGATGGTTAGACTAGGTTAGAAGGAACAGAACCAGAACAGCTACCTCTTTGGTGTCCTTTGGGTTGAGGGTCTCCCGCATCGACAGCGACATGAGCAGCTCCTGGGCTAGCTTCTGTTTGCCAAAAGCCACCGCTCCACTGGTCACCATCATCACCTCGCGACCCTCCAAGTGGCACTCGGCAACCTGTCAAAAGAGATCAATTAAAAATTTTAATCTTAAAGGCATTGGAACGCATCAATCTCACATTTCCCTTACTTCTTTTTCTAAAGCCAAATCACTTTTGACAAAAAATACTTAATGAGAAGACAGGAGATGTACCGAATTAGAGTTATCTATATCTTTTCTTGATTTTATTTATAAACACAAATTATAACATTTATAGAGCTTTGAATTTAAACTTTTTATGACAATTGGAATAATTTATATAACTGTATAAAAAAAAATTATTGGTTTATTTCAAATCTATATGGTAGGACTATAATAAATGATTACAAGTATTATAATGATTCAAAAATAAAACTGTTTGTTTAGTAAAAACTGGTATGAGATCTACAGAAGCTATATCCTGTTAACTCACCTGTTCCACAATGGAGGCCAGACGACCAAGGGCTAGACCATGATTGTCCTCCCGGGTGATGACGGCACTTCCCAGCTTGACCACTAGCCTGCGGGCATATTTGAGCTGGCTCCGCTCCGTGAAGGTGGGATGGGCCTTCTCCAGACGCCGGTCGGGGGACACCAGCTGAAATCAGACCGTAAATCGGAATCTTATCGCCGCCAATCGAGGAAAACAGAACCGAGTGAGGTCATAAATTGCGCCATCAAAGCTTAAGCCTTAAAAGCAATATAAATGGCAATCCAATTAATTAAATAGTCCCCCGTCGAATGCACCTAATCAGCTTGCAATCAGTAATCGGTAAAACTACAACAACTACTAAAACACCCCAAACATACCCTCTCCTGACCGCCGTATTCCAATTTCTAATAATAATTATGTGTGTTAATTGGTTTTTTAGCCAACGGCGCGTGGGCAATAAGTTTGTTTGTCCAGCGTGGAATGGATAATCAAATCGAGATTATGGCCAATTAAATTTTACATTCCAACACCATAAATTATGGCTTTAACTAAAATGCTTAAAGTCTTGAATTAAACTGTTGGCAACCGCCTTTGAAAAACTCTCGACAGGATTGGAGCTAAGAATATATAACCATAGCGCCGGACAGGGGCAGAAAAAAGTTTTCCATTTCCATAGACGGCTTTTAATGGGTAACCATTGGAAGCAACAAACAAAAAAAGTGAGATAAGATTAGCATGTCGGAAAGATAACTGGCAAGAAAGCCCAGAATTTATTTTTCCTACCCCAACAGCTGCACAGCACCTCATCCATCCATCAATCAAAAAGTGTTTTTATTTGCTTTCCTTTCTCTGTCTACCCGGCTGTTTCTTTCTCTTTCATTAGGTCGTGGCTCTGATTGCCTTTCAGGCGCAATAACATCAAATCGGGCAATTTGATTATTCACATAACTCGCCGCATTTGTCGTGTCTTGTTTTGTTTTTCCTTTCGCCCTTCGAAAAATCAACTCAAATTGAGGCGTAAATATTTTGATTTCCGTTCGATCGACTTACGATGATGGCAAGTGTCAAGTGCAGCTCAATAAAATCGCTAGTCGACAATCGCAATCACAAATGCTCCATTTGTTTACTTTATTTAATTGTTTGCTCGCTCTCGGCCTGTTATCGCAAGACTCTTTTTATCACTTTGGCCAAGAACGCCAAAAACAATGCAACAGAAAACGTTTTTACGGCCTTTTTTGTGGCACTCTGCCCCACACGTAAGCTGATACTACGTATTACGTTGTACCATACATAGTGGGTAGTGTTGTCCCGGCTATCGGGGCGTATGCGTGATGCCGAATGCAATTAGTCGAAGGTCAGTGGTCGCCTTGGGCCTTGGCCCGCCCACGCCACAGATGCTGTCCCATCGATTTCTGAGTGGGTCATCACCTCCTCCCAAAACAAGACGTCTCCGTCGTCTGTGACCAATCAAATGCCAAGTTATTCGGTCTATTTGCGGAGCAATTAATTCTCTCATTTGTGAGTTGTCGCTCCAATAAGCCATAAACATTACAACTTTCGTGGTTAGCCCATTAGTCGAGCTGAAGTTGGGCTTTTTACTTTCGTTTATGGAAAATATTTGTTCGCTTTTATTTAAATCCTTACTAAATTCCCTTCCCTTAGTTAGGTTGATGTGATTACACGTTTGGACTGTTAGATACCCGGTACTTTAGTAAAGTTTTAGGGTACATTGTATAGTTTTACTTTTACAAGCACCTTTTAAGATTTGAGACCTCTTGGGTATTATTAAATTTTAAAGATATACCAGTTTGTACTTAAAAAATAATCAAGAGTCTAGGAAGTATAGCTCTTTTTTCACCGCACAAAATAAACTCTTAAATTTATGAGAAAATTACTTTTAGAAAACTAATTTTAATGAACAACGATAGAAATATTTTCTATTAACAAGATAGTTATGAAGTTTAAGTACCAATATCAAGTACCGGCTATACATAGACCCAGAACACTCGGCTTTTCTGTTTCTGTCTTGGGATACGGTTATTTTCCGACAGCTTTTGTTCCGCCAGGTACCGGGTATTGTGTTGTCGGGTGTCCTTCCTACAGCTAGCCCGCATGTTCCGATGTTTTTTTAGGACTTGCCTCGCACACGCACAGCCCGAATAAAAAAGCAGCAGGAACCCAGACCAAGACCAGAGGCGCCATAACTGCCAACACGTGTCAAAATGAAGTGAGTCAACGGGGAGGTTGAGGCGCCTGGGAACGGGGAGGAAATGTGGCTGGCACTCGGGATAGACAGCAGTGGAGGTCAGGGTGGGAGGTGCACAAACGGCCCTGACCTAGGCGAACCGTTTTGAGTGTCAAAGGCTGGGCCCAATGTCGGACATATGCAAATGCGGCGGAAAGGAGAGCTGGGAGCCGAGAGGGCAGAGTCCTTGCTCGAGGGCAGCAGGACAGTGGGGCAGCAGGGCAGTTGGGCAAATGATGTTGCATATTTGAGGGGGCTTTGAGTTTATTGTGTGGCAGCCCCATCCCCTCACGCCACTTTCGATTCGGAGCAATAGAATATTTACACTTTTAGAGTTTATTTGAACACGTTTTTCGATTGCCGACCCAGCGGGCAGCTGTCAAGCTGTGAAAACATTCTATCAGTTTGTCTGGTTTGCATGTTATTGGAAATCAAGACGAAACTGTATATGATTTACAGCTAAGGCCAGCAGTCCTTCGCATTCGATTCGCATTCAATTAGCTGGACTCCCGATTTTGATGGCCCATTTTCGAGTTTATGGCTCGGAATGGAATGGAATTTCAGGGTAACCCTTCCAAGCTGTTTCAGCAATATGTGCGATAGTGTTTTGTTGCCTCGTCGATGGGTCTGATTAGAGCCAAGTGCCGGGCGAAACTTTCCAACAAGGTATCCCAATCGTCGCCAGCTGTTGAAAGGCTTGTGCAATCAAAACAAAGCACCAGACAGAGAAGGGCCCCCACGTAGTCTCAGCTCACCCATCGCCAGGAGAACTTACGTATGCCGCTGAGGGTCATGGGACTCAGAAACCCCCAGACAATGGATTCACGCTGGCACGTCATGTCCCGGGGCGCTATAATTTTCCCCTTCGATGAAATCGACTTTAATCTCCGCTTATCGGTCAGCAGTCTGCCGATTTCTTAATGTCATTAGAGATTGACGGGCGATGTTTTAAAATGCGAGCGAGATTACTTACGAGTGTGTGGGACTCATTAGGAGGAGACTTGTGTGAGTTGGAATTAAAAATTCCATAGTTATTAAATTTTATTAAAACAACTTGAAAACTTTCTCTATCATCCGGTTTTGAACTGGAAAGATCTTTTCCTCAAAAAAAAATAAATTGGGTACCCCAGGGCCGAGTAACTATCCGAAAAGGGAAAGATTGGCGCCTAATAAAAGAGGTCCATAAAGGTTCCTTAACAGAATTTTTTTAATTCCTTTACTTGGTTTTGACTTGTAAGGACAGAGCTCGCGTTCGAGTGCCGCTAAGTTCCTTTAAAATCAAGTATCTTTCCTAAATACCAATCACAAAAACACATTTTCTTTGATCCGGTTTCGTACCAGTTTGGGTCTCTGCCCAATTCTGACCTGGACTGAGCACAAAGAACTGATAATAAATCAACGGTTCGTCGGCACTATAACACGGCGGACTCGGACTTTGCATCCGTAACGTTTCCCTCCACCGGAATCACTGCCATTATTCACTCCACTCGTTATATAAACCACACTCACTGGCTGGCGGGGTCCGTGGGAGCTGACGGCTCGCCAGGCGTTGCTGGAGAAGCTGTTGCGCAGGCTCTGGGCCAGGCTGAAGCTGTTGCGCAGCATTTTCTAGCTGGAAATCCTTGTCTCAGGATGCTGTGGAAGTAAGGTCCGTTGGGGGTTCGGGGAACGCGTCTTAGAACCGCACCGCAAAGCCCGACAAGTTGTACTGAGGCGACCCACCAGACGGCCGCTGGTCTTTGTCGCAATAATGCCCCGCAAACATGTGTAATTGTAAATGCTCGTCGCGATTGCGATTAAAATTTGGTGCGATACTCACATCGGTGGCCTCTCGGCAATCCTTATCAGTGAACGCTTCTGGAGCAACCCGAGCCACTCGGACTGTGTCAAACATTCGGGCAGGGAGAGTCTCCTCCGGGAGAGTGGGTGCTCTGGTACTGTGCTGCTCTACTGGTTTGGCCTTATCAAGTGGGGCAGGCACGGGAAGAAGAGCTTATCTAGTAGCTGCCTGTTTGCTGGGCCATGGGGAAAGAGTCGGTTGGACTTGATCGGTCAGCCAATTTATGGCTTTGCCTCAGTTCCTTAAAAGCATTGCAAAAAATCCAAATTTTTTCGGATTGAAAATCACTTATCCATCAACTTTAATGCGTTTTTCCACTGTTTTCGCTTATGCTCGAAAATTATAACCCATCAATGATTAGGATAAATTAATTAAAAGCTTTTTGGCGTATTATAAAAATGTGATTTTGAACCTTGATAAAAGTAACTATAAAATAGAGAAGGTGTAGGCCGAATAAAATTTTACTAGACTGATTAACCTAATCACTAAAATTTTTATCGCCTATAATGTCATGTAACTTTTAATCTTCTTCAAAAATACCAACACGAATAAACATTATAAAATATTTTATTTATTTATGAATTTATTTCTTGATTTATTTATAGCTAGCTAATTTTAAAAACTTAAAGATAGCTGGAGCACTAGAGACAAGTGGCGAAAACTCACCTCTCGTAAAGCATAATAATGGGTCTTCCCAGAAACTGATAACAAATTCCAATGAAAAAGAGACCATCGTCATTAGGTTTACTCGATGCAATCAATCATGAAAGTCCTTTAATTAAAAGTGCTTGGCACTTCAGTGAATTCAAAAATGCAATATTTTCCACCGAGAATCACCTTTCAAACAGCATTGTCCGGCACTCAGCCTTGGCTGAAGTAGCGAAAAAATAATCATAAATAAGGGGTAGAAGCGAAAATTAATTAACTGCTGAAAATTCCAACTTGTTTATTTGAATGGGCTTTTCAGCGCCCTGACCCCACAGGATTCCCTGCCCCTTTGGCAGACAACGGCTGCATAATCAGCGCATATTGTCAACCAATATCCTGCAGCTTTCATTTAATTATTTTCACAAAGCAGCAATAATTGAGCGGGGTGAGGACTCGGGAATGACCTGTAAACGGAAAAGTTTTGCCCTCGAAACTGAACATATCCGGGCACGGATCCCGGCAACCAGCAAAAACAAGCCATGACAAAAAGGTCGGACTGACTCCGCAGGAGTGACACCAGGACACTGAATTATTTTCATAATTAAATGACATTAAAAAGTTTTGTTGCCGCTTTGTTGCAGTTTGCAGTTTGCAGTTTGCAGTTTGGCGTTTTCAGTTCCAGTGGCATGCCATCCCAGCCCGCGGCTGCCCATCCTTTGGTGTATTATCCTCGATGGCAATGCATAGAAAAGCCATAAAATACAATACCAAATGGCAACAGGCAGAGGCGGGTTACTGGCCTGGCCTGGCCTGGTTTGGCCAGGTTTGGTATCGGTCTAGTTTTGGGTGGGACTGGTCGGGTCAGATAAGTGCAAAATTATGTCCCGGCCATACCCGGCCCCACAAAAACTGGCACAAGTTTTTCAATTGAATTCTGTTCTTGTTTATGGCTGGATTTTGCCAGTTTCCGTTTCACTTTGTTTTGTTCGAATGGTGACCAGGAGGTCGCCACTTCGCAAGAAACGAAATGCAAATGCGAAATTTATATGCCTCCAAGACCAAAGTCCTGCGAAAGAAGTAAGTAGGTTACTACCCCAAAGCACCAAGTTTTTCCTTCTCGATCGAATATCCGAACAACCGAATTTAGTGCAAAGGCAAAAACCCACTGGACTCTGAAATTGTTTCCAGTTTTTGTTGCCAGTTATAGTTTCATCTGGCAGAATGCATTTTGGGGTTGTACATCAAAGAGTTACCCAATTGATTGGTTTCGGCAATCCTGTTCTTTATATCTTAAATTTAAATAGTAAGTTAGGTGTATGGTTTTCGGCAAAGTTTTCGTTTAAGGCCAACCTCCAAAACTAACCCATCGAATCGAGACTTACTGGGATTCATTACTTACCCGTGTTCTTACATGCTTCGCACTCGTCGCCCCTCTAATCTTCCGCCTCGGCACTTTACAAACCAAAGACAATCCACATCCTGCGGCTATAAGTTCGTCCTGGTTGCTGCATCCTTTTCCTCCAGACCCTACAGCTCCTTCAGCTCCCGGCCCCGAGCAACTCTTAATGTATGCGCACTGCCAAAGCAAGTCCTGCCAGTCCTTGGAGCCCTCGCCTCCTCCCTGCCTGTCCACTCGTGTCACTTGGCCCTCCACTTTTTGCCCAGGCAGTGAAAAATTCACTTACAAAACACTTACGCCGACACCTTGCCACGCCCACTCCGGTGTGTATGCAGCAGGCGGGGGTGTAGTGTAGAAAAACTTGTGCATTTCTGCAGAAACTTCATCAAATCCAAGCTAATCACACTTTGATTTGCATTTTGTAACGAAGAGGAGCGGAACTTTGCCGGGCAAAAAGCGCATCGCCACCACGAGGAGCACTTAACTCTAAGCGTTGGCTCGACATTGATGAATGACGGAGTCACCCAACCACCCACCCACCTATCGCCTCCAGCCCATTGCCACGCCTGCATCTAGTAATTATGCTAATGAGATGTCTTCAGTTAGAAGGGAAGTAAACTTGGCTGCCTCTGCCACTTGAGTTAAATGCAATTAATTACGTTTTTTATGCCATCAAGCTCCTCCAGGGGATTCGATTATAACATAGCATAAATATATATTTTTATTTTAGCTTCTCAAAATAAGATATAGTACGTATTAGGATTAGGATTTGGATTATGATACAGGTTAAGATTCTCTGGGTAATACTTGAAGGAAAAGAATAAGGGATACCCCCGGGCTAGAACTCGGTGTGCTCGTAGCCGCCATTGTCGTAGATTTCCACACCGCTCCGATTGGGCAAAAAGCTGACTCTGTGGGTTGGTGGGTGGTTCAGTGGCAGCAGGGGCACCACTGGGGGGCGAGTGCCCGCCTTGGGCGTGGGAGTGCCCCCCGGCGTAGCCGCCGCCGTTACTTTGGCCGCCGATCTGCGCTGCTGGAGGAGCTTCACCGACTTCCGGTTTAGGGCCAGGTTCTTAAGATTCAGGTCATCCTCCCCGAAGAAACGGCGCTCGAAATTGAAGACCAAGTTGCTGTAGTCACTCTGGGGTCTGTTGCGGTTCTCGTGGATTCGGCAGATGGTCGGGCGTCGCACCATGCTCTCTCGAAGGTCGTCCATCCCATCAGACATTACCTCATCGTAATGGGGCTCCTCCTCGTCGTCTTCGAACATCCTTCTGGGTCGCTGCAGGTTTCGAGCTATGTTCACGGCGCTGCCCTTCAACTCGAGGGCGGCATCCTCGTCGGTGAACTGACCACCGGACCTGAACCAGTCTACCCGGGTGGCTGCCAGCAGTTGGCACAGGGTGGCGAAGCGGTGGAAAAACATGGCTATGAACTGTATGATCAGGATCAGGCCAAAAAAGATCACGAAGCAAAGCCCGATGGGGTCCAGCTCCTTGTACTGTCGGTAGATGTCCACCTGCAGGTTGTCTCGGTCGAATGTGATGAAGTCCGTTGGATCGATGGGCCACTCCAGGTGCAGGAACTCCTTCTTCAGCTGCAGCAAGAACACGATCAGTACGAAGATTGCATTTACCATCACGAAGGCAAAGGCAATCATGTTTCGCAGCTCCTTCAGCCCATCGTCCATCAGCTGTTTCTGCTCCCTGCTGAGCTCTAGGGGCTTCAGGTATTGCTTGATAACGTCTTTCCAGAAGCGGTGCTCCATCAGGGATATCTCCCCCAATTCTGAGTCTACCAGCAGTGGGTCATTCACCCAGCCCGGAGGATAGACCTTCGCCCCATCGGACCCGTCCTGGTCGTCATCCTTGATCGTGGGTGCCTCTCGAGTGCCCCAAGACACGTCGTTCATGTTGAATACCGAGTAAATCATGAGCAGCATGTACATGGAGGGGATGGTGATGTAGTAGATGACGCCGCAGAGCAGAGCCCAGAACTCCTGAGGATGCATGAAGCCTGGAAAGTGGAAAGAAAGTTGGGATTTTTATGGATTCCCCATTGAAAAGTAAATGTCCTCACCTGCAATTGTGATCTGCACTGCCACCAGAAGAAAGAAGAGCGATGCTGGCGCCAAAGGACCATCCTCCATCATCTGGACTATGATGCCGATAAGTACCGCCATCATGACCAGGCAGTAGATGGAACTAATCACGAAGGCGATCAGTAGTTGGAACTTTTGCTTCAAGTAGACACATGACAAAATGAAGAGCAGGAGGGGGAAAAAGTTCCACAGGAAGGCGGTCCAAATGTCGATGGTGAAAACGGCCACCAGGGCGCCCACCATCATAAGGAAGATGGTGCCCGGTCCCAGAACTGTCCCGATCATGAGCATGCCCTGGTACCACACGTACAACGTGGAGATGGAGTTATTGTTCTTTACGACCGTCTTGGAGTCGGCCAGGATGTCGAAGATGTTGGCAATGGTGGAGGGCACCCAGCGACGCCGCTGGTTGTAGAACTCGTTGAAGCTCTCCGGAGCGTGGGTGTACGCGTCCGAGGCGGCGCAGTACTCCACCCGGGAGCCCGCCTTCAGGATCAGGGTGCAGAGCCAGCGGTCCTCGCCCTGGTCATACTGCACCATCTTCATGGGCTCCGAGCTGATCAACGTGTAGCGCTTCATAACGCTGTTCTCCATAAGGGCGCTGGCACGAAACAAGCTGAAGCATCCGGGACTGCAGAGCACACAGCCGATCACGTGCTCCGTGGCCTTCTGGAGCCAATGACCAATGGCATACTCGAAGCGCTGGTACCACACCATCGGACCCCTGCCCACAGGGTGGATGCGACCGCAGGCGGCTCCTAGTTCCTCCACCGCCTTCATCCGGTCAATCAGCAGGTGGACGGCACGGGGCTGGAAGTCAATGTCCCCGTCCAAGGCCAGAATAAACGTATTTTCTGCGATCACCGCCTTGCGACGCGGCGGCAGCTGCTCCGTCTCCATGATCCGGTAGCCGAGCAGGTAGTACATGTACATCACCTGGGACCAACGCTTCTTGTGTCGGATCTTGTCCTTATTCTTAAGATGAGCCACCATCTTGGTGCGGCCCGGAAGCGTCCACACCAGCCGACCCCCGTATGGTGTCTCGATCTTCAGCGGAGGCTTAATCCGAATGTTTACGCCGTAAACCTCGAAGGCCGCCTTGTCAATGGTCTGGGTAAGCTTCTTCACGTAGTCGTTCATCGGGGGATTGCGCTTGTTTTCACACTGCCGGGGGTCTAGTATAAATGCATCGTCGAAAAAGATATTGGCTGTGGAGGAAGAATCGAAAGGTTGATAAGAATAAATACCCGGTTCTATTTCTTTAAAAATAACATTAAAATTATATAAACTATAGAGATTATAAAGTACATGTACCCCTCATTTTATAGTCGCTTTTTGTATTGCTTTGATTGAAGCTAACGAGGACACTGAAAGGACTACAATTCATAACAACAACAAAGAATGACAATAAAAAGATTATAGGATACAAGTACCGGGTATCTTGTAGTCGCTTTGCAATATTATCTGCTTATCAGGGCGGGTGTGGAATTAGAGAGATCGTAAAGCTGTCGCAGGCAGTTGCTTGCTTGAAAATGGCTGGCTTGGTGCCATTTTGGCAAGCGCGGAAATAAAGTCGCCAAAAGTTATAAATAGAGCTGGAAACAGCATCTCGGGCTTGCATAAATTTCCACTTTGACACATTTTATTTGTGCAATGCAAATGCCGAGCCACTGGGAACTGCAGGCGACAGCAACTGCATCTCCATTTGCATTTGAGTATTTTGGCACATTTACATACTTTCCAATTCATAGTACTCGGCGTCCGCCTTGCCTCCGTTGAGATGGGTCTTCGCCATACGACGGGCACATTGATCCTCATCCAGGCGCACAATCGACTTGAGGAACTCCATCATCTCGTCCTCGGTCTCGTGCCACATGGTGGCGCAGACAATCAACTGCGGCACCTTGTCCTCCTCTAGGACGTCCTTGCTGGCATTGATGTCTGCCGCCAGAGCCACCACCCTGTCGCTCGGGGTGGTGAGCTCGCTCTGTCGAGTGGAAAAGATTGAGACAGAAGGGATGCAACTGGGTTTAGTTTAAGCTCCGAATAATTGCGCAGGATATCAAGTGTTGTGCGGAAAATCAAATGCAGTGCATGATGGGATGCTAGAGGATGCTGGAGGATGCTGGGATTGTGGATGGGGGATTACGTTTCTGTCGCAACCGCAAGGAATTGTAATGAATAAAATATGCTGTGACCCCAAGTTTAAATTATGGCATGTTGAATATTCTTGACCACTTTATCATATGTTGGGGGAAACCCTTAATTTACATTTCGCGGACCTTACACTGTCATGGAATCCTAATTTCTTACCCTTGGCTGAATACAGAGTTAGAATACTTTTAAGTAGACCCTAATATACCTATCTTGGAAAAGATATCTCTAGTCCTTTAAATTTTCCACTCATTTATATTTACTCAAAGCTTCGATAATAGTTTGTCGCTATGACTGTGTAATGAACCTTCTCCGCTAAAAGAATATATTTGGAATTCCCCAACCAAAAATCCAGAATTCCTCACTAGACTCCTTTGCCCTTCCTAATGACATGAGGACATTACGAATGCACATAATTCGCCGAGCCCTAATTTATGCCTTTAAAATCAACTCATATGCCCTGATTT
Organism: Drosophila vallismaia; assembly: GCA_035047325.1. Lineage (NCBI taxonomy): Eukaryota > Metazoa > Arthropoda > Insecta > Diptera > Drosophilidae > Drosophila > Drosophila vallismaia. The sequence goes on along the minus strand of JAWNPU010000055.1, from coordinate 22,484,785 downwards.
TAATTACTTTAACGTCTTTATGGCGGGTAGGCCCCGAAAACATGCGAGTAGAGCCGAAACACTTTTAATTAAGTTTACACCCACTGAAAACCCCAGCATCCCATCCTAACCACCCCTGTGGGGGCACAAGGAATGGGAATGGGAATGGGAATGGGAAACGCAAACATTTCCTTAACTTTGCAGTTTCCCCGTCATTTAACTTAATTACATTGCCTGACATTTGAAGCGCACATCAGTAGTGCGAGGAGCTCTGGAATAGTCGAAAAGTCCTCGAAATAGATGAATGTTTGCGGGGAGGTGCGGGTGATTGAGGAGATTCGGGAGATTGGCGAAAGGAACAAATTTGGTGGGATGATTGATGCCAGGCGGCAGGCGCCTGATTACAATAATTCATTAACACGAACTCATCTCCCCGGGCGCCACCCGGTTCGCCGCTCACCTTGATGGCCAGATACTCCTGGCTCCAGTCGACAATCCGGCGGTTCATCATCGAGCACTGGCCAACCAGCAGGTCGCAGTACCAGGGGCACACATACAGCTTCTCGGTGGGGGCGTTTCGGTCGTTATTCGGCTGCCAGATGTGCAGGCAGGTCCACACCTCGGCGAGCCACCACAGCGGCCACAGCCACAGGGCCCACTCCAGGCACGCATGGCCCAGTTCCTCCAGACTCCCGCCCAGCGCCATCAGGCCGAGGTAGTCCGGCAGGAGACCGTGCAAGGCACAAGGGTCCGAGGCTCTCAGCTGGGACAGGAAGGTGGCCAGGCAGACGGTGACGGGTCCTGCCAGGGTGAGGGGCAGGGCGCAGCTGAACACCTGGATCTTGATTTTGCAGGCGAATTTCCCGAAAATGTGGCACAGGTACGACGCCCCCACCTGGGCCGCTAGCGCGTAGAGCATCGCGTTTGGACTAGACTGAATCGACGTCCTCACTGACGAGTTTGCCACCAGGGTCGAATTTGTTGCATTGGGATCTCCGCCGGTGGTTTCCTGTAAAAACACAGAAAAAAACACAAAAAGAAAATAGGTTTAACAATAATTTTAAAAGATACATAATGATATTATTCATATTCCTAGTGAATATTTTTTATTGATGGGATATACCTATACAGCAAATAATTAGTATACAGTCCTTAGACTTTATGCATAAACGACTCCTTTAACTTTATGATGCACAATTTTTGTTCAGTGCCCTTAGATGTGAGATCAACCTACCACTAACGTAATGATGTGCGGCCTCCAGGCATCCAGGAACAGGGTAAAGTACTGGAAAAAGTCCTGTCCGTTCAGCAGGAAGCCCAAGCCCGCAAAGACCACCACCTTCAGGGGTGCCAGGTAAAGGTAGGTGTGGTACCGGGACCGGGTGCAGCGAATAGTTCGGATGATGTAGGCTGGAAAATATAGTGGACGACATTATTATCATCATAAACTATAAACAGAACTTTAAGTTTGTGACATTTTGGTGTCAAGAGAACTTTGTTTGATCCACATAAAGACATAAAGACATATCTTATTTTTATAAAGCCACTTTACACGTACTCTTGGTTTCTAGAAAGCCTCTTTAAATGCACAATGATTATGATTATGTCCAAAAAGTGTACATAATACTCTAAGTTTTATAATCATCAGTTTCAGTTTTAAAATTCCTTAGCTTAACACAAAATAATCATTTTAGGAGTGCTTTAAGACCAAGAAGTAATTCTTAAAAAGTAAGAAAGACTTCGATTTATTTTTAAATATTTTATGTTGTCTTGTAAAATTTCCACAGATTATCGTGAAGTCATTGGTTTTGGTACAATTGGTTCAAGGACCCTTTAAAATGTAGTTACTCAAAATAAGCTATGATTTCTCCACCACACTATACTATTCATTTCCTTTTCTATAGTTTTTAGTAAATAAAAAAAAAATCTAGTTTAAGGGTATCTACCTTGTTATAAAAATGTGAAACCCCCTACTAGTTTGTTATATGTTTGTTGACGCACTCACCGATGGCCTCGTGGGTGTTGGCGAAGTTCTCCCACCAGCGAAACGAGACAAGCAGCAGGGGGATGGAGAGAAGCTGGACCTCCAATTTGTCGCTCAGCGCGGGCCACACAAGGAAAACGCTTCCCTGGGCAATCACCGCCAGGATGGAGAGGATCAGGACCAGGCTGTCCACCGACTTCCAGTGCAGCCGCGTGCCCGTCAGCAAATCTGTAGCGCCAAGCACCGGGGCAATCAATTTAATTGTTGTCAATCGACACCCAGACACCCCGACACCCTGACACCGATAACACCTCCAACACGCAAACTGGTGGGGTCGGAGGCAGGTCTCAGGTGCTGGAAGTTGTTACTCACTGAGCAGGGCAGGCACGAAGCAGACACAGCAGCCCAGCATCGCTCCCCTTGTCACATCCAGGGCAGGCAGCACGGTGAAGGTGAGAAGCGCCAGACCAACCACGTGCAGGAGTTCAAAGAGCGTGACCTGATTAGCGGGACTTATCAATCAATCTATACTTGGATTAGTTTGCACCGGAACCCTTAGAGGTAAAGCTACCTCGCACCGCGATTTGTCACATAAGGAAGTTCAATTTATCATAATACAAAGTAACAAGTACAACCCATGGTGTGATTTAGTTATGAACGAGGGAATAAATAATTAAATATATAGATAAAGAAACCTAAAACAGCGAAATTGCACTTTATTATATATTTATTTGTATAATTCTTTTAAAATTTTTATCTATATATAGAAAATCGACAATCGCTTTCCAATTGCTTAGAAATTGTACAGTTCATTATTATTTGAATTAATTAGGAATTATATTGAGGATTATTATATTTACAACGCAATAGACAAAGAAATTTCACTTTAAAGGTAAGTCTTTTTCGATTTTCCTAAAACCCAATTCAAATCCTTTAGAATTTTGTTTCGTTTGAGTGAATAATAATGCATCACATAATAAATCCAATCGAAAAGTAGAACGACATTTTTATATAAATTTGTATAACTTCATTTGATTTGATTGTCAAGTGCCTACTTGAAAGTAGTTTGATAACTTCTAGAGCTGTTATCGCCCAAAATTATAATTAGGTGAATGGGTAACATCAAACGTGATGTGCGATTGGAATCTCCCCTTTATTAATTACTAGGACATTACTCACCAGTGCCACCTCCAGGCCGCTGGGACGGCGCTCCCGCTTGAACATGCAGATCCGGAGAGCGCGCAGGAAGGTAAAGAGCTCGGGGGCGGCGAAGGCAAAGACCAGAGCCCAGACCCATCCTATTTGATCCAGACGGTTGCGGGCGGCAATAACGTCGCCAGTCTGGAGAACTATGGATGACAGGAAAGAGCACTCCCGATGGCATATCATCGATCCAATATTGACTCGACATTGACTCACGATTCTTGCTGCACACCCGCACTCGCGGCCCGCTGCCACTTGTGTTTCCGGCCATGTAGAGATAAACCAAATTGGCCACCACGCTTGTGGCCAGAACCACCGAGAAGACCAGGAGGTAGACGCACAGCTTAAACAGTTTCAGGAAGAACTGCAACTTCTTCCAGTCGGCATCCGATCCGCTGGCCTTTTTGGAGGGCGGATCCTGAAAGGAGTCCCACAACGGTGGCTTATCACGAAGCTTCCTGAAAGCGAGGCGGAAGTGCATTGGTTATCGGAAACTTCACACACGTATTAGGCCCAAACCCACCGACTGCGCATAAAGTAGTCTCCGGTTTCATAGTCGCCACTCATCTTGTCTCTCCGGGAACTAAATGACAACTGATTGGCACTCGCCGCTCCAACACTGCCAATCGTCCGATCGGTGGATCGGTAGATCGGTAGATAAGGTTCTTCGGGGCGATATCATCGCTGAGAGGTGTCGGCTACTCGTCCACTCATTTTTATGGCATCTAATGAGTCTAATGGCAGCTAGACAATTACCATCAAATCGAATCAGAGCCGCGGCAATTACCATTAATGAATAACCCACACGACCAATCGAAAGCCGGATAGTTCGTGGTTCCGATCGAGGCGTCCTAATCATACCGTCATCTTTCAGGGAGGGGCAGTGTTTGCACTTTTTTGCACCTCAACGAGTCAAGTGTTCCTTTGTGTTATATGGAAGTAAAACTTTACAAATTTCGAGTACCTTTGATAACAGTCGATGTAAGTCTAGAGGAGGGCAGATCAAATAAACAAAAATCAAACAACGAAAATTTGCCTTTTTTGTGGTACCGATGTAAGTGGGAACGTTCGGAAGTGTTTTCTTTTTTAAAATTAGAAGACCGGTAGTCTGTTGTAGTAGAATCGGTTCATTGATTAGATATTCTTAAAGATTATTGAATCAAATACATACAAATTCAACTTTATACAAAGTCAGGAGCTATTTTTTCGTATTTTTTCGATTATATATTTAAATTATATAAAAACAAAGATTATATTCAAACAAGTGAGAAAAGTTATCTTCGGCTTGCCGGAGATGGTATACCCTTGCAGATCTTTACAATGGCAGCTATTAATATAGTGGTCCGATCCGGACCAAACTTTAACAAATTGTGTATGGCTATGTCAAAGGAATAAATTTTGGAAAAATTGGAAAACAAAAAATTTTTCCATACAAAGACTTGTTTTCATATCGGTCGTTTGTATGATAGCTATGTGATACAGTGGTCCGATCCGGACCAAACTTTCACAAATCGTGTAAGGCTATGTCAAATGAAAAAATATTTAATTCGGTTGCGATAGCTTGGAGAACAAAAAAGTTTTCCATACAAAGACTTGAAATCTGATTGATCGTTTGTATAGCAGCTATATGATATAGTGGTTCGATCCGATTTTTAAAGTTGATCTGCGTGCAACAAAAATAATGATCTGGTAAAAATTTCAAAACGCTAGCTTTAAAACTACTGTCTATTTTTTGCATAGAAACAGACGGACAGACAGACAGACAGACAGACGGGCATGGCTAAATCGACTCGGCTGTTGATGCTGATCAAGAATATATATACTTTGTGGGGTCAAAGATGCTTCCTTTAATGCGTTACACATTTCTGGATAAAATTATAATACCCTTTTCAAGGGTATAAAAAAAAAAAAAATATTTGAAAAGATTTCTGGGGAACCTTGGCTTTGTGGCGCCTCCAGGCGGCGGATGGAAAAAAAATAACAATTTCGACTGTAAGAAGCGTTTTGGCAAATTTATTTTTCAACATAGAGAACAACAATGAGCGGTAGATGGCGCTACAAGTATACACTTTAAGATTAACAAGTTTCTCTTCGATTTATGTTTAATCCCAGAAAAAATATTAATTTATTTGTTTAAGATGTTACTTCTGATGCACAAAATTATATACTTGTGTAATACACATGTTTTCTTATTTGCTTGGAATATTTTTATTCCCCCAGCAACTTCAATGAGTTGACTATGCGCCTGCGACCTTAATGTCCGTGGATTGGTTGTTGATCGGATCCCTTTTATATTCTTTTAATGTGCTTAAGCACTCAGCAATAATGATCAATTATTAAATTAAAAAAACTTTAAATAAAAAAAGAAAGGGAACCAATTTTTTGTCAGCCGGTTAGCTTTCCGACTTGATTATCTCTTATATTTAAAATTCCCGGTTTGACAAACTTAAAAAATGTAAGTACTATATATTAAACCTGTATATTTAAAAAGGTAGAACGTGTCTCGAATATAAATGTTATAAATTAATAGACAAAAAAGGCAGCGTAGCGTATAAATATCACGAATTGTGCACACGATAAAATTCGGACGTATCTTAATTAAATAAAACATATTAAAAAATCAACAACAAATGCATAGCACTTCACTTTGCCCAACTCAATTTTGGCGTTAGTTAGCCTCTGCGAGTTCCTGTTTCTATGTCTTGGATCATCCTTAAACGATCTTGCTGGCGACCTGCCTCTCTCCGTTCCGCTTCTCCTCCGTGCCTGCACCCGCTTCTGCCTCCTCCTCTGCCACAACGCCCTGTCCCCGGCGGTTGGCCAGGTTCAGGGCCTCCTCCATTGTGGTGGGCAGCACCTTGTCCGCCGTCTCCGGGAAAGCCAAGGTCAGAAAGCCGCTGATGAGAGCAAAAGTGGCAAAGAGGATCTGCGGGGCGTAGATGTAGTACTTGGCCTGGAAGGATATTAAAAATGTAACAAGAATTTAACCGATGAGCGGATAGTCTTACCAGCAAGGGAGTCTGCGGGGCCAGCATGGATCCAATGCGACCCACCATGGAGCAGAGGGACAGCAGGCTGTTCCGCACATTGGTCGGGAATATCTCAGAGGTAAAGAAGTACAGGATCTGGAAGCTGCACGTGATGGCCAGCTTTCCAATAAGGAAGAGGGTAAGAGCCCCTGCGTAGTTATCGGCTCCAACTCCGGCAGAGGCACCCATGCAGATGGCACAGAGCAGCATGGAAATGCAAAGCGAGTACCGCCTGCCAATTCGATCCATTATGACGAGTGGCAACAGCAGCCCCGGCACCTGGATAACGCCGTTCAGCATGAAGTTGGTGTACTTGTTGCCGCCCAAGTTGACCGAGTTGAGGCTGAGTCCCAGGGCGATCAGAGTGTGGGTGAACCAGCAGAGGCAGCAATTGGCGATCCGCAGGGCGAAGAAGCGCACCGCCTGCCTGATGGGGTACTGGCTCTCGTTTGCCTGGCTGAGCTTCTGGCGATTGTTAGCCAGCAGCTCCTCCACTTGCTCCTCGGGCAGCGGACGCTTGTTTGTGCGTGCCGCTTGCCGAAGGACGTCGGCGGCCCGCTTCTCTGAGCCCTGACTTAGGAGCCATCGCACACTTTCCGGAAGGATCCACAGGAAGAGGACCTGCAGTACGGCCGGGGCATAGAGGACGCGGAGCAGCCATCGCCAGTCCTGCACCTGAGAGGCCAGGAATCCGAGGAAGGCCTCGCCGAGGGAGTACGCGATCGTAATTATAGTCGCGGCAGCCACTCGGCGCTTTGGACCGACCAACTCGATGGCCAGCAGGAAGGCGGTTGGAAAGAGGGTGCTCCCCACCGCCATGTCCAGGAACTCGAACACCAGAAACATGTAGTAGTTGCTCGACAGCGACCGGATCACGCCCATGAACGCACTTAGGGTTCCGGCCACGGCCAACATGGTTCGTCGCCCGTAACTGGAATTTGGAAACAAAGTTGAAAACTATGTCCAGGATAAAGTCTTCGATGGGCTTACCGATCGGCAAAGAAACCTCCCAGAGGGATGCCAACGAACTGACCCACGTTGTTGATGGTTCCCACCATGGAAAGCTTCCACTCGTCTTGACAGTAGATTCCAAACTATAATTTATACGAAACTAATTAAACATAAATTGGTTTTTTATAAGTTCCCTAAGCTTACCTCAGTTGAAATCGTCTTTTCATCTTGATCCCTGAACTTGAAGTCGTGTCCGCAAGTCTCCGTGCTATCTGAGAAATATTCAGCAGCACAGAAATCCTGTGAAGGATCTGATTCATTGGCCACATAGCGATGGCAGTCATCCCAAGCGGAATTCTTGTATGGAATCGTAAAGTTCAACCAGCTTTCTTCGTATAAACTACTTGGGGTATCGCATTGAGGAACATTGCACCTAAATAAACGAATTAAATCAAAATTATTAAGGGTTTTACTTTCCAAGAAAGTTTTCAAGAATTGAAACCCTTTTAAAAATTTAACATACTTCGAAGCTCGAGGTTTAACTTTAATATTATTGTAGGCAACATTTAATATTTAAATAATAGATTTAGAATCCACTCTAAGAAGCTTCATTGACAACTAAAATTGGCTTCCATTTTCAATTTTAAAATGAAAATAAATACACAACGACAATCTAAGCTAACTAAATTTAAAGAAATAACATCAAATCTCTTAGATAGATCTCCCAGATTAGATTACAAAAAGTGATACATTTTATATTTTATTCATTTTGTAGGAATTTCAGTCATTCACGGTTCGCTTAAATATGTTAAATAGTACATGAAATGGATTTAACTTATTACGTACGAACGTGTTGTATTTTAAAATCAATATACAAAATATATGTATGCCAATATATGGTTTTATATAAATAATCATTCTAACTTTTTTATGTAGAATATATATTCTATATAGTATATTTTTTTTCTTATTCTATATTCTATATTATAAATTCTTTATTTCTATATTCCTTTATCTTCCCAACCAACTTCTTAATATTCGCTCTTAGGAAACTTAAATAGAACGCAAATCTCTACCTTCCTTCTTATCTTCTTAGTAATTAATTTAACCTCACCGACAAATCATAGAACGATGATAGGGGTATTTTCCCACAAAACCTTATCAATGGGAATGTAGACAGGCAGCATCTACTGAAAAGCCTAAAATTAAACATTTCGAATGGGCAGAGTAGAAACTTTAGTCCTCTATTTCTAATCCATTAGAACTATACCTCTGACCTCTGTAGCCTTGATTCAATTTGAAGATACGGTACGATTGTGGGTCTGGAAGGTAGTTCTGAAAGGTCTTCTACCTTCCTCGTAACTTTCTATAATTTACTTTCCCGCATCTAACCTCACGATTCTAGACGTACGCGAACTTAACAGGAAATCCTCAGAATACAATCTGAATGAAATATTATTATGATTCACTGAGTAATTTTCCAAATTGATAACGCTAATGTTTTTACGAGTGAGTTTAAATTGAATTAAAAACCATTTCAAACGTATTTCAATCCATTCAAAATTCATTTGTAGATAAGATTTCAAATGAAATGCACATTTTTAATACAATTTATTTTATTTAAGAACTTCTCACCTGTGAACCACTGTACTCGCGGTGAAGACATAGGAGATGGAGAAGAAGGCGTTGAAGAGCATGGGAACGCACAACAGCACATAGTTGATGATCTGGTAGCGCCCAAACTGGCCAATCCTCACCAGAATGGCGTCCAGCGAGTTGTCCTCGTCGCCCTGCGTCGAGGGGGTTGCCCCTGCTGCCTCCGGATCCGCATGCCCGTTGCCTCTGGCCGGGCCTGGAGAGGCACCGTTTTCGACCTTTTGGCTGGTCATTATTCAAGTTCGAGGCGAAGCGCTCGAAAAGGCACGTGGTAGAATGCACTTTCTAGAGGCCGATGGCCGATGGCTGATGGCTGATGGATGGCGGTTGCGTGTTTTATAACTCGCAGAGTAACCCGCTGTGGCCGCAGTCCCCTACGGTTCCGAGTTGGCGCGATCGCGATCCCCCGAGTTCCGATCCGTCCGAATCTTTATTTATAGACGCTCTGGAACATCTCGCTGGGAGCAGTGCCGCTGATTGAATGACCGAATCCGCTTGCTGCCCTCCACATGGCACTGTTTCTCCGTTGGGGCGCTCTGTTTTGATTCCACTCTCTCTGTGTATCTCTCTCTGGATTTAGTGGCTCTGGCCCTCTTTTTATGGCGCACTAGTGAGTTACTATTTTTAATCTGTCTGCTCTTTTCCATGTTCCCGCACCCACATGCCCCCTTTGTTACCTTATCGGACGTTATCAGGCTGAACCCGAAAATAATTTGCACTTTATTGGGGCGGATTGGTATTTGAAAACAATTAAATACATCATCGGGCATAATCCCAGTTCTCAATGGGTATAGAATCGATATGGGAACCGGTTTGGCTATCTTTCAGACGGCGAGACTCTCTGTCTGAGTGGGTTCATGGGTGGGTGGGTTGCCATTCATGTACAACTATACGAAACAGCTGTTGCCGCCTGTTAGCTGATTGCTCGAGTGGGTCAACAAGTCAACAAGTCGACCTGGGCTCCGCTTCTTATCTTACACTATTTGCCGATGTCATTGACATTGGCGCTTGCCATCGAACGTAGTTGGGTTTCACCGAGGCTTCACTTTTCAGTTGACTTAACCGGGGGATGAATATATAATATATATAATCCATTCTAGATGAAAGTGAACAAACAAGTCCGGGCCCTGATTGTCAATCCGTTCGGCTCGGTTGCCGGGCAGATTGATAAATCAATGATATGATTCGGAGTTCAGTGAAATATTGTCGTGCTGTAATTGAAAGTGCTGGGAAGATGTACGACCTCGGGCCTCTGGCCTGGAAGTCGTAAATCGACAGAATATCGCTAGTCATGCCCCAGATAAGCCCCGTTTCAGATTTTTATAGATATCGGACACTTGCCCAGAAATCAGTTCGCTATCTCGAATTATCTCGACTCGAATAGGTAGAATTTTAATCAGGTAAAAATGAGAAATATAATACTTACTGGCTACAAAAAACATTAGTTTTAGAAAGTATTAAAAAGAAATAATTTTTAAATTTTTATATCCGTAATTTTATTCATTCATAAACGTACTCAATAAATTATGGAAACACTTAACTTGTAATTTAGTAAACCAAGTTGACTTCTTGAATAACCAAATTTTGTGTTTCTCTCTCACATTTTTTGACTGATCATCAAACAAAGTAATGCTATATCTGATTTCCACAATAATAATACAGATTAGACAGCACTTTCAGCAACTTTTTCCCTTGGCATACTCCTGTCCAGGGCTCGTGCCTCCTCCAACGTGGTCGGCAGCACTTTGTTCCTCGTCTCCGGGAGAATCAGAACCAGACCGGAGCAGATAAATCCAAACAAGGCGAAGAGCAAGTGAGGGGAGTACTCATAATAGACAATCTACAAGACAATTACTTATTAGTTAGAAAGTAAAAAACAAAAAGTGAGGACTCCTCACCAGAAGAGACGTATGGGGAGCCAGCATGGATCCGAAGCGACCCACACAGGAGCAGAAGGAAAGGAGGCTGTTTCTGCAGCTGGTGGGGAAGATCTCCGAGGTGAAGAAGTACACAATCATGAAACTACCCGTCGAGGTCATCTTGGCCAGGAAGTACAGGAGTGATGATGTCAAGGGATAAACTATTTAAATACCAAGAATTTAAAAGCAAATATTTACAGGATCCTTTCAATAACTTGCTTGAAAACAGTCCTGCATCTGACAATTAAAGCTAATCTTTAAACCTAAACCGATCTTAAACTATTTAAATGATGAAATGTATTAAAATGTCTTTCAGGCTCACTCACCTTCATCCGTGGCTGCTGCTGCCAGAAGCAGGACAGCACAGGTGAACAATAAGGAACTAAGCGCCCAGCGGCGACCGAGCCGGTGCATCATCGTGGTGGACAGCAGCATGCCCGGCAGCTGCATCAACCCTGTGATGCTGAAGTTCTCAAACTTGCTGCCGCTCAGTTGGTCGGAGTTCAGACTGATGCCCAGGGTGATGAAGGTGTGGGTAAACCAAACGAAGCAGCAAAGGGCGATCCGCCAACCGAGGGCGTGGGCGATCTGGCTGGCCGTGTAGAGGCCGCCGGGAGCACTGGACTGGGATTTTAGCTGGCGGTTGCTGCGCACCAAGTCATTGAGCTGCTGATCCGACAGGGACCGACGGTTCACCCTGGCCACACGCTTCAGAGTCATCTTGGCTTCCTGCTCCATCGATTGGCTGAGCTGCCAGCGGACGCTCTCCGCCAGCAGGCAGATGAAGGTCAGGTGCAGCAGGGCGGGCGTGTAAAGGACCCGCAAGAACACCCGCCAATCCCGTAGGTAGCTGGCCAGGTATCCCATGAGTGCCTCTGCCAGCCCGTAGGTGAGGCTGATCACGGTGCCGGCTACCACGCGCCGCTTGGGGCCCACCAGCTCCACTGCCAGCAGGAAGGCAGTGGGGAAGAGTGTGCTACCTACTGCCATGTCCAGGAACTCGAGCGCCAGGAAACTGTAGTAGTCAGGGGCATGCGAACGGGCCAACCCAGCTAAACTGCTCAGGACTCCGGCCAAAACCAATATTGTCTTTCGACCGTATCTGCATACAAGTAATATAGAAAATAAATAGAACAAGTAAGGGAGCAGCAGTCGAGTTTCCCGACTGCAAAATACCCTGTACCCTTAGACATGCTTACAATTTATTTATTTATTATCAATAAATAAATGAAACAATATTCTATTAAAAAAGAAAATAAGTTTCGTGTGTCATAAAGCCATACACATTTCGGTACCAACGTCGCAGTCGGCGTCGCGCAATGCGTATTTTGCTGCGCTTCTGCTTCCCTTGCCATAGATTTTGCATGTGGCATACCTTCCGTGTTTCTTATCCGATTTGGTTCAAATTAAAAAATTAGATAGCTTTTATAAGCACCAACGCATATGCCGAATTGCACAGCATTAGGTTAATAATTGTGGGCGTGGTTTTTTGCGATTTGCGGGGTAGCGGGAGGTGATATCAAAATAAAACAACAAACTTGGCACATGTCTGTAGCTCTTGTAGTTTCTGAGATCTAGGCGTTGATACGGACAGACAGACGGACGGACGGACAGACGGACGGACAGACGGACGGACAGACGGACATGGCTATATCGACTCGGCTGTTGATGCTGATCAAGAATATATATACTTTATGGGGTCGGAGATGCTTCCTTCTGCCTGTTACACACATTTGCACCATATTATGATACCCTTTTCACCCATTTTCAATGGGTACAGGGTATAAATATGCAGGAAAAACATATCAAATTTTAATTTTTATTTATTAAAATGAAATCACTTAAAAAGTGTAAATGTCAAAAAAAGTGTGAAAGACGCGGCAACCTTAAATTCAGATAGATTCAGATTTTTTTTTAAAGAAGCCATTTGCAATCCGCCATTTTGAACTTTGTCACGATGAACATATCTCTTTTATATATACCATATATCCTTTTACAATAAAAAGGATAATGAGGAGTAAAAATAACGACATTTCTAAAGCCATAAATAATGTAAAACTTCCTTCGCATCTACATTTTTTAAGAACATACATATATCGAATCGAATACGATAAAAAAAAAATAAATCCTTGCATGTTACAATATATCTTTCATTCCTATTTTAAAATTCACTTACCGATCTGCTAGATATCCTCCCAGGGGTATTCCCACAAACTGTCCAATTTGGTTGACAGTGCCAACCATCGCGAGCATCCATTGGTCAGAGCAAAAGATTCCAAACTACGGCAATCGTTTCAAGATGAATTAGTGGCTTGGTCCAATTTATATCAGATTTCTGTCAGCTCACCTCGCTGGCTATTGTACTCTCGTCAGTCTGCAGTATGAAACCCGCGTCGCAGCTAACCAGCTGATCCACATCGAACCGGCTGGCGTTGCACTCAGCCTCGTCTCCCCAATCCGGGTCCAGAAGCACGGCGTAGTGCTCGCACTGATTCCAGGTGCCGTGGCGGGTTGGGGTTGTGAAGTTAAGGAAGGGTTCGTCGTAACCGCTCTCCAAGCTGTCGCACTGGGTGATGTTGCATCTGGAAAACATTCCCAGCTCAGAGGACGGCCTAATGGTGTTTAGAGATTTCGTCACCCACCTGTGGAGCACTTCTCCCGCCGTAAAGACGTAGGAGATGGAGTAGAAGGCATTGCAGATGATGGGCAGACAAAGTAGCAGGTAGTTGGAGATCTGGAAGCGCCCGAACTGACCGATCTGGATAATGATTGCGTCCAGCTGGCTTTCTTGAGTCGGACTTGGAGCGCCGTCTTTGGACTCCGGGCCTAATTCCGGTTTCTCCAAAACCACTTCCAGCTTAGGTTGGAGCTTCAGCATTCTGTGGTTCTTCAAGCTCCACGTGCCGAATTGTGAATGAACAGCAGCTGGCTTTCTTGAGTAGGACTTGAAGCCCCGTCTTTGGACTTCAGACCTAATTCCGGTTTCTCCAAAACCACTTTCAGCTTAGGTTGGAGCTTCAGTTCCAAGGGCCGAATTGTGAATGAACAGCAATCCAGCCACTGGCTCTGAAAAGACGCTTCCAAGACTCGCTCTTAATTGGCAACGCTGTTCCCGTCCAGGGCCGGTGGAAGGTTCTGCCCCCCAGAGGCTTGTCGCGAAGTTTTTTCTCGCACGCCCAATTACCTGGTCATGCCCACAGCCGCCGGAATTTAATTGCCGTATTAAGTAAGCCCCAAGCCGGAGAACTCGTGCTGCACTGACTGCGTCTGGCAGGTGAATAAACTGACGCCTCAAAGTGGCCATTGTAATATAATTATGTTTTTATTGTTCAGATTCAATGCAAAAATTAAAAATATCACTTGATCTTGATGTTTTCTTGTTCTCAGTGTGGGGTTGAGGTTAAATAGAGAGGCAAACGATGTTAGAATACTTTAAGGGCACTAAAACTTAATTCAAAGTAAATATAACTTCGTACGAATACGAATTCGAGTGGAAAGAAAGCCCCTGGCAACCCTCCAACTCTTAACTGGTTCAATATGGCAAATACCGCATTAAAGCGCGCCCAGCGAGATATTTTTACAACCTAAACATAGGGGAGTGTTTTTTCCGGTCTCGCACAATAAATCTTCCTAGATTAAGTGTCCGAATGTTGCGTTTGAGTCACACAAAACTGTCAATAAATAATGCCTCGTTACGGGTGTTCCCTAAACCTACCAAATACAATACATAAATAGTGCACTCTAAACGGTGAATACGCGGGATTCAAACCTACGACGCTAAGTTAATATCAATCAATCTCTTCGATTTGCAATGTGATAATTAGGCTTTAAACTAGTTTAAAGTGGAATGTAGCCCGTCTAAAGGTTGTACATGGGGTTACTGGTGGCGTCAAACAGCTGGGTGCCCGTCGACTCGATCATGGACCTCAGGGCGATGCTGCGCTGCTTGGCCACTGCCTTGCGCAGTGTGAGCTCGAACACATTGTCCTCGTCTATGTTGTCCATGGGCATGTGGTCCCTGGCCCCTTCCTTCCGATCAGGAGTCATGAAGACGAGCTCCTCTTGCTGGTATAGCACACAGGTCTCGGCAAATTCCTTGGCGAAGTACTGCGCCGTGTTTCGGTGCTGAATCACCTCGCTAGGGAAGCACTGCAGTAACTCCTCAAAGCTTAGCTCCGCCACCAGGTTGTTGAGAATCTCTGCAGAATCATAACAAATATTTTAACATAACATAATAGGTAAAATAGAAGTGTGTACATACCCGTAAGGTGAGCCTTCCAATTAGGCAGTGCCTCCTGCTTACTGAGAATCTTTCGCAATAGGCTCTCCCAGTGTTTTGGTGTAAATCCACATGACTGAAATGGAAAATACCATTAGCAAAAGATCGTTGGATGAATTAGGGCCTTCTTAAGTGGTAGAAGGATTTAAATATCCTACCTTGCCATATTGCCAAAGGTAGGCGGGACAGAAACTTAGCAGATAGTTGATGGCCAAGTTCTTGGGCAACACGATTACCAGGAAACTGTCGATACCCATTAGATTCGGCGACTTCTGGATGAAGGCCAGAAACTCGGAGACAATTTCGCGGTCTACTTTGGTAGAAGCAAGCAGGCTCTGGATCTTTAAAGCAAGGGACAGCAACTCATTGTGCCAGCTAAGGAAGCGCACTTCGAACTCGCCCTCGTCCTTGTTTGGGTAACTAAAGTCGCTTCGTTCGAAGGGTGGCAGGCGGTTCAGGTACTGTGGCCTCTCCAGCAGACAGGGAACTGGGCGAATGTAGCTCTTAATATGGCGATCGTATTCATCGCCCTCCGGCAGCTTGTAATCGGGAATTAAGGGTACGTAGATCATCTTGCCGGCCAGGGGGTCATTGGGGTTCTTCACGAGCGGCTTGGGGCAATAGTTGGGTGCCATGCCCACCATATACGAGATGCATTCCATTCGCAGGTTCATGAACTCTTCGCGGCTCGCCTGCTGCTCCACATCCGCGGATTGCAAATCTGTGATGAGATCACTGAGGGCCTTAAGCCGGCCCATGTACATTCGAAACAGGATCTTGAGACCCTTAAGATTGGTGGCTGCCGCATCGTCGTCTGGCTGCGGTTGAGAGAACGATGCATTGGAGCTGCGCTTCTGGAAGGGAGACGCTTGCTGCTCCTGCAGCTGGTCGTACACAATGCGCTGCTGCCGGCCACTAACCGAGAGGCTCGTCGAACGCTCATCGTGCGCCGAGCTGGCGCAGGAGCTGGACAACGACTGTGCGTCCGCCTCGCTGTGTAGCGACGGGGCCCGCGAGCTGCTGCACTCCTCATCATAGTCGTCGTCCAGCTGCGGGGGCGTCTGCGAGCGCGTCTCGTGGGGCTGCAACGCGGAGCTCACATCGAAGAGATCATAGTAATAAACCTGCAGAACGGTTGCCAGGACCTTCTGCGATGTCTGGTAGCCTTTCTGGCCGATGTGACTGGCGATATAGTTGAGGAAAAGCTGCAATACAACGTCCAGCTGTAGACTGTGCTCGATGCAGAGGGCGTGAATAAAAACATCGCTTATGGCCTCCACAAGGGCCGGCTGCTCGTTGGCCAGCAGGATCGTCTCGCAGAAGTCTGAGAAGGACACTATGGCACTGTGGGTAGGTGTGCTGTTCCCAGACGGTTTTGCCTTCCCCCCGGCAGCTCCTCGACGGAGCCTTCCGTTCTTTTCCCTGGAGCTGGATGCCTGGGAATCTCCAGATTGTGTATGGCGCCGCTGGTAGATCACGGTACTGTCGTCGAAGAGGACGTTCTTGTGACGAATCAAAGAAGTAGCCAGACTGCGCCTTGTGGACTTGGATACGGTTTCCTGGGCCAGTAAATAGTTGGACATGCGGCAGGCAGTCACGGCCAGCAATAGACTCTCATCGGGGGATCTAAATCGAAAAGAAGTTCAAAGTATTTCACAAAAAGAGGAACGCTTTAATTACTTACAGCTTGTTCAAGTACTTAAGGTAGTTGATCAACTCGCCGCTCATGGAGTCTGCCACAACCGGCGAGCTAAGCATGATCTGGGGTATGTCTGAGGGGGCATGCTTGATGAACATGTTGAGAAACTCCAGCGAAATGGGTACCTGCTGGTAGCCCTGAATTATTCGAGCAGGCGTGAAACAAGGCTGAACTGTCTGGTGCAGAAAGGCGGAGCGTGAGCGATCCGTCCCCAGGCTGAGCAGAAAAAGCTTCACGGTATAGATCAATCCAGCCAGCTGGGAGGCATTGTCTGTTTCCCCACTGTCCATAATATTATCAATGTAGTGGTTGTAAATGTCAACCAGTTGGAGCTGACACATTTTGTAGAAACCTGTAGCCTGCAGGTAAACCTCCTGCTTGGTGGAACTGCAAATACATTAAAGATACATTAGTTTTACTCCAAAAAAACAATGTATTTCAGTAATATACCGTATGGAAAAGTCTGCCAGCTTCCGGCAATTGGCGGAGAACATTTTGCGCAAGATCTGTTCACGCTCAGCGCCCAGCCGCTCACCCTGGAGCGTGAGACTCAGCCGCAGCATCACATGCGCCTCCTCCATCAGATCGTAAAAGTTGCAACTGCTCGCACTGCGATAGGACTCCGCGATTCCCTCCAGATCCTCGATGACACACTCGACTCGCGGCACCTCCAGACTGTACAGTGTCCATTCATTGGGCACCGCCGCAGAGTGGGAGGCGCTGCTGCTCCTCAGCAGGCTGTTGTGCTTGGCCTTGGCCTCGGCCAGCAGTCGGGCTGCGATGTTCTTCTTCACAGCCACCACCTGGCCACCGGGCACCTCGCTGGTACTTCGTCGCTTGTGCTGTTCCAGGGCTGCGTTTGTAATGAGCACCAACTGGTCCCGGCTAACACAAACAAACTGCACGTGCATGAAGGCCGCCAGTCCCACAACAGCAATGGGCGAGTTAACGTCCGGGGCGGACTCCTCCGGGAAAAGTCCGCCGAGCGAGGGATACTCAAATCGGTTGTGGAAGAGCCTGTGTCCTATGCGCGAGGTGTGCGTCTCCACGGACTCAGAGGTCACCGCGTACACCACATAGTCGTTTAGGTGCACCTGGATCACGGGGGCGGTGAAGCTGTAGCTGGCAACGGGTTTCTCGTTTTCGCTTCCCCACTTTCCCTGGGCGGAGAACTGGTACAGGTAGCCATCGACACTACTGGCCACCAGAAGAGCGTGACCCACACATCGCTGGTGCTGAGCCGACTTGAGGGTGCGACGGTTGACGTGCTTAAAAGTGGTCACCGCACTGGGCACTTGCTGGTTCCCCATGTCGTACTCGTCGTCCTCCTGATCCGCACCCTGGCCGCTCCTCTGGTAGATAGCCTTCAGGTCCATGCAGCGAAAAATATCCAGAACCCTGGGCTGGGCTTCGGAGGTCTTCATGCATATCTGCAACAGTTTTCGTATATCGTACTGGACCGATGCGTCATCCAGATGGCTACTGCCGGCAATTCCCCGCACATTCATGGCCTTGGCTTCGTTGACGAGTTTGATTTTGATATCAGCCGCCCGCTGGGGGCTGATGGTGATCTCCTGGTTGTCTTCCTGCACGCGGCTGCCCCCGCCATCTACCTCGTCCCATTGGGAACGCAGCTCTGGCTCGAATTCTCTGCCATACGCATTGTTAACCAGCTTCGCCACATTAAAGTCCAGCGGGGACCGACCAGGCAGAGCTCCATTCAGAGCCAGGGGCGGCTTTCCGCTGCTGGTCGACTGAAGGGAGTCGCTTTCACAGCTTTGCTGGCTGTGGCTCGAGCTCACCCCGCCTCCTACTCCACTAGCACTGGCCTTGCTGGCCAAGCTTAGAGACTCCGAAAGAGGCTCGTCCCCACCTCCGTAGTCGTTATCCAGGCAGCTCACGTCCTGTCCTCCGCTAGCTCGGTTCGCCAGGGCATCCACCACCTTGAAGGCAACACAGTATCGGTGATTCATGCAAGCGATAACGTTCTCCGCCACACAGAGACGCAGTGGCACGAAGTTGAGCTGCACGAAGAACTTAAAGGGCAGAAAGTCGATGAAGGCGAACCTCGGCTGTGTGTTCTCGTGCACGCACTGCGTGTACTCGTACAGGTAGATCCTATCCCGACTGCTGACAATAATGTTGCCCGACGTCTGACAGCACTGAACCAATTCCGGGGGGCTCCTAAGCGGCAGCTCGATGACGTCGATGCTCTCCGCGAGCGGGGTTTTCGGCGTGGTCATCGAGGCTATCCGGATAGTGATGGGAAGCTCGTTGAGTCGGCTATCCGGGAACTTCCAGAAGTTGGCGTAGATACGAACAAACATCTTGGTGTCATCCTCGGAGCATACGGTGTTGGTGTTGCTGCTCGAAGTGCAACTGATGGTAGACGATGAGTGAACGGGGCTGCCCGCCTGCTCCTTCTCCAGGGTCAGCAGATACTTTCCTGATTTGGGAATTCGTGTTAGTTAGGTTTCTTAGTGGAATTCCGGCGTCATATCTTACCCGCTTCACAGTAAATCAACTGTACCACCTCACCAACCGTGGCCAGAGTGTTCCTGATTGGAGCTCGTTCATCGATCCCACCAGCGTTGGCCTCAGCCGACGTCTCCGGAGCGGCTTGTCCCTCTTCCTGGTTATCCTCCAAGGGATTCGGCTTGCCCGCTATGTCGTAGATCTCGATGAACTGCTCGGCACTGCTGATGGCAATCCGGTTGTTGGCAATCAGACTGGCCGCCAGGATGTCGCCGTTCAGGGCGTACGTCTGCTGGCTGGCGAAATTGTAGGCCTGCAGGATCTTTACCATGGCTGTAACTGAAAGTAGTCCCGAAACTGAGTTAACTCTTCTGCAAATACAACGCCCTGGCCGGAGCAGAGTGACTTCATCGCCGGACGTACATAGACTGATGGTCTCACGGTGAATCAGTCGGCCAGAGCAGAGTAGAGAATTCTCTGGGAGTGGAGAGGGAAAGAGAGAACTCTGAGTGGGAGTGGGCAGTGGGCAGTGGGCAATGAAAGACCACTTGGCGGGAGCTCAGTCAAGTGGTTGTTGCTTCTGTTGTTTGGTCAGGCAATCATTAGCATAATTGCGTTTATGCTGGACCAGAGAATGGGGAGGGTAGAGTGTGTTTAAAGGGCTAAGTCTTTCTAGTGGACAGTCTCTCTGGAGCGACAGGCAATAAATTTTGATCAGCTTTATGGAATTAAAAATAATTAATATTGGTATGCAAGTCATGGAAGACAAAACAAGGGGATCTATTAGTATACAAAGTACTCATCTTTTAAGAGAATAATACAATATTTACTATTCAATCCTTTTATAGAATCTGAAAAAAAAGAATGATCTAAAATCCAATAGGATAAAACCCAATATATAGAAAATAAAAACAAGTTCAACAACAATATATTTTTATTTATTATTTTAATAAATTTTTGTCATTAATAAAATCAAAACCATTTACAGAATTACAAGTATACAGAAAATAATAATGGTTTTCGAAAAATGAATATAAAACATTTTTATGAAGTAGGGAAATGATATATTAAAGCATATATCAAAGTAATCCTGGCAGGAAATTGTACCTCTATAACCTGGATAGATCCTTCGTAAATCAAACAAGTAATCAGAAAACCACAAATGGGTTGGTTGGTAGATAGCATTTCAACCGCAACGATGCCGTAAAAGGACACGGAATATTACAATAGGTCAGTGCTGCACCTTCTACTTCCGTTAGAGGTCCTGTGGCGCAGCCAGACCCTTCACCCCTAAAGCCAGGTCATAAGGTAAATAGACGGGAAATTAGGTCACGACAATCTACCCGAACACGCCCTTCCTTCCGCTCTCTCGCTCCGGCTGCCGCTCTCGGCTCCACATTAAGCGCCGGCTTCCTCCTATTGACTCTTGACTCCTGACTCGCTTTATCAAACATGGTCATGGCGGTTCTGGACAAGGGCTAGGCCACTCGGAATGCTCTTACGTGCGGTCACCTAATTAAGTTGCTCCTAGCCCTCTCCTAGTCCTAGTCGCATCAATCAAAACAGTCGTGGAAGCGTTCGGCAAATGATTTGGGGAAATGCGAGCTCGGATAATGCCGGAAATAGAGAGCGGCACACCAGGGGAATCTATTTCTGGCCCCTGGTCCGGTCGATCAATAAATCCTGCGATACGTGCATTAACCCAAATGAGCCTGGGCAGTGGCCAAAAAAAGGCTCAGAGTGGGGTCTGTGTGGGTTGTTTTTTAAATTGCATTTTGGCAGCGGCTTTCGGTAGAAAATCAATATCCCAGCACACGCAAGGAATTTTCACAGGAGGTTTTGATTCGGTAATAACTGAATTTTGAGTCTTTGTTTCAAGAACTGTGGGCGTTTTAGGATTCTTATCATTTAATTACATTTTTAGTTTACAAAAGCAACTCACATTAGCTTTCCGCTTGTAGCACTTTTATTTAATAATTTACAATTTATCTCCTTAGTGGTCTGCCACTGTGTGATTAGTAAAATTAGGGGATAGCTGATTGCACTTATCCATTTTTAAATTTTGCACTTGTTTGTTTATATTTTCCGAGGGAGCCAGTAACGAAGGAATAGTTTATTCAGTGTGACCAAAGTTGGCTAGTATATTGGAGGCATTCCCCTCTTCAACGATTTTACAGTGTTGGAAAACTGAAAACAGAACTGTAGCAATACTTATAACCGGTTCGGGAATGCATATCCGGTTCGAGCCTTGCCTCCGGATCGGAGACCGAAAGGTCCTCCTTAGTGATGAGTTCAAAGAAATTCGAGTTATCGTTTATCGATTATCAATCCCACCAACGTCCAACCTTTAGTTGATCGATCGCGCGCCCTTTAATAAAATAATACAAAAAACGAAATGAAATCATGGCCAACCCACGGGGCCAAATCAGCATGCAGAGCAAGTACGACCGGGTGGTCCTTCTGGTGGACATGGACTGCTTCTTCTGTCAGGTTGAGGAGAAACAGAACCCGGAGCACAGAAACAAGCCGCTGGCTGTGGTGCAATACAATCCATGGCGCGGTGGCGGCATCATCGCGGTGAACTACGCAGCCAGGGCCAAGGGTGTCACTCGGCACATGCGCGGCGACGAGGCGAGGGATCTCTGTCCAGAGATCGTCCTGTGCCAAGTGCCAAACATACGCGAGAAGGCGGATACGAGCAAGTACCGGGACGCCGGCAAGGAAGTGGCCAACGTGCTGCAGCGGTTCACGCAACTCCTGGAGCGGGCCTCCGTGGATGAGGCTTATTTAGACATCACGGACACTGTGAACCTGCGTATAAAGCAGCTGGAAAGCGTAAGAATTTTATATCCTAAAATATTCCTCCCTTTAAAATATCCTTTTTGCAGGGGGCCTACGCTTTGAAGCCGCAGGAGCTAGTGAATTCCTATGCCGTGGGTTATCCAGACATCGGCGACTACGTGAACAAGATCACCAACCGATTTGCCAATCCCTACTTGGACGACGAGCGTTTCCAGCTGTCCTACGACCAGAATGACCTGCCTGCCGTCCGCCAGAGCGACATCAGGCTGCTCATTGGGGCCGCTGTGGCCGGCGAGGTCCGGGCGGCGGTAAAGAAGGACACCGGCTACGAGTGCTCGGCTGGCATAGCGCACAACAAGATCCTGGCCAAACTGGCCGCTGGTCTAAACAAACCCAACAAGCAGACCATTCTTCCGCTAGCAGAGATTCCGGAGTTTTTCGACGTTCTGCCAGTGGGAAAAATCAAGGGACTCGGCGGAAAGTTTGGAGAAGTAGTTTGCGAGACGCTGGGCATCAAATTCCTGGGTCAACTCTGCAAGTTCTCCGAGTCAGAATTGCAGCGAAAATTTGATGACAAAAACGGGTGAGTCTTAGAACTGCTTTTTGCATCTAAAAAATCACAATCTTATCCGATTATCCCATTGGCAGTTCCTGGCTTTTTAACATATCGCGCGGCATTGATCTGGACGCAGTCACACCGCGTTTCTATTCCAAAAGTATCGGCTGTTGTAAAAAGTTCCCGGGGCGGAATAACATCACGGGATTGAAGTCGCTCCAACACTGGCTGGGTGAGCTCGCTTCCGAGATTAATGAACGGCTGGAGAAAGACTTTATGGAGAACAATCGCAAGGCCAAGCAAATGGTAGTGCAGTTCATCCAGGATATTGATGGCCAAGAAGTAGCCAGCTCCCGGTCCACGACGCTCAAGGACTACGACCAAGAGTCCTTAGCCAAGTTCGCATTAGATCTGATAGTAAGCAATACGAAGACATTCCTCCGCGCTGGAAGCGATTCCGCATTAAATAACGCCATCAAATTCCTTGGAATTAGCGCAGGAAAGTTCGAGACCGTTTCCAATGCCCAGAACAAGCTTCAGGAGATGTTCGCCAACCAGGCGGCAAAGAAACGTCGCATCAGCGGTGATGAGGCAGTCCAGCAACCAAATGTCCCCCCAGAAGCAAAACCCAAACAAACCGCAGAATCAAAGATGCAAAGTTTCTTTGCCAACTACTTGCAGGGACCCAAAAAAGAGGAAAAGAAACCAACATCCAATCAAGTAGAAAAAATTCCGCCAGAGGAAGTTCCTAAAAAAAGTTTCTTTAATGAATACAAGCAGAAGCTCAAGGCTGTGACAGAGGCAGAAACTGCCGCTGAAGGAGGTACTTCTCTGACCTCAACGCCGCCGAAGCTAAAGGGAAGCTTTTTTGCCAAATACCTGAAACAACAAAGGGACGAAAAAGCACAGAAAGAGGAATCTGTCGTTGAGGAGTCCGAGGACTTGCAGGGCTTGGCTGAGGAACTGGACGCTATTGAAGCCAACAACTCCAAAGACTTTGACGAAGATACCATAGAGGAGCCAGTGTCGACTTGGGACGCTCAAAAGTCCGCAGCAGAAGACGAGATTTCGATTGTGTCAATGGAAGAAAAACATATTACATCAAAAACCACAGAAATCGTGCCAATGCAGGATTTTTCCACTGTGAAGATTTCCACAGTTTCAGAAAAAAATGTATCAATAGCCCAACCCCTCACAGAAGAAGAACTTAAGCCATCGACCTCCAAAAGGAAATTCGAACAGCTCGACTACAAGGAGACGTATGCAGAGTATGCCAAACCAGAAATTCGTACGGATCTTCTGCCCATGGTTGAGTGTGCTCAGTGCGGTGCCAAGATACCAGACGATGTCAATTCTTTGCAGACGCATCGCGACCATCATTTTGCACAGGAGCTGAGTCGCCAGCTTAAAGCCGAGCAGCGAGAAGAGCGGCAGCAGAGTCGTCAGAAGGAGCCACCCAAGCCAACTCCTCCCAAAAAGCAAAAGAAATCCGCCGGATCAGGAAACACCACTGTTTCTCAGACCAATAGCATAGCCAAGTTCTTCACACCCAAGCCGTCCCAAGAACCTCCGCCCAGCGATGTTCCCATGGAACAGTGCAGCGAATGCAAAGCTTACATCAAGAGTGTGGACATGCCAGAGCACTTGGACTACCACGTGGCCAGAAACCTGCAGCGGGAACTAAACCAGCAGAACCTGCGCACCCGTCAAGCGTCGATGGTAAAGGATAAAACCTCCCCGGGGCAGTCGAAAAATCAAAAGAAGTTAAACAACACCATTGGCGGGCCATCCAGAGGAGGCAAGACTATTGCCCAGTTTTTCAGCCAAACCAATTAGAACTTCCATCATTCGTTTGTTCAGCCTTGACTTCATCCAAATTGAAAAAGACACAAATCATTTATCAGTTTTTTTTTAAAGCCTTGAATATTTTTTTTTTTTAATTTTTTTCATCACATATCAAATCGTTACCCAAATCACTAGATGTGAAAATTTTTCTTATTAATTGAAGTATTTTGCTTTAAAAGCCATTTTTTTTTGTTATATTCTTATTACTGTGTAAGCCTTGTTCTTTAATATAAGATATAGGAATAAGCCCGAATGTTGACCATTACCTAAACCGAAAAATAAATCAAAACCCAGTGCTTTGTTAAGACTAAAATAAAATATGTATATAAGATTTATTCTTAGAGTAAATAACACATTTGAAAAGAAATGTCTTTGTATATGCAGGTTGTCTTAAACTAAGATTATTGTACTTCTGACTGGTTACTGCGCTGGACTTTCCCGCGCGACCTGATCTAGGTCCTTAGCCTGCGACGGTTTCTTCTTCACGCCTATGGCGTCCGCCTCCTGCACTGTGGTGGGCAGGACGACGTTGGTGGTCTCGGGGAAGAACAGGGTGAGCAGTCCACTCCCGATGGCGGCTCCGGCGAAGAGTATAGCTGGAGCATTGGCGTAATACTTGGCCTTTGGGGGAGAAAGGATAAAATAAATACTGCCCG
Source organism: Drosophila vallismaia (assembly GCA_035047325.1). NCBI lineage: Eukaryota > Metazoa > Arthropoda > Insecta > Diptera > Drosophilidae > Drosophila > Drosophila vallismaia. The sequence goes on along the minus strand of JAWNPU010000055.1, from coordinate 22,459,752 downwards.
TAGCTTCCGTATTCAATACTTACCAAAAGAGGCGTTTGCGGAGCCAGCATGGAGCCGAATCTGCCCATCATCGAGCAGAAGCTGAGCAGACTGTTCCGCAGATTGGTGGGGTAGATCTCTGAGGCGAAGAAGTACAGCACCTGGAAGCTGGCCGTGATGGTCAGCTTGCCCACCAGAAACAGGACCAGTTGCAACACGGGCTGATCTGGGCCAGTGAAGATCGTTCCGATGCAGCACAGCCCACTGGTGAGCATCAGGCCACAGAGGGAGAAGCGTCTGCCGAAGCGGTCCATGATGAAGAGTGGCAGGAAGAAGCCGGGGATCTCCACAAGCGCGATGTAGGCGAAGTTGTTGTACTTGTCGCCGTCGAGGAGCACCACGTTGAGGCTCAGGCCGTAGTAGACCAGGACGTGGACGATCCAGCAGAGGGAGCAGTTGGCGATCCGCCACTTAAAGTTCTTGAAGGCCTCGCGAATCGGGAAGCGGCTCTCGGCCGACTGCTCCAACTTGTCGCGGTTGGCCAGGACGAGTTTGTCCAGCATACTCTCCGAGAGCTTACGCTTGTTCACCTTGGCGGCTCGACGCAGGATACCCTTGGCCCGTTCCTCCTTACCCTGGCTAAGCAGCCAACGAACGCTCTCCGGCAGGATCCAGAAGTAGGCTACCAGGATGAGCGACGGCATGTAGGTAATCCGCAACAGGATGCGCCAGTCCGGAAACGCCTTGGCGAACATGGCCAGTGCAACCTCCCCTACGGCGTAAAAGACCGTGATCACGCTGCAGGCCAGCACTCGCCTCCGGGGCCCCACTAGCTCAATCCCAATCACAAAGCAGGTGGAGTAGAGCGTGCTACTGGTCATGTTGTCCAGGAACTCGAACACCAGGAACCACGCATAGCTGGGCGAGAAGGAGCGGATGGTGCCGATCACGGCTCCCAAGATGCCGCCCAGTGCAATAGAGAAACTGCGTCCAAAGCTGTTTGAAGAGGCGGAGGATTAGCCAAGGATTGGGATGAGCACAAATTCCACTTACCGGTCTGCCACAAATCCGCCAATGGGAATGCCGAAGAACTGTCCCAGATTATTAATCGTGCCTACCATAGACAACTTCCATTCGTCATCACAGAAAATGCCGAACTATAAAGGGAGTTATTTTCATAATTAAATCTTCATTTTGAATAAAAATCTTAAATTAAAATGATTTAAAAATGATCCTTGATATTTAACTTAAATAGTTGGAATCTTATGAATAATATTGATCATAATACATATTATTTTGTAATCATCACACAAACAGATATAAAGGTTTTTTTTAAGTTTATTTTAAATAATAATATATAATCAGTCTTGATAAACTTTTGTAATCATCATATAAACAGATATACACATTTTTTAAAAGTTTCTTACAATTATATTATATGTTATAATAAATTATTGGGGTTATTAAAACGAAGGTGATTAAAACGGAATAATTATAAAATATAATAGTCAGGTTTCCTGTCGAACTGGGAATGGTTTTCTCCTTAAAAATTTTCTTAAAGTGAGCATAAAAGTGTCCTTAGACGATAACAAATTATTTTACTAATGATTTTCTTAAAGTGTGCTTACACAAACATTTTAATGTAATGTTTTAAAGTAAAGAAAGTCTCATATTGCATTAAAGATATTATACTTTATTACAGTATAATATATAATATACAAATTAACTGCAGCAATCTATCATAAAAGATTAAAAAAAATGCATATATATCCATTATTAAATTTATTGAATAAGGTAGCCGGAATTTCTTTACGAAATCAGCGGTTTATTTATAAACTTTATTAAGCTCTAAACACCAAAAGTTGTTTAAGTTTTCATTAAAACCAATTTTAGTATTTGATAATTTGCTATTTATAAAATATTCATATTTTGTTTATTTGAAAAGTTTTTGAAATAAGTTAAGTTAAAGTTAAAGGTTCAATTTGCTGCGTAAGTTCAAAACATCCTTGGATGTAATGTTTTTGTTTTCTTTCATTATGGAAATAATAATATATATTGTGGTACCCCTACAAGTCAACCTTATTTGACTGCAAACTTCTTAATCTCAATTTATCTATGTTGTAATGCTCTGGTTCAGACTATAGACCTCTCAGGCAAAGCCACAGGCACTTATCAGTCAGATGCTGTACATACAACCCATCTGTGTATCCAATTGTCTGGGATTCTGATAAAGAATGTTCTCAACAGCTCGTGAGGCCACTTAAAAAACTGCTTCCGACTTTTTTGATAGGACCCATAAGCATGACCATCAAATGTGACCGCGAAAAGCGAATTTGTTTACCTCTCAAGTGGTAAAATTCCTCAATTAATGATTATTAGGTAAATTTTATAAGTTTTGTTTACCTTTGGACCTGCAAAATGGTATCTCTGTTGATTCAGCTGAATGGTTCAAGCTCAGTACTTAATCGATACATATAATATTAAGTGGTTTACGGCCCTTTACTGCAATCATAGCTCGTCTAAGTAAACCCATTTCGGGCCCCGTCTGAGAGTCCCCTTTCGATTATGATTATAAACTACTCAGTCGGCTATCAGTAATACATTTCACCAAGAACTTCAGTGTCTCACAATCTCAGTTTCCGCCAAGCCCATAACGAGAATATATTAAATCAATAATTCAATTCAGTTTATCTGATAAGAAAACATTGCTTTTTTACAATGTATATTTTTAATATTAATTGATGAAGTTAAATATAATAAATAAGTTTTAGATTATTATTTATTCAGCTTTTCACTTTTTAATATTAAATTTATTGTTTTTGCTGGAGGGAAGGATTGGCCGTCAGGACCTTGGTTTTAATTTTTTTTATTTTGAGTTTTGATAAACATTAAAGTACTTTCTGTGCAATCTCTCTCTATTTTTGGAGCCACATTTTCAACGAAGCAAATGGCTGAGTCAACGACCGTTTATAAAGCTAACCGATTAAATCCGTCTTATCAGGTATTTATGAAGTTATAAAGTAAGAGTTATTTCCCACTTTTACACATCAGAATCACTAGTTGTCAGAAACCACCTAGGATCTAAGGATCTATATGTGCTCGAGCAGCATGTGCCTTAAATCGGCTGACTTATTATCAAAGTCCACATGTGCCGGCGTTGGATTCGAGAGTCTGGCAGCGGGGGTCGTAGTACCTGATAACAGCTCCCCCCTATTGAAGGTGGAACTTTGATACTCACGTCATTTGAAATGGTTACTTCATTATCGCGAAATACGAATTTGTTGTCTGGACAGGCTACGGCGTTCCTTTCTACGTAGTTTTCGGCCAGACAAATATCCTCCAGCAAGGACTGGTTTGACTGGGGAAACTTGTCGTTGGTGTACCGATTGCAGGAATCCAGATCCTTTCCGTTGTGGGGAATACTGAACTCCGTGTGGTTCTCGTAGTAGCTGATATCCGCCGAGTCGCACTCCGAAATGTGACATCTGTGGGTCACGGTGGCCGCCGTGAAGACATAAGTCACCGAGAACATGGCGTGGAACATCATGGGGAGGCAAATGAGGACGAAGATGATTAGCTGGAAGCGCCCGAACTGGCCTAGGTGCTTCAGGATGGCGTCCAGGGTGATGTCCTCGGGATCCTTCGGTGGCGGTTGAGCCTCCACCGTGGCCTCCGTGGGCGGTGCTTCGCTGGCCGCCATTTCTCAGTCGACAATCGGTAATTTGGTCACAATTAACGCACGTTTTCTGTTTATTTCAGCACTCGTGCGGGTTTATTTTCATTTACCAAATGTATTTGTAGACGCATTTATTTTTACCCCGACGACTGAACACTTTCGCGGTGTGTACGGCACAGAGACGCGCCTCGAACTGCGATCCGGAGACGGAGATCGGAATCGCGATCCGCGAGCCAAACGCCGAGTGGTGGCGATCGCCGCCCATCGCCGAGTGAGAAACCTCGTTCCGCCGACCAACTGTTGAGCGCCGCTGGCCAGCCACCTCGATAAGCAGCTCCATGGATTCTGGTTGCGCCTCTGGACAGGCTTGCCGGAGATATGGGACCAGCACTCCGGTCTGGCGGTGTGTCGCCGCTGGATTGGCTGCACAGAAAGTGGATGGCTGCGGATTCGAATAAGGTGATGGGTGGACAAAGTCCATGCTCCGATCTCCCAAGGAGCTAAACAAGACAAACATCTTCATCGAAATCTTTACCTTATAGCTTTATAGCTTGCAGATAGTTAGAATCTATCATAGCATTTAAATTAATACCAATATTGCAGTCTTTAATAGCCTTCTATGCTAGACACAACTTGGAAAACTTTAATCTTATCAAATAGGTAGTTTAAATTCGATAGGCTTTAATTTATATTAATCTATTTATTTTTGTTATTCTTCCAATAGAGATTTAAAGCTTTATAGGTATATATGATTTTCCTTAAACGTTTTTATTTACTATCAATATGCATCAGAGAAAAACAATAATGACAGTTTATTAATTAAGTGCGATTTAATAATATTCATATATTTAAAATCATATTTTATATACTCCGAAATTATGTGTCGTGTCCTTAATAATTTATAAAATTTAAAAATATAGTAGTATCTTATTGAAACTAATATTAATGGAGTCGCTTTCTTAGTTAATATTTTATACAAATTTAAATACACAAAATTGTGGTTTGTTTTATGTACTGAACTTTTTTATATACTTGCTCAAGAATAAAAAAATTAATAGTTTTCTCTATTCTCAGTAGGTACATATTTGTCGAATAAAAAATAATTTCATTATGCAAAAATCTCCACAAAGGCATGAAAAATTAAGCGAGTATAATTATTTATACTCGCTTTTTAAATATTTGATACATTTGTTACTTTTAAATATATTTTCCGATTGAAACATAAGCGAAAAAAGCCCAGTCCATAAAATTTATATTTATACATATATAAAAGTATTGGATACTTTAAATATTTCAAAATATCCGTGGCATCTATATTTGGTGGAAAGAGTGTTTCCAAAATTTTAAGTAGGCGTCTAATAAAAAAGATGTAAAAAACTATAAAAGAAAAAGTGTATTTTAAATTTATAGTAAAACACTTTCCACTTTTTTCTTCTTATTTGAAATTTTGGTCACGTGCTGATAACGTGATAGTTTATGGGATTTATTTTGATGTTCTTGGATGGCAGCCAAAACATCAGTTCAAACAGTCAACTCATATCACATTTAGAAGATTTTATGATATTACTAAAACTTATTTATGGAAACAATAAACACGAAACAATAATGAGTGGTTTTTGGCTTATAAATAAAAACTATTAAGGTCAGTACTTACCTCGTTAAAAAATGTTTAGAAACTAGAGTAAACTTGATTTTAAAATTAACAGCCGTAGAACTAAATTTATTGGACAGTTGTGATTCAATAATAATTCATGTTTTTGTATATTTCAGAATGTGTCTATCATGTCAGGTTTTCATGATCATTAAAGATTCTTAATTTGGAAACAATTGATCGATTTATATTTTTTATGGTTGAAAAACGCCTGATATTACGTATACTCCTCGAATAATTCAATCGAACTATTAATAGCTTGGCTACAACTTGGCAGATCTTAAAGTTTTCCTTTCCGATCATAGATCTTCGAGTAATAGCATTCCCAAATTTAAAATTCTCCATTTTCGCCATTTAAATAAGTAATATTAAGGTTTTTTCTTTTCCTGATTTGTCAACCCATATGCGGAATGACCGAGGTATGGAAGTATGGAAATTTAAGTTGTTGGCGAAATAAAATATTTTTATTGTCTCAACTTACAATTATTTCTGGACAGTTCAAAGGGATTAATTTTTCCGCATCGCCTAAGGCTTTCCAAGATAGTGTCAAAAATGACAAAAATGCACTTAACAGTTTTTTGGAAAAGTAGTTATCGTCAAAATATAATTTTCTAACTCAGTTCCTGGAGGTATTCCCTTAAATTCAATAGTTTATAAAACAGTTATTTGATTTGAATATTGATCTATGAGGGAAGCCCCTAAGACAATTATTCCTTTTTACGACTTTATTTATAAAATGGAAATCCGCATTGGAAAATCATGGGATGGGAAAACAGCTATTACGTATACGCAGCGTTGACACCGCTAGAATTAAATTAAATTATACAAATGGTATTGAAATAGTAAGTGACATTTAAATAGGGGTCTCACTATATTAAATTACTAAAGTAGCAGGTCTCGATTTAATTATGCAAAAACAGTAATTTCTCAGAATATAAATTATCTAAGATAATTGCTGGTTTTTTTTTGTACCGAAACGTGATCGAGTTTGAAAAGCGTAACGCCTAGATTCTAGTATGCCTGGTCAGGTGTTGGGCTGTCAAAAGGCGATCGGATTCCGTTTTTGTTTCATTCAGGTTTCGCTCAATGATCCCAATTAGCTGCTAACAAATCGGAGAATTACGTGGGGACTAAAATTTATATATTTAGATATACCTTTTCGAGTTCCTCTCCCTCTCACGTCTGGTTTGATCTCGTTTTTTTCTGAAATTTTTTGTTTGTTTATTAAAGAGAGGCCATGGGGCAAATAAAAATTTATTTATTTTGAAATAGTTGTTGTTTTATAAGTTTATGAATGAAGTTTGTTGGCCTTTCCAACATCCATTGTATCGCCAGTTGGCCTTATGCCATATGCGGTTTGCATTGACAAAATCGAAACAATTAAAAAGTCTTTTCGACTGTTTGTGTTCCATTATTTTTGATATCACACCATGTGTCCCAATAAATGCAAGTAAAAAAAACGAATCTGGTTTGTTTTGAATATATCTAAACACATACCTTTATTTAATGAATTCAAAAATTGTGTTAAATTCTTGTTTTGGTTTTATGTTCTTATCTTTGCTCTTTCTCAAGACTTACTCAAGTGGTACATTTTCATGATCAATTTCTGCAATTTTCTTACGACTTTCACACAGATAACATTTGTATGATTAGGTCTTAATGTGATTTGGTTTCAATTAATATTATTCTTTTTTTTTTTATTAAATTTTTTTTTATTTTTTTTAATGGTTTCTTGAAGTAAAATTCGACTCAAAAAACATTTATTCAAAGAACGCAACACATTTATGGTATGTAGCTTTCAAAATCGATCTTGACCTCTTAACCTTTAGAATTCGCCATTTGGTTGGGTAAACTTGCAGTGATTCTTTTCGTGTCTGATATGATGTGGTATATGGTATGTATATGATAACATAATTGATTTGCTTATATGGATCAACGGATTGTTTGATCAACGGAAATTCATTCAGCGATATATGCCGTGTATGTATATATAGATATATATATTTTAAATATATGTAGGTGTGTATATGAGTTGTGAGTAAATGCGTTTGCATTGTTAATAATAATCATAATCAGTTAATCAGTTAATCAGTTTAAATAATTTCACTTAATAGCTTCGTTTAATTCTATAAATTCAATTATAATGCACTTAACTTTGCGTGTGTGAGTGTGAGTCTGAGTCTGTGTGTCGTTGTGTGTGTGTGTATTGAGTATCTGTGTGTGTTGTTGTGATCAGAGAAGGCAGTCTGACTCCTCGTCCTGTACCGTTACACCCCGATGGCGATGCCTAAGAATGCGCGCGAATGGATGATGTGTGTGTGTTTGAGTGTGAGTGTGAGAAAGAATCCTTTGCGGGGTCCTTTTGCTCTCCTCGCTGAGTCGCACTTACATACTTACACAGTGAGTTTTTTCTCGTATAATAATATGTAAATACTTTTTAAATATAATTTATATAGAATTGTAAATATGTTGTAAATAATGTTTGCTTTCGAGTGTGGTATCATTACTTTGTTTACATCTCAACTGTGTGCTTCAACTCGCTTCTACCATTTTCTTGATTTCTTGTACATTTAGCCATTATTTTTGTGAAGAATTCCTTTTTGGCTACTTATTGTATTATGTTTATCCTTACAGTGATTAAGATCTGTGTGTGTTTCTGTGTCTAGCATATGAAGAGCATCGTCTGTTGGGCTGTCCGGGTCTGAGATCGAAACTCGATACTCAAAACTCCAACTCACCGATTCCTTTGATCGGATCCTGCCTAGGACACTCCTAAATGAGTTCGAATGAGTGTTGTTCGGTTGGCTTTCTATTTGTTTTTTACCCTTTATTTGTTTTGTTTGGTTTCTTTAGAGTCACAATACACATTAAGAATTATTTAAATATTATTGTTGTACACAGATAAACAATATTAATTTCACTTATGGCTTAACATTACTTTTTAATTTTGCGATAGCCGATATAACATTTCATGGGTGTATTTCTATTTTGTTTATTTTTATTTTACTTTTATAGTGTTTGTTCGCTTCGAGTGTATTGCAATCTAAAAGTTCCTGTTCTCAGTGCTGCTGCGTTCAAAAAATGTACCCTGAACCTATTACTGATTTCTGATTACTGGTGATGCCCTGTCCTTGGCTGCCTACTTAGGTTCCCGGTCCGGTCCGGCCCGTTTCCGGTTGCGGTTCCGTTTCCCGTTTCGGTTCCGGTTCCGGTTGTGGGAGTGCAAAATAATGGTGAATATGTGTCCGAGCTGAGCTAGATGTATGTACGTGTATGTTTTGTGGGTAAGTTAGCCTCTACACTACACTACACAATTTGGTTCACATCGAAAACTATGTGGTGCTGAGTGCTACGATTCCTATGTCCTGTCTGCTGTCTGCTGTCAGTGCACCTTGTATGTTGTATCTGTCTCGAAAGTCTTACCAAAAATTGGTGGTTCTGAAACCAACAGTTCGTTTTCTCTACTTTTGTTTTTTGTTTATTTTGGTTTTGGTTTATTTTTATTAACGTTGAAATCAAAACAATTACGCAAAAATTTGCACTAAAAATTGGCACTAACTTTTGGTTTTGTTCTTTTTCCTTTAACACATCTTTATTATGTTTTAACCACAATAATAACGCAAATCTTATGTTTTTTTTTTTGGATTTTCTTTTTTTTCATCATTGTTTCATTGAGAATATGGCTTAAATATATATTTGTCCAAAACACTTTCTAGGCATTTTTAACTCTTTTTTTTATAGCCATAACTCCTTCCATTTTATGACATTTTTGTCTTTTTTATTTATTGAAGCTCTAGTTATATGATTGCCTTGCAGTTTTCTTCAACTTGTAAATATTTTTAGTTAGCGTTTGCCTTTGTTTTTGTCCTCAATTATTTATTAAATTTTGTTTATAGGTGTGCATCTGAATCCGAATCTGAATCTGTTTCTGTATCTGAATCTGAATTGCCTTCCCGCATTTGTCAAGTTCGCAACATAATCTCAGGGGCTAATCGAACCTGAACGCATTCGCCTAAAAATATGCAACGAAACCAATGGGAGTTTGAATTTTGGTTCATCTGGGAAATATTTGGCACATTATTTAGCAATAGCAATAAAACTGCGAATACAGCCAGATTGAATATTATTTATACAGAAATGATTACGCACATCTATATATCGTATTGTTGTTTTAGTATTGATTCGTTTTTGTTTTCGGTTTTTTCGTTTTTTGGTTTTTCATTAAATAAGCTCCTTTAAGTGCTTTGCATTGAGCAAATGTGAACATTTAAATATTTTGTGTGAGTGAGTAGCTGTCTGACGACGGTGAATCCATTGAAATTCGTATAATTCCTATGTGTTGTTCCCCCAAAAAAAGCAAAGAATTTACTTTGTGTTCTCTTTGTGGTAGCTGTTGTGCTTTTTGGCCATTAAATGTTGGTAACTATTGTTTGTCTGCTACAGCATGGGCTTCTGCTACCCTTTTGTTTTCTTGTTGTTTGTTTTTTTTTTTGGCACAAATTATGTAAGTTTATCTTCGTCTTTTTTAAGATGCTTTTTAGATTTAAGTAGCTTCCTCTACAAACTTCGTCGGGGCTTAATTAAAAAGTTTGCTTAGGTCTTGTTTTACAATTTAATCTTATATTTAAAATATAAGTTGATCCCAATTGTTCAGTTTTATCAATTTTATGCTGCATATTCATTCTTTTCGTCTTCTTCAAAGATGAGAGTAAGAGAGAGTCCTACATGCTGGGCAACTAGTTTACCCTCGACTGGTGTGTTACAGTTACAAGAGATCCTTCAACTCTGTGGGCTACACGTATACAAACACACACACATACACATACGCCAATATATGTACATTTACTCCGCCAATATCCTTGCAATATCCCTTGCCCAAATCCCAAATTCCATACCAAATCCAATACTAAATCCCATACCAAATCCAAATATATTGTCTAATCATGCTATGGGGTCTGTTGCTCTGTTGCGGTCGGCTAATGTACAGTATGCACTCGTATGTGTGTACCATATGCTAGTAGTTACATAAGTTGCTTGTTTCCTCTACGGTAAGATACTATGATCGATATTTTTGGTTTTGCTTTGATTCGCTTTGTTATGCTGAGAAACCTTAGATGTTTCGTATATTTCTAGTGGCTAAGGTGGGACCCAGGATGACCTAGGATGACCCTTCCCACCTAGGTGTTCTATTAATTCTTCAATTGCTTTGATGAATTGGAATACACGTAGTTACGCCTCCTGCCTGTTGCTCTCCTTCCTACTCTTTTCATAATATTTTCACAAATGATAGGGAAATAACGGGATTGCTGCATCCTGCGCCAGGATGGATCGGTCGAGTAAAACCGCCGCCACCTCTCTGATCTCCTAATTGCTTAACAATTCTAACACTGATATTTAGTTAGTTAATACACATATATATATATAGATTTTTGTTCATTACTTAGACCCGATCTCTCCTCCCTACTCCCTACTCTGTGCCTAAATTAAAACTCTGCTCGTATAATTTCTTGTCTCGTTTGTCTGGATATTAAATAAGAATATCTAAAATACCTTAATGATAGTTTTTTTCCATTTTTTTTTTTGCTTCTCATATGTATATAAATATTTTTTGTTTTGGGTTTGTTTTCATATTATATACTTGGTTTTCGTACCCATTCCTACAGTGGATTCTCTTTAACAATTATCCTGCAGCCAATGTCTGACCTTCTGACCTTCTTCGATTGATCCATCGATCAAGTGCTTTAAATGCTTTTACATTTGTTGCTTATTGTGTAGAGTTCTTCGACATGTATTGTAAAAATGTGAGCAAATACATTCAAGTGATTTGTAATTACACTGAGAGAAACATTAATGTGTTTGCTTGCTGTATATGTATATAATTTGATAATATTTTTGCTTGTCTTGTTTTTTTTTGGGTATTCTTTCATTTTTTTTTGTTCTTTTTTTGTATTTTTTTTTTTGTTCGGGCTAGTTGTTCATTTTGGATCTCAGTGTCGCATCCACTACGTGTCTTGCAGCTAAGTGTAAGTTAGGCTGTCGAATCGAATCGAATCGAATCAAATTCGCAAATGTAACGGGCAACTTTTTTGTATTTTTTGCACAGACTCGGATAGCTTTGAGCAATTGTGGGTCACCGTGTTTCGCTAAAAGGGATAAGTTCTTATGTCGAAATGATATAACACGCATTTTAACTACAGGACCTCGCCTCGATCCCGAGCAGATTCGATCTGATCGAGAATCGATAGAGGAATCGTGGGAAGTATTTAAAAAAGAGAGCAGGTGAAAAGGACAAAAAGGATTAGAAAACTCACTTGCCATCCAGTTGAGTACCGAGTTTGTTAAGGAAGGGGTGTTAGGGTGTTGGGGTGTCGCTTGAAGGCAGGATAGAAGAAATTTGCTTGGTTTGGTTTGGTTTTTAAGGCACCATTAAAATTGCTTTTCTTACACGTATTTTTCCTTTGCAAATTTACAAGTTCTCAACAAAATGTCTCGTTATTACGTTAAATTACATTAATTACACGCATATTAAGTAAAAATTGTTTTGTGAAATGTTTTGAGCTATTTCTCTTATACACACATACACATAATTTAATTATCCCTTTCATTACTTTCTTTTATTTTACAATTAATCCCAGTTACCCGCTGTTGACCCGTCTATCTCCGTAGTCGCCCTCGTCTTTTTTTTTTAATACATTTTTTTAGTGTCTCATCTGTTTTTTTTTCTGTGTAACTTGCGCAAAAAATTTACTAAATATTTCGAATACATTTAAATACAAGTGTACATAATAATTATATATTTAATTTATGTATATTTTTATATAGATATATCATTTATGTATAGATATATGGATTTTTTTTACTTATTTACTTTCATGTTCAGTTTTCATGTTCATTTCCGTTTCCGTTTTTGTTTTTTTTTTGTTTTGTTTTAAAGTTGAGAACCGCAGTTCTTGATTTCAAAATGATTGCTTCAAATTGTTTGTCGTCAGCGAAATATATTTGTCATTAAAATCACGAAATAGTTTCGCCATATGATATCGTTTAAACGCCGCTCCCTAGTAGCTTGATCCTCGAATAGTTTTTCTCGACTAGTATCTTCAAAAAGATATCGTTAATCGTTAATCGTTATCCTGTCGGACCAGGCCCATCCTGTCGTTTATAAATTATTTATAGTATTACTCTTTATGCTATTAACAAGTTCCTGTAATCAAGTTTTGTTCTTTCATAAGTATGTCTTTTTTTTCAACTTTTGTATGAGCGGAAGATGTTATTCTAAAGTGTGGTGAAAATTATATAGATTGTTTTGTATATATAGAAATTTAGAATCGTGAAAAATCACTTTGCATGTCAAAAAAAAAACACAGACTACGAAATTATGTAAGTTCTCTAAATTGGATATAAATCATAAGTTTTGGTTTAGATTAATGCATTGCGTTCTCTGGGATATGTTTGCCTTATATGTATGAATTTTTTGGGTTAATATTTTGTTACTTTTGTATCTTGTTGTGTTGGTTAATATACGTAAGTTGTGATTAGATTTCTTTCTTTGCAGTGGATATGTTTGTTGTTTTTTGTTTACTTTTATGTTTCGATAACTCGTCTTACAAAATAATTAATATAATATACTTGTAGAATAAAATTTGACACATTTTGCCAACTAGCAAACTGATGCTTTCGCTTTCACCTTCGGTTTTGACACCATCATTTCGCCCTCAATGGAGGCGGTTTTTTGTGAATTATTGAATTATGGTTTTGTATGCAACAAAATGTTCTCAGTGTGGCTTACAATTAATTTCTCCACACTTGTCGTGTTTTTTTTTTTTTTTGGATGTGTTTTGTTTTGTTTTTCGTTTTTTGTTATGTTTTGTTTTTACTGCCCAGCCTAGCAACTAAATTAGAATAAAATTAGAATATAATTTGTAATTTTAACAGTGAAAATCAGTTTATTTTTGATGTTTTCTTTTCTTGTGATTCTTTTTTGTTCTGTTCTTGTTTTTTAGTTTTGTTTTGCGTATAAATTTAACAGCTAATAAATTAAAATTATACTTTACTTTAAGCATAATTGTAATATAATTGTAATAATTAAATCCATATTTTGTTTTTAGTTTATGGTATTCCACGCTTCTCGAAAGTCTTTTTAATCGCCGCAAAATTGCTTAAAAATTATTATTGTAATTCGAATTTGTTTCGCTAATTTGTAAGTAATTGTTTTTTTTTGTTTATTTTGTTTTTTTTTTTGTTTTGTTTTTGTTTATTTTTGTTTTTGTTGTCAGTTTTGGCAACAATTGAACTAGAAACCAAACATGGGAAGATACAACAATTTTGATAAGTATATTTAAATAAATCTCTTTTCCTAGTTCTAGTTGTGTAAACTAATTTTGAATAGACGAATTAATTGTAGTATTTAGCATTTAGCATTTAACGAAAAAGATAGAGATAGAGATAGAGATTTCTAATAATTAATCGATAGTAATTTATATGTATTTTAATTGTTTAATTGTTTAATTGTAATTAAAAAACAGAATCAATTTTGCACATCAGTCTAAACATATTCAAAAATCACAAATACAATTTCGATAACAATTACCATAATAGAAATAAAAAAATAAAAATTATCGTATCAATATTTCGCCACGTCTATCTATAAAATATATATTATATGCATGTATGTGTGTAAACACAAACACAAACACAAACACAACTAACAAACGCAAACATCGATCCCGAATCGATTTTCAAGTAAATATAATGTTGTTCTTGTTCTTGTTGTTGTTGTTGTTGTTGTTGTTGTTACTGTTGATCTGTACTTTGTTTCTGTCTTTGTCTTTGTTTGCTTGGTTTGTTTGTTCGTTTCTGTCTCTGTTTTAATGTCTCTCTTTATATTCCTTTCTTTAAGCTTTCATCTTGTTTGTTTTGTTTTGTTTTGTTTTCTTTCTCTTGCTCTTTTTTGTTTTGCTTTTTGGTCATCCTCTCATCCTCTTCATGCATTAATAGTTTGCGTTTGCTTAGAATTCTAACTGCATTTTGAAATTTCTTTTTTTGTTTTGTTTTTCGCCTTGCTTATTTTCGTTTTGTTTTGTGGTTAATAGATTTTATGTATATCTTTTATTTTGTCTTCATTTTGACTAATCTTAAAATTAATTGCTGTTCTGTTCTTACTTTGGGGTGGCCCTTACGCGATCCGTCGGGTCGGGCCCCGCGAAAACGGTTTAACATAGAAGTTCTTGTTTGTTGTTTGCCCTTTTGCTTTTAAAACTTAATCAAAAATATCGATAATTAATAAGAATCAATGAATAAATATAACGTGTATTTATGATTTTCTCCGTGTGTGTGTGTGTGTGTGTGGTTTGTGTGTCTATGATGGGTATTGTGTGTGTTGTGTCGTGGTGTGTGGATGAGTGAGTGTGTTGTTTGTTGTATGTTTGATTTCCGATCTCTATTGATCTCCTCCTCCTACTCCTCCTCCTCTTCCCCAATGATTTATATTTTTATTGCTTATGATTTAGCATTCGACATCCTTTGAAATGTGGCTCCTCCAGTCACGGTCGCCGTTGCCGTTGCAGTCCACCTCGTTCCACCTCGTTCCACTTCGATCCACCTCGTTCCTCCCCGTTGGTTACTTCAGTTGCTGTTGGATTTACTTTCTGGCGATTGATTGTTGCATTTAGTGGATGGGCGTTTTGACGATTGCACTGGGCGCGAGGTAATGGTATCCGGGTATGGGCAGACCAGCAGTCTCCATGGATATTCTGCAAGATAGAAGATCACTTTTTAGCCAAGTTACCACAAAAGTCTCTTAAAGATCCCCCCAAAACACAAGTTTACTAAAATAAACAGGGAAAGGAAACCTCTTTAGTTATTCATTTTTTACTTTATTACAAACGCATGTATTGTATGTTCCATCATTTTGTCATTGCATAATATAAATAATGTTCTGATTACTGATTACTGATTACTATTACCATCTGTTCAAGTTGAATGATTCGATTGAAGGTTCTGTGGATCCTTGTAGGCAGGAGCAGGCCTAGAGAAGCCTTTCTCAGCATGTTTTAAGGTTTGTTGTGTTAATGTCAAGAAGTATTACATTGAATATTACGTTTCTACTACTTTCTGTTACTCTTTCTGTTTCATAATAATAGATTCTCGTATATATGTTTAGTTTAATGTATGTATGTCGGGTATGTATTGTATTGTATATGCATGTATGAATAGTTAGGAATATAATTTGGTTATAAAATCGTAAGCCCGCTTAGCTTAAGGTGTTACATAATGTGTGTGTGGCTGTTTGCTTTTGGCTTAAAACTAAGTTGATGTAAATATGTATAATTAGAAAATCATATCAAGTATGGGTCACTATATGGTATAGTAAAGTAGCTACAATTATTCCGTGTACTTTCGGTTAGAGAAATTTCAATTTCCAAATACTTTTTCTACATTATCCTTGACCAATCCAAAAGAGCTTGGCTACAAATAATAACAAAAATTTACAATTGCATAATAAATACAAGAAATGGGGTTTGGTTATCTATCGGGGAAGTGTGTGTGTGTGTAAAAACTAACAGAAATCAAATTCCATAATAAACAATCGAAGACTTAAAGTCTAATACAAGTTTTCATGATTCATAATTCATTATTCATAATTTTCAATTCATCTTTCATTCATATTTATAATTTTAATTTTGAATTCAAAACTTTTTGAATCCGAATCTGACTGACCTCCGCCTCCGCTTCGATCTCTGTTCGGTTTTCTATTCAAATAGTTTCGTTTTTGTACGCTCATTGGCGTGGATTGCGTCAATTAGAGCGAATTGGTCCATAAAGGTCGTTGATCCCGATTGTCCAGAACTCGCCTCAGAAATCTTCAATCTTCTCAGTCTGGGCTCCGACTCCGGCTCCGGGGCTCAACGCATTGGAATTTATTCTTTGTGTACTTCTTAAAGAAGGTTCTTTCAAATTCTGGCTTCAGTTTTTTCTTCACTTCTGGCTTCTGTTCTTGACAAATGGCTTTTGGGTCTTTATGCTTAACATTTATATATGAATCGTATATAATATATATATATATATATATATATATCTCGTATATATAGAGGGGGAAATACATTTAGTGCTTAGAAACTAGGAGAGTACAAGTACTTTATAATGTGTAAGAGATATTGGAGCGTGTTATATGTTACAATGAATGGATTGGATTGGATTCGGATTGGGATTTGGATTTGGATTCAATTAGGGAAAGATTGTTGGCTGAGACTAACTTTATGCTCGACACCTACTACTCTATATATCTATATATATATATATCTTTATGTATATATCGACGTCCGATATTCGACTTCTATGATCGCGCAAACTAATCTAATCTAATGCTTCGAAGAACGCTACTAGGGACGCGCTAAAATTTGGCAAATTCTACAATTTTCGAGACACAGGAGGTTGTGCCCGAACCTATGTTTTATTTTATATATAATATTAGTATGTATGTAGTTATCAAAAGTTTTGGGGTCCAAAATCTGTAGCGCCCGCTTGGGTCATTGGTCACTTGGTCAAAAATATCTTAGCTTGATTGGGCCATCCCGGCCATGACTCTGTCCTCTATATATATTCGATATTCGATAAACCATTTCTAGATCTTTGTAGATCGAATAACTAATGTCTACTCGTACAAATATGTGACAGTTTCTGGCTATTGGATTGTTTTTTCTTTTCTTTTCAAAAACCTTGATACATATAGAAGTAATGGTACAGACCCCGTGCCCGTGTCTTAAATACTTTGCTTCACCTACACATAAATTTGTCTTGAATTTTTTGATTTCGAATACGATTTCGGATTTGGATTTGGGTTTGGGATCAGAATAAGGATTAGGATGAATAAAATGTTGACGAACTTAAGGGCGAATTTTTATACAATTTTGTTTCTTGTTCAAGAATCTAAACGCTAAAGCTTTCGCAACGCTATCCTGGAATTCCTAAAAATCTAAACGACTGACTAAAACTTCCTCGCGTCGGACTACATCGCGGACTACAGATTACAACCACTCCTAATACGGATTGAACTTGTTGCGCGGCTTCTCCGCCTCGCCGCCGGTCTCTGTCTGGTGCTGGCGGAACCGCGAGGTGGCGTAGTGTCCCTTGGCCCGGTTGACGCCCGTCGTCTGCACCTGGGGTCCGACCAGGGCTCCGGCGCCGCCGTTGCTGTTGCCCAGCGTGGTCAGGCTGAGCAGGTCGAGGGCGCTCAGGTTGGACAGAGCATTCAGGGCTCCCGGCTTGGTCAGCAGCTGGAGGGCCGAGGCCAGGGGACTGGGAATGGCAGCGGTGGCAGCGGCGGCGGCAGCAGCAGCAGCAGCGGCGGCAGCGGCTGTTCCATTGGCGGGTTGACCCCCATTGGCGCTGGCATAGCCGGTGGTCGCGGTAGCCGAGGCACTTCCATTGGTGGCTCCATTGGCCACTAAAGCTGTGCCATTGCTTCCCGGCACTGCTACTGTGCCTGCTCCAGCGCCAGCTGCGTTTCCTGCTGTGCCTGCTCCGGCTCCGGCAACCGTCCCGGTCAGGGCTGCCGCGTTGAGTGCTCCATTGGCGGCCGAGGGGGTAGCAGCGGCTGCTCCACCGGCAATTGCTCCAGCTCCGGTGGCTACCGCGGCTCCAGCTGCTCCAGCTCCGGTAGCCGCGGCAGCTCCTCCGTTGTGCTGGGCCTGGGCCTGCTCCAGGAGATTGGCCTTCTGCAGCTCAACACTGTGGATGAGGTTCGGTTAAGGTAGATAGAAAGATAGAGAGAAAGAAAGGAACAAATTGGGATTCGATTCGGTTATGGTTTTCGTTTTTTTTTTTTTTTTTTTTTTTTTTGGCAGGTGAGAGGTATTTTTCAAAACATTTTGGTTTTCGATTTCGATTTTGTGGAATTGAGTTGGTTTTGCATTTGATTTAAAACTTGATTCTTTTTTGTGTTTGTTATGCAAAAGGTTAAGGAGGTTTTTGTGTGGAGGAACGGTTCGGAGTTTGACGGAGAAAGAGAGATTATACAGAAGAAGAGCTTTTTCAGCGGTTTTTTTGTATTTTTTTGGGGGGTTTTTTTTTTTTTTTTTTTTGGTGGGAGAGCGGCGTTCAATTTTGGATGGTAGGAGTTGAAAACTTTTGGTGGTGAGCGTTTGTCGTTTTTTTTTTGATATTTTTTTGTGGGGAAACATGGACCGAAAGAGGATGAACTTGGTTTTGGTTGTTGGTCAGGGGGGCGGGCAGTGGGCGGTGGGCAGTGGACGGTGGGAAAGGTTTTTGGATCTTTTTTTTTTTTTTTTTTTAGTTTTAGTTTTTGAAGAGTTGAACTGCAGTTTGAAGTACCAATTGGATCAGGCCAGTCTGGCCAGGATTCGGTTCGATTTGTCGGTGTGAAAAGTGTGCGATGCGTAGATCAAGTCGGTGCTGGCCTCATCGTCCTTTTCCTGCTCACATCCTGCTCATCGGTGGCTGAACTTTTTTTATAACATATTTTTGATTGGTTGGTTTGGTTGGTAAAACTAGATGCTATGTTTATATAGGTTAGATATTTATAGATTTCTATTAGAACTAGAACATTGGTCTATGATCTAGGGGTGTGAGGATGTTTCTTTTGGTGCTGGTAGTAGTCCGTGGCTTGGCCGGGCTTACGACTTACAAGCTAGGACATGTGTGTTTGACTTAAGCTACGCCTCCCCTTCCCACACCCACTCCCACTCCCACTCCCACTCCCATTTCCACTCCCACTCATTATTTAATAATGCCTTGGTCTTGGATTGCCTTGGGACAACTTTTGAACGCGCCGCCACTCCGCGACTAAGAGAGAGGAGTCCCAACCCCGTTTGCGAGCTGCGACCTAAGACCGAAGACCTCCTTATACCTTCTCTTTTTTTTTTTTTTTTTTTTGTCAATTAGCAAGTCAATTCGACAAAATTGATGTTACATAACACAAGACATTAACATTAACAACAGACACGCAAATTTTTACTATGTTTATGCCAAGATTTGAGCTCATTTTTGCGAAAGTCCGGAAAGTCAAGGACTTGGCAAAAAGAGGATCTTGAATGTCAGCTTGTGGCATAAACGTAGCAACATGGACAGATATTGATATCAAAAGAATCCAAAAGAGTTCTCCGGAAGAATCAACTCACCTCATGTTGATTAAGTATTGGGCCAATGCCACCGATTCCGGATTGCCGCTGATGGTGATGGTGCGGTCGGTGTTGCCGCCTTCGCGCTCCTCGCAATTCGAGATCCGGATCATGGCGCCGGATATCTGACGGATTTCGGCGATCTTGGTGCCGCCCTTGCCGATGATGCAGCCGATCAGGTCGTTGGAGACGGTCATCTCGTGCTGCTGCTGCTGGGCTCGGTTCGCGGGATTCGCTGTACGCAGTTGCGACCCGGCCAGTGCAGCCAGGGCTGCTGGGGCAGAGCCTAGATTAGATTGGAAATCTGTCTGGCATCTGGCCGCAGAAGCGCTCAACTCACCTGTGTGGTTGATGCCCCCAGTGCTGGCCGGATTCATCCCGGCCAGGCCCAAGGCAGCCAAGCTGGCCAGCGGATTCTTGGCCACCTGTTGGCGTTGTCCGTAGAAAGGAGAGGGTTTTTGAAAAGAAGATATGTATTAGTTATCGGTTTGTGTTAAATTTTCAGTTCAGGAGCTCGTGGCTGTGTGTGTTTAACATGTACATGTGTGTACAGTTGGGGTTATTGAGGGTCGGGTCGGGTCGGGTCGGATCGGGTCGTCAATTGATATATATTCAGGGCGGTAGGCAGTAGGCAGATCAGGATCTCGGGGTGACAAGATCACAACACAACGCGCGTACAACTTCCAGTAATAGTAATACGATAACGCAGATGGAATCATAACAAAACGGGAAATTAGGAACGGAACGGAAACGGAAACGAAATCAGGTAATAGTAACGGTAAACGGTAAAAGTAACAAAAAACGGAAACGTAAACGGAAACAGAACGAGGAACGTGGAAAAAGGAACGCAAAAGCATCAAACACAAAAATTAGAATGCAAAAAGCTTAAGCAAGAGGGATAATCTTCATCTCCATTTCCAGCTCTTTTTTTTTTAAATATTTTTTTTTAACATACACCGTCGAATGGAATGTGTTTGGGGGGTGTGGTTGGTGGGCGGGGATTCACATTTCTCTTTGTACATGAATTCGGGTTTTGAGTATTTTTTGTGCAGTGTAAGCTCGTGTGTGTGTGATTTTTTTTAAGGATTTCGATCTCCGCTGTCTATGCTGGTTCTGATTCTACACAATTTACAAAATTAGCTTTACAAATGGGGGGGAATTTTGTTTTATAGATACAGAGGAAGCCATGGAGAGCCTGCGACTATTACTTTTTGATGAAAAGCTTTGATGCCTCACTCCCTAGCTCTTAAATCTGGGTTAGGATGTCCTTCGCTTTGGCAAAATTTAATGCAACCTCGAGTGGTTCTTCTCTTGTTTTGTTTTTGTTTTTTCACCAATAACACCCACAGCAAATAACATACACACACTCCGCCACGCGTGCAGTTGCAAAAGGACCAAAAGGACTCGAAAGGATAAAAACATGGGTGGGTGATGGGTGGTGTTGTGGGACCGGGGACGGGTTCTATGCTCGCGCTTTATAAATTAATCAAATCAAAGGCAACACTTTCAAGTAAAATTCGAATAAATGCATTTGAATGCAGCTAAAAAAAAAGGACGCAGAACGCAGGACGCAGGACGCAGAACGCAGGACGAGGTGGTTGGAAAACTAGAACAGAGCTCACAAAAAAAAAAAAAAATAAAACCAAAATGAATACGAAACGAAATATTCAAATAAATCATACAATATTGAAATGCTTTGTTTGTTGTGTGTGTATGGGTGGATGTGTGGGTGTGCCAGGACTAAATGCAGGACTCGTGGATGCGTGTGTTTGTGTGTGTTTGTTTCTGCTTATTTGTGTGAGCTTAGAGCTTAGAGGCAACAAGAACTGAAATATTTATCAAAATGCAATACGAATTTGAAATGAAGAAATAAAACATGCGCCGTGGAAATATTTTATGACCCAAAAATGAATTGCAACTCAATAAAAAAACGTTCCAGAGAGAAAGAGTTCGGGGGGAGGTCATAGGGCATGGGGGATTATCTGGCAGCAACTGTCATAAAAACTTGTACATGTTGCCACATTAACAAACCACATCTTGCCGCATCACTTACATACAGAACACAAATGGGGGGAAACATACAAAAATACAGATAGTGTGGGGATTGAGAGTTGAAAGTTGCAAGTTGCAAGTTGAAAGTTGAAACAATTTCGAAAACTACAAAAAACTTTAACTTGCGAGACAGGCAAAACACGGGGAGGGGGGTTACAATAAAAATGCATTTGTTGATGACTTTTGGCTGGGGGGGGATAGGGGTTTCCAAGACCAAGTCCCCGTCCCCTTTTGTTGCCTGATTTTGTGGCTGCAACGAGTTTGGGGACCAGGACCAGGACCCGGACCAGAACAAGGACTTGCAGTGGGCCAGTGGATCGTAAAAGAAATACCAATGGTAATGGTAGTAAAAGGGTAACACAGGCGGAACTGGGGGCTACTGAGGAGGAGATGCTACGGGGCATAGAAATACAACAGCAACAAACGAACACAACTACGCGGACTCAGAAAAAGGAGTTGGGAATTATAAAATGTTACAATATTTTACAAGTACCGGGTATTGATAGACTGGAACCTTTTTCTGAGTTCTCTGAATGATTGGGATGGTTTTTTTTTTATAAAGGGGTTGCAGGCAGGCAGGGGGTAGAAGGGTTCTGTTTCGTTCAAAAGTCTGGTGGAGAGATAGTTGTTGCAAGAACCGAAACGCATCGATAGCTAAAAACTCACATCGGGCATTTGCTGTAGGTGATGGTGGTGTGCTGGTACCGCTCCTGGTAAATGTGCCCCCTTTAACAAAGGATCCGTCAGACCCGAGATACCAGCATGTAGGCCGCCGGTAGCCAGGGCAAGTGGAAATACTGGACAGGTCTACGTTCGAATAATTTGCGATATATAGTGTGTGGTGTTGATGTGTTTTTTTTTTTTTTTAATTTATTTTTTTTTGTATGGAGTTACGTTTTAGTTTTCAGTTTTCGAAAAAAAATGTTGGACAGAGAGAAGAGAGAAAAGTAGAAAAACGAAAATTGTATACCACAAGTATATGTTTTTTACGGAGCAATTTGATTTAGTTCTTAACTTTGTACTTTGTAGTTGCTATGGAGATATATGGAAGCTTATCAGATACATGTTTCAGATACAGACATAACGCTAGAGAAACTCTTTGGAGGAAGCTTTCAAAAATTTCGGGGTGTTTTTTTTTTTTTGTCGGGGTGCAAGGACTTTTGGACTTTCGGGTGGATATCCGTGTAACGCAGAAAGATGAGATACGTACAACAAAAGATGTGGCAACTATAAGTGAATGGACAGATGGACAGTGGAAGGACCGGCCGGTTTCCAGGACTTGTCAGACACCATCATGAAGGACTCGAAGCATGTAGGTGGTCTGGTGGAATGCAAATAGTTTCAGGTGGCAGGTGGAAAGAGAGGTACAGTTGCCAAACCAGTTCGATTGGGAGGGATTTTTTTTTTGTAACACTACACGCCACATTTTGGCTAAACAGAATGTGAACCAACACCGACAACAACCGGGGACTAGGACCAGGACCAGGACCAGGACGAGGACCAGGACGAGGATATCTAGTTGGAAAAAAAGAGATAGAAATAGACAAAGAGAGAGATCGCAATGGTTGGTACAACTAGTTTTTGATTTATTACATTTTGCTGGACATTAATTGAATTTGATGCGACAAAAAACTTTGTTTTAGTTTTGAGAAACTTTTATTTTTCGCTGGGGCAATGGCTGGCGAGGGGGCACTGGGGGGCAGCAGAGTGAACAAAATTTTCAGTGAACAACTGGAATTTACTGTGCTGTACTGGACTGTACTGGACTGTACTGGACTGGACTGGACTGGATACAGGACTGAATACTGGACTGGATATATGGAGGAGCGAATGTAATTGAATAGATTCTTGTTAGCAGGTTGGCTTGGCTGCTGTTTGTTGTAAAATTTAATTTTGTTCAGTGACTTTTGACATATCTATAAACAATATATAATATATATTGATTTAGAGAGAGAGTTGACTGACAGACAGACAGTATCGGTGTGTGAGATGTGAGGGCTCGGGCAGGATGCTATTCGACCAGTATGCTGATATTCTGTGAGCTTTGTAATTATATTTTTCTATTTTTTTTTTTTGTTTTTTTGGCTTTTGGATTGAAATCGAATTACATATAAATCAAGATTGAGATTGATAGACAGAGCGATCGCAGGAGATTGATGTTGTTTGAGACAAATTGCGGGGGTTTGGCAAATAAGTATAATTATTAGAACTGATTGGTGTTGCTTGTTTAATATTCTCTACAATACAATTAGTTTGCTGGCACTCAAAGGGGGATTTTCATGTGTTTTTTTTTTGGGGGGTTTAACGAGATTATTACGTTTAGAGTACTTCTGGATAGTTGGATAGTTATGGTAGATAGAATTATATGTTTGTTGATGGATTTTGGAGAGAGAGAGAGATAGAGAGAGGTGGTCTAGTGTAGTTTGAACATACTTCTCCACACACGCTGCCAGCGAGCCCTCTTCAGAACACAACTTAGAGACACAGAGATTGAGCAGAGAGTGAAGAGACACAGAGAGGGAGAGTGCGAGAGTTGGAGAAACCGCACTTTTCTCACAAACTCACTCGCCTCGCCTCGCCTTGCCAGGCGTCTTGCCACACGCCTTGCCACACGCCTTGCCACACGCGCCTCGCCAAGAACCACATTTCTCTGAGGCGGAATACAAGGATTCCCTCAGAATCCCTCAGGATCAGGATCCCGATTCTCTGGGGGAGAACGGAGAGACTCTCAGCCGCTCTTAACCTGAGAGAAGAGAGTTCAAAAGAAACTAAAAACAAAACAAAAATATACATATTTTAAGTTATTTAAAGTTTGTTTCAAAAAATTCGTTAATTCGTTTAAAAATACAATCGTCGTCGTCGACTGCCTCTCGGCTGCCTGTGGCTGTAAAGTTTTTGTTAACAACATTAGTTCATCGGGGATCGGGGTCACCAATTGGACTTGAAAATAGATGAATCTCATGGAAACGACGATGGGTAAACGGTAATCGGTAATCGGTAAATGGTAATCGATAAACGGTAATCGGTTATAATCGGTAAATGGTAATCGGTAAATGGTAATCGTTAATCCGTAAATGGTAATCGGTTCTCGGTAAACGGTACTTGGTACTCGGTAGTTGGTAATCGTTCCTCGGTACTAGGTACTCGAGACTTGGTACTCGATACTCGTTAATCGGTTATCGGTAAATGGTAGTCGGTACTCGCTACTAGGTACTCGGTAATCGGTACTCGGTATCTATAATCGGTAATCGGTTATAATCGGTAAATGGTAGTCGGTACTCGCTACTAGGTACTCGGTAATCGGTACTCGGTATCTATAATCGGTAATCGGTAAATGGTATTCGGTTATAATCGGTAAATGATAGTCGGTAAATGGTAGTTGGTAATCGTTCCTCGGTTCTAGGTACTCGAGACTTGGTACTCGATACTCGTTAATCGGTTATCGGTAAATGGTAGTCGGTACTCGCTACTAGGTACTAGGTACTCGGTAATCGTTACTCGGTATCTATAATCGGTTATAATCGGTAAATGGTAGTCGGTAAATGGTAATTGGTAATCGTTCCTCGGTACTGGAAACTTGGTACTCGTTAATCGGTAAATGGTAATCGGTACTCGGTACTATATACTAGGTACTCGGTATCTATAATCGGTACTCGGTAATTGGTAATCGTTTCTCGGTACTAGGTACTGGAATTTTGGTACTCGGTACTCGTTAATCGGTAATCGGTAAATGGTAATCGGTACTCGATACTAGGTACTCGGTATCTATAATCGGTAATCGGTAAATGGTAATCGTTTGTAATCGGTAATCCGTAAACGGTAAATGTTAATCGGAAATCGTTCATCGGTAATCGGTAATCAGTAATCGATAATCGGTAATCGGTACCACAGATTGTGTTTAAGGGTTGGATTTGGGGTCAAAAAACGGATCACAAAACGGGTCGTAGGAGGTAGTGGGTCGTCTTCTCTAGACAGCATTGAGGGATTTCCAAGAAAAGAAAAGAGTACTTGGTAATCGATAATCGATAGTCGGTAAGTGGTAATCAGTAATCGGTTATCAGTAATCGCTTATCAGTAATCGGTTATCAGTAATCGTTAATCGGTACAACAGATTGAGATTAAGGTTTGGATTAGGTGGCAAAAAACAGATCACAAAACGGGTCAGTGGAGGTAGTGGATCGTCTTCTCTAGACAGCAATGGGGGGATTTCGAAGAAAACGATTCTTATAAGAAAGGACAATAAGGATAGAGACAATAAGGGAGAGGGCTCTCGGACGGAGTCGCAAAATAATAATTGGGTGTAATTGAAACGAGCAATGAGAATTGGATTATCAGAGGATATAGAGATTGAGAAATATATATGGAATTAACAGAGAAGTAGATAGTGACATGAACTGAAAATATATACGAGTACGAGTAGATTTATTTATATATATTAAAAAAGGCAAAACAGAAAGTTTGTGTAGACGCGCAATAACCAAAAAAGATAGTTGGGACTAGTCGGGGGGTCAGAGATCGGTTGAGATCGAGATAGATACAAAATTGTTTAGCTGGACTAATGTGGGATCAGTTAAAGAGTAGAGACAGAGCGAAATAGATAGCGCAGCAGTGACTAGTGACTAGTTACTGGCAATATAGAGTACACAACACTGTTACTGTTCACTGATCTTAAGAAGACGTTTAGCTTCGGTCCAGGCGGCTGGAAGACCTACCTCTTGTGTGGGCACTGCGTAGTTTCCTTGGATGGTGAAGGCCTGTCCATTGGCCAGGATAACAGGACCAGTGACTTGTGGCTTTGGTCGATATGGTATGGTAGCACCGCGCGGCGGAGACTGTTTTTTTTAGATAGACAAGTTTCAACTTAGTCAAGGTGATTAAATAGAAAATAGAGTAATGAATAACCCACCTCCAACATGACCAGGCATATCTGAAAGATGCACTGGGTGATCTGCTCAGCACTGCCGCTCAAGGTAACCGCTCGCTCTGTGGAGTTTGGCAGCATCTCACTGGCCACCTGAATCGAGCAGCCTGTGGTCTGGCGTATTTCCTTGATTTTAGAGCCACTCTTGCCTATCGTCCAGCACATGACAACCAATCAGTATAAATTTTGCATTAGTTTCAAGTTAGCTTCTTTTGTATTCAGTTCACTTACCAATTAACGATCCACATTGACTGGCGGGCACGATCAATCGAATGGGAATTTGAGTTTTGCCAACTTTGCCTACATCATTGAACTGCGAGCACCACTGAAACGGGTCAGAAGTTAGCAATGGAAGGTCTGTAACGTGTGTGTAAGACGATTGCCAGTTGAACGGCACACATACCTCTTCGAACTTCTTTGTAATGAGCGTGAATGCCGAGAAGATGGCATTGGTTGTACCCGAGACAGTCACAATACGTTCCGGGCACGATCCATCCGAAATGTTGATTTTGGCACCAGACTACGGAGGGATTTGAATAATTTGATGGATTTTCTAGAGCCAGATCCTAGAGTTAGGGTACTTACCTCTTCGCGAAATCTGTTGACAATTTCACCCTTTTTACCAATAATACTACCAACTTCCTGCAAAGAAACAGACAAGAAAGAAAAGTGCTTTAATAAGGGTTCGAAGTGAGTTTTAAAAGCATATTCCTGGAGGCTATTAAGAATATTCTGTGTTCTTCTGCTGTTTGCCATTGGCAACAACGACGATGTTCAAATTTGATTAAATACTAAGTGATGTTCCGGTGGAGAGAGACATGTGTGTATGTTACATATTTAATTGCCTCAAAAAGCAATTCACACTCCACCGTGGAGCCACCATGGAGCCACCGTGGTGGTGGCAACAACCAGAAAAACCAAAACCCGCACCCAGCCAGACGTTGCACGTAATGAAATTTGCGGCCAGCCCGTTTTACGCGTTTTAATTGATTGTAAATATCAGCCCTGCCACGGCCAGTAACTGAATTTTCAACAAGAAAGTACAGCCTGTCAGTGGACAAAGCGATGGACGAGTCGCTTGAAAACTTGGATAATGGAAAGTGACATTGAAACTGAAATATCAAACTCTTTTTTTGTGTACCCAACCACTCTATTAAGGAAGCCTTTTAAAGGGGTTTGATAAAGGATCACTTTTTGATAACATTATTTTTGGGAAAGCGCGGGAAAAAGTACAGGGGAGTACCGGGTCTCTTACTTATATAGTCGAAAAAGCTCTGATTTCTTCTTGTTTAAACACATTTTTTGAGTGCCCAACAATTTTATTAAGGAAGCCTCTTAAAGGGGATTTGTTAAAGGATCAGTTTCTATATCCTTTCTAGGGAAAAAGGCGGGAAGAAGTACAGGCGAGTACCGGGTTTCATATAGCCGAGAAACTCAACCAAAGACGTGATTTATATTTGTTTAAAATCATTTTTTGGTTTCCTAACAAGTTTATTAAGGAAGCCTCTTAAAGGGGTTTTGATAAAGGAACTGTTTTTGAATATACGTATCCTTTTTGTGGAAAAAAGCGGGAAGAGCAACAGAGAAGTACTGGGTGTCGTATAGTCGAAGTACTTGAGCTAAATCTGTGATTTCTTGTTCTGTTTAAAATTGTTTTTCTAAAAAAGTTTTTAGCTTGAGCTCTAATTTGTTGAAGAGATTTTAAAAAGCTTTATCAATTGTTAAATATTTTTATAACGCCCATATTTGTTTCTAAAATAAAACAGATAGAATGTTAGGTGTTATAATAATATCTTATATGAAGAACAGAAGGCTGCAAGAACAACAGAAAAGTACCGGGTGTCGTATAGTCGAAAAACTCAACCAAAGCTGATGTTTCAAAACGATTTTGAAGAAAATTGCAGGAAAACTTTATATTTAGGGGAGAGACTCCTTGAATTCCCTTGAAGCTCTACCTATAAAAAGTTGAAAATTTTAATTCACGCGTCTCTCGCTGTCGTTTATTGTACGGCTCGGATAGCAGGGATAGATCCGAGACAATCTATAAAAGCCATATTTTTTTTATAGGAAAAGTGATCAACTGTTAGGTGTTTTGATATCTCAACAGCAGATTTTTAAGTTTCCTTTTAATTCGCATAATATTAAGAAGTCTCGAAAGTCTAGACTATATCTGCAAGACAATCAATCAAGCCTATTTAATGAGGTCGATTTTCAGTACTTAAAATTTCTCAGATCTAAATCAGGCAGACAGACTATGGCTAGACTATAATACTTAATGCTGATAAAGAGCTGATAAATAGAAGCGAAAAGCTTTTATTGTGCAACATTTTCCCCAGAGCATTATTGCATTGAAATACATTTTCAAATACACGTTTGATACTCGCATTTAAAATATAGAATACACAGCAGCACTTGCATCCATTCAATTTGTTGGCCATAAACCATAGACCATAGAAGAACCTTCACAAATCCAAAGTGCTGCAATCCATTGTGAGACGGGCTACAAAGAGCACACACACCCAGAGACCAAAATCCAAGCCCAACTAATATATCTTGGCCCGGGCAGCTTGCCAGACAAAATGCAAACTGGGCGAAAACAATGTGCGAGCGAAAATCTGTATCTGTATCTGAATCGGAATCGGCAACGGAATCGGCAACGGATTCAGAATCTTTCCTCCCATGGCCCCCTGACATTATCTGAATTTTTATGCGCCGCTTGCATTTCTGGCCACTCTTCGACAGAATATTTATGCCCACGATGCCCGATTATTTCTTTTAGATATAATATATTTATTGTGGCAGAATGTCTGAGTAGATTGGCATAATTATTGGCGCAATTATCGTCTCAGATGCGTTTTTACAGCTGTCTGCACTCACAGACAAATTTATAGGACAAGTTTGATGGCCTCTTTGGCCTCACAAGACATCAATTGTATCTCAGTATCTGCGTATTTGTATCTGTAACTGGCATAGAGAGACTAAGCACTTTTGGGGGCCCGGGGCCCCTCATAACCATTCAGGTTGATGGCTGCTCATCAGCGCCTTGGCCTCATCATCATTAATAATGTGGCCTAAAAGCGGCTCGGCTCGGCATCCAGTCTTTCCATTCAATTATCTCGTTGTGATTGCGGGCTAGTTCCGTTTCAGAAGTTTACGCAATTTGCATAAATCGGATCTAAATACCATTTGGCCCGTATCCCACCTTCTATTATAGAACTCTCTGAATAGACCCATCTTTTGGGCGGGCATTTGGGGAGACTTGATTGCATTGATTTGGCGCGGCTGGCTTGCCCTTTTCGATTACCATTTTCCGTGCCCAGCCCAGCCATCAATTAAATTCCTGGAATTCTGCTGCAACAATGCTCGTGCAACAAACGCATTTGGCATTTTCAAATTTTCGAATTTTCGCATTTTCACAAATTTTCAAATGCGTGCGATTTTCGTTTGAAAGAATCGCTTTGCGGTCGAGCTGCCTGCCTGCCTGCCCTTTGTTGAACGTTTTTTTGGATTTCCTACGCAGTCTTGCAGCTTATTGAGCTCTCTACTTGGTACTTGGAGGAAAATATTTGGTTTAAAATTTGCTGCCACACGGGATGCCGTTTTTTGGAATGCAAGCTTTGTGTGGTTTAGGAATAAGTTTTGAATGTTGTTTTATATTGATTTTTACGGATTACTTATAACAATGTCATGAAAAAGCATTTGAAAAGTAAATTCTTTGTTTTTAAGTAAGTTTTTTAGGAAAGGAATACAGATCTAGATGGATCTATGGAATCCGCAACTCACCTCCCATTAAGTTACTTGAAAATAATACTTCTGTGGTTGAGGAATAAGTTTTCAATGTTGTTTTTATTGATTTTTACGGATTACTAATAACAATGCCATGAAAAAGCATTTGAAATGTAAATTCTTTGTTTTTAAGTAAGTTTTTTAGGAAAGGAATACAGATCTGGATGTGGATTTACAAAACCCTTCACTCAACTCCTAGAAAAGATCAACCTTTATGCATTTTCTCAAGCATTCTGTGGTTAGGTTAAGGAATAAGTTTTGAATATAGTTTTTTATTGATTTCTGGTTAGGGTTTTGATTTACGAATAAAAGAAATGTCATGAAAGAGCAAATACTTTGTTTTTAAGTGCGTTTTTTTTGAAAGGAATATAGACCTAGATGGACTCACCTACTATTACGTTATTTTAAAAAAATACTTCTGTGGTTAAGGTAAAAGTTTTGAATGTTGTTTTTTTTTATCGATATTTTGTTTTTATGGATAGAAACAATATCATAAAAGAGCATTAGAGGAATAAATACTTTGCTTTTGACTTAATTTTTATTCAAGGAATATAGATCTGGATTGAGATCTATTTAACACTCCACTAACCTCACATTAAGTTACTTAAAAAACACTACTGTGGTTAAGAAATAAGTTTTGGTTTTTGATTTTAATGGATTTTTGGTATCTTTATAGATAAAAACCAGGTCATTAAAGAGCCAATTAAAAGAGGAAATACTTGTTTTAAGATAGTTTATATTCAAGGAATATAGATCAACAAGTATATAGATCTATAAAACTTTCCACTCACCACTAACTCATCAAGTTACTTGAAAATACATTTTAAACTTTATGCATTTTGTCAAGCATTCTGCGGTTAAGGAATAAGTTTTGAAAGCTTTTTTTTTTTTGTATTGATTTTTAGTTTTTATTAATACTTTACTTTGTTTTTTGATTCTTATGCATGGAATAGATCTTATTTGAAAATAAATATCAACCAGTTAGTTTTTTTGAGGAAGTTTTTATTCAAGTAATAAAAATCTGGATAAAAGTTGAATGTTTTTAAAGTTTTGAATGCAGTTTGTATTAATTTTTTGTTTTATTAGATACAAAAAACGTCATGAAAGAGCAGATTCTAAGAGGAAATAGTTATTTTTTGAGTACGTTCTTATGAAAAAAATATCGATGATCTATTTAACCCGTCACTCCCATTCCATATCAAACTTCATGCATTTTGTGGTTAAGGAAAGAGTTTTTAATGTGGTTTTTATTTGGTTTTTATTTGGTTTTTTTGGTTTGGAATGTCACAAAAGATCTGATTCTATGGATCTACCTCCCAAACCTTCTTGCATATTTTTTTTTGTCAAATCTTCCCACGCGTAATTTGCAGTCAAGCGAATAATTTGTTGGCTTCCATTTGTCATAGAAGATGGAATACTCGTACTTGTAGTACTCGGACTGGTCGGAGGAGGAAGATTATGGCCATAACAATGGCCTTCAGAAGAGGCACACGCAAACAATAATAATAATAATAATAGCAAACGCATTAGAGTTCGGGGGTCCGAAGAATGGACAGCGCTAATTGTGGGGCAGCCACAGCCAGTTGGGGGCAAGAAAGCAGAAAAAAAAATAGTTTTTGATGTTAGTAGAGCAGAGACAGTAAAAAAAGTAGACAGAAAAGAGAAAAGACTGGCTCAGAAACAACAATCGGCAATCGGCGTTTGGCATTTGGCTTTGGCTTTGGCTCAGACAAAAAAAAAAAACATTTAAAAAACGCGATAAAAAAATCGTTTCATGTTTGTTCGCTTTTGCTGGGATTTTGTTTTTAATGTACGGCAGGCAGCGGTGGCGGTGGCGGTGTCGGCGTTGAAAATTGTACAAAAATAAATAATATACGAGGTACAGAGCCACTGACAGGCATTGCAAAACCGTGAGAACCATTTATGGGAGCTGCTGCAAAGGAAAAATGCAAGAAAAACTTGCAACAAATGTTGGAAAATGCAACGCAACCTAGGGTTGGGGGTTTAGTTGGAGCACATATGGTGTGTGTTGGGGCACACATGTTGCAGCTCCCCTTCCTCCCTTCTGCCCCAGGCCAGGCCATCCAATAAATCATACAACGCATTTGTCGCCCTGATTCCGATTTTTTTTTTTTTTTCGAGCCACCGCTGGTTGCTGTTCCTGGCAGGCGAATAAAAAAAAATTTACAATTAAATTATTTACCATTTACCAGGGCCAGATGCAGGACACACCACGCAGCAAGTGGCAAGTTTTTAATTTGATTAAATAACGAAAACAAGTCGCGAATGACAAATGTCTCCTGCAAAGAAATCCCAGAGATTTTGCAGCAGGATTGGGGTTATCCTTAGATGAGTAATTGGAATTGGAATCCATCTAATCAATTACATAACTAAACCCTGATTTCAGTAGCTTTTGGAAAAAATAGTTAATTAATATTGAACGAGTGACTGGGTGGGTGACTGGGTGCCTAGGTGCCTGGGAAATGTGGCAGACGATGATGAAAATTCGCATAGAGGTGCCTCCGACGTCGTGCAATTTCCCTAATTAAAAATGCATGATTCAAAAATAAAGAACAACTGCAACAAATATCTGTGTCTACAATTCTGGGCGAGAGAGCAACCCACATTTGGGTTTCTTTTCAATGCAATTTGCGACTGGCTGCCAAGAAAAAACATCGTCATGGCGAGGCAGAAAAACACAAAAATAGAAAAATAGAAAAATAGAAAAAGAAAACCTGTTTTTTACACAATAGCTTTGGTTTCTAGCCCTTCTGCTTGGCCTGGCCTGGCCTGGTCTGGCGTTTTCCAGTTTTTCCATAAATTAATTAACTGCATCACGACTTTTGAATGATTTTGACTCAGAACCCGACCCGGAGTCTCCACCGAGACCTGCCACAAACTGGAAAACTGCAAAACTGCAAAACTGGGAACTGGAAACTTCACAGTGCAGCTAATAAGCCAAGTTAATTAGACACAAAGCTAGAAAATATCACAAAAATACTTGGATAATAATGGAAATGGCCTTAGGTTTCCATTCTCATATTTTTTTGGGTTTCGTTGAGATTTTAGATACTTTTTGATTTTGATTTATGGTTTGAAATTAAAGATAAATTGTCCTAAAAAATATTTAAAACATGATAAAAACTTAAAAATAAAGAGCCCAAAAACGCTTTCTTTTAATTTAGCAACTTTTTTAAGAAAAACCTTTGAAGTTTTTTAAGTTTTCTAGAATCTATTTCTATTTTTGAATCTAAAATACTTTTTTTTTTGTTGGATAGATCATAGATCATAGATCATAAAGCGAATTTAATGAATAAAATAATTAAAATAAATAGATTATAATAAAAAAAAAAGATTGCACTAAACTCATATATATATATATACAATTTATGGTTTGAAATAAGCAATAAATAATGACATTGTATTTAAAAACACTTTAAAATAAAGATCATAAAAAAATTGTTCTTTTATTTAGACATATTTTTTAAGAGTTTCGTTTTTTTTTTAAGTAAAACTACTCAAGAGTTTTAGTTTTCAAGAGAATTCTTCAGAATTGCATTTATTTTTGGAGGTAAAGATACTTTTTTTTTGGGTAAATCATAGATAAATAATAAATCATAAATAAATAGATCATAATCAAAAAGATTCCAATAAAATTATGAATATACAATTTATGGTTTAAAATCAGAAATAAGTAATGGCATTGCATTTAAAAAACTATAAAATAAAGAGCTTTAAAAGATTGCTTTTTTATTGAGACATATTTTTTAAAGGTAAACCATTTAAGAGTTCAAGTTTTCAAGAGGATTCCCCAGAATTAATATTATTTTTAAAGGTAATTGTTTTGGGATATTATTTTGGGAAGATCATAACTCCAATTTAATAAATAAAAATATGATAATGAATAGAATATAAGAAAAAGATTGAATTAAAATCATGAATATCATATTTAAGATAAAATTTTTATACTAAAATTCTTCCATCTTAACCATATTTTTTTAATGAAACAATTGAAGAATTTAGGTTTTCTTCAGAATTTATACTTTTTTGGGAAGTAAAGATATTTTTTTTGGGTAGATTTTAACTCCAATTTATTGAATAAAAAACAATAATGAATAAATAATAAAATAAAGATTGAAATAAAATCACGAATTAACAATTTTTTTATTCAAATTCTTCAATCTTTACCGCAAATGAAATATTTCTATTATTTTAACGTATTCTTTCAAGTGAAACCATTGAAGAGTTTGAGAGTTCAAGAGGAATCTTCAGAATTGCAATTATTTTCAAAAGAAAAGAAATAGTTTTTATTGCAATAAAATCTTGAATCATTATTTTGAATTTTATTAGAATTCCTGCCTCCTAATTAGACCTCCCAAGCATAGAAATAAAAAAATTAAATCCCTCTTTGAAATAGAATTCCTCCTCAAGATACCATTTAATGCCAATTCAGTTGATAATATTTTCCGTTTATTTGCAGCTCGATTCCAGCTTCCCGCCGTTTTTCCAATTGATTTGCATTACGCTGGAAAATTTATTCACAAACCGCGGGGTTGTCAATGAGAATCGCATAAATCATGCTAATCTATAACTATCGATCAAAAGACCAGCCAGACATACAACAAACTGTCTTCTTGGGAATTTATTGCCGGAATCCTATAGAAAATGTGCAGAATTTACATTTACAATTTACACAATTTTTTGTTTTGCTTCGTATTTATATTTATTCAGATACATAGATAGATTGCGTAAAAGTCAAAAAGTGCGCAATTATTCATGAGATGTATGATCTACCTTCTACCTTCTTGCCACTTAATTCTGCGTTTCGGGGCTTTGTCTGTCTTGCCCACCGATTGCTGTTTTTTTTTCTATAAATTCTGCCATAAATTGTCGCGCGAGATGCACCTGCCGCTGCCTTTCAATTGCATTGCAGAATTATAAATAAAAATCATTCCCAACACAAAGCCAAACAAGCCAAATTTATAATTAAATCAGGCATCGATGCCTGGGCAAGCCTGGGCAAGATCAACCTGGCCAACTTGGTAAGAGGAGTCGTCTTAATGGCTTTAATGGCTGTTGACTCTGTTATTAAATAAATAAGCCAGCTATTTAGTGTCGGGCTTATCCCTATTAAAGTATCTATTAAAGTATCTATTAGATGCAAGACTATATTCAATATTATTTCACTTTTTTTAACAAATTAATCGACTGGTTTAACCCGTCCTGCCTCTGGCATTACCAAATATTTGCCAACAATATACGGATATTAAAAAAAAAACAACAAGTTGATGTGTTTTATATTTGTTATTTTATTGTTGTTTTTTTTTTATTACTTTTATCTGAGAGTCGTAATGATTGTTTAATAGCCAATGCCTCCTTTTTTTAATGGCTACTTGTTTATTTTATATTAATTTTTTCCTCTTCTTTAATTTACCTTTAAATATTAAATTCAACGCATTATAACGTGACGTGGCGCGTATTTAATTTTAATTTGCATACAAAATGCAAGCGTTAATTTTTAATTATTTTTTTTTTCTTTCATTGTTTTCCAGGCTTTGTCCAGGTCGGCTGGCTGCCACCCACCTCTTTATTGATTTTTTAAGCGAAAACAAAAAAAAAAAAGACTAAAAGTCTATAAATATTTAAGATGACAGAAAACCGAAACCCAATCGAGTGCATTAAAGCCTTCACATTTTAATCGATCCTTGCAAAGGAATTAATCCTGGATGGGGGAAAAGGACTAAGGCTTATATTTCAATGGAAAGAATTATATTTTATGGGAATTATTTATAGGGTTATATTATAGAATATTTAGATATAATATTGATATTAATCGTAACTCTTTAACAGCATTGCATTTTTTTTTACATTTTTTTTGGAATATTTTTGTGGCACAATATCAAAACCTGAATCACAAAATGTATCTGGTTCAAGCTTAGTATTTTTTCTTCAGATATATACTGATATAATACTGATATTAATCGTAACTCTTTAACAGTATTTTTTATCATAATTTCATATTTTTGGAATATTATTTTAGCAGAATTCCAAAACCAAATCAAAATTCTTCTGGTTCCAGCTTAATATTTCTTTCTATGTCTAGTATTTTATACTATTATATAGTATTATATAGTATTTCCAGTTATTCTTTTTCAAAAATAAGTCTTTTCTATATCAATCGAAAGAACTGGGAACTCAAAAGAAGGTTCAGAATGCCTTGAAAAGTGGTTGGACTTAATTTTTCTACTTGGTTTTTTTTTTTTGAATGGATTTTCAGATAGGTGACGAACGGACTTGTATCCAGGTAGGTGACAAACAGCACTCGGAGTTTTTCAAGCTAGGTCACGAACAGCCCTACGAATTGTTTTAGTGGACGTCTAGCTAGGTGATGAACAAAAACTCCGAGTTTCTTGCAGAAGCACACTTTTTTAATGGACATCCAGATAGGTGACGAACAGTACACTGAGTTATTTCAGCTAGGTGACAGGAAGCACTCTGAGTTATTCCAGCTAAGTGACGAAGAACTATTGCGTGACGAACAATAGCTCCGAGTGCCGTTCATCACCTAGCTGAAGCAACTTTGAGTGCGGTTCGTCACCTACCTGGAGCAACTCCGAGTGCTATTCGTCACCTTTCTGGACGTATACAAAAATTCTTTATTTCTTCAAGAAATGGTTTGTTTCTTCCAGAATTTTTTTGGTTTTTTAATTGAAAAAACGTCTGGTTTTCAAGGAATACTTAATAAAGCCAAACTTTTACTGAATTTCTTAAAAAATACATAGAAAATACTATAAAATAATATACATTTTTGAAACTTACCTTTCCTTGCATAATCAGCCTTATTGTGAGTGTCACAGATGGATCCTCCTGTTTGATGGACGCGCCCGCACTGCTGCTCGTATTATTGTCCTCCATGGTATCTATTTTGACGGCTTTTTTGGATATCTCTGATCGGATGAAAAAATGTATCTAGATCTGTATTTAGATCTAGAATCTCAGCAGTTTTTTTTGTCTTTTTGTTGTTGTTGTTTAATGGGTTCCCTCCCTTTTTTGTAGGTGGTTTCCTTTTTGTAAATATATATAAATCTTTTCTATATATCAATCATATACGATTGATACTTGCTTTACATATGTGTAGAGAGATTTTGGCTACTTTTTATGGTTTTTTTTTTTTCTATATTTTCTTTTAGATCAAAATTAAATTGGTGGTTTTTCTTTGCTAATCGCACTACGTTTTTGTTGGGCTTAAGCTCGCTGTGTCGCTGTCGTGTCCTTTTGCTCCGTATCCTTCCAAAATGCAATGAGAGTTTTTTTTTTAATGTT
Source organism: Drosophila vallismaia (assembly GCA_035047325.1). NCBI lineage: Eukaryota > Metazoa > Arthropoda > Insecta > Diptera > Drosophilidae > Drosophila > Drosophila vallismaia. The sequence goes on along the minus strand of JAWNPU010000055.1, from coordinate 22,422,229 downwards.
GAGCAAAAATACTGTTGCTTAAATATTTCCTTTATTTTTTGTAGCTCAAGCTGCAAGAAGAGACGAGAGATTGCGAAATTATTAATAAATCTTGAGAAATCTTGTCTATATTTTTTCTGCCAATAAATCATGAAATTAGCCAAATTATTTTTGCACACAAAATGCCAGCAATGCATTTAATCACATTCCCGGGCAGAGTTTGCGACTTCCGGCACTTTTCGGCGAAAAACAACGACAATGAGACCCCAAGACCCCAAGACCCCAAAGGAGGTCTCCTCAATCCGGCCGAGATATTTTCTGGCAAAAGCCACCACACAGAGAGTTGCCTGTCCTGTTTGTAAATTTTTGATATTTTGATATGAAATTCTTATTTCTTGAATCTGCGCCAAGTTTTTCCTCGTTTTTTTTTTCTTTACATTTTTGTCCAAAAACTCTGCAACGCATATGTACTTGTTTTTTTTTTTAAATATTATATTGATGTTCCCCGTCCTTTACCTCCCCCAGAGACATTTCTTACGCTTCAAATCACTTCATGTGCAATTTGGTACAGATTTTGTTCCCTGCTCGTCCTCCTCCGTGATGCTCCTCCTTCGTGGTGCTCCTCCTTGGATCTCTCCTCTCCGTTTGTGCATCGCAAATTCCCAGCATAACTTGATGTTTCCATAAACATGTGTACATTTATGTAACAACAACGTTGCCAACATCGGACAGAAGTCATTCCCGGGAGGGTGGATGGGTGGATGGATGGGGCAGCAAGTCCTCTAGAGGGTGGCAACCCTACCCTACCCTGCACAGTTGCTTATGAAATTATGCGCACTAATTCCAAATGTTACGGTGGCTCAGCCTCAACCAGAGACAGTCCAAAGAGACGGAGGAGGAGTAGAAGCTGGAGCCGGAGGTGCAACAGGAGCAGGAGCCGGAGTAGGAGCAGGAGCAGGAGCCGGAGGAGGAGCAGGAGATGGACCCAGAGCCAGAGCCAGAGGAGGGGCAGGAGGCAGACCCATAGCTGGAGGAAGAGACGGACCCAGAGCCGGAGGAGGACCCAGAGACGGAGGAGGAGCAGGAGACGGACCCAGAGCCGTAGGAGGAGCAGGAGACGGAGGAGGAGCAGGAGATGGACCCAGAGCCAGAGGAGGGGCAGAAGACAGACCCATAGCCGGAGAAAGAGACGGACCCATAGCCGGAGGAAGAGACGGACCCAGAGCCTGAGGAGGACCCAGAGCCAGAGGAGAAGCAGAAGTTGGAGACGAAAACAGACCAAATTCTGGGGCTTAGAATCTCCGCCAAAAATGCGCATAATTTCCCAGAGACCGTTGCACTTAACATTTGACAGGAAAACCGGCAAACCCGCAAAAAAGTCAAACAAACCGCAACAAAATAAAAATAAAATACCAGGTGCCACGGTGCCACGCCTAATTTGAATGCCCCGCCCCGCAAAAAACGGCCATTGGTCGAGAAATGGAGAAAAAACTAACTAGTTTTTAGTAATTAAAGTCAAAAATTGATGTACAAAAATAAGGATATTCCTTCTCCTTGTAAGAAGGAATATCCTTATTTTTGTACATCAATTTTCCTAATTTGTACATCAATATCCTAACAATATTCTCCTTAAAGATGTTCTTCAAATACAAAGGAAAGGATTCTTAAGCAAAGGATTCTATGAGTTTTATTCTAAAAAAGCAAAAACAGGAAATATTTTTAAAAACAAATTCCACTAAAAACTAAAATTTCATTTCTACTTTAAAAGATTTTTTCATCTTGATATTTTACAAATTCTAAAGCAAAAACAGTTTAATTTTAATAAAAAAATAAAACTTTTATGGCAAAAGGCATTTGATTTCAATAAAAAGACAAAATTTTATTCATAATCCATAAAAAAGAAGTATTTATATATTTATTTTTGTGTTTTTATTTAATTTTAAAATCATTCTTTCCATTTCCAAGTAAGAATCAATAAAAAATTTTATTAAGAAACGGATTATCCTGTTTTGGTCTTCCAATTCCAACTAATTAATTTATTGGTAATATTTCTTAATTAAATTTAGAGATATATTCTATTAGTTCTACTTTAAAAAACAAACATAAATAAGTAACAATTTTCCTTTCAGTAACTTTTACTTTAAATGATTTTTTTTTCTTTGATTTTTAATGATTCTTGTGATTCAAGTACGAAATAATTTATTCTTTTATGTCTATTTCGATATTCCTCAAAAAGAAATAATAGAAATAATAATAGAATCTGTTATTATTTCTACTCGTATTTTCTACTCCTAACAAATTCCAACTAAAAACTTTCTATTATTATTGATTCTTTTCTGATTTTGACTGAGTTTGACTTTTACATAAATAAGATTTAAATAATTTATTTTTGTATTTTTATTTCATTTGAAAATTAAAAATATCCTTTAATGTCTTTTCATTTCCATGATTATTGCTCTGTCTTAATTCTTTTCTCTGTTAATACTTTTCTCTAATATCTTTTCTCTAAATTACTAAAACTTTTTATTAAGTTTATTAAGATTATCTTTTTCTGTTAGGTCGATTTCGAGTAATTAATTTATTAATTCCTACAACAATAATTCCTAATTACGTTTTCCCAAACAAAAAGTTTTATCTTAAAAAAAAAAACCAGACTCATAATTACCAAAATTTCTTGAGAAATGACAGAAAACTCAACACAACTTCTTTCCAATTCGAAAATATTTAAAAACTTTACAAAATAAACATATTTTTAACCCGAAACATATTTTGAAACCCAAAAATATGTCCTTTCAAAATCCTTTTTCCTTCATTCACCCAACATTGATATTCCTTTCAAAACATAATCCTGGTAGCCATGGTAACCAACTCTGTCTCGTCCTGTCCTGGTCCTGGTCCTGGTCCGACGTGGTGTCGACCCGCATGGCAATATGTAAATGGCACCCACAGGTATGGCCAGGGTGGGGGTTCGGTTCCCCAGCCACGTTAATACCTCGAGACTTGGCAGAGGAAACCCACCCACCCGCTGGGGAAGTCCTATGGTGGCACGCCAAGGGGATTCCCCAGCTAAGGAGTGGAAGAAAGAGCCTTTGGCAGGAGGAAGCTCCTGTCCGAGCCAAGTAAGTTCTGCATTCTTTCTGCGTTTTCTCTGGGAAGAAAATAAAGATGTCGGCGCTCCTTTATCTTCATCCTGGCACATCCTGGCATTTACTCAACACCAAACTCCCAACCCCTTTTCTAGTTTTTAATGACTTTTTTTTCTTCAAGAAGATACAGGATTGTGTGGCATAACTAGTTTTCTTTTAATTAACTCGACATATACTCGTAAAATGCCAATGTCTGTAATGCAACAACAGAAACCAGTTTGCTTTCTAATTTTGCGGGAAAAGATTTCTAATTTCCTGAAAGACAAAAGCAAACCCAGCCACAAATCTTTCACGAAATTCTGAAATATATTTCTCTTATTGTTTCGAGAAGGAAACTTTATCAAAGTTGCCACAAATGGCAGTAACCCTGACCCTGCCAGGCGACTATTCTCTTTTAATCAACAATTTATCCTAGTTTTCAGTTTCCAGGATGTGCCAGTTATAGGTTTTAATAAAAAAAAAAAAAAAAAAATAAGGAATATTTATGAATTTCTTTTCTCTCAATTCAATTTTTTTTTTAGCTTTCTCCATATATGAGTTTTCAAATGAAAGAAAAACAAGACACAATAAAAGCTAAATGCTGAACGTGCCTCATGTGCCTCACATGCCTCGAAAAGTGTTGTCATGCTGCAGGAAAAGCGACTTTGTTGACGCCGTTGACGTCTCGGGAAGTTTTTCGTTTCATTTCGTTTCGTTTATGGCAGCTTTGGGGAAGGGAGCTCCAGGTCCAGGTCCAGGTTCAGGGAGTAGGTCTGGGTTTTGGAAACAAACATCAACGACAGACAAAAGAGGCTGGGTTTGGGTTGGGTTGGGCTTTCACCCTGCCCTGGTCCCAGCTCCCATCTCCCATCTCCCATTTCCCCTGTCAGGTTGTCATCGTCGTTGTCGTCGTTGTCGTTGTTTGTGGCAAAGGCAACCGCATTGGCAGCATCATCGTAATCATCTTCATCATCATTTTCCTCATCTTTGCCACACATTTTCGTTACTCTCTCTCTGGCTCACCTAGCTCACCTAGCTCACCTAGCTCACCTGGCTCACCTGAATCTCCGCCAGGACATATCCTGGGCAGGCCATCAGAGTGTGCTTAAAGCACTCCTTGATGTAGAATTAATTTTTAAAATTAATTATGCACAGGTTCAGGTGTTCTACACAGCGAAAAAAAACTCTCTCTCTCTCTCTGCATCAAAGGAAGCATTTGCCATTTCTGACTAATTATTCCACAGTGTAGAAGAACAGGACAAGGGAGGTCCTTGTAAATGTGAAATAGCCCCTGGGCCTGTGGCGGCAAAGTGAAAACTCATTAAATTGCATAATTATGTGTACACACACAGGACTTTTGTTGTCCTTTTGCAATAATATTTAATATTAATAACAAGGAATGCTCGAAAATTTTGGTCAAGCCTTTCGCCAGGCTTGTAGAGTCCTGTAGAGTCCTTTAGAAGGTCATCAGAAGTTTGATTTATGATGCGGTTTATGCCCCAAAAACAAGGACTAGGACCAGGACCAATCAAATTTTGTGGCAACCTTTGTTGCAGAAAATATTTAATTACTTACCGAGCGAGGGGAGTACTGAAAATTATAGCCTACTTACGAGGGCGGCTATTAATATTTGTGTCAAAGTCAAAATTAGGTAAAAGGCAATTAAACGCACATGTCACGCATCCTTGCAGCATCCTTTCCCACAAAATCGATAACACATCGATAGCAACAAAGGGGGGAGAGGAATCCACGCCCCAAAAACACACCATTAGGGTGGGCTTTATTATATAATATACCAACTCTGTATAGTTTTTCTATTCCAGCATGAAATTGTAGTCCTTCGATGTGATATTCTTTGAGTCCTGCCATGATAAAGCAATTATTGGCCATCAACGGAGAACAAGGACGAGACACAGCATCCTCTCGAGCGAGGGGAAGTTCCTTTGATTGTCACGTGGGAGCTACTAGAGGAAATCCCCCAATTTAATTTCCAATTACTTTGGCTTATTCCCAGTCAAGCTTTTCCCTTCATTCTAGGCAGGACGAGGCAGGACGAGGCAGGACGAAGGCTTTTAGGCATTTGCATACATTTTCGAAAGGACAAAACCCATGTCATTCAACTTTAATGACTTCTCTGAAACTTCGGGATTAATAAACAAATCTGAGCGAGTAAATTATGAATTTTGATCTAATTTTGATTTGATTACAAAAGAGAGAAGAGGAGAGAGTCCTTGCTGACCCAGTCATCAGTTTTTTTTAGGAAAAAAAAAAAGTCTAATTAAATGTTACTTCAGGACTGGCTGACATCCGCTTCTGGCTGTGTCACATATATCACATCCTTTGACAAAACACATGTCCACATCAGGATCATCATCAGGCAGGACGATGAAGGACTCGAATGACAACGGGGAAAATAAATGAAGAAAAAGATGGAAAGGACAAAACCTGTGCCAACAATTTTTGTCACTCCCGTTTGTTGTCATTGTTGTTGGTTTGCAATTGTCTCTGCTGTGTGTCCTTTTTATGTTTGTGGCTCTGACATAATCCTTAATCCTTCTACTTTATTGTGCATTTGCATTTCGAGCTCATTCTGCCATTCCCCCTTTGTTGTGGCTGTGTGTCCTGTGACTCCTTGAGCCTGCCCCACGCATAGTGTCAGCAAAAAGTTCGAAAACAGTCTGTGTCCTCCGAGTCCTGATAATAACTTTAATAATCCGAAATTTTTTTCGAAACTATTTTGGAAATAAAAAGCTTGCAACATCCCATGCCACACACCATCTCGACCCTAACGCGGTCAATCACACCATTCCGGCTTGTCGCATGCGAAAGGCACTAAGTATCTGCCAGATACATTTTCTTTTGGCTGCAGATTTACGCTCGGCACCCTGCACTAATTACAAATTGCAGCATGTTGTAGCTGCCCCATCTCTAGATGGTTAGTTGCAACGAATTCTCGCGTCTCATAAATTAAGTAGGCCACCCATAGACGAGAGACTCTGCGGGATAGGTCCAAGATGGATCCAAGGCGCAAAAGACGACCGACGACGACGTAAACGGGGCGAAACATTACAAATGTTGCCACGCATACACCTGTGTGTGGCATGCATGCATGTGCACCTGTCTTGAGACGTCGTCATCGTCTGCTTGAAGAAATCTTATTAAAAAACAAGAAGAGGAAACCTAGATGAGAAAAAAAAAAAAACAAACTGAAAACTGAGTGAAAATACGGAGGCGCCCAGGCCAGGCCATGTTTGTTTCTATCTTTGTTGGACGACTGGCTGCCTCGTGTTGTTGCACTAGCGGAAGGCACCGTTGCAAGTCGCATAAATTACACCCCGACCGCCCCCCGCCCCCCGCCCCTTTTTTTTGCACCTCGACTCTCCAGGGGGCATTCGCCTTTTTAGCACCCAAAGATGATTATGGCAAAGCCTGAAATGCGATTGCCGTGGCATCATCATCATCATTATCATCCATCTCCATCATCGTCAACGCATCGTCAGAGCTCAGAAATCAAAGAAAAAGTTTAGAAAAGTTCAAAAAAAAAGAAAAATCTGGAATCTGGGAGAAGTCTAATGGAAGTCTAATGGAAGTCTAAACCCAAAAGTTTGAATCCATTCGAAGACAACTCTAAGCTGTAGCCTTTTTGGGGTCTTAGATTTAAGAAAAAATCATAGTTTTTGTGTTTAGAAATTACTTTTAATACCAATTTAGATTCTATATTAATCCTAATAGAAAAATCCTCAAATATTTCTGCTCCTTTTGGACAAAAAACTTCAAAAAAATGAGAATCTGGATGATGTCTAAGGGGTTTCCAGAGTGAAACCACTCGAAGCCATTGTACCCTGTGCCCTTTTCTGTGTTTTCCTGATTTAAGACAAATTTAATATTTTTTGTGTTTATAAATTAGTTTTAAAACCTAATTAGATTCTATATTAAACCCTATCCAAAAATTCCTTCAAAAAACTTAAAAAAATTAGAATCTGGACGATGTCTAACGCATTTTAAGATTGAAACCCCTTCGAAGACGCTCTACCCTGTACACTTTTCTGAGTTCTGGTTTCTTTTCTGGAGAAATGTAATCGTTTTTGTGTTTAAAATGAACTAATAATGCCAATCCAGATCCTATATTGATTCCTATCCAAAAATTCCTTCAAAAAACTTAAAAAAAGAGAATCTGGATGATGTCTAACGCATTTTACGAGTGAAACCCCTTCGAAGACACTCTACCCTGTAGACTTTTCTGAGTTCAGGGTTCTTTTCTGGAGTAATGTAATCGTTTTTGTGTTTAAAATGAACTAATAATGCCAATCCAGATCCTATATTGATTCCTATCCAAAAACTCCTTTAAAAAACGTCATAAAACTTAAAAAAAAGAGAATCTGGATGATGTCTAAGGGGTTTCTAAGGGGTACCCTGTGCCCTTTTCTTTGTTTTCCTGATTTAAGAGAAATTTAACAGTTTTTGTGTTTATAAATTAGTTTTAAACCTTAATTAGATTCTATATTAAACCCTATCCAAAAATCCATTCAAAAAACTTAAAAAAAATTAGAATCTGGATGATGTCTAACGCATTTTAGGAGTGAAACCCCTTCAAAGACACTCTACCCTGTAGACTTTTCTGAGTTCTAGGTTCTTTTCTGGAGATATGTAATCGTTTTTGTGTTTAAAATGAACTAATAATGACAATCCAGATCCTATATTGATTCCTATCCAAAAATTCCTTCAAAAAACGTCATAAAACTTAAAAAAAAGCGAATCTGAATGATGTCTAACGCATTTTAAGATTGAAACCCCTTCGAAGACGCTCTACTCTCCAACCTTTTCTGTGTTTCAAAAATATTTAATAGTTTTTTCGTTTAAAATCGACTCCTACGACACCAATATCAATCCTACTTGCACAATCATTGATTGAAACCCTTCCAGAAATCAGAGAGAGACCCCGAACCACAAAATCAATTCAAAGTTACCGGAAACCCACGCCTCAGGCGTGGCACAAGCCTTGACAAGCCATTAATTAGCTAATTTTGATGTAACTGGCCGATCTAGTTGTCGTGGCGCTAATTAGAGGCAGGATAACAATGTCCTGGATAGCCTGCAGTAGAATCTACAGGACCTGCAAGGCTGGACTATGATTCCCGAGGGAAAATATCATCAAGACAGGGCGTGGTTGCAACGTTTTTTTTTTTCGTTTCGACTGACACGGGACAGATAGAGAACGAAAGCTTTTCATTCTCGGCTTCGGCTTTTATGCAACAATGCACTTTGAAAAGTATCTGGGCAGCAGCAGCAGCAGCAGCACAGGTTAGGTTCTCTTGCCACTCGTAGGGTTTCGCAACAGCAACAGAAAGCCAGTCGAAAGCCAGTCAGCATATGAAAATCGCTTTAAAAGGCATTAAAATTCATTTAGGTTGCCATCCGTGCCCCAATACCCGCCGGGTAGGAGGGACGCTGCCACACTGCCACATCGATATTGAAATTTATGCTACAGATTTAACTAATAATGCAGTTAAATCCTGTCAGACCAGACCAGACCAGACCAGACTTGGAAGCGGAGCCGGAGCTGTAAGTAAAGCAATCACACGCTTCATAAGCTGAGGCTGAGGCAGACGCGACTTTGTGTGCCCCAAAGAAGAAGAAAAGTTAGCCCCGGGTGTGGGGCAAGGATGTGGCATCCACATCGCCGTGGCGTGGGGTGGGGTGGCACAACAAACACAATTGAATAAGCGAGGCAATCAATCAAAATACAAAATCTATTAAGGAAAAGGAAGACGAAGACATTTGCCCTGAAGGAAGCAGAAACAGTGGGATTAAATCGGGGATATATCGGGGATATATATCCGATATCCGATATATATCGAATATTTTGAATAAAAAAAAACAATTCTTCTTGATTCTCCTCAATTCTTCTCATTTCTTTTTTATTCTCCTCAATTCTTTATCAAAACTAATTCAATTTTTGGACTAATCTTTCACACTTTTAAGGGACTAATTGGGAAATATCGGATATATCCGATATATATCGAATATTTCCAATAAAAAACTTGATTCTCCTCAATTCTTAATCAAAACTAATTCAATTTTTTAATAATTTTTGACACTTTTAAGGGACTAATCGGGAAATATCGGATATATCCGATATATATCGAATATTTCCAATAAAAAACTTGATTCTCCTCAATTCTAAATCAAAACTAATTCAATTTTTTAATAATTTTTGACACTTTTTAAGGACTAATCGGGAAATATCGGATATATCCGATATATATCGAATGTTTTGAATAAAAATATCAATTCTTCGCAATTCTTAATCAAAACTAATTCAATTTGAAATCCTTTTTGGATTAATCTTTCACACTTTTAAAGTTTTAATCTTCCCAAATCATGTTCCTTTCGCTCCTTTTGCTCCCAATCTTGGTCCTTCGACAGTCGCTTCCAATTAGGAATAAAATCTTTTCTCAGAAATCTTTTCCCTTCAATTCTGATCGAAAGTCGAAGCTAATTTAAAAACGCTGCAGTGCCAAGGGTAAATGACATAAATTAATAATTTCATCGCTTTTGTCGCTACGATAGAGGAGTGCTACGATAGGGAGTCCTTTTCGAGTCTGAAACAAAGTGCTTTCCATTTTAATTTATTAATTTAATGATGGTCCAGGAACAGGACCAGGTCGGGGAGGGGGGCAACAAAATTGCCTTGGCAAAGCAAATTTTGAATTTTTAATTCAATAAAGCGACAAAATGTTTGCCGGCCCTCCGCGCCAGCCAGGAGCAAGGATATTTAGCGCGACAGTCGCTGAGGCTATAAAATTGAAGGCAGCCTCAAAAAAGTTTCCTCCCTCCATCCCGGCGCTATTTTTAGAGACAAAATATGGCCAGTACATTACACTTTTCCGCCAGGAGTAGGGGGAGTCCTTCCTTGAGGGCACTGGGAAAGCGGCAAGTCATAATGCTTATTGGATTTCATTTGGCCAAAAAATATAATTATGGCTTAGGAAATAAATACACAAAAAAAAAGAGTCTCTCGGTGGAAAAGGAAACGATAAAAAGAATTTCAATTAAAGAGCCAGCCAGGATTTATACCAAGGAGTCGAATAAGGATTCTTTTTGAGAGTAGAAGGAGGTTCTCAGTAAATAAATGTTTAAAAATTGTATTAAAAGAAAGGAAAACAGGAACAGGAGCAGGAACATAAATAACAAATTGTGTTTTAATAAAGACCATTCTTAGTTCTTTCCTGGCAGGACCCTTTTGTTGGATTTCCTTTCTTAGATTTTTTTTCCTTTCTTGAAAGAAAGCTTCAAGCTTGAAGTTTTTGTTTCTTAATGAAACTTTCACCAAATCGCTTAAGGAAATGCCTGAAAAATGCTTTTGTTCAATGTTTACATTCCTTTTTTTTTGGATTCTATAAAGAAACATCCTTAAGGACTCGTCAAATATCTATGATTAATGAAGAACAGAAGTTGAAGCGAATTTAAAACACTCCAGGATTCAAGGATCCAAACATATTTCCATAGAATTTTCACAAAACAGAAAAATAAATGCCACAAAAAGCGGCAACCCGCAGCCAGCAGGGCCAGTTATGCAAAAAAAAAAATCGCTTTTTGAGATAATTGCCAGACAAAAAAACAAAAAAAAAATGCTGGTAATGTGTGTGGAAAGCTGAAAGCTGAAGTGGCAAGCGGCCAGTGCAGTTTTTGGGGCATGCCACTAGCCTAGCCACTCCTCTCTATAAAGTCTAAACTTTAAACCAGAATAAATTCTTTAATTCCGAAATAATTCCGAATAATTGTTCATGAGAGATGGATACCGGGAACTGAAGCTTGCCACACAAGGGGGCACATAGCCATTTAGTGCATATTTAGTACAAAGCCAGGCCAGGGGGAAGAAAGCAAAAACACAAAGCAAACCCGACTAGACAACATACCTGCAACAAAAAGCAACCCAAAACCCGCCACAACTGGTTGCAAGAAAAACATGCATCAACGACTAAGAAAAAGAAGCCAAAGCTGCAGCATAAAATGCATAGAAAAGAGGAGGCAGAAAATGGCCAAACATGTTCTATGAATAAAAGAGGGGCACGAACATGGGGCATGAACGAGGGGCATGAACAAGGGGCAGCCGGAGCAGGTTGGCCAGGAAAAACTTGGCGTGCCTGTTTGCCATCAGCAGGTTTTTCTTTATCCTCCGTTTTTTTTTCATTGCCACACGGAGTCAGCAGACGTCGAGAGGTGGAAGTTGCAAACGTGTTTTCCTGCTTCAACTTGAATTGCAATCTTAACCTGGCCAAAAGCAGCCAAGATATCCGCCTCGGCTTGACCGCTGTCGGTCATTCATGCAACTTTTGAGTTGTGGGTTATCCTTCAGGAAGATCCTTCAAGGGTATTATGAACTTGCAACATACACACATCAATTAGAAGCTGGAAATCTGCCACCGGAATCCTGGAACACCAAACTGCGGTTGGGAAACTTTTAAGGACGAATTCCTGCAACTATGTCGAGGATAATTTTCAGGAAATTCGATATAATGAACTTTTAATCAAGCAATCAAGCTTCCACTTTCCAGTTCTTTTTTCTTGCAGTGCAGTGTATCTTCTCCGATGCATGCCAGGAATGAAAACTTTAAGAATTTAATTATAGTCATAGCTATCTCTCTTACTCCGGGTCTATCTTGCATTTTTGCTATCTCGTTCACATCTTCATTTTCGCTTCGAGGGAGGATGAAATAAAAATTAAAATCATCAGTAGAGAGCGTAAAGTCTAGGAAGGAGCAGAGCCCCAACCTCTCTTTAACCATCGGGATCCCTCCGTTGGGGCCCTACAGTTAGGTCCCAACTCTCTTACTCTCTCGTGTCTGCCTATATCTGGCTCTCCATCTCTGCCGCTGCCGCTGCCGCTGGGTTCTGCTTCTGCTTCTGCTTCTACTTCTGTCGCGGCTGCTGTCGGGTTTAATGAACGGAAATCTCTTGCAAATATTCAATTGCTATACAACTCTGCATCGCAGACAATCGCAAATATATACACAGATATGCACATTTCTGCATGTATGTACATGTAATTCTGTATATATTTGTATACTCGCACATATGTACAGTGGAAGTCAACAGTAGAAAGCGGAGTGCACTGTGGAGCTGGGTTCCGCGTTGAAGTTGATAAAAAAAAGAGGAGTATTTTTTTATTGATAATAATTCGAAGTCAGAGATGGAGGGGGGCAGGCAAGAGGGTCTTCCTGGCAAAGAACCAGATTAACCCAAAATCCATTTCTAGGATTCCATCCCAACTCCCACCCCACCCACAGTCCTGCTCTCCTTCTTTCGCACACATTTGCAATATTAATAATCTGCTTGCCATTGAAAGCCATACAAGGCGCGACTTGGCCGTACGTGTCAACATTCGACGCCGACTGCAGCAGCGGCAGCGGTGGCAGCGACTGAATGCGCGACGGCGCATATAAATTTTGTGTTCTTTTTTGGAGTGGTCTAGGAACTTTTGCGCCGTTGCGAGTGGCATGCAACCGAACAGCAACAACAGCAACAAAACTCATTTGGCAGGCACTGGAGTTGCCGGGGGGCGGGGAGGAGTTGGGGCTGCTTACAGAGGAGCACCCATCGGCACAGTGGATGCCATCGCCATCGCCATAAACAATCCGGTGTGGGAAACTTTTGTGGTCAAAACAAAGTAATCCCCAATTGCAGTGAAATTTTTTCTATTTCAAAAAAAATTGTGTCAAGTCACGTCGTAAGAAAGAAACTTGATGAACGGATCTAATAAGATCATAATTTATTGTTCTGTTATGATGGGAAAACGAAAAATAAAAGCTCGAGAGTTTACAGATTTGTTGATAAACAATGAAAAAAAAATAAAATAAATGCCTTAAAAGGGAAAAATTAGCTACAAACTATAGGAAGTTTATTTTTAAAAATACTTTTTATTTATTATTTGCACTGAATTCGACCTAAATTGGGTTGGGAAACGCCCTAAAATATTTAAAAAAAAAATTCCGAGCTAAGCAATAAAATTTACTTCAAATGAAAAAACCCCTTCCGACTTATTTTTCTTTGAGTTTTTTTTTACCCGCCCCACTGTAACCACAAAAATGCCTAGGCATCTTCTTCTGTCTAGTGCCAGGAATACCGGGCGGCCTGCCTTCCCATTGGCCTTTGTTTGCTCCCCCTATCCCCAACCCCCTACCACCCCTTGGATCCTGGTTGCCCCTTTTACAGCGCTCTCCTACCTCCTGGCGGCTTCGGTGGCGTCGAGTGCACAACAAATATTGTCGCCGGCTAGGTCGGGAAATCAACGCACTAAGCTCGCTGCTGCACTCGTCCCGACCCCCTTCCCAGTGTTCTTAGAGCACCCCTCCTAACCCCCCCTAAGGCATTCCCTTTTCTCTCGTTTTTTTTTTTTGCAAATGCCGGCGGGGACAAAGCAAATAGTAAACAAAAATAGTTGGCAGGGCAAAGTAAAAATGCAATAAAAACAAAAAGCAGAAGGCAGAAAGCAGAAAAAAAAACAAAGTAAAATGCGAGCCAAAGTAAAGCAAAACGCATGGGCAAGTGAATAAAAATAGAATTTTAAATAAAATGCGAAACAGCTTTATCGCTCCCATTCATGGCCCTCCTCTCTACACGTCCCTCTCCCACTATTTTAGTATTTTTTTTTTACATGAGTCTTTTTTTTTTGCATTTCGATTCTTTTGGAGTTGAATTAAAGCTGCAAATTAAATGCAGCAGCCAGACAAAGCTCACTGAATAACTTAAGAGCAGGGACCCGGCGATATTTTCGAACCTCCTCCCATAGATCTATAAATATAAATGTAAAAAAAAAAGTGCACCTTCATATGTATGGAGTTTATCAACTGATTAAATGATAGAATAAACCGGCAAGCGAAATAGCAACACCGACTAGGCGCTAGTTCCATAAATTGATAAGCAATCGGGGCTGGGGGAGATTAATCAGACATCAGAAAGTGGAATACAACTGCGATAAATGTTTGGTAATAGTTTCCCCCAAGAAATCTAGACTGGCCAACAAAAAAATGTTAAATCAAAAAAAAAATATCTTTAAGGTTAGAATAAAATTCTTTAATAAGCAGTGTTGTAAAACGATAAAAAAAAAACACATACAACGGTATTGTATTTTCAAATGTCATATCGGAAATAGTTTTCCCCAAGAGATTTAAACTATGCAACAAGGAAAAAGAAACAGATTCCCTGAATTAATCTATTTCTATAAAATTTTAAATAAAAAAAAAGATTTATAAAGTATAAATAAAATTGTTGTCAGTGTTGTAAAACGATAAAAAAAAACACATTCCTAACCACAACATATCCGCTTTATTATAACGGTACTCTATTTTCAAAGGTCATATCGGATGACCTTGAGGAGAGATTTCCTCGTCCCCAGTTCACAGTGCAAGCGATCGCCCTTTACTGTATTCTACATTTTTACCATGACAAAAAAATGCAAATTTATTCGAAGGCAACAAAAAAAAGACAGATTAACAAATTAAAAATAAAATTAAAATGCAGTAAAGCCAAAGGCAACAACAAGAATCAAGAAAAATCAAGAAAAAGCAGACTCAGGCGAACGCGGGCAATGAACGCTTGATATACGCAAAAAAAAAAATAAGAAAAGAAAAGAAAAAGTCGAGAAAATACAAGACGAAGACGGCAAACGGAACACTCAGTCTCGCACACACTCTCGTGAAGAGTTGCATACGGGGTGGTAAGAAGAAGAGAAGTTAAACATCTGATTGAGTTTGCGATAGAAAAACAACAACAACAATAACGACAGCAGGAACAACAAAAGCTACTAAGAAAGAGTGGGGGCGATGAAGGAGAATGAACTTTTTCATAGCTTTGCTTGTCTTGCACATTTGAAATGCACATAATTTACTTTTTAGCAGAGAATCGATCGGGAAGAGATTCGCGGCGGGGGGAAGTGCCAATGGTACACATGGCGTATGAGTAATATTTTGATAGAGTATAAAGGACGGGGGAAGTAGAGAGGGAAAAACTGGTTTGCAAAGTTCAGTTGCGGAAAATATCACAGTTCAGGCGATGCAAGGTCTCTGGGTTGCACTATTTTCGTAGCTATCCAATTACCGTGTCACACAGATGCAACAACAATGCCGACGACACGTAAACAGAGCCCTTAAGGGGGGGGGAGATACAATTAGACCGAACTAAAACATTTATTTTTTTCTTGTTAATTTCCGATAAAAAAATGAAGTTATATAAAATATATAACAAAAAATAAAATATTTTTTTAATTTAAGATTAAGATTTAAGATTTTAAGAAAATTAAAACTTTGATATGAAAAAAAATTGTTAATTTCTTTAATTTTATTTGCCATTCTAATGGTGTCTCCCCCTTTAACTAATGCACATTGGACTCGCACACAGTTACATATTTAGTCACTGCATTTCCCTGTCTCTTTCCCTTGGCATTTCTCCTTCTCCTTCTCTTTCTCTGTTTTTGTGTTTTTGTTTTGTTGCTTTTTTGCCAAAGTCAAACTATCAATTTCAATTATGTGCACAAACGAGACAACAATGCAATCGCAAATAGATACTCGATACTGGCAGATACATCTACTTGCTCAAATATAGCAGCAACAACAACAACAACAACAACAACAGCAGACAATTAGCCAGAAGTCAGCAGAGCACAAAGCATTAAGCTCGCAACTAAATCCGTGAGAGAGAGAGAGCGGGAGGGAGAAAGAAGGCCCAGCAGCGGCTTAGAGAGTGGGATGGCGAGAGTTGGCCCGGACTCGTGTGCCAATTTGGGAAAACGAGATGCGGATAGCGGATACCCGGATAAACGTAACGACGAGGGCTTGACCCAAGCTAAGCCGGGTCAGGAAAAAGGAAAAGCCTAAAGGAAGCCGAAAAACTATCTTGGAAATGTATCTTTTTTTTTTGCAATATTTTATTTGAGTTTATTTTGAAAATTACTCGAACTTTAAATAAAACAATTTATGGTTTTCTTTATTGCAGATACAATAGGGAGTACGAAAAGTATCTGCCAGAACATTGCCCTTTGTACCTTTGAGATTTTTCTCTTGAATATTGAAAACAAGCTCAGCAAGCAGCGACAAGGAAACCCCTGGCAGAGAAGCTACCCCCGGATAGGTAACAACAATTACGCTTCAATGCATCTATAAGATACCATATCGTGTATCTACCGAGTGCATGTACCGCCTGTGGGCGAAGCTTTTGTGTGTTTTCTGTGTTCTGGGTTCTGGTTTCTCTCCCTCATATTTAGATGGCTTTTGCTTGTAGCAGAAAAAGTGCGAACACGATGCTGCACGAAATGCAGTTGTATCTGTGTGGCAAGTATCTGCAGCAGCCGGATGAAGCACACAGATGCGTCACAGAATGTTGCAACTTTACGCAGATAAGATAAGAACGTCTGACACTTCCCCCACCGCCATCCTCTCGGCTGTCTGAAAAACATTGACAACTTTTCTATTAACGGTCCGGTCCGGTCCGCACGACGAATGCAGAAAGTATCTCGCAGTACGTTTTGTATCTGCACAAAGAAGAGCCTGTGCCTGGGCCTGTGTGCCTGTGTAAAATGCAATCAGGCGGCAGGCGATGCTGCAACAAAAGTCTGCAATTGATTGAAGCAAAAGTTAAGTAGATTATGATGGAAAAGTTTTTGGGGCAAGAGAGAGGCAAGAGCCTCGACCTCGATACTGGGGATAACCGCAAGCTGGGGAGGGGGGCAGGAAAAACTTTTTCCCGAGTCCCAAAAAAAAGCAGCAGCAGATTTGTTGGAAGTTTCTACTGCAACTTGTTCCCCAGAAAACGTCTCAAAATAAGCGACTTCCTTCCTTGGACCGGAAATTGTTAACCTGATTGTTAAAATATTGATTATAGTATTTTTTTAATAGCATTTTGTTGTGCCACAAAAATAATTGAGTTCAATCCACTTTTCAATCAAGTTTTAAACATAAAAAACAATTAAGGGAAATACCTAAAACTCTCATCAATAATGAATCTTTTTGCCTCTTATTAAGATAATCCCCAAACCATTATCTGATTCACAATCTGTGGCACTTATTTTCACGTGATTAGTCCCAATTTGTTGATGGATAAATAGCTTCAGAGTCTAGTACATTGATGGATTCCGTAATTACTAGAACATCTGCTGCTACTGGAAACTCGTACTGGAAAAATGTATTCCCAGAAATCTAAATCTAGACGATGTACATTTTATGGCCAGAGAGCTAAAAATTCTTAGATAAAATTATAGATGTTTTCACGTACCTGAAACGAGACAAGAAAAAAATCACAATTAGTTTGGTTTTTTAATATAATTTTAATTAAAAATGATGAATCTATAAGGAAATTGTTTGTTTTCCCCCCAAAAATCTTAGATAGAGTTCATAAATTATCGATAGAGACCTAAATGTACTCAAAGATAAACAAACTTTGGCGCTAAAAGATGAATTTATTGGAAATTGTTCTCTCTCAGCTGTTGGAAAACAAATCGAAAAATGTTTAGATTAGATTTAGAAAGGAAATTGAAAACTAGAGCGAGAGAGTGCAGCGTTTCAAAAGATATCTTTTATGGTTTCCAAACTCTTTAACTCGAACAAGTTATTTTGAATGAATATTTTGAATGATTTTATTCAAACGCTACCCTTGAAGTGTCTCAAAAAACAGAGAATATTTATGCATTTCCTCAAAAATTATGATAATCCGCTGCTGTCTGGTCTTAAGCCTCATTTTGACGTCACTTTTTAGCCGCAAAACGAAACGGAACTTGTAACAAAAAAAAAAACAGATGCTAAAAACTAAAGTAAACCAGCTCAGCAGGTAGCCCGCCAGTCAGTCAGTTAGTCAGTTAGTCAGTTAGTGTGTCCATCATTTTGGGGCAGCAACAAATAATCAGAGACAACTCCAAAAACCAAAACCAAAGCCGGACTCAAACTTTTTAGAAAATTATAGAGAGAGAGAGAGAGGAGCCAGCTCTGGGTCAGGCGGCCTGGAAATATAAACAAAAAATTAATACATTATATACATAATGTTTATGGGGAATATATTATATATATATATGTAAGAGAAATAATTAAAAAATCGCATGTCTGACAGAATTTTTGACAAATTGTTGCCCCCGCGCACAATCGAAAAGTTAATGAACTTGCTTGCTGCTCGCCAGAGAGGCATAGAGAGCTAATGATAATGCCATAATATACAGATACAGATACAGATACATCTGTTAGAGATAGAGATACTCTTGGTCGTAAAAAAACAAAAAAAAAAACAGCGCGTGCTGCCCCGGTCGCATAAAAAGATTTATCATCTAAAACCGTCCGACTCTGACTATGAATGAAAATGCCGACAAAAAAAACCAACAACTGTGTGGCACAAACACACACCATTAGTTGCCCCCGATCAAAGGCGAGAAAGGAAAACATTTAAAGCCAAATAAACACTGAAACAGAAGGCGTTTTAAGAGAGCCATCATAATTGTTTATTAAACTAAAAGCTGGAGCGGTATCCGTAGAGAGCTCCCGCCGCACTCTCTAATTTCTTTTTTTTTTCTATTTTTTTTCTAGCAAAACGATGCGTCAGCCTCACGTTTAGATAATTAATGGCCAAACAAAATGTTTACACGAAGAGTGACTGGTAAATGGTTAAAAAGTTAACAAAACTTTAGAAATATTTCAGGAGATCCCATCACTGTCCCTTAGAGTATCTCAAATCTGACAGAAAAGTGCGAAAATTATTCAAATTAATCATCAAAAAATTGCCTTAATAAACCTCACACGCCCCTTGATACAAAAGTATCTCCCGCCTGCCTCCCACACATTGCATTCATTTTAACTCAATAAAAATTTGTGTTTTTTTTTTACTTTTTTCGCGCTTTGTGTATTTTTGTTGATCAACTTTTTGTATCTGAATTTGTGCAAAGAAGATATTCTTTCTCTTCTCCATGAATTTGCATAAACAGGTCGCAGTCGCAGTCAAAGTCGATGACGACCCGTTTAGAGATACATCTGTGAGATACTTTTGTAAGATATAAAGGGTGATTTTTTTAGTGACTTTTTTAGTGATTTTTTTTAGCTATTATTATTATTTGGAAACAATAGTTCACACTTTGATCTACAATTTACCCATAATTCGTCTTAGAAAGGAACAACTCTTGCAAGTTATTGAATTTTTTTATCAAAATGCATTTTTTGTTAAGAAAGTTCAGCGTTTTTTGGAGTGAAGATTAGCCAGAAGCCTTGCATGGACATCCTTGGACCGTACTCCTTCAAAGATGATGCGAATCGTAGCGCTACCTTGAAAGGATTTCACCTTTTTTTTGCCCAAAATGCAAGAACTTGACTTGCAGGACATGTGGTTTCAACAAGACAATGCCACATGCCACACAGTACCGTATTGAGAGGCAAGTTCACGTTCGGGATGGGATGTCGCAAAGGAAGTCTGTACAACGGTCAATATCTCCGCCATTTTTTATAATTTTCTGCTATTTTCTATAAAAAATAATGTCTTATTTTATTTATTTTGATGCTTTGACTATTTTGAAACATATTTTGGGGAAAATCGAATGGAAATTAAAGGATTCATCAGCTGCAGTTTGAGGCAAAGCCTAGATCGTGCTCCTTTAACGCCTTAGGACTATTTTTTGTGGGGTTATGTTGAATCGAATGTCGATATAGACAATTCCCGCTTCATTGGACATAATCGGAGACAACATTGGAAGCATTTTCGGCCGAAATGTTGAAAGGACTAAAAGGATGAAGCATTTTGAGAAGCAGTCAATGGTCGCCATTTCCCTGAAATAATCATAAATCGATTAGAAATGATTCAAATATCGATTGAAATATCGATTTAAATAAAGATTTCATGCATTCTTGGAAAAACTCTGCTAAAGCTCTTAAAAAATCACCCTTTATTTCGTATCTTTCGTTGACATTTAGTCTTCGATTCGTATCTCTTTTTGAAGATCTTAAAACAATCTGAATCCGAAATATTTTGCTGCAACAAATTGATGATTTGGAATCTCGCTTGGGAAGGAAAAATCTCTAGCGTTTTGTAGCTTTTCAAACCCAATAAGGGGGAGCAAGAGAACGAATATGGTCAAGCCACTTTGACGTCTTTGGAAAAATCAATGTTTATTGCAGTTGCTGTCGTTGCTGTCGTTGCTGTCGTGTTGCCTTTTTTTGCGGTTTGTTGTAATTAGCAACATGGTTGTGGTGCCACAGCTGGTTGGGCTTTCAAAATTCCTAGAAATGGGCATGGAGTCCGCGTCCGCTTCGCAAGAATCTGATCGAATCGGAGGAGAGCGAATGACCTGAATCTTCAGATGCGTTTTTGATTGCATTCCTTTAGATACATTTTTGGACAACTTGCAGATACATTTTCGCAACTGTTTTTGATGAAATCTCCAACAGGTTTCGATTTCAAGATGCAAATCAAACTGGTTCAAAAACCGATTGCCAGATAACGGTTTGAATTGATAAATACTTCCTCGACTGGCGAGTTACTTCTAAAAATGTATCCGGTAGATACAAGATACACGACTATCTTTTGCAATTATAAAGATTGATGGAAATGTTCTCGTCCTCTTGCGGCAAGGCGAAGGCAACTTCCTGCCACGGCAAGTCCTTCACTCCTTTGACAAATCTGACAGCTGGCCCGAAAAACGGAACGGAAAACGGTATCTCCAATCCAACCCCCAAAAAAAGGACCTCAACAACATAAAGCTTATGCTGGGGTAGTACAAGGACCAAGGGATGGGTTCGCACGTATGTGCTTTAGGGTTTTAGGGTGGGTTGGCGCGGCAGTCATTATCAAAGCCCTTCAAGGTCTCTCAAGGCAAGCGGCTGCTTTTACAGATTTTTTTTTTTATGTTCCCAAAAACGCACAAGGGGGGAGTCGCATATATTTTATGAAAATTAGGAGGAGAACCTGCCTGGGTCCTGCCTGGGCCATAAATAAATGGTCTCGTTTACGACTTTGGACATTAACCTGTTAAATTTCTAATGTGTGTCCTTACAAGGCACTACACCTCCCCCTACCCCTTGCAGGATCATCAACGTTTTGCATATTTAAGCAGTCTCGGCTCGGTAGCAGCGGCTTGCTACACGGCAGCGGCAGCGCCAGCTCTTGCCTCCAGAGAGACCACAAAATCAATAATGATTACATTTCCCTTGCATATTTCAGCCAGCTCTGGAAGTGGGCGGGTGGCAGGCCGAGTGGGTGGTTCTAAATGACATTTGGTGGCAGACGGCAATTGGTTGGCAGGTCAGGTGGTTGCTCCTAGAAAGCCTCCCGCCCCCTGCACCGGAGAGTGTGAAAAGACAAAAGACGGAAAAAAGCGGTTAAGTGGCAGCGCCAGCCAAAAGTCCTTACAAAAAAGAGTCCTCTCTAAGCCGGTCCTGTGAGGTCAAAAAAAAAAATACAAATTAATAAAAAAAAAAAAAACCATAAAAAAAATACAAAAATTTATATTTAAAAAATATCAAAAAATTAAAAAAAAAAAAAACTAAAAAAATAAATGTATATATTTTTTTTATTAATTTTTTCCACTGTAGCGACTCTCCACTGTACGGGTTGAGCACTTTGGCTCTGGTGGGGCTTCGAAGCAAAAGAAATGCAATGTTGGAAGATGCAGGCGAAGAGAAATGCAATAAGTGGCGCGCAGGGTCAACGGTAATGGGCGAACAAGGGGGTGGGAGGGAGACAGGAAGACGACGACGCCACTCAATGCAGTCAACGGCCTACAGACGGGCGACGGGTCCTCCTAGTCCAACCAGTTAGAAAATGCTAGCAGACCGGCAAGAAAGTGCAACAAAGTACAGGCCCCAATCTGCAGCCTAACATACACACATGCACAGAGTGCATACATATATGAGAATACATCACCCCCTCCCTCCCCCTCCCCACACTCACTCTCTCTCTCTCTGTCTGACAGGTTGAAATCCAACGCAGCAGAACGAACAAGCGAAGCGACGAAGCAAAGTAAATGAAAAATAGCAAAGAAAATGCACACACAAAGTAGCTACAGCAACAACAAAGAAAGCAAAACGTTGATGACGTTGACGATGGGGACAAAGCACAAAAGCACAAAATAGGCAGAGTGCGAAAAAGTGCAGAGGTGGAGGAGGAGAAGGAGGTGGAGAAGCCGAAAAGAAAATGCAACGCAAAGCACAAAGCCAAGCAGCCGAAAAACCCAAAAGAACTCATTCCAGTAACGGGAAAATACAAACGCGAGCTTTTCTTCGATAAAAGCAAAAGAATTCATTCACAAGGCAAGGTATCGCCATAAATAACGCGTTTTAAGATGAATCCTACACTAAGCAACAAAAATTTCACAAAAATAATTATTACACATAATATAAATACAATTTAAAGATAATTTATAAATAAATAACGGGTTTTAAGATAAATCCTGTATTTACACTAAACAACACAAATTTTGACATAATATTTAATAAAAATACTCAGAATAAATACAATTTAAAAATAATTTAAATTCAAGAATTCATTCATAAGGTGATTTTTTTACACTGAACAACACAAATTTTGAGCAACTAAATATTTATTATTTTTTTTTACAATTTAAAGTTAATTCTTTATAACTTTAATTCTAAATTCCCCCCTTTTTTTCATAGTAAAAACTATTAAATAATACAATTTTGTGCTAATAAAATTTATACACTCTAGAAAAAACTTGTTAATTTAATTAAGAAGATATAACTTTTACTTTCAAAAAGGCAGAGAAATGAGTGAGAATGTAATAAAAATCTCAAATGACAGTTAATTTGAGTTAATCTTCTGAGCGGATTCCGCAATCATAAAAATAATAATAATATCGATGATTTATGCATTTTTAAGTGAATTTTCGGTTAAGTAACGGAGAAGCTGATTTTCCGATTTTGTGTAAAGCCATAAATTGCAATTGCAGCACTAATTGGTGACTGTGAATAACGAATGGAATAATTACAAGCCCCGAAAGCTTTTTTTCCCCCCCCAAGCATTCATAAATAGTGTAAACGATATTCCAACAGTAATTCGCGAGAGCGAGAGAGAGCAGGCGAGGAAAGACGGCGAAAAAATCAAATCGAATGAATTACAGTTTTAATGAAATACTGGGCAGATTACAGTAATTTAAATGGCGAGAAAGCTTAAAGGAATCAAAAGTTCTTGAATTTCTTTAAAGAATGCAAAGTCTGTCACCAGCAGCCGCGGGATTGAGGATGAATTTGTTGCCTTGGCCGGGTCTGATAAGACTTACTTTGTATATGTATCAAAAGGAGCCCGCCCAGGCAACGCCTTTTCAGCCGTTTGCCGAAGCGGAAGTGATTAAACAGGGGCTGGCTGCCAAAAATTGATTCTTCTAAGCCTGACGCGTATGCAAAATAACAAAAGGAAACTAAGCAATGAGCAGGAGGAGAACGGGTGAAGAAGAAGGTGAAGGAGACGGAAAAAGCGCGCTTTACTTGAGCCGCTGCCCACGCCAATTAGAAGTTTTGAACCCGAACTTGCCGTCGCTTCGCAACACTGCTCGACGCCATACATGCACGCTAACGCACACATACTCTTGCATCCAGAGCCAGTTTGTCTGGCCCAGCGCAATTGTACAATTGAGCACAAAGAGCGACTTGCGCTGAGAGTCGGAGAGAGGCAGACAGAGAGTGAGCGGATTCTGGCAAGCCGCGCGTAAAACAACGACGCGTTTTTTTTGTTAGGGTATATAGAGAGCATATCGGGACTGGTTTTTTCTCCATCATTGAAAACAAATAAACTTCTTTTAAATTTTTATGACATGTATTATCAAAAGCCCTAAAGATATCTTTAAGTGATTTTTTTCCCCTATTTAGTCACAAGTTTAAAACTCTTTAAGGAAAAGAACAAAACTTTTATACCTTCCCCCGTCAGACTTTTACCTACAGCGATAAGGGTGGTAAAAATAAATCGAGACGTCGCTAAAAAGAAACGGTCGCTTATCACACGGCGAATTCCAGTTACAGGGTATCATCACTGCAGGGAATCATCGTCTTCTTCCAGTTAGAGCAGCGAATGCAAGGCACAAGAGGGAATCGGAAAAAACAACAAAGAGCAGAAAACAACAGAGACAGAAACAGCGACAGAGACCAATGGCAGGAAAAATGTGAGAAGGCAAATAAGAATGCGAAAAATAACGTCGGAGGAGCAAAAATCAATTTGAGGCGCTCAAGTGGATGTTGGATGTTGGATGCTGGATTCTAGATGGATGCTGGACTCAGGCTTTATTTTCGTGTGTGTTCTTTTTGCACAAAAGTGTAAAAACTGTATACAATACACACACACACACTTTGGCGCACATACACACACAGGGAGAGGGACAGGCAACACGCGACGGCTTTTGCCGGTTGGGGTAAAAACTACAGAGAAAATGGAAAAAATACAGAGAATCGGAGGAAGAGAGTCCGAGTCCAAGTCCGAGTCAGAGCCAGACGAGAACGCTTTAATTATGCTTAATTTGTTGTTAATCAAACTCAGAATACCGTTTTTTTGGGGAAAAACTCACGCGGCCGAAAAGTGGAGAAAAGCAATCAATTGGTTTTTTTTTGTAATTTTTAAGGGAAAATGTAATGAAAGGAGCAAATGGAGAGAATTTTTAGTTAGGTCTCAGGCTCACGTTTTTCTCTGCTGCGGCCGTAGATCGAATACGGAACCAGAATCGGAATCGGGGATTGATTCACCGCTGCCGGATTGTTATTACACGTTTTTTTTTTTTTAACAATTGGGTTTTTTTGCTGTGAGTGAATCTGTGTTCCTTGCTTTTGCACACTTGCTTTTGCTTCCTTCTTTCTCTCTCTTTATCGACTCATTCGCACACTTTAAATTTGCATTTGCAATTCGCCAATTGCCTTTATTCGGATATAATTTTTTTTGTGGCTGTCGCCTTGCTTGTTGCTGTTGCTGTAGTTGTTGTTTTTGTTGTTTTTTATGAAACCCCGGTTATTTGTCACTTTGATTTACTCTACTCAACACACCGTCGTTATTTCCGAAAATCGCTTGGCTTCTTCCCTTCTGAGATGTATTTTTCTGGAATTAAAATTCACTCTGGCGAGAAACTGCGAGACGCGCTAGCTGCTGAACGTAGAACCGTACACCACCATTAATTTTTAATAAATGAGAGGAGGTAGCACAGAGCGCGATAAACAACGGTGCAGGCGACGGGGGTGGACACGGAACAGCACGACGCGAGCAGCACGCTGTGGGGAGAGCAACATCGCTGTTAGTTGGCTGTTAAGCGTGGATGGACTCCTTGTTGCTCGGAGAGCGGCACAGTGGAGTGGCAAAGCTTAATGATATTTTGAAGATTTGAAAGGATTTTATTGTTCCTAAATCTTTTGGTTTTATCTGAGAAGGGAAAATTGGGATAAGCAATTTAGGCATCAACCAGAATTGATTTATCATCCAATATACTTGTTACATTTTCAAAAAAAAATCAGAAAAATGGCAAAAATTGTCTCTCGATTTCCACTGTGCCGCGGGTGTGAGCGGGACAACCACTGCAATCGAAACACACTCCATAGGGTGGTAGACAGAGAGTAGCAGAGGGAGAGAAGCGACGTCGGCAGCGACGCTCCTCTGCTCTCGCATTTTTCCCCCAACTGCGCATGATCTTATTCGTGAGTGCTGGTATGCGAGAGAGCCGACTGTTAAGTTTAACAGAACTCGAATAGGGACTTACATATTCCGATCACCTGCATTGTCACATAACTCACATTATTGCACTTTTGAGTGAAAAAATATTCAACCCAATCCTGCACCCTCTGCATCCCCTACACCCACC
The DNA here is from genome assembly GCA_035047325.1 of Drosophila vallismaia. Lineage (NCBI taxonomy): Eukaryota > Metazoa > Arthropoda > Insecta > Diptera > Drosophilidae > Drosophila > Drosophila vallismaia. The sequence continues at coordinate 22,396,321 of JAWNPU010000055.1, read as the reverse complement.
TGGTTTTGGCATGCAAATTAATGTAAGGGATTAAATTATAACGCACAAATTAGATGCAACAACAACAACAACAAATGTAATGAATTGCATTTAAATCAAATTATATAATTAATATTATGCCAAACAAGGACAAAACCAACAAAGGATTACAAAAATATTTTCACTTCATTACCTCCAATATGAGTGACCCGCAACAACATTTTCCAATTAGACCAAAATGCGGTTGGATTTCCGCAGAATTCCGCTTGGAACCCAATTCTCTAGTTGCTTGCCCTTAATGACCTTTGCAAGCAAGAATTTCTTCTTGAAACGCTTCAGTAATAAACTCTCCTTTTTCAGCTTCTACCTGGATATTAAATAATAAAATGAATAAAATGCATTGCGCAATTGTAAGCTGGAATGAATCTCACGCTACGATAAACATGAATTATTTCAAAAGTGGATAAGCTTTTCAGGTCAAACGTTGATTAATATTCAGAGTTTTAAATGAAATAAACATGTGAAAACACGTGAAAACACAAAAATAACTAAATTATTTTATTTAAGTCCTTTTTACAGTTATTTGTTGGCTATTAAAACAGAGATAACAATTTTATTTATTTTTATTAAAGGTTACTCGAACTCCAAAGGGGATAAAAAGCGGCTTCTAAGAATTTCATATTGAAAAAAAAAAACACAAATAAGGAAGCTTCTTTTATTTTCGATAAATATATCCTTAAAATAATGATTTTTATGAATTATTTCAAAAGTGGAAAAGCTTTTCAGGTCAAACGTTGATTAATATTCAGAGTTTTAAAGGAAACAAAAAAACGTGAAAAAAACATGAAAAAACTTGTAAAAACACAAAAATGACTATATTATTTTATTTAAATCCTTTTTAGAGTTATTTGTTGGCTATTAAAACATAGATAACGATTTTTATTTATCTTTTTTGAAGGTTACTTTAACTTTATTAAATGGCGATAAAAAGTGGCTTCTCAGAATTTCATGTTGAAAAATACACGAAAATAAGGATGCTTTTCTCATTCTCGATAAATATATGATTAAAATAATGAATTATAGGAATTATTTGGTTTAAAAGTGAAGCTTTTTAGGACAAACGTTTATTAATATTCAGAGATTTAAGGAAACAGAACATAAAAATGGGATAAAAGGCGGCTTCTCAGAATTTCATGACGATTCATGTTGAAAAATAGACGCAAATAAGGATGCTTGTCATCCCATGCTCGTCCTTTTATTTAAACGAATATTTATTTTGCAATCCAGGGGGCGTGTGGCATGGGGCATGGGGCAGGACATGAGAAAACAAATAGTGCAGGAAAGTCAATTAATTGATTCAAAACAAAATGCAATCGAAGGCAAAAATGCTGAAAAAATGGCAAAAAAAAAGTATGCACTTTTCTGTAAAAAAAACAACACTCGTCCTGGTCAGAGGTGGGCGTGGAAAGCCATTCAAATGTGGCGCGCTTTGCCATCCAGCAATCCAGCTTTCCTTTGAGGCCTTTGTCAGATTGTGAAAACGATAAGTGCAGAACTTAATTAAATTTCATTTCTGGGGGAAAAATAAAAAAAACAAAACCCACGGGGAGGTCGGCAGGTTCACTAGGTTACCGTCGAAGTACGTTACAAGCGAAATGCATTAAGCTCCAGAGTTTTAATTTAATTATTATTAATCTCATTTGACTGCCATGGCGGGTTTAATCCCCACTCCGTTCGTCCTACCATCCTGCCATCCTGTCAGTAAATGGTACAAGCAAAAAAATTGGCATTTCCATAAATAAACAAGCCGAAATGATAAAATATTAAGAGGCAAAAACTTCGCCATCGTCCTATCTGTGCCAAAAAGTTAACTACCTGCGGTTGCCTGATGCGGGGGCGGCTTTTGCACTGACAGCGAAAATTAGGTCGCCTGAATTTTGAATGAACTCTAATTGTCATGAAATGCGGCTAAAATTGTCAATATACCCGATTGCCACCGGAGGGGCCCCGCCTTACCAATCTCCTGGCCCACTTATCAACTACACAATTCCCTCATTATCGATTCGGATTATGCAAATCCGCGTTGGCCTACTCCATAATCCAGTTCCCGTTTTAGATCCTTTCTGTTTGGGGAAACTATGGAATTCTTAGTGATTATAAATTGGATTCCTTAGCCCTTTCCAATATCGATTTGCTGCATTATTTTGGTTAAAAATGCAACGAAAATTGACTAACTTTTCGATAGAAATCACTCATACGCCCTGTTGCCAGGTTTAAATGTTAATAAAAAGGTATTTTTTTGATAGCTGAAAGCTAAAATCTCACAAAAATTATATTTAAAGATACTTTTTATTCGTTATTTATACTTTTTTTAACTAACAATAGATTTTGGATAACTTTAGGCTGACATTTTCCAAAATTAACCGCAAAATATATGAATTAGATTTATGACTCAGGTTGGTTAAAGAACTTTTTGGGGCATAAGCAAAAGGAAATCTATGATTTTAGCATGAAATTGAAGTCTTTAATTATCACAGTTAGAGTGATCCGATTTATGTCAAATATTCAATAACTTTTAGCCATTTTAAAGGCAATTTTGCAGCCGCCTAGCTTGCGATTTCTTAGTTAACTCTTAGTTAGTGTTCATCTTTGAAGCGCTTTTAAACAAAACCGAATCAACCAATAACAAAACTGTTAAAAGAACTTATTTAGTACGAAATATCATCTTTCTAAAGCCATTTAGCGGAACCCAATCCGACTTATACAACACAAGATACAGATAAATAATGCCATCTATTCAAAAAGTAATGGATTTCTCTATGCTACACCATATATGATTATTTGGCCAACTAAATAAGTATAACAATAATAAGTAATAACAATAATAAATAATAACAATAAATAAGTGTTAAAATTAATTGGAATATTGCATAATTGCAATATTTGAGATGTTCAAGTAAAATCAGAGCTTAATAAGGCTTAGCTTTAGAACTAAGAAACAAACATGTCAGAGCTATAAGATACCCAGTACTTGTTGTTATTAATTATCTCCAAAATACTCGAAAACCACAAGTGGCCAAGGACTCTTGCTCATTTAACAAAAACTTGTTGAACAAACGAGGAAACCCACTGGCTTCAAGTATATGGTATTCCTGGTTATCTGTAAGCCGTTCACCTTCCATAAGCTTTGGGTTCTTAGCAAAACATTTAAATGCAAATCTATTTAAGTTGGTCTCCTTCAGTGGCTTAGTGGTTTCTAACTGAAATGGCCAAAGCCAAAGCCGTGCTTGAGCCAGAAGACGGCAAGTTCATTTAACTAATAGCCAACAATTTATAACTAGCTTGAGTTGGCCATCCGGGCAGTGCCCTCCGCATCCACTCTTGGCGGTGGAAGCAAAAAGCTTGCGATGACATACAACTAATGGCCTGACCCACCTGGAACCGGAAACCTGAAACCTGGAACTGTGTCCCGCCCCGATGCTGCTCCGCAAAACTAATCCGCTTAATGTTTTGCCTATCTCCTAAAATATGGCCATGGCTGCCCAGGACCAGAAGGATGCGACAGCTTCCTTATGCGTCGGGGAGTCTGCTGGAACTTGCTTACACTCTTGATAAACCCAAGAAAGTCGAAAGTCCAAAAGGCCAGGACTTGAACATCGACAAGCGAACCAATGAAAAGAAAACCTAGGCTAAAAAATTGAAATAAAAGTGGTGAGTATTGCGTTAGAAAAAGTTTCCAGGGAATGACTTAAATGGTCCCCCAAGACGCTGGAGAGATAATGCCTATCACAAGGCACTGTTCGTGATGGCAAATGAGGGGGCTCAGCCAGGAGCTGTAGGATCCTGGACTAGAGCCTGGACTTGTGTCTACATGTGAGTCTGCTAATTAACTAAATTGAAGGCAAAACTTTTGTCGCTGTGCGACTCAAAAGAACAAAGAGGCGGAACAATGAGGCGGAGCTGGGAATACTTTTGGCCAACGAAGCAGATAATGGATATGAGTACTTGAGGCTTGGACTGCTTGGTACCCTCTATTAGGCGATTAATAGCTGTATTTCCTGGAAGGACACACAAAGGACTTGGCTTAGAAGCTTGCAAACTGCTCTTAAGTACTCCATAGAATGTGTTCTTAGGTTAAAGATGTCTTTTATGCCCTCGTAATTGTTTTTTTACTTACATTTTTTAGTATCTGTAGTATCTGTAAAAGAATATACAATTTATTAGATGATTTTCATTCATTTGATGTCTATTTTTCCCATCTTATATCGATCCATTTTTGTTCTATTTTTTAACCATCTTATCTCATCATTTCCTTGATTGACTGTTAAGTCCATAACCCGCTAAGAGCCAAGCCAGCCCAATTGTTTCCACATGATGCGTTCACAAAATATCAAATCAACTTCCAGTTCCCCAAGAACACACCCCAAATTGAATCCCACCCCCACACCCACACACACCCACGCACAACACGCGAAAAGGTAGCAGCTGCGAGTGCTTATGAAGCTTTAAATGTGGCATGCCACGCGCGACCCCGAATTTTCCGTTGCATACATTGCTGCGCCCAAGCTCCGGGCCCCGTCTATGTGTGTGTTTCGATGTTTTTATATAAAGTTTATATTGTACTATAAAGTTGATATATTTTCATGAAATATACTCTGTACCTACTGCATGTGTGAAAAGTTGGCTTTTGTATATAATTTGCCACATAATTGTATGCACAACACAGAGCTTCGAAATTGAAAAGGCTACGAAAGCAAAACAGACTTTTTGTTGCATCCCAAAACTGCAAGAAGTCAAAACCATAAAATAGTATCTCAGTTATTGTTTATTTTTGGTTTACTTCATCTATGATATTTACAATTCATGGCGATTAAATGTAAAATGGTCGACTAAGCACAACGGCTCACTGGGTTTTTGGTTTTAATTAAGGGAAAGGTATTTGGGCATAATTCAAAAGAATAATTAAACATACATTTGTGTAAAATAAAACATTTGATTTAATTTTCTCTCACTCCAAGCCAGATCTTTTTCATAGCATATACTCGTATTGTGCGGGATATCCATGAATATTTATTATAAACGAAGTCTAACTTGTCCGTGCAGAGCAAAAGTCCACACTTTCTGATAAAAAGGAACCTCAAAAGCAAATTCAATTAACCCTACAGACCGTAGAGAGCATAAGCAAATACACTCATCCAATACAAATACTGGAACCGAGACAGACAAACCAAAGTCTCCCGGCAACTCCGGTCCGGGGCCGGACTGTCACAACTGGCGCCCGAGCTGGGACTGCGGGGGCCTGACCAACCGCAAGGACACAAAGTAACTAATTATCTCGCCTTAACCCCATGCCGAAAGCTCTTCCTGCTGTGTTTACTTAGCACTCCGCCCCCAAACCGAGATCCCTTCTAAAATTCCCCCACAGCATCCTCGCACGTGGCTGGAAAATCTCGAAAAAAACGAAAGAAAAGTGAGTGGAAAGCGGCTGGGAGGAAGATTGAATGCAAACTCGATATGTTTTTCACATTTGAATGGACAATGGACATCATCGGAGGGGGAAACAAAATAACTTTAAATGAAATGTGTCAAATGCTGGCACATGGCACGCCTGGACCGGGAACAGCTTTTTTTTGGTAAACTGGGGAATTCCTTGGGGATGCAGGTGCCAAAGGGTTGCCAGCGGAAACCGATTCCGGCCTACGAGTGGGAGTGGGATTCCGGCTCTCCCCGACTGAATGAATATTTATTGATAACAAACTGTGAGAATATAACCACTACTTCCAAGTCTAACATCAATTCCATTTCCACTCGACACAACGCCAAACAAGCGAAATTGGATGGGTCTGGTCGAAAGCCTTTCATCGGTTCTGCATCTTCCTGCGTGGCAGCTCAAATACAAGTTCATGAGGGACTTTCATCTGCAATCTCGAACTCGCTCCGATGGATGGATAGATGGATGGATGGATGGATGGATGCCAGCTATTTGGACAGCACTCGTGGCGCGCACACGAAATGAACATGGCCAACTACATTGGTTGAGGATGAGGATGGGGATTGAGCTGGGAACTGGGAACTGAAAACTGGGTGGGGAAAGTGCAGGGAGAAGGATTTGCGCCTTACCAAATGGCACAAGCCATTGAGCTAACGATCGAAATTGTATCTTGCACGCATATTTTGTATCTGCGACTGGACACTGAAAAAAGCGAGGAAGAAAAGGTCTTCTTAATATTTTTAGATGCATTTTTATTTGATCCTGAACATAACTTTGAAGACTTAATCCAATAGACTTTATACTATAGAACAAATTGTGTGATACCCGATACTTTTTGTAAGAAAAATTGTCATGCTTTTTAAAACATGAAGAAATCTTGAACAAAATTTCTGTTCTTGTCTTAAATATCGATTTCTCAGATAATTTTAACTATTTCTTTAGTAGCTGTTCCAAACGAAAGTATATTTTTGACTTAAGATTGGACTATTTTCTATAATTCTACAGCTCCAATAGTGTCTAAGATGGATTCACAAAGAAAGCAATGGATGACCTACCGAGAATCGAGTATAAACTCTTCCTGATAGCTAACGTATCTTGATAAAAAACTAAATAAAATTGATATTATTTCCATTATTTGTAGTAATTTCTCGCTGTGCATTCAGTACTCTCCTTGACAATCGAAGGTAGAGTCCCGAGCGTTTAACGTCAAATAAAAACCGAGTAAATAATTTAGCAGCCTGAGCAGCTGAACGAAGAGCTTCGCTCCGAGGACATAGAAAAACTTTGGCGTATTTATTTGCAATTTTCGCATTTTAAGCCGATAAAAGGGGACAATGTGTGCGAGGGTGGCAAGGACGAGGACGTGGACGAGAACTAGGACTGGGGCGGTCAAGGAGGTGGTGTGGCAAGAATAAAATGACAAGCGTTTGACACAAGCACCGGAATATCCGTCAGTACGGCGACGAAGCGGACGACGCCGAGTCCTGCGAAGCTGCAGGAAACTTGGTGTGGGTGAAGGGGCGAGCGCCCTGGAAATGTGTGTCCTGCGTGTGCACTGTTTGCTAGCGTGTTACAGCCACATCCATAATACAAAAGGATGCTTCAGCCAAGCCGGGCGAGCATCATTTCCCGATGCCATTTTTAGTTGTGTTTCTCGGTTTCCGTTTGTGTATGTCAACTATTCTAATAGCTCTCGCTTGGATGCCCCATTCTAGATACAGTATATACGAGTATACAGTATATATGTGTGTGTGTGCGTGATTTACAGTTGCTCTGATTGCAAGGATAATGCCAGAGGACTTTCTTCACGGGCAGGAAGTCTCCGGCACTCGCACTCTTCCATGCCAAGAAAGACTCTGCCAAAGCGGATGTTAACTTAAAGGTATTAAGAAATTGAATCAAAGTGGAAATATTATAAAAAAAAAAGTACTTACCTATAGAGCAGATTGGAATCGAGAAATTTTTCTACACAAAAAGAAAAAGTTCTAACGAAAACAAGGAAACCTTTTCAGATATTAAATCAGATCCTGCAAAAGCGTCAAACCTCAGATTCCTTTTAGACCTCTTGATATATTAAAGTTTGACGAGTGTTGAAAGTATTTTCTATTATACCCCTATTTTTCTCTCCGTGTAATATGTGTAAGATGAAAATAAAATGTAGAAAAGTAAAAGATGGAGTGGCGGATGCTGCAGTGCATTTGCCGTTGCCTAAGTGCCGCACCAACTCTGAACTATGACGTTGGCTTTTAGTGTATTAAGAAAATGTCAAAGGAGCTGGCAACTCAAGCTCCAGTCGAAACTATACCAGGTGCCCTGCCATGATGGCGAAAAGGGCCGTTGGCCGGGGAACTAATACATAATAATGCTATTCTTTTGCAGCGGGGACAACGCAAAATAAGAAGAGCGGATTCATTCATGGCTTAGACCGTGTGCCAAGTGCCAGAATATAATTTAAATTGCCAACAAAAAATGACGAAAGAAAAGCTTTGGGGATTATAATTTTCAGCAATCATTCCGGCCGTACTTGTTAGCTTAAATGTGTGCAACATCAACGGCACTCAATAAAGAGAATAAATAAAAGCGAGTGTACACAGCAAATTCCATAAGCTCGACATAACAATTACAGCCATGTTGGCGCACATTAATGTCGTATAAGACCCGGAATTCAGGGATCCAGGGATCCAGCAGGTATCCTGGCTCGAGCAGGATATGTGTGTGTGTGTGTGTGTGTGTGTGTTACCCCCAAAGTATAACCACTGGCAGTCCCAAGTGTCCTGGCCTGCACTTAATCTCAATTTGATGCCTATGCGTACCCTGTTTCCGGAGAGTGGATTCTTGGAGGAGTTATGGCTAAAAGGATGTAAGCTAAAATGTTTTTTATGTGATACTTTCTTTATAATTAGAAATAAGAAAAACATTAAAAAATGAAAACACCTTGTAATACCTTTTATTGTTATTCTACCCGGAAACCACAATGTTTTCATTAGTTCCTTTGGAATAACGGGTATCAACTATTATATAAACCTATCTTTACCTTCCTTGCGGGCTTGTTTTATTTTAGATTTTCATATGCATTTTTATTTCGTCCATTTATTACAATCCAGCAACAATGTTTGGCTTCGGACTCGAACCCGGACACGGACCCAGAGCCATACTCCGTAATCGTATATGCCATAAGCGTATTAACGCAATTCAATTTCGGGCCTGTATTCCGGCCACCCCCAAGGACACCAGGACACCAGCAGCAGCTACAATAGGAGGAATAACTACAGCAATAAGAGTTGCCCGAAACAATGTAGATGGCGCCACCTGCGCAGCCCACAGGACGAAAAGGTATTCAGTTAAGACGAATATAAAATGTCCTGCATTCATATGAAAATTGGAAAAAAAGACTCAAAGTTACATGAAAATTAGAAAAGAATAAAAAAGTCTAAAAAATAGAATATCATAGAAAACGTTTGTCTTTAAGGCTTTCTTTTCCTGATAATTTACAAACAAAACCTTTTAACTTTAATGTACAAACATGTTTATTGAATTTTTCTCTTGGTTATAGATGTCCAGTGCCAAAGAGTCCGCCTATTTGAGTGTAGGGTGCCAAACGGTAAACGTATTAACTTCCGTTCACTTTTATAGGCTGAAACGAAAACACCTACACAGGCCACCTGAACTCGATGATGACCACAGGATGCTCGTATGTATAGATCGCTCTGGGGCTGCAAAGGGGAAAGGGCTGGACGGAGGTCCTGCCGCCTGTCCTGGGAGACCAGGCAGGACCCTAGCAGGACACGACTACGCTTGCATATTTGCCGCTTCTCATGCATACATATTTTGGGGGAGTCCTTGTGTAGGGAGCTGTTGTGTGAGAGAGGCGGGACAATTGGATTCTGGCAGTGTTGGTGTTGGAGTTTCGTGTAGCACAGTGTACTGACGTGTTTTGTAAGGACTGGGAGCTGCCATCGCTTGCCATGATACACTAAGCAAAATAAGTTGCAGTTTAAGGGGTTTCATCAGTTACAAATTGGTAAAACGTTGTTTTTCTTTAGCTTGACTCTTTGGGTAGCAACTGAACTAAATATTTATTTAGATTTCCTATAAAGAGTGTAATTTTGTTCACTGTTTTTAAGGCTGTTACCTGAAACTGGCATCCAAGAGCCTGTTCAATTTTGCATGGCTACCTTCTTGGTCAACAGATGGATGTCGACCTGTACGTGCAGTGCTCTGGCTGGTTTCCATTTGAGTGTTTTGTTTTCCGGACCCCATATCCTTCCCCATCCTGGTCCTCGTCCTCGTCCTCGGGACGATTCCAAACCCATTGTTCTCCTCTGCCCCACCGTCCGATTTTGTGGGTCACCGGAGCGAACGCTCACGGACAAAACGAAATGAAAATATTTGTCTGTTGTGCGTTAGAAGTATTCGATTGTGTAAGAATCGGATTGGACGATTTGGAGCGATGGTGGTTTTGAATATGTGCTCTAAAGGGATAAGCGTTGAATCGCGGCCATCGCATTGAGTCGATAAAGGATTGACTGAGGATGGAGGAGTATCCCTGGCAGAGGCAAATTGTTTAACAAATCGAATTGTGTAAATAATGTTAAGTAAACGGACTACGGAATCAATCTTTACTCAAATACAGTAATTAAAAATAAATATAACTCTTTTAGAAACCCAAAATGATCCACCAAAACCACAAACTCCACTTTGTATATATCAGTTTTACGGTAGAGTCGTCTTTAGCAGGAAATGTCTTGAGATCTAAGATTCGAATGAACTTATGAAAGCTTTCAGCTGGCTAATCCGGAGACAGGAGGCATGCCGTCGGAGAAGGACATGGGCAGAGAGTGGACTCACCGACTAACTTATCAGGCGGCTTCCGGTGTGAATGCCACAACGAGACAAGACAACGCACCAGGACAACAACCAAAGCCGGTGACAACCGCCCACCCACAAGGACATTCGCATTCGCAGTCACATTCACATACACATACACATACACTGGGAATGCCACAGCCAATATCCTGGACAACATGGCGATACAATGCAAACAGTCCCCCCGCTCGTTTATTTCCTGCGTTTGGCCATGTAAACCAACTAATGAAACTGTCAACTGGCCACAACAGCCGGGGGAAAGGACTCTCCGGTCTGTGAATCGAAAAGCAAAAGGAGCACAAGGTATGAGCTCCTTGCTGGTTGCTTTATCGCTTTGCTTTTCACTTTTTCACTCATCCCCATGCACAGAAGAAAAAATATTCCTTAAAAATTTGTAACTATAGAACACAGAAATAATATTTGCATTTCGAGGGACACGGCTCAAGAAGAATCCTCTATACTCTGGAGTCTATGAGTACCGACTCTATGATCAGCTTTGAATAGAAAAAGGAGCAAAGGAACCCAATAGAAACTGCATTTTTGTTTCCTGTGCAGTTGCACAAGCAACAGGCTGGTCCTTCGGATCAAGGTGGCTTTATTAAAAGAGCTCGCCACTAAATTGATTGTCCAGTCGCCGTTTGGTTAGCACTCGAAGGCTTAAAACTTATCAGCACCCAGACATGAGTGCCAAAGACAGAGGAGCAAGGTTTTTTTTCCCCCAATTTGGGAATTCAATTTTCCCAGGACAATGCCCGGCCCAGGGAGTGATTGAAAATTTCCCTGTGTTCGCGGTATTTTTAGCCAGGTCATCATTGCAGGCCCAGTTAAGCTGAGACCGGGCCGAGCTCAAGACAGAGTCGGTTATGAAAATGGATTTCCCAGCCATTCACACATATGTGTCCATTATGCAGCAGGCCAGGATCCAGGTGGTGCTTGGTGGCAAAACGGATATGTAGCATAGTGCCAATCCGAAATGTTCCAGTCATTGCCTTAACCATATGGGGTTACATGGTTGCGCCCATCCCATTTGCCAGACGATGAAGCAGCAACCCTGGCAGTGATCTGTCTTTCATGGTCTCCTTGGCAACCATTATTTTATATTAGCTGGAGCTTTTTCGGGCTTTATCCTTGCCAAAATTAGTTCAACATTGTAGCAAAAACTCTTTCTTTTTTTTTTTAAGGTTAGAATGTAAGAGAAATTATGCTTTTGATTACTCACTAAAAATGGTTTAACGCTTTTTTCTTTTAAATAATTTGGAAAGCTTGCCAACTTTAAGCTGCAGTTTATGGTCTTATTATTTTTTTAAAAATAAGATAAATCCGATAAAAATCGATTTTTATATCTGTGATTTAGGATTTTTTGGAATTTTCTAAGAAATAACTTCATTTTCAGGGAATCCCCTTAAAAGGGTATTACAGTTTCGGGCTTTTCCAGGCGAAGCTTTTTTTTTATGGGCTCCAAGCTTTGGAGAGCATGCAAATTTATGACAGGTGGCACTGGGCCGGCCGGCTGGGGTTGTGTTCGCTGGAAACAAAGGTGGGCCTGTACTGGGCGGGGGCTGCAGTGGGCGGGGCAGCGGATGTGTGCGGATATGTTTTGCCGCTCGAGTGAGCGTTTGTATGTGCGAGGATTTCTTCTCTGTGCTTCTTCTATAAAATAAAAGAGTGGCTTTGTGTGTTTTGGGGGCGGAGAGTCGGTTTTTTGTTTGGATGGTTGAATCTGTCAACACGGTGCCTGACATCACCCACACTCGCACACACACACACACATACACGGACGCACACAGAAGGCATTTGTTTGCTCATGTTTGTTGCATGTGTTTGACGTTAACGCGACACAATTAAGTCGCTGAAGTACATACACACTCACCGTCCCACTCCCACTCCCACTAACACTCCCACCTACTGATAGGCTACACATACTCATACTCATACTCACACTCGTACACATACACATGTCAGCCATTACACATTTCAATTTTGAGGTGACATGAGAAAGGGAGAGAGACAGGCGGCCGATGCTAAAAGCACCTACCTATCTCCCTCCAGCACAACTTTCTTAATGAAATTTCAATTTATCTTCGTCTATGAGAGAAAGCGAGAAAAAGGACATGCGGGCATGCAAATTACATTCCCTATTGCCATTGCCTCTCGTTCCCTTCTCTTTGCTTCCATTCTCAATGCTTCTTCACTCTCATTTATAATTGAAAGCATTATATGCACACATTTTAATTACACGATTTGAAAGGATTATGATTATGATTGCGATTATGCTGCATATAAAAATCTCGAGGGAATTTCGCTACAAAAAAATCCTTTAAATAGGGGGAGGAGAGTGGGGCGGTAAAGGGCTGCTGCCTGGGCGAAAGTTGCCTTGCAGCGAGGCCACCGAGAACGGAATATCAAGCCGGGCCCGATAATCAAGTGGCTCTTCGAGTGGTCATCAAAGTCATAACCCATGATACTGGCAACAAAGCACTGCACACCTTCAAGTGATTTGGATTGTCCTTTGTAAGGGACTTAACCCATTTCCAGGCGACCTTAAGATAGATAACCCATTGCTTTCCAAAAATACCGAATACTAAATACTAAAATCGGTAATAAAGTCTAAATACTGAAATGGATAATAAATACTAAATACTAAATACCAAAATGATGAAACCGGAAATGAAAAATTAATACTAGAATAAACCATTTCTTTGCCAAAACTAACCAAATTATTGGTTTTTTGCAGCTAAGACAAAATATTATTGATTTAAATGATAGTTTTAAATCTTCATAAGACATTTAAAAATGAAAGGAAAACATATGCAACTTTTGGGAGTTAATTAATTGAGACTAACTTAATGTAATTAATGGAAACTTATTTAATAAATATACAATTTTCAAAACAATTTCCAATATAAATCTTTTTCAAGCTAATTACTGAGTAGTTAAGATGCTATAGAAACCGGTCTTGTATTTCATATAAATTTCATATAAATTGAATATGCAAATGCATATTTTTATAATAAATAAGATGAAGCTTAATGGATTTTAAAAAGTATTTAATTGGCACAAAAGACCTCTATTGATATCTAGTATAAGAAAAACCACACCGATAAATATATTGCCATGAAATCTATAGTGATTGGGTTTTCCCTGAATTCTTGGTTATCCCTCTGGTTTATTTGGTTAAACTTTTCCAACTAATTTTCATGAAACCGATTATTATTGGCTTTACCCCGAATTCTCGCTTTTCCCTCTGGCTTTTCTGGTTAAACATTTCCCATGCGAATTAATTGCTTTCAAGAATCCCTCTTTAATGCCTTGGCAAGATGACTCAATCGGAAGAATTCTCGCCATGTAATTGAAACTTAAAACTGCCATCCGGAAACACATGGTCATTTAAAGTCAGATTTAAGCACACACATGTCTAATTAGCAACCCATTAGCCAGCTCGTCGATGCAACGCAAGGCTCCAGTCCCCAGTCCCCCATTTTTTCCGCCTACTTTGTAGTTGGTCACCAGGGGTGGGGATGGTGGCCCCTTGCCACAAGTGGCAAGTGGGTGGCACGGGATCAATGCTTATCGGAAAACTGCAGCAGCAGCAGCAGCCGCAGCAGCAGCAGCAGCGGGCCATAGGGGGCAAGGTGACGGTACGGAGCGAGGACCAAAGTTTATTGTTTCGGGCGAGCGAAATAAAAGTCACCAATGAGGAATTGTTGCCAACGACCTTCCTTTGGCCATAATGACATTTCCAGTTCAGCATTGTCCGGCCGGAGTGAATCAGAGTATTAAAAGTGCACTGGCGGAAATTGATTGGAATTGGAAATGTGTAAAACCAGGAAGCTAATTCTGGCCTAACTACCCTTTTTTTGATATTGTACATCCTTTTTGCAATGTCCTTGCTGAAAGAGAATTTGATTTTAAAGTTCTTTCAATTAAGAAAAGTATATTTCGTTTAATTGGTCTTATAAATAAGAAGGGTCTAGCGTTTCTTCTTAATGTTTTTTAAAGCTTTTTTTTGTCCGTGCAGGATATCATCGCCCGCTATCCTGGATCGGGAACAGATACTGAAAGGAACGAGAACGTGGCTCAGAACCAGAAGCTATCCGATAATGTGGTCAATGAATGTCATATGCAAATGGCCAAAGCACTGCCCTGTGGCAGTTATTGTTGCCGCCGATGGCTGCTGGCCGTGTGGCAGTCGTTTCCAATTATCGGCAAATAAGTGAAGTGAAGAGTTGGCAAAATTGTTGTCATAAAAAAATGGCTTGTAAAGTCAGTATCTGGTGGGGTGAGTCGGAAAAATGACAGGGAAGCCAGGACTCAGTAAGCCGAATCAGGTATGCACTTAATTTGCATCGAACATTGAGGTCCTTCTGGAAAATTGTCAACTTTCAAGCATAAGGGGAAGCTTGTTATTGTTCCCCAAACAGCCTCTAAAGTCGAAACTCGAAGACATAAAGACCATATGGAGATGAGGTCATCCGTGGCAGCTTTCTCCTCATAGAGAACCAAATGAGTTGGCAGCAAGTGGAGCAGCAGCAAAGGATGTGGCAGCAGGCGCAGGCGGCACTCAGCAGGCGGCAGGACATAGCCAAGTCGATAAACAAAGGAGCAAACTTCGGACCTGGGTGAGGTCCTGTGCACATGAGCAGACGTTTTAATTTTATCGAATGGATGACAGGCTGCTGGACGCTGGGACAGACTGGACAACGAAGGACACTGGCAGGACTCTGGGTCTCACAATTGAGCACGCTTGGCGGCGCAAATAAGTCCAGTCCGGTCCGGTCCAGCTCGGGCCAGTCCAGTTGGAGTGGAGGCGTTGCCCATTGGACAATGACAAAAACCGTATTGGAAAATGTGGGAAAACCAGCAGAAAGAAAACTCGGCTCACACATGGGGGGTGTCCTGGCATCGGGGGTTGTATTTTACAAGCCGCTGCTTCTTAATTTAAATATGTTTCAATGCACAAAGCTAAATTAAAATGTATTTATAAAACACAAAGCAGGGGTTGGGTGGCCTGTCAAAGGGGTTGGATGACAGCATGAAAAAGCTCTTCTAATGGTTATTTTTATCGTCCTCGTGCTTACCTTGCGAGTGCTCAGCCCAGCGTTAAGTACGAAATCCTTTAATAAGGCTCAACTCGTGTCATCCCTGTCCCCTCTAGCAACCTCCTGATGGTGTGCACTTGCTTCATTTGGCGGCAAGCTACCGCATCCGCTCACTAAACAGTGTCAACCACGAAGCCAAACCAGAGTCCCAGGTTCTGTGTCCAAGCAGCCGCACACTTTTGGACACTCCCACGCCCACTCATCCGGACCCGCAGCTGGGTTGGTGGGAGGTCGGTGGGTTGGATGCCCACAGGGGTAATTAGCGGGAAAAATTCAGCATTACACCCCCAACTGTTTTGCGGTGGAAAAGTGTGTCGATGGTGAGTTGGGTAAGCGAACGCTTCAGTGGGAACTCCCACACGGTATAAATTTTCAATAAGTAATTAAAATTCTGAAATCCTTCAAACGGTTTTCGGTTATAAAAGGACTGAAAATCAATAAATGCCAATAAAATCAATGGAAAATTTAGAGACATTAAATCAAATGGTAGGATTTCGTTGATAAAATATATTATTTGTAAAAGAATTTCTTTTTTTTGTAGATTAAATTACCATTTATTGACTTGCTTGTCAGGTTTATTTAAAATCAACTATCAAAATTATTGGTTATTTAAATATTTGACCTTCCATCCCACCCCACCAATTGATAAAAACTAAATCAGTTTAATGAAAAATGGTCGCTTAAGTATTTTTAATGTAATTCTATATAAACTAGAGTTATGCTTTGATACGCTTCTCCCGTTGCAAAACGTACAGCCCACCCCAACCCCGATTAACCAACAGAAGGGCGCTGCCGTTTATCGTACGGCTCAAATCGTTGGGATAAATCCGAGAGAATAAAGCGTAGAAAGGATTTCTAGGAAGAAGAGTGCGTTTCTTGCTCTGAAAGGTAGGTGAGGACTGATGGTCCATAGAGGTCTATATTTTCCGAACATAGTACTCTAAAAGGCTAATGCTGGGCATAATGGACAAGGAACTATTATACAATGGATAAGGAATAGAAGAGTTAAATTTTCTAGTCCATCTATTAGAAATGTTACATTTTAAGCGTGTTATTAGATACTGGCTGTCTAGACTAGAGAAGGTAAGTTAATTAGTAAGAGTTTGCTAAGGTTAGCATGGAACGTGTAGATTTGCATCTCGGTTGAGTCATCTAAGAGCGGATATCAGGCTCCAGACGCTAGACCTGTACTCCAATATCGGACAGACTGAAGATACATATTTCTGGTACAATTCGGCAACTAAGAAAGTCGGATAAATCTTTATTAATTTTTTATTCTTTAATAACAAACTAATTTGTTGTTTGTAAATATTTTGATAAATTGGAACTTAG
Source organism: Drosophila vallismaia (assembly GCA_035047325.1). Taxonomy (NCBI): domain Eukaryota; kingdom Metazoa; phylum Arthropoda; class Insecta; order Diptera; family Drosophilidae; genus Drosophila; species Drosophila vallismaia. The sequence continues at coordinate 22,379,554 of JAWNPU010000055.1, read as the reverse complement.
CTGTTAATATTGTATGGGAATATTAATAAAATTTAACAAGCTTATATTGAAAATATAAATATTTATAAAAGATTTTTTCATAAAAAAATTAGGCACTTCATTTTTCGATCTACCGACTAGGGGCCAAAGTATACTATTTTCTCTTTTATGTTTTAAAAATAATAAAGTATCAGATATAAAGGTATTTTTTTCAGTGTTAATACATCCGTTTTGACGCCATGTGGAGCATCTGTTCCAAGCAATAGCCTCCGTGGCCATCCTGGCCAGAAATCTCGCCTCAGTAACCACCTCCCGGGGTAGGAAAGAGGTCTCAGACGAGTTCAATTAGCACAGTGAATCCAGACAGAAGCTGTTCCACAATTAACAGCGATCCAGCTGCCACGCCCCCCCATCCAGCAGTTGAATAAACTATGGGAGGAGGAGGGGCAGGAGCTGGAGTAGAGGCAGGAGCTGGAGCTGGAGCAGGAGCTGGGGCAGGAGCAAGAGGAGGACCATGACTGAGATGCTTTTCCGCAGCAGGTTGTCGGCATTGAAAGAATGCGGGCCCTGCAGTTGTTCCAATTGTGGTTGCCTGAATCTGAATCGGAGTTCGAGTTCGAGTTCCGTGTCTGTGTCCGTGTCTGAGGCGGAATTCGAATCTGAATCCGACTTGGACGGAACAAGCCTCCGTGGCCGCTTAGGTTAATTTCCCTTTGATGATGGCATGTTTTGCGCGACCATTGAAGCATGCAATGGACTGGCTCACTCCAGCAAGCACCAAAGCAAAAGCAAAAGCAAAACCCCAAGCAAAAGCAAACAAAGTGGGCGGGTTAAATGAAAGCGCGCCTGAATAGTTTGCTTCTGGCAGAGGAAAGTTTGGGCCAACTCTCTTTTGCCTTCCGCTGCGAATAACGAATTAAAAAAAAAATTAACTTTCAGTGGCTTCATAATAATGAAGCTTACGGTTTCCTTTAACTTGCTGCAATTTTCTTTTATTTTGATATTTTTTTTCCGCCGAATCGGGGGAAAATCGGTCCCAAAATGGAAGGCCAGCTCAGCACCCCAACAAAATTAAATTAGAGTTGAAATTTAAATGGCAAAAGACGAACCAAAAGGCAGGAGCAGGCCAGGACCGGCAAGGCTCGTCCTCGTCCTCGTCCTTGTTTGTATATTATTTATTTTAATGATTGTGATTACCCCGAAAGGAAGCCCGCAAACCCAAACTCAACTGGGCGGAACACAGTTGGCTTTCCACTTTTTTTTTTTATTTTTCCCGAAAAAGCTGAGCCCAAAAGCGTGCTAGGAAATCATTTGAGAATTGCTTTGGAAAAAGCTGAGGAGGAATGGGGCGCATGCCAAAATGATGTTAAGAATGCTTGAATGCGAGAGCATGTGAAATATTAAGGGGTAATTTGTCACCGCAGGGCCAGGGAGAGGGTTAAGCATTGCAGAATTGGTATGCATTTTCTTCGCCCAACAAAAGGTGGCCAAGAAAAATTATAGCTTGATAGGACATGGTTTTGTATTCAATAAAGACATAAAACAGTGGCCTAAGTCAACTATGAGATACCCGGAACTCCTAACTCTTGGATTTACTCTTCACTTTAGAACTTGATAGGAAATGATTGATTTTAAGCATCGAAATGAATCGATATATATTTTAATTTATGATGAAATCCCAAGAATCCATTTATACGCCAAGGAAGAGGACTGTATCTTTTATAGTATCTGAAAATCCCGACAAACCTTTTAAGATGATAATGAATTCCTGGTTAGATTTCCACCAATCATCATGTTTGAGTACCGGGTATGACTTACTTTCTATTCAGAACTTTAAGAATTTCATATTGAAGTAAAATCGAAACAGAAAAGATAAACTAAACTTTAGTAATAACTTTCTCTATTAGAATACATATTTTCCAAGAAACTAATTTAACCAGATCTTGGGAAAGTATTATCTACGTCTTTTCCCCACAAAAGCTACAAATTTTCATTTATAAAATGAGCGAAACTTATTTAAAAATATTCCTAAACCCCCGACGAGCCACCGAGCACATTCAACAAATGCTTAATACTTGCCCCAAAGCTTTTTATGATTACAGACACATCATAAAAACCCAATTTAGACCAGTCACGCCTCCACACCATCGGCAAACAATCCTGGCTCTGCTCCTTGCTGTCACACCCCCACGTCCTGTGCCGCCCCCAGCACTGCCTCGCCTCCTCGCTTTTTTTGACACCATAGATATTGACTGAAATCTCAGCTGCGGAAATATTGAAATCTAAAAAGCAAATAATTTAATTCGCTTAAACTTTCAGCCTGAGTCAGGATCAGGATAACGTGAGGTGGTGGCGTGGCCGGGACGTGAGGAAAGGGCCAGGACGACGGAGGGAGGCATAAAGGACCGCATAGACAAGCTCCGTTGCTGTTGCCTTACATCCGGACATTTTGAGAGAAGCCCATGAACAGGACCAGGGACTCGAACAGAGCGGTGGAGGAAGCCACAGCCGCCATCAAATTTGAATTCGCAAAATGGGATGCAGGTGGAAAGGGGCTGTTTCTGTCACGCATTACCTAGTAGCTGGGGGGGTTGGAAGCCATCCCCCATCCTTGCAAGACACTCAACGTTTTTAGCGCAAGCTGTCAAGGCACAGGACACACAGGACAAGGAATGCCGAGAGAGTAGCAGTGCCTGCCGCGCACTGAAAACAAATGACTTACAGAATAAAATTTTCATTTTCAATGATAATTTAATGATAAGTTAAAATACAATATATAATAATGTAAAATAATATTTATAATATTAATGATATTTTAGGTATTATTTAAGAAGGTTTCGTTATCCTTGGTAACTTTTCTTTATTCGAAATATTTCCTTCTGTGCAGACATGAATGCTGCGTGATTTCCTGGAAGGAGAGGACGACAGCCATGTCCATGTCCTTCTCTGCTGTCTCATTTGGTTTCCATTTTTATTTGCCGTGTTACAGCCAACACGGCTGTGAGAATGGAGAAAGGAGACAGGAGAAAGGAGAATGAAGAATGGAGAGTCGGCTGGCAGCAGGGAAGGACAACAAAGTTGCCGTGAGGCATTTGACGCGTCGCAGAGTTTGCGTCTAAATGCTTTTGGGGCAGCACTTTAGTGTCTGAAGGAGGGGAAGTATTCCTGGTAACAGGGTATGGACATGGTAGGAGGAAGGAATGAGGGCTTGGACGAGGCATTGTTAGGAGGTGGACAGACAGGTCCTGCCGATGCTCACTCCCCTGGAGGCCGCTTCACTTGAGCAGATAATTTTCACGGTTGTGTTTTGATAATGATGATGTGAAAATTTTGTTGGTTTTATATTTTTTTTTTGTGTTTTTTGGCTGGAAGGGCGGCTTGGCGGCTTGGTGGTTTGGGGTGTGGCGGCATCGTGTCAGACCGAGTTGTTGTGATACTTTTTGTCAACACCATTTTAAATAGTTTGCCGTGGTTTTACTAAAGTTAAGCGCTGGGAGGGCTTGGAAAATCGTTTTGCCAAAAATAACCAACACAGAATTATCAACAAATTATAAAAAGTTTGACAAGAGCTCCGGATTTCCGGTAAATTAAGCCAAAAAACGGTCCTAAGCTCCGTTTGATTTACTTTTTATCCCAACACCTCGAACGAATTCCTCTGATATCGAGTTAACATAGCTCGTCCTTGTCAGGATTCTTGCTGAAAGTTGGTCACCAACCACTCAAGCTGAAGTGTCCTGGCCAAAGTCTCCGTTTACATCAGGATATTCTAAATTTTATAGCCACCAATTCCCCGGCCACCCTGAGGAGCTGCATTCGAAATCAGGTTTAGTTTGCATGTCCTTTGGCGCATAAAACAGAATTGAAATTGAATTTTTGGAACTCCTCGGCACTTTGATGTTCTCGCAGGAGCAGGGCACCCCAAAACAAGGATAAACAGCAGGACAAAACACAGGTCACTTAACGGTACAACGGTAACTGGGCATTTAGGGACATTCGGTTAATGGTGGCAGGGAAAGTGTCCTGATATCTCTGACTTTCTGATTTGTCCCCCATTTGATTGACTGACTGAAGGACTAAATGATTGACTGATTGCCCCGCCTGTCCTGTTTCTTCTTCCCTAATATCTCTGGTATCCAGTCTTGATTTAGTTGGTCCTGCTAAAAAGCTTTTTCATGATTATCGCAGTTAAGTGTCACTTTTAATCTAGAGACACACCCTCCCTGCCCGATGTTGCGCTTTTCCTAAAGTTTCCTTAAAGCCATCGAAGGACAAAGGACACGGTAAAGTTACTCAAAATAAAAAATTCAAAATGTTTTCAGTTTCTCGTAGAATAAAGTCGGATTTAGTTACGAAGCTGTACAAGATTGTCCTCTAACTTTGTTTCAAATATGAAACTATAAAATATACAAAAGTTTGTCTCTAAAATGGTAGAGAAGGTAGAGAAATTTTTAGACATCACAGAATAGTTTGGTTTATTAAGTAATGTCTGGAGGGAGATTCTTCACAATTTTTAAATATATTAAAGGTTATACGGAATGAAATTCTTTTACATGTTATTGAAAAAGACTTTAAAATTGGTATAATATTAAATCTTAGCTCCAAAAAGTGCTATATACCATATAAGTTCTGGTCTCGATTATCGCTATATTTTGTATTTAACAATTTATGAAATATGTTTTATAAAAACTAAATTAAACGGATGATTTACATAAGTAAACTCGGGTACCGAATATCATACAGCTAAGAAACTCAACATTTTTTTCAAGTAGAGAATACGCGTCAAGGTAAAGAAGTAAATTATGTATAGACTTTTAATAAATATTATGAAGATAAGTCCAGTTAATAATTAGGAGTACATTAGTTTCTAAGAACTAATTAATCAAAAAATTGTTGATGCTATTTTTTTGATTTCGAATACATAAATTTAGGATCCTAAATCACATAGAGAGCTTCCCTATTTAACGCGAGCTTCGAAAACATTTTGCCACGCATTCTACATTGAAGCATTTTTATTATCTTTGGTTTTATATACTATTTAATATGCAAATTACTTCGTTTCTAATTAAAATAACTGTGCATTGCTTTTTGGGGTTTCTCTCCTTTATTTTCGTTTTCCATGTTTTTATTTTTTTTGTCGGTCTTTCTGGAAACACATTCTGGCCACGCCACATGGGAAAGAGTGCGGAGTCCGGAGTCCCTTGAGCCTGGAGGATCTATTGGTGTTGCCATTGCAGAAATGGAAATAGAAAAAAAAAGGAAAAATTACCCCCTGAGTGGGCGTGGCTCTGGCTCTGGGTCTGGCTTTGGTTTCTCGTTTTCGTCCTTCTGCCTGTCGTCGTAAAAAAATATTTTCCAGCGGAGTTGCCATCGGTTTTGTACACGTTAATTATAAAGTCCTCTCCAAGTTCTAAGGGTTGGGTTTTGTAAAATTGAGAAATTTATTTAAATTGCAGAGCGTCTCTTTAATGAGCCCCTAATGAGTTGGGTCAGGACTAAAGGTCCTTTTAATAACTCTCTGATTTAGTGTCCTGAGGGATCTTGAATTGCAGATTAATAAACTATTTACTCATTATTATCTATTAGAGTTTGCCAACTACCATGCTTCTCAATGTCAATTACAATAATGGATTTTATTTATTTATAATTAAATATAGAACTTCCAAGGACAAGCTGGTCCTCGACAGACAAACAGACCAATGTAATTACCAAATAGTGCCAAAAATCCTACAAACAAAGCCCATGACAGAGAGGCCTGGGTTTTGGGGGATAAAAAGAATTCCATTTGGAAAATGCCTGAAAAATGCAGACAAAGCCCCGAAAAACATCTGCAACAAATCAATTATTGCAACAACTTTTGGACTTTTCCCCAAAACGCCACTCCCCTAAATCCTAAATCCTTCTATTTTCCAGGATTCTGGCAGAACATTTTTATTGGTTTCGGAAGGGGATGTGGGAGTATATCGATAAACTTTTCGATAAAGTGTGGTCATTGGGGGGCGGAACTCCCGCACCGAATTGCATTTACTCAAGTTAGTCCTGCCCCGGACCTGGTCCTGGTCCTGGTCCTAGTCCTGGTTATGGTTCTGGTTCTGATGCCGATGACGATGCTGGCGTAAGTGAGTCGAAGACTTTGTTGCTGATGTATCAAAGGACTTTAAATCAAAATTCAATTACTACCTCACCCCACAACACTTTGAAGCTTTTGGGAAGTGTATCAGCAACGGGGGGCGTGACCAGCCTTTCACTCCCATACCCAACCCACTCCCACCACCCACCCGGAGGGGGATTGATGGAAATTGTGTCGAGAGGAGCCGCCTGGCAGTGACAGAGTTCAGAGGCTTTCCAGGCTCACTTTGAAGTGTTTGACTGTGGCACTGGCACACCTCCATGCCTCCATGCCTCCATGCCCACACCTGACCTCTGCCCTCTTGGCAAACAAAAGCGAAAATCAATCCCATGTAAAATTTTACATATTTCAATTGGTTCAAACTCGAAATATCTGGGTATGTGCGAGTTAAGCTCTTTCTCTCGCCGAGGTCTCCAGGAAAATTTTCAATTTTAAATTTTCACATTGCATTTGAAGAGTCAGAAGCGGGAAAAGGGATTGGGGTTGGGTTTGGGGTTGGGGTTGGGAAAGGGAAAGGGGTTGACCGTGCCATGGCGAGCACTTACAACAACTTATAAATAGCCCGAGTCTGTGCAAATTTTCACATTAATTAAATTTCAGCAACGACGACGACAACGCAACCAGAACAGACCAGACCCAGACCGGGCCAGGAGGCGGTCGGAGACGGAGGTGGAGACCGAGGAGGACCACGACAACGTTGACATATTGAAGGAAAACGACAGATTTAGTACATATTATATAGACAGTATACCTATATGTATTCTGTTCAGATAGAGACACAAAGCAGATAGATGGCAGAAGCAGAAGCAGCATCAGAATCAGAAGAGAAATGCCTTTTCAGATTTAAAGAAAGTTCTTTGAAATAAAAATATAATCAAAACAAGATAATCATAAAGCAATCCATTGTCTTTCAATTTAATATAATAAAACCCTGTTTGATCTCCTAAACTTGACTACTTTTCCCCAACTGTGGAGCCACTTCATCCAGTCGGGGGTATAGCTCAGGGGTAGAGCATTCGACTGCAGATCGAGAGGTCCCTGGTTCAAATCCGGGTGCCCCCTACACTACACGTTTTTTTCTTTTTAGTTGGGAATATTTATATTATAAACCATTACCTTCTTTCCACTCATAAACGAAAATGTACTGCCATCTAAATCCTTCTTTTGAAACATATCCCCCAGACATTCTTCACCTTTTCCACAACTATTCCGTTGTCCCTCGGTCCGATGAAGCTGAAATCTGAAATGTTGCCACTGCTGCTGCGGCACCATAAACCACTTCTCCGGACCGAGCTGCATCAACATTTTCCACCGAGTGAGGCTCTTCAAACAGGACGAGATTCTTCTGCGCTGGAGCACAGTGGGTGGATTAAGCGATTAGTTGGAATATAAAACATATATGTCTATGATGGAATATGAATATTTACCTCTTTGGATAAAAAATAATAATATAAATACAGTACATAGTCCAGAATTACCTAAAAGTTTCCTAAAAACCAATAAAAGTGAGAAAGTATCTATTCAAGTTTTCTTTACTATTTTGTTAAATTAAAGTAATAAATTAATTGTTTTTTTTTGTTATATTTTTATTTATTTGTTTATTGATAGTAAGGTTAGAGTTTAAACTAATAACTAACTTCTGAGGCCTTCAGCTAAATTTTTACACTTAACTTATAATATAAGATACAATTTTTAGATACCTATTATATTAGATATAATAGATTACAGATTATAGATATATATTAGGTATTTACAGAAGTTGTGGGATAAATATTTATATTTTATGTATTAGCTTTGTAATTTTTAAATAATTTCGTATTATTTGTATATTTTTTATTATTAGATTAGATAGTATGGATACAAAGTCTCGATTCTAAAAGATTGTTGTTCTGTGAGTTATGCAAGTTAAGCATTCGGTTTAATATCAGGATATTCTTTGAGGAGATTAACCTTTGATAGGGATTTGTAAAAATCATAAAAAAAACTCTGTCGCGTAAAAAGGTCATGCCACCCATTGTGGCACGGAGGATAGTGAGCGGTGGAGCTGTGTAGCGTTGTAGCGGTCCAAGTTGTTGCCCCCAGCCCTGCCGCGAATCTCGAGAGCTGTTGAGGCACTGAGGCCACTGCATTTGGCATAGAGCGTAGAATCCTCCGTCCGTTCATCCGATCCGTCCGCTCCTACCTCCTCCTCCTCCTCCTCGGGTGGGGATGTTGGGGGGTCACTTAGAAGTGCCATCGTTGTCGCTGTCGCCGTTCGCTGTCGCTGTCGACGTTTATTTATAGCCGGGACTTTCTTCTTCTATTTCGCGCTTATTTCTTGCCACCGCCACCGCCGCCGCCGCCGCTGCCATTCTCCCTTGCCACTTACATGGCAACATGGCAAAAATATGCGAAACTGAGAAACTGCAACCGGCAGGGGCAAACAAATTTTTATTTGTGCAATTATTGTTGATTTTCGTGTACGCCAGTGGACATGAAATTATTGTTAAATTAATTGAAAGCTATGCAAATAAATTTAAAAAACAAATGGCCCGAAGGTAGAAGAACTTTTTGGCAGTGGTAGGAATTTGGTAGGAAAATTAAAAAGCCAACGAAAGAAATATATTTCATCGGGTCGATGGGGGAAAAAACATAAAATTTCATATTGCTTGAATATAAATTTAATTGTTTTTTGGGTAGGTCACAGCACAGTATTTGTTGTTTTATTGTGTGTTCGGATTTGTCATGATTCAAAGGTTTGAAATTTCGACGAAAAACAAGACAAGACAATATTCGAGCATTTTTTGGACAGAAAAATACTTGCCTTTGGCACGAATCAAACTGAAATCCATTTTGAATCAAATTAATTGAAAGTTTCACAAACCAAATAAATAAGGGAAACAACTAGAAGGTGGATTTGTATTTGATTATTCCTTTTTAATCTGTTTGATCCTTTTTGGATTTGGGCCATGGCTTAAGTCAACAAGGACGATGAAAAATGCAGCGTAATAAAATTCAATATCCCTGCACCAGTCCTGGGATCTACGGCGAGGCAGCCGGATGACTCAAAAATCCATCTTCCGAGCCCCTGTCTACCATCTAATGGCCATGTAAGGAGCGTGTGAGACCGCCCCCGCACGCGCCATTGCCATTTCCGAGTCCTTCCATCATGTGCCCCCAAAAGTATGCAACGCTTTTTGCTCTCGTTCCATTTCGACTTCTCGTTGGGAGCCACAAAAACCTCAGAAATATGCGGCTGCCTCCTCGCCTGCCTCGTGGCGAAGATTTGTCAAGGCAACCGCAGAGCAGGAGAATTACCTATTTCCCCGGGACTCCACTCACACCCTCGGCGGCCTCATTAAAATTTTATATAAATATTTTGCCAGGCCGAAGAGCGAGCCGAGGGTGCAAATAATTAATGAAAAGTAATATCAGCAACACCATCCGCCTTCGTCAAGTCGTCAAGTCTCGGTTGACCGCAGAAAGTAGCTGGTTCATAATTTAACGGAGAGAGCTTTTCCGTTCTAATTTGATTAGCAACGGGCCAGGATTGCCGGGACTGCCGGGACTGGCAGGAAAGGCGTTTACCACAGCTTCGGTTTGAAGGAGCCTGGCGCAGCCTTCATTTCCCGATTGATGGGTTTCGTCAGCCAAAAACGCTTTCAGGTAAGGCACCTCCTCCGAAGCAAACGCAAACGCAAACGTAAACGTTAACATTAACCTGGCTTTCATTAAAACTTTTCCTGCGTCACCTCCAGCCGCCTGCGATGGTTTGTGGTCTGGACTGGAACAGTTCCGGACTCCAGAGAGGAACTGAGCAAGGTAACCGCAACTTTTCATTACAACTCTGGTTGCCGCCGAGGCCCGACCACGGCACGGCTCAAGATGCGGATCAACCTGGAATTGCAGTTCGAATTGGAATCGATTGGTCTCGCTAAGCAAAAGTGCTGCAATTATTGGCATTAATGGGAATTCGAAGATTGGCTTGAGAAAACTTTTGAATATTCCAAGAGATTTCAATTCGGATTTGCTGTTTTATAAATCCTTAAGCATAATAGAAATACATCTAGGTATAAGCTAAAAAATATTACTAATAATTCTAGAATGAGACCCCAAAAGACTGGGAAGAATATCAGGAATTTCTGCCATCAACCCTAACCTTAAAACCTAACCCTAAGCCTAGAGCGAATAATCGGGTTTAAAATCTAAACTTGACATTGAGAAGTAGAGTAAGACTTTTATAGACATTGTAAGTTATTGTCTTAAATAGTTTTAAGATCAAATTATTTTACTAATTTATGGATTTATACTCATTAGAATATTTATAATCTATAATTATGCTATAAAAAGGCGATAGGATCTAATTCGATATGATCTAGTTCCATATGAGTACATTGAATATCGATACAATTCGATACGATTATAATCGATATGGTATATCATTATAATTCGATATGATTATATTCAGTATGATACAGTTCGATACGATTATAAATCTAAACTTGGCATTGAGAAGTAGATTAATTAAGCTACATTAAATATCGATACAATTCGATACGATTACAATCGATATGAAATATCATTATAATTCGATATGATTATATTCAGTATGATACAGTTCGATACGATTATAAATCTAAACTTGGCATTGAGAAGTAGATTAATTAAGCTATAAAAAGGCTTTTAATTCGATAGGATCTAATTCGATATGATCTAATTCCATATGAGTACTTTGAATATCGATACAATTCGATACGATTATAATCGATATGATATATGATTATAATTCGTTATGATTATATTCAGTATGATACAGTTCGATACGATAATAATCGATAAGATATAATTCGATATGATTATATTCGATAAGATATAATTCTATAATTGGATCTGATGGTAAAGAAAAAGTTTTTGCACGAGTACAAAAAAAATAAAGGAATAGTTTTGCATAAAAACAATGTCCGTTTGACCCGTACACTTTTGGCTACTTTCGATGCCAGCTTCCAGCTTTCTTAGAAATGTAACAGCTTTCAAATTGCCAATTTTCATATTCCAGCGTTTCTTTTTTTTTGGCAAAATGAATTCCCATGGATTTCCCTGGGACGGGGAGAGAGAGGGCAGGAGATAGGAGAGAGATAGAAGTCCGGCTCAACGACTGTCAAGCAAATAACAAATAAAATGCAGAAGGAGCTGCAGAAATTCAACAGAGTGAGCCAGCTACAAATCAAAAGGAGAGACCGAAAAGGAAGGGATTTTTGCAACATTTTTTCGCTACTTCTTTCAGTTCGGATGCCAAGCCAAAGGGGGGTGGCGGGCAAAGGCGGCAGCACAAAATTGGCCAATTTACATGCGTTTGTGTTCCTGGTGGCTGGTGCCTGGTGCCTTGTTGTTGCACGAAAGGGAAGATTGAACTTCAATTTTGAGTTTTTTGCAAGGGTTAGTGTGGGTGAAACAAATGCAATGTGCCAAAGCCTGGGCGGGAGGAGGAGGGCTGGTGGGCTGGATAAAATTGCAAACTGCTGCAGCGTTGAAATGCCAGCAAAGAGTTTAAGCCCAGCCAAGCGAGGCACTCAAGAGGCATTAAGACAGAGACACAGACAGAGGGAAGAAAGTGAGATAGATGGATGGTCGGTCGGGGAGAGAGAGAGAAAGCGATTGCTTTGAAAGCGTCTGCAACGGAAGGACTTTAATAAGCTGCAGGTGGGAGATGGGAAGTGGAAGTGGAAGGACAACTTGCCACTCCCTTCCCAAGGGCCAAACTTTGGTTTCTATGGTTTACTTACAATTTAAACAGCCGCCGCCACCCCCGAGCTCACACCCGTCGACCACGTTGCGTATACGCAATGTACGCCCCCTCAGCTCTAAAGCTCTTTTGGGCCCAAAAGACAACATGGTTGCTTTCATTCCGCTAATGAGCTTATCAGCCACAAGCACATAACCAATGAAGTGCCAATGGATTTGGCTTTCAACCGTGTTTATATTCATCGACAGTTGCGGCTAACCAAACACACAAAACTGGTCGAAAAGCACGCCCACGCCCACGCCCACGCCCTCAATATGCAATATTTTTCTTGCTAAAGGGAAATCCATGGGCGAATTTTTTCTGACAAACTTGTTTCTGGTCATGAATTTTATTTAAATTTTACATTTTATACCTGTTTCATAAAAACTTGTGAAAATACTCGTACACCCTCCATTAGCATTATTTCGATGGCTTTGCTGGTTAAAGAAAATAGAAACGGAATTTAATAAAAAATATATTATTTATTTCAGATTCCCAAAGGATATAAATACATTATTTTTAGTTGTATTTTTATCTATAACAGAAGCTATTTTAGAATTTAGGTTACATGTCCTTTTAAAAGATTGTGGGGAAGCGCGTTCTGAAAAAAAGGGATTCGAGGTGCAGGTGTCCTCCAAGGCAGTGTCCTTGGCCCTCTGCTATACAACGCGTTCACGGTCGATCTTCCTGTGTTGCAGAGCCCATCCCTAGTGGCAGCCACGGAAGGACGCAGACGAGACGACACGGATTTCCTGATCGTGGCAGACACAGCTGGACCTGCTCAACTCATGGCACAAAAGGTAGAACATGGCGGTCAACAGTGAGAAGTCAACGGCTACCACATCCTATCTCCAATCCGGCAACTGTCCCTCTGGAAGCTTCTCCGAAATATCTCGGTATCACCCTCGATAGGAGATTTACCTAGAAGCCGCACTAATTGAGGACGAGAAACCAAGCCAACCAGCGCCTTAAAGCTTAAAGATTAAAGTTGCCAGCTTCCTTCAAGCTGCCTATAAACAATGCGATCGCCAGGCCGATCTGGACGTCCAACATCCATCCGGGCCCATCAGACGCAGGAGGTCCTAGGGTTCCCTTGGGTCAGTTGAAGAGAAACTGCGAGCGGTATGTCAAGAGACCTTACAGGCATCCCAACATAATGATCATCTCCCTTTTGGACAACAGCGGCAAGACTCCAATAAATATCAAAAAAATTAATAAAGGAAATTTCTAAAATTCTAAAAAAAAGGAAATATACAAAAAAATAACTTTATTTAATGAAAAAATCAAAGACTAAGGACCAGGTATAGAACGAGATACGCGAACTACCAAACAAAATTAATAGTTAAATCATTATTATAACAGTTTAATAAAAAAAAATAAATGATTCCGACGACGCATCAAGATGAGAAATATCAATAGAAACGAATATGAAAGATTTAAAAAAAAGGTTTATAAGGACCAAGTATAGAATCTGATAAAAAATAATAATAATCAATAAAATTTAAAACTAAATCAAAAAGACATCCAAAAAAACTAAAGGAACATTTTAATTTTAGCCCAACTTTAGATTTTTAGCACCAAGAGCCCGATATTCAAAATAAAATTAGTAAAAAATAAGAAAACAAAATTATAGAGTGGGTGCATGAGAGTCTGGGTTCGAAGTTCCAAGAATAAAAAGAAAAATTATAATAAAAAATAAAATAAAAATAAGAAAATAAAATTGTAGAGTGGGTGCATGAGAGTTTGGGTTCGAAGTTCCAAGAATAAAAAGATAAATATAATAAAAAATAAAAATAAGAAAATAAAATTGTAGAGTGGGTGCATGAGAGTCTGGGTTCGAAGCTCCAAGAATAAAAATATAAATATAATAAAAAAATAAAATAAAAATAAGAAAAGAAGAAATCAAAATTGTAGAATGGGTGCATGAGAGTCTGGGTTCGAAGTTCCAAGAATAAAAAGACAAATTATAATCAAAATAAAAAATAAAATAAAAATAAGAAAAGAAGAAAACAATATTGTCGAGTGGGTGCATGAGAGTCTGGGTTCGAAGTTCCAAGAATAAAAAGACAAAAATAATAAAAAATAAAATAAAAATAAGAAAAGAAGAAAACAAAATTGTAGAGGTGGTACATGAGAGTTCGGGTTCTAAACTCCAAGAATAAAAAGACAAATTGTATTAAAAAATAAAATAAAAATAAGAAAAGAAGAAAACAATATTGTCGAGTGGGTGCATGAGAGTTTGGGTTCGAAGTTCCAAGAATAAAAAGAAAAATTATAAAAAATAAAATAAAAATAAAAATAAGAAAACAAAATTGTAGAGTGGGTGCATGAGAGTTTGGGTTCGAAGTTCCAAGAATAAAAAGAAAAATATAATAATAAAAAATAAAATAAAAATAAAACAAAATTGTAGAGTGGGTGCATGAGAGTCTGGGTTCGAAGTTCCAAGAATAAATAGAAAAATTATAATAAAAAATAAAATAGAAATAAAAATATGAAAATAAAATTGTGGAGTGGGTGCATGAGAGTCTGGGTTCGAAGCTCCAAGAATAAAAATATAAATATAATAAAAAAATAAAATAAAAATAAGAAAAGAAGAAATCAAAATTTTAGGATGGGTGCATGAGAGTTTGGGTTCGAAGTTCCAAGAATAAAAAGAAAAATTATAATAAAAAATAAAATAAAAATAAAAATATGAAAATAAAATTGTAGAGTGGGTGCATGAGAGTCTGGGTTCGAAGCTCCAAGAATAAAAATATAAATATAATAAAAAAATAAAATAAAAATAAGAAAAGAAGAAATCAAAATTTTAGAATGGGTGCATGTGCATGAGAGTTTGGGTTCGAAGTTCCAAGAATAAAAAGACAAATTATATTAAAAAATAAAATAAAAATAAGAAAAGAAGAAAACAATATTGTCGAGTGGATGCATGAGAGTCTGGGTTCGAAGTTCCAAGAATAAACAGGAAAATATAATAAAAAAAATAAAATAAAAATAAGAAAATGAGAAAAAATAACTATTTTTTGTGACTTGAACGCTTTGCCGTTCTGGATGGAATGAATAGAAAACCTCGAACTTTGCTTTTAGCTAAAAAACTTGTAATGGCAAGGCCTACTAGATATTCCATATAAAAACTTCGATGCGATAAATGAAGAGACTTATTTCCTACTATCGATTATATATCGACTGCAGTGTCACAGCACCAAGTCCGGAAAACGAAGCCTAAGGAGCCGTATTATCGCCCCTGCCTCTTGCCACACATCCTTATCCATTCCCTAATCCGGCTTACCCGTCGCATCAAGCTTTTTGGTCCTTTGAGGTCCTTATCCGAACACTTTTCACACATTAGCCGAGGGCCGTGAGACAGAACTTAGTCCAGAGGACACCACCAGGACAGCGGGAAAGGGACCTCAGAAAATGTGCATGAGTGGAAAACTTTTGATGCACATTTGAACATTGCTCTAATTACTTGCCCTCACATGAGACATAACTAAACAATTCGAAAGCCAAATGAGGAGGGACTGATGGACTGGTGGACTGATGGGTGGGGAAACCACTCGCCCAGACACACACCCAAAAATCACTGGGAACTGAGAACTGGGACCGGGGAAGGAGAGAAAGGAATGAAGCCGAACAGGAAACATCAACATGACAGAGAGAAGACCAGGACAAACATTCAACAATTTTGCAGGAACAATATTCAATTTCCGACTGTCTAATAAGTTTTTGGCCAACACACACAGGCAGAGGAGTTGGCCCATGTAATAAGCCAACTCCGAATGCTTGAGCTGTCTATCCATTCGTCTCTCCAGCCACACTGAAAGAAAACAATACAAAGTCGGGTAAATCAAAGTCAAAACTTAATATTCTTGAAGGAAAAAGTTTTATTATTGGTACTTTTATTTTAATACACCTCGTTATTTTTATTAGTGTATCCTCCGCCGACAATCCGTATGTATCCAGACCCGGCAAAACTTCCATTACTCAAACCAAAAGAGCGACGCAACATTTTCCTTTAATTTCCTTTTTAGTTTTTTTTCGGCGCCAAACTTGCGCGGGGCATGCCCCGCCCGCCACATCGAGTCCTTCGCAGAGCCGGAATATTGTCAGCTTAAAGTCGGGCATCCATGCATACACATTCGGATCCCTCAACTTTAATGAATACCCGCGGGCCAATGCAAACACAACCAGTAACGGGTAACGGGTAACGGGTAACGGGTAACGGGTAACGGGCCATATAAAATGCATTTCGAGTTACAAACTTTAAACACTGCGGACGCGTTCAGTTGGGAACGCGATGGATGCTCCCCAGTTGGGTGACCCGAAGGGCTGGGTGGTGGAACTGGGACTGGGACTGGTGCAGGGATTGGGGCCTCGGATTCCGTGGTTGAAGGTTGGAGGTTGCGACAGCGTCTGGTCTGGAATAGTTGAGGACCGCCACCGAACAAATATACCCCATGGGTGTCAGCCAATTATGTACATTCCACAAATGCACCGAGATTCGAAAAGCAACTTTGTATATTCTGGCTTTTGAACATTTTTAAATGTTCCCAAAGCATATATTCAGTAAATGTAACTTGAGGCGTAGTTCGGTCTAGAAAAAGATGGATTTCAATTTTTTGTACATGTTTATACTCCTTAAATTATTTTAAGAATTCTAAAAGGGAATATAAAAACGGAATTCAAGTTGATGAGATTCCTGAGATCATCACAGCTCTGCAGAAAAACAAGGACCTTGGCATGGACAGGATACGTCACGTCACGTCGTGAGGATCCAGATGGGCAAACACATCCCAATGGAAGATAGCAGCAATCCATATGATATATAAGCCAGGCAAGCCAGAGGATGACCCTAAATCCTATCGGCCCATAAGTCCTCTCCCCTTCATGTCAAAGGTATGCAAGGAACTCATTGCTAATCGTCTTAAGAATATTATTAATCAGTGCGTAATCTTGACGTATTATTAGTTTCGATTTCGAAAGAAACACAGTACTGTTGAGCAGGTCCTTAGAGTTATGCAGTTTATTCTACAGGAATTTAACGATCTCGACTTATGCAACTCAGTTTTTATTGACAAACCTTTAACCGGGTGGGGCATGATGGCCTCCTCTGCAAGGTAAGGGAGCTACTACCAGCACCATACTGTTAGCTCCTAAGGTCCTACCTGGATAAGCGAGTATACAACTTTAAGATCTGGGATACTTACTCTGCTCCCACACAGATGAGAGCTGGAGTCCTGCAAGACAGTGTTCTTGGCCCGCTTCTGTATTCCCTCGAGTAGCTCCCTACGGAGCTACCCATTTCTGATGACGACTGCATGGAAGACACTTCGAAAGCCTTAATTGCCACATATGCGGTACACATATACGATATCGTTGTTCTATACAGTTCCAAATCTCACTTAAGGAAGCAGACGACCTGCAGGAATATGTCGTAGTGCTATCAGCCTGGTGCAAGATGTAGAACCTAAAGTTATATAATATCTCCAGGAGTAATAGTCACCAGGAATTACCTTGGCAGCACTTTGCACAAGCGACTGACCTTCCTAGGAAGTCTCAGGTCTTACTCCAACTGAGCTCCGTGCAAAGTTAAGAGAAGATCTTGCCTCACAAGGCCATTCACAAGATGCCTCTAAACACGTCAAGGGAGTCACCATTGCGCCTACCACAGCTTCTGTTACTTTTTCAGTAGCCTCGACCGTAGCTGGTTGCTACTCAACTACCTGGTCATCTGGAGGTACTTTTTCAACTGGAAGGGAGCCTCTTATGGTTAGCAGATTAAGCCAATTAAACAAGCCTAACCAGAAAACATCTGGAAATTGTCTCCTATTACCACAACTTGGAAAAGATAGTAATACGCCCACATTCCAGCCGGCTTTAGTCTCTTGGCAAAACGTTTCATCCAAGAAGAGAAGCTTACCAGACTTACCATATGTTCAAAAATAAGAGCTCATGTAATCGAAAATAGAATTTGCTGCTCTTGCAAATCAAGAAGACTGTCAAGAAGGCGATATAGCATGGACATTGTCCAGGTCGAAACCGATACAAAAGAAGAATCTCTGCAAGCTGAAATTCCAACTTGCTGTCAGCGACGTGCCTGCCTTAGAAAGGCTTCTCGACTCGGCGGTATCGTCTGACTCATGTACCCCCGTGACTCTGATGCCCACAGAGCCATCACTAAAAACTATCGGAAGTAAATCTCCAATACACTCACGTTTGCCTCCCGGAAGATGCAACTTGGCTTCCACCCCAGTTGAGCAAATTTTAAATGCGATCACCTCCCCAGGTCACGCTCTGGTGAATACTTATAATCCAAAGCCAAAGGTGAAATCACAGAATATTGACTCCTCTCAACCGGATCCAGGCAAGGCTTCTGGCCAGAACGTTTGGTTTATAGACATAATAAGGCCATTAATAACCGAGAAGCTCTAAAAATAAACAAAGTTGGCCGTCAAAGAGTCAGAGTGGAACTGCCGAGAAAAAATATTGATATGCGTCAATGTTACCAATGTTTTGGCTTTGATCATACGAAAAACTATTTCAAGGAGCCCAAGGAGCCCAGATGTGGTAGATGCAGTTTTCCTCATTGGACTGGTTCCAGTCAATGCAAGGCAAAGACCTACGACGACCTGGAGTGCGTTAATTGCCATGGAAAACACGTGGCAACTCACAAGGGCTGCGAATATACGTCGAGAGGCTCAAGAGCCGCAAAACTGGAATCAACATTACTCCCATGACCCGCGTAGAACACTCATAGCCTATGCGCAACATCAAGCAACAAGTTATTCTAACCTCAATCGTGCGGCAGGACCTATCGTATGCGGGCCTATCTTATACAGATGCGTCTAGACCTGGACAACAGAACACACGACCTGATGGAAAATACTCCCAACAAGGATGTGTGACAAAAGGCAGGGGCGATAAGACGGCTCCTTAGGCTTCGTTTTCCGGACTTGGTGCTGTGACACTACAGTCGATATATAATCGATAATAGGAAATAAGACTCTTTATCGCATCGAAGTTTTTATATGGAATATCTAGTAGGCCTTGCCATTACAAGTTTTTTAGCTAAAAGCAAAGTTCGAGGTTTTCTATTCATTCTATCCAGAACGGCAAAGCGTTCAAGTCACAAAAAATAGTTATTTTTTCTCATTATCTTATTTTAATTTTATTTTTAATTATATTTTCCTGTTTATTCTTGGAACTTCGAACCCAAACTCTCATGCACCCACTCGACAATATTGTTTTCTTCTTTTCTTATTTTTATTTTATTTTTTAATATAATTTGTCTTTTTATTCTTGGAACTTCGAACCCAAACTCTCACGCACCCACTCTACAATTTTGTTTTCTTCTTTTCTTATTTTTATTTTATTTTTTAATATAATTTGTCTTTTTATTCTTGGAACTTCGAACCCAAACTCTCACGCACCCACTCTACAATTTTATTTTATTTTTATTTTATTTTTTATTATTATATTTTTTTTATTCTTGGAACTTCGAACCCAGACTCTCATGCACCCACTCTGCAATTTTGTTTTCGTCTTTTCTTATTTTTATTTTATTTTTTATCATTTTTGTCTTTTTATTCTTGGAACTTCGAACCCAGACTCTCATGCACCCACTCTATAATTTTGTTTTCTTATTTTTATTTTATTTTTTATTATAATTTTTCTTTTTATTCTTGGAACTTCGAACCCAAACTCTCATGCACCCACTCTATAATTTTGTTTTCTTATTTTTATTTTTTATTATATTTATCTTTTATTCTTGGAACTTCGAACCCAAACTCTCATGCACCCACTCGACAATATTGTTTTCTTCTTTTCTTATTTTTATTTTATTTTTTAATATAATTTTTCTTTTTATTCTTGGAACTTCGAACCCAAACTCTCATGCACCCACTCTACAATTTTATTTTCTTATTTTTATTTTATTTTTATTATATTTTCCTGTTTATTCTTGGAACTTCGAACCCAGACTCTCATGCATCCACTCGACAATATTGTTTTCTTCTTTTCTTATTTTTATTTTATTTTTTTTATTAAAATTTTTCTTTTTATTCTTGGAATTTCGAACCCAGACTCTCATGCACCCACCCGACAATATTGTTTTCTTATTTTTATTTTATTTTTTAATATAATTTGTCTCTTTATTTTTGGAACTTCGAACCCAGACTCTCACGCACCCACTCTACAATTTTGTTTTCTTCTTTTCTTATTTTTATTTTACTTTTTAATATAATTTGTCTTTTTATTCTTGGAGTTTAGAACCCGAACTCTCTTGTACCACCTCTACAATTTTTTTTTCTTATTTTTATTTTATTTTTTATTTTTATTATATTTTTCTTTTTATTCTTGGAACTTCGAACCCAAACTCTCCTGCACCCACTCTACAATTTTGTTTTCTTCTTTTCTTATTTTTATTTTATTTTTTGTATTATAATTTTTCTTTTTATTCTTTGAACTTCGAACCCAGACTCTCATGCACCCACTCTATAATTTTGTTTTCTTATTTTTATTTTTTATTATATTTATCTTTTTATTCTTGGAACTTCGAACCCAAACTCTCATGCACCTACTCCACAATTTTGTTTTCTTATTTTTATTTTTATTTTATTTTTTATTATAATTTGTCTTTTTATTCTTGGAACTTCGAACCCAGACTCTCATGCACCCACTCTATAATTTTGTTTTCTTATTTTTATTTTTATTTTATTTTTTAATATAATTTGTCTTTTTATTCTTGGAACTTCGAACCCAGACTCTCATGCACCCATTCTATAATTTTGTTTTCTTATTTTTATTTTTATTTTATTTTTTAATATAATTTGTCTTTTTATTCTTGGAGTTTAGAACCCGAACTCTCTTGTACCACCTCTACAATTTTGTTTTCTTCTTTTCTTATTTTTATTTTATTTTTTATTATAATTTGTCTTTTTATTCTTGGAACTTCGAACCCAAACTCTCATGCACCCACTCTACAATTTTGTTTTCTTCTTTTTTTATTTTTATTTTATTTTTTTTTTTTATAATTTTTCTTTTTATTCTTGGAACTTCGAACCCAGACTCTCATGCACTCACTCTATAATTTTGTTTTCTTATTTTTTTACTAATTTTATTTTTTATTTTGAATATCGGGCTCTTGGTGCTAAAAATCTAAAGTTGGGCTAAAATTAAAATGTTCCTCTCGGTTTTTTTTGGATGTCTTTTTGATTTAGTTTTAAATTTTATTGATTATTATTATTTTTTTATCAGATTCTATACTTGGTCCTTATAAACCTTTTTTTTTTAATCTTTCATCTTCGTTTCTATTGATATTTCTCATCTTGATGCGTCGTCGGAATCATTTTTTTTTTTTTATTGACCTGTTATATTATAATAATGATTTAACTATTAATTTTGTTTGGTAGTTTGCGTTTCTCGTTCTATACCTGGTCATTTGTCTTTGATTTTTTCTTCGGGGCAATTTGTACTTTTAATTTTTTGACATCTTGTTAAGCTCATTTAATTAAGTTATTTGAATTGTGAATATTTATAAGGTACTAGCTTCACCCTGCCACGCTTCCCTGTGGCAAATTGTAATTAATTTTAAAATATAACTCTCATTATTTCGAATCAATAAGCGGTAGGCGTAATAGTTCAGGGCGCTGCACTTTTTATTCGATTCTCCACGTTTATACGCTAAAAATTACTTTGACGAAGGTACCCAATATTTATTAAAAGTAAGGGTTCTTCTATCTAAATTGCTTCGTTTTATAGGAGGCATATCAAATATAAATTATTTTTTCACTAATCACGAACTAAACAAACACTAACTAAGTAAACACTCTGCACAAAACACGGTATACGAATTTGTTTCGTGTATCAGTTGTCAAAAGCAAACTCAGTAGATTACTACGATTGACTACGTTTTAGTTACAAATTATTTGTATGGGAAAAAGAAGAGGGCTATTTTTAGGGGTTTTCCAGCAATAATTCTAATTTTTTTCTCCGTAAAAACCATCCTTGAACTTCAACGAACATTTTAAAAAAAGATTTGGCCAAATTGGTCCAGGCGTTGTTGAGTTATGCGCTTACCAACACATTTTGCGATTCATTTTTATATATATAGATTATAAATAGTACAATAATAGTACGGCTCCCGCTTCGTACCTTTGACCGCTCTTTTGGAGTTGTCAGAATTTTTTGCGCATCAGACAGTTTAGTAGCAGCTCTTTCCTTGACTTGAATCCGCTGAGGCGCTGGCTTGATAGTGTCGGCGTCTATGGATTCCGGCATCGGCTCAGAGTCTTGTTTCAATGCTATGTTGAAAAGCTCACTGAGGCTGAGTGAGCGCTCGGTAGAAGCGGGCATCCTGGTTTTTGCAGCAAACTTATATTACTGTGCTTGAGTGTTTTTGTTATTAATGGTGGATCTAAGGATCGCTGTTCACAGATTTTGCCGCTATTGTGGGCTAAACTTGAGTTTTTGCGTCGAATTTAAAATTATCCGCTTTAAGATAAAAGGAATTGTTTTACAAATTGCTTGACAGTTTTGTCAAGACATTAAATTTTCAGAGTTGGGAAATGCATTTTCTTTTGATTTTTGTAGATGGGAAGTCAGTCAGATTTTGACTATTGAAGAGACGAGACATACCTCGCCAAAGCGCCAGAAAACGTTGCGCCGAAGATCGTTAAACCGATGAGGATGAGCATTCGGGAGAAGCCAAACCCCGTTCTTAAACTGTAGACTATGAGGGCTGCTATATATGTTTCTGGCCTAGGTAACACTGTGTTACCAGGTCCAATTTTTTAGCATATCACTAAGAAGGTTTTGTCATTTAATCGTTGGATCCCGCACTATTTGACAATCGCCCAAAAAAAGGGTCGTTTGGATTGGTGTAAAGAAATGATGAAAAAATACGATCGCGGTGCTTCAAAAGACGTTTATAAGATCTTCGCAGGTGACGAATCATGGATCTATGCGTATGAGACCGAAACAAAACCGCAATCGACGTGTGAGTCTTCCAAGACTCCAGAAGATCCTGTTGAAGCATTCAAAGACCATGTTTTGGAGGTGTCTCAATCGGAGTGGAAAGTGCTTCGAAAATTGGTTTGAGCGCATGCAAAAGTGTATAAATCTTGATGGAGAATATTTTGAAAAACAATAAATAGAAATATATACAGCAGCCATTGTATGTACGACATATCTGGCAACTTTGTGTTTCTGTTTGGCACACGTCGCGCAGACGCCTTCGCCTTCTGGTCGCTGGTAAGAGTCTTCACGAAAAGCTTACAGAATAGAATAACTCTCCAAATTGTGTTGGTATGTTTCTTGTAGATTTAAATCAGATTTTTAATATTGAAGGGAAAAGGACATGCCTCGCCAAAGCGCCAGAAAACGTTGCGCTGAAGAAGCCCAAACCCATTGTGGAACTGTAGACTACTTTGTTCACTTTGATGGCAAATCCACATTAGTTCTATTGTGTTACCTCTTAACGTTTCTTCCAAATAGAGAACTCCTGCACAATTCTACACTATACCGAGACCTCAATCTGCCTACTGTGAAGGACCAGATTGGAAAACATACCATTAGATACAGTGACAAGGTCGCCGTAGCGAACTAGCCAGGAAATTATATATATACCATAATATATATTATATAATCCGTGAGATTAATAGTGTTTTCGAGGATGGTACTCTATCACTTCGAACCGCGGAGGAATGGTTTCGACGATTCAGAGCCGGTGAAAACGACACCATGGTTAAGCCAGCCGACGGAAGATCTGTGACGACAAATACCGATCAAATCATGGAATACATCGAGTTAAACCGGCATATGGCATCTCGTGACATCGCCCAGGAGATGGGAGTTAGTCACCAAACCATTTTGAACCATCTGCAGAAGGCTGGATACAAAAAAAAAAGTTTCATGTTTGGGTGCCGCATAATTTGACGCAAAAAAACCTTCTGGACCGAATCAACGCCTGCGATATGCTGCAAAAACGGAACGAACTCGACCCATTCTTGAAGCGGATGGTGACTGGCGACGAAAAATGGATCACATACGACAATATCCAGCGAAAACGGTCGTGGTCGAAGTCCGGTGAATCAT
Source organism: Drosophila vallismaia (assembly GCA_035047325.1). NCBI lineage: Eukaryota > Metazoa > Arthropoda > Insecta > Diptera > Drosophilidae > Drosophila > Drosophila vallismaia. The sequence goes on along the minus strand of JAWNPU010000055.1, from coordinate 22,355,597 downwards.
CCCAAACAGTGGCCAAGCCAGGGTTGACGGACAGGAAGGTTTTTCTGTGTGTTTGGTGGGATTGGAAGGGAATCATCAAATTAGTCGTATTGTATAATCATATCATTAACCAGAGAAACTAAATTTAATACAAATAAACATCATTATAATAATCAATCTTACATACATAGATAATCAACGAAAGGACATTTCCTATCATAGACAGCACGAAACCTTGCAGAACCCTTCCAAATCTTCCCAGGTTTCACAAACATTTTTGAAATGTGCGTGTTAATTTCCAACTCTAATTTTCCCATTTCAATGTTTCAAAAACATATAATATATGGTATAATGTATAAGTGTTTAATAGGTAAAGTAATTTCTTTTCCACGGCGTTGGTTTGTTTTTCAAAGAATTCCGACAAAGCACATGTTTGAAGATAAACTACAAGGTGCGTTCCAAAGTAAACAGGACTTTTTGAATCTAGCGCCCTATAGTGGCGTCATCCATATGTCGACTAGTGCGTTAGAATCTGTTATCCTTCAATGACTTCCAGTAAAAATTTCATAACATTCCATCTATTAGAAGTGAAGTTATTGCGTTTTAAGTGTCAGTACTTTTTTGTCATCGGTGCGAAAATGAGATTCGAGCGTTTGTTGCACGATATTGCGCCGTCTCATCGATCGACGCTTGTGAGCGATTATTTGACCAAAAATCACATTTTAACGATCAACCACTCCCCGTATTCACCTGATATGGCACCGTGCGACTTCTACCTTTTCGGAAAAATGCATTTGCCGATGAAAGGAAAGCGTTATGCAGACGTGAGGCCATTCAAAAGGCTTGCACCGGCATACTGGCGCCATACCGGGCAACGAGCTAAAACACTCGTTCGACAAACTTTTGGACCGTGCAAAAAGCTGTATTGAAGCAGGAAGAGACCATTTTGAATAAAATTAATTGATTTTGCCGATAAAACCATTTGTTCTGTCTATTTTTTAAAAGTCCTGTTTACTTTGGAACGCACCTTGTATAAATTCCAATAAAATCGAATTCTAATCTTAACGTACCAGTAGAAGTACCGGAAAAAGTTCTTCCATCCCTGGAGCAGAGTGGAATAAGGATAATTACACATTACAAAAAAAATTCGCAAATATCTCTCATACATGTATTTTTTTTTCATTTCAAAGATCAAGTGCCCTTAATGGAAAACCATTTATATGAACGAAAAGCAAAAATGGATGGATCCTAACCAACAATAAATTCTGCTGTAAATCCTTCTTTGCTCTGGCAATAAATATTGTAATGTGAAATTATTCCTTTTTTGTTTATTAAAAAAGAAATTTAATATTACCCAATATAAAAGTAAAAATAAATGGAATACGAAGCGTACACACGGAGAGTCGTTGGTCGACTAACTCTAATAATTCTATATTGCTTCCGTTTTCTGAATAAACGCGTTATCGAAATTTAGTGATTTATCGTGTAGAATTTATCGAAACGCAACCTTAAGATTTTGGCGCATCGATATTTCAATAAGCTTTAAATTAATTTATAATACATTAATATAAGTACTAATACTCAAGAGCCTCGCAAAGATATAAGGAATAAAACATGATGAGCTGGGAAAAAGTCGTTTTGATTGATCAAAATTTTCCAAATTGTAATAATGAAATATCTAATAAGCGCGTAAATATTCAACGAAAAATTAGGTTTCATTATGAATGATAGCGAGTGTTTGAGCGTAGACTCTACTACCGTTCCATGGGGCATGCGATCGGTGAGTTATTCGATACCGCCTTGTTATGAAATATTGACTAAAGAACGAATTGAGTATTAAATCTTCAACCCAGTGTGTGTTGTGATGTCAGCTGTAAAAGCACGACCCCAGGCGATTTCACGGAGCCCGAGTCGTGGAAATAGGACCGGAATCAGGAATCACAACGGAAGGAGGTAGAGGTAGACGTGGAGGCGACTCGGGCGGGGGCAACATAGGCGACGTGGAAACTTGCTGTGGTTTTGCCATGCCACCGATACCTATGGAAATGACAGACGATGTAAAAGAGTTCATTAATATTGCAAGGTAGACTAAAGACCAAAGACTAAAGACCAAAGAACTGACCAGGGGTCGCGGAAAAGGAAAGGAGAAAACGAAAGGCCAGCACCAGAAACAGAAACAAAAAAGCGACAGCCAACGAGGACAACATTTTGACTGTGCGCACAATTATTTTGTAATTTGTCATATTTTGTGGACCTCGGTTCAAGTCAGAATGAGGCCGGCGGACAAAGTGGGTGAAAGTGGGGGTGGGGGTGGCGAAATAAGGGCAGAACATCGTAGTTCTCCAAAATTTCGGACTAAAGTGGCATGACGGTCTATGAAGGAAAAGAGTGCACTTTGGCGAGAATATATTATAGAAAAAAAGTCGATTTAAATTATTGAATAGCTTTAACATTATAACAATGCAATTATCTCTGATATCAGAATGTAGGTGTTTCTAGGTTACCGTTACCGTTACCGTTACCGTTGAGGGTACAGTTTTAAATTAAAAGTACACATTGTTCTAAGTGTAAAGTCTACCAACTGCATAATTGTTTGTATTTTACGCTTTACATGAAAGCTAAGCAAATCTTTTGTTACCCTGTCTAACGGTGCAACAAGACTTATACATACACAGGCATACAGGCAGACCCTCCTCTCGTGAGCATCCCGTTATGCCGTCGTCTGTCTCTTTTCCCTTTTGTTAGCCTTACGCTTTGTGTGCCTATTCTAAACATGGCGGCGCCCGGCTCCCACCGCCCACCGCCCAGCGCCCGACGGTGGCTACCTCAACCTACTTTCGGTTCCTTCGCTCGCTGCGTTGCCGTCGCTAAGACTTAAATAGTGCCTGTTCACCCGCAACGGCTAACGGTCTAGGAGCGGGGGCTGCCTAGTCACACCCCTTTTTTAGTTAGTCAACAGTGAGGAGTGCAGTCAGTCAGCCAGTCAGCCAGTTTTCTTGTTGTGCTCGGAATGTTTACCCAAAACCCAGTCCCCTTTTCCATCATAATTATACCCTAGCCGTGACCGGGACTCGTAATATTTTGTGTCATAGAGAGGAAACGCTGCAAAAACATGCCCAGGGAAATGTATGCTTTATTGGTTGTCATACCACAAATATTATTGTTTCCCTTTAAAATGTAATTTAATTTTCACTTTTTACTAAAGCTTAGAACTAAATCAAACAAGAAATTGTGTAGATTTATTAGATAGTCAAGGACAAGAACTGGTGTACAGGGCGTATGATTAATTTTTGAAAAAAAAAAGATGGCAACCCTTTACAACAATTTTTGAATATATTAAATAATTGCTGGACAATTGCCTTCTTAATTTATTTAACAATCCATATAAATACAATATATTCTACAATTTTCAATTTATTAATATTAATATTATATATGTATAATATTTTACAATAAATATATAGGTTATAGTTTTTACAAACGTGTAGTGTGACCTTATCTGTATTTACAATTAATCTATACATTTACATTGCTTGTTACATCATTACTTAATTTTTTATAAAAGTACATATATCTTATTGTAATCATGAAATATCTAATATTCTATTTTTTAGTAAATTTTGCTTAAAAAGTATCCTTAAACCATAACGTATTTTAACACTCTTTCCTAGATCCCAAAAACTTTTACACTTTCACATTGATTTTTTTACACTCATCATTTTCATATAGCTGTACTTCAGTCCACTTTTTGAGGTCCGACCCCCTTTCGCCCCTTTTTCCTTCCGACTTGTCCATTTCTTTGGGCTTCCGTGCCCGTGCTTCTTCTATCATTTCGTACACATTTTTGAGCTTGTTTGTGCTTGCAGTTGTTTTTGTTTTTGTTGTTGTTTTTGTTGAATTACATGCACACATACACAGGGACAAATATTTATTTAAAACTTATGCCCGAGGCCTTTCATTACTGTGCACGGTAAAAGATATATACTATATACAATATATATTTCACTCTCCTGTTCTCGGACCGCCGACCGCCGACCACCGACCGCCGCTGCTCTCCTCTGCCCATTTTTAGTTCTTGATTTTTTTTTGGTTCCACTGTGCAAATGTGCGGAATGTTGCTTTGTGCTCATCATTCGCTTTCTTCTTCGCCCAGTCTCCAGTCTCCATTCTCCACCCTCCTCCATTCTTTAGAATCCTCTTTTTAGTGTTTTCTGGATTTTTGGTCCATGGGGCTATTGAGTGAAAAGTCTCAATGCAGGACGAATAATTGGGAGGCGGGTTTTTCGCAGTCCTCGGCTACTTAATGCACTTGTAAACGGCTCCTGTTTCGGATCCTTTACGAAACCGCCACCCCCGGTGACGTATAGCGGAGTTTTAATTAGTCGCCGTACCAGACTTACACTTAAGTCTCCACCAGGACCTCCAACTCGCTCAGTTCTTTGTATTGTTTGTGTCCTTGCGTCTGGGCTATTGTCTTGGTCGAGCAACGCAACGAGCAGAATGCATTATTTTGTGCAACAAAATAGCCAAAGTTGTTGAAATTTTTATGGGATTTACTCGGTGAATTATTTTAAAGTAGAGTGCTTAAAAATCGTTTCACTCCCACTCAACCACTTCCACGACGATAAAAGCTTTCAGGAGAGCAAGGAGTGCGAAGGACCAAAGTGGGTTCACGGTTACTCATGGTAGTTGGTAGTTCATTAGGCAAAAAAATACGAACTGCAGTGATGCAAACGGTTTTAATTGATGGAAACTCTTGCAACTGTTTGAGGAAGTTACATAATCATGTAATTATCTAGATATCGAACAATTACAAGCTTAATTATGAAAGAAAGCATAAAAAAAGATTTACTTTTTCATGAGAAAACAAAAGATGGAAGCTTTTTGTAAAACAAAATATCGGAAGTATCGGATATTTTTCGGATTTTTATGTCTATGGAAATTTTGGTTCTGGAACTGGTTCTTTTTCAATTATTGGCTCTTAATTTTGTGTAACCTAACTTTTTTAAGGTTATGTTAAAGAGTAGCGTTATTTCCTTAATTTTAAAACAGCTCAAACATGTCTCCGTACATATTCTATATCAAAAACATTTATGATCAAATATTAAATGTATTAAAAAGGAACCCCATGAGATATGAGTATTTTCGCTTCAGAATATCTACTACCTATGTGTTACATAATATGCATCCAAGCCCTTTTATAAATAAATAATGTTTTGACCATTCAATCATAGACAAAGCCATTATAAATAAATAATGTTTTACATATTCATGTTTCAGTTCGGAACTCACCTGTCAACTTTGATGGCTCTAAATTTACTTTAAATTTCGTTCGCTTTTCGCTTTTGGTAAAATGTTGTTAATTAGTTTCAATTGTATTTCTGTTTATTTGTTTTGTGTTTGTTGTGTTTGTGGCGCGAGAACGTTTTTGGGCGCCAAAAGTACAGTCACCAACACAGAGGCAAAACACGCACTTTTACACCCACTTACACACACACACACACACACACAGTGCACGGCACGGAGAAAATGTTATTAGCTGTCAAAACTATTTCCCCTTTTCTCTTTATGGCTTTATGGCTTTCTCTTTCTGGCAGTAGCTCTCTCTCTCGCTCTCTCTGTCTGTGATGTTGATTGCAGTTGGCGGCTTTTTGGATAACGGCTAATTCACTCGATCCGCTGTTAGCTCCGCAAAACGGACTCAAAGCGAGCGTGGAGACAACGGGAAGGATGCCAAATGTTTCGGTAATTTGTGTTTAGATTTGGTGTCGGGGAAACCGTTGATTTCGGTCGGCTTATTGATGGATGCTAAAAGCGAACACACAACTTGACTGAGCGAAATTGCAGAAATAACTGAATTGAAATATCCCCCCGCCAAACGCACACACACACAGGACAGCAGGGATAGAGAGCGAGAGAAAGGCGGAGCACCTGTAAGTGGGTGGGAGGGAGAGTGGGTGGGTGGCCGGCCAGGCTCGCTGATTTCGTTACAAAAAATTTCTTATAAATTTCCTAAAACCCGAAAAAAATGAGTAAGGAAGCGGTACAAGTAAATGCTTGAGTGCATTTTAATTGATTTTTTCTTTGCTTTTTACCTCCGGGCCTTTCACTCAGAATCACTCACAATTTTGCATCTCGCTCTGGCCCACCCGGCGTATGCGTAATATTTCAGTTGCAGTTTCATTTCTGCAATCTCTCCGTTACCCCTTTGAGTCAACTCACACTTACTCACTCGGGGAGTGAGTGAGTGCGTGGGTGGGCGGGCGATCTCTTGTGACCCACAACGGAACAGCATTAGTTGCTGTTCTTCATAAATTTAAGTTTTAATTAGCTTTTTGTTGCCGGTGTAATTTGACAGCAAACAAAAGTTGCTGCTGCATCAAATTTTTAATTAATTACATGTAAAAATGTTCAAAAATTGTTGGCCAAGAACGAACCGTTCGGCTTTCTTTTTGGACAAACAATTAGCATTCCACTGTCCCAAAATAATAAAAACGGAATGATGCCAAAATAAGGAAAACTTTTATGAAGTTTCCTTCGGGATAACCTTCATTTTACGTTTGTTCATCTAGCGGGGGCGGGGGGAGGGAAGGACTTTTGGATAGGTGGGATAGACAAACTTTTTAATATGAAAATTGCTCGTTTGGGTTGAGAAAATTAAGTGGTTGGATTGGGGCCTGGGAAAAAGTACCCTTTTCGATTGATTTTAAGCTAAAAAGCAAAGGTTTCTATATTTACCCCGAACCACAAAAAAACATTTTCATCTTTAAAAATACTCGTAGGAAATTTTCATCATTTTTCATCACCATTTTAAATTTATATTTTAATCGCATTTTAAACTACAGTTTTTTTTTTAAATTAACATAAATAAAAATTACCTTTAAATGTATCCTTTTCCAAAATATTTAAATTTTAACCCTTAATCTGCTCGTAAAAATTGTTCATTCGGAAACTTTGTTTTTATAAAAAAAATTTTCCAATTTCTAAAACCGATTTTTCCATTTTTTAAATTTATGATATGATAAATAATAAAAATAATAAGCATAACTTAATGATAATCTATTTGTAATTAGCTTCGTCATCAATTTTTTAATAGACCTGAACGCCTTATTTGTTTTTAATTTAAATTTTGTTTTGTAAACTAATTGACAAATTACATTAAGTAATTTGATGATTGTGACTACTGGTGGAAATATTTAGCATTGAATGAAGAAAGAATCAATAAATAAGTAACATTTTTAAAGTAAATTATACTTTTTTAATTAATTCTAATAACTCAGAGCTAAGGAAATTGGAATTCTTTGAAATAAATTAATATTATAATACAATTTATTTGTGTCAAATAACAAATGGGTGGTAATTTAACTTAAATCATCGATTGGTTGACATTAAATTTCCAAAATGAAAGTAAATTTTTAAAGAAAAATGAGTGGCTGCCAAAATGGTGGAAAAACAAACTGTAAACCCTTGACACTCGTCCGCCAAACTCAATCAAACCAAGCTTAAGCGGTACAGGGTGCCCCGAAATCCGTGCACCTCCGGTCCGAGCATGCGCAGGCCAACGGCCAACTCACGGCAAAAAAACTCACTCAATCGGCGAGCAATGCAATAATGCAACACCTACGCGGCTCAAACCTGAGCACACCTGAGCAATCTTCTATAATGCGGCAACAAAGGGGAGAGAGAGAAAGCGGAGTAACGGGACAGAGGAAAAGAAGGAACAGTTGCAGGGAGTCCTAAAATCTGGATAGGGCTATTGTGTGGAGGCCGCCATTGTTGGCCAGTGTAATGACACACACCTGCACAAATGAGTGCAATACGAGGGAAACGTTTCAAATATTTATGAATGAATACCCGAGCTCTGGCTCTGAAGAAGAAGGCTTTTCGAATGCATAATATATGAAAGCCAATAAAAATTGTTCTTAAATTGATAATTTTTATGATATAATAAAATAAAGAATCAAAATAATTGAATATTTTAGTGGAGCTATGAAATTGGCCACCGAAGCATGGCCAAGGGTAAAAATCTGCTCTGAAAGTCCTTCACAATGAACTTCCCACCAAAGGGGCCAACTAATCGCAGTGGAAAATCCGAAAACCAATATAATAATAGCCGAAAATATGATGGTTGACGTCATCCGAAGGGCGTTGATGAGCATTGACCACTGGAGCTGGAGCTGGAGCTGGAGCAGGCAATGAACCTTAAAGAGTGGAAACCACCGCACATGACTAGCCCGCTTAGTCAACATGTTTTAAGGTTAATGACTGTGTTTACACAAAGCAATTGGGAACCCCTGACCGAAAAATTCAGTTAACTAATTTAAAGTGATAGCAAAACGGTTATGAAAATATGGTATGTACCCATGAGTAATAGCATACTGGAATACTGGAAAAATTCAGCTATGCTTTGTTTTTTAACAAAATGCGTTCGATATGCGTTTATATTTACGATTTCAAAATATTGCGTATACGCCGCTTGGGTCACGCACGAACGAACAAACCGAGCGGCGGCTGATGGGCGACCGATTAAGCTCCATTAAAAAAACGTTTTATGCTTTTTAAATGGCGAACTTTGGTTGGCAAACTCTATAAAAACAGTTGCCGGCAGAATTAGAACATTCAGTCCGCATTCGAGGATTATCCACTACTAACAGGCCGCAAAAACCATGTCAGCCAAACGGACAAGTAGTTACCTTCAGTTGGCTTTGATTCTGGCCGTAACGGTTTTCAGGTGCGCCGAATGCCAGTACTACGGATATCCTTACTACGGCGTGGGAGCGGGTGCGGGAGCAGGAGCTGGTTCGGCATACGGAAATGTGTACGGCAACGGTAACGGCATCTACGGCTATCCCAGCTACGGAGGATATCCGTACTACTCGTACCCCAGCTACAACCCATACTCGATGTACGGCGGATACGGCGGGCAGTACGGAGGCTACCCCTACAGCGGATACCCATACGGAGGCAGTGGCATAAGTAAGTACCAACACTCATAGTTTCCGTCAAGGAACCCTTCAGTACATGCCATCTAAAAGTGTTCTGGACCTGTTTTCTTCTCTAGACACGGCCTATGCCAGCAGCAGCGGAGGATTCGCCACGGCCAGTGCGGGGGGAAATGGATACTACGGCTGATCTCCTCCAGTAGGGATATTCCCAACCTAAGCTAGTTAAATTATGCCTAAGTATTGGTTAAGTACTCCTACTAGACTAGTGTGCCAGCACAATAAATTAACAACTATGTATATACTTTGTCCAAAATAACTTGTTTTATTTCCTCAAACATGTCCTTATGAGCCTTGAAATTGGTGACGAAAGTCAAACCGTCAAATTAAAGAAACCGATTAATATGCAGGGAAATATTATATTTTTTTCTGAAAAATTCAGTTTCTTAGGTTAATTTCCTGAAATCATCAATCAAATCATTTGATAGATTTTTTTTTAAACTATTTAAAAAAATATTTTAAGTCTAGACTTCGAAGTAAAGATATAACTTTATATATTTAGGTTTAAATACTCGTGTAATGAAAAGGCTTTCTATAAAGTTTCAGTTTCAAATTACAGAAACATTTTACCTGATACAACAACTATCAGTAAATAAAACTCGTTTAATTAAAGTGCAATATAAAATTGCGATATTGGGAAATTCAACTCTACTTTTGTTTTTGATCGATATTATCGTTGTGAATATCGATTTTATGCGTTTAGAAAAGTAGGCTTCGTCCTTTCATGCCTTTCTGCCTATAAAAAGCTTCAGTCTTGTAAAGGTGTTCATAATTTTTTTTAAATACAAAAAATAAATATATTTAGGGTTACATTTTGTAATAAAAGAGGTTAATACTCGTGTAATAAAAGTGCTTTCTATAAAGAGGTGTATCAGACATAATGTTTCAATAATTTGAAACTGAAAACAATTTATTCAAAATTCGCATTTGATTCAGGTCGGCATTTTTTTGATTAATTAACAAAGTTTTTATATTATATTTTTTATATATAGTCAGTGTCAAAGATCACGCTAGACCAGATTTCTCGCACTTTGAGGTAAAACAATCGGGGATCGGTTCGACGGATATGGTAATGCTGAAGACCTCTGGATGTTGAACACTATCAATGGTAATGCTGAGTACTACTGGGTCCACGAAGCGCCATATATTTTGTCCAGACTGACTCAGACTAGTGTCTTTTACTATTTAATTTCATTTTGGCTATCGAATTTTCGTTTTGCAAACATTTCTATTGTTATTGATCTCTGATTTATTTAAAAAGAATGTAAATTTTTATAGATTTTTATAAAAAATCTAAAAGCTTAGATTAATAAACGATTCGAAGCTGTAAAAAATGTTTTGTCAAGGGTGGGCTCCCAGAAAAAAAAACTTCTACTTCTGTATATTCCTATTAAAACGAATAGTGGTCTTTGAGACATAAAAGTTAATAAAATAAACTCTGAAAAACTCAAAAGAATTTTTTATAACTATTTAAGATATTTGCCCTAATAATAATTCAATCCATTCATAATTTGCTTACTATTGACCGATTTTTTTAAACTTCCCGCCACATTGGCAGCATTGTCTGAACTCCGTTTATCAACACTAAATGCATGAGCTACCGCACCAATTATGTGATAAACAGCTGATAATACCTTCGCCGGTAAAAAGCATTGGAATTTTTATATAAATAAAAGCCATGCTGAACTTGTCCGTGGTGTGTCGAGTTGGCGGCGCCAGTCGAACTGCATCCTTTGCCACAAAATCAGCAGTTAAACCAGCCAGCAAAAAGACAGAAGCCCTCCCCAAAAATCAACAAAAGGCACTGATATCCTGTAAGAGAATTCAATTCAATTTATTTGAACACGAAAGATCAGATGCAAAATTCGGAACTCTTCCATTGGCTTCCAAGGGTTGGTTGCATCAAAAATCCAAGGGAGACTATTTTGTCCTGAACCCGAGCATAAGCGGCGAGGAACTCCAGCAGAACCTGCAGAATGAAGGACGGTTGGATAGTGGAAATTGTCAACTGCACCCACAACTTCTGGAGAACCTGCGAGCCGAACTGGGTATAAAACAACTTACCTTGATCCAAGCAAAGGCCATACCCATTGTCCAGGACAATTGTCACGCGCTTATTGCGGCAGAAACGGGATGTGGCAAGACCATTGCCTACCTCCTTCCGATCTTGAATAGGTTGCTCGATAGAGAGGCACCCGAAAGGAAGTTGAACAGTCCCAGGGCATTAATCCTAACACCTGGCCGGGAACTGGCCATGCAAATTGCCAAAGTCACCGAGCGATTGGTCGAAGGAACCGATCTGAAGGTGAAGTACCTGCTGGGAGGAAACACGAAACAGATAATGATGAGCCCGCAGTTTGAACAAGTAGATGTTTTGGTGGCCACTCTGGGGGCACTCAGCAAACTGGTCACCACTGGCATCTACAGGATGGAGCATGTGCGTCACCTTGTCCTGGACGAAGCAGACACTCTTCTGGACGATACCTTTACGGATAAGCTCACCTATTTCCTTAGACGTTTTCCCGTAAGTCTTGGCTGTCTTTAAAGGAGAATACATTCATTCGTTTTGTCAACAGTTTCACCTGGACCAACAATCAAAGGATCGGACTCAGCTCATTCTGGCCTCCGCCACTATGCCGTCCAATACTAAAGAGGTCCTGCAGAACATCGTCGACGTGGAAACTATACACGAGGTAGTGAGTCCGCTTCTGCACCGTTTACTACCGCACGTAACGCAAAAGTTCCTACGTCTGACCAAAGCGGACCGGCCAGCCACCCTCCTGTCACTCGCCAAACAGGATCTAGCCAAGCGCCGACCTCTGATAGTGTTTAGCAACAAATCTGCCACCAGTGACTATGTTTCAATCTTTTTGAACAACAGCGGCGTCAACTGCCTTAACTTGAATGGCGACATGCTGATGAAGATCCGCCTGGGCCGGTTCGAGCAGTTCCAGAACGGTCACTGCGATGTGCTGTCCACCACCGATGTGGGTAGTCGTGGCCTGGACACTACCAGAGCCAGGCATGTTATTAATTTTGACTTTCCCCTCCATGTGTCGGACTACATACATCGCTGCGGGCGGATCGGCAGAGTGGGAACACCCGAAAATTCCCTGGTTACAAACTTGATTTCCTCCCGCCGCGAAATCGACGTCGTGCAGCGAATAGAGCACGCAGCTCGCACGGGAGGCTTACTGCCAAATGTGAATGCGAATATTCGAAGCATAATTAACAAACAGATTATTTCTGCAATGACGGCGGCAGGACTGCCTCCTCCTCCTGATTTGGGACAAGCCAATGGACACCAATCCCAGGAAGAGGCCTTTTAGATGTATTTTGGTGAAAAAGCTCCTCGACTTAAGCATTTTTAAAGCCAGGATCTGGACCTGGAATAAAGAAAGGTTTTAGTTTATAGATGAGTCTGCAAGCTCAAATGACCTGGTTTTGATATATGCTGACAGAGTAATAAATAAGAATTTGATGGATCCTTAGATAAATTGGATAAAATCGAACTTATAAATAAATACGATCGAAGGGTGTTTTTCTGGGAATGTCATAACTTTCAGATAATTTGTACGTAACTTTCTAAGACGTTTGGCACCTTTTTTTTTACTTTTTTATGTAAAAATTATCGTAAAAACAAGAAAATAAATTGTCAAAATTTAAAATTGATAAAGAAACGAATTTCGCGGCAAAAAGTCAGAGTTGGGAGTGCCCAGGTGTTTGTGATTAGGATATGCGGATAAATTCAGAGCTTTCAAGGGCTTTTACACGGAATACCTGGCTACGCTAAACTGACATTTGCTTTCTGGCAACTCTGGGCCAACAGAAATATTTTGAATAGGCCAAACAAAAGCACTGTCGTGCTGCTCTCGCCAAAATCCGCCGACGTCGCCTCAAACAATTACGAAGTAAGCGCAAAATCGATGCAAATTTCCAAACAGACATAAAACCGAAATAAAGGTAGAACACAGACAGTATTGCCAAGAATGATAAAAGGTCAATGAATGGCCTTAAAAAAACACATTGCGTAATGGGGCCAGCAGCAGCAGAAACAACAACGAAAGCAAAACAAGCAAAAATCCAAGTGAACGGGCTGCAATAAATGCGCCTGTATAGGTGTTTAGATATTTGCCAGTGTATGTGTGTATGTGCATATTTGCAACTAACAGTTTTTGGGGCCGACTTACTTGGCCTCGAAGCAACTTTTAACACGTTTAAATGTAGTGATTTACTGTTAAAAATCGATCAGCGCCAGCTGCCAACTAGGCTTTCAAAAACCATTGTCTGTCTTTTCGAAAAAAAAAAAAACAGATTATTAGGCACTTGGCGAACAAAAGCATAGAACGAAGAAGTATGCTTACGTTAAATAGTGCTTGCTCCACATTTTTGCATCCCTTCTCGCGCTCTCTTTTGCTCTCGCGCGCTCACGCGCACCGCCAAAAAACAACAAGAACAGTGGGGTGTTTCGCCGCTTGCGCCGCTTTGGCCCCTGGTCCAGGCCGCTTAAATTCATAAATCAAGGCTGCGTCAGTTAACAAACAACAAGAACTACCTTTGCACATCCCCTACGACCCTTCTCGTTTCGGCAATAGGAAATTTCCGTAGCCAAAGTGCTGCACAGTGGGCAGCAAAAAAAATAATAGGAAATAATGATCACTAACTATTTAATTAAACACTTTATATATAAAAATAAAAAAAAACAAACTCATCTTAATAGAAAGCTTTTTGGTTTTTATTTACAAAAATAATTTAAAAGTATATATAAGTATGTCTATTGTTTTCACTTTAAACTAAAAATTAAATAAGCTTTTTTATGGGTGACTGACAGCGTAAATAATATATTAAATATTTGACCACGTCAGCTTCAGTTTCTTACCATAGTGCTCCTCGCAGACAGAACAGCTGATGCTTGTCAAAATTCCCTGCCATCGTGTATACATACGAAGTTAGTTGTGTGTGAGTAAGTGTGTGTGTGGTGGAGCTTAAATATCGATAAGTTAAAAAAACCCGAAAATTATTAATATTTATTATTAAAGTGGGAGAACACTCATACTGATACCGACCCGTAAGGCAGAAAATAAATAAATAATTACGCGACGCAATGTTTCCTTATCTGGGGGGGTGTGTCGGCCCCGCTGCACGTTCAGTCGCTTATCAAAATCACGCGACTCGCTGCGCCGCGGACCCCCAATGAAGTCTCAAGGTTGCCTATAAATAAAAAATTTAATCAAATGTTTGTTCGTCTCGCCTCTGCTCTCCCTCTCACTCTATCTCTAGCTCTTATCACTCTCCGATAGTAGCATTCTAGGTGGTACGAGACACGACGCCTTATATAATTAAGCACCACAGGAAACCGGCCCCCAAATCCCGTCGAGATGTTGCGAATGTTGTGCAATTCCTCCGCTAGCTGCTCCAGCCTGCAGCAGAGTGTGCTTAAAAAGTAAGTTTTTTTTAAATATATCCTTGATCCTTATATAATGGAATCTCTTTTCAGTTGCACACGAAGTCTGGGCTCTGTTTTGCCGCAACTTCAGTTAAAGGACTTCCAGGTGGTCAACGAGCCGATCCTGACCTATCGTAAGAACTCCCAGGAGCGCAAGGAACTTCAGCGGGCTCTGAAGGCCGCCGCTGCGAACTGTGAGGAGATCCCCATCGTCATTGGCGGCAAGGAGTACAAAACGTCAGAGGTCCGGACGCAGGTGATGCCCCATGACCACCAGCACGGCATTGCTCGCTTCTACTACGCCGACAAAAAGCTTGTGGAGAAGGCTATCAAAACGGCCGTGGAAACACAGCCCAAGTGGGACCGCGTCCCGATTGAGGATCGCTTGCAGATCTGGGAGAAGGCGGCTGATCTAATGGCCACAAAGTATCGCCAGGAACTGAATGCCGCGACCATGTTGGGACAGTCCAAGACGGTTATCCAAGCGGAAATTGATGCGGCAGCAGAACTGATTGATTTTATACGGTAATCTTTAATATTTTGATAAAAATTAAAAGAAGGGAGGATAAGGGAGGTTAAATTGATTGAAAATGTTAAAGAAGCTTAAAATATTGTTTGGAAATAGTTAAATCTATAATCATTCTTTTCCAGGATGAACGCCTATTTCCTCAAGGAGGCCACTAAATATCAACCCATCAGTGAAGATCCCAAGATAACCAAGAACTCCCTGCGCTATCGCGGCATAGACGGCTTCATAGCGGCCGTGAGTCCCTTCAACTTCACAGCCATTGGCGGGAACCTTTCCTACACGCCAGCTTTAATGGTAAGCCAACCCGTAACTCAGTTTGGAAATTTCCAATCAATTAAGTAATCAACAACCAGGGCAACGGTGTGGTGTGGAAACCATCGGACACGGCAATGTTGTCGAACTGGCGCATATTCAACATCATGCGGGAGGCGGGAGTGCCGGACGGAGTCGTTAACTTTGTGCCAGCGGATGGTCCTGTCTTTGGTGACACGATTACGGCCAGTCCCCATCTGGCCGGCATCAATTTCACCGGCTCCGTGCCGTAAGTAATGGATGACAAAGTATTGATTTTATTACTCAAAGCATTTCATGTCCCTCCCCACGACAGGACATTCAATCGGCTGTGGAAGCAGGTGGGTAACAACATTGATAAGTACGTCAACTTTCCACGGCTGACGGGCGAGTGCGGAGGCAAGAATTTCCATTTCGTGCACAAGTCGGCAGATGTAGAGTCGGTGGTCACGTCCACCATCCGTTCGGCATTCGAGTACTGCGGCCAAAAGTGTTCTGCCTGCTCGCGAATGTATGTTCCAGAATCGTTGTGGCCAAAGGTCAGTATCGGATGATGATTAAAAACTGTAAAAACTGTAGAAAATTAATCTATTGACCCCCTGACTGTCACAGATCAAGGAGGGCCTGTTGAGCGAGGCCGAGATGCTGAAAATCGGCGACGTGCAAGACTTCAGCAGCTTCACATCTGCTGTCATTGATGACAAAGCATTTAAACGCATTACTAGCTATATTGAACACGCCAAGAAATCCCCGAATCTGGAGATCCTTGCCGGCGGCACTTACTCCGACAGCAAGGGATACTTTGTGAATCCGACAATTGTGCTGAGTAAGGATCCCAAGGACCGTATCATGACCGAGGAGATCTTTGGCCCCGTCCTTTCGATCTACGTTTACAAGGAATCTGATTTACTAGAAACAATGAAGCTAGTTCACACATCTACCAAGTTTGCTTTAACCGGAGCAGTATTCGGCCAGGACGAGTATATATTGGATGGGATCGATTCTTGACAAGATCTAATTTCTATATATTTGTATAGGGAATTCGTCAAATGCGCACTGCAGGAGTTTAAAATGGCCGCTGGAAACTTTTATGTTAACGACAAGTCGACTGGATCGGTGGTGGGCCAGCAACCCTTCGGAGGTGGCCGAATGTCCGGCACCAACGACAAGGCTGGCGGACCGCACTATATCCTGCGTTGGACTTCGCCGCAGTCAATCAAGGAAACCTTTGTGCCGCTGCGGGACGTCAACTATCCGTACATGTGCGAATAAGCTGGTCAAGACGATGAGGAAGACGATGTGGGGGAGAAGCGAAAACCGACAGGAATCTCATATAACTACTAACTAAATATATACCTATATATGTATTTTGTTGAACTAATTTTAAATAGCATCCAACAACCACCCTCACCTTACTTGTTCGTCAAATTTGAAAGTTGTACACCTACAATCTAAGAATCTCAAGCAAACCCATGAACAGGATGCCTAGATAATGTTGTAAATTGATATGCTGATAATCCTTTGAACCAGAAACCAGGAATACGATCCTCCAAATATTTAAATCGAATAATACTTCAAATTTTAAACGCATTGTGATTATTTAATTATATGATTTTTAATTGTACGATTTGCCAATTAGAAAACCCATTGGTATTATATATCCTTTCAACCTTTTCAGTTGTAAAGAGCGCGTCTATATACACACCTATATATATATATATATATATGTAAAAGCAAACACTTGACAATACATTTTGATTACTAAATGTGAAAAAAGCATAAATAGTTAATGGAACTTAGTTACATACAAAATAAGCATCAAATTCGGTAAAAATAAATCTTTAAATTCGAAAAAAATAGAAATTATCATCCAAGTCAGTGGAAATATAATTACATATCTAAGTACGGTTGCAATTAAACTGGAATTCCGGATGCTAGTGTAGTTTTAATATACTTTTAGAAGTGTTTTGATTTTGAAAAAAATCAGGATAAGATTTATTAGTTTTCTAGGCAAGTAACGGGGCTTTCTACTTTCCACTTTCTATTTAATAAGCAGGACAATTTATGTTTTTTTGGGACATTTTAGTTTTATTTGTTAAATTTGGTTTGTTTTCTTCGATAAGGCAGGAGTTTTGTGTCTTCTTACGAAGATTCTTTTTGGACCCTATATTCCCCGATTCAAAAAATACTTCAAACATTTCCGATTTTGTCAGTTACGAAGAATATATATATATATATATATTTCTTTTTATTTTGCTTAAGTTGTACTAGCTTTTACATATTGAAGTTCATATGTGATTTGTTTTAATTGTAAACTAATTTGAAAAGTTGGAAAAAAACATAAAAATGATAAAAAAAACAGACCCTTCATCTGGCTGAAGCTACAGACAAAATATTGCCCCTTTTTTTGTAATAAATGTTTGCAAAATTGAAAACAATATTAGTTGAATGTCTTCAAAAGTAAACATTTTTATTCTAAAAAAAAAGGAGCAATATTTTCAGACCAACAGACAAAAAAAAAAGGGTCACAGTACCCAAGGGTACTAACAAAAAGAATTAAACTAAAATGTAAGCTTAGTCAAGGTTTTATTGACCGCCAGTTCGCACTGATCCGATTCACATTGAAACTTAGAATCTAAAAAAGTATAGACCGTCGTTAAGTCAAGCAAAAGATGGAAAGATATTACAAGGATGCGAAAATATTGCATGGGCCTTTGCCAATCTGTGCATATCTGCATACATTTATAGAAACTATACTACATAGTTACTTTTCACTTAACAACTAATGTTTTCTGTTAGAATATTGATTAATTCTTAAGGTTCGTTTTTTGTATAAATCTAGTCAAACTTTATAGAATTGACGCCCGTGTCAATTTGGCCGCCCCGGTAGCTGCCGCGCTTCTTTTTGGTCTTCTCGTGCCGGAAGGACTTGCCGCGCGTGTGCTTCAGATCAAAGTTGGCCCGTTCGCCCCAGGAGCCGGCAGCGTTTTTCTATCATGGTTTAAAAAAATATAAACAGGTTTATTCCATAAAAGGACTGAATCTAGGGTGTGTGTGTGTGTGTTTGCAGGTGGGTGCTATAGCTAAACTCTAGGCTCTAATTATCGAAGGTGATTTTTTTGTTTGGTTTGGGCGCTGAGGAGTCGAAGGACTTGTTGCCGAAACCACCGCCTCGTCCGCCACCGCCACGGCCACCACCTCCTCGTCCGCCGCCACCGCGACCTCCAAAGCCACCGCCGCCGCCGCCTCCGCGTCCTCCAAAGCCTCCGCCGCCACCTCCGCGTCCTCCAAAGCCGCCACCGCCTCCGCGTCCGCCACCACCGCGTCCTCCACCTCCGCGTCCGCCGCCGCCACGACCACCAAAGTCGCCGCCGCCACCGCCGCCTCCTCGACCGCCAAAGCCACCGCGTCCTCTCTGGTTATTGTCAAAGCCGCCGAAGCTCTTGCGATCTCCGATCTTCTTGAAGCCGCCGCCTTCACCGCCGTCACCTTCAGCGCCGCCCTCGCCCTTAAACTTGTTGCTCTCCCAGTTGCTGCGATCCGGACGTCCTGCAAAGCCGGAACCGCCCCGTCCGCCGCGGCCATTGTTGTGCTTCTTGAAGCCGCCGTCCTAAAAGGGAAGAGACGCCAAAGAGGGCAAACCACAAATTAGCAATGATTGGAATGAAATTTTTGTAATAAAGATTAGGAAAGTGCCACAAATGATTTGAGTTCCTTGCTAATTTGTGTGTCGGCCCCCTTAACGAATCATTCCATCCTATCCTATCCTCCGCAAACACACACATTCCCACGCGACTCAAATGCATAAGCGGCACTCACCTTGGCCTCGAAGGACATGTCCTGCACCCGAGAATCGACCAGCACCTCTTCGGTGCGAACCCGTCGGAAGGGAGAGCGTCTTCCGCCACTCCCACCTCCGCTATTGTTCAACTGCCCGTTGTTGTTCTTGAACTTGTTTTGGGGCGTTGAAGTGAAATTATTTCGCTGGAAATGTGGAAAGTGGAATCACAGATCGAAGGATAATATAACAGACAAGGGGTAGGACATTAACCCAAACCTTAACTAATTTTCTTCCCTTTGAAACAGGGAAAAATCCCCAAATTATTACCTGCTGCTCGCCGGACTTGACAAAGTTATTGTATTTCTTGTTGGGAGTTTCTTCCTCGGCATCGCCGCCGCTCAGCTTTCGCTTCTGGCCAGGCTTGCTTCCGCCATTGGCCACCGCCTTGGGCTGCACCTCGCCCGACTCCTCGCTCGAATCATCGCTGCTGCTGCTGCTGTCCTTCTTGGGCGCGGCAGCAGGCTTCTTTGCCGGAGGCGCTTCATCGTCGGATGAGTCGTCCTCTGAGGATGAGTCGTCCTTCTTGGCAGGAGCAGCAGTCTTTTTGACCGCGGGCTTCACTGCAGCCGGAGCCTCGTCATCACTGGAGTCCTCGCTGCTCGAGGAAGCCGCCTTAGCCGGAGCCTTGGGTGCAGCAGCCTTAGCCTTGGGTTTCTCATCCTCCGAGCTGTCGCTGTCCTCTGAGGAGTCCTCGGAATCACCAGCCTTCTTGGCAGGTGCAGCTTTTGCAGCGGGCTTAGGAGCTGCTTTTTTTGGGGCAGCCTCTTCGTCCGAGTCGCTGTCTTCGCTGGAGGTGTCGGCCTTCGTCTTTGCTGCTGGTGTGGCCTTTTTCGGGGCCTCGTCTTCGGATGAGCTGTCCTCGCTGGATGTGTCAGCTTTCTTGGCAGGCTTGGCAGGTGCAGCCTTTACGGGAGCTGCCGCCTTCTTTGGGGCTTCGTCCTCCGAGGAGCTCTCCTCACTGGAGCTCTTGGCGGCTTTCTTGGCAGGAGCTGCCTTAGCGGGGGTTTTCGCAACCGGTTTCTTCTCTTCTTCCGAGTCACTGTCCTCGCTGCTGGACGAGGCTGCTGCCTTCGGGGCAGGCTTTGCTGGGGCTGGCTTCTTGGCCGCTGGCTCCTCATCGGAGTCACTGTCGTCGCTGGAGGATGCTGCCTTCTTGGCTGGAGCAGCCTTAGCTGGTGCTGCTGGCTTGGCTTCTTCCTCGGAACTGCTGTCTTCGCTGCTGGACGCAGCTTTCTTGGCTACAGCTGGCTTGGCAGGCGACTTGGCTGCCGGCTTTTTCTCTTCTTCGGAGCTGTCGCTGTCTTCGCTGGAGGAGGCGGCTTTCTTGGCTGGGGCAGCCTTTGCAGGAGTTGCCGGTTTCTTGGGAGCCTCATCCTCGGAGTCGCTCTCCTCACTAGAACTGTCGGCCTTCTTGGCGGGTGCAGCCTTGGCGGGTGCAGCCTTTGCGGCGGGTTTCTTTTCCTCCTCAGAGTCGCTTTCCTCGCTGCTGGAAGCGGCGGCAGCCTTGGTCGCTTTTCCGTTAGTCAAAGGAGCCGCTGGTGCCTTCTTGGTTGTTGCTGGAGCCTCATCCGAGTCCGAATCGCTGTCGTCGCTGCTACTGCCAGCGGCCGCCTTGATAGCAGGAATTTTGGTGGCACTTTTGCTTTGGTAGAACTGCAGGATTTCATTCAGTTTCGGCGTGTTCTTCGCGACAGTGGCCTGCGGGATGAAAGGGTTTCTTGGTTAGTGAACAACACGTGGTCGGGCAGTGGTTCAAGAGAAGCAACAATTGAGTGACGGAAGTGGACTCCCTTTTTCCCAATTTAATATGCGTTGCAGATCTGGCTAGTTGCAATGCCGCATGGTGGCTGGTGCACCACAATTGCTTATTGCACTTGCCGCATTGCAACAAAACTTACCGCTTTCGTCTTCTGTTGGAAAACCTTTGCCAGGTTTTTGTCCTTCGACTGCAAATAGTCGAGCACGACTGCATCCGTTATTTTGAGTAGGTCCGTCATGTTTCTTTCACTTATTTCGCTTTATTTTCGAGATGCAATCAATTCCTAGCCGCGCACGCTAGTCTCACACGAAAAAGAACTCTCACACACGTGTTTAGTATTGGGGGCAACCCTGCCATGGGCATGCCTCGCTTTGCAACACTGGACACAGTGGGTGTTCTTTAAGAGGGACATGGGAAGACGATTAAAATTATAGTCTTGTGTAGTCTTCTAGTCAAAACATATTTGGTCTTTCATTATTTATTTTAGATTTTAATAGCTTCTTTTTTATTAAATCATATTTAAGGGCCATAAATATTATAATTCACTGTCTCATCAAAAACCAAACTAAATGATAAAATTGTAGTTATTTTTTGACTTAACAAACTAACAGTCAATAATTATTGAAAACTGTAAAATAAATAAAACAAAATTTCGTTAAATATGTAAATTGTTAGTAGATCGCTAAACTAAAAAGGTCCTTGGTATAATTGCCAAACTGCGGACACTGCCACACTGAAGAGTATTTTTGTTTGTTATTCGATTAAGGGGGAAATAACACTAAAAATCGGAGTCAAAAAAGGCAGGACAAGACTCGTTACCGCCGCGGCTTGCATTAAAAAATCATCCATCATGGCGGAGGAGCCGTTTTCTGCGATTCTTCTGCTGAACGACGACTGCCTAGAGGCCATCTTCGACCGGCTCCAGGACCTGCCCTCGGAAATTGCCTTCTCAAGGACCTGCCACAGAATGCAGGTTATTAGCCTGTCCAAGTGGCGCATTAGCCGGGCATATGAATTCCTCGACCTGGACAAGTGGCGCGAAATGCTCCCCAACTACGAGGACCTAGTATACTTTCTGACTCAAATGCGACCCTATCTTAAGGAAATGGGTGCCACCAGCTGCCTGTGCACCACGATCAAAGACCTAGAAGAGATGCAGATCTCGGTGTTACCCCGCGTGAACCATTTCTACTACGACCCCGAGGATGTTGACTGCTTTCCCACCAACCGAAGCATCGGCAAGCTGGCCCAGATGCTACCGGGACTCAAAAAGCTACGCATTACCACTCCAATCGATGGCAAGCATCTATCTGACTTCAGCAACCTGGAAGAGCTTCATCTGTATGACGACCAGCACAGGGCTTATGAGATGCACCAGGAGTACCTGGACGAGGTTTGCTTGTAAGTAGGTCTTCCTATGATCCCATTTCCTGACTGAAGAGCTTTACCTCTTTATAGAAAGCTACGCCACCTTAAGCTGTTAGACATCCGTTCATACGATATTATAAGCAAATTGCAGTTGGCAAACTGTCTGCAGAACCTCCGAAACCTAACCGTGCTTAAGGTTAACCTAGCCACGCTGAAACCCGTTCTGTCGGCGGTCCTGGAGCTGCCCTCTCTCAAGCAGCTGGTGGTGCTCCTTGACACCGAATGGAACATCCCGCCACAGGTCAGCGCCGATACCTACGACCACAAGATACGCGAAGTGACCGAATTCTACGACATAATGGAGCAGAGGGCGAAAGATATTGTGGGCTTTGCCGTTGACGGTTATTACATGCCTTTGGAACCCGGCTGGGATGTAAAGTTGCCCATTTGGTCGTATCGCAAATTAAAGCGGCTGGCAATCTGTAGCTGGAACCACTCGGCCGGCTACCTCACGCGCTACGCTTGTATGAAGGAGCTGCGCTTACTGTGCCTGCGCAACTGGCTCGAGCTGAGCGACGACATCGTACTGCAGTTTATCGAAAAGTGCCCGCACCTGCATCACCTAGACGTATCCTACTGTCGCAGGCTTACTCCTGACCTTTTGCCTCGTGCCTTGAGAGTCCTGAAAGAGCGAGAACCGCGCAAACAGATGCCCGGCTATCAACACGCGCCACCTCTACTGCTGTACTACGGCCTCAGTGGTCTTGAGGAATATATAGAAAAATCGGTAGATATATAGTCTCAAAACTCGTAGTTACATTTCTAATTCATTTTTTTTTCCATGCAGAATCTCAAGAGCTCGCCGGAATATCAGGGATACATAGTATTTACTGCCGATTTCCCCGTTGGCTCGGAACGCGGACTTAGTTTTGTAGATCGCGGCTATCAATTTGAATTTGATAGTCCTTAAGACGTAGATATCTACATAGAAGTACTAATATTTATTATTAAATATGTATGTATTAAATATGTTGCTTAAAAAAACAGAGTTTTGAATGTGCATTTTATAATAGTTAAGATAAAGGTTTAATAGGGTTATTTTTCAGGCTTGATGGTTATAAAGAGATGAAATTTTTAAAATTCAGAACATGCAAATAAATCTTAAACGAAGTCTTACTGTATCGTAAAAAAAACAAAAACCTGGTCACATTAATTTCAATTCTCTGGTCGTTGTCTTGTTTTTGTTTACGAATAAATACTCCGAACTTTGTTTTACAACTAAAACCTAATCTGGATATTGGGAATTAAATGGTGGACAAGGAGATAACTTGACGATTAAATGGTAATTATATTTAGTTAGATCCAACAAAAGAATATAACATTTCTCTCCTCCACTTGTAGCTCCCAAGCAGTGAAGCATGGAAAAAGGATTGAGTTTTAGCGCCACGGAGAACCAGGAGCTACTCCGATTAGCTGCAGAAAACAGAAGCATACTTAAAAACAAGCAAAGTGAGCCGATGATTGAGAAGTTAAAGGAGCAGACCTGGGAGAATATAGCGGTCACGTTCTACAGTAACACAGGAATCAAGCGAACCGCCCAAAGCTTGCGTCTCATGTATGATCTGCTTCAAAAGAACTCCAAAACTGCTTGGGTTAATAGCTCCAATCCGCAAAGAATTCCAAACGCAAGTAATAATAGTAAGCACTGCATTCTGCATTCCATTAATAAGCTATGTTAAGGTGTTTTATTCATGTGAAAAATCCCTTAACTGCAACAAGTACTCACTTTTTTCTGTTCTAATTGTTTTTTTTCAAGAATTTAACATTACATTTTTGCCATTACAGATGTCCAAACCGAGTTACCTAAGAGGAGCCGCAAGGAAACAATTAGTTTGAGTCAGCCAGCGCAACTATTACCGAATGGCTTTAATCCAGGCCAGGCGAGAACCATTCCAATGCCAGAACATCCGCAGAACAAACCGCATTCCGAGACAGTTCCGAATACTTTTCAAGGACAAGAAAATCCAATTTTATTCAATATTCAAACCATTGAATTGACCGATCAACTTCAATATGAAAAATTATTATTATTGAGGGCACAAAGACACTTTTGTGAACAGGAAAATGTAAGAGCGCAGGAGAAGCATATGTTGGAAATGGACTCCTTACGAGCGAAACGAGAACTCCTGTTAATGGAAATATCAGAAAAAAAGTCCAGCAAAGTGTATAGAAGCAGTACAAACTAACTACTTAAAATCACTCTACAAGACTGACATAAGTCGAAAAGCGGAATTTTGAGATAAACGCATTATAATCTCTATGGAATAACCTTTTCGTATGCGCTATTACAGAGTATATAGCTTTCCCGATTATATTTCTGCGTTAAAATTACAAAATCGTCCACTTCCGACTTAGGACAGTCTTCTAGTACTTGAGATATCTGTAAATGGTCCTTATATTCTAAGCCTATGATACAAAATTATAATTAAGTTTCAATGTATATGTCATTTATCTAAATTTACGTTTCGGGAAATGTATATTTTGATTTATAAAATAAAATTTCCAAAGTTATTTTTAAGTAATATTTGAGCTTTACTATTAGCTACTTACCATTAGAAACATGTAACAAAATTTGGCAAGAATTTCTTCTCTTTAAAACCTTTTATTGAAGCTTTACTTTGCAGAAAGACGTGAAAGTCTTACCATAGACCTGGTCACACTGGAACGAATATTTCGACTCTTTCACATGTTTATATTTACAATTGTGCAAGAATTTTCCTTTTGTAATCTGAATACAACTATTTATTAGAATATTATGAATGAGAGCAAGGATCAGAAGCCAGGAGAGGGCATCCGCTCCATTCGCAGCACTGGAGTCTTCAGATTAATTAATTTTGAACTATATACGAAGCCGGTAGGAATTTAATATAAAGATTTGGATTCTTAAATAATCACTTTCGAATGTTTTTATTTGTAGAACAAAATCGTTATGGGTCTGGGCTTATCGGCCGTTGTCGGAGTTTTTGGATATATTGCCTATATGCGGTACAAGTACGAGAGCCTGGGATATTATGTAGCCGTAAATGAGAACGGAGCCGAGAAGTTTGTAAAGAAAAAGTCCAATTGGGAGAGCTAGCTGCTAGAAGGACATCAAACCCGAAGCAAAATATTCGAAACGTCGAAAGGATATAGTCGTGGAAACATCTTTATTTACTCGGTAGCACAATTTGGTACATAAATTTGTTTTGTTGGGAGTTACTGTTTGTTTTTGCCAAAAAATTGATAAGAAATCACAATAGTAGAAAAATGTTTTTAACTAGAAACTTCTGCGGCAAATGTGCGCCACAAAATGAGCGTAAAACAGCGGGGAAGGGAGGGGAATGGAAGGGACGGACAGGAGCAGGAGCAGGAGGTGAAAGTAGAGTGGACTAGAGCGGAGTTGAGCAAAGATGGATAAGGTGTACTATGTGTATCACATTAAACACGATCACGAACGCTGCTGGAGGAGCGGAGAGATGACGCTCTCCTCTCCTCTTGGTGGTTGCCTCCTATTTTTCCCTCTCTCCGCTGCCGTGTCTTGCTTACACCATCCACGTCCCCATCCTAAGCAGACAACTTGAGAGCCTTAAGCTCGTCCAGGTACCGTGCTTCCATCTTAATCTTGTTTAGTTGGTTCAGCTCGAGGCTTTCGCCCTGGCTGCGCCGCAACTTGAGCTTCTTGATGTCTGACAGCTTCTTGGCGACACTACGAATCTTGCGATCCTTCTCACTGATATTTTGGCCATTGGCCTGGCCCCCCGGCGGATGTGTTGGCTGCTGATCGGCCGCGTTTTCCTGCTGCTGCTGCTGCTGCTGGTTTCTAGCTCTGGGCGTGGCATGCTGCTGATGCAGAAGCTGCTCCTCACCACCGGTTATTGTTGCTACCGGCGATGGGTTGGCTCCTGGACGCGCAGCCACCTCAACACCTGGGGCCGAGTCCGCATCGCCGCCATTCATAGTATGGACATCCTTTCTGGCTCCCCGGGGCTTGTTCTTGGCGTTCCGTTTGTTGTTGCCGCTGTTAGCGCCACCTGTAGAAGGAGGAGAAATGCAAACAGCAATTAGCAAGCACATTGCCGAGCCTACTTACGGCCGCGTCAATCCCTAATCCTAATGGCATGTTAATACAAAATGTGTGAGGTGGGAGTGAAGTGGGAGCAGCGGAATGGCTAGCTAGCTGCGTGAATCTGAAATCTAGTAGCGCTTATGCTGGTAGGGGCGATAGCGCCTGTTGGGGCGGCTGGTCGAAGTGCCGCCACTGGCCATCGCAGTCTGACCATCGCGCCCGCCACCAGCCACCACCAGCTGGCACTGGCCCTGCTCGCTCCGTCTCATGATCGGATTGTCCAGGTCGTACTGCCTGTGCCAGAACTTGCGCGTCGTATTACCTGCACCAGAACCTGCCGTCGCCGGCGCCAGTCCGGGGATGCTTGGCTGCGGCAGGTACTTCTCCGGATTCTTTCCTTCCTTCAATAGCCGCAAATGGGGCGGTGTGTAGGCCTTCTTACTAGCCTCCGGTTGGCTCGACTTGATCCCCTCATGCTTGGCCTTGGTGATTTTCGGCTCGGCGAATGTCTTGTCCTGAAACTGCTGCCACTCGATACCCAGAAGCTCCTGACCCTGCGGCCACATGGTCTCATGGAGAAGTGCTCCAGAATAGTGATAAACCTTGAAGCTGCAAATACAACAATTTTATTGTTTTTTTCCGACTACTCTCAGAGCATCTCAGAGATGGATTACCCGTTGCTAATCCTGAGTCTGGGCGCTGTTGTGGCGGTGATGAACCATTCACCGTTTGGATGCCACTCAAAGACCGTGGTGTCGGCGCACTTGAGATTCGCCAGCTTTTCACGTTTCGACACATCCCACACCTCGACGGCTCCGGGCAGATTGCCGAAGCCGGCGAGCACGATAAGGTTGCCGAACGGGTTGAAGTAGGCGCAGTTGCGCGGTCCCTCGCCAAAGTCAAAGACCACATCGCATTTGAGATTGTAGAGGGCTGCCTTGGACGGCATGAACCCGTAGACGACCACAAACTCATTTGCTTTGGGACTCCACTTGACGCAATGCACTGGTCCCTCCTTGGAGAGTGGCACGGAGCATGTATCGCCTTTGGTGGCCATGAAGTGGACGGCCTGGTTGCCGTAGTAGGAAGCGCCGCTCTTGTCCACCTCGGTGCTGGTCAGCAAGAGCAGGCCGCTGCCTCGTTTGTTCCACAACATCTCGACGCGGTCCGCCTGGAAGAAGCTCTTGCAGGCGACGGACTGGTTCTGTCCCAGCGCCGGGTACTTGTACAGTTTGCACATGGAGGGTGCCCCTTTGGCGCCCGGCGTGTAAAAGGCCAAGAACGGTGGGCTGTTTCCGGGTCCCAGAGAAAGCATCCCTCCGCGGCTTCCGCCGATCTTGCGCGAAGCTGAGGTGAATCCCTTGGTCGTGTCCTCACCCAGATCGTAGAAAAGAGCCTCGCCACCAACAACCATGGCGAAGATGGACTCGTCTGATGACCAGGATGGTTCCCAGTCAGTCTGGTTCTTTTGCACAATTGCAAAAACTTCGGTGCCGCTGGCCACCTCGTATACAAGAAGGTTGGGTGATCCTTCCGGTCGATCCTTGGTGATAGCATAGTGCTCCCAGGTGCACAGATAGCTGCCGCGCGGCGAAAACTTGAGGTAGAAGGCCTTGGGGCGCGGCAGCGTGCACTTCACCGGCCAGGTGGCGTCTTGGTCCTTGCGCGTCTCCAGGACCTTTACCTCGAGCCCGTTGGAGAATGCAAAGTAGCGGCCATCGGGGCTGAAGCAGATCGACCGGCAGCTCTTCGTCTCCTCGCGGGGCAGGTGGGGCTTGTGCTCGTACGGCTGCTTGGCGCCGGCCGACGACCACAGCTCAACGGCCACGCTAGAGCGAACTGCGTACGGATAAACGGACAGGGTAGCACCCGATTAGTGAGAAACACGAGGTCGAGTTAGATTTCCCTTTTCCGGCTGCCACGCGGGGCGGAAGCGGGTGCCTTCACCGCACGGACTGCCCACCAGTTTGGAGCCACCATTGGTGGACTTTTGGTGAATTAATACGCAAGGGATACTCACTGGCAAGGGTAGGAACAACCAGATCCGCAGCTGCAGCCATTGTCTTCCAATCTCACACGCACACACACAGAGGAACACGCACACGCAGGCCAGACGTCGGTGATGTTGTTGTTGCTGTTGCTGATGTTGTTGTTGCTGTCTGCCCGTGTTCTGCTGCAGCCGTCAGTGTTGGTTAACGTCTGTGTGCTATACACGGTTGCTGTGTACTTGGTGTATCGATTAACGATGACGATGACGGGAGTCAACATGCATTGGCGCGACACGTTTAACAATCAACCAAACCAAACCAAACGTATTTAGAACTGCAACAAAATTTCTGCTCTACGTGAATTTAAAAACATTTTAGTACTAACACGTTTTGAGCTGACACATCAGGGCCTGTCAAAATGGCTCAATCGAAGGTGTCTTGATGTGAAAAATTTAACATAACAATAATCGTTTTTAGTCTAAAAGCCATTTTTCAAAATTTTTTAATGGTTATTTATTGATTACAATTCCGTTTTATAATTAAACTTAAAGATGTTTTTTTTTTCAAATCATATCTTCAAATTTTCAGTTACTTTTTATAATTAAACTTAACGATTTTTTTTAACTCAAAATATGCACATCAATAACATTTTTAAGTTTTTAGTAAAATAAAGTATGATTTTAGGTAAAATAAGTAAAAGTAACAGTATAATTTAGTAAAAATAAAACTTAATAATAAATCAATGACAATGAACCATTGAAATGTTTTGTTTATTAGACCTTAATGCATATTTAGTTATTTCGAACCTATTTTTTTAACGATTTTATTGGCCATTATTCCCGACACAGAACAACATCGTTATATGAATATATTTTATGAATTTCTTTGAAATTACTGATTGGCTTTGAAGAAAACTGAAAGTGATGAGAGCTAAACTATAATATTTTGTTCTTGTTTTTACTCAAAGTTTTTAATAGTTTAGGCATATCAAATTTAGTGCCCCAGGTCTTATTTTCACTGGACAGCTTGGAGCATTCGATTACCCAAGAGTGACGTGACGCATAGCCGTGCACAATTGTAACCAGTTCAGTCACTTTCGCTGAAAAGTGGCGGGCCGTGCGTCGATGACACCTGCGTTGACACTGCGCGGCGCGGCGCGCATGCGTGTCAGCCCCCCAAACTCGTGGGGAAAGAGAGTTGGAGCAAAAGGCAACGGCTCTCGTGTTTCAATTCATTTCAGACAATGTTTCTTTCGTTTTATTGTGGCCATAGACGGTAGCTGCGTTTGTTTCAATTGTTACTATTCATTTTATTTTATTTATACTTGCCAGTCGAGCACTTTTTCTGCACGACGCTACGACAATTGACTTCAAATGTCGCGCATTCGCTTGGCCACTATGAAAGTTTCTGCCTGCGTTCGGCGTTTTCTTTATTTTTCGATAATAACCGAAGCGAATTGAAACTAATATAGCTTGATAACTTTCCCAAAGAAAATGAAAAGCGTCTTATAATTATCAGTAAAAAGAAAGAGATGGCGTGGGGAGCATATTCAGAATAAGTGATTATGTAATGTTGTTCACAGTTAGTTTTCTTTTAAAACACAACAAGAGTTACCATATCCTAATGTAGGATATTTACTTTGGGGTCTCATCGTCATCAGCGATCTGGAAGTGGCTAAGAAGTGCCAGTGGAAGAGATCCTGCGGCCATCAAAATCCTGCACAAGTAGCGGATGAAAGTTCCAATGTGAAAACAAATGAACCCATACTTTATTTTATAATAAAAACCTGAAAATCTATTAAACTCTTTAATAAAATAATACAAAACTTAAAATTTAGAACGAGTTTTAATAAAAATGTTTGGGTTTATTGCTTTTATCTCATTTTTATATTTCGTAGTCCTATTGGTTTATTTTATAGCTTATTTAGTATATAGTTTATTTATAGCTTATAGCAACTAAGATGCTTATTTATCGCCTCGAACTTTTAGTATTGACCTAAACATATCGGGTAATTACCAAGATCTCACTTTTCACTTGGTCATGCTTTCTGTTTTAGTGGCCATTAGATTTTCCAGATCCCCCAAACGATACCTTTCTTATCTAATTTAAGAGGTTTATTATACAAATTATCTAATCTTTAATTAACAATTAATTTTGATGAGAAACCCCAGATACTCCAATGTAGGTATTTTATTTATTACGGTATCAAAAATATAATCTAGCCGCTTTGCTGAAGAAGCTTTTAATATTTTTCCTTAGATACCAAATTTAAGACGAGACGAGAAATATTTATTATGGTTAAAGTCCCTATTTCCGACCATGATTCTACCTTAGTTTAAAATGTATTTGTTAAAACGGCGAGGAGTGTTCTGTCAACTACAAATTAAACTCTAATCTACCAATAACTTATCCAAACAAGGTAAGATGTCATTAGAACTTCCCCAAATTCATTCGGATCCCTTGAACAGGATAGGCCCGGGAATGACCCTGGTGGGGTTCATGGTTCTATTGTTGGTGATCGTAGGGTGTCTTTTCTGTGTTGGCTACTGCTGTTGCTTTAACTGCCACGATTATTAGGGTTTCAGAGGTCTTAGATTTGTATTTATCCGGGTTACATTTTAAACTGTACATAAAAAACTGTAAATAAATTGAAATAAGATGATTCAAGGCGTAACTGGAATTATTCTCCTGCCAGTTGTGATAGTTTGTCTCTTGACTTGCTTTTGTCTGATTTGCATTTGTTTTCTGTGCACCGGAATTTGTGGGTGCATGATGCGATCCCTTTATTGCTGTCCACAGCGTTTGGACGAGGATCTATCGGATCACCGAATTCAAGCAATTGGTCAAGCAACACATCCATTGGTGTCATCCGTTGTGGTTACCGATCAGGCTCACGGGACTCGAGGATTGGAATCGAAAGCAGAGCCAAATCCATCAGTAGAAAAATCTAATGTAAATATTTCAAAATCCCAAACTGTATAAATGTTCATAGCCTGCCTTTTTTTTATTGCTATCGATCCGTAAAGGGACTTTTAATAAATAGTTTCTATAAAATTTAAATTGTTTGAATCTAAATGTATATTTCTTGGTAGTTTATTGGACTATATAGAGTTTCCTGTACTATTTTATTCAAATTAATATATCTTAGGAACTTAATAATTTTTGAAAATGGATGTTATAATTGAACCCGTCAAATAGGAGTTAAAAGTTGGAATAATTACTTATATTCTTGGTAGGGGATTTACTGAACCAACTAATTAAAATTGAAATCTCTTAGTATATCTTTTTATTTTATTATAGAAATATCCAAATAGCAATAATCATTCCGAAGCGTTGAAAACTAGTTTCTATTCCGGATCGATCGGAATGCGAGGAATTAAAGTGCAATCTAATATCTTTTCAGCACTTGTCAAAGTGAAATTGAAAAAGCGCAGAAATTATTTGATTCTGGCTATAATCCTTGCATTACTGGTAGGCCTGGTTCGTGTTCCTGGCCTTCTGCCGCAGATCGGCACCCACAATTCCAGCGGGCACCACGAGGAGCAAGAGCAGCAACAACGGCAACAAACGGCAACACTTGGCACGACAGCAACAGGTTACGAGTGCGGTGCGAGCGAAGATCCCATTGCCACGGCCGGTGGAAGAGGCGGCGACGCATGCGCCGCTGCAAAAGACGACGTCGACGAAGACGCAGACGGAGACGCCGACGCTGACGCCGCCAAGACCGCACCAAGTGCTTAAGGAATGGTAAACGTTACCAGGTAACGTCAGTTCAGGTTGAGCGCTCGAGTTGGTCGGTTGTAAGTCGCGTTGTTGCCACAAAGAGGTCCGAAGCGCCAGTGGAAACAGATATCAGATATCAGATCATATCAGAGGCTGGAACCGATCCCGAATAATACGTTCCGTGTGAATCCCTCCCGTCGATCGTGAAGTGTAGTGCTTAGACCCATACCCAAGATACGGGATTCGAGTTACGAGATCACCTCAAGTGCCCAAGTACAGCCAATAACCCAAGAATCACCATCCAACTATCCATCCATCCATCCATCCATCCATCCATCCGTCCATCCATCCAACACATACAGCTACAAAATGGAATACCGGTGCTTAAGTAGAAGTTCTGTCAAAGTAAGTGACCCCAATAAGCACAAAAAATAAAGACACTAAAGTCGGAGCGCCCACAAGGAGAGGCAGCTGCAAGATCTCTTACACGTCTCTCCGTTTTACACCTTTTTTTTTATATATTGTATTTTGCCTGAACTTGGCATTGTTCTCTGCGTCTGCGTTTGCGCCTGCGCCTGCGCTTCTCCATCTCAATCTCTGTCGTCGTCTCAGTCTCCTTTAGGAAACCTGTATGGCAGTGTGGCATAAAAGAACTCATATAGCATGGCTATATATGTGGCTATCTGAGCGCACATGCAGTCGGCCCCGCCCACAGCAGGCAACACCTTCGGTGGTCCAGTGCCTAAGTGCCTGGCGTGGATTGGCATGGCATGGCATGGCATGGGCTCGGCCAGCTTCGCGTTCGCCGTTTGCCGTTCGCCCACTTCGACCCATTTTCCCGGCACAATCGGACGATGGCATGAATTAGCACCTTTCTTGGGACTTTCTTTTTGGCCGTTGGTCGGTCTTGACGAATTTATAATGAATTTGCTTTGGCCAAATAACTTTTACTAGGCAGCGCTCCTCAAACTACAAGTCTTTCGTATGTATACATATATAGATGGCTTGTAAGTCGGGTCACGTCTAGGCCCTGGCACTGGAATTGGCAACTGCAGAGTGAGCGGGCTGGGCTCGCTGATATATGGCACGTTTGCAGGAATGTGGCAGTGGCAGTGGCAGTGGCAGTGGTTGCAGGAGATCTGACCCTGCGATTGGGGTTTATGCCTGAGAACCAGAGAGATGCATTCCTGCGGGACCGGCTTGGCTGATCTGAGACGTCGAACGAAAGCCCTAAGATCTCTTCCAATCGTTGGCTGTGAACTTGACCGACTTTAGACCCGAATAAATGCTAATCAAGAGGCCAGCGTAGAAAGCAAAAACTCGCCCCCACTCGCTTCGTTTAGTCAACGATTTCCCTTCCCTTGAAGAGACGGCCAAGATTCGATCAGCTCGAATTTCAGAAACTTAATCATCTCGTTTTGGCTCGGAATGATTCAAGCCGAGAGACCAGACCCTAAATGCTCCAACGACGAGCGTGCCTTGGGCAAAAGCGAAATAAAAATTTTATAAAAAGTAGGCTAAATATATTCATACTTTGATTTTTATGGGTTGCTGCCGTCTGTCTCTGGTTCTGTCTCTGGTGCTGGTGCTGGTGCTGATTCTGGCTTCCTACTACCCACTCGCACAGGTAGAAAATTCTCATTCAAGCATGTCGTCTTTGTTGTTCTCCAGCTGGAGGGCGAATCCCAAAGGTGGGTTTATAACTATTTGCAAAGCGGAATTATAAACTGTTAACCACATCGTGCCGCTGACGTTCTGGGTCAAATATTTCCGAGATCTGCTGATGGGAATGACAGATCTCGAAGTTCAAACCTCTGGAATATTGTCACAGATTCATGTTAATTGTTATTCTTAATGTTGCGCCAAAAGGTAACAGTACCCGCCCTCGAAATAATGAGCCAGATTATCCAGCGAAATTTCTTCTATGGACCATAGAGCGTGGAGCGTAATGAGTAAAAGTGTTGCTACTCAGACTCGATTGCCATTAAAATTCCACGGTTCTAGCAGTGGTCCGGCCCGACCTCAGCCCCGGCTCTTAGCCCCGTTTCCACGGATTCGTCGTCAGATCGGATCCCACCATCTGGTTTGGACAATGGTCGCGGTCCAAAAATGAAAGCGCCGCTGTCGTCGCGCTGCACGCTGCGCGGGGGAGTGAAATGGAGGGGAGCCACTAGCCGGAGGTGGAATCAGAAGTCAGGGTCTGTGCACCAGCTCTTCCCATTCCCATTCCCTCCCTTCAGAGTTGCGGCTGTGGTCTGGGAAAACGTGATCTGCATAGTGGCTGCCACTGCCACTGCCACTGCGACTGCGACTGCTTCTTTAAGAAAAAAACCATTGAAAGTTTTGTCGCTTTGGGGTTATCACGGCGTCGAGCTTTGTTGTTTGTCGCGGAACGAAAAAAAAATTGAAAACAACGGTCTAATGCGCACCAGTGCTGAGAACCGGCATAAGAAACTCTACACTCGTTACACTCTTACCTTTTGTAAACCGATATGATTTATCGATTTACCATTAGCCTTCCAACCTCTTTTGAAAAAGTAAATATTCATTTAAAGTCGTAATATTTGTTAATTACTGTTTATCTTTATGCAGTTTTTAATATTTATTGATGTTTTTTTGTAATTTATTATCTTTTCTATATAGAGGTCTTTGATTTCTCTTATTTTTGCTTTAAAATTATGACACTATTGGAAAGAAACAAAGTTTTGGAGAAGTTTTGGAAACAATTTCCTTAACACAAAACATGTAATAAAGTATACAATAAATACAAATACTCCTTATACTAGTATTTAATGTCAAGAAAGGAGAAATCTGGAGAAGTATCGGGTATCAAATATCCCAGAAATTTATCCTTTTCCTTGTAAATGGAACCCCACATAGACCCACATAGTCAGCCTTTAAACAATAAATACAAATTTATCTTTTAATATCTATTTATGTCGAAAAAGGAGAAATCAGGAGAAGAATCGGGTATCATTTCTTCCAGAAATTCATACTTTTCGTTTTAAATTATTGTTTTAAAACCAAATAATCAGATTTTTAACAAACTTTTAAACTTTTATAGTGAGTTAGCCATAAAGTAAACAGATCAAGATCCATAGATTTTTTAGAATTGCAATAAATAATAGAATTTTGATTGATAAAATAGGGTAACTAAATAATTCGTTTCGATCTTTAAGAGCCAAGCCAGGTACGCAGCAAGTGCCGCACTAAACAATTGGCCTTTGCTTGTCATCAGCTTTTCCTGACCAACTGCTCCACAATCGTCGAACAAAAGCCTTTGGGAAATTGTGTCAGTCAAGTCAAGCGTAGCCGAAGCAGCAGCAGCAGCATCAACAGCTCTAACAATTCTCTCTCTCGATTCGTTTCAATCACAATGCATTATCACTGACATCCATTGAGAATGTGGAGCTCCCCACCAGACGACCAGAGCCAGGAGATGGACCCGCGGCTATGGGCTATGCTTATCAATCCAATAAACCAGTTCCCGTTTCAGTTCCAGTCCCAGCCGCCGCATCGCGTGCAATCTTAGTAGCCAAGACAGACCCAGGAACAGACTTAAAGTCACAGTCACTTGCGGCTATTTGTACGCTGTCAATAATCTGTCCGCTTGGCGGCTTGGCCGCTTGGTCGCTTGGCTTTCCCGAATCCAATTTTCACTCTTGCAGCTGTTTGGGCTCCGATGTGTTAGAATTTAATTCATTTGTTATTAAACGCCGATGTTTGTTTAAAGATTCCCCTGATCCACCCGATCCGAGAGTCGGGCTCCAACGGGGAGCTCGGTGCGAGCGAGATGGAGATGTGGGTCGTTAACCTCGTTATAACGGCACCTGATACACGAACTGAGCCGCTGCTCTTGACAGTTTTGCTCGTCGCTTTGTCTCTTTTCGCCGTTGTTGCTTTTGCTTGCTGTTGCTGTTGGTGTTGCTGTTTTTCTTGGACTCTTCGATTCTTTCTAGCCTGCTTTGCTGTGCTTTGCTAAGCTTTTGTTTTGCCCTCTCGTTCGCAGGCATCAGAAGGCAAAGAAAACGCAAAAGCAAGTAGTGCACTCAGGTGTTGTTTTTGTTGTTGTTATGTAAGCCTAATGACGGGGCAAACTAAAATTGTCAACGGTCCGTCAATGGGTTTTTGATTAATGCATGAATTGCCGATTTCCAAAGCCCAATTATGAGAGTGCCTGCGGCTCCAAATCACAGACAATCTTCCCTAATTCAAAATTCCCCGACTTTAAATTAAGCGTCTCTTTAGCTTGCAGCAAACTTTTTTTCTGGATTACACAACACTAGTTAAAAAATCTAAAATTTTCCATAACCTAGAAAACAAGAAAAGCAAACATATTCCACTTTATATTTATTAAATCGAAGTGAAAAATGATTAAAATTTATTTTAGTAGTACAAATTCCATAAATTTCTAGAATAATGTCTTAGCTGGTAGTTGAAAACAAAGTTTAAACAAAGTAAAACATTTTAAAAACTTAACCTAACATTTTTAAACAAATGTCTAGAAGACTGTCTTAGCTGGTAGTTGAAAGCAAAGTTTAGGCAGTCAAATCGATAAAATAAATAAAACATTTTAAAAACTTAACCTAACCTTTTTAAAAAAATGTCTGGAAGACTGTCTTTGCTTTTAGTTAAAAATAAAGTTTAGGAATTCAAAAAGATAAAAACTTAACCTAACATTTTTGACAAATATTTATATAATCCCTTTATTGACAGTTTGACTTATTGAAGTCGAACTGTATTTGCATTTCTCTACGATCGGTCATTCGGTACAGTCATGCCGCTATCACTTCAATGAACCCGAGCAGACCTAAGAAAGTCGCCTCATTAGGAGGAGACCCAATCAAGATGGCAATTACCAGGTAAAAATACTGGTGCTGTCTGGTGACAGGTTCAAATGGCAATGGCTGTTTTTGGTCTCAGGGTTGGCTTGTTGGCTTTAATGTCGAATTAAGAGGGGACAGCGAGCATTTATTAAACGAAATTGCTGAAGACTCATAAAAACGACAGCGGGACAGATGGACAATGACAAGAAAAGCGCGTTTAATGAGCCACAGAATTTGACAAAAGGCCACAATGCAGAAGGAGGAGAAGGAGGAGGAGGTACAAGATCGGTGAGAGTGGCTGGTGTCGCACTGCCAAGCTTCACTGCACCTTTCCCCTCCCGTTTCCAGCTCCCACAGGTTTGGTAATTTCATGTAATGAATGTGAAAAGAATTAAATAATAGAATTTCGCTTTCATTTTTCCCACCATACCAGATGCCAGATATAGCCAGATACTTACACGCAATGACCATTATGGCCCCTCGACGCCTGTCATTCGAATAGTTGCGTTTTGTGTCGAAAAGTCTGAAACTGAAAAGAAAGTTTAGGAGATGTGCGAACCATGTGACCACGCAAACAAACTAAATAATAGAAATAATAAAAAGAAAATATTTATATCAATTAAGAAATATTTGCAGTCTTTACATCTTCTTTCATTGACAGTCAGTCGGACAAAGGCAGTCGGAAAGAAACTCAGCGGCCTGACCGATTATCGTGGATGGTTGCGGTACGTGCAGCGATTTTCTTCGAAATGGCACGAAAAATGGCAAATTTTGTGCTGCAATTTTAATTCAATCCAAACTGGTTTTCGGCTCTTCATCGGGGCACTTGATCAGCAGCCAAATCTGCTGAGCCCAGAGAAAGTGAAAGAAAATACAAGCGCGCGGCTAAATAAAAAACCGCAAGAAGAGGCAATAAAAAGTTCAGACCATATTAGAAGTCAGCTTTGCATGCCGCTAAAAAAATGTATAAAAATGTCTGACTCTCTGCCTGTCTGGCTGTCTGACGGTTCAATGTGGGTTTCTTCTTTGTTTTTACTTTCACGTAGTATGTACGCTGCCTCACGGGATTGTTATTTATGAGCTTAATTAATTTGTTTATGGATCTCGGGTCTAAGAGGGTCAAGTATGTGAAAATAGAAACTTTTCATCGCTCGAACCTACCCCAGAGGCGAGGCCCTGCCTCCAGCTGGGCGCCTTTTTTTTTAATGTTTCCCAGAACTCTGCCAAAATCCCCCAGACCACTGTAGGTTCTCGGGCCATGGTCAGGGTCAGCGGTCAGCAGATAGGCCATAAAAAACGTTACTAAACTTGCGGAAGGGCTGTCCCCAGAGTCTACACAGTCCAGAGTCTAGACCAGCCGGACCAGTTGCCTCTTTTGGACAGCCTCGCAACGGGCTTGCCGTTATCCGCACGGGTTTCAACTTTGAAACGAATTTTAAATTATGATACATACCAGCTCTGGAAAATTGGTAGAACCAATTTTTGAAATGCCTCGGTATAAGGAATTTCAATTTTAAAATTTCTATTCAAAGCCTTGTTTGGGGAAAGCTCTTTTAAATCTTATAAAAATTCAAGTCCGATTTGCTAAAAGTTCTATATTTTTGATAGCACCTCTTAACTTGGGAATTTTATGAGGCTCTCATAAGGATCTTCCGGCTTTATTCACTAAAATCAAATAGAAATTGCCTAAAATAGAGAGCTAAGATAGATGGAATCTTTACTTTGTAAGATTATCTACCTTCGAGTCTCCCAAGTCTTCGAGTCATGTTTGAACAAATTCCCCTAATAGATTAATGTGACTTTATGATTAAGTTGTAACCAAAGACGTATGAGATGCAAGCCGATCACAAGGGGCTAAAAAAGTTATCCCACCTCCTAACCGTTTCATAACCCACATCCGTGCTTCATCTTTGCAGCATCTAACGGCTCTCTGCTTCATCACCGCATTCACCTGCGCCAACGCCGCTCTATGGCCGTCCTACAGCAGCGACGATGCGCCCAGCCGGTGCGGCGGGGGGCGTGGACTGAAATATCTGTCCGGGGACGCGCTCACGGACTCGCCCGACTGTCTGGGCCCCAACAATGCCCCGTATCCAAGGTGAGTCTGAGTCAGAGAGTGCGGTCCGGCCGCGGTAACTTTCTTTTTAACGCCCCCTACTTGGGAATCTGGAATCGCTGCAGTGCGGCCGTGGCGCGTACATTCTCCAACTGGAACGGAAACTCGCGACGTGGACGGCAGAGCAAATTGCCTAGCACGCTGGACCCCGCCATAACCACCAGTGCTCTGCTGAGGGCCTACGACGAGGTGAACAACGAGGCCGTCGGAAGCAGTCGCTACGGTAAGTCGGTCAGGCCGGCCATCGATGCCAATTGATTGGTTCATTTGTGCACTTATTGGGTGTACCGGTATTGGGTGCCGGTGCGGTGCGGTTGATTGATTGACTCACTGATTGATTAATCGTCAGGTCGATCGCTGAAGAACGCCACGCCGGCGCACCAGTGCAAGAGTGAGACGCCAGCCCGGCTCTGCAAGACGCGCTACAACACCACGGCGCCCATGTATGGCGTGAGTCTCACCTCCGGCCAGCCTGTTACCATTGTCCAGAAGTTCCCCGATCTCCTGCAGCAAGTGGTCTTCGAAGTGTGCGAGTAAGTATGAGTAAAAAATATTTAAATGGTTGGTAAAAATGGTTCCACGATAAAAAAAGATTATTAAAATTCTGAAAAATCCCTTACTGTTAGTAAAATATTTTGTATTCTTCCAGATCCTCCGAGTGCGATGTAGTCCGAGGCGAGTGCACGCAGACCTATGTGCCCTACCTGTTCCTGGTCATCCCTCTTGGACCGGTGACCCTGACTGGACAGGATTACGTTCTGGTGGAGAGCGGATGCGTGTGCAAGCCCAAGTACTCGACAGGAGCCGCCCAGGAACCCAATATGATACCATAGAATCATCCACCCACCTGGAACACCAACAGCAACCAAAAGAACTGAGCGAGTTTTGGGTCGGAGCGGAGCTGCGCTGGCTGGCTAAATTAATGTGTACTTAAACGAGGAATTATTTTTTGTAGCGAAATCAATTTTGCAATGTTATTTAATGTTTCCCCATCTCTCATCCCCCCTTTTCATCCCCCCCCCTCAGCTGTATAAAATTGAAATGCAATTTTGCTCAAAAAATAATCAAATCCTAATGTTAAGTCTAAATTTAAACAAATTTGAATTAATGCTTCTGTGCATTTGTAGCGTGTATTTATTAGTAACCCTAATCGTGGCATTTCAAAATGCTGAATAAAAACATTCGTTTCGAAATGGAAAAATATGTTTTACATTTTTAATAAAAACTATGAAATTGTGCTTTTTTTTAGAGAGCGGACCATTTTAAGTGTTCTAATTTACCGCAGGACGCAGAATAATGCAAATAGTTTACAAATAATTGAAACTATCAATTTTTGGCGCCAATATTTAAGTTTAACTTTCCTAAAGTTTGCAATACCAAAGTTTGGTTAGACTTATCGATAGTCGGGACGAGGACTGCCAACTTCGCTTTCTTTAGTTTTTTCATACATGACATATAGTTTAGTTAAGTCGAATATGTTCAATTGAAAATAATTGCCAATAAAAGTGTTGTAAAAGTGTAATAAAAGTGTTGTATTCAAATTGATAAAGAAGTCCAAGTAAAGGTGACTGAAAAGGTTTAATAATTGGGCTTTTAACATATATTTGCCAAGCATCAAATTTGAAAATTAAACACAGAGCTTTTGTAAATCCTAAAAATATACTTGAAATTAAAAATCAGTACAACAATGTTAAAATTACGGGTGATTGGTAACAATAAGTCGTTTTAGTAAGAGGAACTTAAAAACTTATCAAAAACCTAAAGGAGTAAAGTTCTTAAAAAAATAAGTTATTTTCTTTTTAGCTTTTTTTTCAAAAAAGTTCAGCTTTTTCTCAAAGCTGATTTACGGTAAAAACGGTTTTTTTCTACAAGAAAAGTTGGCAGCACTTTCTCTGGGACCCACCTGGTAACACTATTGGTCACACTGCACTCTTGCACCTTTCGATTGAAACGCAATAAATATTTAATAAGTAATGAATTTTAGCCAACGCCAACCAGAATGGCAAAGAATTCCAGCAGTGGCTCTAAATCAAATCTTCGACTATCTTTCTCCCGGCGATCGTCGGTCGGCCGCGAGTGTTTGCTATTCCTGGAGACTTGTCTTTTTTCAGAAACGGTAAGTTGGATTGCACTTTCGTGTGTGTGTCCGTGGGGTGTGCTGAAAATTTATAATTTTTACTCATTGGGCGTTTTCGTATACGTTTCAATTTCATTGTATTGGCCTGACAATGGCTTGATAAACACCCAGAGAGGCGTCTCTGCAACGACGCGACGTTGCATTTGGCAACGTATTATGGTTTTGGGAGCTCCCCACGATTGGGGAATTCCCCGAGCCAGCGACAATTTGTTAGTAAATGGTTTTGGCTCGTGCCTGGCAGTTACACTTGTTTTCAGAGGCTCCTTGCCAAGTTATTGTAGTATATTTTATTTTATATTGTTTGCAGCATTAAGCTGTGCTGCTGACGTCGCCGTTAAGGTCAAGACTAATGAAAGCCAATCGCTGACACGTCTTAATTAGCATAATTAAATGTTTGTTTAGTAAACAAAAGGTAGCTCCTGTTGTGGATTACAATATTAAATCACAATTTACTCAAATAAATTTGTTAGAAACCTTAAAAGGCTCCAAAAAAGCATAAAATCCTCAATCAGTAATGTCTATATTCTTTTTACGTTTTAAGAAACGAAATTTTTCCAATTTAAAACACGCAGTGTATATTATTTTCTTTGTTTACTATTTTTGGCTTTCGATATTTATAATATATGATTTCGTTTTATTCAAAAATCCATTTTTGACTCATTTAAAAAAAGAATTTTATGGTAAAACCAAAAAGAATTATTGATCTTTGAAAACAATATTTAAATCCTCTTTTTTGGAAACATTTTCAGTTATTTTAGGAACTTTCGATTTGAAGTAGATCTGGCCAAAGATGATCAGTTGGCATTCTTCCATCGCTGCATGGCCAACCTGGCCCGGGAAGTGATCGTGGTCTTTGACTTTCACAATGCATTTCACATCCAAAAGATGCGACGACTCCTATACAAGTAAGTACGAGAAAATTTAATAATTTCAACAGAATATATAAATATTTGTTGTCTTGTAGAGTGGCACGCTGTGATAACATTCAGGGGTTGCGTTTCCAAACGCATAATGTGGGCCTGGTCGGAGTGGGAAACATGCACAGCGAGCATCTGGTGGCCATTGAACAGTGAGTATTACAAAAAACAATAATAATAATAATAATAATCAAAGGATCTTTTAAGGTGCTTTGTGGAGCCGCTGAAGCTGTTTCTCAACCGCAAGCGTCAACCATGCCAGCTTCTGGATCTTGGGGCCATCGAAGCTCTCACCTACTATGGCGACGACTTGCTCAAGTCGATGGGAAAGCCACAGGAGCTGTTGCAGCTGACACTGGCCAGCATTAAGTACGACCCTAGTCACTACCCGATCCTCACCCTGGACACGACGCTGTTGCAAAAGTGCGCTGCCCTTCAGGTGCTTTCCCTGGACTACGACACCCTTTCGGACGAGCTGCTCCACACGATTCAGGTGCTGCCGCTGCGTAAGCTACTGATCGCTGTGCACGGATTGGACAGTGAGGAGGACCAACATCCCGGCGTCTCGGAATTGGCCTGGGCACACTTTGCTGCGCACTTTGCCAGCATCGAGCTGGTGTTGACGCTCGTCTACGCCTACGAGGCCATTGAAATGCTCCAGCACCGAGTCCTGCGCCGCAACATGCCGGTGACGCACGTCCGACTGCTCTTCTGTGAACTGATGAACGCCGAAGCCCTCGACTGGATGTCGGTTCATAACAGCGAGACGCTACGCAGCATCCACTACGTGGACTCGTCGTACAAACATTCCAGTCACGTGGACTACGCCCGCCACGGCTTTCTGCGCCAGGACCCATTCGTTATGATGGCCTGGCGCTGCAAGCAGCTGGAGGAGATTGTGGTGCACGGCTATCTGATGGATCCGCACAATTTGGTGGGCATTGCCCGGCTTAGGGGTCGCCAGCTGAAGCGCCTGGAGGTATCGATGATTGACTGGTCCAGCGCAGCTTCGTTGAACGCCTTCAATGAGGTAAGTAGTCGAATATCTTATTAGTTATTCTTGTTTAAAAACATATTGGTTTTGATATTCAGGAAATCAGCACCTTGTTGGGACAACAGTGGTCACACACAAGCCCCGACAAGCTGCCCCCATCGCTGGCCTTCGACTACGAAGTGCGCGACCAGTTCGTCTACGAAATGCTGCGACGTGATCTGAGCCAGTAAGTGAAAGTCCAAAATCGAAAATCGAAAGTCAAAAGTCGAAGTAGGAACTAAATGAAAAATAACCAAAAACTGAAGAAAAGTTAAGTCATCGGTGAAGAGAGAAAAAGTGCAAACATGACACGTGATCGACGATCGAGGATGGACGATCGACGCGAGCGCATAGGAACTAATTTAAAAATTTCAATATTTTAATTCTACGTAGCTAATAGCTAATAGCTAAACAAAAACCCACAACCCACAAGAGATATGTAAGCAAAAAGAAAATTCAGCCGTTATACTAAGTTATCAAAATTTATGTAAAGCAAACACTCATTGGCAAGCGTTTCATAGAAGTTACATTTCCTAATTTTTTAATCTTTGTAATCAATATCCATAATTAACCTCTGTTTGACTCTGAAAAGCGAGCAAACGGCGAAAAGAATGTTCAGGAGCAAAGCAAAAGACTTGAGCACTTCACAAATTTTCAATGTAATTATGTGTAAATGGGGGCGAAATGTGTTTGTTGAAAACCTGCTAGAGA
Source organism: Drosophila vallismaia (assembly GCA_035047325.1). Lineage (NCBI taxonomy): Eukaryota > Metazoa > Arthropoda > Insecta > Diptera > Drosophilidae > Drosophila > Drosophila vallismaia. The sequence continues at coordinate 22,311,826 of JAWNPU010000055.1, read as the reverse complement.
AACATCATTTTAAGAGCAACAACAACTGTGATTCAAGCGAAATGCGAATGCGAAATGTAGCCAGTGGGAGACTTGTGACAACCAACTCTCATAAAACATAGCAAAAGAAACAAAAAACAAAAAACAAAAAACGAAAACTTAAAAACAAAAAAACGACAACAACAAATTGTTAAGCGAATTGTCTAGTTAGCTAAGTTTAAAAGTAACAAAACAAAAGAAAACAAAACAAAAAGTGTTGAAAAAATGTTTGTAAAACCAAAACTACGACCAATGTCAAATTGTTTGCTCAAAACTCAATTGGCACAAATTGTTAACCTTTGTAGTAGTGTGAATAAGTACGGAACCGGAAACGGAAATCGGCGCTCAAATGTGATAAACGACAAAAAAACAAACAACCACAAAAGCAAATGTACCAACAACGAGAACTCGATCCTCGTTCGCTAAGCGCCGCATTTGTGTAGTTTAAAGTGATATTAACAACAGCAAACAGCATCAGCAAAGAAAATTGTAAACAAATAGAACACCCACACAACACCCAATTAGCCAAACTCTGGTAACAACACAAAATCTAAACGTAAGATTGTAAGATTCCAAAAGGGGATTAAATACTCCATGCCTTGATATCCTGAAAAAAGTCATAGCACCAAAGACAATTTGCACTCCAAAAGCTGCAGTATGTTTCTTAAATTTTTTTGTAAATTTAAATGTAATTTAAAACCTAGACGAATTAAAGCTGTGACGTTTTTCACGATTTCAAAGCAACAGTCGTGTGGGCTGTACATGCGTTGGCCAGAAAACAGAAAAACAAAAAAGTAAAGCTTCCGGAAGCCAGGCAAAATGCTAAATGCAAAACCGAAAAAACCCAAAAACCAACTTTAAGTATTTTATAGCACAGGCATTAATTTATAACAAACTATGTACTATATTTACACCCTATGTTTGCACAAAAACCAGCAGCGTGTTGTCCACGAGTGCTGCTCATCCTCCAGAGTTGCTTATCAAACAACAAGTACAACCAAATCTATAACAACAATGGTACCTGAAGATCCATCATGCTGAGCATTTAGAGAACAACAGCAACCACAAAGTAATGTACTTGCTCAAATGTAACAATCTAAACAAGCAAAAACAAACAAGAAACAAATCTACTGAAACAGAAGACTGACTGAGAGTGCTGGCTATGTTGTCAGAGCAGCTGGAGGAGTTGGAGCTGGAGCACTAGGTATTGGGTTCTAGGTACTGGGTTCTGGGTTACGGGTTCAAAGATCTCAAATACAACTCTTACAACTATCCAATCGACCATCTATATTTGTATGTATGTATATGTAAACCAATGCATGTAATAATTTTTGTTATGAACTGCAATAGCGAATATTAATTTTAAAATCGACTGCAAATCATATGTAAAGCGAAAGCGGAAGCGGAAGCGAAATCGAAGCAATCGATGAAATGTCAAGCGAAAAAACAGCAACTGTAACGCGGCCACGATAACAAAACGACAAAAATATTGTGTCAGGGGGATCCGTCAGATATTCAATATCCTTGTATTAGGACATATATTTAGCCAGTGGCCGTGAAATTAATTTAAGTCTAGTACGTACCATCAAGCAACACCAACAAAAAATGTGATAAAAGTGTCATGCCGCTTCCAACAACAAGATCGAGATCGAATGCTAATTTCTATTCAAGGCAGGATCTTGATGAAGCCAGGAGAACGGTAGTAAGCATTGGAAAAACAGGGCCTAAACAACTTAGGGAAATGGTAATATAGCTAAAGCTTTATTTCACAGATATAGGCGATACCTTGACGAATAATCAAAATTTTTTCAAATGTGTTAATGAAGATGTAACTTTAAGATTGGAATAGTCCTACCTTTGTTTAGTGAAATGCCAAAAAGGGTATCCTATAACTATGAAATAAAGCATTTGTTAGCTTCGGTTAGATCAGAGAGCCCCAATGTCCAGCCTTCATCAATCTTTAGAGGGCCCCAAATTAATGGATTCATTCAATTACAATCAATATAAATAACAAAGTATTAATTTTTTCTGTTACACTAGTGTCGTCACTTCCAACGCTGCTGTATATGAGTAACGTTCTTTTTGTAAACTTACTACGAAAACAAAACAAATATATATATATATTTTATATGCCATTTATTGTATTTAAATTCGACAGAAAAGAATTTTGTAAACCATTCCACATACTCGTATGCTAACGTATGTACTGAACCAGGAAAAAAAACGAACACTACGGCGGAGATTGTGACAACAACAGAGTTTTAAGATAAGTGAGGAGCGAAATTTTCAATTTTGAATGTAAGCGCGGGGCTCGATGTCAAAAAAAAAAGAAATATGTATATTATTTGTGAAACAACAAGATAGACACGAGCAGAGGGGCTAAAGGGGATAATGGCGATAAGATACAGCCGTGCATTAACAACAATGTTTATATATATTATGTATATGCAAGTTATGCTTAAAAGTTATAAGAGCAAAAGTGAAGAAAGCTGTGATACAACAAAATCCAAGAAAATCCAACAAAAGGCAAACAACAACACACAATGATAACACCAACACATTGACAACAACAACAAAAACAACAAATTATATTAACATCAACAACAACAATGAAGATCAACAAGTGTAACAGACAAGCCAATTCGAAACATGTGCGACCAACAAAAGAACGTTAACAACTTTTCCAAACCAACAAAAATTAATAATAAACGAAAGACAACAAGAGGACAAAGGAGAAAGCGCGTATAGGCCTCGAAGGACTCTTGGCCAGAGAAGAAGATCCACAGATCCAGTAGTAGTTAGCTTAGCAGGATTAGCAGTTAAAAAGGCGATAAAAAGGAACCAAAGTTTTGGGGGAAGCGAAGTGTTTGAGTGAAACAAGAGCACGCGGGATATTTGCACCTTCCGATCGGGAATTAAAATCAAATGTTGAATTATATATCGATATATGTATGTAGTAGATGACATTAAACAAATGCACATAGTAAGCTTTAAATGGAAGCAAAGTTTTTATTTAAGGTTCGATTCCATTTGTTTTGCCATGTTTATGATTTGTGCAAGTTTTTAAAGCTTCAAATATTATAAAAAAAAAAACAAAAACAAAAAAATCAAGCCAACTACAGTTTGTGTGGCATATGCAATATCATTACCATTTAAGACAAACAAGAATTATAAACCAATTAAAAAGTAGCACACAGAATGCATTCAATTGAGAAACCAATAAAAGTGTTTGAAATTTAAAACCCAAGGGGAAGTCCTTCCCAGTTGCCTTTCATTTAATGTAGCATACTTCGTGGGTGGTGTTATGCAATCGTTCCCAGGGGGGCCGATTAAAAGTACGTAATTGAAAAACATAAAAAAACAACAAAGTCAACCCTGTGCGAGTCGTCAACAAAAACAGAGCACCAGCGGAAGGAACGGAAGGACTTGCGCTGAGCAACGCAAGCGCTCCAGGATGTTGGGCTTTTGAGCTTTTCTCAGTCCTTGAACTTTTGACCTTGTTTCTACAGCCCGACTACAGCGGTTATGTAAGCAGCTGCACATTATGCAACCCAACCAAGGAAGCAGGACTCGTGTCCCTGCATTTTTTCCCACACATCTCCAGTGGCTCCCAAACTGGGATAGTACGTAATATTTTGATATCGCCTCCAGTGGCTCCCAAACTGGGTGATAGTACGTGATATTTTGATATCGCCCGGAGACCAATTAAGTTGGCTTTGCGGGACAGATAGCGCTGTTTAATGAATGACTGGACGCTTATCTGGACGACAAGATACATTTCTGGGAAATGTAATGGTAAATAAAAGTAAACTTTCTTAATAAAAGCGAGTGGAAAACAATCCTATCATATCCTATCTTGGATTTAAATCGAATTTCAGGGTATCGATTAGACAGGCTGGCATAGCTACCGCATAGCGTAATCGAATGAGTAAGAAACCAACCTTCCAATCGCAAATAAATAAATATCCAAAGTTAAGTTATAGCAAGACGCGGGACAGAGGACAGGGGACAGGTCCATCTCGTGAGAAAAGCTTCGCAAGTGCAGCTAGGAAACATTGGCGTCGGCGCTCTCCGGCGCTCTCGGGTTAGCTTTTTCCGTAGCCGCGACGCTTTTGCCCGCACGGAGCACTCGGAGCACGGCATTCGCGAAAAATTTGAAAGAAGCATTCAACAGCAGCAGCAGCGGCCGCCGACTGAGAGAAAATTTCATATTTTAACTAGACCAACCGTATTAAATAAAAGAATAGTTTAATTTATAAATTGTCTATACATTTTACAAGCTGTGAAAGGCATCTTTTGATACAAAACCGATACCAAAAACGAAACAAACGAATAAGAACCCTACCTGCGAACCTCTTCAAAAGTTGTCACCCTTTTTAGACCGTTTTATAATCGAATACAAAAGGTGAGTGCACCCCGCAAGAGGTTGTTTATGGTGGGAGGTGACATGCATTATGAGAACTTTCTCATTCCCATCCTTTTGACAACTAACACACCCACCCACTCACTCATCCAAACCATGTGACGTAACTCTGTGTGTGTGTTGTCAGAGATTGCTCATACGCCGCGTGTGCAAAAAGAAAACAAATCAAGAAGTGACCGAAAATCCGAGGGATAAACAAAGCTCGAAAAGAAGAGAGTTTTTGCCGAAATCGACAAAAAGTACTCATAATTGATCGATGGCGATTGTAATGGTTTATATTTAGAACCCTTTCCTTGCGTCCACTGGGCGCCATCCGGTGTACCATAGAGTCCCCTTTTCGGGTTTTCACCGATTGGCTGACTGCCCAAAAGTCGTCGCGACGTTCACGTGCATTTTTTTAGCTTGCATTTTGCAGCGGCGGCTCTTGAGCGGCGGCTTCGATTCTGCCGCATTGTTTATAAATAAACCTTGAATAATGCCGGCATATTTTGAGTGCTTCGTGAATTTTAATCTCCTTCAATATATACTTTTCCCGACTCTAATTGAGCTACCGAGACTCTGTGGAAATTCGAATTAAATCGATGACCAGCTACGTCATTTGTTTCGCTTTTCGAGGGCAATGATTCAGTCATTGTCAGTCCAACAAGTGCATATATATGGAGGTGCGGTCCGGTGTGTATGTGTGGAAATTGCCATTTACAGACATTAGCCAACAATCCCTGACGAACGGCTTACATATTCATTAAACTATTATTTCGATTTTCTTCTATTTTTCAGCTAAAACAAAATGTTCGCTTTGTGGTATTTAACGTTCGCTGTCGATGAAATACGGTAAGTGCAAGGGGACTCCACCGCTGGATGGGTCGGTTTTTGTAGCCTACTTTCAGGCGCGGCCATGGGTTGCCTATGTAAAATTGATGTAGATAATGGCTCACTGGGTGTTTCCAGGACTTTTCTATAATTAATTGATATCAAACGTGGGATATGCTTCAGGGGGAAAGCTGTATAATTCAGGAATTAAATTAAATATATTTTGTTTAGGGTCAGTTTTACCTTTAAGTAGAGCTCGTTCTAATAACGAATGTGTTTTGTAGAAGAAAGCCAATGTTGGGACACTATGAACTAGTTCCAGAGTGCTTTTTGGCATGGATTTCCTCCAAAAGTGGCTGTAATTGTAAGAACACTTGCAGATTCTTTGATTTATGGTTAAAATACTCTTCGAATATTAAAACTGCCTTTATAAAAGAGGCTTTATTTTTTAATCCAAACTATATTTGTATAAAATAAAAACTATATTCTTGAAATTATTCTTTAAACGTCTTCAAGTCTAGCCCCCGTAATGCATTTCATAAATCACTCTGATAAGTTTTTTTTTGCAATATTTGATTTATGGTTAAAATACTCTTCGAATATTAAAACTGCCTTTATAAAAGAGGCTTTATTTTTTAATCCAAACTATATTTGTATAAAATAAAAACTATATTCTTGAAATTATTCTTTAAACGCCTTCAAGTCTAGCCCCCGAAATGCATTTCATAAATCACTCTGATAAGTTTTTTTTTGCAATATTTACCGCAGCCAGTGCTAAAACCGCGAAACCTATAATCTAATCGCTATCACTTGATGTATTAGGCCAATCTCGATTTCTTGCCGCACCTGTCTACCAACCGATCGTTACGGGTCGTTCCATGGTGCTAAATATTGCTTATTCAATATCCGTGCATTTGGCAACAAAAGTTACTTCCCAAACACACTGTCACATGATGAGTTCCCGTCCCACTGCCCACATCCCACTCTCTCTCCCGCAAACAACTGGCTTTCGTGGCTCTAACTCTCATTCGTGATAAGTGCAATCAGCGCCCTACCTTCGCGAAACCAAACTCGCAAATTTACCAAAAAAAGCGAAAAAATAACAACCCATTGAGCGTCCGGCTGTTATCTGCCGGCAATTAGCGTAATAATGAAAGTGATAATTGAACGCCTTTGGTGTTCGAGTATTAGTTTTTTCCGTTCTCAGCCACAGCCGGCGTTTTGGCCGGTTTGGGGCTTTTTTTGTGGTATTCGTGCAGAGCGGAGCTCGTCTATTTGCTTATCTATTTGCCGCACGAGTCATTCGCTTGCTGGGTTTTGCTCATTTGCGATTTGGCCTACGTGACAGCAGAGAAATTCTAGCGCCTCCTCGAAAGCTGGGGGTGTGGAGAAAGTAATTGCGTAACTCGAGCGGAAAACCGGCAAGATGTGATCTGAAAAAGGCCCTGTTGGGAAATCCGCCCACTATTATGTAGCCACTCCATTGCCACGCCTCCTCATTGGGAGCTATTATGCTCTTTTTTATGAGCAAATAAATAATTGTGCTTATTAGAGGAGAAATGGCTTTAAGGACACAGTATTTTTAGTACTCGAATTGCCTGGAATCCCCTTGTTACATGATTTTTTTCTAGCTTTGGTATCATAATAATGTCTTAAAGAATTACCATTTATGGTATGATAAAACCTAAAAAAATACTTTCAAATATATTTTCACAAATACCATAGATATTCAATGGTTAACGAAAATTATTAATTAATTATAACTTTAAATATAAATATAAATATTAAAAAAAATTATAATTAACAGAAATGAGTTGAGATTTCAAATTTGATTTTTAAAATTTTAAATGATTCTTAAATCCTCAGTTCAAAACGACTTTAACATTTTATAGGACCTATTAAAAGCATTCCCTAAAAGTTGTATAAAATAAAATTATATATATAATAAATTTGAATTTTTGAATTAATGTTGCATAACTAATTTGACAGTTATGATTGGCAGTAGGGTCAAACGCTTTTCAAATGTAGGTCACACTGAATGCAACTTGCATTGTCCCTTTTACTTTTGTCATCCGCCGCAATAGGAAGCCAAAATCGAAGAGATCGCCAAAAGGCAATTGTTTTACAAATTAATCCGTTGTTTCGCTGGGAAATAGATTGATTTTTATTGCATTTAAACGTGGGCGGTGCCTAGAGTTAAAGGTGGGTCGAATAATTGCTTTGAATTAAGTTGAAATGCAATTTCCAAAGCGGACACGCTTCGCTGGCTTCGAAATGGAAGCTTCTGGAATTTTCATTGAGAAAAACCATGTGGATGTCATAGATTACTTAACAATACCTTTAGTACTTTATTTTACTTTTAATTTAAACTTAATTTACAATTTAATTTTATACGTTTTTCATTCCTTTTAAGTTTTTAATTTAATTTTTTGTTTTTTTTTATTTTTTACCATCATTTATTGTAGCAAACGATTAGCTTGGTTGTTTAGTTCCAACAAGCCAGCAGCTCCAGCTTTAGACAATAAGCCAGCGAATCCTGCACCGGCAAAGGTTCCCACTCCAGCGCCAGCTCCTCCCAAGGAATCGCCACCTGCAAAGGAACCAGCGCCTGCTCCGAAACCAGTTCCAAAGCCAGCACCGGTTGTTGCCAAGCCCAGCCCTCCGCCAACGCCAAAGGAAGAAGCTCCAGCTCCCAAGCCTGCGCCACCAGCAACTCCTGCTCCACAAGCAACTCCTGCTCCACAGCCAACTCCTGCTCCGGTAGTTGCACCCCCGAAACCCGTTACCCCACCAAAGCCAGCTTCTCCACCGAAGATGCCAATCCCTCTGCCCAAGTCCCTCACCGAGGCCAACACCAATGGCGAGAATGGAGCTCCCACCAACGGAAACGCCGCCAATGGCGGTGGCGTTGCTGCGGACGAGAGGCTGCTGGCCGGCCTCCAGCCCAAGAAGGTGCCGTCCCAGGCCGAGGATGCCACCCAGGACTTTATCAAGGGCGAGACCAATGCCTTCATCCAGTCGATCAAGGAGGCCCAGTTGCTGGGCGAACTGTAAGTTCATTTTCTGTAGATGCACCCCATTACCCGTATTATTTCTGTACATTTTTTGAGTTTTTAAATTTGATATTTTTGTCCACCTCGCCGCGCAGCGTGTGGCAGTGGCGGGTTCAACAAACTCGGGTGACTTCTCTTCGTCGGTTGTTCGGCTAAAAAAAAACCGCAGAATAGTTGCCATGGGGTAGTGCCCGCTTGGCGACAGTGGCAATGCAGCATCAGCGAATATGTCGAGTCCACAATTTGCTGTTATTTTCGTCTCATGTTCTGTGCTTGTGCTTGTGCTTGGGCGGACAGCTCCCCAGCTCCATTCCACACCGAAGACAGAAGAGAACTCTGCTGCATGTGCAGTTTAGGGTTTATTTATGAGACCAGACCATGTGCGCGGTCGCGGTCGCGGTCTCGGTCTCCACTTCCTCTAATTGCCACAATTGATTTTCCATTAATATTAATCGAGCTCCTGGGTGCACGCAGGCCTGTCCTTGCCCAGGTGTTCAAGGATGTGGCGTGCCTTAGCCTGACCCCACCTCCAGTTTGCTTTTGGCTGGCTGCCCATTTGCTGAGGTAAATACAAAATACAAAATACAAAACGAAATGGAAATCGAAATGATGCAAAGCATTTGGACGGGCCATTATGAGACCTGTCGCCCGCTGTCGCTGTTTCTCTCCGAGCTCTGACGAATCTCTACGGTCACATGATCTCCCCCCATGCAAAGTTTATTTATATTTGGAAACGCAGTCGCTGGCCCGGTGGCGCAACAATTTACATCTTTTCCTTTGTTCCGTAAATTAGGTTCTTCAGATGCAATTGCATCTCCTGCTGCGAAGGGATTACGTTTGGGATCCTATTTTGGCGGAGCGTCACGCCTCATATCTAGCGTGGTCGCTTCCTGATGGACAGAGGTGCCTCTCTGTTTGATGTATCCCCCCCAGATACATATAGAGGTATATGGTATACCCCACGGATATGTATTTCTGGCTCTTGGCTCGCGTCTGTTAAAAAAAAATTGCTTTTGGCAAGCGTCGCTTTTGATCTGTTGCCAAAATATTGTTTAGCAAACAAAAGGCAACGTTGACACAAGAGCAGAGCTTTCACGATATTCTCTACTCTATATGTTTGTGGCAACTGCAATTTATTCTTAATTATATATAGCTCCACCTCTCCAGTAATTCCACAGCTAATTGCTTGGATAGCGAGTCACACTCGTGCTTGGCTGACCGCAAATTGATCTAATTAATATCGCATATTTCAAATGGTTTACTCATTTTCTGCGCCAGCTCTAACCCGCTCACATTAATGCTTAGATCTCCATCATCATCACTAAGTACTCGTGTAAACATAAACATGTTCGAGAATGTGTTATGCAAGCTTGTGGATTTGGATTACTCAGACTTGCTTGGACGATGGGGAAGCTCTGTGAATAAGCCGGAGGCTTAGCCCCGAGTAGGCTTGTCATATATGCATCATCTGCCCCAAAAGCGATATACGAGTATATAGGTTCCCCCTCTATATACTCGTATTTGTTCTCGAGTGTGTGCCAACAGAGTGGCGATAGTAGTGAGTGTATTTCGCTATTGTATCTACGTATCCGTGCGCTTGTTTCGCAAGCTTTTCAAGGTCAACTCGCCTCTAGTATATGCCAATTCGCTTTTTTTTCCCCCTACTTGTTAGTTTCTAGCCCTGGAGCTTACTTCCATTGTTCTATGCGAAATCCATCCTACACGATGGCACGGCACCAGCCCCCAAAAGGTGGCCAGCCGCTGGGATGGCAGAAGCTGCTCTGGGCGCATTTACGTAATCTCAGCGCCACTCGACGCCAGCAATTGAAAATGAAAACGAAAACGCGGAATACTTCTACCCTACTGAGAGGGAAAGGGAATCAGGACATTATATAAGCTCCCAGTTTTGTCGCCTGGCAGCCATTCCATTAGATATACCTATCAAAAATGAATCTAAATCTATATAATTTTTTTGTTCAGATCGTGGTTCTATCTATATCTATATGGTTCTATCTAATGACCGCCCGTGGAAAATTCATGCGCCGATGAAAAGCAAAAGTCGTGTGTTTTTCAAAAACAACACGTCGATGGTTGGTTTGGGATTTTTAAGAATAAAGTGGAGGTATATGTCTTTCGACTTTTCCTGCGCGTTGCATAAATTTCTTTGGCAACTGTTCAAATATTTCCCCTTCAGCTTTTCGTTTAGTAACAAATGAATATGTTCCTTCGATGATACAACATATGTCTCTATGCTGCTGTATGGGTCTTTTTGACAAAGTCTTCTTGGATGTTCGACAATTCAATATCAAGTTCAAGACTTTCTATGCCGTAACTCGTATGTTTATTTGTTGAAAAATAATGAATAGAACCGCCTAGGGGGAGTGCCTGGGTGGGTGGTAGACTCAAAAGAAAAAAAGGTGTCTGTGTCGGTTTAATGAACATATGTAATAGATTTTAGTTGGCAGGGATCTCTATTGTTTATAGCAGCTCCCTCAATTTTGTTTAAATCTTTTACATTTTATCACAACATTTTTCATTCGGGCGGTTATGGCGGTATTAGTGCCAAAATTTATGACGGCGACGTTTGTTTGCTTTCTATTTGGCCAAAAACAACAGATTATTATTCTGATGGTGGGATATATAGTATAAGATATAGAATTTCTATATTTTATGCAGGAGTTTATTAAATATTGGAAAGGCTTATAGAAGACATTTTCCATGAATATTACAATAAAAGTTCCAATAAGACAATAATAACTAATAATATTCTATGGTTTGGTCTCAGTGGAAGTTTTTTTAGTGGTATTCTAGAGGGGTTCTAGAATTTCCATATTTAATGAAGGATGAAGGACTTTATAAAATATTGGAGCAGCTTGTAGCACAAACTTTCCATGAATATTCCAATAAAACTTCTATTCTATGGGTTGGTCTTAGTGGAAGTTTTGTTTTAGGGGTATTCATAAATAGGGAATATTATGAATATTTCTTTTTGTTTTACACACTTTTAGTTCCAATATTTTAACGCGTTTTGAAGCGGAAATAGTTTTGACTTTTTTAATTTAGTAATTTAGAGTGTTGGAAAAGGAACTAAGATAGTTTTTAAACATTAAGAAAGTGTTGCAAAAGGAACTAAGATGCATTTTACAGAATTAAAGCTACAAAACTTGCTCGACTGGTTTCTAATGTTAATTTGAAACTAAATTCGGGATCTTCAAAGCGAAATCGAACTAATATTCAACCCCAATAATAATTCCATGGGTTGGTCTCAGTGGAATTTTTCTTGTTTCTTGTTTTACACAAATTTAGATTCAATATTTCAGAGTGTTTTGGAAGTGGAAATAGATTTGAGTTTTTTATTTATTCATTGAAAGTGTTGGAAAAGGAACTAAGATGCTTTTTAAACATTTAGAAAGTGTTGGAAAAGGAACTATGATGCATTTTAAAAATTAAGAAAGTGTTGCAAAGGGAACTGAGATGCATTTTAAAGATTCAAAATTGTTTTTAAACCACAAAACTTGTCTGACTAGTTTCTCATGTTAAATCGGATCTATATCCAGAATCTTTTAAACGAAATCAATCTAAATACTTGCACTTCCCAATGCTTCCCATAACTGGTGTAGTTGGGCCACTCGCCTTGATTACTTCCATCGCTCATCGCGCGATGCCATTCCCAGCCAGCGATTTCTAGTCATAATTAAGCAATGAATGTGCCTGTCCCAGTATGGGTGCCGAACCCCGTATCTGCCTCGGAATCCCACACCCACCAAGCGAGTGGATTCGCTGCAGAAGAGGAGCCTCCTCCTGCGCGACTGCAAGAAGTCGGGCTCTCGCTCCCACATGGAGGAGCTACATATGCAGTTTTCTAGCCGTTTGCGGTCGCTCGGCGGAACACTTTCCTTTTCTCCTCGACAGTCTGCATTGGTATTAGTGCCTTTGTATCTGTGTGTGAAGCTTTCGCTGAGTTAGCAGCCGGCGAGAGCTTATTTTTTTGCTGCTTTTGAGTCAAACGTCACGTCCTACGTCAATCGTCGCCGCGTCCCCATACATAGGCGGGTTTCAGCATTTTTGTAGGCATGCCACAGCAGGAGGCACACACACAGATACCCACGCACACCACCGAAGTCCTCGGTTTGCGGTAGCTTTTGGCTCTCTCTGTCGCTCTGCCTTTGGCTTTGCTTTTCGTATCCGTATCTGAGTATGTGAGTATCTTTGTATCTGTGTTCGTGCAGTTTGAAAGTGAAAGAAGGAAGGGTGTCCGCTCTGCCACAGCCGCTGCTGCTGCTGCTGCTGCCTCTGCCGACGTCGGCTATAGCTATAGCTATAGGCTATAGCCCCGACTGCAGTCAGTTGGGCCGAAGAACAGAATATTCCGATCATTGTAACGTTGGACGTTGAATTCTACGGTTGCAAAGGTGAGCCGTTCTCCAAAGCTAAAAACTGCAAAAGCAAGTGAAAAAAGTATCTCAAAGATACTTTGGTGATACGCTAAGATATTATATTTAATAATAAGTTTTGTGGCAGCTAAAAGTTAGTTTTAATGTTAGTTTAGTGACTCGAATTCCAATTAAAGTTTAAACTTTAAATTAAATGTGAATACTTTTCTCTTTAAATAATTTTCCAATTTGTGAAATATTTCCAATAATATTTTTCCAAATTTAAATTTAATTAATTACTAATGTGAACTAATTTAATTAATGCAATGTGTCTGCAAAAGTATTTGAAATTGAATTTGATGGTTTTGTGTCATCTAAGAGTTCCTATTTCACATTTGCATTTCAAATGGTAACAATATTTTAGTCCCTTTTATTAAGTTTTTAGTGTTATTTGAATATAAAATATTGATTAAATGTATCTTGTGCTGCCGCAGTGCTTCGGTGCAAGTTTTGTGCAGTTTTCGCATCTCCAGTTGAGTCACCGATGCATTTTTGCAATTCAAAACCGGTTGCCGGTTACCGGCAAATAAGAAATTTATACGGGCGGCTTTTTATAGCTTCAAGTTTATAGTTACGTTATGCAGTTCTGCTTTTTTTTTGTCTTTTTTTTTTTTTTTTGCACAGAAACTTGTTTGGCCATGGTCTGGTTGTCCGAGTGTCCGATTGTCCGACAGTTTTGCAATTTTGCGGCCAAGTGCCAATGAACGGAGAAGAGTTCCGCGCTTGCCAAATCGATGGGGGGACTGGCCGCCTTTGCGGGGGTTCTGCGGTTTAAGGTCGGCCGCTTGGAAGGTGTCGGGTAGCAAGTTGTTTCTGCACCGATTCCGATAAGATATTGGCCCGTGTTAGCACCATTCTAAATGAATTCTAGATAAGAGGTTGCGAAAAAAAACTCTCAGTTGTTGGCACATTGTTGGCTTCCTTGGCTTTCTTCTCCCTGAACTTGAACCCTCCCAAACGAGAGAGAACCCAGCAATAAAACATGAATTTTCGTGGTCAATGCCAGGCGATTGCATAACGTAGAAAAATTTATCTGCGATTCCGACTGGGCTGGCAGAAATCACAGCGATGGATTCTCAATTATATAAGCCGGCAGCTTGGCGGTTTGGCAGCCACTGGGCAAGTCCGATCGAATTTACCCGGCCAAATTTAGTTCGGGTTGGGTTGTGATTTAATGCCGGCTGCTAAAAATACCACAAAAACACAACCCCGCCAAAAGCAAATAAGCAAAACACACACCGAGGGACTCTTCGGATTGTAGAAATAGATGGGAATAGAGGTAGAGGGTTGGGAAGCAAGCTTCTAGGTAGCTTTGCCCCCTAAAAAATTCGAGAGGTGTGTATGGAAAGAAACAGCTGACAAGTTTACGAGGGAATTTGTTTATGATTTTTACAGATTTTTGTATATTTCATACACTCGGCTATATTAAGCAAACAAATCGCTAAAATTTGTTGTACAAATTGTTTGCCTCTGGCACGTTGCTGTTAATTATTCAATTGAGATCCATTAAAGCGCTCGAATTCGAATGAATAAAACGGAAAAGGCAGAGTCGGGAAAATAAAGGCCTCCTTCTAGTCTGCTAGTCTAGTCGAGGAGAGGAACTGGCACACGATTAACTTGTCACAATGATGGAAAAATCCATTTTCATTTCCCCCGCCCCCGCCGACTTTAGATAGTTAACAAGGTAACGCTTCTATATTTTCCCAGGCCAAACAAAAAGTGTTTTTTTCAGGGCAGGGCGCGAGTTGCATAATTAGAGCTGAGGGTTGGGTTATTTGGCTAGACAGGAAATGAAATCGCATTCAGGAGAAAAGTGCCAGCCAATCAATTTCAAATAATAATACAAACCTGCGCGATCTTCGCCTCAAAATTCATTAAGGCAGTAAATAAACAAATATTTGGACTATCTGAAATTTGAACAAAAACGTAAACAAATCAAATGGCTCGAACGCTTTCGAAGAAAAATGTCTGGCAGTGTGAGGTGTTCCAATATTGTGGAGCCGACTGTTTCTATGAATGAAACGGAAGCTTTGGAAATGGAAGAAAGCTTTTACTTTCCTTGCTAAACTTTTCAAGGACGGTGGGTGGTTACACCCTTTTCTTAAAGCTATTGGAAAAGTGCAAACTTTATGTAGAGAGAAATGTAAAATTGACATGACAGGGGGCGCTAATGTGCTTGTGTAGATAGATGTAAAATATTGATGTAAAAGATAAAATTTGTTTCCAACAAGAATTTAAATTAAAGAAGACTATATATTGTTTGCAGATTTAATTTTAGTAAAAATTATAGAAATATTTCTGGCACAATTTCAAAACTTTTCCCAATTTCTGGCATCCTACTTATAAGCCCTTTGCAGCTGCAACTTCTTTAGCTTAATGAAGCATCGTCTGATTTTCGCTGATTGTCTTCCCAGACAGCGCAAATTTAAATCAACGACATCCGGGCAGTGCCTGTGGCAAAAATATTTCTGCCACTTGCTGCTCTGCATTATTTTTTTCATCTTCCTATTTGGTTTGCATATTTATACTACAATATATATATAGTTTTATTTCTTCACATTCTGCCTAATTGAGTGTGAGCCTCTTTGACGTTCTGCCAAAAGAATTTTAATTAAATTAGAATCCTCTTCTGGGGAAAAACTTAATAAATTTAGGGGATCTCAGAGCTAAATGCGGGTGACCAGCAACTCATCCCACCCCTTAACTCTCACCCCTATAATTCTGGATATTAATAAGAGCTTTATGTCGAATTCGTGTCACAGCCAGAATATTATTGGCAGAATGTTGCCGCCTGCTGGCTGGCTGCTGGATGGGATAGGGGATGGGATGGGAATGACCATGTCCAACAATCCCAGATTCAATTAATGTCGAACCAGAATCCCAACCAACGATTGTAATGAGTGTGTGAATGTCGGCTGGGCTATCTATCAGTTATGTTTTTGGTAATGCCGAAAGTTTCCACTCCCCTTATCGAATCACTGGAGTGGTTAGACCCCTGGACAGGCAGGCTACGCCAGGCCAATTTCCCGTTGCAGTCACTCACGTATGCGTTGTCCAATTTCCCGAAAATACATTTCGAATTATTTTCGTACACTTGCCAATTTCTTTGTGCAATCGACTGGCCAAACTTGCAATTGGCCAGGCAATTGCAATTAAAGAAGGCAACTAACTATTGCAGCGATTTCTCGGGTGAACGGCCAGACGTCCGATGGCCATAAACTTGCCTATTGCACCAGGGCTTGCCAAATTCGAAACGATTTTCTATTTTAATTCTTTTTACTGTCACTTTTATGGCCTGAAAGCCTGATAGCCATGATAGCCATGATAGCCACGATAGCCATGGCTAAACAACCACTTGTAGCTTAGAAGAAGTGTTTGCACTCATTTCCTCCTCCTCCTCCGGCAATCTTATCAACATCACTCCTTTCGGCGGTTTACAATTGAAAGTTGAAAGCTTATCAGCCGTCTCTGGCTTATCTGGCCCAAAATCACTCTATTTCCACTGCTCCACTGCTCCAATCTCTTGGCTGCTCTCTTTCTCCAGTTCCGGCAACAGCCAGCACCAGCACCAGCACCAGCTCCAGCTCCAGCTCTCCGGTAATGGCAGGTGTTTTGGGTTTCGCGATTTTCTAACGCCAGCCATTCGCGAATCGTGGCTAAGCCTTGACGGTTGCAAAAACTACAGTGCGTGATAGCGTTATAAAGCCGAGCCGAGGCTCTAATTTGCCAAATTAAGCCGATTTGGTGACGCGTGTGTTGGGCTTGGTTTTACGGCTTCTCGGCTGCTGCCTGATCCTGTCCAAAATGGCGAGGGTTGCTCCTGCCACGTCATCGCATTATTTCCCCTTTGATCCTCCGAGCCACGTTTGTCAGCTGCTCATCAAGGGTTACATAATGAAATCAGTTTTTCCAATTGTGCGACAACTTAATTCGATTTGCTTGGCTTTTAAGTGCCGGCAGGAAAACATCCTGGCCCTCCTGCCGCCTAATGGGGTTTTTCCTACTCTCATTTCCCCCGGGGGCGATGTGTACTCGCTCCAGTTTCCCTATCTGGCGTTGGCCACTCGAGTTAATTGATTAGTTCCAACGTCAGCCGGGCAGGCCAGGCCAGGCCAATAAGTCATTACCATTATCTTGCGAGATTCCGTGGCACTTAGGACCTGGAAACTTTACCAGTCACGGGTACACATTATTGCAGTTTTGCAAAAGCCCCCCTAGCTCGACTATCTTAACGGGCATTAACAAGCCCCAGATTACTCATGCTGGAGTGGTGGCAATCGTATCGGATCCGGGCCTGGAAACCAGTCATAACTTCACCAAAGTGGTGCCGTAGAAATTTCCACAATCAATAAACACTTGCCAAGGCCTGCGACTGCGGTTGCGGCTCAGATACCGAATAGTTTTCAATATATACTTTTATGTATAAATTTATAGAGTGAAAAACGAAAAGCTAAAACTGCCAAATGGCAGATGGCAGATGGCAGATGGAGGAGGAAAAGTGATCGAATGCGATTACTCATTCCGACTCGAATCCCCCTTTTGTTTTCGTTTAGTTTCGACTTTTTTTTACTTTTTCTACTCACTGAGTAATTGAAGCTGCAAATAAAATTATCTTAAAAAAAAAACAAAGGCTGGTAATAGTAGGGTGGGGTTTAGATTTTACGACTTTATGTGTCCGAGACATGCAATGATGAGTTCGAAACGAGTTAAGCGACTCCGTCTAGTTCCAGAAATTTAAGAGTTTTCAGTGCTAGGATTTAAGCCTCGAGTACGAGTACGCGCGTCCTTGTCCTGGGAACCCGGCAAGCTGACTTTGATTTCGATTTGCCAAGTAATTGATTTTTTACACACTCGAGAGCCTCTTGAGGGGGGAAAGGAGTGATTCGAGTCCTGCACCACCGAGCCCTGTCATTGCCAGGGCACATTTCACACTTGAAGTTGACTTGACCGACCGACTCAACAATTCCCAGCTGCCTCGGTCGCTGTCGCTGTTGCTGTCGCGTGCTATAAATTTTATTGATTCGGGACATGAGTTGGGTGAAGATTGTTGGGTGGTGGTTTGGTGGAGGGTTCAGTTCAGTTCAGTTCAGTTCAGTTCAGGTCCAGCGCATCGTGTAAATATATCCTTCCGCATTATGTTGCTGCTCATCCGGCAACAGTTTGGGCCGGCGCCTGCGGGTAGGCAATGCCGCTAATACTGCCGGTTGCCTCAACCACCCCTCAAAGGACCAGGACCACCCAACCGAGCCAGAACCCCGAACCGAACCAGAACCGAACCGAACTGAACGGAGCTGAACCCAACCATACCAAAACCCAAAACGACATCAACAACGAAACCATCCACCGAAATTATAACGACTATTGAGAATTTTCGGCAAACATAACGTCGTAGTACTCCACGGTACTTCTATAGCCGGAGAGACGAACTCTCCTTGCTGAGTAAAGCGCTGAATGGCGCTTTTGCCGGTTGTAAACTCCGGACTGTGGACTCCGGACTGTGGACCCTTGGGTGCGACCTCTCTCCGGCTCCAGTTCCTTTCAATTTGCCGATTGAGCCTGTTCGTCCTTGTTCGCGCGCGCTAAAACATTTTGCTGAGCACTCCCAGAGCAGTGTGTAGTACACAGGACCAGTAGTAGTCAGCCAGCCGAGCAGCAGTCAGCAAGTCCTTCGCTCCCCCATTAGCATTGCGTAGTGTTTGTTTAGTGTAGTATACATTTGGGCGCGGCAGCAGCGAAAACCGACAACCGAGAACCAAGAACCGAGAAGCGAAAGCCAAGTCTTCAGAATCTGGAATCTGGAAAAGCGACCAAGAAAATATTCAAAATATATTGCGTCCGTTATTTTCATACCAACGAAGCAGACCACCAACAAATCGCAAAAAAAAACATAAAAATCTTTAATAAAAAAAAAAGAATCCTTGAAAATCAAAAGCAATACATTTAAGCCAAGTGTGTCTGTGTGTGTGGTGTGTCTGTGTGAGCGATCCTTTTAGAGCTAAAGCTGCATTGTGATTTCATTTTACCTGCAAAACTGCAAAAAAAAGAAACAACCAGACAAAACCTTCTGTTTTTACACTATACAAGAAATTATAATACCCTCTGAAAGGGTATCAAAAAAAAAAAAAGGAAAATAAACAAAAACCACACGCGACTTTGTGACCAAGAAAACGCCAAATTTTTGAACGTTTTTGAAACTTTACAAGCAACTTTACAAAAACAATCTTAAACTAACGAAAATGGGTCTCTGCGCCTCCAAGGACAAAAAGGAGAAGGTGATCGAGGGCGAGGTGGCCAATGGCGAGCCCAACGGCACCGCCACCACGGCTGCTGCCGCTGGAGAAGATGGGTGTGTATCTCGGGCATCGGGATCCGGGCCTATACTTTGTGGCCTAGGTCTCCTAGACAGCAGTTGTCTGTATCGGGAAATGGGAGGGAATTGGAGCCGAAATGAGAGGGTGGGCTGACGTCATGGGTGGTAGCTGGAGTGCGTGCTGAGCTCTGTCTCAATGCGCCCAAAAATAAAGTGCCATAAAAAAATTATTATTGCGCCCTGGTCGCCTGGCTTACTTGTCCAGGACCTCGGCTCAGCCTGTCGCCATTGCCGTGTTGTCTCAGTGCGCATGATCGGGGAAGGACGATGTCAGGGGAACGGGGACAGACCGGCTATATACGCTATAGTGTTCCGTCGATTTGCGTATTCAGCGGCAACCGGCAAAAATTTTATAGTCGGATCCCAGCCACCACCGAAAACAAGAGACATACAGAGCAGAGCACATAGTATTTCCACCACCACCACCACAGCCACTAAAAATGGGCGGTGCAGAGTGGGTTGTGCAAAATTTCAAAAAAAAAAAACGGGGGACAATATTGTTGGATATGGATTTCGATTTAATTGAAATATAGAGCTATATAATATAGCTATATAGAACAGAAATGATAACCCCAGAAAATATATTTATTTTTTATTTATATCATTTATATTTTTAATTTAAAATGTACTTTTTGGTATCCACTGTTTCCCGAATAATCTGGGGTGTGAGCCGTGTTGGGTGTTATGGGTTTGAGTGGGTCTTGGGGGAATGGGTTGTATCTGGCAGTCGCGTGCCAGAAAAAAAGTCGAGTTTAAGCACATGGCTATAACCCGAAACTAATTGCGGCGCAAACAGGGGCAGGAATCGAGGAAACAAGGAACAAGATTACATTTTGCCGACTTTTAGGCGCCACAAAACGATGATAGACTAAAACTTAAAATAAACGAAAACTTAACTGTGCCACGCCCTTTTTACTAATGGTCAACCCCTCGCTCTTTTCTCCTCTTCGTTTTTGCAGCAAACAAGACACCATGGTTGACGCCGCTGTTCTCGCTAAACTGGAGGAGGGTTATGCCAAGCTGGCTGCCTCCGACTCCAAGTCGCTGTTGAAGAAGTACCTGACCAAGGAGGTCTTCGACAACCTGAAGAACAAGGTGACCCCCACCTTCAAGTCGACCCTGCTGGATGTGATCCAGTCCGGCCTGGAGAACCACGATTCCGGTGTTGGCATCTACGCTCCCGATGCCGAGGCCTACACAGTGTTCGCCGACCTGTTCGATCCCATCATCGAGGACTACCATGGTGGCTTCAAGAAGACCGACAAGCACCCGGCCTCCAACTTCGGCGATGTGGCCACCTTCGGCAACGTCGATCCCACCAACGAGTACGTGATCTCGACTCGCGTGCGTTGCGGTCGCTCCATGCAGGGATACCCCTTCAACCCCTGCCTGACCGAGGCCCAGTACAAGGAGATGGAAGGCAAGGTTAGCTCCACCCTCTCCGGCCTGGATGGTGAGCTCAAGGGCAAGTTCTACCCCTTGACCGGCATGGAGAAGAGCGTCCAGCAGCAGCTGATCGACGACCATTTCCTGTTCAAGGAGGGCGATCGCTTCCTGCAGACCGCCAACGCTTGCCGCTACTGGCCCAGCGGTCGTGGCATCTACCACAACGATGCCAAGACCTTCCTGGTCTGGTGCAACGAGGAGGATCATCTCCGCATCATCTCCATGCAGCAGGGCGGTGATCTGGGCCAGATCTACAAGCGTCTGGTGACTGCCGTCAACGAGATCGAGAAGCGTGTGCCCTTCAGCCACGACGACCGTCTCGGCTTCCTGACCTTCTGCCCCACCAACTTGGGCACCACCATCCGCGCCTCCGTGCACATCAAGGTCCCCAAGCTGGCCTCCAACAAGGCCAAGCTGGAGGAGGTCGCCGCCAAGTACAACCTGCAGGTGCGCGGCACCCGCGGCGAGCACACCGAGGCTGAGGGCGGTGTCTACGACATCTCCAACAAGCGTCGCATGGGTCTTACCGAATTCGATGCCGTCAAGGAGATGTACGATGGCATCACCGAGCTGATCAAGCTCGAGAAGAGCCTGTAAATTGTTTGCACACCGCCGAGCATCGTCCCCCCGGAGGCGCCTGACCTTGCAACAGGACCCACCACCTCTCCACCAGCTAGTCAGCAACCGGGGAACACGCAACAATCAACAACAAAAAAAAAACAAAAAACATTAAGAACAACTAAGAACAGCAGCAGCAGCTCTAGTTTGCGGCGATGGTGCGGATGGGAAGCAACTGCCCCAGCCCGGCGACTTTCGGCATTTTCGTATACTTTGAGAGTTAGCGGGACCATGTGGTCCAGTGGTCCCATCTGCCACCTATTGCACTTACCACCACCCAGCAGCAGCTGCCACAACAATGGATAACTATTTGACAAAAAAAAAACATTTGCTTAATTACAACAACCAAACAATGTAAAACATTTTGACATCTGTGTCGAGCAAAAACAAAAAAAGAAACTTTAAATACTTTTATTTTAAGCCTTAAGTTTATAAAAGAATTAAAATTATTAAAAAATAAAAAAAAATTAAATAAAAAGCCCAAAGTATATGTGTTTTTCTACATGTAGACCGAAGATACTAAAAACATCAACCGATTATAAAATGAAATTTATTTTGTCTACTTGAATTTAATGAGTAAAAAGGGGCATGGTTGTTCGTCCTTAGATCCTTTATAAACTATTTGGCATTGCACTCGGCTTTGATCAGGGCCTTGATTCCGTCGTGCATCTCCTTGATCGCCTCGTACTCCGTGAGCCCCATGCGCCTCTTATTGGAGATGTCGTGTACTCCGCCCTTGGCCTCGGAGTGCTCTCCACTGGTGCCGCGCACCTGCAGAGAGTACTTGTCCGCCAGCCTCTGCATCTCCTTTTTGTTGGCGTTTAGCTTGGGCAGTTTGATGTGGACGGAGGCGCGAATGCTGGTGCCGAGATTGGTGGGGCAGAATGTGAGAAAGCCCAGTCGCTTGTCCCTGCTGAAGGTTATCTTCTTGCCGAGCGCCTGCACGCCACCAATCATGCGATCGTAAACCTTGCCCAGGTCTCCGCCTTTCTCCATCGATATGATGCGGATGTGATCCTCCTCGTTGACCCACACGAGGAAGTTCTTTTTTTTGTTGAAGAAAATGCCCCGGCCATTGGGCCAGAAGCGAGAGGCACCAGCCGCCTCCAGGAAGCGATCACCTTCCTTGAACAGAAAGTGGTCATCGATAAGCTTCTGCTGCGTCTTCTTGTCCATTCCAGTGAGGGGCATGTAGCTACCACTGTACTCCCCTTTGAGGGAGTGCAAAGCTCTACAGAGCTTGTACTCCAATTCCGAGTACTCGTACTCGGTGAGGCACGGATTGAAGGGGAAGCCCTTCACGGATCGCCCACAGCGGACACGGGTGGAGACAATGAAGGCGTTGTCCGGGTCCAGGTTTTTGAAGTCCTTGCCGCTGCCATAGCACGACTCCGGGTGCATGTCCGTCTTCTTAAAACCGCGATGGTACTCCTCAATTATGGGATCAAAGATGCCGCCAAACACTTTATATGCTTCCGCGTCCGGCGCGTATATACCGACGCCAGAGTCAGGATTGCAAAGCCCAGAATTGATGCAGTGCATCAGTGTGGAGTTAAACGAGGGTGTCGTCTTCTTCTTCAACTTATCGAAGATCTCCTTGGTGAGGTGTTTCTTCAGGAGCGATTTGGAGTCCGTTTTGGAAAATTCTTTGTACCGCTCTTCCATTTCCGCCAAGGTTTTCTTGTCTACACCGCCGCCCTTCTTGCCCTTCTTGCTGTAATGGCGGTAGATGGCCGCTTCAGCTTGGCGGAGGGCAACTCCAAGTCGGAGACGACTCTGGGAGAAGATCTGCATTTTTAAAAACTCCCTAAAAGAAATAACGAAATGAACTAAACTACATTTAGAAACTTATGCCAGAATAGCTAAAAGGTATCTAGATAACCCTATTATAATTACTTAAAATTCGTTAGAAAATTTGTCCTATTTGATAAATTATCTTTTTATCATTTATCTTTCATATTAAGTTATCTAAAAATATATATCTAGATATGATAGTATATCTACATTTATAGAAAACCGCCACCTGCCATGTAAAATACTAAGTAACGTGTTTGTACCATACAAATTTTCAAAATGAAATTATATTTTATAGTACGAATATTGGAAAATGATTTGTTGTTTTATGAATATATGTATAGAAACAGATATGGTCCATTCCTATTTTATGTTTTCCACCAACTTTTATTTTTTTTATTTGGTCATTTGTGCCCTACTTTTTGGATAAATGGACTACTTTATATAAACGATGCAAAACGATTATATTCGTATATGTATATAGGCATATCCCTTTATGATCCGCTTGTTTTTCCCCAAGTGCAAAATGCAATTAAACGTTGTATGCTTTTATCGGCACAAGGGTCAACAACCAAATCCTCTAGCAAATATCCGATTGATCTACAAATACACTTCACCAACAGCAATGTCACCTATAAAAGCTTTGCCCTTTTGAGGGCACCTTTGCAGTTGGACTAGAATGGCATCGGCAACCGTGTGGCTCATCCTCATCTTGGGACTTCGCTGGAGTGCCGCTCTGGATAACTACATCCCAAATAACGGCAGCAAACTTCTTACGGCTCTCAACTCAAGCGCTCCGGTTCAGGAAGTGTTATTCCACATCGACATCTGGAGAAATGAGGCGCCCGTGTTCGGTCACTTTGATGTTTGGACAAACGAGGAGGCCCTTGGGAATCTGGGAACTCCTGCGTCATCCCAACTGGAGTCGTTAATTCGAGCTGAAGTAGGCGGAGACTGGGAGAGAGGTAAACTAGTGCTCCAGTTGGCCAATGAGGCAAAAACCCTGGAACTAAAGGAGGCCATTTACACAGCTCTCTGGAAGGAGCTGCAACAGACCAAGCAAATCTACGATCCGATCAAGATTCTCCAATTCCATGATCAGTTGCGCCTCCACACAAATGTGCCCCAGGCTCTGATGGAGCTAATCTATCAGTCTTTTGTTAAACGCAGTGCCCAATTATTGGAGGCCCCTTTTCATACGGACAACCTCGAAGCCAACTTTCCGCTGGTCAACTCTCTGATGCAGCGGCTGACGTTTAGCACAATAGACTACCTCAGGGACATCCTGGAAGTCCTCTACAGTGCTGTGCTCGCTCTGGAAACCCCTTTGAGTGTGGTGGAACGGCTGGCCAATTTTACGTCCAATTTGACACAGTTGGCTCAAGCTAATCTTCAGTTGCTGGCCCGAGCCGAGATTAGGCGTGATGATGCCAACGTTCAGCTTGCTTTGCAAAGAAATCTCAGGAATTTACTAGAACAACCTGGATTCGAGCAGAATGTGGCGGCACCTCTAAGGACGGAGATCTATTCCCATCTTCCCAAAGAGGAGCAGCTCCTGTATACTGCACGCAAAGTGTGCATCCGCAACGTTACGGACAACTCCTACATCTACGAGTGTCCCCAAACCTATTTAATCTGCAGCAATGACCGAGATTTGAAGAAAGCCGCATACTTCATCCAACGCGGAAACAGCGATGATAGTCGCCCACAATTTGCCTTCTACGGTGCCTACTGGAGAAATCGCTACATCCTCATGGAACCTGCTGCTCAGACAGGACCCAATGCCAATCACACCATTACCAAGAATGTATACAGCCGGAGCAGTATTTACTGGTGGCGGGTGGTGTACGGAATCGGCGGGGTTTCATTGTATGATGCCACAGAAAAATTTGTGCTGTGTGGCGGAGATTCCTCACATTGGGATAGTGTGGAGCACCACGTTTACACCCGGCGGGCATCGGAGTTCGCTGCCCATCGCGGGGAGTGCACCTGGAGCCTGGAAGACTGTAGTGATGCAGCCTAGCTGATCCAGCTAAAGGAAAACCGATTTCCTAACCCCAATATCCATTTATTATATTATACCTATGTTTATTTTGACTAATAAGGCACATGAGAAAAGAATGCTTCTACCTCAGCTTGAAGTCCCAGGGTATGCACACGGTTCCATCAATTAGAATGGAGTAGTAGTGGGTAATGTGTAGTTTTCCTTGCTGCAGATCCTCCAGCCGCATTTGAGAAAGATCTCGGAGAGCTGAAATCATCTTATCCGGTGTCACAGCATCGTCTTTGGTCAGAGATTGTAGTTTAAGCCGTTTATTGCAAATCTCCATTAGCTCCTGCTCAACGTGCTTGTCTTGATCGTACTTTTTAATTCTTTTCCTCGCAAGATCCATATTCTGGGCAATAAAATCCACCAAAATGGCGCCAGGACAAGTGGCGGGTGTAATGAACTGACCAGTGGGGCTGACCATCAGAGGACCTGCTTCGGATTCCACTACGATGGTGAACTCTTTGAGCGATGTCGGCCATTCCTTTGGAAACTTTTGTTTGCCCAGATAATCGTTGAGAGATGTGGTTACTTTCATGAGGTAGTTGGCGTAGCCACTAGCCTGCTGTTTGGGCATAAATTTGCGCCGCCCGATTTGAATATCCAGCAGAACACGCGAAAGGGTGCGCTCATAGACTGGAACGACTTTTAGGTAGGCGTCGTGATGGGGAATTTTCTTAATAAAATCGATCCAGCTGTTGAGCACATCCCCGGTGAAAAGCATCACATGTCCTTCAAGGCTGATACCCGTAAAAGGAGCAAACACGACAATGCGATCCTTAAGCAGTTCCAATTCCACGTCGTGGGTGTTGGCCAGTCGCTCGAGTGTCTTTAAACATCCCCGGTAGTGCTCAATGTTCCATCCACATTCGTATCGGCAATCAAGAAGCTGTAATTTTTCCACGAGCGCCTTCTGCAGTTTATTAATTTCAGCCTGTAGCTCGGCAGTTTCCTTGGCGCGCTGTTTTGCCTTGGAGAAATTTTCTTTCAACCAGTTGTTAATGTCAGGGCGCTTGCTGGCACGCTCCTGCAAATAAAAATAGTTTTAGATTTAAAATAACAATCAGGTTTGTTCTTACATTCTTCACTTCCGTTTCAAACTCGGAAAAGTCCTTGTCGTAATGATAGTCTTTGCCAGGTTTAAAGCCCATGTTGGAGTTTCTGGGGGGAGAGCTCTTTGGGGGCTCCGGCTGTGACTTTATTTTCTTCACGAACTCCGTTGGTAGATTGCAGGACTCTAGAAGGCCCTGGATGAATGTCTTGGGGTCCCTGGTGCTCTGTTTATCTGTTCGAATTTGAATTAAACGGAAGGAATCCCGCTTGTCTGCATCCGGGCTGGCGCGAACGTAGAATTTCAACACCTCGGTGCCATCGTTCTTCTGACGTCGCTCGTACAGTGCTTCCAGATGCTCGCTTAGCAATTTCAACGAGTTCTCGTTGGTGGTTCGCTGCTCAGGATGCTGGGCAAAGAAATCTGGATGCACGGCAAAGTAGAAGGGCCGCAGTGCCGTTGTCAAATCTGTTTGTACAAATCACATGATACTAAACTTCCGGGAGGTAATACCAATGAAAATGAACTAACCTTGGTTCAACGATCGACGCAGGAGAAGGATGGGACGCTTGTCGCGCACCAACTTCCGGACTTTGGAGACCAGTGACACGGACATTATGTAAGTGAAGAGCAGCGGCACAACCCTGCCCTTTTTTCCAGCTGACCCGCATACGGCGGCGACTAGTGTTTGTTCAAATTTTGAGATGTAGAAAGTTTTGATCTTGAAATTATGAAAGACAGGTAGTTGGTGTGACCGTTGTGCGAAACGCGTTGAATACGAAACGGTCGGATTAGGTTTTTGGCGAATGCACTGCGCAAAACAATATCTTTCTTTTATTTGGCTTTAAAGTATGTGTTATTATTCAGTATGTATTATTGTTAGTCGGGGATTATGAACGTTTATAAAATTTATCAGAAACAAATAACAGATATAAATAAAACCTGATAAAAACTATTACACCTAATAATGTTAATTTTTTAATTAAAAAATGGTTAACTTTAAGTTAATTTAGAATTTATTGTTTGCATATATATAAATTTGATTACTTTTTAATTTAATTGCCTAAGTCCCTAACCATTTTTGTATATCAAATAGGTCCCTCTGAAAACCGCCGATAGTTTTGGTGTGACCATTCTTACCTCTGCATCCGCATTGTTTACCGTAGCTGCTTAGGTTTCACCGAAATTTTATTCAATAAAATAAGAAAAAACAAAGCTTTGCAAAGATGACTGCTGTCCCGCCACCTGCAAATATTGCCACGCTCATGCCACTGGGTAAGTAAATGTCACCAAACAAAGGGAAAGTAATTTAAAAAATCTATTGGCTTCATTGCCGGCTTCCAGAATTGGTGGACAAATGCATTGGCTCCCGCATTCACATTATTATGAAAAATGACAAGGAGATGGTGGGCACGCTTCTGGGTTTTGATGATTTCGTCAACATGCTGCTGGACGATGTGACGGAGTACGAGAACACGCCGGATGGCCGCCGCATCACCAAGCTGGACCAGATTCTGCTCAATGGAAACAATATAACAATGGTTGGTTTTATTTATAAACCGATTTCAATGTTTATAATTTAATTATTTATTTGTTTGTTTCAGTTGGTGCCAGGAGGAGAGTTAGCGGAGTAGCAAAGTTCCATTTACAAATATAAATGCACTATTAAAACAAAAAAAATATTTTTTATTCAGGCTGGAGTTTCACATTTTCATACTTTTTAACAGAGGCATGCTAAGGGTTAACAGAGCACTGTTAAGTGACGGTTCTGCTGTTAAATACAAATTAGGAATATTTTCGAAAATTTTTAACCAATTTTGAGTTAATTAGCTTTTTATCAACTTAAAATATATAAAAAATAATATAATTATTAATGCCGCATTATAATTTAATAATAAAAAATATTACAAACTTGTTCTTTTTTAACCATTTTGTAAACGGGTTTATTTCAGGAATGGCGCTACTGTTGGTATATTTTCAAAATTTATGTTAAAGATAACACAGCTAAGCTTAATTTGAATTTTAAATTACATTTTGTTTTAATTGAAACTCTAAAATCATGGAATAGAATAATTAAATTCTCAACTGCTTTCGGTTATACATTAATGGCAATTGGTTTTTGTTCAATATTTTAGGCCTTTGGCAACTTCTAACAGATATTGGTTGCTCTTGCGGGCAGGTTAAGTAGACGCATGCGCTTGGCCATCCGGAGAACAGAGCTGCGACGGCCAGCAGTCAACATGTGCCATAAATATTAACCGCTTTTCCCTGCTGGCCCTGTGTGTGGGTGCAGTGCGCTCTCCGTGGTCCGCTCCACCGTTCTCCACATCCGTTTTGGACACTCAGTTGGCACCTACGACGCTCAGTACGGCATCAAGCTTCAGCGGAAGTGGAACAAACCGAGCGGAAACAGACTCACGCGACACAAAAGAACAAAAAAAGTTGGAGTCGTACCCCACACGAATATGAAAAAAGTTTTCCATCAACAAATAAAGCACTGATAAACGTAGCTCGGCGTAGTAAACTTTATGAATGGCAATGACAAATTCTAATTACCAAGCACTCTTTGTGTGAACTTGGCCGGTAACGGTTGCCATTTTCAATCAGCTCGGCGGCTTTTCTCGGCACCCCAGATTCAGTTCCAGCGGCAGGGTCGGTTTCGGTTTCGGTATCTGTATCTGTCGGTGTCGGTGTCGCATTTGATAGGTAAAGAAAGATCCGGCTGTAATTATGACTGCGTGAAGAAATCAATACGAGGATGGCCAGTAAGCCCATGAGCAGCAGCTGCCAGAGCATTGCGACTGCTGCCAGCAGTGCGGCCACCACGGCAGCAGCGGTGTCCATCTCGGCATCGAATGCCACCTCCGTGGGCTCCCTAATAGCTGCCGCTTGCCAGCAGCAACAATCGCAGTCCCAATCGCAGCAGCCGCACTATCAGACGACCCATCAGCAGCCTTCACACTATGTGAACGGCACCGGCAGCCTGGGACGCCTCAAGTTCCACAAGAGTCTCGATGCCAGCGACGAGGAGATCGAGTATGCGCAGGTATGTCAAGTCGAAGTGGTCGAGGCTCCAAGTGTCCAAGTCAATTGCAAGGGCCTCGAATTGAATTGGATTGTCCCCCACACTGAGTCACGATAATGCGACAGGGTCCTGCAGTGCTGGCTCAATTGAATTTGTCTTGCGGGTGCTGGGTGATGGGAGCTGGGTGGGTGGTAGATGGTAGGTGGTAGCTAGTACATGATAGGCGGTAGGTGGTGGTGGATTGTTCGTTTGTCGAGTGGGTGGCTTGGCCCTTTTTGGGGGTGGTTTCTCCCCGTCCTGTGCTTTGGCGGCCCCCCTGGCTGTTTAACCTCCGGCCGGTCGGGTCGTTATGCATAGTTTACGCTTCGCCAGGCAACCTCAACAGCCGCCAACAACCGCCGTCGTCGATCAAGTGTTAATAATTCAATGCTCCGGAAATAGTCAGATATATATATTACATACACGCAGCTACCAGATGGATCCATGGACAAGCTTTGACTTTGGTCCGGGCAATTAGAAAAATTAACCAGTTGGCTTACTTTATGGGTTGGTTTGAGGACCACCACCCAATGATGTCAGAAACCTATTTTATTTCCAAAACATACAATTTCATTGCCAAGAGTTATAAGAGAATGGCTAAAGACTTGCTAAAATATAAATAAAAACTTGCTTTATAGACCTAGGAATTCGGAATTAATGAATGTTGCTCTTGGTTATATTTTTTCCTTTTTATACCCTTGAAAAGGGTATTATAATTTTGTCCAGAAATGTGTAACGCATTAAAGGAAGCATCTCCGACCCTAGAAAGTCTGTTTCTGCAAAAATGCAAAATGCAAAAAAATGCAAAAAATAGACAGTAGTTTTGAAGCTAGCGTTTTGAAATTTTTAGCAGATCATTATTTTTGTTGCACGCAGATCAAGTTTTTTGTTCTCCAAGCTATCGCAATAGAATTCAATTGTTATTCATTTGACCATAACCATACACGATTTGTGAAAGTTTGGTCCAGATCGGACCACTATATCATATGGCTGCCATACAAACGACCGATATGAAATCAAGTCTTTGTATGGAAACCTTTTTTATTTTCAAGGGTATACCATCTTCGGCAAGCCGAAGATAACTTTTCTCACTTGTTATTATTTAATTTTGCTATTCATATTTTTTCTATTTAACACAGAAACTGTATTTTTCTACCGCCATAATGGCATACAATTTTCGCTTCTTTGCCAACGGCATTCGGGCCTGCGGGAGTCCAATTCCTAATCCTTTCAAGCCAGTTGTTATGGTCCACACAATGAAGCGTTAATGAAAGAGCAGCGCGGGATATCTTTGCATTTGTAGTTTGTATCTAGGTATTTGCCTTTTAAAACAGTCCTGGGAAATGTACTAGGATTATATTAGTTTTGAGGGAATTTTTTAATTGAAGAAAGACAAAAAAAGGCTCCAAACAGAACCTTTTTAATAAATGTTCATACATTTTATTACTTAATTTAGCTCTGCAATTTAAGAGTTTCCCTGCTGTTAATATTTTGGAGAATCACTTTATGGGTATCACCTTTAGGGCTATTATTTGTTCCGCACCTGTACAGTTTTGTGTTTTGTACGAATTGCGGTCTCCTTTATCCATTTCACCCTCGGATATCTTATCGGGGCGAAGAGGCCAGTGAAAGTGTTGCCTGCTGGCTGGGGGCTTCATCCAGTATTCATAGAAATGCTTTCAATAAAAGCAGGAAGAGCTCCTAGAACGTCATGGGCTGGATGGACATGGGCATGGGCATGGGCTTGGCAAACATAATTTCGACGAGCGACGATGGTTTTCACCACCACACCTGCTGGCTATTTGATGTGCCACATTCCGGAGACGTGCAAATACCCGGAAGTGCTGGGCGATAGTTTGGCATACAAGCTTTTCACTTTCACCCTTAGTTTATTCATTTTTATGTCTTGTAGCTTTCCCGTTCGACCCATATCCTGGGGCGTTATAAATCGGAACGCTTTCTCGCCTCCAAACCGGACGAGGATCGCAGGCGTCGCACCATTATCGTTGAGAAGAAAAACGATTCCTATGGATTCACCCTCCAGAGCTACGGCATCCACTATAAGCGGGACGAGGAGCTGGAGATGATCACCTATGTGGACTATGTGGAATATGGAGGTCCCGCCTATCGGGCCGGAATGCGCGAGGGCGATGTCATCCTTTCCATCAATGGCAGCGACATGGAGAAGGCCGACCACAAAACCATAGTGGACTTCATCAAACAGTGCGAATCTAGGATGCGAATGGTAGTCCTTTTTGAGGATTGTGTGCGTAAGGTATGAGGAATTGGATTGATAATATATCGAACTTCTTAACAATGCTTTCAATTGTTTGACAGGTTGATCTCCATATGCGGTACATCCAGCTACAGAGCATGTTGCAGCAGAAGATGAACGAGCTGGAGAGGGTCCATCTGCGGGAGCGAGAACTGCTGGAGGGCAAGTGGAAGACGCACAGCTTGCCAGCTCGGAAAAAGGCCAATGCTAATACCTCGCCCAGCGAGGGAGATGGTGTCTCGCCCACGGAAGGTGGTGGGGAAACGGGTTTCTATCGCCCGGCCCTGTCCACTGAGGATATAGCCAATATAGCGGCGCGCCAGCAGACTGTGGGTGGAGCTGGAATCATTCCACCTCCTGCTCAATTCATGCTTACCTACCACTACTTGGATCCCACTTATCGGTACGTTTTGCGACCCACTCACGGCAGTTCCGAGGACTACATCGACGGTTTGGGCCTCCAACGTAGCAGCAGCAGTGATCACCAGCAGTCCGGCCAGCGGTTTATTCTTCAGCGCACAGAATCGGTGGACACAAACACCAACACAATAACCCAACCGACGACTACGGCGCCCACGCAATACCACAGTGCCACGGGGGGTTCGGGAAAGCCCCCAGCTCCACCGCCACGCACCTGCGAGAAGCACAAGCCGCCGGCCAAGCCTCCCAAAACGGAGAAGGAAAAGCACTGCCACGTTGGCCACTCGTGCAATCCCTGCTTGGGTCATTTCCGGTGGAAGTCAGCGGCAAAGACCCCCCTCCCAGCACCGGACAATGTCAGCCTGGATGCCTACGATCTTGCCAGTCCCTGCTGCGACAGCCACTGTGTGCCAACGAGACGGCGCCATCGCCAGCACAAGGAGCATTCCCACAAGCATAAGCACAGGGAACGGGAACGGGAACGGGTGGAGGGCAAGGAGCAGAGGGTCAGACCCAAGTCCCAGTCACACGCCCAGCCCAGTGCCAACGGAGGTGCAGGAAATACTGGAACCGGGCATCACCACCATCACCATCATCACCATCACAGTCACGACCAGCAGCCAAAGCAGCAACAGCAGCAGCACCAGCAGAGTGTGCCCCATCACCATCATTATCCCCATCCGGTGCAGAACTCCTGCCAGTCGCAATCCCAAACGGGCAGTACTCGATCTCGATACTTCGATTTGGCGTCCGGCCTGGCAAGTCACTGCAGCCTGCACTCCTGCACCTCCAGTGAGTTTGCTCCGGGAGACTCGGCCTCATATACGACTTCCATAAGCACCGACACCTTGTTCTGGGATCCCAAAAGCGAGACGGGCCAGTCCAGACAGCATTCCACAAAATCTAGACAATCCTACGACCAACAAGTTCAGCAGCACCAAGGCCATCACCACCACCACCATCCTCACCAGGGAGAGTACCAACAGCGTTACCACGTAACCGCCAGCCAAATGCAACCATCGCAGATTTATCCCAACACCATTGCTTACGTGCAAAAGCCCAAGTCGTGGGACAATCTGGCCAACAAGGCGGGCTACAATTTCGGTTACGGCTATCTGGACACGGTGGCTGTTACCCCAGTGAAGATGCAGATTGCCCAGCAGCGCCACTCCATGCCGCGTAGAAACCCATACGGCAGATACTCCACGTATGGCGATGTGGAGAACTACGCTCCACCGCCCACCGAGTTTGTGGGCGAGCTGACCACCACTACGACGACCACGATTACGGCCAAGTCAACGGAGGAGCTCCTGGCTGCCTGCGACTGCCTAACCCCCCAGCAACAGGCGGCCATTAAGGCGGCTCAGTACCAGCTCAGCCAAAACCAGAAACTTACCCACCAGAACTCCTGCCAAATGGGCTACTACTCGCATCTGCCACCGCCCACCACTGACGTGGGCACTTCCACCAGCAGCCAACAGGTGCACGGCAATGCCGGGGATGTCCAGACCGTTTCCGAGGCCACGAGGTTGTAGGTGACACTCGTCTAGGCGGAGAGGGAGCCTAGAACACATGAGAAGCAATCAAATTAGTCCCGTGAAAAGAAATTCAATCAAAGATATTTTAATTAGAAAAACTGCATTACATCAGTTAATAGTTTAGTTCTAGAGTTCTAAAAAGGATATCTCAAATTTGCACTCGTATTCAGTTCTGTTTGCGTCTCAAAACCATACATCGAAATCATTTAAAATGGTAACAAGCCAAATTTTTAAACCAAGAAGAACATTAGCAACATTTAGCTAAACTATTCAAGTGCATAATCAGTTAGTTTCAAATTCATAAGATTAAGATTTAAAAAAAAGAAAGACAATACGCAGAAGAAACAAGTAAACGAGCGAAGAATAGATTTAAAATTAAAGGTTAGGATCTTTAAAACGGGAATCGATCGTGAATAGACGTGAAAGTAACAATATCTTATAGGTATGAAACTAACTGTATAGGACGCATTAACTTTATGATTTTTTTAAAGACTGAAAAGCCATGCGCATATTCCAAATGAGATAAAGATCTGGCGTCTTTTAATTATATTGATAGATAGAGGATATTATATACATATGTATGTAAAATATAACTGTTTACGCCATATAATATGGCTAACTATCATTCCACTAGCTATTGTTTTTAAATGTAGCATGTATACATTCAAATATATACATCAAATAAAATCATATACACAATTACACATAAATAAATATTTATTTATTGTATACTGTATACTGTATCCAGACAATGTAATTTATTTCATTGTGATAGTGAAAAAGCAGGCACTTAAAACCGCAACAATTTTAGTAGCAATTTTATCATGCAACAAACCAAATATAATTTAAAGCGCTTTTATGTAATGCGAAAGTAAATGTTATTGTATTTTATGAATTGCAATAAAACTTAAGAAATGTGTTCATGTAGTGTGGCCCATAGAAAAATCAAAACTCTTACCATTTATCGTCTAATACATTTTGGTAGAAACTTTCGAAAACCATTTAATTTTACCAATTTTTTGTTTTTAGTATGTACATATTTTATTTTTTTATTTATAAGTTTTTGTTTGAAAGAAATTAAATAAATCCCAATGTCATATATCATTTTGATTCATTATATACAATGCGAATATATTTTTCAGTGAAACCTGTGTAGAGTTTTACCAGCTGATCCAAACAAATTCAGCGCCATCAACCCTTGGAGAGTCTCTCCACTAGATTGTACCGTTGCTTCGCCGGTCAGCTGTTCAACCCCTGCGATTTTGGCAACTGTCATCAACGCTCCCTGGCGGCCAACCCTGGTACTAGATATCTGTCATAGTGGCAAAAAAATCAATACCAACCCCCAACCCTCCTCGTTAAAAATGTAAATGCGAAAAAATTCAATACTGTGCAGCCAAACGCGACGGTCGCAGCGTTCTCCACTCTAAATCACTAGTAATCCCCGCTTTTTTCCCCCAGCACTCAATGCTCGAGATTCGGATTCGGTTGAATGAAAGTCCTGAAAATCGGTTAAGGATCTGCAACGGTAAATGATTGCCAAAATCCAAGTGGCCAACTTGCAAACCGGCAAAAGAAAGAAAGCAAATTTTGTGAGTGAAAAGTGGAATAGTGAGCAGTGTCGATTCGTGTTTGGGAAGCAAAGCTTGGGATAAAGGTCCTGGGCAAATCCGGCAAACATATGTCAAGTGCAGGGCGCCAGGAATAAAGCTAAGACGGCGGCGTCGACGTCGACTGAGGCAGAGGCAGAGCCAGAGGCAGTGGCAGAGGCAGCAGCGGCAACTAAGACGGATAATTTAATTGCTCGACGGCGGCACCGCCGACGGCCACGGTGACGACAACAACAACTGGCTACGTCAGGGGACGTCAGCGTCACCGGCGTCGACGGCGGCATCAAGTAGAAGCTCCAAGCGCTAGCAGAGGCTGCGGTTGCCACCGAGGGCGCTGTTTCCGTATCCGCTTCTGTTGTTGTTGTTGGTGGCGGCGGCAGCAAATACAACAATGATAAGGTGAGTAAACGGGGTTTTCCCCGATTGATTTAAAAAATATTATCAAAAAGTTGATCAAAATTTTTAAAAGCAATAAAGGTTTTTATGAGAAAGATTGCTGGGAGATTATTGGGAGAAGATTCCTCCAGAATAGTTGTCTAGTTTCCAGTTATGGCTAACAATATCCTTTAACAATATTTAGTTTATTTAAAGCTTAAATAACTTAAATAAATGTTGAAGTAATTTAAAAATCCCTCCAATTGCCATATCTCCCTCCTAGGACTTAAACTAGGACTAAAAATTGTTGCCCGCTTCAAGGGGGAGATCCATTTCGATAAATAGAAATTGCCAATTAAATGTGAAATGTAAATTGCCCCGAGGACGACTGTTCGACTGTTCGACTGAACAGTTCACAAAAAGTGTCCTGAGGCCAAGGGAAAAGTTCTCTGCTGGTCACTCGCATCCGGCTTTTTGGTCCTGACAAAGTTTTTGTTCGGCTTCTGATGTCTGCAGCGAGATATGAGAATTGTAACTTTTGAGTCGTATGCCTCTCCGACTGTCCATATCATTAGGGTAAAGTTGGCCCACTCAAGTAGTTGCTTTTTATACGTACTAGCTTTCTACCAATTTTTATTTTTTTGTTGCAACTTCGCTGGCATTAATTATGAAGGCTGAACTATGCCAAAGTTTTGCAGACTACCCCTCGTACTGTGAGCTGTGAGCTGCTCAATTGTTAAACCAAAATTCATAAGTCCTAATGACTGCGCCGGTAGAAAGGATGCAGATGGGGGTAGTGCTCTGTTTTGGGGCACCACGCCGGAGGTGGGTAGTGGATAGACAACTTAAAGTTTGCTGCGGATGCGGACGTTGCATGAACCATCGTTATCAGCGTTGGCAGCGTCAAAATGCCATTAAATGTGTAGCCTACAATGACTTTGAAGGATTACACACCCAACCAACTAGGACCCGCTCATCCAGACTGTTTACTCACACACTCCCCCTGCGGAGAAGAAAAGAAACGAAACGAAACGAAAAAAATGTGCAGCTTTGTCAAATAGCAAGAAACGAGGAGTAGCAGGAAATAGTTGTTGCACGGAAAGAAATTAAATCCTAGATCTGCATGATAACAGAAGGCCCAAATTGGTCTTTGATTTAATTTAGAAAAGTGTGGCCTAATGCATTATAATCAGATTGTCATTCTTTGGTGGTTACACTTTTGGTTACCGTTATTGTTTTTTGACATTTTTAGGAGTGCTTGGCGGGAACACACACACATACAACTGCACGCACTGGAAATCTGCCCAGAATGTGGTGTCTCCCTTTCAGCCAACTCCACCGTGCTTCCCTTTTGCTCCCATTCCAAGCGCCAAAGTGCGTTGCATACTCCACTTCTTCCTTTTTTTTGCACGCTTTGTTTGACTGGGATTGGGATTTTCCCCAACAGTTGTACTCGCTCTCGCAAGTGAGCGCAGAAAAAGGAAAACTTTGCCACGTTAACAACTAACTGACGTTGGCGAAGGCGACAAAAATGTCAAGAGGCACTTTGTTTATATCTCATTTAAAATTAAACTAAAGCAAGTTATCTAAAAAAACGGTATTAGTAAGATTTAATGCAAAATCATCATCTGGGTTTCTAATTTTCTATTTAGTAGAAATTGAATTTGAAATATTGTATACCCTCCCTACATCCTGATAATGTCCTGCACCAACTGTGAATGCGAATGTGTGTCTCTCCAGGCCAGGGCGGTGTGGGGTGTTGGCATGTCTGGAAGGGAGCCAGGGGGCAGGGGGCATGGGGCAGAGGAGCATGGGAGGGTGTTAATGAGCAACATCGCAGTGGCAACGACTCTGCTTAGTATTTGTGTTTTTTTCATTTCCGGCTTCTACATGTTGACATGCTGATGATGTTGGTTAACTTCTGCCGAGGATGATGGTGAAGTCAGCAGGAGTGGGATGGGAGACAGCAGCAGTAGCCAGTCTGTCATTCAGGGAGTGAGTGAGTGAGTGAGTGGGCATGTTGGTTAGTCAGCTTTGTTTCGTACTGTTTTGTTTTCGTTTCTACTTTGTCCTGTCTCGCTACTCCACTCTCCACTTGTTTGTCAACGTTGCGTATGCGTAATTTTCATGTTATGTAATTTTAACGCACTAAATGGAAGCTTAATTTGATTAGGCCGCCATAAATGTATCCTGCTAGTAATTGGCAAGGCTCTGGCTGTCTGACATGACGCATATCAATGCTAGATATTATATTACATTTAAATGAAATAAAGTTTTTGGCGCTTAAATTACACATCTGGTCAACAGTGCGTATGGGAAGTAAGTTTTTAGTTCCTGATTAGTGCGCCAAAAATTTAACCTTCCCCGCAGTATGTGACCCCACTGACTTGTTGAGGTGACGCATATTTGACGCAGTTTCCCCCAAAAAAAAAGGAAACAAACTTTATTTACACCAACACCCCATCCATTTCAACATTTCCTATCTCCATTTCTGGCACTGGCTGCTGGGCTGCTGGCTGCTGCCTGATGAGCTCATATTGAAACTTTTTGTTCTCTGTGGGGCGACCTAGTTTTGGCCAAAGCCAAATCAATGTGGCCGCTGTGGCGCCATTTGCACTGCCGACCCTTTTGTGCATTTACTCTGTTTTCTGCTCTGCCCTGCTCCCTGCTAGAAATTTTCCTGGTTTTCCTCGACTTTCCTCTGCTCAGTGAGCGTGCTACATTTTCCTTTTTTCTGTGCAAACAATTTGGCCTGGTCGCCTGGTCGCCCGATGGACTGGTGGACTGGTGGACTGGTGGACTGGTGGCCTGGTCGGGCGTTATTAATTGAGCTTTTGATGCATAGCCAGTATAACGATTGTCTCATCCCATTTCATCTCTCATCCATCTGTCCGTGTCCGCTTGCACTTAAAAGGCTCCGTAATTGTTTTTACCAAATTGAAATTTTAATTGAATACGAGTACGAGTTCGACCTCGTATTTAAATCGGATCGAGCATTGGGAACCCAGCAGTTATGTCTAAAAATTGCTGCCATTTTTTTTTCTATATACCGGCTTAGAAAATAAATCCCGAAAGCAATCCAAATAGCAGCCGCCGAATCGAAAATTCAGGCTTTTTGTGTGTGATTTCGGGAACATAAAAATTAAAAATTTAATATGCATTCGTGGTGGAGAAAAAAGCCGCATAGGCATTCCATTTTATTGTAAGCAAAGCTTCGGCTTCGGCATCAGCATCAGGCGGCCCGTTGACATCATCATCATCGGCATTATCCACATTATCCGCATCAACAATGGCTCAACGAGCTGCTGAATGAATCTCAAGTGGGCAGTCAGCTCCTCCTCCTCCTTCTCCTCATTTAGACCAGATACGTGCACCGATAGATACTTAAAAATATTGTATATATACTAGCCGATGGATGAATGGCTAGATAAAGATCGAAAAACTGCATGATTCAGACATAATTTATGAATAAATCAAGCCGAGGGTGTGTTAACCAGTTTTAGAAATCCCACTCGATTCATGGAATACCTTTTCCCATTGCAGCAGAACCGATTCGCAGACATAACACATTGCGGAGGAGGTTGAGAAGAACGGCATGGTGAAAATGGAATCCACGGAAGAACAGGATCGAAAGCTAGTATTGGAGTTTTGCCATTTGCTGGAGAAGTCCAAGCAGCTCTTCAATGGGCTCAGGTGAGATTCTTACACTATTGAATATTTAACTCCAAAGGTTCTAATTTATATATTCTTAATGTAGGGATCTGCCGCAATATGGCCATAGGCAGTGGCAAGCCTACTTCGGTCGCACCTTCGATGTATACACCAAGTTGTGGAAATTTCAGCAGCAACATCGCATGG
The DNA here is from genome assembly GCA_035047325.1 of Drosophila vallismaia. Lineage (NCBI taxonomy): Eukaryota > Metazoa > Arthropoda > Insecta > Diptera > Drosophilidae > Drosophila > Drosophila vallismaia. The sequence goes on along the minus strand of JAWNPU010000055.1, from coordinate 22,272,623 downwards.
TCCTCGACTCGAAGTATGGCCTAAAACGTTGGCAGATCGGTGAAATAGCGAGCAAAATTGGTCAGCTCTATTATCACTATTAGTAAGTATGAATTCATTAATTGATTTTAAATTCAAATTTAATCTTTGATTTTTGTTTAGCTTAAGAACCAGCGAAACCAACTACCTGAATGAAGCGTATCAGTTCTATGCGGCTATTAGGGGTCGTGCCTATTATTCGCGAGCGGCCAAGGAGGACCGGCCCGATCTGATGGTGAAAAAGCTGCGGTATTATGCCCGCTTCATAGTCGTCTGCCTGCTGCTCAAGAAGATGAAGCTGGTGCGGGAGTTGGTCACCGAGTTGGAGAAGCAGATTCAAGAGTATACCAACACGTAACTTAAACACACGACAACTCCTTCCAATTCTATTTCTAACAATGCTTTATCATATTTGATTTCAGTTACGAGCCGGAGGATCACCTCGAGTGGTCGCTGGTGCTGGAGGAGATCAAGGGCTTCATCAAGGCGGAGGCGGCGGTGGCCGTCCTGCACGCCGACTCCAATCCCATCATCCTGTCGCACAGGTGAGTCGTTGGCACAGCTTAGCCAGTACACGCGTATTTAGCCCGTGCTTTCGTCGGCGAGAAGGAGTTTGGACAGCTTGTGGGTGGGCAAATGTATGGCCTTTACTCGTATATACTAAATATATAATATTGTACTCGTATGTATCCTTTTCGTGGGTAGAGCCCTGTTCTGTTTGCGTAGGTATACAAGTTTTGCTTAAGTTTCGTTGCTTCGATTTTGTTCATTTGTTGTGCTTATCACAGAAGACTTGAAACACCAGAAACACTCACTATTGTCATTTTATCACGCACTTTAACCATGTTCTTTGTCCCAATTCCTCACCAACCCAATCACATCGATGTTGGGCAGTGTAACTGTTGGAAAAAACATCCTATTTTTAATTTATATTACAAAAGGATTCTCCTTTGAGAAATACAAACAGTTACTCTGCCAAAAAAGACACAAAAAACACCACAAGATGTTATCATTTCATTATCATTTAAACCCCAATCTCCCGTACACAAACCCGTACCCTTGTCACCTCATCTGTGCGCCACATTCTCAATTCTTCTGTGAAAGCACGGGCCCCGCCAACCGCCGGAGGACGAGTGAGACTACTCCGACTGATATGTTCAGTGGTTCCGGTTCTAGGTTGTCGCCGCTGACAACGCCCCCCTGTGAGCGGTCGCCGCACATGACCCTCAGCCTGCAGGAGATCCTGATCGTGGGCTCTGCCTGCGAGCAGGCCAAGTTCTCTGAACTGACCATGGACATGTTCCGGATGCTGCAGACGCTGGAACGAGAGCCGACGGAGTCGGCAACGAATCCGCTGAGCATGTCACACGGCCTCCATGGCCACGATGCAAGTCCGGCGGCCAGCCGGATACCGCCGTACGGAGTGCCGGGTTCCAAGGGTTACATGGAAAACGGCCGCCACTTCCGAGACAATCCCCACAAGTATCTGTTGTATAAGCCCTCGATTAGTCAGCTGCTGGTCTTCCTGGCCAGCGGCTTTAAGGAACTGCCACTGGGTGGAGCCCTGCTGCTCTACATGTCGGCCGATGGCTGCTTCTCCACCACCAAACATCCAGAGGATTGTGAGTAGAACATTGACTCCTAATTTGGATAACTTAACAAGAGATGTATCTTCCTCAGATGGTTATGAGCTGGGTGGCCTGGCCACCAGTGTAAAGCGAGACAGCGTGGACGGCGGCGGACTGTCGTGTCGGGGGAAGTCTTACAAGGAAAACCACTGCCTGTATCCGGGTGATCTTTATCCCTTCACCCGACGGCCTATGTTCATCATCATCGACTCGGACAACTCGTTTGTCTTTCAGCACATTCCGCGCTATTTTGGCCAGCCACTGGTGGTTCTTATGTCGCCACAGGATGTTCCACCTGCATTCCAAGGTATGATTTAATTTGAGTTCCTCCAAGATTAGTTTATTTATTTTTTATTGTCCATGTAGCTGATGTCCAGCATCATGGCTCGCTGTTTACATTGTTCCTGCACTCCCCGCTCACTGCTCTCTGTTACATCTGCAACGTCGGAGACGTGCCCATCCACCACTGGGAACGCTGTCAGACCTACGTGGATCGCTTCATCACGGAGGCCTCCCGCTTGGTCACACGCTGTCGCATCGATGAGATCGAACAGGGAATAGGATTTATAGGTAAGGTTTTAATATGATCATAAGTGGTCTTTTATTAACCCGTTTCTCTTATAGACTCCTCGTACGTTCAGTTCTTTGGTGACGACTTCCTTCGCACCCTAATCCTGCGCTTCGTTTTCTGTGATGTGGTCCTGCGGCTGCACCGCGGATTCCGGGGCCGGCACATGCGACCTCGGTGCGAGCCGCAGCTACCGGCGAACGAGCTCCTGGAGCACCCGTCGCTCTCCCACATCGTCTTTCAGCTGGCCTCGGCCTTGGATGTGCGCGGACACTTCTCGGAGGGACCCGAGTGCGACTGATGACTTTTTGTGGCCGTTCTATTGGTCCTGGTCGTGGTGGTCTGTCTGCGTCAGCAGCTGCTCCAGGTGTTCAGTGCGTGCTGGTTGGAGAGGCTGTTCTCCGGTTGGTGGATGCCTTCGCTGTACAGTAGTTTTCCGCTTGGCTGGAACTGGGCCTGAGTTCGAGTTCGAGATCGGGTATCGGTTGTCCATGGGTTTCCTTTCCTTTGCAGTCTCCCAGCTGCTGGCGTAATTCATTTTAATAACGTAACGTAACGTAATTGCATAATAATATGGATATAAATATATAAATACGATTATAATATTTAATCAAGTAGCTAGTTTTCTTATATAGTGCGTCGCGCAATGGAAATGGTCCAATGTTAGTTGCTTAGCATATACATAATTAATGATAACGAACATATAGATACGTGAAATTAATGATATTCAACCGATATCGCAGCAGCAACAAAAGCAACAAAACCAACAACAACAGCAAAAAAACCACAGACATGTCAAAAGGAACCTAAAAAACGATAACTGCCAAAAAGGAGATGAAAAAACTTACATAAGAATATTAAACAACCAAAGTTGTAATCAAATTTAGTTTAGCGAGAGCAGGAAATTTATACGATTGTGAATTGTGAGAAGGAGGAGGAGGAATTTTTTGCATCGGTTCTAGGTCGATCGGGCTGGATCGGTAAAATATATATACAAGTACATACAATATATATAACTTTGTCATACGCAGCGAAAACATTTTAGCTTTTATACAACCGATATTGAGAGAACCTAATCGAAAATGTGAATTACGTACACGACACACTATATAAGAAAGGAAATGCGGTTTTTTATGCATTGTACGCGGCTGAGGTGGAGGCGGCGGCGGCGGCGCTCATAACAAATTTAAATTTCGAAACCAGAATATTATTGTACGTATGTATTATGATTACAAGATGACTGAAAGTTACTGTTTCAACAATGAAAAAAATAAGAAAAAATATTAAAATAAAAACATGCAAAAACAAAACGTTTAGAAAAAGTAATAACAAATAATAACTTATACATAAAGCTATAGTTAAGTCAAAAACAAAAAAAAAACATGGAATATATACAAAATATATTTTGCGTATGTTAAAATAAAATAAAAAGCCCAACCAATATTTTATACGAAAGGAATGCAAACAAAATTTACACTTCAACTAAGAAAGGAAAATCTGTTCTTGAATCATTTTTCCAAAAAAAAAGCCGCAAAAATTTCAGTTCGGTTCAAACTGTGAATTGGAACAGGTAACCGTAATAATAATTACCATATGGATATATATTGAAAGTTACAAAATTATATATAAATAAAGCATATATATTTCAATATGAAAATATACTAGTTGAACGCATAGTAAATTACTTGATCATTTTTTACAAGACAAAGCCGCAATGAAAAAGAAGAGCAAAATCTTTAAGAAAAAACACGGGGATAACAATTTAACAATTACTTTACATTTATTATTTACTATGGATAATATTTGCATTTTTATATATTTATCAAAAGATATCAAACAAAACAAATTTTACGCTAGTTACAAACAAATTTTTCTGAAGTCTTCAGCAGCCGTATTTGAAAAAAAATGAAAAACAAAAAACTAATTTATTCAGCCGAGTTCTTAATAACTTATTCGCTTTGTTAACTTACAAAATGTATAGCTTTCCACAATTTCGTTTACAATTTTTGTACATATAGGACAAAAGCTAAATGAATCGTTGAAAGAACCAAGGTTTATCACTCTCACTCATTGCAGCATCATTTCGAGTTAGGTTTTTGTACATTTTGAGAACTGCATTTACGAAATAGCGACAAAACCAATAAAGTACATACAATATATTAAAATGAAAATCGCAACAAGAAATTGCAAATAATCAGCAACATTAACCACACACTCCACACGTAAACAAAGCCCACAAACAGAACATCTAAGCATTATCATAAACGAATTGTTTAAACGAAACGACATGCAACACCGTCAAAGTCACAAATAACATAAAAACCGATAAATAAAACACAACAAACATGATAAGAAAATTTAGCAAAGCCACAAAGAATATTATGAAAGCGGAGAATCGAGAACGGAAGTGTATGGAAGTTTGTATGAAGTAATAAGAATAAAGCACACGTTTGAAAAGAAGTTTCCTTTTTAATGGTTTGACAAGTAATAACAAGGATATCGAATTCTCATATTCATTTGAGACCTCCAGTGTTTTGGTTGATCCACTTTAGAAAGGAAGAAACTCGCATGGAGATGTCTGGAATCTTTCGTTTGCACACCGGGTCCATTCCGTGGGAAACGATTCCCACCAGGGTTCTTGAGGTATCGGACAAGACCACAGGGCTTCCTGAGTCACCTTTGCATGGCAGTCCGCGTTTGGCGTCCACACAAACAAATGACTTAGAAACGATCTTTTTCCTTTTGCCCTTAAGAGCCTTGTTCCATAGTATCTGGCACTGCTTATTCGAGACGACGTTCGTCCGTACGTATTGAAGCGAATCGCTCGACTTGTGATCGTCCTTTAGACCCCACCCGGCAATGACCACCCCGCGACCGGTATAAGTCCTGTATGAACTTGGCAACCTGACCGGCTGTACATTGTCGCCGAAAGTGAGGTTCTTGGGCAGCCTGATGAGGCCCACATCGTTGAACACGGTTCTGCGATTGAAGTCCTTGTGCACGATGGTGTCGCTGGCATTAACCAAGATGTCGTCTTCGCTCGGTGCATCGGCGCTTCCCACATGCACTAGAATCTTGGTGCTGCAAAAAAATAATAATATTTAATACGATTATTATTGATATTATTTACTACTCACAGATTTGCATCGGGATCCTGAAGGCAATGTGCAGCTGTCAGTATCCACCGCCTGCTAAGAATGGCACCCCCACACAAGCTGGGGTAGTCCGGGGAGTCAGCAAAGAAACAGAGAAGACCAGCCTGGTAGGGAAACTGATTTTTAGCGGATTGGGTGCCATTCATAATACGCAGGGAACCCAAACCTAGGGCCGAGCCCAGGGCAATCGAAACAGCCAACAACAACTGAAGGATCATGTCAACTGATTTAGGGCCTGCCGCTCTCCAACTGCTTTTATACGACCCACTTGGCTATATAGATTACCCCATTTTTATGGCCACAGCGTGTTCCTTGTACTAATCGAACTTTTTGCATAATCTGCGTGCTGTTGGTTTATTGGTTATTATCTGAAGTCGGATACATAAAATTCTTTCGTATATATGGGTTAGATAGGGAGTTTGGAGTTCAGTTGAAGACGCCAAACTTGTAAATAACTTCGTGGCTGTAGCGCTCTCCAGGTCGCAAAATGGTTGTCGGGAAGTTACTGTGGTTCACCGAATCGGGAAACTTTTGAGTCTCCAGGCAGAAGGCTCCGTGCTTGCCGTAGGCAGCTCCATCCTTTCCCGAAATTGGCACCTCACCGCGCTCTACGTCCGGCATAAAGTTTGAGGTATAGAACTGTACCCCAGGCTGATTGCTGACCACCTCTAGCCAGCGGCCACTGGGAGGATGCGAAGCCCTGGCAACCATGGCCAGAGGTTGAGGAGGGTTGAAAGTCACGCAGAAGTTGTCATCGTATCCTCGCGCGGGTTGGAGCTGCTTCAGGCGTTCTCCCAGATTGCTGGCCACACGAAGGTCGAAGGCGGTGCCATGCACGGGTGTGATCTTTCCAGTGGGTATGGAATCCTGATCAGTTTCAGTGATTCCGTAGGCATTTATTTCGATGGTGTGCTCGTAGAGACCATTGGCTCCGGTCTTGTGCCCGGCCAGGTTGAAGTAGGAGTGATTGGTGAGATTCACGGGCGTCGGTTTGTCAGATTCTGCAGTCATCAGGACATGGAGGCAGTTGTCTTCGCTCAGGGTGAAGCGGGCCGTGGCTGTAACCTTTCCGGGATATCCCTCATGACCGTCCGGGTTGGAGTGCGAAAGGGTGACACCATCTTGTTGCACTCCCACCACTTCCCAGTGAGCCTTATCGAAGCCCACAAAGCCGCCATGCAGCTGGAACTTGTTGTCCCTGTTCTTGGACACCTCTATCAACTTTCCATCCAGCTGAAATCTTCCGTTTCCAATGCGATTGCAAACACGCCCAATTGTGGCTCCGAAGTATGGATTCTTATCGCTCTGATAGCCCGCCAGATCATCGAATCCCAGAGTCACGTCATCCATTTTTCCGCTTGAGTCCGGTGCCTTTATGCTGGTTATGGTGGCTCCACGGGTGATCAGCTGGACCGACAATCCATTCCCATTGGTCAGGGTGAACCTCTTAACGTTTTCCGTGGCCTTGGTAAATGGGTTTACCGCTCCGGTGGCGAACACATCCTCCTTGACGTTGACCATACTTGATGCAGCTGTGAAATGAAACGAAAGCCAGTTGCACTGCCGTTTTTATCTGACCTACTCCTCGGCTTAGAGGTTAATCAGCACTTAATGTCGCATATGTGTTTGTAGCCACACGTTTAATTATCGCAAAAAAGCCGCAAACAAAAACACAAACATGTGTAAATTGTCTTATCACAAGGTGAAAAGAGGGAAAAAGTGTTTTGATAAGGGGAAAAATTATCACAGGAACACCCTGGAATGTAAATGGTGTTTAATCTGCAACACAGATTGCATAAATTATGTCTTGGATTTGTTTACATTTTGTTATTTTGAATTGCGGTTGAGGAGTTGCCACCCATTATCAGCTGGAGGGATTTCAGTAGTGTGGTCTATTTTTATAAGAAGGGGCTTGTGTTTAAAGTTAATATAAAATATTTTATCTAGATACCCTAGTGTAAGTCTATTGTATTATATATCTTTTACATTTAAGTTAAATTTAAAGCACTCAAACTAACTTCAAATAAAGTGGAAAAGTGAATAATGTTTATATATTAGTCTCATGCGCGATGTGGCAACTCCACGACTTAAAATACCAAAATGTGAGCCGCTTTCGCCGCCGACAACAACAGTTTCAAGCCGGGTTGGCAGCGCAACAGGTTGATTGTTTATTTTAATTCGGATTATTTGGCTGGTAAATATTTATCCATTTGGCAAATAGAAATCTAACCGGCACAATTCCCATACAGCTGACAGAAAAGCCATTCAAAAGCACTGTTTGACGCCCTTGAAGACACCCCATCCCATCCTCAAAAGCACCGAAGACAAAAAATCCCAAAATGCAATTGACGTGGCAGAGAGAGCAGATAAATCTACTATTTCCAATCGCTCTGATTTGTTGTTGTCTGCTAATCGACGTAGCCACGGCGCAAGAAGCTCAACAACCATGGTACGAAAACCTTCCTGCGGTGGCCATGGACTACAAGGTGGGTGATCGGATGCTTCCATAGGGAAGAGTGTATTTCCAGGTGTTTCGTTTGGTTAATTCTATTGTGGGTGTTAAATATTTGTAAACCCCAGAAGAATGCATTTCTGACCCCATTTACTAGAAATATTTTTAGACAGTAACCGTTTCGTCTGCCTGCCCCACATTCTATTTCTATCCAAGTGAAGGCAGTTCAAATTTCAAATAATTGTTGGATGTACCTTTTATGGTTTTCTAAAATAATTAATAAATGAATAATGAAGAATTCAACCTTTTCAGGTACACATCGATGCTGGAAAAGAAGACTGCTACCATCAGTATGTCCAGGCAGGAGCCACCTTCTACGTGTCCTTTAGTGTAAGTTTTTAATTTTAAAAAATTTTTCAACATCATTGAATAATTTTCAATTTTCTAGGTGGTGCGAGGCGGTGATGGCATGGCTGGCTTCGCGGTCCGCAACCCTGCTGGCGAGGTTGTGAAGCCTTATCAGTGGCAGGCTACCGCAGACTACACCGACCAGGTATCTCCTGGCGGATACTACTCCGTGTGCATCGACAACCAGTTCTCCCGCTTCGCCGGAAAGCTTGTTAACATCTACATCACGGTAGTTAAATATGATGCCTGGGATAAGTACGCCAAGGAGATTGAGCAGCTGCAACTAAACATGCAAAATTTCACTGTAAGGCAAACTGGTTTCGCAACACGCCCAAGCACCAAAACTACATAACATTTGCTTTCATTTTTAGGCCACTATTGGCACTGTGGAGCGCAACATCAACGATATGATGGGCTACCAAGCGCACAGTCGGCATCGCGAGTCCCGCGATTATGCTTTGCTGTTGGACAACAATTCCTACATTCAGACCTTTTCTATTAGCCAAATCGTGGTCATATTGATCACGTGCTCTATACAGGTACGCTTTTCCATCTTAAACCTTACAATATTTTTAATTTGATGCTTTTTGTTGTAGGTTTTCTTCGTGCGCAAACTATTTGAAGTTCGGGCAAACTCAAAGACCCGTATTTAAGCCTGCCAAGATACTTTTCAATGACTTAAAACCTTCCTTCTTATACCATCCACATTTCCAAGACATTCATTCTACTAGCTGAAACTTGTTTCACGTTTTTGTAATTAGTTTTATCACTGGCTAAACAGAACAATTGCGAATAAGCTGAATTTCCTCGTATATGAGACACTACTTATGTCATGCAAGTTATAGACAACAAAACTTTTTGTGATAAGTGTATATTTGTGTGTATTGTTCAATTAAAAGATTGACTTATTTTGTATTTTATAAATTTGTATACTGGTTTATGTTTAAGATATGCTGATGCTGTGTCGGGGTGGTTTTACTTACTAAGGACTGAAAGGACAAAAGTCCTGTAAGCTTTTGAAAGCTTTTACATGCAGTTCTCGTTCAAACGGTTTTACAAATGATTTCTGCAGTCAAAGTAACAAAAATAAATAAACTTGATCAGTAACAGATCCGTAAATATTAATTATTATAACTAATAGTAAATGAATTAAAGACTTCCATTGTAATCCTATTTGTTGAAAGGATTTTATGCAAACGTTTAACATCTTTGATTCAAGCTCATTAGTACAATCTTTAATTTTAAGGAATTTCCAGCTTCCTCTCTCTTCATTGCGCTGGCGAATTAATCACCTTCAGCTTATCGCAAATTATCCTGCCCCATCCAGGACCTTAAATCATGTCGCCATGCTCTCCGCTTATCTAAAAAACATTTAATACAAGTGCAATACATGTGTGCGAGCAGCTGGCATGTTAATTATATCCTTTTTGGCAGGCACATCTCGAAATCGGGGAGCGCCTTTTGTGGCCACTTGTGCTCGAAATTAAAAGGTTATTATGCGAGCTTATCTGCGGGACTTAAAGCGCCCGCAAAACTAGGGTCCTAATGGCCTCACACATACACACACACACACACACACACACACGGAGATACGCACACTAGCGCACGCTCTTTAACTGTTTTAAACGCCATTGTTAAAATATTGCTCATACGCACTTCCGCCCAAAATGGGGTCTTCTCTCCTCGGCAGCACTAATGATGCCCGCCTGCTGCCCAAGAACCTGGAGAAGCGCACCAAGGGCCTAGCCATAGCATCATGAACAGCATCTGCAGTGGAATACTTTGTGGGCGGAGCCAATTCCGCAGTAGCAGCAGAAGCGGTGGCAGCAGAAGCTGAATATATAGAAGAAGTAGAGGCGGCAGCAGCAGCAGCCGATGACAGCGGCAGATAAAAGGGCCCAGAGAATGGGGGATGGGGCTGGGGGTGTGGAGAGCGCGCCTGCGCAGTGCGCCACCGCAAGAACGGACGACGGGGTGACATCCTGGCAGCTATCCCCCCAGCCATCCAGCGATTGTGGGAGGAGTGTGTCGCCATCTTTGAGCGCGCTGAACTCGTGCCTGGACGGGATGATCTGGCCGCCACATTAACTTGGAGTGCGCGCTACCAAGTGCAACACGTCGCGGACGACATAATATCGGTACTTTGCGGTCTAGATTCGTCGGTCACACGTCGCCAATATCCCATATCCCATATCCCTTAGACCAGGAAGGGCCAACCTTTCTTGGCCAGGACAAAAAACAAACAAAACGAACCAAAAAGTGAGAAGTAAACGACGAGCAGAGGCCAGAGAAGGAGGCCCAGTGGAAAACTTGGACACATACGTGTACGCCCAGCTTGTTGCTGGCTGTGGGCGTGGCAGAAAAACAAGGCGGAAAACAAACATATACCCATACAATAGTAACAATTCACATGTGTCCTGCCTGCCAGTGTGTCGCGGAAATTTTTGTGCGGAAATTATAGAAATTTCGCTTTTTGATTTCATTTTCGTTCCGCTTTCGTTGGCCACCCACTCACCCAACCCGTGCTCTTCCTTTTCTGTCCCTTTATTGTGCACCTGAGGAAATGCCCAAGGAGCTCGCCTTGGTTGCCGTCGGTGTCCAGCTGGACTCGTCCTTGCACTGACAAATTTCCATGCATATCCGCTCGAGAACTGAACGAACCCGTTATTTGCGTGGCGCGTCGCTGTCGCGTTCACTTGTCGCATATCCGTCGCCATTTTGACAATAATTTCATTTCCGGTGTGCAATTTGTACGCACTTGAGTTGAGTGATTAACTGCTCCGAACGAAAGCAATAGTGTGGTGTTTTTTCAATCCAAGTTGCCCCGGCGGAAGTTTCAAGTGGAGTTACTTTTTCGGATAAGCTCAATTATAAAAACAAGGCACAATCCTGAGGTGAGTTAGGATCACATGTTTTAGCGACGGAATTTTCGTTTTTTCACTTCTATTTCACTTCTTTTAACTCCTTTTATCTTAGATGTAATATTTTTTGGCTTTATAAATAAGACAAGGCATATATTTGGAACGTGAATAAATTAATTGATTTATTAATCTAAATACTTGCAACAATATAGTTAACAAGATATAAGGCATTAATATTTTAATATGCCATTTTGTTTGTGAAAAATGGCGAGGAATATTCTAGATAGATTCCGATAATAATTATATACAATATTGTAGTTGGCTATTTAGACCTTCCATTTAAGTCTTGTTTGTTGAAATAATTTTAAATAATAAAAGTAAATAAAAGGTCTTGAATCCCTTAAATGAATCAAATTAACACATGGAGCTTAGTAGATGTAATAAAGTAGTTATTTGTAAGGATTTTTTTTGGGAATATGATTTCCTAAATAAACTGTCATTGCTGTCTGATTTATAACAATTATACAACCCCAAACAAGCTTATTAAAAGCAATGGTCCCAACCCTTCTAAGCTAAGGCAAAGCTTATGTTTTCTGCTAATCGAATTAGCAGACTCAAACGGAAGTATTCATAAACCAGTAAACAGAGCAGCCGCCAGCGTTGGTCCGGCAATTAAACAGCTCACTAGTTCCATCGAACGGCGGAGAGTGAAAGCATTCAAAAGTAAAAAAATACACGCCAAAATCACATTAAAATCTTACAAACCATTAAAGAGCAGCCAAACGTGTGGCCTTTTAATTAAAAGATCTCTTGTCCAACAAGGGGATTACGCCATTAAACCATTAACAGCTGCTAACTGGAAACTGTCGAAGACCCAAGACTCGGTATTCATGGTCCTCGACAAGAATCAGCACGCGCTTGAGAGCAGGACGAGCAGGACGAGCATTCAGCCCATCTGCAGACCGACATCCTGGCATCCCGCTCGTATTTCCGGTGTGCGCGCGTTCGCTCAGCGATTGTGATAACTTTTCGGCTGCGAAAGTGGAAAAAAATAGAAAATAAAGAAAATGTCTGCCTGCTAATGTTTGTTGGTAAAATTTGCTTACATGCAAAAGCGAGTCCCTGGGCCCAAGTACAAATAATAAATAATAAATGAGGCGTGTGCAGGCCGTTTATAATGTCAGACAAGGAGCAAGTTGATGATGCTCTCAAGATGCGACTGTTTCGATAACGAAATCGATTCCCCCTTCAAAATATTAAAGTTACTCTGATTCAGATTCGGGTTCGGTTTCGGTTTCAGTTTGTATCTGGGGTCTTTAAGCCAAGGGAGATAGGACAAGTCGCACGTTGTGTGGCATAAATTTCGTTGGCATAAATCAAAATCCGGTAACTTCCGACGAGGGCAGAGTGCAAAAATTTGCATGCCCTGTGTGCTAACTGCTAACTGGCAACTGCAAGCCGTCCGAAAAGGCCAAACTGCCGGGAAACAATGGTTCGCCCTCACAGCACTGGACATTAGAAATCCACGCTCAAATGGCCGCCACCCACGCACGGCTCAGCGCTCATACGCAACGTTGGCCCAGTCCTGGCAGTCCTGCCAGCCCGAACGCGGGACTGTACACACAATAAATAACAAGCCAGATAATTATGCACGTCGTGTTTATATCTAAGGGAGCTCCACATCCCAGCAAGCCGCAGCAACTATTAATTATGCTAGAAAAATGGCATGGATTACGGATTGGGAGGCATTCGGGGGAGCTCGTTTAACGTGTTGGAGCTCTGGCAATTAGAGCGATTGTTTGGCCCGAGAGCCACTTCAAAATTGCAGTCTTTAATTGTGGGCTCAGGCGTTATGATTTATGAATATCTAGTTTTGTAATTTGCCATGAGGTGAGTGATGGGATCTTAACAAATTCTTTTTTAAATTATAGAAACAAAAGAAAGCAACTACTATATAGGGGTTTTCCCTGTATTAAAATTATTTATAGAAGCTTAATTTTAAAGATTCTATTAGCTAATTGGTCTCTCTTATCTCTGTCCTTTCAGAGTCAAGTGGAATCCCTTGTTTAGCCAACAGCCAGCCATCGAGGCTCCCCAGGCGTGCGCCATGTACGAGAACTCCTGTTCGTATCAGACGGCGCTGGACCTGAAGCGAGTCTCGCCGCCCTCTCTCGCCCAGGTGAAGACGGAGGACTGCCTGACCCTCGGCCAGTGCTCGCCGGACTGGACCTCCTACCGCTTCCATCAGTCCACTTTTGAGCAGCTCAAGCAGAGCGTGGAGAAGGCCAAGGCCGCGTTGCAGGATCGCAGCAGTTTTTTCGGTGCCAGCAGTGCTTTCAGGTAAGATTTCTCAAAATAATCATAAACATTATAATTTTTACAAGTTATACCCAATATTTTGAGTACCAGTTATTGAAATCTTTGAAGATAGGTTTTTAGTTAAATAAAGTTTAATATACGAAGAATCGTCTAGAAATGACAAATTTTACACAATTTTTATGATTGTTTTCTGTTTTTAAAATACAGTTTCATATGTTTCAATGTTTAACTATTTATTAACAAATTTGTATTGAGATTCAATAAGCGACTTTAAATTCGTTTTTCTGGAATACAAATTCTTAAAAGTGTGTCACCACGATCTTGAGAATTTCTAACCCGATTTGGGAAGAACTTTCAAATGATAATGATAATGGATAATTAAATACTGCGTCCCTAATAAAACTTTTATTTTTTAATAAGTATAATAAACTTTTAATATTTTATCGAAAAACCCCTCATTTCATCCTCATACTTAATCCTAAATTGAAATATTGAATTTAATAATTTCCGCTTCGTATTAAAGAACTTAGCCGTAAATGTATAGAAAAAAAGTACAAGATGCAATTATAAGGAAAGAGGCTCATTAATCGGGTAGCTTAATGATTACTTAAAAGATTAGATTGAAAATGCTACCAGAATATCTAAATTTTGATAACATTTACCTTCCTACCTAAAACTTCCTTTTTAGTGACATTTACTCCAGCCAGCGTCTAACGGATACCCTGGACACCCTGCCCGTTCAGTCTGGCAATGGAAGCGGGAATTGTCTTGGCCTTCCCCACAATCCCAATGTCGGTGTGGGCGTCGGTGTCGGTGTCGGCGTAGGCGTGGCCGGGGTGCTTAACTACAATGCGGTTAGCAGCAGCACGGCCGGAGTCCTGGGCAGCAGCAGCGGCGTGGGCAGTGGGAGTGGCAGCAGCTTACAGCGGCACCGCCTGGACACGTTGCAACCGCCCGCCGGGTGTTCGCCCGCCGGCACCCAGCACGGTGTCATCACGTCCAGTGCCGGACAAGTTTCGTCCGGAACTTTGGATGTGGTTAGTGCGGCTCCGTCTCTTCCCTCGCTAACAGCGTCCAGCTCGTCGCACGTGGAGCACAAAGTCAGGACAGGTAAGCTAAGAAAACGTTTTTTTATATAGAAATATATATACTTCTAGAAAGTATATAAAGCAAGTAGGTGTTGTTTTTGGTGTTGATTAGCCTGAAGTTTTGAACCTTAGATACCTATTTCAAGAAGTTTTTTTAATATATACAATTGATATTTGAATTGAATTTAACTGCAGTTTTCCATAGATATCGGGTTTGGAAGGAATACTTTCTTGAAAACCTTTAGTCTAAAGAAAATATATTTCTTTGATGTAATACGCGAAAAAATAAATAAATATTTCATAGTGCATCAACCCACTGACCTTCTCGCAATTGTCCAGCACAAAAATGTCAACGAAATGGCGGAAAAACAAATCCTGCGCTTCCGGCCAAGGCAAAACGAATTCAAAAGCGGGAAAAAAGGCACCCGAAAATGTTGTGCCACAAAAGTGGCAAATTTCTCGTATTTATTTAAACACATCCAAACAGCATATGTTGGCCAACGGCCACCCCCAACTACAACCAGTTTTGGGCGAACCACCAAATATGTCCGAGCCCGTAACATTTAATGGCCAAAACAACGGCCAAAAACCGCGACCAACCATGTACATAATTCTGCTTGTTGTGCTAACAACAATAAAACGGCAAAAAGAATATTGTGCAAAAAATTTAAATTGAATTATCCATATAAACGTTGAGGTCTCTTGGGGTCCGATTCTATTGCTGGGTTATTTTTCTGCATTTTTTTTTGGTGGTTACATATTTATCAATTTAAGCCGGGCCAGCGGATGTGGCTTATAATGTGGCCGTAGCCGGTTGCTGTTGACGGTTCTCGGTCCTCTGGTCCTTCGGTTCTTCGGTCCTTGCCAGCTTTTGATAGAAACATCAAAAAGCAAACAATTTGATCGCGTGCCTGGCGGGAGTTTGTTATGCCGCCTCCATGCCAGTCAAGTTGTCCATGTCCATTTATTTCTATAAGAAACCTTCTTTTCTTTCAGCTATCCTTTTTTTGGCAAATTTATGTCCTGCTTCTGTTTCGGTTTCAATTAGACAAGGCCTGACATGGCCCAACTTGTCTGTTTCTCGGCCTAAGGTCGCCTAGTTTATTGAAAAACTTGGCTAACATTTAATAACATCACTTCTAAAGTTGGCGAAAAATTACTTTGCTTTAATCGCCACTTTAAGTCTATTTTTCTGACCATAAAGCAGAATCCCAAGAGGTCTCCTTGCGGAATAGCTAGACACAAAATGGCCGCCCAGCTCATCTTTTCTCATCTCATTTCGACGCGCTCAAGCAAATATGAAGCGAATCCTTTTCAGCCTCCGCCCCCACTGCCCTGTCTCTTTCCTTTCATTCGCCCCGTCTCTTTTTTCTTCTGTGGCTGCTGTCAAGCTGGAGCTGAGTTTTTGCAGCTTTTCCTCTGGCATGAAAAGATTTTGTCATGCGTAACTCATTATTTTTTGCTCAAAAGACGTTTGGCTCACAGAAGCACATAAAAAATAATTACACTTTTCCAAGCCAAGTCAAGGCAAAGAAATATATAATACATATAGTCTATGTATGAAATGTAGTATACTTCCAAAAATTATATATATTTTGCATGGAATTTGAGATAGATATAGATTGATATAGATATTAAGTAGATATTAAAGTATATTTTAATAAATGCTTAATGCCAAAGCTTTAAAAAAACCAAAACATAATTTATCATTAACCATTTGTTTCATTTCTATAAAACATGTTTTTAGCTTAGTTACAAAAATTTGTTTATGAATATTTACAAGTATTTTCATGGTTAAAAATGGTAAAAAAAACGGAAAGATAAATTTAGATGCGATCAATTTTTGTTTAATATTTATTAATTGAATAATAAATATTACAAAATCTTTATTTAGTGAGCAGAACAACCAAAAGAACTATTGAGATAGTTTTATTTCTTAAAACATGATTTTATAATAAATGTATCCATGATTGTAAAATCGAACTTATACTATTTTTTTAAAGATCTTTAGACAACCTTCTACTATTTTATTCTACTATATTATTTTATTCTACTATACTCTTTTAAGTGCTCTAAAATATGGTATAATCTACTCAGACAAAAGTTGTGAAAAATAAAGAAAGTTGGGGGATTAAAAACAAACAACAAATCAGAAGAAGAAAACAATAAACATTTTTTATATATTAAATATTTAAATTTCTTCGCTTGACAAATGCTAACCATAAATATTAAATACAATAAATAATATAAAGTAAAGCTTTGGAATTGTTTCAACAAACTTTTCCCATGACAGAAGGACGGTTTCGTTTTGTCAACAAAAAAGTGACACATACGATAGAGAGTTCAGTTCCCATCATATCCAGGGCCATCATTATCCCGGCTCGTATCATATCCGGCTTGACATTTCAATTGAAAGCGTTGCAAATTCCTTTCGGATTTTTTGCCGGATCGCTGGCTTATTGTTGTTTACATCAAACAAAGATTTACGGCAATTAAACATCTCCATCGCTGGTCTTTCGGTCTGTGAAGTGACAACCCTCGCGATTACGTCCTTTGCGGTTCACAGGATCTGTCGGGCGAAAGGACGTGGGCAGGGGTGAGAGGGCGTCTGCCGAGCGACGTTCCGTGACGGCATCGGGCAGGGGGTGAAAGGACATAGAGAGAATCATGAAAACCATAATTCGGGCAATAAATAAACCAGTCAGCTAGTTGTGATGACAATTATCTATGCCGAGATTTATGTGCCGGCTCCCAGTTTGTTTTTTTTTCAGGGTCCTTTCCATGGCAAAAGGCGAAGCGTGCCGTGCTGAGTGTGCAAATTTGCGCTGCCTGGCAATTAAAATATCCTTTTGTGTGCTTCTTCGTCTTGCAGATAAATCCTCGCTGGACTGCGCCACCACATCCTCGCACGCCGCCGTGCCCTCGTCCTCGTCCTCCAGTGGCGACCAGCAGCAGGTCAGGATCAGCGGCAGCAAGAGCAATAGCAGCTCCACTGGAGCTGGTGGAGGAACAGCATCTGGAGGAGGAACGGGAGCCGGTGGCTCAGCACTCTGTAAGTTTTTAGTTATACCTCAAATTATTTTTATTATGTGCGAAATGTCCTTTGAGCTTTTGACAGCTTTCAGTTAAGACTGCAACCTGATGAAGGTCAAACGAAGTGCTATTGTTTGTACAAAAGGTGGCGTTAGTGTGCCTCTTGGGGTGGAATATCCTTGCCAAGGACTCTATTGCTCAGGGGTGGTGGCACAGAAAGGTTGATACGAAAACTCAAAAAAAACTAAGTAAATGTTATTAATAAAATATATAGCGTTCATACGACATAGTCGGAAGACCAGGTTAAAATTAGTTTTTAAAACTTTTTACGTTTCTGCAACTATAAATTCTTCTATTGGAAGTTCTTACCAAACTCCCGCCTTCAAATATGGATTACTTTCATGTTACCAATTTAAAGAAGTTGTTTTTATGGGAAAATAAATAGTTGATTATGGGCAAAGAGATCAATATTAACATACATACTATATAATTATGAAACATATTTTTTAAGATATGGGTATTCTTTTTTGGGAATTACCATTTTTCCTTAAATTTATAGACCGAATGATAAAAGTTTGTAAAAAATACAACTTCAAATAAGGTCCTGGGAAATTTTCATGATACGTAGAAACTTATCTTCATAAAATTTAGTACTTTACAATATATAGTATTTATCAACTTTTTTGTTTCATATTTTTCGATAAACCATTAAGTCATATAAAAATACCTCAATCTAACCAATTTAATGAAAGCCGAGATAAAACTTAATCTTTTGTATTCAATAATTATTATAATTAATTTCAACTTAAATTTTAAAATGAATATTTAAGTCTTAATTTAATTAAATCGTCTATATCTTCATTTCCCACGAATAATTGAAATCCGTCACTGCCTATAACCATATCCTTGATATCTCAATTGCTCACTTGAGCTAAGTCCTTAAGCCTGACTAATGCGCGTAATCTGGAAGGCGATCCTTTGAACATTCGAGTCCCTCTGGGAACGGTAATTGCCAATGGGAAAGTTGGCCAACAATTGAAAGGACTACTGTTTGTGTTCATTGTCCTTCTCACTGTAAACATACACAACGCAACAGTCACAACATTCCCTCGGTTGGTGAGTGCGAATCTGTGGACTGCCCGTTGATAATTTGACTCTTAAGTGCTCTTCAGAGCTAATCCTATTAAAGTGTGTTAGTCACACGCTCGCACAAACACACTTCACGGCAACAGCAGCTCGGAGAGTGTGGCACAAAGGACAGCCCTCGAGCTCATCCAGGCATCCTGTCTACCAGCCCGATGAGTCCAGGGATGGGCCTTCCTCTGAGCAACAATGAGGCTAATCGACAGATCATAAAATGATCAAAATGTTATGTGAAGCGCATTAGGGGCACGCTTCGTTGACAGCGTGGTAGATACTGTATTTGGTAGAGGACACTGGCAGGGGGTTCGATATCAGGGAAGGAGTCATCCACTGCCTGTGTGGGTTTCCCTGCCTTCATTTGAAAGGGTGCAGAACGGGTGCATGAAATCCTTCAACTCATCGAGTAGCAATTGGAATAATTTATTGCTTTATTGCAGTGATTAGATTCATTTATTTATTGCCTTGGGTTTCTGACTGTCATTTTTAGAAACCAGCAGAAAAAAATGAACCAATTCCATCGTATTTTTTGTATTTAGGTTATTAAAGATTCCACGGATTATACTTTTTATTTATTTTTATTCTTTTTATATGTACAATTTTGCATGATTTTTATTCAATTACAAGTATATACATAAATGGTATATTTGATCCAAAATAAAAGTATGAATTCAATATTTATGAAACATATTTAAAAGTATTTTCTATTATAAATAGAAAATATAAATATGTTAAATATTATTATATTATATGAAATATAAATATATAAAATATTAAAGTTAAAAGTAAACACTTTTTTTTAAGATGAGTTAGTTTTTTCTAAATATATTTTAAAACTTAAAAAAGATCACATTATAGGTAGAGAACTAATAGAGTAGCAACATTTTCAAAGTAATAAGGACTACTAATTTTTAATAGTTATATACATTTTCACAGCTACCGAAAAATATGCTAGAAACTTGTGACTTTTAATAAAAATTAAAAGAACTGCGTGGAAATCTTTCGGTTTTTTGCTATCCAGTCATTTTTTCGTAAAGATTAAAATATTTCGAGGAGTTATAAGAGTTTTAAGCATTTAGAAAAAAGGGTAAAAGTTTAAACATTTTCTATTAAACCCCATTATTGGATTACTTTTAAATTGTCTCCAGTTTTAAACAGAACTCAACAAATCATTCATTTTACCAGTTTGGCTGCCACCCCTTGCTCCTTTCAATTCTAATTAGATTTTAAATGGCAAAATTTCGAATTTTACGATGTCTATCGTCATCTGTCGCTCAGCTTTTTGTTTGTTTGCCGGTGGCTTACCGAAAGAGTTCCACTCTAATCGGAATGGTCACATAATCTGTTGGCAGGCTGGCCTCCCGTCACACCACCCAGTCCGCCAAAACGCCAATCAGCCCACCCACCCATCAGCCCATACACCCGCCCACCCATCCAGCCATTCACACGCCCACCCATCCGCCCCTCATCAACGCGCCCGGCGGGTGGTTTTCACCTCCCCGGGCCACCCATAAGTAAGCGCCACATTGCGACATTGCGACCTTTAGCCCCGATTCCACCTCCACCCACCCAACCCGCCAGTCTGCCAGAATGTGTTCCTATCTCCTTTTTCCAACGCCGTGTGTTTTGCTCACTTGAAATTTAATTTCTGATTTCATTTGCGCACAGCTTATATTTTTTTTGGCGTAATTGTTTCAGGCTGTGAAAATAAATTGAAAATGCTGCTGTGCCAACTGGCGCCAAAGGACGATGAAGTCCTTTTTGACAGCTTCGCGGACTGACGCTTGCGCTTAAATTTATTCACTCGCAAGTATGATGTTGCAAAAAAAAAGTCATATAAAAAAGAATATATTTGATATGCGCATATTTGGTGAGAAGAAAGTTCGACTTGGCGGGGAGATCCTTTTGGTTCCCAGGCTTCCATTGTCCGGTCATGTGTGCGCCTATTGATGTCCAAATATTTTTATTCATGGCCCTTTTCGCGGTTCACTTAACTGTCGATTCAAGTCATTACCCAACCCCCCGGGACTTGAGAGATTTCAGCACGAGCCGCTCATAAATCAAGTCCCTGATGGCCCAGAACCAGAAACTCTCCCTGCTCCGACCAAGTCGATGACGGCAACAAGCTGGAAAATGTTTCGCTAATTTAGTTTTTGTGGGTGCATCGCATCGATGGAGGCCAGCAGATAGGGAAACAAATTTGCCTAGACGGACCGAAAAACTTTACACAAAATAATTAAAAAATTGCCAACGAGAGAGTCGAGTCGCAATAGAAAACTGTCATCGAGTCCAACAGGTTGGCATCCGCCTTCGAAGTTTGCCGCTTTTTTGTGATTTATGCCGCTGGAAATGACCCGCTTCCGACATGAAATATCAGAAAAGGAAAATATATATATATATACAATATAGTCGGGCTCGTAGGTGAAAGGGAACATGGGCAAAAAACCGGGTCCAGACGGTGGGGAGAAGGCTGTACTTGAGAGTTTTAGAATCGGGTCCTACAACTACGAGTACTACTGCGGAAACGCAGCGCACCCGGAGCCGGAGGTGGCTGTGTCGAAGCGTCTCCGGTTTCTCCCGGTCAGAGCACTGCAATTTAGTTGTCAATTGAATTTACGAGCTCGCTGAATTTATGGCCACCGAAAGAGGTGGCAGGCCAGGACATTGAGGCTACCCAGTACTCCTCGGCCACCTCCTGGCCTCCTGCTTTTATCTCAAGTGACACAACTCATGGGAGACCGTGAGTCCCCGAGTCCGTGACTCCGTGAGAGACAAACCCAGAACCCTTGACCCGACAAAAGTCAATCCGCGTTATCAATTGACAGCGAGGGTCGTTGGGAGTCAAACCGCGGTAATTTATAGCAGTCAGAGCACGTGAACCGCGCCGTCTCCGCCCACCCCTTTCGAATGTTAATTGTTTGTTTGCTGTTTGTTGTCATTGGCCCTTAAGTGGCGCGGGACGAGGGGTGCTGCACGGTATGAAACACCCCTCGGGTGGGCCGTGTGAATATGTTGGCTTTCAGTTTAGAGAAATCAAAAAATAAAGATATGCAATCAAATAAAAAAGGTCTCTTTTGGGATCGACAGTGGCATACCCGGTACTTTTTTGGGGTTTAGTTTTATTTCAATTTATCAAACTAGTCTCCATAGTAGAAACATAGTCCTATTATAATAAAATATTCATTTTGTTTATAGTATTTAGGTAACATTTTGGATAAAACATCAGGTACTACAATCAAATACGATACGATATCGTATATCTATATTATTTTTACTGAAATTTTAAGTGTAAGAGCAATGAAGGTTAAGTTGAAAATTAACTTATATTTCTGATCCGAAATAATATACCCCTTAATACTGAAAAAAACTTTACCTTTTCCAAACGAGCCTGCCACACTCTTCTGCAATTATCTGAGAAAGTCAAACGCTGGTAATCGGAGTCACCCACCCTTCACCCTGTCTCCTGTTCCGTGCACTCTGCACCCGTGGCACCCTTTACTGCCACCCCCTTTCCACCTTGTCAATCGCGCAATTATTGTCGGCATTGTTTAGTTAGACAGCCACGAGGACACCTTCAATATGTCCTTGTGTGAATTTTTCTTCCTCGCTCGCGTCTCGTTTGTGGTTCGTGTTTGTAATTTGTTTTTATTACAATTTTCACTTTTATTTGAGGGACTACCTTATTTTTTGTGGTCAGGACTGTGTTTGATTTGGCGTGTTCCCTAAGTTTTGGAGGAATATTTTAGTTGACATTGTTTTTATTATTTTATTGTGGGAAAGACTTCCAGAGAGTCATTTAGATTTGGTGACTTCGATAAGCGGGGTGTAATTGGTGTAAATAAGAGGAAAGGTGGTTTTTGGGGTGTCCTTTTTTGTTTTTGTTTAAGTTTTATGGTGTTATTTTTGGTTTTTTGTAAATATTTTAAATTCATTATGTTGTTACTTCATTAACGATCGGTTATAGATTCAATCTCATTTTAATTTTTAAATATAAAACTTTTATTTTGAAGGTTAATAATAATATATAATGACATTCACCTAAAAGTTAAACCAACTTAAGTCCAAACACAATATTTAAAAAAAATAGTTTTGCCTCTTATCCTTTTCCAAGCAGATTCCCTTTCCAATCAGGACTTTCCATGGTCCAAACTTAACCCTCTCTAAGCTTCTCAATAGAACCTTTACTGCTGCCAATTTTGGTATCTGATTTATGTGCCAACATTGCCGCCCATTTGATTAGCAAATATTGAACCGGCAACCAGCCCAGCAAGGGTAAATAAAAAAATGGTATGCATTGTACTTTTATTATTTTTATGGCGATTATAACAATACGCATTTTGGCAATAACAAAATGCACAGCGCAGTCACAATTCGCCGCAGGCAAAATGAGCAATTCCGAAGAAAAAAAACGAAACCAGAGGAACCAGGAGGGGAGCATTAAAGACCCGCAAGGAGTCAATGGGCAAGGAGTAGGGGCATCTTTTCGCCTGTCATGCCTCGCAGGACTGCTGGCCACGTGCCGCGTCAAAGTCTCCATCGCGTGTTACATCATTCATACGTCATTAATGGCCACGTGTCTGACTTCCAGTTGTTATTGTAGGCAGAGCCATTTCGATGTTGAGACACTATACTGGGTATTGGGTATTGGTTGTTGGGTGTTGCACATGGCCGCGGAGCCAAGGAGCATAAATATTAGCTCACCCGCTCTTGCCACCAATCTGTCTCCCTCTGGCTGCCCCTGACTCTGCCAGCTTGAGAAAACAAATCGCGGCGCTGATTGCGTTTCTTATTAACTGCTGGGGGTGGAGATGAGGTTGGTCGAAACAATATGCTCCCTGTCTTCATAGACTACACTTTGACAAAAAATAAGGTAAACCCAATTTTAGCTATCTTAGATGGATATCCTAGATAGCTTCCATTTAAAATTAAACAAATTGTGTTCCTTTATGCTGTTTATCTAAAAAAATGTAAAAGTAGCACAAAAACAACTTTTGTGTCCCTAGAAAACAAGTTTTCAATTTTTAGGTTATTGTAAAAAGGTTAGATATACTTTTACAAAAATATAATTAAAAGTTTAGTTAATTAAATCTTTCGAAAGTATGAATACCAATCTATCTTCTAGTTTTTGATGACAACTCATAATATATCTGTTATTTTCTAAAATATTGAATGAGTTGTAATTATATTACGATAATCTATTGAAGGTGTGAGATATAAATTAGTAAAAACATGAACTTAGGGGTAGGTATCAAACGGGTGCAAATTTTTGAAATCCCTAAAACCCAACAATTTATTATTTATTTGTTAACTGAGAAAATCTGCAAAAATTATTCCAAGTGTCCTTGGTGTCGTCATGTTTGTCTTGACGCTCCGTTGAATATTTTTTGGCTGCACACAAACAAAACAAATGGACAGGAGCCGTGTCCTGGTGCATTGATTGTTCCACTGGGGCACGGAGATGTAATGGCTAGATGGCTAGAATGATTCGGTGCGATGTTCCGTGGCTTAAAGTTAATTCATAACACTTGACTTGTGGGCGTGGCGGAGGAAATGCGATGGCGTCGCCAAATTGCGGAAGTACCCCAACAAAAGGAATTAATTTAAAGTTTTTCGCCCAAAAGCGTGAAAATGAAATTACATAATGAATGCAATTAAAATGTTAAGCCCGGCGAAGACACACAAACCCACAAATGTTGGCTCGCAGGGAAAAAAGTGTATACGAAAAGCTTTTCCTTTTCCCCTGCTTTTGGCAGAGCAAACATTTTGAGCCAAGTGAGACTTGGTTCTCCTCTGGCAAAGAACAGCAAATTGTTATTTAGCCATTTTAGATGCCATTAGCAGTGCCCTCCACCCACTCCCACTCCCGCCCACACACACACACGCGGGGCTTGAGAGCTTATAGTGGTAACAAGGAGCGGGTGGCGAGGAGGTGCTGGCGGAAGGATGGGGATCCTTTTCCTTCCAGCTAGGTTTATTAAATAACTGCGTGTCAAAGCAACTCCCCAACGCACACCACCACACTACCACACGTCCAAACCTACAAACTAGCACACCCACACGAACGCACTTTGCCTTGACTTGGTAAACTTTTTACTTTGAGTGTGTGAGTTGCTCCTGGCAAGTGCGGGTGTGTGTGTGTCCGGGTGTGGGTGTGCGTGGGTGAAAAGCGAAATTTGTTTTTAACAAAAATAAAATTCAGGAGCTGCGAGGAGTGGCAAAAAAGGTCAAACAGTCGAAGGTCTGCTCGTCCTATTCCTAAAAAGAGAAATTAATTGTTTATTTTCGCCTTTCGTTTTTAGTTCAATCCGAGGGAGATTATTTACTTTATAAATATTAAATAAGTATAAAGATTAAAAGCTAATATTTGTTGTTAATTTCTATTTTCGATTTCTACTTATCCTTTCCATGGAATAATATTACAATTTAAAGCTTGTAAATGCTTTTCTTCCAGAATATGATTTATTTATCAGGCTGAAAAGTTTTTAATAAATTTGTCCTTGAGTCAACTCTATCTTTTACGATCTTAGAGTTTTAGAATGAAACTGAGAAACCATCCTAAAAATATCTATTTTGTACTGGGACTACGAGAATTATTGTAATTATTCCAAACAGGGAATAATCGTATTCATAATCTTTCTATATTCGTGAAAGTCAAAAAATTTGAAAGATTCAAAAAAAGGGAATAGCTTAATGTGGCTTTATATCCAAGAATATACAATTTTATTTGTTAGGATTTTTCATTTCTCTTTTTTAAGAGTATTTAATCACCCTAATGTTGAAACCCTGCTAATGAAAGAAAAAAACTCCTCTGTTTGTGTGAGGAACTACAATTTGTTCGTTGACGCCTATGAATTAGCCTGTCCGCCACCCACAAGGATACGTATACAAGGACCCACTCCCGAACTGCATGGCCAGCGGCGAAAGTCGAGCAAAAACAATTTCAATGAGGATTCAAAAATTAATTAAGCCAGCCCAAAAGCCAGGCTGTGTATAGATGGGCGTGTGTGGGGGGCGGGTTGGGAGTGTGTTTGTGTGGGTCTGTCATTTTGTGAAGCCTGCTCCAAGGAGCAAAGGAGCAAGGCGAAGGAGCTACCAAGGGATGGGTAAGCGCCACAATTGCACTTGAGCAGCTGCAGCGATGTGGACGTCGACGGCAATGCATGTGCAGCACCGCCTCCACCCGCCACTCGCCACACGCCACTCGCCTCCCACCTGACCCCAACCGCCAATCCGCCACCCGGCGAGCAGTCAAAGCCTTTCACAATCAACTATTGTTGATTTCCCCAACAAAACCCGTGCACCGCCAACTTCTCGCGTATTGTTTTTGTGAGCCACCCAAAAACCCCACCCAAAACGTCCTACCACGGGAGCCATTGCGGGTGGGTGGCAGGGGAGAGGTCCCCCCTCCCGTATGGTAGTGGTGTTGTAGGCGAACGACGAAACGGTAATATCCTTGTGTTTGGTGGAAGGAAAAAGGAAGTGGATAATACATCCGTCCTTGTTGCTTCGTGTCACCCACTAAAAAGGCGATGCCACTTCTGGAAGCTCTGCCAGAGGAGCAGCAGAGTCGGAATCGGAATCAGGAGGAGCGGCAACAGCAGCGGCAGCGGCAGCGGCTGCATTGAGTGGCCCGCCCGACAGAGACAGCAATAGTGCGCGGCCGAAAGAGACAGAGAAGGGGGGAAAGAGTGAGAGCGAGAGTCCTGTGGCTTGTTTTCAGTCAAGTGGAAACGGTAACCTCCTACAAATCCTCCTACAAAAAGCATAGACCAGGCTATAAAGCACTAGTTGGGAAATCTAAAAACTAATAGTTGGATATTTTGGTAGAATTTTTCCGAGTCCTAAAAGTCCTGCAGTGCCTAGTGCCTAGTGGGTAGAATAAACCAAAATTTCGCCATCTAAGGCCTCTCAGCTCCTCAGCCATTTGCAAAAAGCTCTCTGGGGAAAAGCTTTCGCCAGGCCACACCCCAACTCTCTGCTGATTGGTGGCTGCCCGGCCAGGGGGTGGTTGCGGATTAAAACCCCTAAGAGTGTCCTGGCAGAATCGCCGGCAGCGGCTGCGACAGAGGCAGCGTCAAAGCCTGGTTGCCTGGCTCGGGTCCAACCAGGCCGGCCCAGACAGATAGATACACACACCGTACAGGACCCACCACCCACCGGGCAGCCAACCACCAGCCACCCCCACAGAGCCACCGCACCACCACCGGTTGGTCGACAGGGGTTGGAGGCAGGACGATGGCAGGATATGCGCGATTTGACGACGGAATGAAATCAATTGTTACGCTACCGTGCCACAGATCGGACGCAATCCGGTGTCAGTGCTCAAGCCCGATAGTCGTCCAGCTCGATATCCTCGCCAGGAGAGCATCCTTTCTTAGCCAAAGTGATTTACGCGATTTGCTCGGCCTATCCGTACAAATACACACACATACCTGCAAACATATATACATCCCGAAACAAACACAACCAAAAAAATCACGTATACGTGCGCTCGAACATTGACACATATAAATCAGTTGGACACGCGAACGGCTGGCAGGTCGAAAAGTGCATTGGAAAGTTCGGGCGGAAGTCGAGGTGTCCGGTAAACGGTAACCGGTTCCGATCGTCACTTTTCCCGTTCCCGTTCCCGTTCCTTTTCCGGTTCCGCTGAGCGTCGCTGCCTTGCTGCCTTGCTGCCTCTCCGCCTCTCCGCCTCTGAGCGTTTGCCTTTTTTAAACAAATTCAATTGTGGACACCACTTGGCGACGTCTCCGTCTCCATCTCCATCTCCGTCTCCGTGTTATTAGTTTCCGGACTCCGGCGACCAATTTACCGCTTGCCAAAAAAAGGGCGCTAATAAAAACATTTTTAAATAAAAAAAGGACACGGGTGAAGCCAAATTTGAATTTGAAATTTGAACTAATTGTTTGGGGAGTGGCAACGAACGGCACCAAACCACTCCAATCGCAGTGAACCCAACCGCCGGCGGTCACAATGCTGGACATCAAGTCCTCCGCCGATTACTTGTCACGGTCCACGGGCAGCTTCAGCAACTTCTCGATGCTCTTCGCAGGTGAGTGGGCAAGGTGTGAGCCGCCAGCCCGACCGTCGGCCACCTGGAATCCAAGTAATTACCCCAAGTCCGACCCCTAAGCTTGTGCCGTCGCGACGGTTATTCGGTTTTCCTTGATTTTTCCAAAGTTTCTAATCAATTGGTTTTCCTTTCTTGCAGACTCCTCGTACAAATCCTCGTGGGGTTCCCACAGTTCGACCCAATCACAAGGTAAGTTTTCATTTATTTTAACAATATGTTTTAAAACAAAATCAAGTTAAACGAAAATACGTGAAAAGTGCCCAAGAAAGTAGGCTACAAAATATTTATCAACCAATGTTGGCTTTTTATACCCTTGCAGAGGGTATTATAATTTTGTCCAGAAACGTGTAACGCATTAAAGGAAGCATCTCCGACCCCACAAAGTATATATATTCTTGATCAGCATTAACAGCCGAGTCGATATAGCCATGTCCGTCTGTCCCTCTGTCCGTCTGTTTCTATGCAAAAAATTGACAGTAGTTTTAAAGATAGCGTTTTGAAATTTTTACCATATCATTATTTTTGTTGCACGCAGATCAAGTTTAAAAATCGGTCGTATCGGACCATTATATCACATAGCTTCCATACAAACGATCAATCAGATTTCAAGTCTTTGTATGGAAAACTTTTTTGTTCTCCAAGCTATCGTAATCGAATTAAACATCGAAGGTGTCGTATGTCCAAAAACAAAACTCTTCAGGATAATCTTTCTTGTTAGGATTGCAGTGATTGAAAAGAATCTTAAATTGTTGCGAAACTTAAGAGTTTTTAGATATAGTGTGCATTTTTTTGCATTGTGGCAGATATATTTAATAACAATTTGTGTTAAAATCGTAATTTCTATAACAAGGGACATACGGTAATTTCTCGAAAATATAAAGATCTATGTATTTGATGAGTTTGTTTTAGCACAGTTTTGATACAACAGTTTATATTATGATAATATACATTCCGATTATATATTCTGATTGTATATACTTGAATATTAAATCAGTTGAAACAAAATGGACTTTCAACTTTCATCTACAAGAACCACCAACCATAAATTTCTCTCAACCAATCTCGCAAATTCCTAAAGAAACAAGACTAATTTACAAAGTTTCAATGATCACAAATTGGTGTGGAATAAGCAAAATATACTCAGAAAGTTTTGGGAGAGCCCCGAAATTACAGAAAATTGCTTCACACAAATCACAAGCCACTCAGGAACCTCAAAACAAATATAAAATATGCAAAACACATACATGACTGCTAGTGGAAAACCAAAAGTGAGGGAAGACTCACACGACCCGGTTCAGTCAGGCGTGCAAAATTTGTGCCTGATAGATGCGATGAAGGAAATCAACAAGCCGTCAATAGAATATTGACAGGCACTGTTCGACTGGGGGTTCCGAATCAAAAGTGCCGATAAAAGGAGCAAAAAAGGTGCGGGATACACGTGTTCCTGGGGTTGCTCCGACTCGGTGATTGGGCATTGAAGCGAGTCGTGGGGTTAAGGGTTATTAGGCTAGTTATGCCACGCACTAATTGAAATTATATTGTCCTTTGACACCCACTCCTAGAACTGAGATAGCCTGGAGCATTTTAAATCTGAGATGTACCAGAATATTTTTCACAGAGACAAAGTTTCAGCTTGGCTGAGCGCATTTAGCTCCTGGCCACTGATGCTATCAAAATTGTGCACAGCTAAAGTTTGTTCTCGACTCCAGTTGCGTCCTGCACCACCCAGCCTGGTCCAACCATGGCCCGCACCCCAAGGCTGTGGCTGCTGCAATCGCCCGCCTTTGTGCTCTTCGCAGTTGAGTGGCCACGTAAAGCCCAAAACCAAAAAATGTCATATGAAAGGCAGGCGTTGTTGCTGCTTTTTTAGCACAATAACTGACAACGAAAACAACAGCGGGCGGTGCAAGCACGACACAGCGGTGTCCTGTATTCTACACTAAGAAAAAATATGTTATTCGACGTATATTAGGAATTTTATGATATATGTTGAAGGGTTTGTGGATTTAAATAGAGATTTTGGGGAGTCCGACTTTCTTCAATAATAATCCTTTGAAACTATTGATACTGATATGGATTGGCTGTTCCTGTATTTAAACACTTATTTTTTTTTAAGTGTTTATCCCTTGTCCTGCGGCTTTAATTTCTTTCGAGTTGCGAAAGCGTGAAGTTTGCCACACAACTTGAACGCGCCGAGATTTTAAATTAAATTGCCAGCGGCATTGTTTTCGCTCTTTGCAATCATATTCCATTAAGGACGAGCCGAGAGATGCGATGCTCATGTCACAGTTGTCCCGGGCGTAGTGGCCCCGGGCATCGCTCCATTCAAACATTTATTCATTCACCCCCGCCACGGGTCCTTTGATGACAGATAGCAGCGGCGAGATAATGTTTGTGTTGCGGTTGAGTTGTGATTGCCTTTGATTGTTCGACTGAGAGTGTTAACAGACAGGGCCGACAGGTTTAGTTTACAATTTGAATATATTTTAACGCACTTTTAAACGCTTTCTCTCCCGTCTCTCCCCAGGCTATAGCTCGAACGCCTTGAGCATTAAACATGATCCCCACTCACAACTACGGCAACCTGGTGAGTATTAATCAATGGGTTTACTCATTATGGTTTTATCCTGGTATTAACTTAATGAATGGGCCACGTAAAATACAAGTTCGAAAATAAAACCTGAATTTCATAAAGAAATCCTTTAAATAAATGCTACATTATCCTGAAATTATGAAGTGCGGATGCTTCAGACCACGTGCCGCTTTGTTCAGCCTAAAAACCAACATAAACATTTCGCAAATTTTCACATCAAAAATACGAAACGAATTCTGTTGGCCAACACTAATAATATCGAGCGTACGAGTACCGAAGCCACTCGAGTCCTTTTTTATCCTTCTACCCTCGCCGGGCTTTAAAATTTATTTCAAATCCATGCACTTGGAGAGCAGAATTGAAACCGAAACCGAAACCGAAACAGAAGCACATATCGAGCAAATACTGTCGCAGAATCAAACCTTAAATACGCCACTTGAGCAATGGAAATGGTAATGGAAACAAAAGTGCCGAGCAGTGGAATTGAAGCGTAATGGAAACAATTGAAACACCATAAAGGATTCTCAATTAGAGGGTCTCTGGAGAGGGCCGAGGGGCCCTTCCAGACCCAGACACACTTGGCGCGGCTTTTGTTGCTGTCAAATTTGACGGCCTTAGTTGAGAAAGACGCGTGCCAGTTACACGCTGGAGAGGGGCAGTTTTTTCGGGGCATTAAAGTTGTTGAAAGCACAAAGCCATGTACATAGGCCCAAAGAAACTGTTGGCCCAACAATGGCCAACAGGACTTGAAAGGAGAACAGACGGTAGGAGGAACGGGCCAAGGATCTGCGAAGGACTCGTGCTAGATGATGCGAATTACGGACAATTGCGCTTTATACTTGATGTGTCTGGTCCTGGTCTCCTTGCAATCACAGTAACCTTTCTTTTTAACACTGCAACATCCTCCCACTCCCATACAGTTAAGGTCGGAATTATAGGTACTCTACCGATTAGACCGATGCAATACTTTAAAGATCCGAAAAATGGTGTTTTTGCTTTTAAAAACTCTTTTTTCATTAAATGCTTATTAAAATACTTATTTATTTATTTATATGTATATTGTTTTTTACATATAAAACACAAACGTTTCTGAAACTAAGAAAGATTTCAATTAAGAGATTTCAAAAAGCTTCTAAAAAAGAATTTTTCATTTCATAAAAATTGCAATTGAGTTAAAAAGAAATCAATTGAACCTGAACTTTAAAAAATAATTTATAAATTGAATTATAAATCCATATGTCGTTTTGAAAATCTGAATCATTGTTGGCTTAAAAACACTGACATTTTATCCGCATCTGTATTTGAATGTTCACAAAGCTGGGCTTTTGCAACGAGCAGGAAACGCGCACCGGATAATAAGTGAAATGGATATTTCGAGTGTGAGTGTGATGAATGTGAATGCCAGAGTGAGTGTGAGTGCGGGTGTGAGTGTGCACTCGACAAATGCGCACAAATGAAGCATCTGCATATATGTATAAGGATTATGTAGTAGCAAGTATGGAAACATATAAAAACAGCGAGTTTTGTGGAAATGCATTTCGTTTCGTCAACGGAAACTAAAACTTGCCTTTTTATGGGTATAATATGTGTATTTTTGAGACGAATGCCCGCGGCCCCTTCATTAAGATATTTGCATGAAGGACCCACTACTAATGCCACGCTTTCCATTTCCATTTCCATTACCATTTTCATTACGATTCTCATTTCCATATCCACCCTCTCCGCAGATCCATATCAAATGTTCGGACCCACCAGCAGCAGACTGGCCAGCTCAGGTGAGTGAATAGTGTAAATCGAAGTCACAAAAGCATAAAGATGCAGGTGCCGCGATTATTTTCCATACTGGCCACGTGACTAAGCCCTGTCCTAGCAGCCCTGTCCTAGACTCCCCTCTGACTTGACTTGGCTTTTTGATTTAACCCCAAAAACACGCGCGCCGCCTGCACTTCATTATCATATCAATTTCTGGCCGAGATTCGGCTTCTTAGTCACTGCCCAGACGGGGGGCGATCCTAACAAATTAACCCATTGCATGCGAGTTTAACCCTTTAGGGGTGCAGTTCTCTAATTTATGCGAAAGGTGTTTTCCAAAATTTATTGCACCGCTCAATGTTCTATGTATGTGCGGGGCGTGTCCTGGCAATTGTTTTTTTTATACTTTTGCAGCTCAGACTTTTTGTTTCATTCATTTTGAGCTGGGAATTGTCTGTTTTCTGGGCACGCGCCCTGGAAATCCATTAAAAAGGAGTTTTGCGAACCCGAAGACGGGTTCCGTCAAAGGGTTTTTGGCAGTGGGCGGGTCCTTCATAACTGTGATAAATTGGTCAAAGGACTAGCTTTGTTTTTTTCTCACAGCAACCTTTGTGCTAAAATGACCATGGGAAAACTAGTTATTTCTCAGAACTTAATACATTAGAAATATTCTGTTCAAGAAATCAAAAATATAAGCACTATCGAAAAGTTTGAATAATAAAAGAAATCTAGACAATATTCACGAAAAAGGAGTAACCCTTTATAAATAAGGCCGTTTTTTTATGTTTATTTAATTTCCAGATATCAATGAATTACATTAAAATCGTTATGTATTTTTCGCCTAAACAAAAGTAAATTTAAAAATGGTGTCCATTGCCTTTGACCGCGGCCGAGTAAAATCAATAATTCGTATTGATCCTGCGCTGGGGCAAGCTTTTGACGCCGCCGCCGCCATTAAGATGGCGAGAGCTCCACCCTCTGCCGCCCACGTCCACGTTTACAGAGTTAGAGCTCCACCCCCCGTTTTGAGCGCCCAAAAACATGGCGCTCGAACGGAATTAGCATAAAAACCCAGACGCCCAACATTTTCCGGCGCGACATTTACACGAATCGAGCCACTCTCTCTTTCTCTTTTAGCCGGATTGTTTCCGTCTCTTTCGATTGTTTGTTGTGCGGTTTAGGCCGTTGCCAAGAGTTGGCGGCGAAATTAAACTTCAAATTGAAGTCGGACGCTAAAGCTCACTGAAAGACACCCAAACCCAAGCCCAAACCCAAACCCGAACCCAAATCCAAGCCCAAACCTCCGAAAGACTCCACAATGTTGAGTCGTATGTGGTATATGCTGCGCTTTCGCTTTTTGGGTGGCAAAAATGCTGTTTTTGATTAATTATGGCTTCCTCTCAACACGGAACCGCTTTGTTAGCCAGGTCCGGCGTCCTGGTCAGCACTTGACATGCCACACTCATTTGCATTTGCCGGCCAGCTGCAGCTTGCATGTTGGCCCTAAAAGTGATAAAAAAGTATGGAAACACGAGATTGCCTTGCCCGGGCTAGTGACTGCATAATTAAATAAGCCAGGTTTAGGTCCAAACGGGCTTTACTTAATTATTGAAATAGAGGAAATCAACAAAAAGTTCTGGTCTTACTGCAGCTTCACACTAAAGAGCTAGTTTTGGCTTATTGCTTCCGGTTTTAGGTCTTTTAGGGTGACAATCCCCAATAGATAATTAACACCTTTGAAAGGTTAGCTAGGTAGGTGTGGGAACTTTGTTTTAGGTGGAAAATATTTATTACAATATCTTAAGGAAGAACCTGTGGAGGAGGTAATATTTCAGTGAAGAAGCACATGTCTAAATATATGATATCAATTTTGAAGACAAAAAAACTCATATGACAAATATTTATTCATTTGCGTTCCATTCGTATAATATTTTTCTTTAAACCGTATTAACAAACCATATTATTTTCGTCAGCAAAACAAAAACCCAATTTCTATGTTTTTTAAAGATGTTTAAATAAAGATTATAAAATATATCAATTCGGTGTTATTCAGAAGACAAAGTATAGTCCTTACCGATGCTACGGATGGGATTCGTCACCTACCTAGACACAAACTAATCACACAGTCTTGTCCCTCAGCGTTTTCTCATTCATAGTTTTCCCACTGCCAAACTAATTTACTTCGATTTTAAGATTTTGTTGTTCATTTTAAAGAAAGGGTTAAATGGGAAACTACTTAGTGTTCCATTGGCTTTTGTTGGGAGTTAATAGCGTGTCAATTGGCTGCCCTAACACGCCCTCTTCCACTGCCTCGGCATCTTCGACAATTATCATTCATCATCGTCAGTCGGCGTCGCCAGTCGGTGTGAGTTGTGAGTAAATCATCGTGTTGGCACTTAGCACATTCACTTGGCCATGATTTGCAATTAACGCAATATTCATGACGTTCTCACACATGAGCGCCCTGAGCCACCACCAGCACCACCCAGAAAGCTGTCCAAGTCGCTTTCGCCTTTTTCCCACTCAAGTTGGGAAAGCCAACCACCCCTTCCTCGGTCTTTGATGTGTCCTTTTTTATAACGCATTTTGTCTGACAGCAAACAGAGGGAAAGGACGATTGTATTCCTTTTATTCGTCCTTCGGCGTCCACAGCCTAATTGCCAAATGATTAAGCGATTTATGATGTCTGCGTCGAATGCGTGCCGAATTCGGCGCACAATATACAATCATAATTCTCTAAATGTTTTAGCAGGAACAAAGGAAAATCACACAAAGGATGGGGACAGCGATTTTTTGTTGTACTTTTCGGGGGAGTTTGGTGAAAACAAAAAGTCAAAGTTCAAATGGGAAAGTTTAAGTTTCCAATACACTCTGACGTTGGGCTTAAATACATTTTTTAGTGAAAGTGCCATTTGGAATATCTCTTGCGATTCTCAAACCAACTCAACCATCCCGGCTCCATTACACTTACATGCAATGCTATTTCCGTTGCGCTACACTTCTCTTACAATAATTTGAGGCAAGCGTCATAGATTACCCGCGGTCTTAGTTATTTATAGAGGGCGAGGCCCCCTCCCAGGACCTCATAGGGCCCGCTGGCTAGCGTTTCGATTCCCTGGCCAAGAAGTCCTTGAGCAGGAAATGCTTTATGGGGCCATTGCATGCCACAAAATGCTTACATTTTGGCCACATCCCCGCAGCTGTAGTTAATTCAGGCCCCAAACGCCAAAAGGATATGCTCTTTTGATGGACATTTAGCCAAACCCAAGACCCAAAAATACCCCCATTAAATGTCTCTATACAAAGAAATCACAAAGCCCATTTCTCATTTCTCACTTCGCATTCGTAACTAATATTTTCTGATTTATGCTCCTCAGGCTCTGGCCAGATCCAACTGTGGCAGTTCCTGCTCGAACTGCTCTCGGACTCCAACAACGCCAGCTGCATCACCTGGGAGGGCACCAACGGCGAATTCAAGCTCACCGATCCCGACGAGGTGGCCCGCCGGTGGGGCGAACGCAAGTCCAAGCCCAATATGAACTACGATAAGTTGAGCCGCGCCTTGAGGTAAGTTTGTTTTAAAGTTTCTTTATTAAATAAAAAAGAAATTAAAAATTATGATCATTCCTGTTTTTATACTTTATTTCGTATTTTATTAAAATTACATTTGTAAAGTATTTAACAAGCTTTGAGAATTTATTGTTAAACAAAATGATGTGTTATTTAAGTATTTATGCGTTTTGCTCCTATTTATTTTACAAAGTTGTAATTTTCAATTAAAAATAAATAAATTATATAGACATTCAATATTGAAATAACATAACTAAATTGGCAGTGCTTGAAAGCATTTGATTTTGTGGTACCTCGAGGATCTCCAACCAGAAATGGTATTTCTTCAGAATAGTCGTTTTTATTATAAATACAACAATTCTAGTTCGATTTCAGTAAATTTCCTTTAGTAAATGGAGGGGTTGCTATACCTATGTGTTATTCTCGTGTTCACCCAAGTATTCCGTAATTAGCAAATATCTGTGCCCGAAGCAAAATGCGAACATGTGTGTAATTTGACTCATCAGTAAGAGATTTGTCCCGGCACTGATTAGCCGCTTTGATGGCAAAACAGCCAGAAAATCACCCAAAAAAGGAGGGCCAACAAGAAAAAAAACTAATCCACTTTCTGGCCAAGAGTTGGCCCACTTGATTGTTTGTGGGTGTGGCTGAGTGGACACAGAAATTCAATCATAAATTGCTCTCTTGCGCCGAACGAGAATGTAATCAAAAATCCAATAAATACGAAATCTAATTGCAACGAAACGTAATTCGATTTGAAAATCTAGAATTCCAGGGACAGAAACATATGCGAGAACTACATATTTGTGCAACGGTCAATTTGCTAAACAAACATGGCCAGGACCTAATGCTCTGGTCCTGGCAGGCCTTGAACCCTTTTAGCCGCCTCCTTCAAACTGTCACTTGCAATCAGAGTGGCAAAGAGGCAGAGAGCCAATGATGCGAATTCGAGTGGAAAAGTCCTGGCAGCCAATTTGCAACATGGCCCGCTCACATGTAAATACATCGTAAAATGCAAAAAAAAACCTAGAAAAAATCACACACTTACACACACCCACGTTTCCTTGATGACAATGAGGCGAGAAAAAAATCCTTTTTGATGTGCAGGAAGCCTCAACATGTCTCTGTTCTTTTTTTGTCGCATTTCAACTCAATTGAACACAAGAGACATCATCGCCGTTGGCTTTCATGTTTGCACAGAAATGCGAGCGGGTGTGGATGGGGGTGTGGGCGTGGGTGTGTAAATTAACACTCAGCCTCAATCTCCAGGACACCCAAGCCCACACACAACAAGGACAAGTGCTTTAATGCTTCATTTGACATGTTTATTCACAGCCAGCTGGCCTTTTGTCGTCTCCTGGCCAATCCTCAAAATGGGTTTACTTTAATCCTTTCTCTGCCGCTCCTTGTTCCACGGTCCACGTTCCACGGCTCTGCGCCTTTCTCCTTCCTCGCTGATTGAGCTCCTTTGTCCTTAGCCCCATTGATTGGCTTTGATTGTCTCTGGAGAGAGCAGTTTTTCCTTCTATTTTTTTTGTCATTTTGTGAATCCACCGGACCACCTTTTGTTTTCAACGGTTTTAATTTATGGCCATAATTGGCATAATTTATGGACGAGACTCACTGCACGCATTATGCCAATTTGCAGTGATGCATTGAAATGTTTGCTCCAACTCTGCTGCAATTCTTTGCAATTTATTTGCACATTTTTTGTTTGTTCACTTGTCGAGCGGAAGTTGTGGACATTTTAAAGCGTAACAATAAACGAACAATAGGCCGGAGGAAGAGGATATTTAAATTGTCGCCTG
Source organism: Drosophila vallismaia (assembly GCA_035047325.1). NCBI lineage: Eukaryota > Metazoa > Arthropoda > Insecta > Diptera > Drosophilidae > Drosophila > Drosophila vallismaia. The sequence goes on along the minus strand of JAWNPU010000055.1, from coordinate 22,235,154 downwards.
GATGTAATTTAAAGAGCTGCGAATCCTGGCTGCCTGCCATCGCTTAATGGATGGCCAACCTAATGAGTAGAAATCGCAGCTAACCCTCGAATGTAAACAAATTTCAGCTCGCATTTCTTGGCCGTCTGCCCGCCCACATAATTCTCGCCCTCGCCCACGGCAGCACGGCCAGAAGAGCAAATTTCTATTTGACTTTGGCAAAAGGCAAAAGGCACAAGGCGTTGCCATTTAATTGCAGAGCTGGGACTGCGCCAGGGGAGCGCCTGGGGAGCGGCACTAAAATCGCTTAATGTCAGCAAAATTAACTTAAAACGCATAAAGCGAGCATTATTTTGTAATTATTTATTGTCCATCTAGAGGGGAGATCGCAGCTTTTGTTTGACTTTCCCACATTTGGATCAGAGCAAAGGACTCTAGGGTTGATTGCAGGACGAAGACTTTTGTATTTAGTCAATAAAATTTAGTGTGTTCTTCTTAGGGAGATACTGAGACTGAATCGAAATCATTTTTTACTTAACTTTTATATATTAATTCCAAGTTAAATAGTTCTTTTAAGAAAATGACATTTAACACCTTTCACTTATCAGCTTTCTTATTATATTAATTAATTCAAACGTGTTTCAAAAATTTCACAAAAAATCAAAACACATTTTTCAAATACTTAGCAGTAGCATTTTTGGTTGCTTTAAATATATACAGATTTCCAGACTGGGGGTGAAAGGACATTTTCTGGCAAGGAGTTTGCAGAAAAAGGAAATCTGTCTAAGAATAATTATTTATTGCTTGAACATTCTAATGGGCTATTTATTTTTGGTCTCTTTCCGTGAAATATGAACCCTTTTTAATTCATATTCCATTTTATTTTTAGGTACTACTACGACAAAAACATAATGACCAAGGTGCACGGCAAGCGGTATGCGTACAAATTCGACTTCCAAGGCCTGGCCGCTGCCACCCAGCCGGCCGCCAGCGATCCCACCTACAAGTACCAGAGCGACTTGTTCATGACACCATATCACCACAGCGCCAAGCTGAGCTCGTTCATGAGTCCGCATCACGGGATGACCTCATCGTCGGGTAAGCAAGCTCCATAGTCCATAGCTCCATAGCTCCATAACGGGGTGATGTCGGGTTTCCATAATTCAAACCTCTGGCTGTCACAGACGATGCTCAAATATGCGAGAAATATGCAAACGGAGTGAAAATGTTTAGAAATAGCACTAAAGATTTCATTCAACCCTCGTATAATAAAAGCCAGCCAATTTTAACTAGTTTTGATTATTTTATATCAGATTTTGTTTAAGAATTATCAAAGAATAAATGCTGGTCAAAAATTATAGCCCACAGAACCAGTTGGTCTCTTGATTAAGTAGTTTTTGTTTTGATATTGATAATCCTGAAACGAATAGTCCGAATATACAAACAAATAGTAAATATTAAAGACATAAAATAGTTCTTTAATTAGGATATAATTTGAAAGATAGAATCGAAATTTATCGAAAGTTATTTATTGAACTATTAAATCATTTTAACAATCAGTTTACCACTCTGTTTTAAAGAATTAAAATATATTAAATGATATGTGTTTGACCTTATAAAACCATTGTTGTTTTATAATTTATAGTTTAAAGTTTTTTATTAGCATTTAAACAGTTTATCGCCTTAGAAATTTTGATGTAAAGAGAGCTCAATTAGAGAAAATTAATATTACCAAAAACAAAATGATACAGAAGTTAACAGAATCCATAATTTTTGTCCCTATTCCAGCATCCATCTTCCCGTCGGCAGCCTCATGGGGCAATTGGGGCAGCCCGGCCACGAACCTGTACCAGCCCCACTCAATGGGCCATGTGACCCCCTCCCACGTGGCGCCCCACCTGAGCAGCTATCCCCACTACGCATGACCATCATCGTCTGGTGGCGCCTTCTAATATGAGAGCAATGCCATCGCCAGTGCCTCGGGCATTGGCGGCGGCAGTGGCACCACAACTACGGGCGTCGGACTAGGAGGAGGTGGGACGGGAACGGGAGCGGGTGCCGCCACTACAGGTGTGGGATCCACATCCAGCAGCACAACGAGCAGTGTGGGAGCCACCGGAGGAAGTGCAACTGGTGGGATGAGCGGATTTGGCGGGAATTCGAATATAAACGGTTCCCATGTGTCCACCAGCGGTGGTGGAGGAGGAGGCGGTGGTGGTGGCGGTGGCGGAAGTGGCGGAGGAGCCTCAGTAAGCAACAACCTTAATATTGCCACGGCCACCTTGACAGCGGCTCCGGCTCATGCCAGTGCGGGATTCGGAAGCCTCGGCGGACTTAGCGTGACCGGAATGGGCGTAGGGGTCGGAGTGGGAGTGGGCGTCGGTGTCGGAGTGGGCGGTGGCAACTCGACGCTCAACTCCCTGGTCGTGGGCAACCGCCTGATGAACAGCAGCCTGCCCACGCTGCTCAAATGATGTCACTTGGAGAAGTTCGGTCTGACGATGGGCGCGGGGCCTTCACCGCCGGCTGCCACGCCCGCCGCCTCCGTATCCGTCGGCCTGGACAATATCCCGCCGACCTACCACCATCCCGGGCACACCGGACTTCCCGGACACGCCGGCAATTACGGCGCCAACGAGCGGGCTCTTTACGATTATCTGGACATGAAGAGCGGCGAGCAGGCCACCTTTCTACTCTAGGGTATAGGTATAGAGTCTAGACGAAAAGAAAATACTTGTAACCAGAACCACCAGAACATTTCCAAACAAACGAAACAAAAATCTTAACTTAACGCTGCAAGCAAATAAATATTCAGCGGATTTTATTCATAGGTATTTAGCGAAGACAGAAACCAAACCCCAAATCAACCCCAATCCCAAGCTCCAAGTGTTTTACGTGAGTGCGAGTGAAATGGCGCCAGTGTGTATGTTTCGTTGTTGCTTAAGGGTTAACGAGCCTTTCCTCCATAACTTTCCACACTAAAATACGATTAAGAAAAACAATTCAAATAGCTGGCAAATAGCATTCAAGGCAAACACAAAACATAATTAAGAAAGAAAAGTCTCAGTGTTTTTAGATTACCAGAAGAGAATAAGAATATTTATATCCTTTCCTCGCGATTCACACAACTTCAAATAGTTCTAGACTCCTTCGATTGTTGTTAGCATTTTGTGTGTGTGTGTGTAAAGCATTTGTAAATAGCCAAAATAATAATAATAATAATATCAGTCTAAAGTTTAGAGCCAGAAACAGAACAGAACAGAAATTAAATGTCTAGTCGTAGAACTTGCCACATTTTCGCTTCGATTTACGATCTGTAAATAGGGATTTTCCATATATGGTACAGGCCTAATCTAATTGTAAAAAAATGTCTAGAAACTAAAGTAGTTTATTTGTGTGTTTTTTATTTCAGTTTACACATAAACTACACTTTTTAGTTGCACATTTCTTCAATTTGCGTTCTGAGATGGTTGACTGTGATAGTTGATTGTACAGTTAAAACTCTTACATATTTTTTAACAAACCAAATTACAAACGAATAAATATTTACGATACGAGTATATAAATTACAAGACATATTACTCCCAAATCTAGACATACTCTATGCCTATTTGTGTGTAAAAATAAAAGGCAACTTTTTAATTGTAAGTCAAAAGTTTAACTATACGATACGAGGCATATTTATATAAATACAAATTAAATGTGTATAACTATTTCAATGTGTACTAAATCGAACTAATCGTTAAAGATCTAAGTGTATACAATTTTTAAATTCTGAATGTAAGCTCTAAAAGCGAAAGCGAAACAAAAACCCAAAACAATTCAGTATAAAGTAAAAATAAAAAACAAACAACAAAAAAAAAAAAATCAGCAATGCCCACACACCGAAACTCTCTAAGAATTTAGTTAATTTAAGACAAAACTTTCAACAAAATAAAACCCAATTCAAAACAGACTCCTATTCTTATCTGTTACACCTTGTTACTTTTTTTTATTTATTCGGAAATTAACAAATTTTATGTACAGCAAGAGGGGAAAAGGGAATGAAAGCTACCTTACTTTTTTAGAAAAAATCACTCCGGTTTATTAAACCACTTGAATTCGTAATGCTTGAGGGAGTTCTCCTGGGGCAAGGACGCCTTGGTGTCCAGTCGCCGCCAGCTGACGTGCGGCTGGAATCCGAATTCGTTGGCAATGTACTCGATGGTCCGCTCTACTGCGTCGTCGCCGATGGCAAAGTAACTGCCCTGTTTGTCGCCATTGCGACCACCGGTCTCCTCGTGCCCGTTGTAGTCCAACACGTACTTGAATTTGTACAGGTCTCCAGAGGCACTCGATGCACTGCCTCCTGTTGCACCGCCACGGCTAATGGTTCCGGAAACTGTGTTGCCTCTCTGCGGGAAGGAGCTGCCTACGCCAGCGCCAACGCCGCCAGAGGATCCAGAGGCCTTTCCGCCGCCAACTCCGCCAGATGCCTTGTTTCCTCCTCCACTGACTCCTCCAACTGCTGAGATATTGAGCAATATTATAAATGAAATCTTTGTTTCCGAAAAAATCACTCACAGCCTCCACTTCCGGTTGCTGAATTGGATGCTACTCCAGAAACTCCCGTAAGGGTTGGTGAACCTAATAAAAATTCCCAAAGGCAATTTAGTATATACCCAAACCGTATTTACGATATAAGGAAGTTCTATACTCCGACGGTAGGTGGCTAACATACGATACTGGATGGGACTCAAATATTTAAACAAAATAAAAGTTAATAAGTATATCAAATATTTAAAAGTTAAAAGATAATACAAAATTAAATCGATAAAGAAATTTGTTAAAATTTTAAAAATATTTATATGCCAGTCACTTGATAGTTAATTTAGTTAATCAACTAAAATGTATTCAGTTTGCTTTCTTTCTTTTTCTCGTAAAAATTTAAATCATAATATTATTTAAGTCACTACCCAATTTTTGACTTACTCGAAAGTGGCTTAAGTGTGCGTGTGGGTGTGTATGTTTGAGTTTTGGTTGCTCCTCCAGAGGAGGAAACCCTCTTGGCGGCCGAAACTCCCGATTTGGTGAAACCAACGCCCGGATGCTGTGTTATCTTCTGGATATTGGAGCTAGCAGCGTGTGGTCCCGAATTTCCAACTCCAAAGAGTTTCACCTCACTGGCCGGCACCGCGGCAGGAGCAATGAGAGGCTGCTTGGAAAGTGGCAAGAGAGCGGCATTACCGCTGTTGGAGTAACTGGGATTCCTGAAGTCAGCCTGATTCAACTTGATGTTCAAGCCCGGGGTCGTCGACTCCTTGGTGTCCACGCCCACATTGAAGTCCACCTTGTGAGTGCTGCTAGGCGAGTGAGCGTTTTGGGTCTGAGTACTCACGTGTCCGGTCACCGCCTGCTTCGTCACGGTGTACGTTTTCATGGCCACGCCAAGACCCTTGTATATCTGATCGGTGGGTGTATTCGTGTTGGTGTTCGTGTAGGTGTTGTGGTGTGTGACTGTTAGGGGAGTTCCTTGGGGCAAGCCCAGAGTCTGTGTAATGGACTTACGCAACGGCAGCTCCACATTCACTCCCTGATCATTACCCGGCGCTAGTGGTTGGGACAGGGGGCGAATCTCGGTTTTTCCGCTGCCAACAACGGGGGTCTTCTTCAGGAAACATCCCGCACATCCTTCCGTGTTGAATGCGCTCCTGGGAGGACTGGCTGCTACTGGCAGAGCCTTGGGTGTCGTGGTAGAAGGCGAGGCTTCTGTGGAGTAGAAATATGAATATTTTATATAAAAATATCAAGCAAATTGGTTTTATTTTAAGTTTATTTTTAAAAGAATCAAAGAATTATATTTAGATTATTTCAGGTTTCAGGTTACTTTTGAATATACAATATTATTCAAACCTCATTAGGTTTCCTGTTCCTGCCGTAGAAATTCATGTAGCTTATATAATATTAATTTATTTTTCTAAAAGCACAGTGTTTATCTTTTCAATTAATCAAATATTGATTGTATTCCTTGTCGTCTTTTAAAGAGTTTATTAAAAACCATTAGAGTTTTTTCGAATTAGGTTTTCATCTAACTAAAAAAGGTTTTGTGACATAGTACTTTCATTTTCCTTATGACTCGAATTTTTAATTAGTAATATTTCCGGTATCAAATAACGAGTAATATTTGCCATTAACTTATTCCATAAAAATAGAGAAAACAAATTTTAAATATGTAAAATGGAATTTTAAATTTATATCTTAAGTTTGAGTCAATTGCGGATAGTATAAAATAAATGATTTAACAATTTGGATCATATCTTATAATTAACATTTCAATTAAATTAAATAACAATCAATGACTAAGTAATTGTATTTACAAAATTACTTACTGGTTGAAACAGGTCCTGCGTAGGGGTAGCTCTTCATGGATATAATCTTGAACCTGCCCTCCTCGTCGGTGGCGTAGACCGTGACATGGTAGATGCCATCGGCGGTGATGAACCCAAACTCGCCCATAACAATGCCGCGTTCATCTGTGGATCGGGAAACCAGATGAGCCCAGATTCGGACAAACAATTTTATGTTTATTTGGAATATGAATGCGAATTGTGCGGCGATATGTGATTTTTGAATAAGTTTCATAACCTGCCCAGCCAGGCCCATAAAGATTAAGATCTAATAAACTGTATCGATAATGGCGGTCATAATTTAAAGCTGGTTTCTTATGTCTTCTTTGAATCCGCTCCAGCCTCCACCCCCTCTTGGCTGGATCGAAATACTCGTATAAAACGAGCTTCCTACGCATGAAACATTCCTATGTTGGATAAAATATTCTTTTGACACCCGAGACGTTCTTGAAAATGGTGCAGATCGCACCGGAGCATCCTGTCCAGCCACCCACTCGAATGCGTCCAGAAATCGAGAATCTGGATTTGTGTGGCCTTTTGTCTTTTTTGGCTGTTTGAACAGGTTTCCCTGATTTTGTCCAACGGGTTTTAACGGTTTTGGATTTGTTTGTTTTATGTTTAATTTGGCTGCGATATGGCTTGGTGTCATTTTCGCATTTGTCACGAAAATAATTCTTAATTGAAATTAATTTTATTGTCGCAACAAATTCGGGCTCGAATTACTCAATGAGCTCTGTTAAATAATGGAAACTATTAAAAAGGAATCAATATAAATCAACTATACCTTTTTGTCTTGGTAGTAAAATGGAGGCCAATAAAAACGGAACAATAAAATTAGCACATCGTTTTTATGATAGTTATAAAAACAGGTGCAGTGACTGAAGGTGTGTTAAATTTAAACTAATATTCTATTTTGGCGGGTGATGTCATGCCCCACAAACTATGCTTTAAAAAATGCTCTAGTTGAGCGACCTTTTGGGAATTATGTTATTTTACAATAAAGGCAATAAATTCTGGACTACAATGATTTGATACCTCTAATAGGATACCTTTTATAATCCAGTTTAATTATTTGTAGAACAAACAATCGAATTAAAGTTGTATTTTGCATGCACAACAAGTTCCTGAACTTTTGTGCGGATCAGATCAGTTAAAATATTAACGATATCCGAATTGTGGCCTCAACTCTGGCATTTCATATGCCAGAATTATACTTATAAATATTGAAATGTGTCTGTTCTTTTTGGAATTAGCATTAGCCAGAGGCGAAGAAAGAAAAACCATAAATAAGGCAGCGCTTGCGTATGGAAGCAACTGGCTACATGTTATGCAAATCCAAAACGATTCGTTTTCGATTTTCTTAAGACTTTATCACGGATTCAGCATAGAAATAAAAATCATAACGACCATGCTATATGCTGTGACAATGGACCCCCTTCTGAGATCTAACCGAAGATCCAGCTAATTGCTGATGAGACCAGAGTTATCGGTGGAGGGGACGCTGGATTTGGAATTTCAATTGCGGGGTTGACCTGTCGCTCAGGTGCAACCATCAAACGTGAATTATCCAGCGGCATTGCAAAAGCCCCCTCGGCACAAAAGTCAAAAGTTATTGCCTTTTTTTGGTAGGCATTAACCTGTTGTCGGCGTCGGTGTCGGTATTGGAGTTGAAGTCGGATTCGGAGTCGGAGTCGGAGGTGCATCGATGCAGCTGTCTAACGATCTCTGAGATGACGCATCTCTATTTACATATTTCGGTTTTGGTGTCAATAAATTAACGCACAGTAGTCTGAGTTATGCTAATGGTTTAATTAGCGTCATTAGCCAACAACCAGATCTCACCTCTTTGCTCGGCTCGGTGCTGCTGCTCGTCGATGGTGAAGCCAAACTTGTAAGGACGCACTGTGGTCTCGCCAGCGGCCAGGACTTGACTCAATCCCAAAGCCAGAAGCTTTGAAAAGGAACACCATGAATACTCTGCTAAAATATCATAACTCAATCACTTACAGCACAAACGGTTGCCACCAACTTTAGGCTCATTTTGTGGCTTGATTTGTATTTAAATTGGGTACAAATTTATTTTATTTTCACGCCTCTCAAATTTCGATGATTGTTTTGAATATTATTGATTAAAACTGCTCGCGGTAACACTTTAAAACCATAAATAATGGGACATTTATATTTTAATATAAATATATATTGGTATCTGAATTAGATATCTGAGTTTCGAGCGGACGGAACGGCGCGTTTCTCACGGCGAGATTTTCGTATCGGAGCAAGCGCCTCGGAATGAAACACAACCCACGATGTTCGGCAGCGAATTGACAATGTTAATAATATTAGGTAAACATTATAAAACATTAGAAGCGGACGCGGACGCGGACCTGCCGCTGGCCAAGCCACCTGGGTGTGTGTGAGTGCGTATCTGTGTTCTGGGTGCTCTCTGTGTGTGTTCGTTGCTCATCTGCCGCGTATCTGTTTCTTTGTATCTGTGTTTCTGTATCCGTACCCCAAAGCTGGTAGCATTGCCAAGAACGACAACCGCATCACACCTCTTGAGGCTCTAGCCAAGCCTGTCCTCATAAATTTAAATTTAATGCACTATGCATAGTTTTTTATCTAATTATTTAAACAGTCTGTCAGCTAGTTCAAAATTATAATTAGCAGCCAAGGAATGTTCGAAATTTGAAAAATATATGAATTATCTAAAATAAGCTGAAGGTTTTATTTTCCTGAGTTGTTTATCCTCATCGTGAATCTTTTATAGTTATTCCAAGCACTAAAGTCACTAGTTCAATAATATCGGAGCAAGAGCCTTTTAAAAAACATGAATAATTAAATTCTGTATCTAATACGAGTAAAGCATAAATGATGCTTATGCTTATCGATCAAGATCTCTCCAGAAAACCAATGATATATTTTATACTTTTGTATTACAGCTTTAAAAAAAAAACTCTATTTGTTGGGAAACTCCTTTTAAAAAGAAAAATGGTCAAAGATGCTTCGGAATTATCAAAAATTAAAGAAACGACTAGATCCTTTAAAGAAGTGGTGTTAAAACTTTGGATTCCACAAAAAATGTAAAAAAAGAAACTGAATAAGTCCTTAAATATGAACCTAATGCATGCTAACAAATATATTTCTAGTTGATTCAACTTAATTTATTGCTAACTTTATGAGTCTGTATTTACTGCATATATAATTGTATAATTTCAGTAAGTAATCTTTTTTCCAAAAAGTGTTCTGGGGGTCAAGTGTCTTCACCCAAACCGGAATAAATACTTCCACTATTTGTTGTTAATTAAACGACACACATGTATTTGTCTTCCAGTCAGTTGAGTCTAATCAGTGGCCAGTCATTTGACCTGCCGGTGAGCAAATCGAAATGCAATGAGGAAGATGTTTGCCTTTCAGTGTTCACATTATAGATCGGCAATCAGCACAGCGGCGTGTCTTCTGCCGGATGAGGCTAGCCGGCAGCCAATTGCAATTGAAATATTACTGTCAAGTTCGGCAATGACTGATGTTGCATGCAAAATTAGCATATTAATTGCATTTACTTTGCCTTTCAGTATGAGCATAAAAAATACGACTCTAACAAGGTTCGCTACCACTGATTAGCCTATAAACTAGCCAACACCCAAAAGTATACAATAGAAAACATCCAAACATCAAGTTTGTTTTCTAAGTCTTTCGTTTAATGGAGGCTTTTTGGATTGCCTCTAAAAGTCTGTTATTTTATTTTGTTCGTTGCACCTACTCTGCAGATGCCTAATGGCATACAAATTATTTACATCATTCTATTCAAATTCCATTAAAAAATAGGTTCAGGGTTATACAATATTATACAGATACTCGTATAAAGCATCTTTAAATAAATTATTTTCGATGTTTTATACATGATGAACTAAAACAGTTTTTGTATTCCAAATCCATTAATCAATAAACTTATACAGCGTAAGAGTTTGTGTTTATTTTTATTAGTGGAAATTTTAAGTTAATATAAACATTTTAGGTAACAAATTGTATAAACACTATCATCTTATTGTATGACAGCAAAACGACGGTGACAATATTAAAACCAATTGTTTTTAAGTTTTTAAAAATAATAATTTCAGAAACGTTCCCAAATTTTTGTTATTGGGTTAATATTTTGGTAAAAGGGAAAGAGAACAAACCAAAAGAAAGATACCTTTTGGTCAGCTTCACTATATGAATATCTTAATAAATATAAATAAATAACTTATAAAAAAGCACGTTTCCTAGTTTTCAAATTTATTATTTATAAATTTTTATTTAGTAGGACCAATTCAATTTTCTGTTTTTGATGGGCCAAAGAAGGTTTCTTGGAAAGCTTCTATTTCCTAATCTAAATAAAAAATCAAGAGATTTTTAATTTCAGATCTTTCGGATTTTAGAATCCCTAATTGGTATAGAGGACTTTGTCTCTTAACATTTAAAAAACATTTAAAAATTATGTAATCATTTTTTTTTATATTCAACAAACTATTTTTTTTTTTGACTTAGGAATTTTCGCATTAAATCGATATGAGATATCAATTTTAGGAAAGTTCGGGGAAATAACAATTAAATTTGAAAGATTGACGGAGGAACTACTATGGCTGTGGTTCAATGAGTCTGAACTTAAGCCTCGGGGGCAACGGGCAGATGGGCACCCTGGGGCTGGAATCCGTTCTCATCGGCGATGTAGTTCACGGTGTAGGTCTGACCATCATCAGCAACGAAGGAGAAAGAACCACGGACGACGATGGCCTCCTGCTCGGTTCCAATGTTCTTCAGCTGTCCCTCAGCGTTGGCAGACTGGCCATCGCTGGTCTCCCAGCTGAAAGAGTGAAAGGAAGGAATTCATCGTCAGAATTCGTCGGTTTTTGGTAAACCAGTCCTGTAACTTACTCGTATTTGAAGCCCTCGGGTTGAACATCAGAGTTGGACTTCAGGATAACAGCATCCTGGGCAGCGGGGGCAGCGGGGGCGGCAACGGCCAGAGCGAAGAGGGCGACGAAAACAATCAGGAATTTCATGGTGATTTTTGGGTTTTTGTTGATCTGCGATTCTCGAACAGTTCGTGACGAATGGTACTGATGGAAGATCGAGTCAACCCTTTTATAGATGGCAAACTGTTGGGGTTTATTCAAAGCAGAGCCAAACTAGTCAAACGTGTACAAAACATAATCAGCCAAGTCAATGTTAATGTGAAATGTCTGGTTTGGGTTTCGTTTTCGTTCACAAGCTGGACCATTTAAAGGCCTAATACAATATTTAAATTAAATTGAGCTCAAAAGCTAAATCAAAAAGAATCGCACCCATAAATATTTCATGATTCAAATATATGCCTTCTTAATTTACTATTTTTATCTCTACTAAAAGGAAGTGACGTCAGGGACGAAATGGCTAAAATATCCCAAAAGATTATGGTAGATTATTCAAATCATTTTTTTTCTTTTAGCTTTTATTACTAATTTATGCAATTACACTATATAGATACAAAATTTGTATTAGAAATTAATGTTTAGTTTGTTAAACTCATTTTTCTATTAAGAAATCCAGTGTCTATGTCACTAGCCTGAATTTTGGATGATATCCTGTTTCATCGGCGGTGAAACTTATCTCGTACTTTTTGCCATCTGGAGCTGACCAGCTGGTAGTTCCTTGGACTGACAGGGATCCATCATCCTCCCCAGTTCCGGGCTTTACTTCTCCGGTCTCCGTGCGCGAAATCCCATTGCTGGTTTCATAGCTGAAAAATCAAAACCTAGTTAAGATTTATA